>OY856413.1:1139020984-1141420984 GCA_963693085.1 Alisma plantago-aquatica | reverse complement strand
TAGCCTCCTTGACTTGCTTTGTGTGCTCATAGGTGATGCATAATTTATCCCAAATCTCATATGTGTGTCCCAAGATGAGATGCGGTTGAACTCCATTGAGGTAAGGGTTGCATAAAGGATTCTTATGGCTTTGGCATTAAGCTGAGATTCTTTAAGTGTAGCTTCACTCCATGTTGAAACAGATCTGGTTGGCTCCTTGTATGGTGTGATCACCACCTTCCACATATCAAAATTCATCCCTCAAATAATGAACTACATATGCCTCTTCTAATAGAGGAACTTGGTGTTGTCGAAGACCGAAGGACGCATGGAGAAGCCTCCCTCTAGGTTGAGTGAACCAAGTAGGATATCACCCACCTTCTCTTCTTGTGGGAGATTATTGGAGAAGATCTAAAGACCTGATACCACTTATTGGATCTAGAAATCTAGAGGGGGGTGAATCGAGCTTCAAAATTCTCACAAGATAAGTTATACCTTCAAATAATGTCAATCAAAACCGATATCTTAATAGTAATTTGAAGTTCCAACTAAACAAGCATAACAAGGATGAGAGAAATTGAAACAAGCACTTGGATAAGATGGTTTAGAGTGGTTCCACTCTCCAACTTAGGAGAGAGTCAATCCACTACCTAGAGAGGTCAAATTCTCAAACTTTTCAATCTGTGCATACTTATATTCCATTCATAAGAGATACATAGAGACCACCATACATCCAAGGACTTACCTATTTAAGAAAAGAGTCTTCCACCTACAAAAGGACTTACACACTTGATCAGGATGCCTTTAGCTTTCAACAAGGACTTACCCACACTTGCATCAAGTCTTTGGCCTGGAAGGAATTTTCCCACTCTTCTTGAGTATTGTCTTTGCCCTTCTCCTTCACCTAGAGAAGATCGTCACTTCTTCTTCAATGACTGATTTTGCACAGTCTTCACTCCCAACCGATCGGCTCATGTGATGAACTGATCGACTCAGGTTGGTGAACCGATCAGCTCAAGTGATGAGTCGATCGACTCATGTGTCAATGAAATGATCGACTCAATTGTTGAACTGGTCGATTTGTGTGACCAACCGAGATCATGTGGAAAGTTAGAAGACTCCTTTTGCAAAAACATATTTGTTTCACTTGTAAAAATTTGATTTGGACAAGGACTAATATTTGATTAGTCAGAAACAAACATGAAAGTCAATTCGAGTTGGACCAGGACCACGAACTGATCGGCTCATGCTTTACTGGAACACCATACGAAGGATTCACACTTTACTGGATATGGTGCAATCCATGATAAGTTTTGCTGATCTTCCGATTTCCTTCTGGGGTCATGCTCTTGAAACCACCGTGTTTACACTTAATCGAGTACCATCTAAATTGGTTCAAAAGACACCATATGAGATATGGACTGGGAAGTGTCCCAATATGTCTTTTATGAGGATTTGGGGGTGTGAGGCATATGTTAAGAAAATGTTTCCTTACAAGCTAGGCCCTAGATCTGATAAATGTTATATTGTTGGATATCCTAAGGAGACCAAGGGATATTACTTATACCACCCAACTAACAACAAAGTGTTTGTTTCCAGGGATGTTGTGTTCCTAGGAAAGGAATTTAATTTCAAAGGAAGCAATGGGAGGAAAATAGAGCTTGAAGAGGTTCAAGCCCAATAAGAAAACATTGAACCAGTAGATGTACAAGAGGAATATAGAGATTCACATGGTGTTGTGGAATCTCAGTCTCCTCAAGTATCACAAGGACCCCATAGATCTAGTAGGACACGCCTTGAACCTGAAAGGTTTGGATTCCCTATGACTTAGGAAGGCGGTGAGTTGATCATAGATAATGATCCAACTACCTATCTAGAGGCTATGGAGGGACTAGATTCTGAGAAATGGCTTGAGGCCATGAAATCCGAGATGGAATCCATGTACTCCAACAAAGTATGGACTTTGGTGGAACCACCTGAAGGGGTAAAACCCATAGGGTGCTAGTGGGTCTTCAAGAAGAAGACCGACATGGATGGCAATGTGCAAACTTATAAAGGCAGATTGGTCACAAAGGGTTTCCAACAAGTTCAAGGTGTTGACTATGATGAAACTTTTTCTCAAGCGCCATGATTAAGTCCATCAGGATCATGCATGATATTGCGGCTTACTATGACTATGAGATTTGGCAACTGGATGTTAAAACCACATTCCTTAATGGGAATATAAATTAGGATGTGTACATGACACAACCTGAAGGCTTTATAGATCCAAAGAATGCCTATAAAGTCTATAAGATAAAGGTCAGTCTATGGATTGAAGCAAGCATCTTGGAGTTGGAATCTTCAATTTGATGAGGAAGTCAAAGTGTTTGGCTTTATTCAAAATGTAGATGAACCTTGTGTGTACAAGAAGGTTAGTGGGAGCACAACCACATTCCTCATATTGTATGTGGATGACATACTATTGATGGGGAATGATGTCATGGCCTTAGAGAAGGTAAAGACTTGACTTGGGAATACTTTCTCATTGAAGGACTTAGGAGAAGCATCCTACATTATAGGTATTAAGATCTATAGAGATAGATGTAAAAGGCTTCTCGGATTAAGTCAAAGCACATACATTGACAAAGTGCTAAAGCAGTTCAACATGGAGAACTCAAAGAGAGGAAACATCCCCATGCTACATGGAGTCACCATCTCTAGAGTTCAATGTCCCCAATCTTGTGAAGAGAGGGAGCATATGAATGAGATCCCATATGTATCAGTCATCGGATCCATCATGTACGCTATGTTGTGCACACACCCAAATGTCTCGTATGCTCTCAGCATGACGAGTAGGTACCAGTCAGATCCCGGGGATGCTCACTGGAAAGCCGTAAAGAATATCCTCAATTACTTGCAAAGGACTAAGGATCATTTGCTTATATACAGTGGTGAGGAAGAACTGGTTGTAAAGGGTTACACTGATGCAAGCTTACAAACTGATAAAGATGATTACAGATCGCAATCATGATTTGTGTTTTGTCTAAACAATGGAGTTGTAAGCTGGAAGAGTTCCAAGCAAGAAACAGTTGCTGATTCTACTATAGAGGCTGAGTATATTGCTGCTTCACATGCAGTAAAGGAAGTTGTGTGGATCAGGAAGTTCATCACTAAACTTGGTGTAGTTCCCAGTCGCTGTGATGCAATTGAGCTTTATTGTGACAATAATGGAGCTATAGCTCAAGCTAAGGAGCCCATATCACATCAGCATTCCAAGCACATACTGTGGCATTTCCATCTCATATGAGAGATCATACATCGAGGAGATGTGAAGATCTGCAAAGTACCAACTGAAGACAACATAGATGATCCACTAACAAAGGCCCTTTCTCAGCAGAAGCATGATGGTCATGCTGGGTCACAAGGACTGAGGTTCCTAGGTGACTGGCTCTAAGTGCAAGTGGGAGTCTGCTGATATGTATGCCGATAGAGCAAATCATGTGATGATTGTAATGTGATACTGTGTAAATGATTTGAATAATAATAAAGTTAATTTCTGATCTATATGTTTTAATTATTTGTGAGATGATAGTGTAACATGATAGATGTCTAAAGAATTGTTTTACGCAATGACGTATGCTTTTCAGTTAAGGACCTAAACGATGAGATCATACAGATGTTAAGAGTATACATTCTTGTTTAGCCCCTAGTCATTTGTTATTGTAGAAATAACCATAGACATCAATAACACTAAAGACTAGATTGTGTGTTGGTTGATGACAAAATCTCATTAGTCATGACATAGTGAGATCAAACCAAGCACATAGGTACTTGTTAGAGAACAAGTGTACCAGACAGACCCACTGTGAGAATGACATATGGAACCATGATTTGTTAGTCACAGTCAGCTCTCACAGTGATGGTGGTGAATGTGATTCTTCAGCCCAAAATTACTACACTCAACACATGTCGTTGGGTACACTTTGACATCATCAAACACAGTCCTGAAAAATGGGTTGTTATAAAGGTAATGATTGGGTGGCTTTGACACATGGGGTTTTGAGGGGTGAGTGATAGATATGGGATTTGTCCCTCCTAAGGGAGTTTGATGTCCATGGCCACTTGATGAGTAGGATTGAGAAAGGCATGCACCTTCAAGTGTGAATCAATATGTGATATTTATGTCACACACATCACACCCAATCTACTCTGAGATCAAGGAAATGGATGAACGTTGAAAGGATGACTGTACCATGCCTTGAGTTCATTTAGGACATTAGTCACAAAGGAATTAGACATTCACTGTAACACCATTCACGAATTGTAGGATTGAAAGTTGTTCTCCAACATTCTAGTTCACTTGGGTAGCACTGATGTGTGACTAGGCACCTCTCTTTGCTTGTGAAGGCATAAGTGTTATGGATTTTCAATGCCAATGTGAAATGGACCTGCAGGGTCACACACAAATGATTTAACCTAGAAGATAAGTTTATCCACAAATGATGTTTAGATTGATTACTAAAGGATTTTAGTAGTTCAATTAAACACTCAGTTGATTTATAGCTCAAAATCATAGTGTTCTAGGTGTTGGACCAATTGATTAGAGTATCAAATTGATTGAAACTACAATTGACTAATTTTGCATAGTCTGCACTCCCAACCGATCAGCTCATGTGATGAACCGATCGGCTCAGGTTGGTTAACCGATCGGATCAAGTGGTGAATCGATCGGCTCGTGTGTCAATGGAACGATCGGCTCAATTGTTGAACCGGTCGATTCGTGTGACCAACTGAAATCGTTTGGAAAGTGAGAAGACTCCTTTTGCAAAAACATATTTGTTTCACTTGTACCAATTTCATTTAGACAAGGACTAATATTTGATTAGTCAGAAACAAACATGAAAGTCAATTCGAGTTGGACCAGGACCACAAACCGATTGACTCATGCTTGAACTATTCGACTCAGGTTTCCCAACCGATCTGTTCAGGTGTGAACCGATCGGCTCAGGTTCCCAACCGACCATTTCATGCTTGAAACGATCAATTCAGCTGGCACAATTCGTTGTTTTGTGGAAAATCTCGAACCCTTCTACTCCTGCTTTAATCCCGCATTGCCCGGGATAGAGCCCTATCCCATGACCCTCCTATATTTAATGGTATTGGGGGCTTCTCTCAGTACAACTCAGAACACCAGTTGCTCTATAAAGGTGTCGTTCTCTCTGGTTGTGGTAACCAGGAGAGCCCAAGCAAGTGCTACCTGATAAGGGAGGCACAGAGAGGGAAAGACAATTGGAGAAAAGTGACTGGTGGTAGGAGAGTGCGTCGGTGACTAGTATGCCGACAGGAGGGTGTGAATGCTTTCGGTGCCTTGTGCGACAAGTCGATCAGAGTTCCTAGTGGCCCGTGTGGACTACTATAGTGGTGGGAGACTTCTGCCACATGGAGGACAGCTGCCAATCCCGACAGTCTCGATGAGAATAGGAGCTGCACAGACACTGTCCAAGACTGGAGGTGAAGGCCACACAAGATGCGAAGTAACATCGCCGAGCAAGCCTCAGGGCAAGGTATGTCTCTACAAACCATCCTTCCTAATGTATAAATGTTGTCACAATTCCTTTATTTTGGGTTTGGGAGAAGAAATTTTTTTGTTACCACTTCCTTCTCTGTCTCCCCTAAAACCCAACACCCCTAATTTCATAGGTGAGGAAGGGGAGTAGTATTTCTCCAAAAACTTAGTTTGAAGTGCATCCCTGGTAGTGATGTGTTTTCTTCCTTCCAGGACATTATACCACTGTTGGCCTGGACAGAAAGGGAATATTTGAAAATCCTACGTCTGATGGAATCTTCAGAAATGCCTGAGATCTTAGTCAAAGAACATAGATCGGAGAATGTTTGGAGGTGGTCTAGGAAACTTTCACCCTAATTGCCTGAGAAAGGATCAGTCTGTAGGATACTAACCCATTGAGTATGGATCTGAAATTGTGGGATAGTAATATTAGAGGGCACAATGGGATGTTGTGCATATGTGGTTTTGGTTATAGAGAAGTCATTCAAGTGATTCTACCTCTTTACTTCGAGCATTTCAGCCTTGTGATTTGCCTATTCATCACACAACCTAGCATCTCAGACTACTTATTCAACCACAATGGCCTCTCTTTGAGAAGCAAGGGCCTACTCAATGATTTGATTCACCTCATCTTGTTCCATTTTGTGATAGTTTGAATGATTAAGACAACAGAAGGTTCTTTATCACATGGTCCAAAACTGGTTGTGCAGAATTCGTGTTTGTCGAGTGCTGCATGCATAGTTATAATGACAGATATAACACATTTTATAAAAAACATGGCACTAGAATGAAAACTCAGTAGAAAGAGGAGTAACACTTCCAAAATAGTAATCGGAAGGAGAAAAAAAAGGAAAAAGTTTTGTTCAAAATTGTTTGATGTCCTAAAAACAATCTGTTGTCCCTGAAAAATGCACCATTTGATACATGTCATTTTAGGAACCAACAACTAGGGTATTAATCCTAGAGTTTAAACCTTCCTAGTATAAAAAGGGCTGATCTACATACTGTTGGCTAAATGGACATCTATAAATCCCTTTGTTTTGATTATGACAAACATTTCATTCTTATTGATCTAACGAGCTACTTGAGTGTGCAGGAACAAGGTGGATGACAAAAGCAATTAGGGAAATCCATATGCTTATATGTTTGTATTTTCATGAAATGTAAATCACCTTGTAAAAACTTGTACAAATATATAATGTACAAGTACTTAGATTTCATGTAAATCAAGCGTTAGATTCTCCCTAGCTAAACATCATATTTAGATAGGTCATCCCCTTTGAATAGGATCACATATGCACACTCATACATATAATTAGTGCCAAAATTGAAACATTGAAACAGGATCAATCTCGGTCGACAAACTCCTCGACCGAGACACTCTCGGTCGACAATCTTCTCGACCGAGAAAGATCCAAAGTAGCCGTTAGACACAACTGACAAGGTAGTTGGGAGTTGGAGATAGACGTTGCAAATCACTTGTTCTAGAGAGCCTGTCGGTCGACAAAAGTTCGACCGAGTAGGTGTCTCGGTCGACCATTCCTCGACCGAGATGGTCTCTGACAGCAACTGTAGAATTAATTAAGTAGTCGTTGTTAAATCAAAAAACTTGTACCTAACGGCTAGTTAAGCACTTAAAAACCCCTAGAAGTTGTCTAGAACGTCCTTAAGCATCCTTAGGCCATTCCGATAAATAGGACAAGCCATAGGACACTCAAATACACTTGTTACACTTGAGAAATCCTTGAGCATACTTTGAGCAATCTGTTTGTGAGCAATTTGAGCATTGTGACAATTGGCCATTTCCTTCCTTAGCTCAAAGTTCGTGTCCTATAGGCTAGTATCTCCTACCCACTGCAATCACAAGTTCATACACTTGGTTAGGAGATCTATACGCTTGATCTAGGCAAATAAAGCCTTGGGCTACAAAGGATAAGTTGTAATTTCCTTTTTCCTTTCTTGTTCTCTATTATCGTTTGTACTCTCCTTGCTACTCCTAGGTTGGAGGCTGCTGATTGGAGAGGGTGGAGATCTTCTTGGTGAAGAAGGTGACTTTGAGCTACTTCAAAAGGCTGGTGCAATGGGAGGTTACTTCTAGAGAGGAAGGCTACTTCAAGGGGGAGCTTGGAGTTACTTCAAGAAGGCTACCTCAAAGTTGGTGCACCTACTTCAAGTGAAGGCTGTTCAAAGGGTGTAAAGGAAAGTATTGTATTTTGTATAAATCCTTGAAAAGGTAATAAAATAAATACTTTCAAAATCCCGGTTGGGTAAGCAACCGGGTAGTGGACTGACAACTTTAGTATTTGCTAAAGTTGGAACCACTCTAAACACTTGTCTCCTTCTTCCAATTTTCAATTGTGGTTGTTTGAGTTTAATAAATTGTTAAAATTATTTAAAAACTCTATTCACCCCCCCTCTAGTGTTTTTCAATTGGTATCAGAGCAGGCTTCAAGGAACTCTAACAAGGTCTTGAAGAAATGGGTGACGGAGTGCTCAACAACCTTAATCTTGAAGGGACACTTGTTGCTAGGCCTCCAGCGTTCGATGGAACAAACTACCAATATTGGAAGAGAAGGATGCAGTTCTACTTCTAAGGGATCAATTGGGACTTATGGAGAATGGTGTCAACCCCATATGAGCTCCCTCAAACTCAATTTGCAGAATGGGATGCAAATACGGTAAAGCTGGCTCAAATGAATGCAAAAGCTATAAGCATTTTATATTGTTCTATTTCGGTAGGAGAATTTAATAGAATATCCAATTGTGACACAGCCTATGATATTTGGCATAGACTGTTCATAACCTATGAAGGTACTGTCCAAGTCAAAAATTCCAAAATTAGCATGTTTAAACAAAAGTTTGAACACTTTCGTATGGATCCTAATGAATCTATTAGTGAAATGTTTGCAAAATTCTCTACTATTGTTAATGGTTTAAGTGCCCTAGGAAAACCTGTCCTTGAAGAAGATCAGGTATCAAAAATCCTTCGATCACTCCCTCCAAAATATAAGCCAAAGGTGACAGCCATTGAAGAAGCAAACGACCTCACTCGACTGAAAATGGAGCAACTTATTGGCAACCTAGAAGCTCATGAAGCAACCCTAGAAGAGGAGGAAAGAAGAGCACGTGAACTTCAGCAAGGAAAGAAGAAGGATGTGGCTCTAAAAGCTTCAAAAGTCGTCACACAAGAAAGTGAGGAGTCAAGTGAAGAAGAAGGAGAAGAAGCCTTGATCGTCAACGGTAAGAAATACAAAAGATTTAAATCTAACAAAATTTCCAGTTCTTCTTCTACCCCTCCTAGGTGCTTTGAATGTGGGAAGAAAGGGCATTTCAAAAATGAATGTCCTAAAGCAAAGAAAGGAAAGAAAAGCTCACACAAGAAGAAGGGTGAAAAAGCCTATAAAGCTGCATGGGACGAGTCAAGTGACAGTGAAAGCAAAGAAGAAACGGTGGATTGTCTAATGGCAAGAGAAGATAATAAAGACTCTCAAGAGGTAAGTCTACTTGATCTTCCTAAAGAAGAGTTAGTTACTAGTATACAAGAAATTCATGATAAGTATGTTGATGTCAAGAAGAAACTAAAGAAGGTTATCAAATCAAATGATGAGCTGATTGCTAAATTAGATAATCTTTCTTCTGAAAAGAACAACATTGATCTTGAGAATTTATCTTTAAAAACATCTTTAGAAGATTGCACTAGTAAGCTACTTACTTTAGAAACAAATGTTGATCTTCTTTCTAAAGAAAAGACTGAATTGTTAGCTAAACTAAAAGATTTTCAGACTCAACCTATATTGTGTAACCATCTAGACTATGATAATGTTGTAAAAGAAAGAGATTCATTGTTATCTGATTTAGATCAAGCAAGAAATAATCTACACAAGAAGATGAATGACATTGCTCAGCTGCAAAGAGAACTTTATGAGTTAAGAAGAAAAGATATACTTGATAACATTCTAAGCATTGGTACTGTTTTCAACGGAAGAAAAGGTTTGGGATATACTCCAAAGAAAAATCAACCCAAAAGAACTCAAACTATGTTTGTACCCAAGAACACAATGGCTAGAAAGAGAAATGAAGTTGATTCTATTACTTGCCATTTTTGTTTACGTCTTGGACACTATTCCTTTTCATGCCTGTATAAGACTAAGGATTCCGAATTAATTTGGGTCCCAAAACCTCAAACTTAATAAAGTCAAAAGGAATTTAGTTGAGATATGGCCAAACGCTCCATCTTGCTATTTATATTGTCTTATCTCAACTAAACAAAAGATTTCATGCATATTGTTAATCTTCTGCACTGGTGTACTAAAATAGAAACTTAGTCAGTCGAAGTATTGTCGACCGAACCATTAATCGGTCGAAGTATTGTCGACCGACCGGATGTCTGTAACATATCAAAATTTACAGCAATTATTTCGGTCGAAAATTGGTCAACCGAGCTAAATTTCTGTGTTTCTTTGTTTGTAATACAGTAATCTTCTCGATCGACAATTAGTCGACCGAAACAGATGTCGGTCGAACAATTGTCGACCGACTGGATTTCTGATTCAGAACTCTTATACAAATCTGTACTTAAATGATTCTAACCATATCAGACCATCACATGGGTACCAAAATCTACATTTTAATGCAGGAATGGGTGGTTGACAATGGATGTTCCAAACATATGACCGGGAACAAGGATGCATTTCAAACCTTTGAAGAAAAGAAAAGTGGAACGGTCACCTTTGGAGATAATGGTAAGGGCAAAATCGTTGGAATAGGTAATGTTGGTACAAACCTCGAAATAAAGAATGTTCTACTCGTTGATGGTTTGCACCATAATTTGATAAGTGTTAGTCAATTATGTGATAGTGGTTATGATGTGTTATTTAACAAAACTTGCTGCAAGTTATTGATAGAAAACACTACAAATGTCGTTTATGAAGGAAATAGAGTTGGAAATCTTTATATACTTAAACCTAACTCTATGAAATCAGTAGTGGGAAAATGCTTGCTTGCAAATGAAAATACCTTACAACTATGGCATAAAAAGCTAGGACATGCTAGTTCACATGTTATTAAAAAGTTAGTGAAATACGATCTTGTTCGTGGATTGCCTACTTTATCTTTTGATCAAGTTGAAAATTGTGAACCATGCACAATGGGAAAGCAAACCAAAACCTCTTTTAAACCAAAACATGTACTTAGCACCAGTAGGTCCTTAGAATTAATTCATATGGATTTATTTGGACCCATGAAGACACAATCTATTGGTGGTAAAAGATACTGTTTTGTTATTGTTGATGATTATAGTAAATACACATGGGTACACTTTATTGCAACTAAAGATGATACTATTCATGTTTTTATACAATTTTGTTCCAAGATTGAAAATCTATTACAAAGCAAAATATGTACCATTAGAAGTGATCATGGTGGAGAATTTGAAAATCATACATTTGAAGAATTTTGCACATCTCAAGGATACACTCATAATTTTTCTGCTCCACGCACCCCACAACAAAATGGTATAGTTGAAAGAAAAAATCGATCACTACAAGAAATGGCTAGAACTATGATGCTCGAACACAACACACCCAAAACCTTTTGGGATGAAGCTGTAAACACTGCATGCTATGTGTTAAATAGAGTAATTGTTCACTCTCATTTAAAGAAAACTCCATATGAAATAATACATTCTAAGAAACCTAGAGTTGACTATTTTCATACTTTTGGCTCCACATGTTATATTTTAAATACCAAAGATGATAGAGATAAGTTTGATTCTAAATCACACAAAGCATTCTTTTTGGGATATTCCACTTCTAGCAAAGCTTTTAGAGTATATAACACTATCTCTAGAAAAGTTGAGGAATCTATTCATGTTTCTTTTCATGAAGAGACCAAATCTGAAAACCTAGAAATCATAGATCTCACTAATCAATTCAAAAATTTAAACATACCAAATGATAGTGAGAAAGTTACTACAAATAATCACCAAGCTGAACCACAACCTACACCTAGGCTTATTAAGGATCATCCTCAAGAACTTATTATTGGAAATCCTAATGATAAAGTCAAAACTCGGTCTTCCTTCAAAGATGTTGCAAACATGGCTTTTGTTTCTATCATTGAACCTGAAAAGATATCTGAAGCTCTTAAAGATGATTATTGGATAATAGCCATGCAAGAAGAATTGAATCAATTCACTAAAAATGATGTATGGGATTTAGTTCCTAAACCACAAGATAAAACCATCATAGGAACTAAATGGGTTTTTAGGAATAAGCTAAATGAGGCAGGAGAAGTAATAAGGAATAAAGCTCGGTTAGTAGCACAAGGATATAATCAACAAGAAGGAATAGATTTTGATGAAACATATGCACCGGTAGCTAGACTTGAAGCTATTAGAATGTTACTAGCTATTGCTGCACATAAAAACATCAAACTCTACCAAATGGATGTAAAAAGTGCATTTCTAAATGGCATTATTCAAGAAGAAGTATGTGTTGCACAACCACCTAGTTTTGAAATACCGGAAAAAGGTGACTATGTTTATAAACTTAAGAAAGCACTTTATGGTTTAAAACAAGCACCTAGGAATTGGTATGAAAGGCTCAAAACATATCTCTTTGATAATAATTTTTCTATTGGAAATTCAGATTCTACTTTATTTTTCAAAACATATACATCTGATTTCCTAGTTGTGCAAATATATGTTGATGACATTATTTTTGGAGTTTCTAATGATTCATTGTGCACACAATTCAGTGACATTATGCAAAAAGAATTTGAAATGAGCCTGATGGGTGAAATAACTTTCTTTCTTGGTTTTCAAATTAAGCAAACACCTGCCGGAATATTCATAAGCCAAGAAAAATATACTACGGAACTCTTAAAGCGTTTCGGGATGGATCAGTGCAAACATGCTACTACTCCTATGGCTACTTCTATTAAAATTGATAAGGATGAAATGGGGAACCTATTGATGATTCCTTATATAGAGCCATGATTGGTAGTTTGCTTTACTTAACTGCTTCTAGACCGGACATAATGTTTTCCGTTGGTCTTTGTGCTCGATTTCAATCACAACCGATGCACTCTCATTTTCTAGCAGTTAAACGAATTCTTCGTTACCTAGACGGTACTACTTGTTTTGGTTTATGGTATCCAAAAGGACAATCCTTGGATTTTAAAGCTTATACTGATGCAGATTATGCTGGTTGTCGACTTGATCGCAAGAGTACTAGTGGTGGCTGTTTCTTGTTAGGAAGAGCTTTAGTATCTTGGTTTAGCAAGAAACAAAATACGGTTGCCCTATCTACAACTGAAGTTGAATATATGGCAGCCGAGTCTTGTTGTGCTCAAGTGCTTTATATGCAACAAGTATTAGACGATTATGGTTTTACTCTTTCATCTACGCCTATTTTTTGTGACAACATGAGCGCTATAAACTTGGCACACAATCCTATTTTACACAGCCGAGCTAAACATATTGAAATCCGTCATCACTTTTTAAGGGATCATATCTCCAAGAATCATGTTTCCCTTCATCATGTTGATACGGAAGATCAATTGGCTGATATTTTTACAAAACCGCTTCCACTAGATCAATTTAACAAAATTAGGAAGCAACTGCTTATCACTCCTTTGGAAGATGTTTTCTTTGATATTTGTGCTACTTAAAACTCTTACTTGCATCATGATATTTTGGCTTTTAAATGGACATCTTTTTCATTAGACTTGATGGGACATCAAATAAAGGGGGAGTTTTTATTTCTAACGGATATCTTTTTGAAATGACAAAGGGGGAGAAATAAATATAAAACTAAAACTTAGTAATTAGGAAACACTCAATCAATGAGTTTCATAAATAAACTCTTGGCTTTACATTGAAAAGATTGCTAAATTCCCTAGTAAATTGGATTTCATGTTCCATAATTCAAGGGGAATAATAAGCACACATTTTATAAACAAGAGGAAAAGCTACAAAAGGTAATCTAAAGGTATGAAACTCATATGGTTTATATTTCCTTTATTTATATTTTTGGAAATGTTTGTCATCTTCAAAAAGGGGGAGATTGTTGGCTAAATGGACATCTATAAATCCCTTTGTTTTGATTATGACAAACATTTCATTCTTATTGATCTAACGAGCTACTTGAGTGTGCAGGAACAAGGTGGATGACAAAAGCAATTAGGGAAATCCATATGCTTATATGTTTGTATTTTCATGAAATGTAAATCGCCTTGTAAAAACTTGTACAAATATATAATGTACAAGTACTTAGATTTCATGTAAATCAAGCGTTAGATTCTCCCTAGCTAAACATCATATTTAGATAGGTCATCCCCTTTGAATAGGATCACATATGCACACTCATACATATAATTAGTGCCAAAATTGAAACATTGAAACAGGATCAATCTCGGTCGACAAACTCCTCGACCGAGACACTCTCGGTCGACAATCTTCTCGACCGAGAAAGATCCAAAGTAGCCGTTAGACACAACTGACAAGGTAGTTGGCAGTTGGAGATAGACGTTGCAAATCACTTGTTCCAGAGAGCCTGTCGGTCGACAAAAGTTCGACCGAGTAGGTGTCTCGGTCGACCATTCCTCGACCGAGATGGTCTCTGACAGCAACTGCAGAATTAATTAATTAGCCATTGTTAAATCAACAAACTTGTACCTAACGGCTAGTTAAGCACTTAGAAACCCCTAGAAGTTGTCTAGAACGTCCTTAAGCATCCTTAGGCCATTCCTATAAATAGGACAAGCCATAGGACACTCAAATACACTTGTTACACTTGAGAAATCCTTGAGCATACTTTGAGCAATCTGTTTGTGAGCAATTTGAGCATTGTGACAATTGGCCATTTCCTTCCTTAGCTCAAAATTCATATCCTATAGGCTAGTATCTCCTACCCACTGCAATCACAAGTTCATACACTTGGTTAGGAGATCTATACGCTTGATCTAGGCAAATCAAGCCTTGGGCTACAAAGGATAAGTTGTAATTTCCTTTTTCCTTTCTTGTTCTCTATTATCGTTTGTACTCTCCTTGCTACTCCTAGGTTGGAGGCTGCTGATTGGAGAGGGTGGAGATCTTCTTGGTGAAGAAGGTGACTTTGAGCTACTTCAGAAGGCTGGTGCAACGGGAGGTTACTTCTAGAGAGGAAGGCTACTTCAAGGGGGAGCTTGGAGTTACTTCAAGAAGGCTACCTCAAAGTTGGTGCACCTACTTCAAGTGAAGGCTGTTCAAAGGGTGTAAAGGAAAGTATTGTATTTTGTATAAATCCTTGAAAAGGTAATAAAATAAATACTTTCAAAATCCCAGTTGGATAAGCAACCGGGTAGTGGACTGACAACTTTAGTATTTGCTAAAGTTGGAAACACTCTAAACACCTGTCTCCTTATTCCAATTTTCAATTGTGGTTGTTTGAGTTTAATAAATTGTTAAAATTATTTAAAAACTCTATTCACCCCCCCTCTAGTGTTTTTCACATACAACTTTTTAAAGATTGAATCCCAGCCCAGAAGACTTTTGAACAAGATTGCAAAAACTAAAATCTAGAATTTGATTCTTGGTTATGCTAAAGAAAGAAATAAATATGCAAGGAATTCAAGTTAAAATAAGAACAATTTAAGGAAAGGGTCAAACTAAGAACATGTAAAAATAATTTATTCTAAGAACAAGATTAAATTGCAAGAAGTAAACAAGTGATTGAGAAAATATAGTTGAATCAATAGGAAAGGTTATTAGGCTATGGGTTTTATCACCATCATGGTCGGCCTAAAACAAGATTGAAAGAATCCATAAGATGAATTAAGATAGAGGCAAGCATGTAAATCATTCATGAATGAATCTGCAAAATACGAACTAGCTATGGACCCATTGGTCCTGATGTCCATAGTTCAGAGTACAAACACCCCAATAAGGATTTTTCCGTAGTCAATCCAGATCCATACAAAATTGGTTTGCTTGTTCTAAGTCTTGGGATCAATGATCACATCCTCCAAGATTAATGTATAGTAAAAATGAGAGAACAAGTCATTAAAATTGGCAATTATACAAGCCTAAAATCATACATCGAATAAAATAATACAGGGAATCGATCTACATTACACATGGCCATGGGGCTGCACCCCACACCTCTATATAATAACTACTTGCTAGACATTACAAAAGAAGGAGAAGAAAGGGAAAGAAGGAAGGAAGCCATGACCATAAAAAGTAAGAACATCCAAGGAGATCGAGTTGGTCACAATGAAATGGCTTTCTGCCTTAATTCCCTACTCTAAAAGGAATAATGAGAAGAGAGGAATAAAATCCTAAAATCAAGAGATGAAGAACTAATTTATATTACATAAGTTTAGAGTACACCTCTAGGAATTGAAATAGCAATCCTAAAATAAAATTGCTAGTTCAAAAAATTGGACCCCTTCTTTGTGGAGCCCCCCTCCTTTTATAGGGAAAGGAGGTGTGGAAAACTTAAAGTGGAAAGAGGAAAAGAGGACTCACAACTACTAAAATATTCCATTTGCGCACTATGAGCCGATTGTTTGGCACAAGGAATAGGTCGGTTGGCTGGTTATGTAGCATGACTATTTCACAATGAGTTGAACCTAATCAAAGGGTGGTAACACCTTTGGATGTGTAGTCTTGCGCCTGAAGTAACCCTCCTACCGATTGTCTGATAGAGTAGAACAATAAGTTGGCAACGCTACACAAGCTAGCCCATTGAGCTACCCTAATATGGATTGGAGGCACCTTAATCAAGTGTGTCCTAGTCTTGGAGTACTAGAGATAATTGACTGGGATGCACGAGCTGATTGTTTAACACTTTTGTAATAAGCGTCTAAGTAGTTGAAATTCTTATTGAGCTCTAAGGCATCAGATTTGAATTGAGGTCATAAAATGGTTGTCCGACTCTGTAATGTGGATGAATTGACTGGTCATATGGCTATGCAATCTGGATGAACTGACCATTTGGCACATCGAATGTATCAATTCCAATGCCCAGATGGTCAGGAATTTGCAATTGAACGTAAAACCTACAAAATGTTAAGGAAAAATATAAGTATTTGCAAGTTAATCCAAAAGTGGGAAAATTACAATTTATCCTAGAAAATTAATCAAAGGGATAAGTTCTAATAAAAATACAATAAAAACAATGTAAAAAGAGAGATGAATATACATTCATTAGCTTGTCTAATACATTGTTCTCTAACAAGTATCTATGTGTTTGGCTTGATATCACATATCATGACTAGTGAGATTCTATCCTCAACCAACACACACTCTAGTATTATGTGTTATTGTTGTCTATCAACCTTCCACTATAACATCTGACTAGGCACATAACAAGAACGTATGTACTATTAACATGCACATGATCTCATTCTTCAAGTCACGTACTTGAAGGCATGCATCATCGAGTAATATCATTCTCTAGTCATTTATTATGTTACTTCATTATCTCATAACTGAATAAATGAGAATAAATTGGAAGTATTCCTTTATTATTAATCAAATCATTTAGAAGTTATGCCATTACAATCATCTATAGTTGGCTATTTGGGCATACATACCAACAAATTCCCACTTGCATTTAGATCCAATCACCCATGAATCTTATTCCAAGTGATCTAACATGATTATCATGCTTCTACTATGAAAGTTCTTTAGTCAAGGGGTCAACAACATTATTTTCAATCAATACTCTTCAAATCTTCACATCTCCTCGATGTACAATCTCTCATATGAGATTCAGGTGCCTTTGTATATACTTGGAATGCTGATGCAATCTGAGTTCCTTAGCTTGTGCAATAGCTCCATTGTCATCACAATATATCTCAATTACGTCACTGATGCTTGGAACTACTCAAACTTTAGAGATGAAGTTCTTGATCCAAATTGCCTCTTCCTATTATAGAATCGAAAACTGTCTCTTTCTTGGAACTCTTCCAACTCACAACTTTGTTATTAAGGCAAAACACAAATCTAGATTGTGATCTACAATCATCTTTGTTAGTTTCGAAGCTTGAGTCGGTGTAACCCTTTACCACTAACTCTTCCTCTCCACTATAGATAAGAAATAAATCCTTATTTCTTCTCAAGTACTTATGGATGCTCTTTATGGTTGTCTAATGACGATCACCTAGATCTAACTGATATTTTCTTGTCATTCTCAAGTCATATGAGATGTAGCGATGGGTATACATCATTGCAAAAATGATTGTTCCAATTGTTGATGCATATGGAATCATACACATGTGTTCCCTTTCGTAACAACAACTGGGAAATTGAGCTTTAGAGATGGTAACTCCATGACACATGGGTATGTTTCCTCTATTTGATCTCTCCATGTTGAACCTCTTCAACACTTTTTCAATGTATGTGCTTTGACTTGGTCCAAGAAGCGTTGTTGACCTATCCCTATAGATCTTGATCCCTAATATGTAGGAAGCTTCTCCCAAGTCTTTAATAGAAAATGTATTTCCTAACCATGTCTTTACCCTTCATGAAGTAAGGATGTCATTCCACATCAATAGTATGTCATCCACATACAATATGAGGAATACAATAATGCTCCCACTAACCTTGTTGTACACACTAAGTTAATTTCACTTTGAGTAAAGCCAAACTCTTTGGCAATCTTGTCAAAACAAATATTCTAGCCCTGAGATGTTTGCTTCAATCCATAGACTGACCTATTTATATTACAAACTTTATTTGCATCCTTTGGATTTATAAAACTATCAGGTTGTGTCATGCACATATCCTTGAGAAGTTTCTCATTAAGGAATGTGGTTTTTAACATCCATATGCTAAATCTCATAGTCATGATATGTTGCAATGGAAAGCATGATCATGAGGGACTTAACCATGGGAACTGGAGAAAAGGTTTCATCATAGTCAACACCTTGAACTTATTTGAAACCCTTTGCAACCAATCTTCCCTTATAGGTTTGCACTTTTCCATCCATTTTTGTCTTCATCTAGAAAACCCACTTGCACCCTATGGGTTTTACCCCTTTAGGTGGATCCCCAAAGGTCCTTACCTTGTTGGTATACATGGATTCCATCTCTAATGTCATGGCCTCAAGCCATTTCCTTTAGTAGCTTCTAGATAGGTTGTTGGCTCATCATCTATGACCAACTCACTGCCTTCCTGAGTTGCAAGATATCCAAATCTTTTAGGTTCAAGTTGTTCCCTACTAAATCTATGTGGTACTTGTATTACTTGAGGAATTTAAGATTTCACAACACTTTCTGATTCTCTTTGTTCCTCTTGTGTATCTATCGGTTAAATGCTTTCTTTTTGGTCTCGAACCTCTCTGAGTTCCACTTTCCTCCCATTGATTTCCTTGAAAATAAATTCCTTTTCTCAGAATACAACATCTCGAGCAACAAACACTTTGCTATTAGATACAGAATAAAAGTAATATCCTTTATTCTCCTTAGGATATCTAAAAAAATAACATTTTTCGTCTTTAGGGCCAATATTTTCAAGGAATTGTTTTCCTTACATAAGCTTCACGTCCACAAATCTTCATAAAAGATACATTGGTATGCTTCCCATACCATGTCTCATATGGTGTCCTTTGAACTAATTTAGATTGTACTCAGTGTAGTGTAAAAATGACAGTTTCAAGATGATAACCCTAGAAGGTAGTTGCTAGTTCAACTGAACTCATCATTGATCGCACCATATCTAGCAATGTATGATTCCTTCTTTATGATACATCATTGTGATGTGGTGTTCTAGGTAGAGTCCACTGTGTTATGATTCCACAAGATCCAAAAAGGTCCTCAAACTCATGGCTTAAGTATTCTCCACCTCGATCAGAATGAAGTTTCTTAATACTTTTCCCAAGTTGGTTTTGTACATAATTCATAAACTCCTTGAACTTTTCAATAGTTTTTGACTTATGTTTCACTAGGTAAACATAATCATACCTACTAAAGGATTAGTGAAGGTAATGATGTATTGATACCCACCTTTAACAGTTTTTGTAAATGGGCGACATACATTAGTGTGTATGAGTCCTAATAAATCACTAGACCTATCATTGTTAGCAACGAAAGGAGTCTTGGTCATCTTGCCCAACGTAAAAGATTAACATGCCTCTATTGATTTGAAATCAAAAGAGTCTAGATAACCATCTTTTTGGAGTCTAGATATGTGGTTCACATTCATGTGCTCTAGATGACAATGCCAAAGACATGGTTTGTTTGATTTGTTGATTTTTCATCTTTTAGCATTTAAGTTATAAACATATGTCTTTAGATATATAAAAAAAGACCATAAGCCATTGGGAAATTTCCACAAAAGATCCCATCTTCTGAAATAGAACGCTGACCATTCTTAATATTAAATTTATATGCATCCTTGTCCATACAAGATATAGAAATGATGTTTCTATTTATGGAAAACACATAATAGTAGTTCACTAACTCTATTAAAATCCCTTTAGGAAGACACAAACTATAGGTTCCAACTATAGTGGAAGCAACTCTTGCTCCCTTTGCGACTCACATTTCAACCTCGATCTTTCTTAAACGCCTACTTCATTCAAATCTTGCATATCCGATCATATATGAGATCCTGATCCGATATCTAGTACCCAATATGAAGAAGTATATAGGTTTATCTCAATAATTTATATACCTAAAATGGAGATAACTATCCTGATCTTCTTCTTCTTGAATGCCTTCAAGTATAAAGGATAGATCGCTCTTGTACTTTTCTTTCTCCTTATCTTAGGTGTTGAAGATCTAGATTTGGTCTTAGCCTCAAAACTCTTCATGGCCTTTCTTTCATCCTTGGACTAAACTTTGTTTCTCACCATCATGTATTTGTCCTTCTTCATTCATGCTTCAACATTAATAAACATACAAAGCAAATCCGACAGCGGTCTATCCATGTTATTCAAGTGATAACACTCAATAAAATAGCTATATGATTTAGGGAATGATTGTAGAATCATATTCATGTCCAACTCTAGGCTTAAGGACAATCCCAACTCTTGTAGATGTTCCCCATTCCCTATAACATGGAGAACATGGCTCTCTACTGAGTCTCCCTCTATCATCTTACACTCAAAGAGAACCTTTGATATATTTTACCTTCCTTTCTTTCTGTGCTTTTGGTTCAAGTTATTAAAATGTGTTACCATATCAAGTATCCCCATGTATTCACATTGCTCATCCAACTCATAGTTCAATCATCTCATCATAAGGTGCTTTATATCCAAGGCATCCTTGGCATGCTTCCAGTAAGCATCCACCATAGCCCTAGGCACATCAGGAGAAGGTATTTTTGGAAGTGGTGTTTTGAGGACATAGAGCTTGAACTCTTCATTGAGAACCCTTCCAAAGTCCAAGACTAGTCATGGAAAATTTTCCTATTAAGTTTGTCCTTTCTAAGGATCGATATCTATGAAGATATGATTTCTATTTGATTCTACAAGAAGATATTTACATTTTGTCAAAAACCCTTTTGATTTTATTTGAAAATTTTGACGATATATAATTAGGTCATTAATTAATTATCACTCATACTATTTTATTCAATCTGATAGACCTTGATATCACTTCAAACTATTGCTGCATACAACCTTCTAGTGAGCCAAGATCCAAAATAATTCAACCATTACTCGGCCAACGCCAATGTCCATCGTAAATTATTAAGGTCAGAAACTATTGCCAATTGCATCATATGCAATTCTTGGATAGATGATATGAAAAACTCATTGACATAGTCATATGTATGCCAATGGTGCTTAACCCCATGAAGTGCACACAATTATTCCCAACCCAATATCCAACATGATGATAATGCACCCCACTTGGCATCTCCACATTATTACCATCACACGTCTACAAGATAGACAACACACCACCCTTGCGGTGCCCACACTTATTCGATCATGATTTACATGTGTATTTCTAATAGATAGCATATTATAATTAATATTTTATTTAAAGCATTGTATTTATAAATACATATGCATTATCCAATCACCACATATTTAGTACGTATCATATACATGCTATATCCCACAACAAAAACATGCACTAAAGATAAGATATGTTTATGGGCATTCTAATGTAATTTCTTGCATCCACAAGGAACTACCACTACCTAGGGTCTACATCTCATGCAAAAACCTATTAATAAAGAAAATTTGTACTTGCCAATATGTGTTGATTTATTTAACCTATGAACCGATCCGGTCACCTCATGGCCGATCATCACCCCGGGCATATGGTGTATGGTACCCCATATTTTGGGTCTTCTAGTTTATAGTCTGGGACTCCTATTGATTGGTTTGACTCTTTGAGCGGCTCGTCTTCCTTCTAGTAATAGGAAATAAATTGTCCTAATATTACTTAACTATGGACAAACCTCGAGTTCGATGGGAGAAAAAGTAAGATAGAACAATACTTTTATAATTTGAAGATAAGGTTGAGGCTCAGCATGCAAATCGAGATAAAATAGTAATAACTAACCACACAACTATGCAAATATATTAAGGGTTATCAGCCATAACCATGCTTCAATCCACCATCAAAACTCGCTTTTAGGGCAACGCATGTAAATTGCACACACACACACACACGCACACACACACAAATATATATATATATATATATATATATATATATATATATATATATATATATATATATGTGTGTGTGTGTGTGTGTGTGTGTGTGTGTGTGTGTGTGTGTGTGTGTGTGTATTAATCTTGGATCTTATGTTGTGCATAATTGGACATTAACATTCACATCGTGTGCAATAAATAAACACTAATAACAAAAAATATGATCAAACTGATTATTTTAAAATATAGTAGATTGACGTGGCTCTGATACCACTGTAGGGAAATATGGCGTCACATAGGCTTTGAAAACAAAAAATTTTGTGTTATTCCCCATTAGACCAGTGGATCACGTCAACAACTATATAATGCAAAGGATGGTTTTGAGGATATACCTAGTCCTAGAGCAAGTCCAATGACAACTCTTATTAGAGTTGTACTTGTAAAACTGTCACTTAGACAACGTTTGCAGCAACTCCTAGCCTCCACCATGGACAACATGCTGCCATTATTCTCCTAGCGAGAAAAGGATCCACAGCTCTAGATAAGTCCACACGGACCATCTAGAACTCATGTCGTTATTCTAGAACATATAGGTAGGAGTTGTCCCTCTTGTTGGTGTACTAGTCACTGACTTTCTCTCCCACAATTGTTCTCCCTTGCTATCCCTCCCTTTATTGGGTAGGACTTACTCTAGTTCTCTCAGTTATCACAAACACATAAGAAAAACAATTGTTGGATGAAATTGATATGTCTATGAATCGCTCAGTTCCCCACTATTTAAAGAAGGGTTAGGGTCATGGTTACCGGTCAGTGTGGGAGTGGAAAGGACTAAAATCTCACTCAAATTTGCAAGCTATGATAGGTGAAATGCTCATTTCACTAAGTAGGTCGATTGGTTGGCATGCGAGTTGATTGCTTCACCAGTGTACCGAATGCTTCGTCATGTTTCCAATCACATATGTATTATAAATTTTAATCCAATTAATGCACAACATGATGTCAACACTAATCCTTGATGCAATCAAATTGCAACACAAATTGAGCGACTCATCCCATGAGTCAGTCGACTGGAAACCTTGAGTCGATTGATTTAGTCAGTGAACCTGTCAGTTTGTGCCTGGACTCATCCATAATTCAGCCAATGCAATATTCAATCAACCTAACATTCCAACCGGATGACTCAACCATTGAACATGTCAGTTGGGAGTCCAATTAGTTAATTAATGTTTAAAATGAATACCTAAACTCTTTAGTAACAAATTTTATTATCATTCATGATCAAAACTCCATTTCTAGGTGTATCCTATGTGTGTGACCCTATAGGTCCCATATTATGTTGGAAGTGAATGTCTATAACCAATTATGACATCACAAACAAAAATTTGTGCTTTGTCACACATCATTGCTACCCAAGTAAATGGAAAGTTGGTGAACAACTTCAACCTACAATGTGTGATTGGTGTTACAAAGTTTGTATAGTTCTTTTGTCACTAATATAGATTGATATTGAGGCATGGAATAGTCATTCTCTTCAACGTTTGATCTCTATTCCTTGATTTAGAGAAGACTGTCTGAGATATATGTAAACTCAGTATCACATATTGGCTCACATGTGCATGGCCATGCATTTATCAGACTCACATATCAAGTGTCCAGGATACCACATACTAGTAGGAAAGACAAATCCCGTCTACATCACTAATAGTCATCCCCATGTGTCACAGTGCACCCTATCATCACCTTTATGGCAGCCCTTCTTCAGGATCATGGTGGATATGTTAAAGAATATTGAATGACATGTTATGACTACAGTGACTTTAGTTTTAAGAACCACAATCACCACCAGCACTAAAAGAGCTGAATCTGCTTTCAATTATGGTTTCCATGTATCGCTCTTATTGTGGGTCTGTCTAATACACTATTCTCTATCAAGTATCTATTCGATTGGTTTGGTATCACATATCATAATTGATGAGATTTTCTCATTAACCAACACACATTCTCGCGTAATGTGTTATTGTTGTTTACCAACCTTCAACAAGTACATCTGACTAGGGACATAACAAGAATGTATGTACTCTTAAGATATGTATGATCACATTATTCAAGCCACATACTTGAAGTCATACATCATCGAGTAATATCATTCTCTATACATTTATTATGGTACTTCATTATCTCATAACTAAATAAAATAGAATAAATTAGAAGCATGTCATTATTATTAAACAAATCATATTCAATTTATGCCATTACAAGTAGCATATGATTGAATATTTTTAGGCATACATACCAACACAAACCTCCTTTGTGTGGTTAGTTGGTATGTTACATTTTCATTGTTACATTGATTTATGATATGAAATTTAAATCCCACCCCCAAGATTCATTTAATATGGTTTAAGTAATCAATTCAAGTCTTATATTTTTGGTTTTGTTCTTTTTCTTTAAACTCATTTGAACTAATAATCCAACTTTTGTAAATTATATATATTGTTTAACTTCAACATTATTGAAGATAATACTATCTCCCTCTAGTTCAATCTCGACTACGGTCGATCCCGTATACTTTTGGGGGGAGAAATGACTTCAGACAATTAGATATTAAAACTCATTCGTTGTAGAGACCAACAAGTTATTAGTGTCATATCTAGGGAGAATCCATATTATTTTAAAGTAACAAGTTTTGATTAGTAATAAAGAGTAGATCACACCCTCATATCATCATTCCATCATCATCTTTACCATCTACCATATCTTGCATTGTTTTACTAAGTGTTTCTCACCCACTTGTGAATTTGCAAGACTATATGATGCATTCAAAATGAGGTTTACATGAATACATATATATAGACGTGGAGATTGAGTGTACCTTTAGCATCCTAGAAGAGAAATGAGGACTGAAAACTCTTTGAACATGGGGAATTCAAAACCATCATCACCTATGTCTGAACCCCCATTTTCACCAGACCACTAAGAGAAAATCATGGAAGAGGACCGTTATTACAACCCCAATTTTTGGGTTCCTTTGGTGACGAATGTAATTTCTCACATTAAAGATATTGGAACAAATAATGATATAATTTGTTTTGAATAAATGGATTTTGTTTACAATAGCCTTGATGTTTGTGTTGTGGGATTTATTGGCTATTGGGCCCAATAACAAGGAAATTCAATTAATTAATGAATAACTGAGAATTTGAGAAAAGAAAGATGTGGAAACCTCTAGAAGGCAAATCCAAAGAGGGATTTCGTGCCTCTTGGGTTCCTTGGGTTCCAAGGAGTCCAAAGTTGCATAAAGAGTGCAATAAGAAAAGAAAAGATAAATTAAGTATTTCTTTACTAAGAAAGAAATTGAAAATATTGATGAAATGTGCAAAATAAGTGAAAAGAGGTATAATTGAGTTCTCCTTGGTGGAATTTTGTATTCCAAGGATTCCTAATGATAAAAGGAATACTAATGAGGAAAATAAAGAGAAATCCTCAAAAAGAGATATTTGAATAAGAAATAAATATGATAATGTGAAATAATGCATATTGATGCATTTAAGGATAATGAGTATTCCTGAAAAAGAAATTTCGAATTATTAGAGTTTCTTGGGTTCCAAGGAGTCCCAATGAAGAGGAAAGAAAGAGAAAATACCAAAATTGTAAAATAAGGAGTTAATGTGAGTATACAATTAAAGTATTATGTGGTATTGCTAACAAGAAAGTAATTGCTATTAAAGGGAAATAGGATTTCGTTCCTATGGATTAAAAAGGGCAAGTATAAAGAAGATGAATGAGGAATTTCGAATTCCTAATATCCATATAATAGGGGATATTCAAAGGAAAAAGAGGAGAGAGAAAGTTTGCTTTCTAATGAAGTAATTGGATTCCTTTTGGGACAAGATCGTGCATCTCAGTGGATGCACATCTTAGGGTGCGAAAACCCTCCCCTATATAAGGGGTTGGCCTTCTGGTTCGAGTTCCAAAGAGATCTCACATGTATCTCTTCTCCTTCTACGTCGTTTTTGGTTGCAAAATATTAATCCTCGAGTGGTGCTTTCTCTGGAGTAATGGGGAGGTGCAAAGTCATATGGAGGAAGGCATGAAGTTCCTCGAAGGCCTGTGCATGATCAGATGATGCCCTCAAGTATCCAGCTTCACACAAAAACCTGCAGCACGACTGCATCATGGCTATGCACTATGGAGAAGTAAGGCCTGATCCCGGCCATTACGGTCGTGCCCATGGCAGCCTCACCTACGCGGGGGCGCGACGGAGGCAGGGGACTTCTCTCTGATGGCCAATGGAGTCGGAGAGGGAGGGAGGCAGCCGCGTTATGCTGCAGGACCACAGCTAGGGTGGCTGCTCGCTGCCATCGCGAGGAAGGTGAAGGGCGGAGAGGTGTTGGATGTTTCTGCCCCCACGTGCTAAAGCAACTGATCAACTTAACGAAGGGCATTTTGGTCAATTCGAAATGTTTTCCAAGGAGTCAAGCAACGTTGCATGGGTTTAGCAATGTGGCAGCCTGCCATTGGTCCTGGTAAGTAAAATCTTACAAAAATCATAACTATTTAACGGCATCTCGAATAGATGCACATTATACATGAATTTTTCTTAGAAAAATGAGATGAATCCAATAAAAATATTGTTAGAAGCTAATTCCTCTTACAATTTTAAAAGTAATGGAAGTTATTAACTTTAATGAATTAATGGTTAAGAAACCCTATTTTGATATAATTAATGTGATTAGTAGGGTTTAATTGATGACTAAAGTTGATATTAACCTGTTAATCATAAAGAGATACATTAAAATAAAAAAAGATAAACTTTGCACGTAATTCATTTAATTTAGAGTTTATCTGCATAAACAGGCTTTAATGGGCCTTGAAACCCTAATGTTGGTAATTAGGACTACTAATGGATTCAATTATTCAATTTCATGAGTTTTCATGGTTATAAGCTTTTTCGAGCATTAAAGTTCCTAATTTGTGGATAAATACCCTAAATGTTGCAATTAGGGTTTTCTCATGAATAAAAGGTGGAATACATGGCAAATGAAGTTCATATGTGATTTGGACCATAATGAACTATGAATTGATGATAAATGTGTATAATGATCTTGTCATGGATTAAAGGGATAGAAATAGTAGCTTTAATGTAAAAGATGCTTAATGACCTTAATTAATGGATAAATTATGCCTTTAATCTGGAATTAAGGATTAGATGTGGAAATAATTAGGGTTTGTTATCAGTTGCGTTAAATTAGGGTTTAAAATAGTAAAAGATGAAGGGAATCCCTAATTGCAACAGAAACCCTAAAAGGAAATTAGAAATCCTAGGAAGTGAGCTAGGTTTAATGGATCTTGATGACATGAATAATAAAAAGGGAATTACATGATAATTTCAGGATCTTGTTGAAAATGCTTGCTTGCTTGGATTGTTATTTGCATGGATATTTCTATTCAAATCGTCAGATCAGGTATGTGGTTAATTATGAATAACCACCTAAGTTTCTCGAGGATTTTCCAGATGGTTAATCGCATTGAATGCAAATTATCAGTTTGGATGTTCATACTTACAAACTATAAAGTCACTATGATTATCACATTAATAAAAGAAGTATGGATTCTCACACTTACATGCCACCCTGATGGATGATGCTAAAGGTCAGGCCCAGATGGGTAGACCAATGGACACCTTGAGTGGTGACCCTAGGCACCAAGCTCGAGAATGAGAAGGTGGCCTATGAAATTTCATGACTAGTGGGAACCATGAGTGGTGACCCCCAGGCACCAAGCTCGGGATAGAGAAGGTGGCCTTAAGTCATTGGCAAAGAAAACCCTTAGGTGGGTATGCCAGGGTTAGGGCAAAAGCAGTGGAGAATGTCATACTGAAAAGTGTAAATTGGCTTGTTAATTAACTTGATTGTGATAATTAGATTGTTATCCTTATGTGCAAACTTTTGGTTGTCCCCACATACCAGTATATTTCGATATACTGACCGACGTTTTGTTTGTCAGCATGTTAGGTACAATCCTGAAAGGAACAAACGATAAAGTGGCACATTGTGAAATTAAAACATAAAGTGCAAGGAGGATTAGATAAAGTAGATTCAAGCTTTGGGTAGATAGATTTACAAAGTTTTTCAGAGGTAAGTAAAGATTTAATTTCATACCCAAATTGTAGTTTAGTTAGTATAATTTCATAATTATTATTGATTATTTGTCAAACCTTTGATCCTGTTAATTGGATAACGGCACCGACCTTTCGGTCTCCCTTAATTGGGGGTTACCGGGAGATAGGGTCATTACAATTGGTATCAGAGCATGGGTTCCTCACTTAATATTTAATAATTATTAAAATTTTACAAATTCCATAGAACCGAGGGTGTTATTAGAGGATTGTCCGAAAGATTGAGGTGTCTAGAAAAGGATCACGTCCGGGGGCTGGCAATATTTTCCTCCGCACCGCTAATCGGAATATGAGCACTCCCAGATTGTGTGACTTCCTGGCTGATGTCTTAGGATATGACTTGAAATAAGATATCTTTAGGACTCTCTCATCTTGTTCATCCCTTCTCAACTCAAATTTTGATAAGGACCTTAAGGATTAGGGTTTTCCTCTCTTCTCCTCACCCTCTTGGGGTATGGGTAAGGTTGACAAGGATTAAGGGATCCTCCATCAAATTAATGAAAAGCATGTAAATAAGATGTCATGGACATAAGCTTAATAGAGTAAGTGTAAATGAATAGATGCATGCTTAGGTCGTATGACACAAGTTGTCATCGCCCTCATGAGAGGCCTGGGGATAGACCTCTTGTTAGGAGGATGAGTAGAGAGGGTTAGTCTTGGAGGTAGAGACCTCCATTAAAGGTAGAGACCTAGTACATCCTTTGAGGATGATGGTAACCCTAACCCTAAGTGAAGGTTAGAGGGAGAGATGACATGATGAGTTAGATGTCATGGTTGACTAGGTGTTTGGATGGACATGCCTTTGGATTGCCATACGAACCATGAGAAGTTGATGAACGAGTACCTTTGGCAACCGAACCCTAGGAAGGGTCGTGCATGTTTGAGCGAAGGGTAGCTCCGTCATGGATGAAGTTAGAGAAGAACCTATGGAAACCTTATGGGTTGTTGCAAGTAGGGTATAGCTTGCACCCACAGTACGTCAGTAGTGCTTACAGTAGGATGAAACCCTGGACAAGGAATCATGATGGATGTCTTACGAGATAAACATAAAGAGCTAAGGATAATCTTGAGCCAAACATGAGTTGAGCAAAGGCTTCACCCAGGTAGGGATATGTTGGTAAGATTGATCCAACTTCATGTAGTGAGGTTGGATGTGGAATTAGATTTAGAGAGAGAAAGTAGGACCCAAGAAAGAAGGTTGGAAGCTTAGATTCTGAGACATGAGGAATAGTGGGGAGTTGAGGATGATGCGACATATGTGGATGATAGTGGTTGCCTTATGCTTGATCCCTGGAGGCTGATGATATCTTGGTTTCCTTTAGAGGAACCAAACCCTAAAGAGAGGATGATGCTTCTGGAACCTATGTGCCTATGGTATAGGAGTTTACCTGCTGAGATGAGACAAAGAGTGCCTTAGACACTGAGGAGGTTGAAGTAACCAGTTGTGGGGCTTTATACCTAGTTGGTTGTCCCTAACGAGGACTCAACTCTGAGGTGTTTCTCATATAAAAGGATCATGGGAGTACATGGAATACCTTGGACATTCTTGATTCGTGGTTAAGAGGTTGAGCATGTAGTTGGATATCCAAAAGTGAACCTAGGGTTCCTGGCCGAAGAGGGGAAGTGGTGTACCTAATGCTCATTATGAGAATTGAGTCTCTATAGTTTCGAGTATGGTACTCTTCATGTATAGAGGAAAAGGAAACCCCTTAAGTTAAAGGTAGGTTTGATGAACCCCTCACAACTAAGTTGACCTAATGTTGAGGAAAGAGAACAAGTATGACCTAGCATGGTTTAATAGGTGATCTGCTTGTGCCTTAGTAGCAGCTGGGTTAGGCATGTTCATGTGAATGTAAACCCTAGGGACGGTTGTGACCTTGTTGTCAAGAGTTGTAGTTTCCTCCCATCCTGGGAGAGGGACCCTTTGGTAGGGTGTATACTAGTTTTGCTGGTTTTGAGGTAACCTAAAGAAGTCCCATAGGATCTTGAGAAGCTAAGTGAAAAGTACATGGAATGAGAATGAACCTGTAGACCCATAGATAACTATCTCTAAGTGCATGTGGATGTGTTACCATGGAGGTAACTGGTATGGGGCCTGACCAAGGTAGGCAGGTTGCCATGACCTCTATGAAGGGATGAAATTCATTCGAGAATGCAAAGAGAGATGGTGAAGGCTTGGGTAAGGTTCTAAGTTGGACATTTACTATAATGGAATCCTAAGTCTATCCTAGGGTCAGGTAGGGATGAGACTGATGGAAGAAGGAGTTTCCTAATTCCCTAGTTGCACACGACCATAGGGTCGAGAGGTAATAGCTATCATTGTCTGAGGGCCATGGGCCAGGAGATTGATCACATTCATAAACTCATGGGACCCAAAGGGCAGATGAGTAGGGCACTCTCTAGATGCGTGAGGGAAGAGGGATGACCCCAAAAGTGTCGGCACCCTATAGACCTAGAGGAGATGACAAAGGTTTGTGTGTGGATCCAAGTAAGTTCGAGACAAATTTTCCATGGAGGAAATTTTGATATCATGATGTTTGTGATGTACAGACATGAGTTGCACGTTTCAACTTAGATATGAAGGTGTACTGGCAAGGTGGGATGTATCATCTCTACTCTTGGAATGGGAAGAACTCTGTATTTGGACTGCCGTCAAATGCTTATTTCTTCTTATTACGTGAGTGAGAGATAGGACAGTACGCATGCCACAAACCAAGGGTAAAGATTATGTGAGTTGGAACATTTCTATAAGGAATGAGGATAGAGATGATAACATACTTTGGTGGAGTGAATGATACATGGATGCTTTACAAGCACTAAGAGGAATAGTGTAGTCATCTTATGAGGATGTTTTATCAAGAGCTATGTGGAATTTGCAAGTTAACCAAGGTTGAGTTTGATCACCATGAGGATGAGCTTAGAGTTTCTTGATGAAGACAACTTAGAGTTTCAGATGAGATGATAAGTATAATGCATGGAGGTGTATGTCTTCGACATTACCTAACACCTAAGGATAAGGAGTGGTAATGAATTCTCTGCGCACTACTACAGAAGTGCCTTTTAGTGTCGGCTGTTTAACCCCCTTTGGCGTCGGTTTCTGAACGACGCCTATGTGGGCGCCGCTAAAAGGTTGGACACTTCAGCGTCGGTTAAAAAACCGACGCCTATTTAATGTAAAGGCGTCGGTTTATTATAAAACACCGACGCCAAAAGGGTTCGCGCCACAGAAAACGGCGTCATCTAGGACGCTTTCTGCGTCGGTTATATACTAAAAAACCGACGCAGAAAAGTGTCCTAGATGACTCCCATTTGCTGTAGCGCGAACACTTTTGGCGTCGGTGTTCAACAAAAAACCGACGCTGTAAGTCTGTGCTGACGGTTATCGGTAAATAACCGACGCCTATATCTATTTTTTTTTATAAATCTGTTTGCAGGCCTGCTGTGGCTGGTTAGCAGGATGAGAACCTGCAGTTCAGTTTTCTGAACTGCAGGTTTACGACATCCATTGATATCAGCCTACAAACAGGCCACAAACCTGCAAAATTAACATAAAAAGATTCACACAAGTAGATACATTCAGACATCAATTCAATTGTCACGTTCACACATATAGAATCATTCAAATACATGTTTTAACATTCAGAAACATTCATTTACAAAGTATCATTCATCATCACTATCAACATCCCAATTATATCTAACAGTTTATGACCCCACATGCCTTCCTCCCCAGTTCATGCCGCTAGACAACCACACAATGGATCCAAGAGGATATGCAGGCGTTTGCCAAAGACTATAGGCTGAGTTAACTATTGAGTTAACTCAGCCTATAGTCTTTGGCGAACGCCTGCAATCCTTTTGGATCCATTGTGTGGTCGTCTAGTGGCAGGAACTGAGGAGGAAGGCATGTGGGGTGATAAACTGTCAGGACTAGCACAGCAAGTTGCGATGGAGGTGGAGACGACGACGACGGTGGTGCTTCAGGCGACGCCTGCTTGGCCGGGTAGGGCTCGGCGAAAGGGTTCAACTGCGGCATGGCTTCGATGTAGTAGAGGGAAGGGAGGGGTTCAGAATCCTACGAGAAACGTTTAGAGATGAGGATATTACTGCGGAGGAGGAGGAAACGGTAGACGATATCTCGAGTTGGAATGTCCTCTCCGCGCATCAAGTTGCTCCAGTGCTTCAGTGGGTACATGTGCATCATCAACCTAAAATTTGACAAAAATAAACACATTGAATTAGGCCAATATAGAAATATAGGATATATGACATAACTAGAAGATAATGAATTTTATAGAAATACAGGATATGTTTTTAGAACTTACATTGGTATCCTCGCCATGCTCGTCATGGACAACATGCTCATCATGGACTTCATGCTCATCATGAACATCATTCTCATCATGGTCAGCCATCTGAAAATGTCATAAAAAAGGCAAACATTTAGCATTTGTATCAACTAGAAAAAGGAAAACATTTAGCATTTGTATAAATTAGAAAAAGGAAAACATTTACCATTTGTATAAACATACATGTCTATAAAATTGTGATCTTTTATCAATTAACAATCCTTCATTGTGATCTCCGCGCACATATAAGTCATCATTAGATTCAATATTTTTTGGAGTTGGCAACCCAACTGAGAATGGACTGGAGTCATCATACTTATCATAGTACTCTTCTTCATCTATAGGATCTTCAATGAACTGTCTTTTACCATGAAGAACAACCGACCATTTATCATTTGCAGGATCATCGATATAGAATATTTGTTTTGCCTGTGATGCCAATATGAATGGTTCAGCCTTCTCGCCAATCATTTCAAAGTTCACCAAAGTGAAACCCAATTCATCCACTATAACCCCTTTGGTGTTATCAACCCAATTACATTTAAAGAGCGGAATATTGAAATCTATGTAGTCAAACTCCCAAATGTCTTCAATGACACCGTAATATGACATTTTAGCTTCACGTGGACTCTTATCCTTTGCACTTGCAAAGTACATAGTTGACGCTTGAAGAGTGACCCCACTATTTTGGACGACACTCTTATCATCTTGGCGCTTTGTGTAATATGTGAATCCATTAATGTCAAACCCTTCATAAGACATAACATTCGGTTTTGGTTTAAAGGCGAGACATTTGATAGTTTCTGTAATATCATTTGGTGTTTGAGATAGTTGATGTAAGACTTTATCTTCAAACCACTTAGTAAAAGTCTTATTATGCTCTCTAGCAAGCCACATTGAACTTGCTCGAGGATGTTGTCTCTTTATGAAATTGGTATGTTCCTCGATATAAACACTCACTTCGTCCATATTATGTAAAATATACAAGTGAGCTTGTTCCAACTGCTCACGGCTGATTACTTTCACCCGTGATCCCAAAATTCCTTTGCCCTCCTCAATATTCTTGTCATTATCAGGAGTGTCATTACAACTGAGAAAGTCATTGCAGAAATCCATAACCTCTCTCGCCACATAACCTTCAATAATACTCCCTTCAGGACGATAACGGTTTCGAACATCACCTTTAAAAATGCTCATGTATCGTTCAAAGGGATACATCCAATGTAAGAAAACCGGTCCCAAGATTTTCACTTCCCTAGTCAAGTGGACAACAAGATGTACCATGATATCAAAGAACGAAGGAGGGAAATACATCTCAAGCTGACATAGGGTAACAACCACTTCTCTTTGCAAATTATCGAGAGTATCAGGGTCAATAACTTTGCTGCATAGACTGTTGAAAAAGAAACAAAGTCTGGTAATTGCAAACCTTACATGCTTCGGCAATATAGATCGAATTGCCACGGGCAATATTTGTTGCATTAGAGTGTGACAATCATGAGATTTAAGACCTATCAACTTCAGATCTTTCATTGATACCAATCTACGGATGTTGGATGAGTAACCATGTGGCACCTTAACATTTACCAAGCATTCACAAAAAGTTTTCTTCTCCTTTCTACACAACGTGTAACAAGCGGGAGGTAAGTATGTTCTTTTATTACCCATTTCACGTAATTCTGTTAATTCTGACCTTATTCCCATTTCACGTAGGTCCAGTCTGGATTTTATCCCATCTTTAGTCTTACCTGGTATATTTAATAGAGTACCAATGATGCTATCACAGACATTTTTCTCAACGTGCATTACATCGATACAATGCCTGACTGACAAAGAACTCCAATAAGGAAGATCCCAAAATATTGACTTCTTTTTGAATGAAGAATTGTCACTCCGTGTGGCCATACTACATTGTGATTTCTTACCAAATTCATTGACAATGTCTTTTACTCTTTCATAAACAACATCCCCTGGTATAGGTTTAGGTGCACTCCGTTCATCATTCCATCCATTGAATGCTTTGCGCTTCCTACGATACGGATGGAATTTTGAAAGAAACCTTCGATGACCAAGATATACAGTCTTGCCGCCATATTTTAGTCTTATTGAATCAGTGTTTTCTTCACATATAGGACACGCTTTAGCTCCTTTGACACTATATCCAGACAAATTCCCATATGCCGGAAAGTCATTAATAGTGCAAAACAACATAGCATGCAAACGAAATGTCTCTCTTGCTGAAGCATCATAGGTCATCACACCTTCAGCCCAAAGTTTCTTTAAGTCATCAATCAAAGATTCAAGATAAACATCGATATCATTTCCGGGTTGTTTAGGGCCCGATATCAACAATGACAACATAACATACTTATTTTTCATACACAGCCAGGGAGGAAGATTGTATATAACAAGCATGACTGGCCAAGTGCTATGTTGGCTGCTCAATGTCCCGTACGGATTCATCCCGTCTGTACAAAGCCCAAGTCTTAGATTCCTGACTTCTTCACCAAATTCAGGGAACAATACATCAATCTTCTTCCACTGTGGGGAATCAGACGCATGTCGTAGGATCCCATCATTATTTTTCTTAACATCTGCATTCCACCTCAAATTCTTCGCATCTTTCGGATTTGCAAACAAGCGTTGAAACCGTGATGTTATAGGTAGATACCACAACACCTTGGCAGGAGAACCAGTTTTGGACTCCCCCGAAGTCGTCAATTTATATCGTGACGCACCACATTTTGGACAATCTTTCAAATCTACATAGTCCTTTTGAAATAATACACAATCATTCGGGCATGTGTGTATCTTTTTGGACTCCATTCCCATTGGGCACAACATTTTCTTTACCTGGTATGTTGAGATTGGCAGCTCGTTTCCTTCAGGAAGAATTTCTTTCAACAAAGTCAACAATTCAGTGAAGCTTTTGTCGCTCCATCTATTGTTAGCTTTCAACTTATACAATCTCAGCACAGCGCTAAGCTTCGTAAACTTAGCACAGCCTGTGTATAACGGTATCTCAGCATCATGCACAATGTTTGTAAAGATAGGAGGTGGATCGGTGTGCTCTACCCTACAACTATCTAGCATCGCATCAACAATGTCTGCTGGAACTGGTTCGTTCACATTTACGTCATCGGAGGCAATTTTTTCTTCCACCCAAGCACTGCTATTGACATCTACTGGATTCGATTTTGAAATCTCTCCATGCCAGTGCCATTCTGTATAGCCTTGTACAATCCCGTTGCACATGACATGACTTTTGATTTCCTCACCAGTGTTGAGTTTCAAGTTGTTACCGCAATGCCTACATGGACAGTAGAACCTATCTGTAGGTTTTTTCCTATGTTCCTCGGAAAATCTAATAAACTGATCAAGACCAGATATAAACTCTGGGGTGCAACGATTACGAATGGACATCCATGATCTATCCATTCTATGATCAGAGAAAGCAAGTATATATTAGGAAAGCAAGTATATATTAGGAAACAAGTATATAAGCAAGTATGTCGTATTACAGTTCATCATTAAGAAAGACATAAGAAAGTATGTCGTATTAAAATAGACTAAACAATAAAAGAATTTTTTTTGAGGCAAGACAATATGAGAAAATAGTAGTGTAATCATGTAAATGGGAACATTCATGGGAACACACACTTCAGTTATAAGCATTCATGTAGCAACTTACAGTTCCATTCATGGGAACACACACTTTAGTTATAACAATAACTAAACAAAGGGGTTGGTGTACCCCTAAACATGCGCATAATTAAAAAAACTATTACTACAGACAAGTCTAGATAGATAGACAACTAAATACTACACCAACATGGTCCCGCATGCATCAGTAACTTCTTTTTGATGATGAAGCTGTGTCACGAAGCTCCTAACTGTATTTAGACGAATCTGAACTGATAGGGGCCTCAGATTCAGATTTGTCTGAGCTGATATGTGACGCCGTGCGCTCATACCGCAGAAGATGATCGGGGGTCTCGCAGTTGCTGTTGGTTATCCAAACTTTGATGGAATTATCGCCAACTGGACGGAGAAAAAGCCTATTCCAACGGACCACATGCAGCTCTCCAATCCAATCACGCCAACCGGATTTTGATACAAGATTTCCCGCCAAATCATACTCAACCTCGATTACATGTGAATAATTTCCAAAAGTTAGGGTCACTTTACCAGGCATGTAGTGTCTTCCTTTTAGAAAACGCCAATGTTTGGGTATGACCAATTGGTTTAAGGAACGATCATCTAGGATGATGTCCAATTGTTCTTCAATAGGGAACGTTAACATTGACATAGAGGCCCAATTCATAGTCATTGTTATGGGAAGACAGAGACTGCACAATATTAGTATTAACAAAGTGTAAGTACATATAACGATGTTATATATTTTCAGAAAAAGTTGTATAACATCAGTTAACCTTTTAAACAAGTATATATTAGGAAACAAGTATATATTAGTCAATCTTGGACGGGTTTCTAGGCCAAAAAACACATTTGATGTCAATCTTATATATAATAAATGTGTACCACCTATCCCATCCTTGAACACCTAATCTCACTTAGGATGTAAGTGTATAATGTGTATTTGGTTTTCAAGAAAATTTCGGCAGCATTTCCCCGTTGTTCTCTAAGTACATATGTACTTAGAGAACAACGGGGAAATGCTGCCGAAATTTTCTTGAAAACCAAATACACATTATACACTTACATCCTAAGTGAGATTAGGTGTTCAAGAACAGTCCCAAACTGGGGACTATCCAAGATTTACTCCTACTGAGTAAATCTTGGACGGGTTTCTAGGCCAACAAATACATGTGTTGTCATTCTTATATAAACCCTATAATTCATGAAATCATTCTAATTCAATTTAATATGTTGGGATCACATAATTATATAATGACATCAGAATATATAGAAGAATCATAATTAACATGATTAACAACATGCTCATCAAACTAGGGTTTTCTTGAATATCATCTAATAAATCAAGAATTTCATAGTTTCAAACATGCAATAATTCACAATGCAATGTTATAAACTATAGGCAACATGGATAGATGAAATAAATAAACATCCAGCATCTATCACTTATTCAATCTTCAAGAAACCTTGACAAACATCCAACATCTATCACTTATATAATTTGCATGTATATACACCCTAAAGTGCCACAAATCATATAATAAAACTATCATGTTATGATATTAGGACCACTTAAAGCAGATTAGGCACATTAAGCAAGCAGGGTAGGGAGCCAATTTCGTGCAAGCAGATTAGGCAAGCAGATTAGGTCAGCACATAAAGAACCAATTTTGCGCCTGGGTAGGTCTGCAGGTACCTGGGCAAGAAGAGTAGGGTGAGGTCGAGCTGGTTGAGTACGTGGGTGGCGGCCGACGAGCTCCAGAACCAGCGGCAGTGACTCCGACGAGCAGGAGCGTTAGCCGCAGCAGGCAGGCAGGCGGCCAGGCGGCGGCAAGCAGGCAGCGGCCAGGCGGAGGAGAAGGAGAAGGGGGTACGGCGGCGCCGGTTCTCAGGCGTGGCAGGCAGGTGGGCACCAGGCGTTGCGGCGGCGCCGGTTGTCAGGCGTGGCGGCGGCGCAGGCGGTTGGAGCAGCAGGGCGGGCAGCAGGGGTGCCAGAGAAGAAACGCGTCGGAGAGGGGCGCCGGAGAGGGGACGCCGGAGATGGGGCACCGGAGAGAAGCGCCGGAGAAAAACTAGTACCAGCACCAGAGAAATCGCCGGAGAAATCGCCGCAATAGGGAAATAGGGTAGCAATGAAACATAAGAAAGGGGAAGAGTCAGGCGATCGAAGGTTATGAAGTTCCCCAATAGCTTCGATTGTTTACAACAACCGACGCCTAAACATCTTTACCGTCGGTCGTTCGCAACATCCGACGTCCATTTGGACGATATTTTCGTGAAAATGTTTGGCGGGAACCACATTCAGCGTCGGTGATTAAAGGACGACCGACGCGGAAAAGGACACTTTTCGCGCAAATTTCCATCGCACATAAGCGTCGGTGTTTTAACTACAGACTCGACGCCGAAAGTGACATTATTGTTTTCGCTCAAAAATTGGATGACATGATGCGTTGGTTTTGTATAAACAACCGACGCTGTATACAAAGCGGTACCCGTGTTTGGCTGGTCTTTGAATATAGACGTCGGTTCTTCTAAATAACCGACGCCTTTAATATAAGGCGTCCGTGTTCCTTAATAACCGATGCCCAGAAAAGCGACACTGAATGCTATTTCTGTAGTAGTGGCTTGAGATATAGCTCCCTCGTTTAGCTGGAAGCTAGAAGAAGTTGAGGTTGTTAGGCTAACCTTAAGTTGAGAAAAAGATATAAGTTTGACTAACACTTAGATATAACGAGATCTGTTGAACAAGATTTGTGGTTGTTTGGACAGCCAGCCTAGTCATTGATTTAATGAAAGGATGGTTGTAGAACCTCAGATGTTCTTCTTTGGAAAGAAAAGTTATGAAACCCTGATGAGAGTGGCTTAGGGTTTCTGAGGTATCAAGCTTGAGGAATCATGACATACAAGAGATCATGGTTTTATGATCACCAAACACCATGATACTACAAAAATAGTAAGTAGTAGTAGCACTTTGGTTGCTTGATGTGGAGTTGCATGTGACAGGTGGCCATGCAAGCCAGGGGTGAAGGACGAACACCAGTAACCCAGAGTATCGATATAGAGGATAAAAGAGTCCCTGAGAGGGAATGGGAGTTCATCACTATGGATGTTGTGGTAAGTCTCCCTTTGACCCAGAAGGTCAAGATGCAATATGGGTTATGGTAGATCGCCTTACCTAGATAACATGAGAAAGAAAGGAGTATTGTCAAGAGATAGATTCTGTTGAACTACATAAGAGAGAGAGATGGTTCAACTACACCATGATACGAGTTCAAAAGTTCTTGGGTATGACCAAGGTTCACTTCCATAAGGTGGAAGTAGATACATGAAGAACTAAAAAATAGTACAGTTTATCACCTCGTACTAATGGACAATATGATCCAGACTAGAGGGTCTGAGGAGAGCAAGTGTGCTTGTTCAGGGTGATATAAAGAGGCAGTTCTTAAGATGTGATGTTAACCACCATAGACTTTATCGGGATGCAAGAAGGATGTTGTGTCGATCACCACTTCATTAAGATGATGTTGGTGAAGGAGGCCTCATGAAGGTCAGAAATGAACCATAGAGTGTGTAGATGAAGTTGCTTTGATCGTGCAATGGCTGAGACAGAGCCCAGTGGTGACATGAGTCACGAGCTGATGCAAAGCAGACTGACATGCAATTCACTATGGGAGAATTTGTGATGTGAAAATCTGACCCCTCTAAGCTACAGCTGAGAAAGCTGAGTCCCCGATATATGGGTCCATTTGAGATGGATTGGTGGAGATAGTTGTGTTTAGCCTTGCCCCCCAGGATAACATGATGAGTAATGTGTTCCATGAGTCTGATCTAGAGCACTATGTGAGGTATCCAAGCCATGTGTTGAGCCTTGAACCTATTCATCTTTTGAGAGGATGAAATGTCCTGAGTCACCTATGAGGGTATGATATACCAAGGTAATAAAGAACTCAGATGGAAGAAAATGAGATGATGAAGGTTCTTGGGAAGCACCATGGAAAGGGTGAAGCCACATGGGAGCCAGGATGGACACATGAAAGGCTTATCCTGTCTGTTTGCTTGCTTGATGGAATTTTGAGGGCAAAATTCTTATAAGAGGGGAAGGATGTTACAACCCCAAATTTTGGGTTCCTTTGGTGAGGAATGTAATTTCTCACATTAAAGATATTGGAACAAATAATGATATGATTTTTTTTGAATAAATGGATTTTGTTTACAATAGCCTTGATGTTTGTGTTGTGGGCTTTATTGGCTATTGGGCCCAATAACAAGGAAATTCAATTAATTAATGAATAATTACGAATTTGAGAAAAGAAAGATGTGGAAACCTCTAGAAGGCAAATCCAAAGAGGGATTTAGTGCCTATTGGGTTCCATGGGTTCCAAGGAGTCCAAAGTTGCATAAAGAGTGCAATAAGAAAAGAAAAAATCAATTAAGTATTTCTTTACTAATAAAGAAATTGAAAATATTGATGAAATGTGCAAAATAAGTGAAAAGAGGTATAATTGAGTTCTCCTTGGTGGAATTTCATATTCCAAGGATTCCTAATGATAAAAGGAATACTAATGAGGAAAATAAAGTGAAATCCTCAAAAAGAGATATTTTATTAAGAAATAAATATGATAATGTGAAATAATGCATATTGAGGCATTTAAGGATAATGAGTATTCCTTAAAAAGAAATTTCGAATTATTAGAGTTTCTTGGGATCCAAGGAGTCCCAATGAAGAGGAAAGAAAGAGAAAATACCAAAATTGCAAAATAAGGAGTTAATGTGAGTATACAATTAAAGTATTATGTGGTATTGCTAAAAAGAAAGTAATTGCTATTAAAGGGAAATAGGATTTCGTTCCTATAGATTAAAAAGGGAAAGTATAAAGAAGATGAAAGTGGAATTTTGAATTCCTAATATCCATATAATAGGGGATATTCAAAGGAAAAAGATGAGAGAGAAAGTTTACTTTCTAATGAAGGAATTGGATTCCTTTTGGGACAAGATCTTGCATCTTAGTGGATGCACATCTTAGGGTGCGAAAACCCTCCCCTTTATAAGGGGTTGGCCTTCTTCGTCGTTCTTGGTTGAAAACCCTAATCCTCGAGTGGTGCTTTCTCTGGAGTAATGGGGAGGTGCAAAGTCATATGGAGGAAGGCTTGATGTTCCTCGAAGGCCTGTGCATGATCAGATGATGCCCTCGAGTATCCAACTTCATGCAAAAACCTACAACACGGCTGCATCATGGTTGTGCGCTATGGAGAAGTAAGGCCTGATCCCGGCCATTACGGCCATGCCCATGGCAGCCTCGCCTGCACGGGGGCGTGACGGAGGCAGGGGACTTCTCTCTGATGGCCAATGGAGTCAGAGAGGGAGGGAGGCAGTCGTGTTATGCTGCAGGACCACGGCTAGGGCGGCCGCTCACTGCCATCGTGAGGAAGGTGAAGAGTGGAGAGGTGTTGGACGTTTCTGCCCCCACATGCTAAAGAAATTGATCAACTTAACAAAGGGCATTTCAGTCAATTCGAAATGTTTTCCAAGGAGTCAAGCAACGTTGTATGGGTTTAGCAACGTGGCGGCCTGCTAGTGGTCCGGGTAAGTAAAATCTTACAAAAATCATAACTATTTAACGGTAGCTCAGATAGATGTGCATTATACATGAATTTTGCTTAGAAAAATGAGAGGAATCAAATAAAAATATTGTTAGAAGCTAATTCCTCTTACAATTCGAAAACTAATGGAAGTCATTAACTTTAATGAATTAATGGTTAAGAAACCCTATTTTGATATAATTAATGTGATTAGTAGGGTTTAATTAATGACTAAAGTTGATATTAACCTGTTAATCATAAAGAGATACATTAAAATAGAAAAAGATGAACTTTGCACGTGATTCATTTAATTTAGAGTTTGTCTGCATAAATAGGCTTTAATGGGCCTTGAAACCCTAATGTTGGTAATTAGGACTACTAATGGGTTTAATTATACGATTTCATGAGTTGTCATAGTTATAAGCTTTTTGGAGCATTAAAGTTCCTAATTTGTTGATAAATACCCTAAATGTTGTAATTAGGGTTTTCTCATGAATAAAAGGTGGAATTAATGGCAAATCGAGTTCATATGTGATTTGGACCATAATGAACTATGAATTGATGATAAATGCGTATAATGATCTTGTCATGGATTAAAAGGATAAAAATAGTAGCTTTAATGTAAAAGACACTTAATGTGCTTAATTAATGGTTAATTATGCCTTTAATCTGGAATTAAGGATTAGATGTGGATATAATTAGGGTTTGTGATCAATTGTGTTAAATTAGGGTTTAAAATAGTAAAAGATGAAGGGAAGCCCTAATTGCAATAGAAACCCTAAAAGTAAATTAGAAACCCTAGGAAGTGAGCTAGGTTTAATGTATCTTGATGACATGAATAATAAAAAGGGAATTACATGATTATTTCAGGACCTTGTTGAAAATGCTTGCTTTCTTGGATTCTTATTTGCATGGATATTTCTGTTCAAATCGTATGATTAGGTCTGTGGTTAATTATGAATGACCTCCTTAGTTTCTCGAGGATTTTCCGGATGGTTAATCGCATTGAATGCAAATTATCAATTTGGATGTTCATACTTACAAACTATAAATTCACTATGATTATCATATTAATAATAGAAGTATGGATTCTCACACTTACATGCCACCCTGATGGATGATGCCAAAGGTCAGGCCCAAATGGGTAGACCAATGGACACCTTGAGTGGTGACCCCAGGCACCAAGATCGGGAATGAGAAGGTGGCCTATGAAATTGCATGACTAGTGGGTTCCATGAATGGTGACCCCCAGGCACCAAGCTCGGGATTGAGAAGGTGGCCTTAAGTCATTGGCAAAGGAAACCCTAAGGTGGGTATGCCAGGGTTAGGGCAAAAGCAATGAAGAATGTCATACTGAAAAGTGTAAATTGGCTTGTTAATTAACTTGATTGTGATAATTAGATTGTTATCCTTATGTGCAAACTTTTGGTTGTCCCCACATACCAGTATATTTCGATGTACTGACCGACGTTTTGTTTTTCGGCGTTTTAGGTACAACCCTGAAAGGAACAAACGGTAAAGTGACACATTGTGAAATTAAAACATAAAGTGCAAGGAGGATTAGATAAAGTAGATTTAAGCTCTGGGTAGATAGATTTCCAAAGTTTTTCAAAGGTAAGTAAATATTTAATTTCATACCCAAATTTCAGTTTAGTTAGTAGAATTTCATAATTATTATTGATTATTTGTCAAACCTTTGATCCTGTTAATTGGATAACGGCACCGAACTTTCAGTCTCCCTTAATTGGGGGTTACCAGGAGATGGGGTCATTACAACCATCCTCTTAAGGACTTTGCCATTCTTTCTACCTTAAACATAAATGGGGTTATCAATAGCCCACAAATTGACGTAAATAATTTTCAATCATCCAGACGATCATGCAAATGATTCAGAAGAATAATTTTGAACATACTCCCATGGAGGATCCTAATCTTCATAATGCTAAATTTATGTAGTACGTGACCACCTTTAAGATAAATGGAGTTACTCCTGATAGTATTCTCTTACTTTTTTCCTATTCTTCTTAAGATATAGAGAAAAGGTGTGGCCCTCATCATTGCAAAATATTTCCATCAATAGCTGGGAGGAGTTGGTGAATGCTTTCCTACCCATATATTTCCCACCAAGCAAGACGACTCAGCTAAGAGGTCAACTAACTAATTTCTCTCAAATAGAAGAAGAGACCCTCTATGCACATGGGAGATATTCAAAGATCTCCAACATATGTCTCCTCACCATGATCTCAACAATAGGATATTTCAACAAACATTCTACAATGGGTTGTATTATAATACCATGGTCCTCTATAGATGTTCTTGCCACTGGAGATTTGATAAACAAGTCCTACAAGGAAGCCTATACAATCTTTGCATAAATGGAAATTAACAATTTCTAATGGAGTACCAAGAGGAATAACATGTAATCCTCATATTATATTTCTAATGGGAAGAAATAGGCATGCATGTTGTTGATGTTGATTTCTTGCATCCAAGTTATATGCTCTTACACAGACGTTTCAAAGGTTGAACACTTAACTGACACAATTGGTAACTCTTATTTGTGATGTAAATGAAGCTTTGGGGAAGGTACCTTCTTCACCCTACTCTTATTTTATTCCTTCGAGGAGACCATTGTGAACTGCAATGTGCTAGAAAACTATCACACAACAAACCTTACATTTTATACTCCAACACTTACAATCTAAGTTGGCTGGCTGATCCTATTTTTTCATACCACAACAATAGTTCTCAAAATACTGAAAAACCTCAAAGTCAACAACTATTACACTTGGGGAGCATAACACCAATGGAAAAACAATCCACTAGGATTCAACAAAAATACTAGAAGAAATTTCAATCAACAACAACAATAGAAGTCCAACTTGGAATCTCTTTTAGAAGGCTTTTTTTCATCTCAATTGAAGTAAAATGAGGAGTTACTCCAATATTGAGAACTCCTAAAAGAAACCATTAAACAACTTTCTTATAAAGTGGATGCCATTAGTTCACACGCAAGGATTTTGGAGAACAAAATTGCACAACAACCTCTCATTAATCAAAAGGCATCTTCCATTTCCTTGCCTAGACAATTAGATATGAACCCATGGGAGACTTGCAAATATGTGACATTGAGTAGTGGATTTGTAATTAGATGATCCTCACCCCCTTCAATGAGGACATCTGATGAAGTCGATTATACAAACTTGGAAGGCACAGTTGAAAGCCAAAAGAAGAAATTTGCTAGAAATTCTCAACAAGGTGAATCTTCTTGCTAGACTAATGCCCCATTTCCTCACAGGTTTGCGAACAAGAAGGATGATATTGAATTCAACAAGTTTGTGGATATTCTTAAAAAAAATTATCTCAATCTTCCATTAGTTGAAGTTATTAATTGAAATGCCATCTTATGCCAAATTCTTGAAACATAATTTTGAAGAAACTTGACAAATATTTTTTTCTTTGGGAAAACATTTCTTAGGAGTGCTAGATGAATTGTCGATGTGAGAGAGGGGAATGTAACATTAGAGTAGGAGATGAAACCCTAGTATTTTTTGTTTATGATTCTATGAAATCACTGAGAACAAAAGAATATCTTTATTTGATTGATACAATTGATACCTTGCTATAGGATTATAAGAACTCCCTGAAACAAATTCTTGATGATTATGAAGATGAAGAATACAACATAAAGACAATTACTGATATTCATGAAGAAAATTATTTAGCAACATCAAAATCAAGTTCTAAATAAGCATCACACGAGAAAAAGAAACATGACATCACTACACTAGAGAAAAAGGTAGAACTTAAACCCCTTTCACCATGGCCAAGGTATGCATTCTTAGACCTAAATTTCACTTCTCTTGTCATAACAAATTCTGAGATGACCCAAGAGCAAGAAGAAAAATGACTAAAAGAACTTAGACTTTACAAAGAAGTGATAGGATATTCCATTGATTATTGAAAGGAATTAATCCTTATATTTGCATGCATTATATAAGTTTAGAAGATGATGCCAAACCATGCATAGAACCACCAAGATTATTAAATCAAGACATGATAGAAGTAGTTAAGAAAGAAATATTCAAGTGAAAAGATGTTCTAATAATTTATCTGATTAGTGACAACCCTTGCGTAAGTACCATACATATCATACCTAATAAAGGAGTGGTGCATTTTGGACTGCCTTGGGTTACAACTAGACAATTAGATTTTATTAGATACAACTTAGGCAAACACACATGGATCTTTCAAATTTATATAAGGGCCTAGTCTAACACACTAGCTTAGACTATTCACACTTCATTTGCAAGAACACGGGGGCGTGTTGTACAATTGGCAAGCAGTATGAAAAGGGTCGATCCTTAGGGAGAGAGGGGGTACTAGAGATAAGTTAATGTGAGATACTTTCCTAAAGGGGATTCTAGGGTTTTTAGGGTTTTGAGGTTGTTTTTGGTTGATTACACTAAGATTGCAAGGAATTAAGGGCAAGAAGAAAACTAGATTACCAAAAACCCTAAATTATCCTAAACAAGTTAAATCAAAGAGGCAAGGCTAAACAAGTAACTAAGCAAGAGCAAGGAACTATAACTAGCTACACAAAAGTAGTAATTCAAATTAACAACTAAGAGGAATGTTAAGAACAAAAGAAAGCAAGAAACCTAGGTTATCACTAGCTAACACAATTAATAAAAGAAAGCTCAAAAGAACACTAACTTCTCAAGAAAATCCTAGCTATCAAGAACTAAGAAATTAGCTAAAAAGAAACAATGGCAATTAACTAAACTATAATTAACAAGCTAATAGGATAAGGGTGGTTTCAAGAAAGGATACAGATAGGTGGACCATTTCAGAATGATACTTTGATATTAGTTGGTAGAGGTTACATAACATGCAAGTCTTATGTCTTCAATCTAGATTGCCAAACTAAACAACAAGGCAAGAGCTATTTGAATTGACCCTAAGCTAATAGTTGGAAACTAGGGCCATGTGTATTTATAATAGGACTTGGCAAGTCTAAGTTTCTAGGGTAAGTGGTATTAGGGAAATTGATAGCCAAGGGTAGGAATGGGGGTAGAAATGAGGGTGCTTCACCTCACATACTCACCATCTAGCCTTTAGGAAACTCAAGGAAATTACACTAATCACTCTTACACTGGCTACATAGAACTCACACCCACTTGTAGGAGAAGGGAGTTGTATGTAGGAACAAAGGGTGCTAGCTAGGAATCCACTAATTGGACCTAGGAGAAATTCCTAAGAGAACCAAATACAATTCATTTTCCCTAGAAGCTTGGTGTCTTAAGCATCATACAACAAGCAATCCATGTTTAAAAGTAAAAATCACAAGCAAGACAATGGGAAATGAGATATAAGTAAGAAACAATCATCATAGAATGAAAATATGTTCATTACAATTTATTTTCCCCAACGTGGTATCAAAGTAACATTTTAACCCCAAACAGCCCACCACAAGGGACTTATCTAGACATTATCATGTAAAAGAGCAAAAAGGAAAGAAGAAAGAGGTATAAGGCCATGGATCTCATGGAAGCTTCTTCTCCTTTACCTCCTAGATACTGTAGATTACCCTACCTCCTCCAAGATGGCTAGAGAGCATAGAGATGTAGGGAATTAGGGTAGAAAACCCAGAAAAATATGGTTCGATGGTGGAAATGGAGTGGAAATGGAAGGTGGAAGGTAGGTGAATCTCTTGAATGTAAGGAAGAGAGTAATAAATGCTCTAGAGTAGATAAGGAGTGGATAGGGTTGATAACCTAGATTTGTGTCTACCACCCATGTATATACAGGAGGTGGTGGAAGCACTAGGGTAAGTGGGGGTATTGTTTGAAATTTAGTGCAGAAAAAGATAGGTTTTGGGTGGTAGAATGCCTCTTCTGGGCAGAATGGCCATGGTGGGTGATTGTTAGAATGACCGTGGTGGAAGAAAACAATTGTGATGCTAAATGAAAAAGAGTCTGATTGGAAGTCGTGAAATGTAGGTTGGTAGAAAAACTGTGTTGAGCAGCACCACTATTGTGGGGGCTAGGTAGAACAGTTGTGATGTGTAGCACAATCATGGTGGGTGAGGTGGAGTGGAGGTCATTCTCATCAGTATGCCCATTTTAATCATTGGTAACATGACAATACTGACTAGAATGACCATTTTGGGGGCCTCTTGGGATGACTGTGTTGGGTAGCATGGCCATTTTGGTGGGGTTTCTGTACCTTGTCAAAATGAAGATCAATCTTGTGATTTTTGCATTGACGAGCATGGCTATTCCATGGCACCACAATCGTGATGGGGTCTTTAGTAGCACTTTGAGCTCCATTCTTTGAATTCCATGGACTTCTTTGCTTGGGTTGACTCTTGGGCGCCAAGGGTAGGGTGGGGAATCTTTGGGGTCTTCTCTGGACCCCTCTATCTCACTCATCCATACAGTATGGTTCAAGTACTTGAAAAACATGCAAAGAACATCCATAAGTGAATTTGACAGTAATATGCATATTAATGGAATTAAACTACATTCTAACATGTTTAGATGTGATTGACATGCAAAAAGACACAAGAAGAAGCCCTAAAATGGGGCTACGTCACCACTGCAAACCTTAAAAAATACTTGTCCTCAATTATAGTCCAACTTAGTCTCTCTTTAAATTCAAACAAGGAGTTCAAGGATAATGCAATAATTGTGATGTTTGTTTACTAAAATAAGTTCACATGAGGAATTAGGCATGCAATCCACTACTCTCTAATCATATTCATTTTTTTAATGTGTGAACCAAGAACATAGCACAAGAACTTAGAATATGGGTCACCATTCACATATGCAAGTGATGCAATTTTTATAATCCTCTGGGTAAACTGTATCATGCATGAAATACATTCAAAAGGTTACAATTGCCATTACACTTGCAAGAGCTACCTCATACACTTCATTTCACCTTGATGACCCACTTGGCCTGTGTAGGGGAATGAGGGCTATAGTTGATTTACACTAGCCCTACTAGGAATACAAAGAGAAGAAATGGTTATGAAAGGGAGTGGAGTGCTATTACACTCATCTTTTCTCTATTTGGGTGCTCTTAAATAGGAGAACCCTTTTGTTTTCTTTTCACTTTTTTCTTTTCTTTTACTTTTCTTTGCCCTTGGTGTGGGTAGGACATATGATGATAAGATTGATGTAGGAGCTAAATGTATGATCACCCCAAACTTTTGGAGGTGGCCAGGCTGATATGTGCATTTTGGCATCCTTTAATGAGGAAGAGAGGCAAGAAGATGGTGGAAGAGATGTCAAGTCAAAGAGGGGTAACAAGTAGTGGAAATTCACGTATAATCTCACTCAAAAAAGTTAGTCCATGTAACATTCACCAATAAAACAAGTCATTTATAAACTGAACAAAATGGTAGATTACATCATTTTCATATAGAACAAATAAATCCCAAACGTTGAAGACTTTCAAGAATCACCATTTTTATTCAAAAAAAATTATTTCAAGAGGCTTGGAGCACATGCAAAATTCCTACATAGGACTGATTCTAGCCAAAAACAACAAAAAAAAGTTGCATTATCTAAGATTTAATCATTCTCATCACAAAAGATATATATTCAATTGAAACCAACTATTGAGCAAGAATATTCAAGTTTGGACAAAATTTGGCCAAATGGGTGCCAGTTTGCATCCAATCACATCTAAACCTACATTTAAGAAAATTAAAACATAAATCATCAAATCCTAGTTCATACATACAAAAATTACCAAAATATACATGCAAATGCAATGCATGGCATGTAATGGTCAAAAGAGAAAAATGTGAAAACTTACTTAAAAATGCATTAAAAAGAAATACATGTATGCATGAATGCAAACAGAAGGAAATCTACTCTGGATAGAGTGAAGTCAATCAAACAAAGATCAAGTGAGACTAGAACAAATAAAATAAGTTGAGAAAAGAAGAATACCGCCCTACCACCCCAAACTATTGAATCATGTTGTCCTCAACATGAAACTAAAACTTAGGAATGATAGGGTAAATGTAACTACTTCGGTGGTGTTGGATCATGCGGTGGGCCAACCTGTAGAGGTGGGTGTTGGCAGTAGTGGCCCCAACAGTCTGCCTACGGAGGCGGGTAGTCTCCTAATATCCAAAAATGGCTCCCTAGAAATCCTCCCCTCCATTGGGTGTTTTTCTGCACTTGCACATGTTGATATTGGTAAATATGGTTGATATGACAGTGCATCTATTGCTCATCCAACCACATGGCATGTTGTGTCTATTGAATTGCCTCCAACTGTGAATGAATGGATGACATGTCATATGCATTTGTTCAATAATGTGTTGCTTCTCTGGCACATTCATCTCTCCTCCTTCATCAGGTAACTGCACTAGTAGTTCCATGTATCCTTATATGAGATGGTCCTCCCCATAATTTGATATTTATCCCAAGAAATCATTCGATGGTCCCACATCCATGAGTAGGGGGAGGCATGATATGGGAGTTATAAGGGGATGCCAAGGTATTCTGGGTTCAAAATATAAAAGATATTTTTGACTATGAGGGAGATCATTTGAGATCTTGATAAATATCTTAAATCAACATGTTTACTTCCTTTACCTTAGTAAGTCCCTCTAAATCATACCCATTGATTTTGCAATTGTGGTGATGATTCCCGCCATGATGAATGGGTTTTTGATTTTTGAGGGGATGGCCTTTAGGTGGTCAATAACCATGCTTCCTATGTTGATGAAGACTTTACTTGATAATGTAGCCATCATAAATAGATCCTTCTACAAACAATAACCTTGATTGTCATAGCATCCAATAATGATATTTGCTAGGACCTTCTACAAATATCTCATAAAAGGGTTGTACACCTTGCTGGTCTGGTATTTTCTTGTAGAGAAAGTTTCTTGACCCGCGATGGAATTCCACATCGTTGAATAATTCACTCTCCTATTCTTTTCAAGCCTTTGCTCATAAAATTTCTTTGCCATTTGTGAGTTGGGGGTGAAGATCCCATCAATTTGTGAGGCTCTCAGCATGTGTGTGAAATCAAGTAGTCTGAATCGTATTGCATCATTGCCTCTATGTTGCACTTTCTCTAGTGATAAAAGAATGCATGAGTTATGTCCAGGTATGTTGGTTCAACCTCATGCAAAATCTTGTATAGCCCATAATGTTCTAATTGACCTTTGAACACGAAGTTAATCCCTAAAGATTGTATGGTTGTCATACATGCATACCTAGTGGGAATCACTCTCCTTGTCAAGCACTCAGGATAGAGAGGTCTGGTGAACACTCTTCTTGAAGTGCCTCTTCTGTATGTGGTTCCCTCAGTCTTCTTTCCCACCCACTTCATACTATCCTCCTCCACTTTGTACAAGAAGGCCATAGGCTCATCCTCCATATCCTCACTCTCACTATCATCAACCTCCTCCTCTGTAGAGGTATGGGACCCCAGTCTTGTGTCCAAGTTCAAGGGCACCATCATAATAGGTGCATCAACATCTTCTTTTTCAATCAACAACCGACATCTAGAGGGTTGTTGATAAGTGTGAGGCTGGGTTGATGGAGTAGAATGCCTCTTTGGAATCAATAAAGGAGGTAGGTGTGAAGACTACACAACAACTACTTTCTTGGGCCAGTGCATCAATGTCGACAAAATCAACAAAATTTTCCAATTCTTCTTGTTTCTACTCCTCCTCAAGGTTTCTATGAATTAGATCTGATGTATGGTGGCTTGAGTAGTATTGAAGTTGAAAAGTGCTTGTCAATGTCAATCTCCAGAGTGGTGAACTAGAGATGGGAGTTAGATGGAGAAGTAGGGTTGTGTGATGGTAGTGTGATGTTGGAGTCCCGCATGGTGCATCTTTTTCCTTTAGTCAGGATACTCATAGTCTTCTCCACCCCTTTTTGATTTTTGTGCCCGTCCTCTTCATTTTTGCAAGGATTTGGTGGAGAAACAAAAACCACAATGATTTGTACTCCCAGGATGTAGGGTTCGAATCTCCTTGGAGATGGAAAAATGGAGGTTAATGGAGGGTGGAAAGTGGATCTTGAGGTAGGGCAAGGTGAGTCAGAGCAAAAGGTCACTTGAATCTAGAGTCTAGGAGGAAGAAGAGACTATTTGGGGATGAATGGCGGTCACCCTAATTGCTAGTGGCCGTGGAAAGACCATGGTGCTTCACAATAATGAAGAGAAGATCATGCTGAGGCATTAAAAATTAGGGTAGTTAAGTGATGGGCTTGACCAGCACAAAACATGCTTGAACTCCAGCACATCCGTGTTGGTCAGAGTTTTCGTGCTGACTGGGCCCAAAACAAGAATTTTTTGTATTAAAAATGATCATGCCAGCAAGACCGTTCCATGCCATCACGACCATGATAGTACTTTCAAGTTGACAAATCTTCAAATCACGCAATCGTTCATAATCCAATCATCAAATTCTATCCACTTGATGTTCTATCTATAATTTTCATTAAATGTGCCTCATTTCTCAAACTTTCACCTATTTTACCTATCTCATCATCAAAACTAAAACAAAAATTTTAAACACCAGTGTGTGTGTATTCTTGGAACCATGTAAAAATAAAGCAAACATATCAATAAGTGAAGTTTAGGTGTAAAAGTTTCCAAACTTAGGTGGGTTACCTCCCACTAGCACTAAATTTTATGCCTTCAACTGTGCTTATTGATTCTAGACTCAGTCATCCTCATAGAATGTTCAAAACATGTTAGTAATAGATGACCCTCTCATGTGGATTCAATTACATCTCTTCATCAAGCGGGTGTTCCTCAACTAGCATGACAATGTCAAAACATTGGTTCGCTTTATCTGGACCTACTTCCACAATGAATTTAAATCTTTTCCCAATGACAATGAACTCTTTTATCTATCCTTTTCACATTTCACAACAACTCTGGATAGATATACATTTTTGATTCGATAAGGCCATTCCCATCTAGACCAAAAAAATTTGGGAAAGAACTTCATCCTAGAATTATACAACCACACCCATTATCCAGGCTCAGTGATGCGATGATTTTAAGTCGCATTTATAGACCTGTTTGATATGTGTTTTATGCTTTTATTAGTCATTTGTATGGTTAATGTTGCATAATTCATCCACTTTGGTCTTTACTACTATTTTATGTCAAATCCCCTTTATTTCATCGTTTTGATCATTAATTGTCAAAATATTATTATTTGTGTGAATTTATGTGATCTTGTGTTTGAATTTCAGGACAAACGAGTATTTGCTTCCGTTGATACCATCGACGGAAGTCGATACCATCGACATGATCACAGGTTGCCAGCCGAAAGGAGCAGAAAAGTGTCGATACTATCGACAGGGATGTCGATGGTATCGAGTCACCTTCAGGTTGCTGGCGAAGAAGCAGTCGATAGTATCGACCCCAAGTCGATACCATCGACACATGGAGGATACAACGACACAAAACGACAAAACCATCTCTATAGGGTAGTCGATACCATCGACCCGCGTTGATGGTATCGAGATTACATCAGGCACTCGGACGAAAAGAAAGAAGGGCTACCGCTACCACACTGCGTCGATACCATCGACCTGCGTCGATGGTATCGACACCGTCAGATATGCGTTTGATTCAGATTGATCCCAATCAAACGACCGTGGTCAATTAGCAACCTAATGAGGGAATTAAACCTAATGACGGCCGCCCCGGATAGAAGAGGATCATCTCATTAGCCATTGCACGAGTACCGAGGAGCAGGAGAGAGGAGAACGGAGGCTAGAAGCTCATACCAGTTGATTTGGATGCCGCAGAAGACAGATTTCACCACCGAAAGGCGGGAGAGTACGTGTTCTACGCAAAGGATCAACCGGTTCTTCTCCGTTCAGGGGTTTCACCTCTCAATTCACGTTTTCCACATGATTTCCCCTATCTCTACCTTGTACTTGTTTGAGATGAACATGCGGGGCTAATCCCCTTTGTCTTTAGGACCGGGAGTAGCCCGGGAATTCATTGTATGACAGTTTTATAATAGTAATTCATATTTTATCTCTTAAATCCGTGGTATAGTTTCGTTTTCTCCATATATTGTTATGCTTGATCACCATAATAATAACCTAATGCCCTTAATCACTTTGAAAGAAGGATTAACGGCTGAAAAGAGACGAAATCTACATTAAACGATAAATCCCTTGACCAAGGTGGTGTAAAATTAATGGTGGATACTGAGAGATCGTTCATTATGCACCTAGTTTAGGGTATAGGTTACTACGACGGTGGAACTGACCTAAACCTAGGTAGTAAATTGCACCACGACAGTGGGTAATTCTATTTTCAAGCCACTACCCAGATAGAGAGATAAAATTGAGGCATTATATAAAATCTAATACAATGAAAACCCGCGGTGAAACCACAATCCTAAATATACCCTTTTGAATTGATTAAATTAACATTTAATCGATCGTTTGTTTTGTTTTTGTTTTTATTTTATTTTAATTTTAATAACAACCCTCAATTTGTTATTCGGCTTAGCTGATCGCAAATAGTTAGTAGGAGTCTCCAACAATTCCGAGTATCCCTGTGTTCGACTCGGGCCTCACAAAGGCCTCTACTACTCGACGCGTTCACTTGCGTTTTAGCGCACAGTAAAATTGCGTCATGTTTTTGGCACCGTTGCCGGGGATACGGCGAATTGTTGGCACTTTGAGTGCTACGAGCGGCCATTCTAGGCCACATTTTTTTTATTATCTTGAAACAACTTCAAATATTTTCTTTTTATTGCTCGTTAATTTTTATACTCGTCACAGCACTGTACTGAACTCGATTTTTCTTATTTCAGGTACTGTGTATGGTGCGGATGCGTAACACTGATTATACGCGACACACACCAGAGGGCCCACTTACGGGACCAGAAGACGAGGATGGTTTTAATCAGGACCATCTTGAGGAAACAGAGTCAGAACCTGAACAAGAAGAGATGGACGAGCCACAGACTATATGGGAGAAGATCAAGGCTTCTTCCTCATCAGCTTCCAAAGGGCCTATAAAGAAGCAGGCAATCAACATACCTACATATAAGATTGATCCGGTGTTGATAAATCTGGTGAAGTCGAATGCTTTTCATGGGCTTAAGAATGAGGTTCCCGTCACTCACATCAGCCAATTTGTTGAGAACTGTGACATGGTAAAAATTGATAGGTTTCCACAGGATGCACTGTATCTCAAGATTTTCTCGAGTTCATTGGCGGGAGCGGCACGAGAGTGGTTACATAATTTAGATGATGAGTTCGTGGAGTCCTGGGACCATATGGTGGAGGACTTCTTTGAGAGGTTCTTCCCTCCTGAGAAGACTAACGACATGATCCGGAAGATTCATAATTTTACCCAACAGGCCGGTGAGACATATTCTGAGACTTGGGAGAGATTTCAGGTCATGCTGAGGAGGTGCCCTCATCACGGGCTGGATAAAGAGACGCATGTGAAGATCTTCTATTTTGCTCTCTCCGAGCACGATAGGAGTAATCTCGATTCCGCTGGGTCAGGATTTTTTCTGAATAATACAGACACCAGATGCTGGGAGATATTAAAGAATATGGCTAGAAAGAAATCATGGGGTGAGAGAGAAAGAGGCCCGGTAGAGCAAGTTAGAGTAGCAGGTGAGTCCAAGACAATGAAAGAGCTGAATGACAAGCTAGATCTTCTAGCCAAGAAATTGCTAGCCAAAGAGGATGCATCATCTGATGAGGAAGCCCATGTCAAATTCATGCAACAACAGGGCTATAGAAATAATGATTATGCTTGGAGGAGGGACAAGAAGTTCTCATGTAAGGACCCAAACAACTTCCTACAAGATCCTGATGCAAAGCCACAACCTAGAGTTGAAGATAAAAGCACCGAGTTGCTTAGTCAAATGGTGCACCAAAATCAGGAAATGATGAGCATGTTCAGCAAGCAGCTGCAATCCCAGGGAGACATTTTGACAAAGTTTGGGCAAACACTGCAAAGTCATGGAGCCCAAATGAGGGCTCTAGAGACGACCGTTACCCAGATTTCAAATGAAGTGGCGGCCATCAAGCACATCAATCAGCAGAAACAGGAAAATGTGGTACAAGCACACCATCAAGTTAAATATATGTCTGTGTTAAGCAATGAGGAAAAACCCCAGGTGGCAGAGACAAAGGATAAAAGCAAAATGACTTTTGATACGGGAGCAACACCGGCGATACCGTATCCTCACAGTTATTATGGACTGCCGGGCGGAAACCCTCTTTTCAAGAAATCCCGCCAAGGACCCATTATAGTTGCGTCCCCGCCTAGCCAGGAAGAGTGAGTTAAGGCTGCCGGTCATGGTGCGGATACATCTACTGCGAGAGAAGAGCCATAGCAAATGATACATGTTGATGATGTTCTAACGAAGCCTATGCCAGAGGGAGTAATGGAAGCAAGCTTAGGGGAGCTGGCCCCGAAAAGCCCATATGTGCCACCCCACAAGCGTGGTAATGCGGCAGTGGAGTCAAATTTGGACAACTCGAAGCCGAAGAAGGAGCACATGCATTATAGAAAATTCTTAGAGATATTCAGAAAGCTACATATCAATATTCCGCTGGTGGAGATGATTGAGAAGGTCCCCGCCTATGGGAAGTTTATTAAAGATATAATTAATAAAAAGAGGCGGATCAAAGATACTGATGTGTGTAGGGTGAATGAAATGGTAAGCTCAATGATCCTTGGGAATTTACCAGAGAAGAAGAAAGACCTGGGGAGCTTCTATATTCCATGTTCAATAGGTGATCAACACTTCCCACGAGCTCAATGTGATTCAGGCGCGAGCATAAATCTCATGTCATTGCCCACATTTCAGAAGCTCGGGTTACACGACATAAAGAAATCAGCGGAAACCATTGAATTAGCAGATGGATCTATTGTAAGGCCACATGGCGTTTGTGAGAATGTTCTTGTCAAAGTGGACAAATTCATTTTTCCTGTGGACTTTGTAATCATGGACATGCCGCAACATGAGAGTTGCGAGATGCTATTTGGGAGGCCATTTCAAGCAACGGCCGATGTAGTGACTGCAATAGGGAGAGGTAAGCTCACGTTGGGAATTGGTCAAGATCACGTGGAGTTCAAGTTGCCGCACGATCCTTTGAACACCTTCTCCAAGGTACCAAGTTGATAAAAATGCCGAAAGCCTTCTAGCCTAAGACGTTAAATAAGGGCACTTGTTGGGAGGCAGCCCAACCATCGGTACATTAGGATAATTCATGTACAATCGTAGGTTGATTTGTTTTTAGTTCAATTTTTTGTGTAAAAAAAAAAAGATACCGTGATCGGTTTGTTATTTGTGCAGGCTGAGGCAGAGTCGATACCATCGACACACTCATCGATGGTATCGACCAGGTTACAGGTTGACGACTGTAGATTTTGCTCTGCGTCGATACCATCGACGGCCTCGTCGATGGTATCGACCTACCTACAGGCAGGTCGCGAATGTGGAGTCGATGGTATCGAGATAGCCGTCGATACCATTGAGATCTCTGAAGATTTACAGACAAAATCAACTCAGGAAAGTCTTTACCATCGAAGGCATGGTCGATGGTATCGACACGGCTACAGGTTGAGACGCAAAGTGGAGGTGTTGCAATAAAGACAAGTCGATACCATCGACCCTCGTCGATGGTATCAACCATCCACGTCACCGATCTGCACAAACAAATCAACGGCGGTCGCGGCTTCCACATCATCGATCTGGGTGCAGCGTCGATACCATCGACCCATGTCGATGGTATCGACACATCAGTGATCTGGTTTTCAAGATCCAGTTATCGACGACCGTCGATACTCACGATGGGGGCGGATAGCATCGAAACGTGTCGATACCATCGACTCGCGTCGATGGTATCGACGGGTCAACATTGGCGCCGGCCAAGTCTATTTAAGGAGATTCATTACGTCAGTTGATGTCACACCTTCAGAGTGATCTCCTTCCCTTGTGTCGAGCAACCCCCTGAGCCATCCAAGCCGATGAAGAGTAGCACCGAGCGAAGATCTTCATCGAGTGGAGATTCGATTCTCCAATCTTCACCGAGCTCTTTCTCTAATCCCTTTTCTCTCGCAACCATGGTGCACGTCGCTGAAGCGTCATCCTCTCACGCGAATCTGATGGATATCACGGAGTTCGTGCCACCTCCTCCCGCATCGGTATCACACCCGTGCATGATCCACCCATCTCTAGAGGTGAAGAAGATCTACGACGAGATCTTGAAGAGGAAGATTGAGCCTACACGGTATGTGGACTGGGAGATGATCCGAGATCTCGGATTTGAGGCCAACTTGGCCTACGTTCTTCAGGGGCAGGCGAAACGCATGAGCCGGAGGCCCGATGAGTTGCAGTACCATGCTTACGGCCAGCCATTTTTCGGCGAGTGGCCAACCTATAAAGAGTTGGTGGCAGAGTCCATGGCGTCACTTGATGTCTGCGTCGTGCCAAACGACGTCGTCGCCACCGATCGTGAGTGTATCAAGGGCCGGGTGTCTTTCCGGCTGTTCAACATCGACTACAACATCACTCTCCGGCAGTTCAACGCAATATTCAACTGGAACCATTCTCAGTATGACCACCGGCGACCAGACAACCGCACCGATTACGACAAAATCTTTGCCGAGCTGGTGACGGTGTTGGTGGGCAAGTCTGTGAGCTACCACAATGCTGCGGTAGCAGATTTCAAGCACCCATTCGTCCGGGTACTACACCGGATGTTGAGTTCTACACTTTTTTCTCGTGGTGATCTGGCACTGAGCAAATTCCAGGAGACAGATCTTTTGTTCTTATATCAGCTCCTGAAGCGCCAAGAATGCAATTGGGGCGCTTTCTTCCTGCAGTGGGTTCTAGTAGTGAAGAGGAGTACGTGGAAGGCCCCGATTCATTTCGGCAGGCTCATCACCAAGTTGGCACATTACCTCGGGCTCAACTTCTCTACCATGACCCCGCTTTCCACAAAGAGCAAGGTGAACGTGCAACATCTGCACCGTTCTAACCTTATTCTTTTGCGGGATGGTTTGGCGTATCCACACTGCCACGTCAACCACGTCTACCAGGAGTGCGCGCTGCCCAATCCTGTCTTCAACATCGAGGGGGACAACACTTCCGATGGCCAATCATATCCATCGACTCCGATGAAGAAGAAGGCAACAATGACAGCGGCGAGGACGGACATGACGACGAGGCTGAGGAGGAAGAGGAGGCCTTTACACCTCTTCGTTCATGAGTGGCACCCCGAAAGCGTCCTCGGATGCATCCGGGTGCATCTTCATCATCACAGCCTACGCCGCCTGCACCACAGCCCTCGCAGCCAAGCGAGGATGCCTATTCCATGCAAGGCATGTACACTATGCTGCAAGATATCCACCAGACACAACAACAGCATATGGCAATGTATGCCGGTATTCAAGACACTACGAACCGGATACTGGACAACCAAAGGGCGATGTTCGAGAATGAACATCTTCTCCTCGACAACCAACAACAGATACATAATTGGTTGCAACGGATGGAGATGCAGTAGGAGCCCTTCTACGACCATTATTGGAGCCAGAGTTACTTTGGAGGCTATCCACAACCTCCACCTAGGGCCCATTTTGATCCAAGCTTCCATGGGGAGTATCCTTCTTGGGACCCTACGGCTCCACAGTACCCGCCTCCACCACCACAGGAGTAATCCAGTATCACTGTTCCAATCTTTAAGTTTGTTTTTGACTATGAGGCCATAGTCGAATTCAAGCTTAGGGGGGTAGTTGGAACAACTTTATCTTTTATTGTTTTTAAGTTTTTAGCATTATTGCTTTTGCTCTGGTTATTTGTTTCTTGCAATTTTAGTTTTTGTAGGATCAACATGCTATCTAGTGTAATCGTGGATGTCATAAAGTTGTGTCATCTCATCAATAGTGCATGGGAAAATCAAGGGAAGTTTAAAATTTTTGTGTGTTTGGAAAGCTTGTCTTGTTTAACCTTGGGCACATATCCTATGAAAATGATTGGTTTTGTCAACTTTAAAACAAAATTTCACAACTAGACTCCTAATGATTCATGAAAGTGGACGGAAATGGTTGTTTGAGCTAAACTGACCAAATGGTAATGAGACTCTAATTGGATGTAAGAGAGAGAAACCCCTAAACTACTACACATGTCGTAAGGAGGGACGCATAATATCTTTCTAAGGTTCAGTCATCTAGTCTTGTGATCGTTCCACTTCATTGTTTCCATAATCCACCCAAGAATTGGAAGTAGAGTACAGTTTTAACTATTTTTGATTGCATAGCATCTAGATAGGACTTGCATTGCAACTGTCTATACGTTCTACATAAAAAGAAAGAAAAAAAATTAGAATAGTGATACATGCACATTACCCTTAGGTGCATGCCATGTAGTTGCATTCATAATTTTCATGCATAAAGTATATCATGTATCTCAATTTTCCTCCAATGGTGAATTAAATTGTTCCATACCTTCTAATTAGTGCAAATTTCTGAGTATGAAGAAAAATAAGCCCAATAAAATATTCTTTATCAATTAGGGATATAAGGGCTGGAAAATGAAAAAAAGAGAAAAATCTGCACAATGAAAAGAAACAAAAAAAAGAGTTAATTTGAAGAAAGTAGAATAAGAAGGAGAAAGGAACATAATATCACCTGCATTTCAGGATTATTGAGTACATGATGTAGCTTAACTAGATATCCATCTCATTTTGAGACAGATGGTTAGTGCATGCATCATTCCACTCAATTCTAGGCATTAGGGCATTTTTCATGTGCATTTGCATCATGTAGGACATTTTTGTATTATGCATGTTGAAACAGTACAATACTTCCACTTTCTTCCATGATCCACCCATGTTCATCCACCCGTTGCTCGGATTGGTAGGCCACCGTGAATTTCTCCTCACTAATGAATATCAGGAGAACTGCTTCCATGTAGATGGTAGTTAGGGAGAGCAACGTAGTATAGGCGATCACAAGATGCACCAAGTCTGAACCGGTGAGTTTTATTATGTTAACTGCCTTATGTGATAGTGTTCATCAATTTTGAGGTCAATTTCTTTTATGGATGATTACTGTCGCCTTCAGGGTAATTACCGTTCTGTGGTTAGAGAGGGCCGGTATGTGAACGTCCGGTGGGAGTCATATGGGACGTTGGTTGTGGTGTGTTGTTTTTCAGTTGACATTGGCAATTCTATTCTAAGGATTAGTTGCTCAAGGGCGAGCAACATTCAAGTTTAGGGGAGTTTGATGCGATGATTTTGAGTAGCATTTATAGACCTGTTTGATATTTATTTTATGCTTTTATTAGTCATTTGTATGGTTAATGTTCCATAATTCATCCACTTTGGTCTTTACTACTATTTTATGTCAAATCCCCTTTATTTCATCGTTTTGAGCATTAATTGTCAAAATATTATTATTTGTGTGTATTTTTGTGATCTTGTGTTTGAATTTCAGGACAAACGAGTACTTTCTTCCGTCGATACCATCGACGGAAGTCGATACCATCGACATGATCACAGGTTGCCAGCCGAAAGGAGCAGCAAAGTGTCGATACTATCGACAGGGATGTCGATGGTATCGAGTCACCTTCAGGTTGCTGGTGAAGAAGTAGTCGATAGTATCGACCCCAAGTCGATACCATTGACGCATGGAGGATACAGTGACACAAAACGACAAAACCGTCGCTACAGGGTAGTCGATACCATCGACCCGCGTCGATGGTATCAAGATTACATCAGGCACTCGGACGAAAAGAAAGAAGGGTTTCCGCTACCACACTGGGTCGATACCATCGACCCGCGTCGATGGTATCGACACCGTCAGATATGTGTTTGATTCAGATTGATCCCAATCGAACGGCCGTGGTCAATTAGCAACCTAATGAGGGAATTAAACCTAATGACGGCCGCCCAGGATAGAAGAGGATCATCTCATTAGCCATTGCACGAGTACCGAGGAGTAGGAGAGAGGAGAACGGAGGCCAGAAGCTCATACCAGTTGATTCGGACGCCGTAGAAGACGGATTTCACCACCGAAAGGCGGGAGAGCATGTGTTCTACGCAAAGGATCAACCGGTTCTTCTCCGTTCAGGGGTTTCACCTCTCAATTCACGTTTTCCACATGATTTCCCCTATCTCTACCTTGTACTTGTTTGAGATGAACATGCGGGGATAATCCCCTTCGTCTTTCGGACCGGGAGTAGCCCGGGAATTCATTGTATGACCGTTTTATAATAGTAATTCATAATTTATCTCTTAAATCCGTGGTATAGTTTCATTTTCTCCATTTATTGTTATGCTTGATCACCATAATAATAAACTAATGCCCTTAATCACTTTGAAAGAAGGATTAACGACTGAAAAGAGAAGAAATCTACATTAATCGATAAATCCCTTGACCAAGGTGGTGTAAAATTAATGGTGGATACTGAGAGATCGTTCATAATGCACCTAGTTTAGGGTATTGGTTACTACGACAGTGGAACCGACCTAAACCTAGGTAGTGAATTGCACTACGACAGTGGGCAATTCTGTTTTCAGGCCACTACCTAGATAGAGAGATAAAATTGAGGCATTATATAAAATCTAATACAATGAAAACCCGCGGTGAAACCGCAATCCTAAAGATACCCTTTTGAATTGATTAAATTAACATTTAATCGATCGTTTGTTTTGTTTTTGTTTTTATTTTATTTTAATTTTAACAACAACCCTCAATTTGTTATTCGGCTTAGCTGATCGCAAATAGTTAGTAGGAGTCTCCAACAATTCTGAGTATCCCTGTGTTCGACTCAGGCCTCACAAAGGCCTGTACTACTCGACACGTTCACTTGCGCTTTAGCACACAGTAAAATTGTGTCACTCAGCGTCCTTCTTCTTGATCAACTTATCATGTAAAATTTGGTCATTTCCTTGTAAGTGTTTGACAATTCATATGCCTCATGTCTCATTTCTTCTAGCTCATACAATTGTAATTTTCTTCTCAATCTAATAGTGTCTCCATCCATGTCCATGGCTTTCAAATCCCATAGTGTCATGTGTTGCATTTCCATCTTTAGATGGAATCTCTTTCCATTAACAAGTTTAAATGACATTGTGCCAATCAATGCCTTAAATGCATTCCTATATTCCCACAAAGATTCATTGAGATGTAAAGACCAATCCTTGTGGTCCGGCCTCACCGTCTTCTCAAGAATGAGTTTTATCTCCCAATTAGCTAACTCAACTTGACCACTATTTTGATGGTGGTAAGGAGTAGCCACATAATGATTCACCCCATGCCTTTTTAGCAATCCTTCAAAGGTCCTATGGCTGAAATGGTTCTACCCTCACTAATCATTGCTTGTAGTATACCGAATAAGCTGAAGATGTTTGACTTTACAAAATCACAAACCACTTTGTGATCATTTGTCCTTGTGGTAATTGTTTTAATCCACTTGGATACATAATCAATGGCTACCAAGATGTACAAATATCCGATGGAGGGAGGAAACAGACCCATGAAGTCAATTCCCCAAACATCAAACACCTCAACCACAAGAATGGGTGATAGAGGAATCATGACCCTTTTGGACATAGTGCCCACCTTTTGGCACCTCAAACAACATTTGCAATATTCATTAGAATCTTTGAATAATGTTGGCAAGTAGAATCCACTTTCAAGAATTTTGGCAGCTACGTTTTTTATTGAAATGGCCTCCAAACATGCCATAGTGTCACATGTATAGGAATTCTTGATGCCCAGTTTCTAGGACACACCTTCTAATGAGTTGGTAGGGATAATATTTGAATAGATATGGGTCATCACAATCATATTTTTCACCATAGAAAACAACCTCTTTCTCTCTTCCCTTGTCCAAGTACTTGGTACCATCCCACTAGCTAAGAAGTTAGGTATGTGCTTGTACCATTGCCTTTGGGTGGATGAAAGTAAGAAAATTTGCTAATGTGGCATTGTTTCCTTAATTCGATTCATATCATCACAAGGTCCCTCAATGCAAGAGAGATGGTTAGCTTAAATTTTCCACTCCCTTGTTACAACAATGTGCAAATAAAATTCTTGAAGCAATATAATCCAACAGATCAACCTTGGCATAGAATCTTTCTTTTCCATGAGATATTTCAAGGGTGCATGATCCTTGTATACCACCACCTTGTTTTGAAAAAGATAAGAATGAAACTTGTCAAGAGAGAAGATCAAGACAAGAAACTTTTTTTCCATGGTGATGTAGATCCTTTGGGCTTCATCAAGGGTTTTTCTTACATAGTAGATGGCATGTGCAAACCGGCCAATCTATTGGTCCATCATAGCCCCCACTACCATATCTGATGCATTAGTCATGATTTCGAATGGTAAGGAGAACTCTGGGGGTTGCATAATAGAAGCGCAGATGAGCTTATGCATCAAGTGGTGGAAGGTTTCAACACACTTTTCATCAAAGTTGAATTCCTCATCTTTTTCAAAAAAGTGACAAAGTGACCTAGATATTTTACTAAATTCTTTGATGAAATGACGAAACAAACATGCATGCCCCAAGAAAGATCAGACATGTCTTGGGGTGGAAGGAATAGTGAGAGTAAAAATTAGAACCACTTTGGCCTTATCAACCTCAATGCCGACCTTAGAAACTCGATGACCTAGAACAATGCCTTCAGGCACCATGAAGTGACTTGATGGAGCTTGGATTTACACCAAAAGATTGCTCTTCCGATGGAAGTCCTAATGTGCACGAAAAACCCTAGGGAATTGATGTTCTCTCTAGGTTTACCTAGAACTGGTGCTAGATAAAAGCTCCAACCCCACAAGTGTGTGGAAGCCTTATCATAGTACATATTTAGGATCGAACCCAAAGGACAACGTTAAGAATCTGATTGTCTTTATCTCATTTTGTCTTGATCTAAGTTAATCATCTATGACCAAATGTTTGATTTGAGTTATTTAACCTAGAACATGCAAAAGTAAAGGCCAGTATAATAACTTAGTTAAGGTTTAAAATCTAAGATTAGCAAATGATGATGAATCACTAGGGTGATGTGGATGTTCACTGCCACTACACATGCATTGTACATGTACCAATCATAGCAAGGCCTGCAACCAAGATACATGGATGTTGTACAATACTAATGTCTTGTGGGACAAGAGTATTGCACACATCCTTCACATGTTGAGTAACTCTCATCTGGTACATATCTACGTGTCAATGAAGATATGTAGTCTCTGAAGAGAGAATCTTACTCAACCTCATGAAATGTGCATCGGAAAACTAACAAGTGATCGATAATTACCAATTCAATTAGTATCCTTATAGACCATCCCTCTTTTGAGGACACAGCTACGAGAAACGTGTGAGTGTTGCAACGTCAGCCATCCCTGAACGAATGGTCAAGTACTTTGCACCACTTCCTCCATGGAGTGTGTTCCTCGACCTATCAAGATTGCACTTCAGTACGTCAATTGATTCCATTTCATAGTATGAAAGTACAACGATGGAGGTGAGCTTACTCCACTCCTTGGAAAGCGTTCATAGATATAGAAATAGATGTGCGGTGGATACACACACCAGAAACCAACCCTAAATCGGTATTCGAATCCTAAGAGCGGTCGTAGACAAACAACAATGAAAGACAATAGATGCATACAAGAACGCGGCCAACATTCAAGCATGTATGAAATGATTTAGTATTGAATCGGAACGATAACATCTTTTGGTACAAATTACAAAGCACGGGCAGCGGGGCTAGTCCCCGCACCCCAGTGGATGGAACTACTCATTCCTCATAGAGGGAGAAACAAAGAAAGAGAAGAGAGAGAAGGAAATCATCGTCGGAGCAGAAGAGTAGATCTGTGACAGCCAAGTGTAGATCACCCCAGTCTTCGGGACTGCTGCAACTTGGTCGATGAAGTTTGTCTATCTGCCTCGATCCTCGTGTCTACCTCTAGAATTGCAAGGGTGGAATGAGGTGGAACAATGGTGGAGAAGAGCTTGATGGAGATGAGATGGCGGTGGAGCAGCCTTGCGGCCCTCCGGATTTGATGTCCAATTGAGGACCCTTGCAGTTCTAATTATAGGCACTGGTCAGGTCCCCATGTTTTTGGTGTGAGAATACTTCAAACGGTTTTGGGTCCAAACGGTCTGGGATCCAAATGGTCTTGGCTATAAATGGTCTTGGATCCAAATGGTCTTGGGTCTAAATGGTCTTGGAAACTGATCTTCATCCAAACGGTCTTTCTTTCCAACCGGTCTAGAGTCTTAATGATTTCGGGATCCAAACGGTCTTCATTTCCAAACGGTCTTGGGTCCAAATAGGCTTGGCCCCAAACGGTCTTGGCTCTAAACAGTCTTGACTTCCAAACGGTCTTGGATCCAATTGGTCTTGACTCCGAACGGTCTTGGATCCAAATGGTCTTGGCAACCAGTCTTCATCCAAATGGTCTTGATGTCCAACCCGTCTGGAGTCTTAATGGTTTTAGGATCCAAACGGTCTTGGGTCCAAACGGTCTTGCTCCCAAATGGTCTTTACTTCCAAATGGTCTTGGATCTAAACGGTCTTGACTCTAAATGGTCTTGGATCCAAATGGTCTTGGGTCCAAATGGTCTTGGAAACCAGTCTTCATCCAAACAATCTTACTGTCCAATCGGTCTACAGTCTTAATGGTTTCGATCTTCATTTCCAAATGGTCTTGGGTCCAAACGGTCTTGTCCCCAAATGGTCTTGGCTCCAAACGGTCTTGACTTCCAAACGGTCTTGGATCCAAACGGTCTTGGGAACTGGTCTTCATTCAAACGGTCTTACTGTCCAAACGATATGGAGTCTTAGAAGTTTTGGGATCCAAACGGTCTTGAGACTGTGAGGTTTCACACGGTCTTGAAGTTGTGTAACTTCACGCGGTCTTGAGACCGTATGAAGGGTAAAACCGGATGGATGGCCAAACTGCGAGGAGATGTAGATATGTTATCAGATGGATGAGAATGATTTGCAGAGAAGAAGGAAAGTGAGTAAAGGAGGATGAGATCAAATAATCTAAAAACTAGGGTAATTAGAACTAGTAAAGCACTATTTACATGAAACTGAGGAGATACTTAGAGTAAACCAAAACAAGGGTAGAACAGTCGATATGAGGCACAAAATCCCTAGAATTGGCGACTGTGAGGATGAATCTATAGGATTCATCACCACACTGAACTTAAGAATTGCTCATCCCGAGGAACGAAAAGGCCTAAGACAGTCACCAAAATGCTCATTCGTCTCGTAATTACCTCATCTTCGTGCAAATGTCAGAATTTTCGTGAAAATGAGAGAAAAGGCAAAAAACAATTAGGGCAAAAATGTCAGAATCCTTTGAATTGATGACTGAGGATGAATCAGGAGGATTCATCACCACACCGAACATAAGCGTTGCTCGTCCCGAGGAACAGAAAACTTAAAACAATCGCCAATGAAATCGTTCATCTCGTCATTTCCTCATCCTTATGTCATATCATAATTTTGTTTATGGCTCAGACTGATACAACATCAAGACTTCCTTAGATCACATAATACATCTTGTGATATCCTCATTTCTGGGTTCACTTCACTAGAGTATTTCCTTCTCACTTTTTGTTGTATCGGTCATGTCTAGAAGTTTTATGAGACTTTGAAAAGACCCACAAAATCAACAAACATGCATATGATCGTCACTGGTGTTTTCAAAAGAAAGGTTGAAATGGAGGCGATTGTGGTGTCGGTACGAAAGAGGAAGGGAAGAGGTGTGATAAAAAGATAAGAGTCTCTCCTCTGATTGACTCAAGATTCTTATTATTGGTAATTCACTTTGAATATTTTGTGCACAAAACTGGTTGACTTAGCCTTACACCCGATTTGTTTTCTAAAGGTAACTCAGAAGTGTGTGTAGGTTGGTTAAGGCTTTTGGCTAGCTTACCTCTTCCATAGGAGGTAAGGGGTCATTTTTGGAGCCTTAGGATCTTACTACCGAGCACGACACATCTGCCTTTGTGAGGGCAGCTAATGTATCGACCGGGAAAGACCTTTATTAGTAATCCTTATTCAGGGCACAACTCTCATGTTTTTATTCGTACTCTGGCTTTTATTCATTCTCACTTGGCTTAGGAGAAAGGGTATTTTTGTATTTTTGTAATTTTGCACTGCCATGCCTCTTTTTGGAATCAGAGTAGATTTTTCACCAACCTTGGTATGTGCACAATCATCATTGTATACTCTTTGAATCAAAATGAGAAGGTGATACGCCCCTATTATGTATTGAGAGGTATAGAAGAAGCGGTAGTGGAAAAAGAGGTGTGGTGTATCACACCGAACTTAAAGTTCGGAAAAGGTGTAGTTTACCACACCGAACTTAGAGTTCGGCAGAGGTGTGGTTCACCACTCCAAACTTAGAGTTTGGCAATGTTCTAGTTTTCACTAGAAAGGAGTGTGGCATGCCACAACGAACTTAAAGCTTTGGCATAATTTTGAGTGGAGGGGTATGAAAATGAAGGAAGAAGTGTAGAAGAGTGTTTGGATCATAATGCAGTTTGCTTAGCGATTGCATATGACAGGTTCGTTTTTCTCAAATAGTGACATGATAAAACTTCAAATGAGAATTCCATACAACTGATCCATTAATCAGTGAGAGGCATGATGCATTTGATATGTCTTAGTCTTATTCAAACTTATCATCTTTTTCTTTTAAGGATATGACATTAATATTCACACACTATACAATATGAAATCATTTATTGACTAGTTTTAAGCATTGTTTTCTCATGGATTTGCAATGAAAAGAGGTGATGAAGACAGATTCAAAAAGCAAAAGCTGACTAGATAAAGGCTTTATTTAAAGAATGCTACGAGAATGCAGAAAAGTTACGAAAAAGGAGCTAGAATGGAGAAACAAAAAATAGTAAAGATAGAGGGTGGAGTGAGAGACATACCACCCACGCTCCACCTCGAACTTATGAGTTTGCTCATTTCTGAGCAAACACTAAGTTCAAGCTGGAGGGGAAGAGTTGTGCAGTATTAACCAGGCGGTCCTCATAATTGGAAGAAGGTCCCATGATGACGTTTCACGAGGGTCGGAACTAAGGGAGAGGAAGTGTCATAGACAACCTGTGGCAACTCGAACGGGTTTTCTGGATGACTTGGAAGCACATTTCTTTCACCTCTTTGTCCATCCAGAAGAATCCAGAGACCTTCCCCCATCAGCGGGGGAGGCGAAATAAATGCAGTTGAAATTGGGGGACTAGGTGAATAATCGAAGTCATGCCTATTTGTTTCCTCCAGTTGTGGCTCACCCTCGAAGTTCAAAGTAAAACTACTTTCTTTAAAATCCAGAGAAGTTGATTGAGGGTCGGCCACTTGAACTTCCTCCTGTCCTGGATCATGTGGCGGATCCGGTTCAGGCTTCATTTCGTCACCTGACTTTTCTTGTGTAGGATATGGTAGCCAAGATGATGTTTCTTCATCAGAGGAGTTATTTTGAGAAGTATCATCATCTTTATCAATGTTGAAATTGATGAGAGTGTCATTCTTCTTTTCAAAAAAAATTCATAGTTTTCCTTGTAGAACATGCTTAATTCATCCAAGTAACTAGAAGAGGATTCTACTGGTAAAACAAACTCTTGCTCGGGTAAAGGAATCATGGGATTCCAGGGTAGAGGTTCCAATGATGTTTCTTCATGGGATGGATTAGTCCATGACATAATGTTTTGAGGAATAGAATCTCCCGATGACTCCATTTCTTCGATATTGGGACTAAAATACTCCATTTCTGAGTCAGGTTGTTGTTCCGGTACTTCTTCATAGTACTCCTCCAGTTCTATTAAGTGCTCGGGAAGAGTCACTATAGGAAGAATGAAACCTTGTGTAGGTAATGGAAGTATCTCATTCTCTTGAATATGTGGTAGCTCAGGAGGAGTTTCTCCATAGGGGTGAGTTGCTATAAGATGACAAGTTTGTGGCTCGATGTCCTCCCACGGGTCCTTTTTGTCATTACAAGAGTCTATGGAAATATCGTAATTCATTCCAAAATCAAGAGATGGTTCATGTTTCTCTTCATAGTGCACTATAAACTCTTTCAAGTGACTATAAGGAGATTCAATAGAAAGATCATGCTCTTGTTCGAGAACTGGCTCCGTCTGGACTTCTTATAGAGGTGGTAGCTTTGGTGACATCATCTCATGGAAAGGATCAGTTATAGATTCATCATCTTGAGACCCATACTCCTCCCATGATTCTTTTTCATAATCAGGGTCAGCGAGAATAGTATGATCCATTTTTGAATCAATATTTTGATCAGTCTCATCCTCGAAGTTTATTTCTAGATCAACTGAATGATCAGAAATTTCTTCATAAGGACAAATCATATCATGTTCCAGTAATGGAGTTAGTTGAGTCTCTTGCATAAAATATATCTCCTTATTTGAATCAGTCACGTATTCCTCTGAGTCTGACTGTGAAGGAGTGTAGATTTCTTGCGACATAAACCCTTCTTCTATGGACTTCATTGATGAGACAACTGAAGTTGAAAAGATTTTGTCATTTAGGGAGTCGATCATTGCTAATTGCTCCTCAATAGTTGGATCTAGGTCTATGAAGTCAGAAGGTAGGTAAGTGTTGAAGTTTATCTCCAATTGATCTCCTGACTGTAGAGAATCCCCATATTGGCTACTCAATCTTTCATCTAAGAGCATCGTGCAGGAATCATTATACGAGTCGGAACTTGGCTCGAAAAATGATTTTTTTCTCTTGTGATGTTGTGGAAAAATCATCTTTGACTTCACTTATTAGCTCTGAGGATGATCCTCACCCTACACTAATGCTTGAAGATCATTGGAAGGCATATTCTACATGATTTCATAATCATCATCATAATCAAAATGTGGACTAGAGATGTGCTTAGTTGAAATTGGTGGTTGTTCTACATGTTGGTCAGAGGCGTTGACGAATTGTGTAAGTTGATCCAAATCGGCTATCAACTTCTTAGTCATGGCTGTCTAATCGGCTAGTTGTCGAGCTACCAACGTCTGTAAGGCACATAGTTCTTCCATTAACGTACGTTGATCTCCATGAGAAGGCTCTTCACTGCACCCGTTGGGTCGATGTTGATAATAGCTCTCCTCATCATAGTATTTATTTGCATTGTTTTCCAGGTTCCCTCCTACATTGCAGTACACGCCTTGAAATCTGCCATAGTTAGGTTTTTCGTAGTAGCGTCTAGGGTGATATGGATTATAACTTGTGCTATATCCATAGTTTTATGAAGAGGCTACTTTGAGTTTCCCAACTATACAATTCACGATCACTTGACGCAGAGCCATCACGTAGTGAGGAGGGACGTTGAAGCAGAAAATTGATGCATTAGAATAGTCACCACATAGCTGACATCTAATGGTTGGTGGTGTCGACTACTTCATTTTGAAGAGAGATGGTACCTGAAATCAAAGAACGAGTTTATCAAGTTGACCAACTACTTCAAATCCAAGATAAATATGCAAGATTAAGTCCTTCACTTTTTTAGGTTTTTGAAAAGGAAATGAAAAACCCTAGAGAAACCTAAATCGACATGGAATTCATAAAAAAAGATTCTTACACCGTTGTCCCCGGCAACGGCGCCATTTTTTGATGGAGCTAGGATTTACACCAAAAGATTTCTCTTCCGATGGAAGTCCTAATGTGCACGAAAAACCCTAGGGAATTGATGTTCTCTCTAGGTTTACCTAGAACTGGTGCTAGATAAAAGCTCCAACCCCACAAGAGTGTGGAAGCCTTATCATAGTACATATTTAGGATCGAACCCAAAGGACAACGTTAAGAATCTGATTGTCTTTATCTCATTTTGTCTTGATCTAAGTTAATCATCTATGACCAAAAGTTTGATTTGAGTTATTTAACCTAGAACATGCAAAAGTAAAGGCAAGTATAAAAACTTAGTTAAGGTTTAAAATATAAGATTAGCAAATGATGATGAATCACTAGGGTGATGCTAATGTTCACCACCACTACACATGCATTGTACATGTACCAATCATAGCAAGGCCTGCAAGCAAGATACATGTATGTTGTACAATGTCGATGTCTTGTGGGACAAGAGTATTGCACACATCCTTCATGGGTTGAGTAACTCTCATATGATACATATCTATGTGTCAATGATGATATGTAGTCTCTGAAGAGAGAATCTTACTCAACCTCATGAAATGTGCATCGGAAAACTAACAAGTGAGTGATAATTACCAATTCGGTTAGTATCATTATAGACCATCCCTCTTTCGAGGACATAGCTACAAGAAACGTGGGAGTGTTGCAACTTCAGCCATCCCTGAATGAATGGTCAAGTAATTTGCCCACATCCTCCATGGAGTGTGTTCCTCGAGCTTTCAAGGTCGCACTTTAGTACGTCAACTGATTCCATTTCATAGTACGAAAGTACAACAATGGAGGTGAGATTACTCCACTCCTTGGAAAGCATTCCTAGATATCGAAATGGATGTGCGACAGATACACACACCAGAAACCAACACTAAATCGGTATTCGAGTCCTAAGAGCGGTCGTAGACAAACCACAATGAAAGACAATAGATGCATACGAGAACACGACCAACATTCAAGCATGCATGAAATGATTTAGCATTGAATCAGAAAGATAACATCTTTTGGTACAAATTACAATGCACAGGCAGCGGGGCTAGTCCCCGCACCCCAGTGGATGGAACTACTCACTCCTCATAGAGGGAGCAACAAAGAAAGAGAAGAGAGAGACGGAAATCATCATCAAAGCAGAAGAGTTGATCTGTGACAACCCGGTGTAGATTTCCCCAGTCTTCGGGACTGTTCTGACTTGGTCGATGAAGTTTTTCTCTCAACCTCGATCCTCATGTGTACCTCTGGAATTGCAAGGGTGGAATGAGGTGGAACAATAGTGGAGAAGAGCTTGATGGAGATGAGATGGCGGTGGAGCATCCTTGCGGCCTCCCAGATCTGATGTCCAATTGAGGACCCTTGTGGTTCTATTTATAGGCACTGGTCAGGTCCTCATGTTTTTTATGTGAGAATACTTCAAATGGTTTTGGGTCCAAACGGTCTTGCATACAAATGGTCTTGGCTCCAAATGGTCTTGGATCCAAACGGTCTTGGGTTCAAATGGTCTTGGCAACCGGTCTTCATCCAAACGGTCTTGATGTCCAACCGGTCTAGAGTCTTAATGGTTTCAGGATCCAAACGGTATTCATTTCCAAATGGTATTGGGTCCAAACGGTATTGAATTACAAATGGTCTTGGATCCAAACGGTCTTGACTCTGAACGGTCTTGGATCCAAACGGGCTTGGCAACCAGTCTTTATCCAAACGGTCTTACTGTCCAACCGGTCTGGAGTCTTAACAATTTTGGGATCCAAACGGTCTTCATTTTCAAATGGTCTTGGGTCCAAACGGTCTTGGTCCCAAATGGTCTTGACTTCCAAACGGTCTTGACACTAAATGGTCTTGGATCTAAATAGTCTTGGGTCCAAACGGTCTTGGCAACCGGTCTTCATCCAAACGGTCTTGCTGTCCAACAAGTTTGGAGTATTAATGGTTTCGGTCATCATTTCCAAACGATCTTGGGTCCAAACGGTTTTGGCCCCAAACGGCCTTGGCTCCAAACGGTCTTGACTTATAAATGGTCTTGGATCCAAATGGTCTTGGTTCCAAATGGTCTTGGATCCAAACGGTCTTGGCAACCAGTCTTCATCCAAACTGTCTTGTTGTCCAACCGATCTGGAGTCTTAATGGTTTTGGGATCCAAACGGTCTTCATTTCCAAATGGTCTTGGGTGCAAACGGTCTTGAGACCGTGAGTCTTCACACGGTCTTAAGGCCGTGTGACTTCATGCGGTCTTGAGACTGTATGAATGGTAAAACCAGATGGATGGCCAAACCGCGAGGATATGTATATATGTTATCAGATGGATGAGAATGATCTGCAGAGAAGAAGGAAAGTGAGTAAAGGAGGATGGGATCAAATAAACTAAAAACTAGGGTAATTAGAAACTGATGAGATACTTAGAGTAAACCAAAACAAGGGTAGATCAGTCGATATGAGGCACAAAATCCCTAGAATTGGCGACTGTGAGGATGAATCTGTAGGATTCATCATGACTCTTTTCCCATGATAACACCAAATGAACCCTAATGCATCTTTCAAGCACAACTTCTAGATGGAGAAAATAGTCATCAAAAGTCTCGCCAAACACTAAAAAATCATCCATGAAGACCGCCATAGACGAATCAAGCATGTCAGTAATGATGGATGTCACACATCTTTGAAATGTAGAAGGAGCATTGCACAACCAAAATGCAATTCTTCTATAAGAAAATGTAATACTTGGACAAGTGAATGTTGTCTTCTCTTAATCCACAAGATGAACTACTACATGGAAGTAACCCATGTAGCCATCAAGAAAGTAGTAGAAGATATGTCGTGCAAGTCTTTCTAAGAAGTTATCAATGAACAAGAGGGGAAGTGGTCCTTATTGGTTTTCTCATTTACCTTTATATAGTTCACACACATCCTCCACTTTGAATTCTCTCTCACTGGAATTAACAATCCATCCTCATTCTCTACTATTGTGATCCCACCCTTCTTGGGCACAACCTGGATGGGGCTCACCCAAGGGCTATCAAAAATGGGATAGATAATCCCAACATCTAGCAACTTCACTACTTCTTATGAGATGACCTCTTTTAGCTTTGGATTTAACCTTCTTTGCTTTTACCTTGTTGGCTTGTCATTATCTTTAAGATAAATCCTATGAATACATATGGAAGGGTCAATGCCCCAAAAATCTGTAATGGACCATCCAATGGCTTGAATGTTTTTTCTTAAAAACTATTATCATGACATCCTCTTGTTCCCGAGAAAGGATATAGGAAATGATCACTAGGAGGGTGTCCTTGGAACCTAGGAAACCATACTTCAGCCCTCCAAGAAGAGACTTCACTCAAGGATTGGAGGTTCTTCATGGGAGTCCTTCAACTGTTCTAAAATGGATGGGAGGTCCTCACTTGCAACCACTATGGCTAGCTCATCTTCCGCATCCTCCTTATTATCATCGGGGAATTTCACAATAGGATCTAGACCTATACCATGAGTGGTAGTTTGAATCCATTCAGGTAGGAATTCCTCTACAATCTTGTTAAGACACTCAATAAGATAACAATCTTCCTCTATAGCACCTATCACCCAAGCCTTAGTAGAAAACTTGAAAATGTTCAACTGGATCTTCATGTGAATAAAGGTCACATACATGGTACATGTACTGACATGAATCATGACATTGACTATAGCCAAGAAGAGTCTCTATAAGATAATAGGCACGTTTCTTGAGTCTTTTTCCATATCCAGTACAATGAAGTCACCAAGGAAGAATGCATATGTCTGATTAACAAGTCATACTAACACATAATAAACACGTCTTGCATGCATTTTCATAGATTGATCAGTGAATTGCAAAGTCCAGTGAGCTGGACCCAGTTGTCCCATCTGCAATTCAGCGAACACATCTTACGACATTACATTCACACTAGAACCCAAGTGAAGAAGCGCTTGGCCTATGTGGTGTGCTCCAATGTAGCATGAGATGATGGGAGCATTGAGATTTTTCCTTTTCCTTGGCATGGTGTGTTGTAGAATTGAGCTCACTTTCTCAGTGAGTTTGACCTTCTTGTCATTCTCACCTTTAATGTCATCACTGGCTACTCTATCAGCATAAGTGTCCTGTGCCTGCTCTAAGGTCCTACAACTTCTCAGAACTGTCACCGCCTTCACATGCTAATGGGTGGTAGAAGAAGAATCTCAGGGTGGTGGTAGTGGCTATTGAGGTGGTTCTGGTCTTGGGTGTGGGGGATTTGTGTTTTGGAGAATGAATAATGGCTGAGATTGTGGTTGTGATGGTTGTGGTGCATTGTGGTGATATTGTGTAGGGGGTTGTTGGTATGAGTGAGGTAGAAGTGGAGTGTATTGGTTGTTGAATGGGAGTTGTGGAGGTAGAGGATCATAAGTGTTGGGTGGTCCTTGGTATTGTGGTGCAGCATAGGCAATTTTGGGGGAGCCCATAAAACCACCATCGTTGTCTAGGTTAGGCATTGGCTGAGATGGAAGTCTTCCTTCTTCACGATGAGCAAGTGAAAGAGAAATCTGATCATACCTTTTCTCAAGGAGGTTAATTGTTTGACCATGATAGGACACATCTTTCTTCACTTCATCAAGCCTCCTTAGCCTCCCAAGCACCTCCTCTTCAAACTTTGAGTTGTAATTAGGGCCTTGATGTTGCCTTGGTTGTCCTTGCCCCTCCTCAATTTGTTGTTTCCCAGAGAATTCATGATGGTTCCTCCATTCTAGAGTATATGAAATGGACATAGGTCCCTGATTGCTTAGGTTTCCAAAATCATGCAAAGCATTCACTTCTTCATCAACGGTATCAATTGCCATAGTAGATTGATTAGCAGAACCTCCAGCTAGGTTCTTCATCATGCTCATCATATCATGCATCATCTTCATCATTTGTTAGTTATCTTTCATTCTTAATGGAGCTACAAGAGGGGAAGATGAATTTCGTTCCAATCACAATTCTTCCCTTTACTTGAAGCTCAGTGGTGAGAGTTTTTAACAAGATGATCAAATAGGGGCCAATACTCCTCTGATGGATTTGCCATGAATATACCTCCATAGGAGGAATCTACACTAGTCTGACTCGCCCATCCCAGTGTAGAACGTTAGAACAAGCTACCATAGAGGTACTTCATGATGAGGGCTATCAGGAAGGAGCTTCTGAAATCATTCGCAAGCTTCATGAAAGGTTTCATTCTCTTTTTGTGTGAAGGAGGTAATGCATATCTGCATTTGAGTCAACTTGGAGATTGGGTAGAACTAATTGGGGAATTCATTCTTCACTACATTCCAAGTTAATAACTTAGGATTGGTCATGTACCACTCCTTAGATTTTTCTGTTAGGGAAAAGGGAAAGTGGGTCCTTCGTATTGAGTCATCGGTGGCGACATGTGTGTGGAATGTGGAGAAAGTTTCAAGAAAAGCATCTATGTGGTGGTCAGGATTCTCATTCTCTATCCCATAGTAAGTGGGAAGGAGTTTGATAAGGGCCAATGGAATGGAGAACTATTGACCCGAAATTTGGTCAACAAGAGTGGCGACTGAGGAGTTGTAGTTCCTAGGGGTGAACTACTCATGGGGAGTGTGGTTGGGTTGTGGTCGAGCTTCACCATTAGGATCATGGACATCCATTTCAGATGATTGTTGTTGTTTGTGTCGGCGTTGGCATCTTCTTCTACCTATCTCGAGGTCATAGGGAACCAATTTGGTACAAGTAGAACACATACTGCTCATGCACAACAGTCACCTTCACAATACACAAACAAGCACAAGAGCTAAGTTAGAAGGCTACTATGGAAGAGTAAAGAAATAATAAAGAATAGTAATGGTGAGGACAGTAGGAAAATCTAAGATACCCTAAATAGCTAGGTTAAGCTCTTCCAGTCCCCGACAATGGCGCCAGAAAGTTTCGTGAATTTGGTACTGCCTTGGGTTACAACTAGCCAATTAGATTTGATTAGATGCAACTTAGGAAAAAAATGTCGGGGTGGAATAGCTCGGGTGGTGCAGCTCGCAAGCCCCCTGCGAGGGGGCACGGGTTCGACTCCCAGCGTTCCACCGAAGTGAATTAGCCCACGCATCGGCCGGCCAACGATGCAACTACTTGGTGGTCCCTGTATGGGAGGGGGGGGCATCCGGGGGTTTACGCTGCCTACGGGGGTCACAAAAGTGGCGCTCGTGCGGGAGTGGTTCCCTCGTCATCAAAAAAAAAACTTAGGAAAAAACACATGGATCTTTTGAATTTGTGTGAGGGGCCTAGTCTAACACACTAGCTTAGACTATTCACACTTCACCTACAAGAGCATGGGGTCGTGTTGTAGTATATGAAAGTGGTAAGAAAAGGGTTGATCCTCAGGGAGAGGGGGCACTAGAGCTAAGTTAATGTCAGCTACATTCCTTAAGTGAAATCTACAATTTTTAGGGCTTAAAGGTTGGTTTTGGTTGATTATATTAAGATTGCAAGAAATTAAGGGCAAGAACAAAACTAGATTAGCAAAAACCCTAAGTTATCCTAAACAAAGTTAAATTAAAGAGGCAAAGCTAAAAACGTAACTAAGCTAGAGCAAAGAAATACAACTAGCTACACTAAACTAGCAATTCAAATTAACAACTAAGAGGCAAGTTAAGAACAAGAGAAAGTAAGAATATAGGTTATCACTAGCTAACTTGATTAACACAAGTAAGCTCAAAAGAGCACTAACTACTCAAGAAAATCCTAGTCAAGAACTAAGCAATTAGCTAAAAAGCAACAAAGGAAATTAACTAAAATATAATCAACAAGCTAAGAGGACATGGTTGGTTTCAAGCAAGGATACAGATAGGTGGGCCGTTTGGGAATGATACTTTAATATTAGTTGGGAGAGGTTACCTAGCATGCATGTCTTATATCATCAATCTATATTGCCAAACCAAAGAACAAGGAAAGTGTCTTTTAAATCTACCCTATTCTACTAGTTGGGAAACTAGGGCTTGGTGTAATTCCAATAGGACTTGGCAAGTCTAGGTTTCTAGGGTAAGTTATATTAGGACAATTGAGAGCCAAGGGTAGGAATGGGGGTTGAAATGAGGGTGTTTCACCTCATTTTACTCACCATCTAGACTTTAGAAAACTCTAGGCAATTGCACTAATTTCTTTTACACTAGCTACTTAGATCTCACACCCACTTATAGGATAAGGGAGTTGTATGTAGGAACAATGTGTGCTAGCTATGGATCGACTGATTGGACCTAGGAGTGATTCCTAAGATGGCCACATACAATCCATTATCCCCTAGAAGCTAAGTGTCTGCAAGCATCATACAAAAATATATCCATGTTAAAAAGCACAAATCAAAATCAAGTTTATGGGAAATGAGATAGAAGTAAGAGACAATCATCATACATTGGTCATATGTTCATTACAAGTTATTTTCCCCCAACATGGTATCAAAGTAACATTTTAACCCCAAACAACCTACCACAAGGGGCTTAGCTAGACATGATCATGCAAAAGAGAAAAAAAGGAAAGAAGAAAGAGGTAGAAGGCCATGGAGCTCATGGAAGATTCTTCTCCTTCACCTCCTAGTTGTTGTAGAAATCTCTACCTCTTCCAAGATGGCTAAAGAGCATGGAAATGTAGGGGATATTGGTAGAAAACCTAGAAAAATAGGGTTCTATGTGGAAATGGATTGGAAATGGAAGGTGGGAGGTAGATGAATGTCTTGAATGCAAGGAAGACAATAATGAATGATCTAGATTATCTAAGGATTGAATACATATTCAAAACTTGGTGTTGTGCCTGCCACTCATGTATATATAGGTGGTGGTGGAAGCACTAGGGTAAGTGGGTGTATTGTTGAAAATTCAATGTAGAAAAAGCTAGGTTTTGGGTGCCAGGGCAGTTGTTCTTGGCAGAACCGCTGTGGTGGGTGATGGTTACAATGGTTGTGGTGGAAAAGAACCATCGTGGTGGGAAATGAAAAAACTCATATTGGAAGTAGTGAATTGTAGGCTTGTAGAACGGCTGTGGTGAGGGATAGGTAGAATGTCCGTGCTGGGTAGCACGACCGTGGTGGGTGAGGTGGAGTGGAGGTCGTTCTCGTCAGCATGTCTGTTCTGATCATTGGCAGCACGACTGTGTTGGATGGAATGACCATTTTGGAGGCTTCTTGGAATGACCATGCTGGGCATGGCCATTTTGGTGGGGTTGTTGTAGCTTGTCAAAATGGGGATCAATCAGTGTTTTTTGCATTGGTGAGCACGGTCATTCCATGGCACCACAGTTGTGTTGGGGTCTTTAATAGCACTTTGAACTCCATTCTTAGAATTCCATTTACTTCTTTTCTTGGGTTGACTCTTGGCCACCAAGGGTAGGTTGGGGAAGCTTTGGGGTCTTCTTTGGACCCCTCTATCTCATTCATCCTTCCAATGTGGTCCAAGTACTTGAAAAACATGTAAGAATATATATATGTGCATTTGACAATAATATGCATATTGAGGGAATTAAGTTGCATTCTAACATGTTTAGATGTGATTGAGATGCAAAAATACAAAATATGAAGCCCTAAAATAGGGTTGCATCCTGGAGGAACCACCATAATGAAAGGAGATAATAATCAATTGATTCAAACTCATGTTGTCACCGGGTTGCACATATGCATTGACTATAAAAGGTTAAACAAGGAAACTATATATGACCATTTTCCCTTTCCTTTTATTGACCTAATTTTGGAAAGACTTGTGAACCCCTCATACCTTTTCTATTTAGATGGATAGTCCTAATTTTTCCAAATTCCTATCTACCCATAGGGTCAAAAGAAAACAACTTTCACATATAGTTATGGGACTTATGCCTATAGGAAAATGCCTTTCAGATTGGGTAATTCACCTGCATGTTTCAAAGATGCACGGGAATCTTATTTTCTGATTTCATAGAATAGATCGTTGAAATATTTATGGATGATTTGAGTGTATATGGTATTTCCTTTGATGATTGTTAACAAAAGTTTTGTAGAGTTGTAAACTAGTCAACCTTGTTTTAAATTGGAAGTAGAGCCATTTTATGGTACAATTAGGAATTGTATGTGGCCATGTCATATCAAGCAAAGGAATTGAGGTAGATAAATATTAAGTATAAGTCATTCAGAACATGTCAACTCTGACCATAGTGAAAGAAGTTCAAAGTTTCCTAGTACACACATGGTTTTATAGAAGGTTCATATCCACTATATCCCCTATTGGAAAGGGATGTTGAATTTATATTCAATGAAGAATGGCAAGGATCCTTCAAAAAATTGAAAGATGCTCTCATTTCAATCTCTATCATTCAACCACTAGACTTGAGTTCTTTATTTGAAATCATTTGTGATTCCAGTGATTCTGCCATAGGTGAAGTCTTAGGACAAAGGTAGGATAAAAATCTTCATTCCATTCTTTATGCAAGAAAAACCTTATATGATGACCAAATCAATTATGCCACCATTGAGAAGGAGATGCTTGCAATTGTCTATGTTTTTGATAATATTCTGAAAAGATCTTGTGGGGTACAAAGTGGTTGTCTATATAGATTATGCTGTAATCAAGTGTCTCATGAACAAGAAAGATGTCAAACCTTGCCTTATCTTCTGGATATTTCTACCACAAGAATTAGATTTGGTGATTAAATACAAGAATGGAACAAAAATTAATGTATCTCACCATCTTTCCCGTCTTAGCACCTGCAACAAGGACAATGTCCCACTTGGTGATGATTTTCCGATTGAGAAGCTCTATGTAGTGAACTACCTTGTGAAACCTTAGTTTGTAGATTTTGCAAATTATATATACATAGGATTCCTTCTACCATATCTTACTTGCACACAAAAAATAAGTTCCTTCATGATGTAAAATTTTACTGTTAGGATGACCCATTTTGTTTAAGAAGCATGTCAATGAGATGATCAAGAGATTTGTTCCAAATGAGAGATCCCTATTGTAATTTTTGAATGTCACTCCTCTCTGTATGGAGGCCATTTTAGAGATTACATGACATCAACTAAGATTACATATACATGCTTTTACTAACCAACACTATTTTGAGATGTACACACAATGGTTAGGGCATGTGGTAGTTGCCAATAATAAGGAGGAATTTCAAAGAAAGATGAGATGCCACTCCATTCAATTTTGGAGATTAAAGTTTTTGATGTATGAGGTGTAGACTACATGGTCCCTTTCCATTTTCATGCAGTTATAAGTTCATCCTAATCACTTGTGACTATGTATCAAAATGGTTAGAGGTGATTCGTTTGCAAGATCCAGATGCAAAATCAATCATTAATTTGTTTAAAAAGATTACATTAACTAGATTTGTGTTCCACTAGAAGTCAAATCCAATGGATCCCATCATTTGAATTAAGAAATCTTCAACAATATATTAAGAAAGTATGGAGTCAAGCACAAAATATCAACTTTGTACCATCCACAAAACTTCAGCATATGTTGAAATTTGTAATACACAACTGAAATCAATATTTGAAAAAATGGTCTCCAGCTTCAGGAATGATTGGGTATTGAAATTGAATGACACTTTATGGGCCTATAGGACGAATTGCAAGACACCAATCCGAAATGGATGAATGTAATAATTTAGACCCTCATATTGTATAGATCATTGTTATTGTAGGTGCAGAAGGAAAACAAAGAAAGAAATCTAACTTCTACAAAAATTGGGTTTCGATATGACGTGTTTGCCAACTAGAACCCCGTGTCACGTGCAGGCAACCAAATTTCTAGTAAACATTCCAGAACACACCATGTGTGATGGAAGCAACATGACATGTCTGAAGAAGGTTCTTAAAGCATAAAGGTATATGTAGATAGGCACGACATGTTCCTTGCAACACACGACGTGTGCAATTATAGATAAAATTTCAAGTAATCCATTGGAATCACACTTAGCACTTATTTTTCATGAATACAATGCATGAGCAAGGAGTTCCCTCTTTAAAAAAATTCACTGGGAAAACAGACAATGTGTCTTCATGTGGACATCACGTGTCATCATTGAGAAGATAAAAATAAAAAAAAGGAAAGACAACCTGATATATATGTAGACGTAATGTGTGTTAATCCAAACACACTTTCTTGGGCGGATTGAATTATGGTTTTAATCTAATTTCAAACTCATTCTCCACACCAAGCCATAGCTCATGCCATGTTCAACTCTTCATGTCAGATCCAACATAGCCAAAACTAGTGGAAACTTTGTAATCGAACACTTGGCTAGCTACCACCCAGACCCCAAGTTGGTGCCAACTTCACAACTGCTGACCCCCCAATCGGATCCACTAGTATTCACAACAACCACTGTCAAACTTCTTCATCGCCTCACCAAGAAAAACAACCCCCACTACAAATCATTTTCATTTAATGTCACCAGAACCATGGGAACATGTAATAAGCTCTCCACACAAACCATATTATATAACATCATCTTCAACTTGCATATCGTTGGACCCACAAAAGACACACCATGTCTACATCTCAAACATGACGTGTAAGTTCTTCTTGAAGTAACACATTTGTCCTAATATTCCTCATCAAGCAAGCATTCAAGTGCCATAGCGGTGAAAATTCTTCATCTACACCGACCTAAATCTCATCTGCTCAATTCAGAATCATTACTGAAGAGGATGCTACATATAAAATTGATATCCCATAGGGTCCTTCCCACATGTTTTGCTTGTGAAGTGACACTAGAAGAACTAAGTTTCAAATATTAGGTCTTTTGATTTCTTGAGGAGGTAGGGCTCAAACACACATACTACACTATAATCCATACTTATCCCAAACTCATCATTAATTTTTAATTACTCTGCATGCGGTGGGCGATCCAAGGAAGCCACATGACCATTTTGACATTATCGTATTTTGACTTTTGGGAACATTTATAAACTTACTTTTAAGAAATTTTGTGATGCATTTCTATTCCATTATGGAGGGAGCATGGCATGTCCTCCACAATCTAACAATAATGATTTCTAGAGGGAGATTATTGAAGATGACATACATGTGAGGTGGTCTATTATCACACTAACAGATTCACTCGGGGTTGAAATCCCAGAGTTTTTAACCAAAACCTTGTGCAATAATACCACCCGTAAGCGAACGGGTCTTATCACAGTATAGTTAAGGATCAAATCCCAAAGGACAACATATTTAAGAATCTTATACTAGTCGAATCTGGTTGAATTAAGACTCATATTTAGAACAAAGGTTGGTTTGAGGTTAATTAGACTAATAGCAAGAAAGTAAAGAGAGAAATTAAAGTTGGATCTAGATTAATGATGGGGATCACTGGGGTGGTTCCAGGTTTCACCACCGCTACACATGCAAACATATCCAATCACAAACATCCAAGCAAGATATGACTATCCAGATAGAGCTGATGTGAACCCTCTGTTAGGATGTTTAGGTTCACGTAAGCATCATCTTAGGCATCATATTTCTCATCGCCATCCAGATCATGCACTTACTGCTCCGAAGATACATATATCCAACTGAACTTGCGGGCCCCCTATATAAGTGTAATGCACATAGAAGCATCACCATGGGCTAGATGGCTTGTCCCCTCACTGATCACACACTTACAACCTCATGGAATCCCGTCTAATTTCTCATCAGGGAGTCAACCGCGTTAATTGTCATTCAAATCCTACATATTGAAGTTCTCTCAACATAGGAATGAACAAGATAAATGCAAGCAGGTGATCGATCCACAAGCACACATCGATGATTAACAATTAAATGAAAAGTTATATACATGCCATGGAATGTTTAATGAAAAGACATATAAGCATGGGTAGCGGAGCTAGTCCCCCCACCCCAGAGAAATGAAACTACTCATTCACGATGCAAGGAACAAAAAGAACAAGAGAGAGGGAAGATTCTGCCATGAGCATGATGTAGAAGATGGTCGTAGCTCGGTTAAGATACAATCTTCTACACCATGTCGGAGCAGATCTGGACAAGGAGCGAGGGACACCACGACAGGCAGGGCATATGCGGTTTCAATCAATCTGATACTATAATCAATTAGTCTAACACCTTGAACACTATGATTTTGAGCTATCAATGAACTGAGTGTTTAATTGAACTACTAAACTCATTTAGTAATCAATCTAAACATAATTTGTGGATAAACTCCTCTTCCAGGTTAAATCCTTTGTGTGACCCTGCAGGTCAAATTCACGTTGGTAGTGAAAATCCATAACACTTATGACTTTACAAGCAAAGAGCGGTGCCTAGTCACACATCAGTGCTACCCAAGTGAAATAGAAAGTTGGAGAACAACTTTCAATCCTACAATCCGTGAATGGTGTTACAGTGAATGTATAATTCCTTTGTCACTAATGTCCTGAATGAACTCAAGGCATGGTACAGTCATCCTTTCAACATTCATCCATTTCCTTGATCTCAGAGAAGATTGGGTGACATGTGTGTGACATCAATATCACATATTGATTCACACATGCATGTGCATATCTTTCTCAATCCTACTCATCAAGTGGCCATGGACATCAAACTCCCGTAGGAGGGACATATCCCATATCTATCACTCACCCCTCAAACCCTGTAATGACCCCGCCTCCCGGTAACCCCCACTTAAGGGAGACTCGAAGGTCAGAGCCGTTATTCAATTAACAGGATCAAAGGTTAGACAAATAATCAATAATAATTATGAAATTCTACTACTAAATGGAAAACTGGTATAAAATAAAAACTTTACTTACCTTTTAAAAGCTGGGATTTCTAAACTTCTATCCATGAAGATACTAATCTAACTAATCCTCCTGTGTACGTTATTTCCCATTTAGTTCCACGTATGCCACTTTACTATTTGTTCTTTTCATTTGTACCTAAAACGCTGACAAACAAAACGTCAGTCAGCAAGAAGCTGGTATGTGGGGGAAACAATAATTGTGCAACTATGATAACAATGTAGTCAACCAAATATCATTTAACATCCAAGATTAAGTTTTAAGAAATACTACTCAATCCTTGCCTATCCCCTATCTCTGTACCGTCCCTACAGTGGACATGGATACCACCTCTCTCATTTGGTAGATCCTTACCCCCATGGTCCTACCACATAGGTAGCCAATTCCTAGGGTAATGGAGTCGCATGGCCCTACACAAAGGTAGCCCAATCCCTGACTCATGATGACTTGATGGTCCTACCTCTTTGGTAGCCATTTACTAAGTCATTCAATGACCCGATGGACCTACCCCATTGGTAGCCATTTACTAGGTCAATCTATGAAGCTACAGAGGGGACTATGATCTGAGCTAGTAGGCACATATCTTATGTGATAGTCATATTCAAATTATAATTTACATGAATTAAATTCATCCAACAGTTTATTTCAAGTCATCGATGAAAACTTTGGAAAACCTTAGAAAACTAACTCGAGATATTCATAAGTGTAACCACATACCTGATTTGATGATGTGAGATATAAATAATCCAATCAACCAATAGGCAAGCAAGCATTCAATAAGATCCTAAAACAATTATACAATTTCCTTTTATTACTCATGTCATTAAGATCTATTAAATCTAGCTCGCTTCTTAGGGTTTCTAGTCCACTTTTAGGGTTTCCATTGCAATTAAGGTTTCCCTTCATCTTTTACTATTTTAAACCCTAATTATCTCAACATCAAATCCTTAATTTCGGATTTAAGGCATAATTAACCATTATATAAGTCCATTAAGCCTCTTTTACATTAAAGCTACAATTTTCATCCTTTTAATATATAACAAGATCATTATGCTCATTTATCGTCAATTCATAGTTCAATATGATTGAAGTCACATGCGAACTCTATTTGTCATTAATTCCATCTTGATTCATTCAGAAACCCTAATTTCTATATTAAGGTTATTTATCCAAAAATTAGGAACTTTAATGCTCGCAATAGCTTTTAACCATGAAAACTCAGTTCTATACATGAAATCGAATAATTAAAGCCATTAGTAGTCCTAATTACCCACATTAGGGTTTCAAGGCCCATTAAAGTATATTAATGCATATGAAACTCTAAATTAATTAATTATATGCAAAGTTCATCATTTTTCTTCCTAATGTTCCTTTTTATCATTAATACGCTAATATCAACTTTAACCATCAATTAAACCCTACTAATCACATTAATCAAATCAAAATAGGGTTTCTTAACCTTTAATCCATTAAAGTTGATAATTTACACTACTTTTCGAATTTCCATTAGAATCATACTTCAATTATATTTTTGGATTCCCCTCGATTTTCTGAGCAACTTTCATATTTTATGTGTATCTATCCGAGCTATCGATATTTAGTTACGATTTTTGTATGATTTCACTTACTAGAGCCAATCACAGAGTGCCACGTCTCCTTGGTCCATGCAACGCGGCTTGTTGGAGGTTATAACCAAGTTACCATTATGCCCTTGGTGCGGAAACTTGCTTCTTGTATCTTGGAGGGTTAGCTTGATCCATATGACCTCCGGGTCATCTTCTACCCAGTGCAACCCTGTGCTGGCACAAACTGTAGCGCTTCACGGTCATCTCCCTCCGCCTCCAAGCCCAAAACTCACCGGAACCCATCCATGTGACTCTGCCGCTCCCATCTTCATCCATGAAGGTCTCTTGTCCTGAGTGTAACAGCCAAGGACAGGAGCTTTAAGACTGCGAACTGCAGTTCTCCGTAGATCAACTGTTGGTGACCAAGGCGTTGGTTTCACATGAAAAAGGTCAACATAGTCATGCAGATTGAAGGGGAAACATTTGGACTTCCTTCAAGCGCCCTCTATGGCACCAGGGATGGAGTTAAGCTCAAGGTTAGGGTTTGCACAATGAAGAACAAGAAGAAGATGGGGAAGAGAGTCGGATATGTGGGATCTCTCTAGAACTTGAACCAGAGGGGCGAACCTTTATATAGGGGTGAGGAAAGGATCCTTAGGTCGGATATACATGAATCAAGAAGTCCCTTTCCAAGTAGGAAATCAATTCCTTCAATGAGAAGTATATTCTCTCTCTCCTCTCTATCCTTTGGATATTTAATATTACTTGGTTATATAGGAATATGAAAATTCCTTCCCTTATTCTCTTTAGTCTTTTCTTTTAATCCAATGATCACAAAATTATATTCTCCTCAAATAGGAAATAATCCTTTTAAACAAAACCACATAATTCCATTAATTATGTATTCCCATTATCCTTTTATTTTGCAATTTTTGGTATTTTCTCTTTTTTTCCTCTTTATTGGGACTTCTTGGATCCCAAGAAAATATATTATTTCGAAATCCTTTTTATTGGATACTCATTATCCTTCTAGATGCATTTAAATGCATTATTCTTTATTATCTCTCATTATCTTGTTTATTTCTTATTAAAATATTTCCTTTTTGCGGATTTCCCTTTATTTCTCTTTTATTTTCCTCATTGGTATTCCTTTTATCATTAGGAATCCTTGGGATACGAAATTCCACAAAGGATAACTCAATTGTACCTCTTTTTACTTATTTTCCACATTTTACCATTATTTTACATTTCTTTCTTACTAAAGCAATACTTAATTAATCTTTTCTTTTCTTATTGCTTTCTTCATGCAACTTTGGACTCCTTGGAACCCAAGGAACCCAAGAGGCACGAAATCCATCCTTGGATTACATCTCTTTGCCTTCTAGAGGTTTCTACCTCTTTCTTTTCTCAAATATTCAATCATTCATTTACTAATTGAATTTTCTTGTCATTCGGGCCCAATAGCCAATAAAGCCCACAACATAAACATCGAGGCTACTGTAAATGAAATCCATTTAATCTAACCAAATTATATCATGATTTGTCCAATATGAGAGTTTACATTTCTCATCAGATGAACCCAAAATTGGGGTTGTAACATCCTTCCCCTCTTATAGGAATTTTGTCCTCAAAATTCTATCAAGCAAACAAACAGTTCAGGATAAGCCTTTCTTATGTCCATCACGGATCCCATGTGGCTTCACCCCTTTCCATGGTGCTTCCCAAGAACCTTCATCATCTCATATTCTTCCATCTGAGTTCTTTCTTACCTTGGTATCTCGTACCCTCATAGGTGACATAGGACACTTCAGCTGCTCTAAAGTTGAATAGGTTCAGGGCTCAACACATGGCTTGGGTACCTCACATAGTGCTCTAGATCGGACTCATGGAACACATTACACATCATGTTATCCTAAGGGGCAAGGCTAAACACAACCATCTCCACTAATCCATCTCAAATGGACCCATATATCGGGGACTCAGATGTAGCTTAGAGGGGTCGGATTTTCACATCACATATTCTCCCATAGTGAACTGCATGTCAGTCTGCTTTGCATCAGCTCGTAACTCGTGTCACCACTGGGCTCTCTCTCAGTCATTGCACGATCAAAGTGACTTCATCTGCACACCCTGTGGTTCTTTTCTGACCTTCGCGAGGCCTCCTTCACCAACATCATCATAATGAAGTGGTGACTGACACAACCTCATTATAGAACTTCTTGCATCCCGATAAAGGCTATGGTGGTTAACATCACATCTTCAGAATTGTCTCTACGTATCACCCTGAATGAGCACAAATGTTCTCATCAGACCCTCTAGTCTGGATCATACCGTCCATTAGTATGGGGTGAAAAACTGTACTGACATCGAGTTCTTCATGTATCTACTTCAACTGCATGGAAGTGAATCTTCTAATCATGCTCAAGAACTTCTGATCTCACATCATGGTGTAGTTGAACCATCTTTCTCTCTTAAGTAGTTCAACCAAATCTGTCCCTTGACAGCATTCTTTCTATCTCATGTCATCTAGGTAAGGCGATCAACCATAACCCATATTTTATCTTGACCTTCTTTGGTCTAGGGAAGACTTACCCTCACATATGTAGTGATAAATTCCCATTCCCTCTTGGGGATTCTTTAACCTCTAAGTCAAGTACTGGGTTACTGGTATTCGTCCTTCACTCTTGGCTTGGATGGCCACATGCTACATGCAACTTCACATCAAGCAACCAAAGTGCTACTATCACTTACTATCTTTGTAGTAGCATGGTGTTTGGTGATCTTAAAACCATGATCCCCTGTATGTCATGATTCCTCAAGATCAATTCCTCAAAAACCCTAAACCACTCTCAATAGGGCTTTATTACCTTCTTATCCGAAGAAGTGTATCTGACGTTATACCACCATCCTTTCACTACATCAAAGCCCATGTTTGCTAACCAAACAACCATTAACTTGTTCAACATATTTCGTTACATATGAGTGTTATCCATACACATCTCCTTTCCAGACATAGGGTTAGACTCACAACCTCTTCTAGTCTCTAGCCAAACGAGGTAGCTATATCTCAACAAAAGCATCCATTACCACTTCACATCCTTAGTTAACATGAAGACATACACTTACATGTATTTCACTTGTCATCTCAAACTCACATTCTAAGTCTATCTTTATCAAGAAACTCTGAGCTCATCCTCATGGTGATCAAACTCAACCTCGGTTAACTTGCAAATTCCACATAGCTTATGATATAACGTCCTCACAAGAATACTACTCCTCTTAGTGTTTGTAAACCATCCATGTATTTGTCCTCATACCTCGTAGCAACGTTCCAACTCGCATCATCTTTTATCCTTGGTGTATGGCATGCACACTGTCCCATCTCTACCTCCCATAACAAGAGGAAATAAGCATTTGGCGGTCGTCCAAACACAAAGTTATATATGTTCCACGAGTAGAGATGATACATCCCACATTGCCAGTGCACCTTCAATTCTAAGTTGAAATGTGAAACTCATGTATTTACATCACAAACATCATGATATCAAAATTACTTCCATGGAAAACTAGTCTTGAACCGATTGAGGTTTACACACATCCATTGGTCATCTCCTCTAGGTATATAGGGTGACGGCACTTTTGGGGTCATCCCTCTTCCCTCATGCATCAAGAGAGAGCCCTACTCATCTGCCCTTTGGGTCCCATGAGTTCATGAAGGTGATCAATCTCCTAACACATGACCCTCAGACAATGATAGTTGTTACCTCCCGACCCTATGATCATGTGCAACTAGGGAATTAGGCAACTCCTTCTTCCATCGGTCTTATCCCTACCTGACCCTAGAATAGGCTTAAGATTCTATTATAGTACATGTCCAACTTAGAACCTTACCCAAGAATTCATCATCTCTCTTCTTGAATTCATGGGATGACTTTCATCCTTTCATAGGGATCATGGCAACCTGCCTACCTTGGTCAAGCCCCATACTAGTTACCTCCATGGTAACACATCCACATGCACATAGAGATGGTGATCTATGGGTCTATAGGTTCATCCTCATGCCATTTACTCTTCACTTAGCTTCTCAAGATCCTATGAAACCTCCTTAGGTTACCTCAAAACCAACCAAACTGGTATACACCCTACCAAAGGGTCCCTCTCACAGGATGGGAGGAAACTACAACTCTTGACAACAAGGTCACAACCGTCCTTATGTTTAGGGTATGTGTCCACATGAACATGCCTAACCCAGCAGCTACTAGGGCACAAGCAGACCACCTATTAAACCATGCTAGGTCATACTTGTTCTCATCCTCAACATTAGACCAACTTAGTTCATCACACATACCTTTAACTTAAGGGGTTTCTTTCTCCTCTACACATGCTTTAAGCTATAAAGACTCAAATCTTATCATGAGCATCGGGTACACTGCTTCCCCTCTTAGGCCTAGAAACCCTAGGTCCACCTTTGGGTGTCCAACTGCATGCTTGACCTCTTAACCACGAATCAAGCATGTATAAGGCATGACATGCACTCCCTGTCATCCTTCAACTCGAGAAACACATCCGGGTTGAGTCCTCCTTAAGGGCAACCAACAAGGTACAAGGCCTCACAACCTGTTACCAAACCTCTCCAGGTCTAAGGAACTCTTCTTCTTGACTTAGAAGGTAAACACCTATACCACAGGCACATAGGTACTAGAAGCATCATCCTCTCTCTAGGGTTTGGTTCCTCAAAAGGTAACCAAGATATCATCAGCCACCAGGGATCATGCATGAGGCAACCACTATCATCGACTTAGGTCGCATTATTCTTGTCTCCCCACTGTTCCTCGCATCTTGGGGTTTAAGGTTTCTAACCTTCTTGCTTGGTTCCTTCTTTCTAAAGCTAACTCCACATCCAGTCATACTACTGGAGTTCATCTCTCCATGAAGGATCAAGCTCACAGGCATACCTCTACATAGGTGAAGCCTATGCTCAAACTTATGTTTGTTCATGATTTTCCATATCTCTTTATGCTTATCTCATAAGCCATCCATCGTGCACTTCTGGCCAGGGTTTCAACCTACTACCGTACCACTAACGTACTCTGGGTGCATGATATCCCTTACTTGCAACAACCCAAAAGGTTTCTATAGGTTCTTCACTAACCTCATTAATGAAGGAGCTATCCTTCACTCTAAAATGCATGACCCTTTCGAGGGTTGGGTCGTCAAAGGTACTAGGTCCTCTAACCTTTCATGGCTCGTATGGCATCCCAAGGTGTGTCCATCCAAACACTCGGGCAACCATGACATCTAACTCATCATGTCATCTCTCCCACATACCTTCACTTAGGGTTAGGGTTAACATCATCCTCAGAGGATGTGCTAGGTCTCTACTTTTAATGGAGGTCTCTACCTCCAAGACTAACTCTCTCTACTCATACTCCTGCCAAGGAGGTCTATCCTGAGGTCTCTCCTGAGGGCAATGACAATTCTTGTCATACGACCTAAGCATGTATCTATTTCTTTACGCTTACTCTATTAAGCTTATGTCCATGACATCTTATTTACATGCTTTTTATTAATTTGGTGGAGGATTCCTTAATCCTTATTACCCTTACCCATACCTCAAGAGGGTGAGGAAAAGAGAGAAAACCCTAATCCTTAATGTCCTTAACAACATTTGAGTAGAGAAGGGATGAACAAGACGAGAGAGTCTTAAAGGTATCTTATTTCGAATCATACCCTAAGACTTTGGCCAGACAGTCACACAGATCCGAGAGTCCTCATATTCTGACTAGCAGTGTAGAGGAAAATATTGCCAGCCCCCGGTCATGATCCTTTTCTAGACACATCTATCTTTCAGATAATCCTCTAATAACTCCTTTGGGTTCTACGAAATTTGTAAAATTTAATAATTATTAAGGATTAAGTGAGGAACCTTCGCTCTTAATACCAATTGTAACGACCCCACCTCCCAGTAACTTCTATCCATGTAGATACTAATCTATCTAATCCTCCTTTATACGTTATTTCTCATTTAGTTCCGCGTATGCCACTTTACTGTTTGTTCTTTTCATTTGTACCTAAAACGCCGACAAACAAAACGTCGGTCAGCAAGAAGCTGGTATGTGGGGGAAACAATAATTGTGCAACTATGTTAACAATATAGTCAACCAAATATCATTTAACATCCAAGATTACATTTTAACCAATACTACTCAATCCTTTCCTATCCCCTATCTCTGTACCGTCCCTACAGTGGACATGGATACTACCTCTCTCATATGGTAGATCCTTACCCCCATCGTCCTACCACACAGGTAGCCAATTCATAGGGTTATGGAGTCGCATGTCCCTACCCATAGGTAGCCCAATCCCTGACTCATGATAACTTGATGGTCCTACCCCATTGGTAGCCATTTACTAAGTCATTCAATGACCTGATGGACCTACCCCATTGGTAGCCATTTACTAGGTCAATCTATGAAGCTACAGAGGGGACTAGGCTCTGAGCTAGTAGGCACATATCTTATGTGATAGTCATATTCACATTATAATTTGCATGAATTAAATTCATCCAACAATTTATCTCAAGTCATCGATGAAAACTTCAGAAAACCTCAGAAAACTAACTCGAGATATTCATATGCGTAACCACATACCTGATTTGATGATGTGAGACAAAAATAATCCAATCAACCAATAGGCAAGCAAGCATTCAATATGATCCTGAAACAATTATACAATTTCCTTTTATTACTCATGTCATTAAGATCTATTAAATCTAGCTCACTTCTTAGGGTTTCTAGTCCACTTTTAGGGTTTCCATTGCAATTAGGGTTTCCCTTCATCTTTTACTATTTTAAACCCTAATTATCTCAACATCAAATCCTTAATTTCGGATTTAAGGCATAATTAACCATTATATAAGTCCATTAAGCCTCGTTTACATTAAAGCTACAATTTTCATCCTTTTAATATATAACAATATCATTATGCTAATTTATCGTCAAATCATAGTTCATTATGATTGAATTCACATGCGAACTCTATTTGACATTAATTCTATCTTGATTCATTCAGAAACCCTAATTTCTATATTAAGGTTATTTATCCACAAATTAGGAACTTTTATGCTCACACTAGCTTTTAACCATGAAAACTCAGTTCTATACATGAAATCGAATAATTAAAGCCATTAGTAGTCCTAATTACCCACATTAGGGTTTCAAGGCCCATTAAAGTATATTCATGCATATGAAACTCTAAATTAACTAATTATATGCAAAGTTCATCCTTTTTCTTCCTAATGTTCCTTTTTATCATTAACAGACTAATATAAACTTTAACCATCAATTCAACCCTACTAATCACATTAATCAAATCAAAATAGGGTTTCTTAACCTTTAATCCATTAAAGTTGATAATTTACACTAATTTTCGAATTGCAATTAGAATCAGCCTTCAATTATAGTTTTAATGGATTCCCCTCAATATTTTGAGCAACTTTCATATTTTATGCGTATCTATCCGAGCTACAGATATTTAGTTACGATTTTTATATGATTTCACTTACCAGAACCAATCACAGAGCGCCACGTCACCTTAGTCCATGCAACGTGGCTTGTTGGAGGTTATAACCAAGTTACCATTATGCCCTTGGTACAACAACTCACTTCTTGTATCTTGGATGGGTATCTTGGTTCATCTGACCTCTGGGTCGTCTTCTACCCAGCGCAACCCTGCGCAGCCACAAACTGTAGCGCTTCACGGTCATCTCCCTCCGCCTCCAAGCCCAAAACTCACTGGAACCCATCCCTGTGACTCCGCCACTCCCATCTGCATCCATCAAGGTCTCTTGTCCTAAGCGTAATGTCCAAGGACAAGAGCTTTAAGGCTGCGAACTGCAGTTTTCTGCAGACGAGCTGTTAGTGACCAAGGCGTTGGTTTCACACGAAAAAGGTCAACGTAGTCCTGCATATTGAAGGGGAAACATTTGGACTTCCTTCAAGCGCCCTCTGTGGCACCAGTGATGGAGTTAAGCTCAAGGTTAGGGTTTGTACGATGAAGAATAAGAAGAAGATGGGGAAGAGAGTTGGAGACGTGGGATCTCTCTAGAACTTGAACCAGAGGGGCTACCCTTTATATAGGGGTGAGGAAAGGAGCCTTAGGTCAGATATACATGAATCAAGAAGTCCCTTTCCAAGTAGGAAATCAATTCCTTCAATGAGAAGTATATTCTCTCTCTCCTCTTTATCCTTTGGATATTTCATATTACTTGGTTATATAGGAATACGAAAATTCCTTCCCTTATTCTCTTTAGTCTTTACTTTTAATCCAATGATCACGAAATTATATTCTCCTCAAATAGGAAATACTCCTTTTTAACAAAACCACATAATTCCATTAATTATGTATTCCCATCATCCTTTTATTTTGCAATTTTTGGTATTTTCTCTTTCATTCCTCTTTATTGGGACTTCTTGGATCCCAAGAAACTCTATAATTTCGAAATCCTTTTTATTGGATACTCATTATCCTTCTAGATGCATATAAATGCATTGTTCTTTATTATCTCTCATTATCTTGTTTATTTCTTATTAAAATATTTCCTTTTTGAGGATTTCCCTTTATTTTTCTTTTATTTTCCTCATTGGTATTCCTTTTATCATTAGGAATCCTTGGGATACGAAATTGCACTAATGATAACTCAATTGTACCTCTTTTTACTTATTTTCCACATTTTACCATTATTTTACATTTCTTTCTTACTAAAGAAATACTTAAATAATCTTTTCCTTCTTACTAATTTCTCAACCTAGATTATAATATGGAAACCCTTTGGGTGTGTAAAATGCCACCAAACTCCTTCCTCATCCAAGACCTCTCACCCTCAAGATAAAAATCTCACCCCACCAAGTTTCCTCAACAACAATCATAGGAATCAAGGGAATCAAGAAAACTACATAGATGCATTTTAGAATTGTGGCCCTTACCTAGGATAATTGTACTAAAACCTAAACCTACCACATCCACCAATGCAACAAAATGATCCCACTCCTTTAAAAAATGAGAGAATAGCCTCAATGGAATAGTTGGTTAACTCCCAACAAGATCACAATAGGGAAACTAAGGCCCAGTTAGCTCAGCTCATTCCCAGTCAGAAACCTCAAGCAGACACTTTTGTCGACCAACCAATGGAGAACCCAAAGCATGCCAACCAACTCATGTTAGTCCCCACCTTCTCAGGAAAGATACATTATCCACACCCTAAAAACCTCTGGTCACTCCCCTAGATTTCGTAGATGACAGCATTGTGGTCATTGAACCCCAACCTGAAGTTGTTGATCACAATCCCCAAAGCTCCACCACCAGAAGTTGTTGATATAGAAATCTCATTCCAAAAACCACGTCCACAATACAAGCCTGCCTAAAACAAACTAGGTTAGATTATTGTTTAATGAAGTTTAGGGAAGCCATGAAGAAATTACATGTAGACATTCCCTTTTTGGATGCCCTTGTGGACATTCCTTCTTGGTCCAAGTATATGAAATCATTCCTGACTAAGAAGTATACCACTAAAGAGTACGAGAATGTAAAACTTGATAGGAACACCTCTGATATTATCCAAACAAGATGCCCTAAAAAACAAAAGGATCATAGTTCCTTTGGGATTGGGTGCTATTTAGGCGACAATGCTTGTAGGAAAGGTCTCACAGACTTGGGCACTAGTATTTCCATTGTGCCTTATAGTTTTTGTAGGAGATTAGGGTTGGTTGACATGATAGCAACTTCCATGACCATCCAACTAGAAGATGCTTCCATGAGGAAACCTATGGGTATTATTGAAGATATACTTGTAAGTGTTGGGAAAGATGTTTATGTTCCATGTAACTTTGTCATCATGGACATTAAGGAAGATTTATGCTACCCCCTCATCCTTGATTGCCCCTTCTTGGTCAATGCATGTTCCCTGATCAATGTGGAGGCTAGAATCATTCTCCTACGTCTTAGTAGACATACCCTAGAGTTGAAGGTGTTTGAGAGCAAGGGAGGATGTAGCCTCCAATAAGAGGTTTACCTACTTGATGGTGTCCATAAGCTCCACCAGTTGAGATGGGGATGGGAGCTAGTTGAGGATCCCCTCCACACTTCCCTCATGGATTTTGTTAAATGTGGATTTGAAAATAAAAAATCCGAACAATAATGATCTCATCCAGATACTTTTAAAGAGATTTGTGATAGAGAATTTGAGGACCTCAAAATGGTTTCTCTTGTAGATGAAAAACTTGTACCCCCTAAGGCACTTGAGATGAAAACCCTCCCAGAAGGTCTTATATGTGTCTTACTTAATGAGAAACAAATATGCCATGTTATAATTAAATTTGATCTTACTTATGAATAGGAGAGCAAGATCATGAATGAGCTTAGGAAAAGGAGAATTGCCTTGGGGTATAAAATGAACAATTTGACAAAATTTAATAAAGCTATTGGCATGCATAAAATACCTATGGCAGAAGAATACAAACCATCCAGGGACCCTCAATGGAAATTACTCCCCAACATGAAAGAGGTTGTTCTCTTAGATGTTATTAAGCTTTTGATTGTAGGAATTATCAACCCCATCTCTGACTCCTCTTGGGTTAGTCATGTCCAAGTGGTCCCCAAGAAGGGAGGAACCACTATTGTGAAGAACGATAAGGACAAGTTGATACCCACTTGTACTCTTATAGTGTGGAGGTTATGTCTCGATTAGAGAAAACCAAATAAGGCCACTAGAAAAGATCACTTCCTTCTTCCCTTTCTAGATCAAGTACTACATCACCTTGTCCATTTCAACAATATTTTTGTTATCTTGATGGCTATTTAGGTTTTTATTAGATTCTCATACATCCTGATGACTAGGAGAAGACAACCTTCATCTACTTGTTTAGCACTTATGCATTCAGGAGAATTCCCTTTTGGGTTGTGCAATGCCCTAGCTACTTTCTAGCAATGCATGTCTACTATATTTACTATGTTGATTGAGACCGTAACAGAAGTGTTCATGGATCTCTTCTCCATTTATAGAGAATGTTTTAACTCTTTCCTAAGAGATTTATCCCTTATTCTAGAAATGTGTGATGAATCACACTTGGTTTTAAATTGGGATAATTTCACTTTATGATGACAGAAGGGATTGTCTTAGGACAAAGGGTTAGCAACCGTGGCATATAGGTTGATAGAGACAACATTGAGGTCATCACCAAACTCTCCCCTCCCTCTTTAGTCAAGTATGTCTCTTCCTTCCTTGCGCACACTACATTTTATCGGAAATTTATTTGTGATTTCTCAAAAATTACCAAACCCCTCACCATTCTCCTTCAAAAATATACTCCCTTTATTTTTCATAAATCTTGCATGGACATTTTTTGTGTTTGAAGGAGGCTCTCTCTTCCACCCCTATTATTTGGGCCCTTGATTGGTCCTTGACTTTCAAATTCAGGTGTGATACTAGTGATTTTTTTGTTGGTACCATTCTTGTACATTGTGTTGACAAAAAGCACCATGTGATTTACTATGCATGCAAAACTTTTGATGATGCTCAGTAGAACTACATTACCACTGAGAAGAAATGTTAGCTATAGTATATGCCTTTAATATATTCCACTCTTACTTAGTTGGGTCAAAAGTGATCATTTCCATGGACCATGTGGCCATTACATACTTGATGACCAAAAAGGATTCCAAACCTCACCTTCTTTGTTGGATCCTTTTACTTCAGGAGTTTAATCTAGAATATCTGATAAGAAAGGTTGTAAAAATGTTGTTTCTGACCATATTTGTCACCTAAGTTCTAGTGATGATGATAGTATACCTATTGATGACTCTCTATCTAATGACAAGTTGCTCAAAGTGGAATCCCAATACCCTAGCTCATTGACTATGTTAATTATATTGTAGCAGGTGTCCTACACCCTGATTACAAAGGACATGCTAACAAAAAAAAATTACATTATTTCAAACACTATTATTGGGATGATCCTTATCTTTTGAAGTTATGTTCGGATGGTCTCTATCGCATGTGTCTTACTAAAGAGGAGGCCCATGACATTCTTGAGCAATGTCACTCCGGCCACACTGGAGGACACATGATTTCTCATAAAATGGATAGAAAAGTGCAACAATTATATTCTTTTGGCATACCCTGTTTAGAGACTCGTATGAATTTGTCTTTACTTGTGATACATGCCAAAGGTCAAGGAAAATTTTTAAGAAAGATCAAATAACCATTGCTTCTTAGAAAGAGAAAAAGATTTTGGATGTTTGGGGAGTGTATTATATGGGACCCTTTCCTCCTTCTTGTGGCTACCAATATATTCTGGTAGTCATGGAATATGTCTCCAAGTGGGTAGAAGTCATCACCACCAAAACTTGTAACTCCAAATCATTGTGATTTCATATGGGGGTTCACATTTTCAGGAGAAAAGTTTTGAAACCACATTGAAAAGATATGGAGTCCACCACAAGGTCACCACTCCTTACCACCCTCAGACCAGTGGACAAATTGAAGTTTCAAATTGATAGATTAAATTCACCCTAGATAAAATGGTCAATTGTACTAGGACAGAGTGGTCTTTGAAGGTTAAATGATGCCTTGTGGGCATACAAAACTACCTACAAAACACATATAGGCACCACTCCTTTCGAACCATTTTATGGGAAGTCTTGTCATTTACCCATAGAGTTGAAACATACGGCTAACGTGGCTATTAGGAATCTAATGTTTGACTTATCCATGATAGGAGAACACCATTTTCTTCAATTGTCGGAGTTAGATGAGCTAATAATGACCGTTTATGAGAATGCCAGGATCTACAAGGATAGAAGCCATATATGGCATGATGGCCATATTAGGCACAATGATATTCATGAAGGTGATCATGTCCATGTCTATAACTATGATTTAAGGATTTTTCCTCGAAAACTAATATCTAGATGGTTCAGACCTTACCTAATTAAGGGTGTTTATCCACTTGGCACACTGGCTCTCATTGATATGGGCATAGGCTAATTTGTTAAATTAGCATTGAGGACTTTGTAGCCTCTAAGGCGCACTGGCTCTCATTACTTGAAGATCGAGACATACATGAACCACCACCCCCTCCTAATCTTAGGCCTGAAACAATCTATGATATCCTTTTGTTGAGCTTCGACATAAAACTTGGCACTTGTTGGGATGCAGCCCGACTTTTCTTTAATATTATTCTTTTTAATTTTATTTAACCCTTGTTTTGTTTCTTATTTTAGCTTTTTTTTTCAAAAAAGAAGCTAACCAAGAAGGTGATTCGTTCTGCAAAAAGTTGGGCATCCAAATTCAATCAGCCAACTGATCGATGACTAAACAAACTGATCAGTTTGACCAGTATGACAATTGTTCCTGTTTTGTAGGTGTTTAGAATTTCAAGAATTATAACGTCGCCCATGATGACCCAATTGGTTGTTTTTCCTAATGAAATGATCAGTTCAAAGACTATGACGCGCATTCAAATGCATGATTCAAATAGGGAACTGCTTCGAGAAGTGAATTGTCCACTTTTTCCCCTGAACCGCTAACTGGTCGATTGGAGCAAGTGAAATGGTTGTAAGTTGTCTTATAAAATAAGTCGATTTGGAAGGGCATTTCACATATCATCATGCACCTCTACCCCCTCCCTGAGCCTTATCTTCCCTACCAGTGAGCTACTACCAACCTCCTTCTTATAAGCTCTAGATGACCACTAAGAATGGCCAGCCGAGGCCCTCGGTTCAGGTCACCCATCGCGACGGCCTATGCCTCATGTGCCAACACCCCCCTCCAACCTCTACCCATCACCCCTTCATGTGTCATGTTTGTCCCACCACCTAATCCATCACAAAGTTGATGCTAGTTGAGTGCTTTGACGGTAACATTGGCGGTCTCGCGATCAACTCAAGCCAGCCAACTAACTCTACCAGTCGTCCATCTAGTTATCGAGTTTGCTTCTAATAACCTACTCTCCTACTCTTCCCCATTTCTAGGTGAATGTCCAATCTATTTCCATCAACAGATCGCCTCTCACTAGTTCCAACAACCTTCATAGATGTTAAATGATCACTTGAACATATCATACGACTATTTTGCTCAATGAAAGGAATGGTTTAGTGCCCTAGATGACTATTTTAGACTTCAACTGTATACCACCATGTCTGAAGGAGGATCCCCCTGGGGTCTCCTTGGCCTCTTTCTCAAGGGCAAGAAGCGCCCCATACTGACCACATCTTCAGAGCACGTCACTGTACTACCTCAGGCCTCGATATCCACTTTTAGGAATGCACTAGTGAGTCTTGGCCTGAGATGGCAGAGGAGAATCTCCATGAGGTCAAATTGTTTATCTGTGAGACTGAGGTAGGTTAGTCATCCCGACATGTTCCAAATTCCATCACACCTCAACCATATCATATAGCTCCTCTCCCATGTAGTTATGCCCAATTCATAATAGACAATCACTCAAGAAATTTGATGGCTTATCCTATGTTGGTATTTCACTCCCTATATGGTTCTAAAGCCCCACTTTCACTGCATTTGATATCAAGGATGTAATCGACAAGATTCTTCGACACAACCATATATTGACTTTTTTTTATTACGTCTATCCAGTGTACATCATCTCACACTCAACTTTATGTTCATTTTTTGACATTTCTACTACTCATAAGGGAACTTCAATTGCAAGGTCATGCTATTTGGATAAGAGTTGGAGATCTCATCCAGACATCTCACCTCCATCATCACAATGGTTAGTTTGATTGTCTTTCTCGTTGTATGGAGAAATTCCATGACAATTATACAGACAACTACAACATGGAGAGGTTCTAGGTAGACATCATTGGACTTCCACCTAAGTTACCCACTGTCACCAAGGCTTCAAACATGAACAAACATGGCATGCGCTATCTTTACCGTATTTTGGACTGCACTATATTCAGTAGGGAAGGTACACATGGTGTTTTCACTGACCTTGACCTCTATACCATGTGGTGCCTACCGCATGATGAGCCTTACAACTAGGGAAATGCTATGATCTCCCATCTTAACTATTAGGCCAGTCGTACCACATCTTTTGTAGTCTACATTGGCCACATTGTTACCACTATAGCCACATTCCTAGGCTACACTCACATCTACTTCCCACCACTGGAGCATGGGAAGCACTTGATCAACCATGTGTACTTGAAAATTTGTAAATTCATCCACTATGAAGCAAGGGATGTCTACCACTTGAAAAGGTGTCACCCTCATCTTAGATCTTCCCCAACATCCTAGGTTTGTAGATGCAAATTTGGTGTTCGATATGATCAACCCGCTGGGGAATATTCAGTATTTCCTTTCGGAATATCCTGACCCAAAAGACTTTCTTGAGCCCACTACCCATAGGAGGAGTGTTTCATTAGAGGTACATGTTGATGCGACTGAACTTTCTCCTCAACCCTCTCGACATCACACCACAAGGCGCACCGACAATGAAGAGGGCCCTGATGAGCCTTATGGGTTTTTGAGATTTGTGATCAACTTGATGAGATCCAACATGAGTAGTAATGCGAGGACCACTGGCTCAACTAGATGTACTTGATGTAGCACTCCCAGGACTCTTGGGATGTGCACATGGTTCACTGTGCCCCTAAGAAACCACCTTGTGAGGAGTATGGGGACCATCAGGCCTACCCTGACCTCAACTCCCCATACTGGGGGAATTACTACAACAACCCTCCATCTTCCTCTCATCCACTGCCTCCATATGTGTCGCAGTGATCATTGTCCCTCGGGTTTGGGATTTGTAGGGGACAAGAAAAATTCTATGTCCAAGGTGGAGGTGGATGGTATCCTCTTATGTCACCCTCCTTATCTTTCTCGTTCACATTTTCTTTTGTCTTTATTTCTGCATGTAATTTCTTTTGAATTGCCTTTACTTCATTTTCTTTTATGGCCTTTATATAGTGGGCCATGCTTTTATGTTCCTTAGTTTTCAAAATGGCCTTATCTAGTCAACCACGACGAATACATGTTGTAATTAGTGTACCCCTTTGAATACAGTAAATCCTATCTGCAGAAGTTTTACAAATTGCCATTACTGGAAGCACAATGTTGCTTAGGACCTCAAAACTAGCATCACTCCTTCGAATAGTACGAAAGTCATGTGGAATCAATAAGAACCAAACATGAATTTTCTCTATTTTTTGACACAAGCTGATCAGTTCGTTGTGCCAAACTATCAGCTCATATACATTCTAGAGTTAGACAAACATTTTATGCCCTTGGTTCAACTTTGATGCTTTAGATCTCAATGAGCATTTTAACTACTCAAACACTAATTTCCAAATTGCCAAGCAATCGGCTCCCACATCCCAGATGGACTTCTCGAGTACTCCAAGACCAGGCCACACTCAATTAAGGCAATGTTAATGAATGTTAGGGTTTCTGAATGGGCCAATGTGGGCAGCGGTGCTAACCGACCGTTCCACTCCATCAGATGATCAATTTGAGGGTTACTTCAAGACTAAGATTACAAAGCCAAAGGATCCTCCATCCTTTCATTAGGGTTCAACTCGATTCCAAAATGGCCATGTCATGTCACCAACCAATTGAATGGTTCATGGCGTGCAAACAACATATTTCAGTAGTTGTGAGTCCTCCATTCCTCTTCCCCCTTTATTTTTTTTACACCTCATTTGCCTATATAAGGAGGGAGGACTCCACAAAGAAGGGGAACCAATTTTTTGTACTTGAAATTTTATTTCCACAATGTTATTTCAATTCCTAATTGTGTACTCTTTACTTATGTAATAAAAATGAGTTCTTCATCTCTAGATTTTTGGATTTTGTTCCTCTCTTATCGTTCTTCCCTTTAGAGTGGGGAATTAAGGGAGAAAGTTGTTTCATTGTTTCCAGCTAGATCTCCTTGGAGATTCTTCCTTTTTTGGTCTATGGCTTCCTACCTTCTTTCCCTTGCATCTCCTTCTATTTTTATGGCTAGTGACTAGTTCTTACGTCGAGGCATGAGGAATATCCCCACGGCCATGTATAACATAGATCAATTCCTAATATGATTGTATTCCATTGATGCTTATTTTCTTGGATAATCATTGGGTCTCATTTTTACCATACATTAGTCTTGGAGGATGTGATTGTGGACCCAAGACTTAGTAAAACCAAACCAATTTTATAAGCACATGGATGTGACAGTGGAAACATCCTTATTAGGATGTTCGAACTAGGAACAATAGACACCAGGACCAATGGGTCCATAGGGAGTTTGTCTTTTGTAGACTCATTCATGAATGTTTTATATGCCCGCCTCTATCTTGTTTTGTCATTTGGATTCTTTTGATATTATTTCGCGTCGGCTGTGGTGGTGGTAAAACCGATAGACTTGATATCCTTTCCCATTGATTCAACAACATTTTCTCAATTGCATGTTTCAAATGCTTTCTTTACTTCTTGCAATTTAATTTTGTTATTGGAATAAATTATTTTTAATTGTTCTTAGTCTAACCTTGTCCATAAATTGTTCTTAGTGTAACTTTTAATTTATTGCATATTTTTTTCTTTCTTTAGCATAATCAACAATCAACTTCTAAATTTTATTTTCAACAATCTTGTTCAAAAGTCTTTGGTTTGGGATTCAATCTTAAAAATGTTGTCTATAGATCAACCCTTTATGTAATAGGAAGGTTTAAACTCTAGGATTAAGACCCTAGTTTTTTGTGCATGAAACGACACATATTATAGAACCACCATAGGAGTGATACATGGAAACCATAATTGGTAGTCGGAATCATCTCTTATAGTGTTGGTGGTGATTGTGGTTCTTAGTCTTGAAGTCAATGCACTCATCATATGTGGTTAGGTATGCTTTGACATCATCTACCATGAACTTAAATAAAGGTTTCAATAAGATGAGTGGGTACACTTGATAAGAGAGACTGAGAAATGCATGGCCATGCACATGTGAGTCAATATATGATATTAAGCTTATATATATCTCATATAGTCTACTCTAGTTCAAGGAACAAAGATTGAATGTTGAAGAGGATGACTATTCCATGCATCAAATTCTGTCTAGATATTAGTAACAAAGGAACTATATAATCATTGTGACACCAATCACATTATGTAGGTTGAAGTAGTTCTCCAACATTTCATTTACTTGGGTAGGAATGATGTTTGACTTGGCACTGCTCTTTGCTTATGATGTCATAATTGGTTATGGACATTCATTGCCAATGTAATATGGGACCTATAGGGTTATACAAATAGGTTACACTTAGAAAATGAGTTTTGATCATGAATGATAATTAATCGATTATGAAATTTTTTGGTATTAAATTTAAACATCAATTGACTGACTAGACTCTCAACCGACCAGTTCAAGGGTTGATTCGACAAGTTAGAGTCTTAGGTTGATTTAATATTGCATTGGTTGAATTCTGGATGAGTCAGTGCGCAAATTGACTGGTTTACTGAGTGAATCGATTGACTCAAGTTCACTAGTCGATCGACTCATGGGATGAGTCACCCGATTCATGGTGCACTTCTATTTCATCAAGGATTAGTCCTGACATCATGGCGTGCATTAATTGGATTATAATTACCAATATATATATATATATATGATTGGTAAACATGATGGAGCGACCGATTCACTGGATGAACTGATCGAATCGCATCTCAATCAATCAGTTTGCTTAGCAACCCAATCATTTTTCCTATCATAGGTTTCAAATTGTTGTGAGATTCCAGTCCTTTCCACTTGCACACAGACTGGGAACCCTGATCCTAACCCTCCTATAATTAGAGGGGTACTGGGGGCATCTCAGAAACATCAATTGTATGTGACAATTGTTTGTCTTCTCTGGTTGTGGAAACCAAGAGAACCCAAGAAAGTCCTACCTGATAAAGGGAGAGATACCAAGGGACAAAAATTGTGGGAGATAAAGTTGGTGACTAGAATGAGAGAAACAACTCCTTCATGTCTGTTCTTGAAGAATGAAAGGAGTTCTTGGTAGTCTGCATTGACTTTTCTAGAGGTGTGAATATTTTTCCCGCTAGGAGAACTATGCCAGCTAGTTGCCCATGGTGGAGACTAAGAGCTACTGTATGTGTTGCCTGAGTACAACTAGAAGACATCTTCACAACTACAATGATGAGGAGATTGTCATTGGACTTGCTCCATTACCAGGTATATCCTCGAAAGCATCCTTTCCATTACATAGTTGTTGATACAATCCATTGATTCAATGAGGAATATGTAAGTAAAAAATTTGTTTCCACCACCTACCTGATGCCATATTTCCCTACAGTTTGTCACATAAACCTCCTTGTCATTTGAGATAGTTCTAACTCCACATAACACTCATGTGCATATGATTTTCTTGAACTACAAACCTTAGCTCCTCAACATATTTCCATCCACTCTTATGGCCAGGGTAGTGTTGCCAAGATCACATTTCAATACTTCTAAATGCATCTTCCCAGATCATATAAGAAGCATAAAACAAGTAAACTAGATGGCCAGTCAAAAAAGCAAGTAAATTAAGGTACTGATGCAATCCAAATAAATTAGGCAACTAGTATTACACAAAAAAATCGAGTTCACATAAGTTGTGACATGGGAGTTACCCTCCCATGCCATAGAGAGGGGTTCTACTCACACATGGTGGTAAATCACAAGTACAGTTGGTGGATTGTGAATCTAAACTTGATTAAAGAAGGAAAAGTGAAAAGAAATTTGTGAAAGAAGAAGAACAAGTAAGAACTCTGTAGGATGGGGTTTCATCCTTACTGTTGCTTCTACTCCAGCAACCTTATCTTTAGAGGGATTGGAATGGAGAATGGACTTCCTTACTACAATATGTGAAGAGAAATGAAGAGGAGAAGAGGATCAATCTCGAGTAACTACCTCGTCTTCTCTGAAATCACCCTCCTTCTTTGATGTACTCACTGGTAAAAAATTCCTTCAAATGATGATTGGTAACCGTCCCATAAGTGTCCTTTCATATTTAAAAATAAGCGCTAATTTCTAGCAAAATGTACAAAAATCATCAGCTACATGGCATATCTGTGAAGTGACATCGTGTGTCTCCCTAAATAATTGAAGGTGAAACTTCCCCACTAGAAGAATGCACGACGTGTTAGTTGGTTGTCATGTTGTGTTGTTGGTAGTCAGTGAAGATCGAGCAAATATAGACCCAGTGAACACATTGTGTGGTAATATCAACATGCCATATTTGTTTCTAGGAAGGGAATTTGGTAAATTCTTTGAATGAAGGGACACGAGTATCATTTGGAAGACAATATGTGTTGCTTCTCATCAAAGAATGACATTATATGTAAGATGATGCATTCAACAATTGACATGATATGTTTCTTTTAGAAACTTGAGAAATTTGGTGAAGAATGTGCAATTGCTTGGGGAATCCAAACAAGGTCATATTTTTATTGTATTAACCTCATTTCCTCATCAATATTATGTACCTGTAATTACAAGCATGAAACAAGTAAAGACAACTATATAGTGGAAAATCTAGTATGATTAGAGGCAAAAATGGATTGAAAATGCATGCACAGTTGGGAAAAGGTCGATATAAATTATGCACATCAAATACACATAAGCTTGAACTATTTCTTGTCCACAAGAAAAATGACCAAGGAAACACAATTGAACAAAATTCCAAGAACAAGTATCAATAAAATGAAATAGAAAAATTATATCAAGACAATTCAGCCATAATCAAGGGTTATTACTATAAGCCATGAGTTCAACTTAAACACTCAAGATTGAAGTTTTAGTTTCATGAAAGAGGAAAAATGCATATGGGAGAATCAACATAATAATATGAAGTACAACCTATATGACCAAACCAAATAAATGGTGAATATGCAACCTGATGCTATCAATTACTAAGAATGTAAAACATGAAATCTAAATTAACAATAAAAGTCAAGCAACACCCTCCTTGCCTTATAGAATGAGATTTAGAGATGAGGTATGGGTTCGGGCACTCAGAAGCTAATATAGACTTATTCACATGTGGAATGTTGGTTGGTGTCATTTACCCTTTCTTAGAGCATAACACCTAACCATCATATCTAGATCGGATTTACACTAGCCTAGCATGTTACGTGGGTAGTTTATCTGTAACGACCCTGCCTCTTGGTAACCCCCAATTAAGGGAGACCCGAAGGTCAGAGCCGTTAATTAATTAACAGGATCAAAGGTTCAACATATAATCAACAATAATTATGAAATTCTACTAACTAAACTGGAATGGGGTACAAAAAAATTAAAACTTTACTTACCTTTTAAAACTTGGAAATCTAACTATCCACGGCTTGAATTACCCTATCTAATCCTCCTTGCACTTTATTTCTTAATTTCACGATGTGTCACTTTACTGTTTGTGTTTTCAGGATTTTACCTAAAATGCCGAAAAACAAAACATCGATCAGCAATTGCTGGTATGTGGAGGCAACCAAAATTTCACAATTAAGTCTAACAATTTAAATATTGCAATCATGATAATTAGCAAGTCAATTTACATTTTCCATGTGACAATCCCCACTTCTTTTGCCCTAACCCTGGATTTGACTTAAGGCCACCTTCTCAATCTCAAGTTTGGTGCCTGGGAGTCACCTCTCATGATGCTCCATAGTCATGCCTCATTGACCACCTTCTCATTCCCGAGCTTGGTGTCTAGGGTCACCTCTCATGGTGCCCATTCGTCTACCCTCCTGGGCCTGACCTTTATGGCATCTTCCATCAGGGTGGAATGTAGGTGTGGGAATACACATTTAAATTAAATTGTGATAGTCATAGTCACTTTATAATTGCAATATGAACATCCAAACAATATAGTTGCATTCAATGCGATTAAACATCTGGAAATCCGTCAGGAAACTAAAGCGGTTATTCATAATTAACCACATACCTATTAAGTAGACTTGAGTGTAGAAATAACCAATCAATCAGGAATCAAGCAAGAACACACACATAATTATTCCTGAAAAGACATCCAATTTCTCTATCATTAATCATGTCATCATGATCTATCGCTCCTAATTGTCTTCTAGGGTTATTACTTCTTTTTAGGGTTTTAACCATAATTAGGGTTTCACTTCCTTTACCTTACTTTTTATCAAATATCCATCTAACCCTAATGATCTTGTCTTATTTTCCATTAAGATCCTTAAGATCGAGTTTGGACCACGAAAACCCTATTTTTCATATTACTATATCTTTTCTTTTCTTTTTCTCTAATTTAGGGTTTCTAAGCAGCTTAACCATTATATTAAGTTTAAAACCTTAAACTTTGCAATTCTATTATCCAAAATATGTTAAAATCTATCTTAATCATTAATCAAGTTAAACATGCTCGAATTAACCTAACTGCAATATTAAATATATCTTTTATCAACAATTATAGTTTCTACCACAAATTAATACATTTTCTATCCAAAATAGGCACTTTTGTAAAAATATGCAGAGTTATGTTTCCAAACCATTTTTAATGTATTCCTTATATTTTTATGATCATTTTTCATGTATTAACTTTTCTCATCTGAGTTTCCTAGCTCAAGATACGATTTTTATAGGAAAAACCCTTTTTATTGTTTATTTAATATTTTCAGAAAATCGAGCGTCGTTCGATCTATAGTCCGGTGGACTAGGCGGAATCCTACGGCTCAGGGATCGTGTGCCTTTCCTTTACAAACAAAAGGAATAAAATACGGGAGTACCCTTACCCTAACTGAAGGCGTGGAGGGGTACTTTGGTCAAAAGCCACATAACTTCGTCTTCAACCTCGCGTCGAGGTACAGCAACTGCGCGGTCAACTCGGGTGTTGACTCTGAGCTCTCGACCCTCTTTGCTCGTGTAGAATGGCCAGGGAGCTCTGCCTTCCTTCCTCGAAGTCGAACACCAGTTCAATTCTACACCACGAGCATGCCAAGACTGCCCCCTTACTCGTCAGACTCTAACGATGTATGCTACTGAAACAGGGGTGAAGGTCGAAGTAATCAGAGTAATTGAGGGCACGGGGTTGTTCCTCGCAGAAATCCACAAAGGTTGGGCTAGCGAAACAAGGTGTTGGTGCCCTCACTCATCCTCCCCTATTTATAGGGTCGAGGCAGGCATCGCGAGCTTTGGGCGTTTCCTGGATTGTAGGGATGTTTCCCTTCGTCTCTCTATCCTGAATTCAATGGGAATAATAGATGGCTTTCATCTGCCCTGGATCGCGAGGAAAAAGGTTGGGAAACTCTTCTTGTATCCAGCAGAGTTCCAGTCCACTTGGGACTTGGATGATGAGCATCCACCGTTGGATTAGGATCCAACGGGTCTCATCACTCGCGTTTAAAGGAATATATATATATATATATATATATATATATATATATATATATATATATATATATATATATATATATATATATATATATATATATATACATACATATATATACATATATATATATATGTCATTAATTCAGGAATAATTCCCAAATCAAAGATAACTTGCAAAATTAATATCTCCCAAACCATAAATCCTATTTATCTCAAATTTTAAGGGAACGTTCCTTTTATTATTGCCTAGCTTTGTACAAAATTTGGGAAACAAAAAGCAATGAGAAGGCTTCCTTCTCTCCAAGTTTAATTATTAATTACTCCAAATTAATTTATATTCTTGTTTCCTTTGTGATTATCTTATGATTTTGGGTCCCTTGGACCTCAAGAAATCCTAAAGGCACGGATTCCCATATTGAGGAATATTAGTTTGCCTTTATCTTCCTTTTAATTGTCAATTACTCACATTTCCTTTTTATTAATCAATTTCTTTTCCTTATTAATTCTCTTTTCTTTTCAATTGAGCTTAATGGCCAACAAAGCCCACCATCAATCAATCAAGGCCTTTTTGTGCGAAATCCTTTGCAAATCAAGGAAAAAGATTTCATTTATTAATGAAAATAGAATTACATCTTCCTTTACATATTCAAGAAATTAAGGTTATAACATTATCCATCTTTCATGGGGATAAATGTAACTTTTTTACAACAATCAAATATAGTCAAAATTGAGTCAAAATCTACTTGAGAACCATGAGGCCTTAAACTAAAACCATTTTACCCCAAGCATTGAAGATTAGCTGGATTGCATAATCAATAAGATTTCATTAAATCTGTTCCAAAAAAATTGAGAGTGTAGTTGAAAATGCACACAATTTTTTATAAGGGCATTTGTATGCTAAAAAAGGTTGTAATGTTGATTAGTCAATGAAGATTTCAGACATACATCTTCTATATATAATGAAGAGTGTGAAAGATTAACATGAAGTCTAAAAGAAATACAAATTGAATCGAAGTTAATGTTGCTAGGAAAATATTTCTTTTAACTAATGTAGGTCTTATATACTTTTTTCAATTGGTGTTTCTTGATACAAATTTGGACAAACAGTTTAGCATAAAGGGAATTCATTCCAGTAAGGAAATCAAACCACATATCACATTGGATTTGCTATAGTCTATAGTAGAAATTTAAAATGAAAACTAAGAAAAAGATGATGAAAAGACACTAAAATATATAGAGGTTGCATCAATCTATGAGATATATATAGCCCCATTTATGTTTATTCTAGTGGGAACGAGAAAGTCTGTATGAGGGAGATTGTCTTCCATGATCATCTCTTGGTAATCTGCTTAAGATGGTGGTGAAGAAATAGTTGATGATCGTTGTGAGTCATCCAAAATCAAAGAGTTTCAACTCCCCCTTTGGCTTCTATGTCTACTAAAGGTACGGTCAATCTCCAAGACTAAATATATGGTTGGATGAAGACCCCATTTGGAATGTGGCATAAAGTCCTACAAATTCAAAGTGATTGAGAAACACTTAGAAAACAATAGAAGATATGATTGATGGTAAAGATGGTAATGGGATGATAAAATGAGTTCATCTAGTCTCTCTCAAGAATAAACACTTGTTACTCTAACTAAAAACTTATTGGTCTTTACAGTGAACGTGTTTTAATATTTAATTGTCTCAACTCATTTCTTCCCTACAAGTAAATGTGATTGATTGTATTTGAGGTCAAAAAATATGAAGGTAGGCTTATTAGGCACAAAAATGTTGAAGTTAAAAAATCTAGATCATTTACAAAAGTTGAATTGATTGATTCAAACTAGTTTAAAGAAATAAAAAATAAAAAATACAAGTCTTCAAAGTATTACTTAAATCAGATTAAATGAATCTCGGGGATGGGATTTCACTTCCATATCATAACTTAAGGGAACAAAAACATGAGAACATATAATTTAACCACGCAAATGAGGTTTTCCTCTCAAACACCTCCTGGTGATATGAGATAGTTCTAACTCCACATAGCACTCCAGTGCATATGTTTCACTTTAAACTACAAACCTTAACTACTCAACACATTCCTAGACACTCATGTGTCAAGGAAGTGTTTCCAAGAGCATGTATCCATACTTATAAATTCATCTTCCCATATCATATAAGAAGCATAATACTAGAAAACTAGAAGGCGAATCAAGAAAATGAGTAAATTAAAGCATTTATGCAATGTTAATAAATAGGCAACTAGTATTAAACATGAAATTTGAGTTCACATAATATATGACATGGGAGTTACCCTCCCATGCCCAAGAGAACAGTTCTACTTGCACATGGTGGTAAAGAAAAAGTATAGATGGTGGATTGTGAAGCTAAAAAAGATTAAATAAGGGAAAGAGAAAACAAATCCATGAAAGAAGAAGAACAAGTAAGAAACTCAGTTTGAGTATGCAATTTCATCCTTTATGATTATTTTACTCCAACAATCTTCTTTCCTGAGGCGTACAAATGGAGAATGGATGTCTTTTCTACAATCTTCAAAGAGAAATTAAGAGAAGAAGAAGTTCTCTCTCAAGTAACCACCTTGTCTTCTTCAAAATCACCCTCTTTCTTCTCTACTATACTCTTTGGCAAAAAAATCTTTCAACTGATAAGTGACAATCATCTCAAAGTGTCCTTTTTTATTTAAAAATTTGGGACAGTTACTCTCAAAAAGTACAGAAATCATCAGCAACACGACTTGTATGTGAAGCAACATGGCATGTTGTCATAAATAATTGAAGGTGAATTTGCCCCTCTTAAAGGATGAATGACATTTCAACTGGCTGACACACCATGTTGCTTCTAGTCAGTGAAGATCTGGCACATCTCAGAAATCAACACATTCTGTGTTAATACCAACATGATGTGTTGGTTCCCAGGTAGGGACTTCAGCAAATTCTTTAAATGACATTGCATAATATTTGGTGCAAATGTCATGTTGTTGCTCTTCAAGGATGGACATTATTAGTCATGGTGTGTTTCTTTTAGAAACTTGATAAATTCTGTAAAGATTGTGCAATGACTTAGGGAATCCAACTAACATCAGAATTTCATCAAATTAACCCCATTTCCCTATCGTTATCATGTACCTGTGATCATAAACATGAAATGAGTAAAGATAATTGTAAAGTGGGAAATCTAGTATGATTGGAGTCAAAATGAGGTATAAAGTGGATTTAAAATGTGTGCAAAAATGGACAAAAAGGTCAATATAAATTATGCAAATCTAGTGGCCAGGGAATTCTTCAATGTTTCAGAGGCCTTCAGACATTCACCATTGAAATCGAACACAACATCTTTGACAAGAGGGGTTGACATAGGTTTTGATATATCATAGAAGTCTTTTATATATCTCTTGTAATATCTAGCATATCCACAGAAACTTATAACCAAGATTGTAGAATTAAAGGTGAGGGTTTAGAGATAGCCTCCAATTTTCTCAGGTCTACTTCAATTCATTTTTTGGAGATTTTGTGACAAAGTAATATTCCTTCTTTCATCATAAAGTGGCACTTCTTAGTTTAATACTAGTTGTTTCTCCTTGCATTGTTTCGAAATTTGAGGCATATTTCACAGAGAAATGTTGAAGTTGGTTCCATAAACTGATAACTCATCCATAAAGACCCCCATTATAACTTCTAGCAAGTATGTGAACATATAAATCATGCAACATTGGAATGTTCCTAGTGCATTGCAAGGACCAAATGACATTCATGTGAAAACATACGTCCCATAGATGCAAGAGAAGGTCATCTTTTATTGGTCAACTAGGTGTATGGGGACTTGGTAAAATCATGAGTACCATCAAGAAGATAGAAATATGGGTGGTGGACTAAACGTTCTACAACTTGGTCAATTAATGGTAGTGGAAAGGGATTTTTATTTGTCAAGGTATTTAATTTCATGAAATCTATGCACATCCTCCATCCCATTATAGTTCTGGTTGCGACTTTGTCTTCATTTGCTCCTTTTACCACTGTCATAATCCCTTTCCTAGGTAACACTTGGATGTGGCTCAATCAATTACTATCACTGATAGGATAAATGATTCCAATATCTTTGTGTTTTATAACTTCCTTTTTCACTACCTCTTTGAGATTTTTATTTATCTTCCTCTGAGGTTGGGCAAGAGACTATGTGCTTCTTTTAGAAGTAACTTGTAGATGCAATTGATTGGACTCAAGCCTTTGATATCCACCATGGAGTATCCAATCACCTCCCTTTTCTTTTTTAGTTTAGATAGAAGTTGCTCTTGCTGATCTTTGGTCAAAGCATAGTTTGTGATGATTGGATTCCTCTCTTCTTTGTCGAGAAATTCATATTTCAAGCCTTTTGGGAGTTGTTCCAACTCTACTTTGGGTTTAGGATTTTACTTGTCCTTGGGATTCTATTCCAATGAGGCATATTTTAATGTTTCAATTATCTCATTGTCTTCTTGATTTTCATAACTCTCTTGTGTGTCCAAATAATTAAACAATTTGATTACTTCTAGATCTTCTTCTTCGAGACTCATATTGTTTAGTGCTCTCATCAGAGAGTCTACCATGGAATTCTACTCCTAAACTTCTTTGCAGATCTGATTGTAGCATTCCATGAAGTAAATAGATTCAAATAGGGAAGCTCATTTTATTCAGTCTTGTACATGGAAGTAAACATGGTTGATTCCTACCCTTATGGTAATGGTTCATGCTTACATCTATTAAATCTCTTCCTATTGAAATCAAAGGTCTCCCAAACATCATATGGCATGTGGTATCTTCCACAATATCGATCACAACTATATCACATGGGATGATGGATCTTTCCATGTGAATGGGAACATCCTCCACTATTATGAGAGGTCTCATGAAGGAATGATATGCAAGTTGAATGTGCATCCTTATTCGGTATCTGAGCCTTTGTGTTAAAGTTAGTGCCATCAATCTTATACTTTCCCTAAGATCATCCAAAGCGTGTCCCACTTTTCTATCCCCCACATCGAATGGGAAGGTGAAAGCTTCAATGTCCTTCTATTTCGTTGGCATCTTTGCTTGCACAAAACCACTTGACATCTTAGCTAACCTAACAATCACAATTTCATCCCCACACCTTCTCTTAGTTATAAGATCCTTGAAAAAAAATGTAGGTTGCCATCTTTTTACTAGCATCCAGAAAAGGAATGTCTAGTAACTTCCTCACATCTTCCAAGAACTTCTCATATCTCTTCTTCATATGAACCTTAATCAACTTATATGTAAAGGTATTCTTGATTCATAAGGATCCATGTTGATCATGGATTCTTTAGATGCATCAAGATTTTTCTCACTCATTTGTTTCTTTCCCTTACATTTGGCATTTTACTTTTCTTCCTTAGATGACACTTTGGCTTCTAGATCCTCTTCAATTGAGTCATCTTTAGGTAAAGAGTCAATAACAAGTCTAGTTCTTGGACAGTCCTTGTTGGTCAACTCAACTCTTCCAAGACCTTGCCCCATCATAGTAATGTTGTCTTTGTGGTTTTATGGTTGGACGGGATCTTCTCTTGAGGATTCTTTATTAGCTAAGATAGTTCCACCTATTATTGAATGCTTTTCTTGTTATGGGCATGCATATCCGTCATTTGAGTTTTTACACCCCCTAGTTTGGAAAGCTATTGTTATTTATCGTACTTTGACTTAATTTCTTATGTATGGTAGCTTATCTTTTTAAGAAGGCAAACATCTCAGACTTCAAGTCTAGTTGATTGGATGTTTGGTACTGACCTTGACTTCCTCCCCTTGAATTTTATTTTGGCTTTATCTATGGGAATTGTTTCTATTTTGTTAATAGTCTATATTCTGATTAAATGATATTTGGTCCATCCCCTCTGTGAAAATTAGGGGGGCTATTAGGTGGATCATTCCATTTGTGGGAATCCTTGACAGTGATTTTGTTACCATATGAGAAACCATGGTGATCTAATATCTTAATGTTGACATAGGAGACAGTTTACGATGCCATCTTCTTGAATTTCCTCTTTAGGTTGTGTACAGAGGTAGTTATATACAATGTGTCCACCTTCTCCGCAAGTCAAACTTCATCACAATTACTACTCTATTCTTCCCTTTGTTTGTAGAATCCTTATCTGAGGAACGTGTTGGGCAATTTGTTGATCTGAACCGTTAGAATCTCAAAAGATTTAGATTCAGTTGTTGTCCATTAGAAGACACTTTGTTTGTTGTTCCTCTCTCATAGTCCAGGCCAACTTATGGAGCGGTCGTGTTGTCAATTATTTTCATTGTCTTCTTTGGGTTCTTACTAGAACATCACTACTCGTGATAATGTTGTGAGAAATTCTTTTAGTAGAGGTAAGTTTGTTATAAAAGATGGTCACTGGGAATTCATTGTCATGGTTGTGGTGAGGGAAATCCCTATGATATTTTGGAAATATCTCCCATGGTTCACATAGGTTCTCTCATGGCTTTGACCTCAAGTTGGTGATATTGAGTAAGGAGGCGGGATCATCCCCTTACCAAAAAAATTGAAGAATCAACATCCATTCCAAACACACTCAAAGGTATGTTGGAATAGGTATAAATTTTACAAATTTATTATAATGTTATGCAAAACACCAAAGTGTAGTAGTGGAATTAAAATAACTGACTATATTAAACATTCATAAAAAATTACACAAGTACATTAAAATCTCCCATTAAGGTTTACAAAAAGATACAACAAAAAGTATCTAGATAGAGGGAAGTCTAAACTAATTCAAATCTTGTCTCCGGAGAAACATATCCAAGTGCTAGGTCCATGCCCAATGCTTTGTTCTCCTGATGCAACTCAACAACTTGTCCTATCCTGGATGGTTGGGAAAAACACCCAACAAAAGGGAAAGGAAAACAAAGTATGTATCAACATATATGAATAGGATATCAAGGTAAATAAAACATATAAATAAAGGCTAGTTTTCATTATAAGATGAATATTTCAAGAGTTTGATGCTATATTCAAAAGAAACTTGCCATTAACAATTATATTAAAAAGGATTAGTATGTAAGATAATAATGTTTGCCTAACTAAGTAGGGTTGAGGCACCTACCAGACCTCTAACCTATAGGTGAGAGGAGAATAATACATTCCCATTCACCTACACAGTTATATAGGGGAGAATAAAAGCATTCCCCAAGGCGATTAAATACATGCCCTCTATGGGTGGTTGTACATAAGTAGCGCTACTTCAAATTAAATAGAACATAAATCTACATACTAGATAAGTACTCATGGAAAGAGTATTCATAATATTCAATAATAATGGCAGGGGGGTATAAGACCCAAACAAGAAGAAATTATAATCTGATTTGAGGTATGAACAACATTAGGATTCAAGAATAGAAGATTTCAAGTTAATTTAGGCCTATTAGGGAAATATAGGGTTTGGTTGAAATTATCTCAACATAGGGTGTAAGGAATGCACATACCTCTCGTACTGATATCAATTTCTAACTTTCACCACTTTAGTTGAGTCTAAGTTCCACTTTTTCTATTTTCAATGTATTAACATGTATTAGAGTACATAATGCACGTTATTGTATAGAAACCCTAATTTTAGAACTTTTTTAGAAAATCTCAGATTTAAAATTTGAAAATATCACCACTAAGCTTCTTAGGTTCTCCTGATGAAGAAAACATATTTTAATGTTAATTTTGGAGTTATGATGATTAAGATGTACTTTTTATGGATTTTATGCATTTAATTCATTTTACAAAAATAACCCTTCGTCAAACCATAAAATCAGACCTTGAAAATGTTTTTATTAGATAGATATTAATTTTCCAATTCCAAAGCATATTTTTTTGTCAAATTTGGATAAGCAGATTAGAAGATTTGAATTTTTCAACACTGACCAATAGGAAATTGCCACATCATCAAACTGATCGAGATAATTGAAGAGAGAGGAAGAGGGAGAGGGAGAAAACACCTTTTAACCCAAGATCACCTTTGAAGTTTCAAAGGTAACCAAACCAGATCTTCTAGAAAAGGTAAAACAATAAAAAACCAAAACCCTAGAAGAACATTGTAAATAGAGATGGAGATCATCAATTTTAAACATAGAAGCATGAGTTTTATCCATGTAGTAACAATATATGAGAAGGGGGTTAACAAACCTCTCCTCTAGGAAGGTAAGAAGGTCCAAACAGCAAGGATCCTGATATTAGAAGGTTTGGTTTGTCCAAGCCAAGATCCTTTCTTGAGCAAAGATCACCTTCTCTACTTTAGAGGTGCAAACCCTAGCAAAAGAGCATGGAGATGAGATGTTTTAGGGTTGTAGGTGGAGTTTTAGCATGGAAGGTCATGGTTACAACTTAGAATAATGTGGGAGGAATATTAACAGCATGAAAACATGGAATAAAAAGAGGATACTTACTAATTTTGGTCAAAATCACCAAGGAGGAGCTTAAGAAATCCTAAATAGAGAAATTTGGAAACCTAGGAGCCTTCTTCACCAAGGTAGGCACCCCCTTTTACCTTGGGACAGCAACTCTGTGGCCCAACATAGAAGGGATTATGGTCTAATCTGGGGGAAAGAGAAGGAGAGGATTGCTTCTTGGATTGGGAGGTGGGAAGGGGTAGACATGGCTTTATAAGGAAGGGGGCAAGCATGAGGTGTCTATGGGACTTTCCATGTGTCCCTAGCCTAGGGCTTCATGGACATGCAAGAGGACAGCTCATAGAGACTTCTTGTATATCAAAAGTAGATCCTAAAAGCCCATGAATATTTCTAGTCCATACCCACCATTCTGCAAACTAAGAAATAATCCCATTGGTTGATAACTTTCAAAGATAAGCTCATTTATAAAGAGGGTAATCCCTATAATGCCCTTGGAAAGTAACACCTTCAAACCAAGGTGCAACTAGGTTTCCCATAGTTCAAAAACTTGATAATGGTAAGTGAATATCTATATATTATAATTCATGTGATAATTTTCAATGAAAACCTCATAATTGGGTAAATTGCATAAAAGTCAAAAATGTGCATATAATTGCATAACTTGCACAAACAACATCCAAATTGGACCAAACTTGAAACTTAATCTTGTCTCATGATTTCAAAACATATCACAAGGTTATATTATGGTTTATAGTACTTAATTATGGTAGTTAAGCTTGTTCAATACATTCAGTAAGGTTTGGGGCCTTACACTTCGGACATGGATTTATTTACTATTATTCCACTTAAGTGGTGATTTTACATTTTAGATCCTTAAATAAGATTTCAGAGAGGTATTTGTGCATAAACCATTACATTGGTATATTTATTGAACAAATGTTCACCAAACCACTATAAATTCCACAATTTAAGCATCAAAACTAAAAAGGATAGAAATGATAGGAAAATATTGGGAAAGGGTCAAAAAGAGAATATGTCAAAGGTTTAGTATGTTACACCAATCCTCCCCTTAAATAGGATTTCGTCCACAAAATGTAAAGCAAAGTGAGATGGGTGAGTATGCAACATCTCACCACAAAACTCCCAGGTTGTTTCCATAAAGCTTCCACCAAAACATTCACTACAGAAACCTCTTGATTTTCAACTGCTTAGCTTGGGAGTTCAAAATCTTCTCAAGCAACTCCACATAGATCATGTTCTCATGTATCACCTAAAGGTTTTACTTTTATGATTTCTTTTTAAACATTTTGTATTATTAGAATTATATTCATTAGGATATCACATAATCATTATTATTCTTTTAATTGTGTCATGTCATATTCACTTTTCTTACAAAATAGTTATCTTTCATTATTATGCACAAACCCAATATATTTCTTATTTATTTCATTAGGAATTTTAGCACAACTATAGTTATACTAAATTATCTTAATAAGCATTATCATATCTGACCATTACCTTTAATAATTTGGATTTAGACTCCATTATCAATTTAATAAGATTATTTTGTATGAAATAGGACACTTTATCCAATTTGTTACAATAAATCTAAATAATGTCACATTAATTACTTATATGTATATTAGACATTGTTACTTACCATTCTTGATCACAATGATGTCATAATTAATCATTCTCTCATATTTATTCACTTCTTATTATTGATTATGAACATTTGTGTGAATCAAGTACTTCTTATCCATATTGAAGTCATTATATATATTTTAATAATCAAGGTCAGACATATTACATATTGATGATTTGATTCACATATTGTCATTAGGTGATTAATTAGGTGTGTATTAGAGAACAAGGTCATATGCATTTCATATTGATGACCTGATGAATCTATGATTTATGTGTATTAAAGTTTGTTATATGATTATGACACCTAGTGACAGGAAAGTATCATGAATGTCATTAAGGATGTATAGGTTAAGGTTAGATGATTACACCTTAGGGTTTAGGTTAACATGATCATTATTCTTCACCTATACCTTCTTAGGAAGCATTAAGTCCAAGGTTAGATTACAAGTATCTTTCCCATCATTTCATTAGGGTTTGTTGGTTTATTACATGGTCAACATCATGCTTATCCACAATTAGTATTAAAATGTGAGTTACTCTTATTATGTGCATTAGATATTCATTAGGGTTCAAACATATGAACTATTCATTAGATGATCGTTATATGTTCTTTTGGATACCAAGAAACATGTGGTTACAACTATAACTTGTTTGGTTAAAACTAAGGATTCAAGCACACTAACTTCCTAATTTGGGAATTAGGGTTTCTAAAGTTAGAGTAGCTAGATTTCAATATGCTACATGACTCCATCCCCTTGGAAAGGATTTCATCCTCAAATATAACAATCCAAACATCATCAAACCAACTACTCTCTACCCTTTAAAAGGTTTGACCTACCAAGCCAAAATAATCTAGAGGTAAGAGGGTGAGTCTAACTAGACCATATATAAGATACATCATGCTTCACTGTGCACTCTGATTGCTTACTAAACACCAAAGTTCAAAGTCTAGGTTCTAGGGATAATTTTCCAAACATGTGGTTCTATGGGTCATAAGGGAACTATATTGGGTATCCATCCTCAAACAAGTCATTACACTTGGGACACTAGTTCAACATATTAGGGTCCCTAAAGATAAATCATATACATGTATTAGGCTACTATTGCCTAAATTCATGCTATTTCAGACAATTCATATCAGCTCAGGCCAAGCTGGTATCATATGGATTTTGGAGTGATCATAAACCAAGATAGTGGTGCGGAGGAAAATCTTACCAGCCCCTGAACCCTGATCCTTTCTAGACACCTTTTCTTTCAACTTCATGTCGTAGTAGTTGCCTAAAGGCCAACCTAAACAACCTCATAGTTACTATGGTTACTTATGCATCTTTTAGTTATAAGTATTATGCAGATCTATCCATCATTATTCTAATGTGAAACTATAGGATCCTAAATCAACCCTACATCATCTATTGATCAACTCCAGGGAAAATATGTCACTTAAAGGTAAGGCAAGTATTCTAACTAAGGAGACAAAATTGAAATAGTCAGATTCCGACTACCATGGGCTATGATACCATGTTGTAAGGAGGTGGGATCACCCCTTTACTAAAAACAAAATTTGAAGAATTAACATCCATTCCAAAAACACTCAAAGGTATGTTGGAATAAGTATAAATTTTCCAAATTTATTATAATGGTATGCAAAACACCAAAGTGTAGCAGTGGATTAAAAATAACTGACTATATTCAACTTTCATAAAAGATTACATAAGTACATCAAAATCTCCCGTTAGGGTTTACAACAAGATATAACAAAAAAGGATCTAGATTGTGGGAAATCTAAACTACTTCAAATCTTGTCTCTAGAGCAACATATCCAAGTTCTAGATCCATGCCCAAAGCTATATTCTCCTGATTCAACTTAACATCTTGTCCCAACCTAGGTGGTTGGGAAAAACACACAGCAAAAGGGAAAGAAAAACAAAGCATGTGTAAACAAATATGAATAGGATATCAAGGTAAAGAAAACATGTAAATAAAGGCTAGTTTTCATCATAAGATGAAGATTTCAAGAGTATGAGACTATATTCAAAAGAAAATTTCCATTAACAATTATATTAAAATGGATTTGCATGTAAGATAATTATGTCTACCTAACTAAGTAGGGTTGAGGAACCCATCGAACCTCTAACCTATAGGTGAGGCAAGAATAGTATATTCCCAGTCACCTACACAATTATATAGGGGAGAATAAAAACATTCCCCAGGGCAATTAAATACATGTCCTCTATGGGTGGTTCTACATAAGTACCGCTACTTTAAATTAAATAGAACATAAATCCACATGCTAGAAAATTAGTCATGGAAAGAGTAGTCATAATATTCAATAAGCATAGCAGTGGGGTATAAGACCCAAACAAGAAGAAATTATAATCTGATTTGAGGCATGAATAACATTATGATTCAAGAATAGAAGATTTTGGGTTCATTTAAGCCTCATTAGGGAAGTATAGGGTTTGTCTGCAATTATACCAACATTGGGTGTAAGGAATGCACATACCTCTCTTATTGATATCAATTATTACCTTTGACCACTTTAATTGACTCCATGATCCACTTTGCCTATTTTCAATGTATTAACTTGTATTAGATTACATAGTGCACATTAATGTATAGAAACCCTAATTTCAGAACTTTTTAGAAAAACTTGGATTTAGATTTTGAAAATATCACCAATGAACTTATTAGATTCTCCTGATGAAGAAAACATTTTTATGTTAATTTTGGAGTTAAGATGTACTTTTTATGGATTTTATGCATTAAACCCATTTTACAAAAATAACTCGTTATCAAACCATGAAATCAGACCTTGAAATAATTTTTATTAGATAGAGATTAATTTTTTAATTCCAAAACATATTTATTTGTCAAATTTGAATAAGAAGATTAGAAGATATGATTTTTTTAATACTGACCAATAGAAAATTGCCACATCACCAAACCGATCGAAATAATTGAAGAGAAAGGGTGAGGGAGAAAGCACCTTTTGACCCAAGATCCAATTTGAAGTTTCAAAGGTAACCAAACCAGATCTTCTAAAGAAGGTAAAACAACAAGAAACCAAAACCCTAGAAGAACATGGTAAATAGAGATGGAGATCGTCAATTTTAAACATAGAAGCATGAGTTTTAATCATGTAGTAAGCAATATATGAGAAGGGGGTTAAAAACTCGCCTCTAGGAAGGTAACAAGGTCAAAAAAGCAAGGATCCTGAGATTACAAGGTCTGGTTGCTCCAAGCCATGCTCCTTTCTTGAGCAAAGAGCATGGAGATGAGATGTTTTTGGGTTTTAGGTGAAGTTTTACCATGGAAGATCATGGTTCCAACCAGGAAGAAGGTTGGAGGAATACTAACAACATGAAAATAGGGAAGGAAAGGAGGATACTTACTAGTTTTGGTCAAAATCACCAAGGGGGAGCTTAAGAAATCCTAAATAGAGAAATTTGGAACCCTAGGAGCCTTATTCACCAAGGTAGGCACCCTCTTTTACCTTGGGATAACAACTTCATGGCCCAACATAGAAGGGATGATGATGTAATATGGGGGAAAGAGAAGGAGAGTATTTCTTCTTGGATTAGGAGGTGGGAAGGGGTAGACATGGCTTTATAAAGAAGGGGGCAAGCATGAGGTGTCTATGGGACTTTCCATGTGTCCCTAGCCTAGGGCTTCATGGCCATGCAAGAGGACATCTCATAGAGACTTCTTGTATATCAAAAGTAGGTCCTAAAATCCCATAAAGATTTCTAGGTCATACCCACCGTCCTTCAAACTAAGAAATAATCCCATTGGTTGATAGCTTTCTAAGATAACCTCATTTATAAAGAGGGTAATCCCTATAATGCCCTTGGAAATTAACACCTTCAAACCATGGTGCAACTAGGTTCCCCATGGTTCAAATACTCAAGAATGGTAAGGGAATATCTAAATATTATAATTCATTTGACAATTTACAAAGAAAACCTCTGAATTGGGTAAATTACGTAAAAGTCCAAAATGTGCATATACTTGCATAACTTGTAGAAACAACAACCCAATTAGACAAAACATGAAACTTAATCTTGTCTCATGATTTAAAAACACCTCACAAGGTTAGATTAAGGTTTATAGTACTTAATTATGGTATTTAAGCTTGTTTAATACATTAAGTAAGGTTTGGGGCCTTACACTTCTATCATGGATTTATTTACCATTATTCTACTTAAGTGGTGATTTTATAATTTAGATCCTTAAATAAGATTTCAGTGAGGTATTTGTACATAAACCCTCTCATTGGTATAATTATTGAACAAATTTTCACCAAACCACTTTAAATTCCACAATTTAAGCATCATGGCTAAAAAAGATAAAAATGATAGGAAAATATTGGGAAAGGGTCAAAAATAGAATATGTCAAAGTTTCGATATGTTACATCTTATGCCTATCCCTAAGGGTTTTCTCTAATAGGTAGAAATTGGTGACAAAATTGTCACCCAGAGGTGCCCATCAATTTATAATTTTGTCTTTTAAACATAAGTACTCATATACGTCATTTTCTCTTACAGAGAAGTTAAATTCCTTGCATTAATTAACTTCTTGCAACACTTAGTTCTTTTAATAGTATTGCATGTGTTCTTTAATGCATCCAGATGTTAATAGGAATTCTCATCTATAGAGTTTACCCCAAAAGTCCTTTGTTGGATCAAGTTTATAACAACGTGCTTCATCTTAAAATTTGTGGCTTTGAATTATGGAATAAAAAATGGGAATCTAGATTCATTATCACTAGTAATGGACAACTCGCAAAGAAAAGGGCTTCCATCTTCATCATCGATGTTGTTATTGTTCCTATTTCTTTGACCACCAAATGGCTGGGGGCTTTTGGCCTCATAAAAATTCTCTTGCTCTTCCTTTTTGTGGTAGTCTTAATCACAATTTTCATTAAACTCTTCATTACACTCTTCATTGTTTGGGATGGGATAACTAATATCCTACGAGTAAACATTATCCTGGTAGTTGGTGGTAATAGCGGTTTGGTTTACTCAAACTTCCTAAAATGAGTCACATAGTCAAGTTAGATATTAGACATGTGATATGAGCTATTCAAGATGTTTATATCTATAAGATCTAATAGGTGTGGTGAAGTCTATTACTATACTTTAGGGACAATTATATGCTAAGAATACTTGACTTCTTAACAATACTAGCTACCTTGTCCCCAAAAATGACACCAAAAAGTTAATCGGTCCAATCTAAGTGCCCAAATGGAGTGGATCTAGATTGATCATACTTTTTTATTTATAACTCAACACTTAGGTCCCTACAAAGATAATAATGGGGTGTGATGTAATAGATTGTGCTTGAACACAGGGACAAGGGTGGTAAGTTTAAGATCCTTAGCACCATAGGTTAGTCACACCAAACAAAAGGGTTAGATAAGGTATCTTTTACTTATGTATCAATGATTCTTTAACAAACAAGCAAAAAAGAAGTAAAGAAAGATAAAACAAAGAATTAGAACGATAAAGGATGATATAACAATTATGGAAGGAAACTTAGATTTTGTTTCACCATCTAAGGTCTCTCTCCAACAACATATACTCACGCCCATTTTATACCCTTAGCAAGTTTACCAAAAATCATCTTAAGTTTCAATTCCCTCCTCTCTCAAGCTTATCATATATCTAGATAATAAGGTTGTCTCTCTTTTGAGATGGAAAATGAACAATCACAAGACAAACATATGATGATTATCTTAACCATTGCAACATTCTCATGCATTCATGAAACTCCATAACTCTTAGATTTAGGTTGATACTACTCTCTCAAGGAACTAACAATCAAACAACACAAGGTGGTAGCTAATCATGCAAGTGAAGAACTAGGAACAAGAGTATAGAGATAAAAATTGCTAAGAGAATATATTCAATGATATGAGTATTTAGATATTCAGTGAAAATTAGTGGCTACTCCCAACCCAATTTAATTAACTAGACACTCATGGTGGATAATGATTTGATGAAATTACAACTGTGATGTGACATGGAGATGGAAAACAAGATGGATATGAGGGGATGAACAGATTTAAAGAAGAAGGAGAACTATAAACCAACAACAACCCTAATCTAGTAAGGGTAAAAGGAGACCTTCTGCTCCATGAATCCAAAAATGGTGATGAAGATGGTTTCTCTGTCTTCCTCTTTGTCTTGAGGTAGATGACCCTTTGAATGTTTTCCTAAGGTTGCACAAATCAATGTGGTAGGGGACAACATTTGATTGCAAAGAAGCATAGTTTTAGCACTTCGACATCAATCTCGCAATGCCCCAAACCTTCTTCCGAGCAGGGATGAGATATATACATAGTGTTTGGTATGGGGCTCGCGGAACATGTAAGTAGGCCTTTCTTGCAGCTCATGTTTCCTGAGCACATGCCTTGGTGCACACACTTAACAGTCTCAATGCTTTACGCACATGATGTCTCTAACAATAGGTGATGTTGCAGGCAAGCCATAAGTAGGGCAATCTAATTATTCCTGGCCATCAATGGAATTGGCAAGCATGTCATTCATAGATTAGTCTATTGATCTTTTTAGAGGCAGAGAAGGTGGTCACCTTTTGTTGAGGTCTTCTAGTGTGGATATTAGAAGGCCTTCTAGGCAGGTCTTAGGAAGAAATGAGTTTAGTAGGCAGCTCAAAGACCTACCATCAGAAGGCTACTTGTCTCTAGCCTTTAGTATTGGTAACATATGGACTTTCTTTCCATCACCTTCTGATGTTGAGTATCTAGGTACCCCATGGAGGCCATTGGTCTTGAGAGCCGATGGGAGGTCAGATTGGTGTATGGAGGGAATCCATCGGTTGTGGAAATAGATGGAAGTCATGTCCAAGGTTAAAAACATTATTTGATGAATTTCCTATATGGAAATGATTAGTTGGTCAACAATTAAGAGATAAATGTTAAAAATGAACAAAACATAAGAAATATAAAGAAATATTGTATAATGGGAGGAAATTAAGGGAAAACTTGGGCAAGGTATATCAACAAAATGGGATGTTGTCAATGTCATTTCCAACTACAAGTGTCTCTCACCTGAAAATGAAGATGTAGATCTATCACTTACTAGGAAGACTATTGTCATGAAAAAACAATGTACCAATCTCTAATATGTGTCCCCCACTAATCACACAAATTGATGTTCTTGTCGATGTTGCACTATTGTTCAATCAATTAAGAGATGTACATACTCTATAAACTAAAAAATACCATAGTCTTTGTCAAGGCATCAAATGTGCCTATGAATCCCACCCACTATGTTGTCTCAAGACAACGTCCATGACCCTCTCTCTTCCATTGGACATCTACACTATTGACGCATCCAATAAGCAACCATTTTAATAACTACTTTGCCTTAAGATAAATTTGTAAGCCTTCTATCATCTACATGAATTTCCATGATTATTTTTATTCTCTCGCCCTTCTACCATAGAATAGCACACCACAAGAAACTATTAGGATCACACTTAGCTTGTGGTATGTTTTCAATAGCCTCCCACGTGGCATTTATATATAGCCCTTCATTACATGTAGTTGCAACTAAGAATCATAGGTCTATTCCATGTTCTTCTCCAAATAGTAATCCATAATGCAAATAAGCAGCCATCTCATTTCCTCTTTTCCTTAGAGTTAACTCAAATTAGGATTGGAATTGCATAATACCACTTCTTATAAATTCCAAATCCACATAGGACATTAGAAGCTTTCCTTTAACAACTTTATCCCCACACCCAGTCATGAGGGTGACATTGTCTATGATGATCATTTGTAGCTTTTATGGACTCCATTACCACATGTTTTTGATGTAAATAGGTGGTCATTCTCCTAAAAATGTCAAAAACATGTTATTCCTATCGATCTTATTGAAGGTTCACTTTGACTTCACTTTATCCTAGAAAAATGATAAGAAGAATCTTGAAAGTGTTGCTTCTCTCTGCAAGTCTACACCTAGAACTTTGTTAGATTCCCCTAATAGATTACACGATCCATCCTAGATGAAAAATATATTTCCAACCATATGTAGTAAGGCCCAAAACTCCTTGTATATTGATCCTCTTGTCCATAACTTTGCATCAAAAGACTCGTTCTTCACTTTGGATGTATAATTAAACATGCATTAAATTGTCATACTTTTTCACACATGTACTATCTTGAAGTAGGCCTTGGTGTAACTTTATATAACTAGCATCCCTCATTCCACGCCTCTTGGTTGTTGCAAAAAAAATTACTTTATGTCATTCCTAACATCATTGTGATAATCTCATAGCTCATATGTTCACCTATTCATGGTACTAATTGCTATTCATCATCATTTTGTCTCCTTAGAATTGAGATTGACTCTTTATTTTCCTAAATGTTGTCTCTATGCAACATGAACATGATTTTTTATAGGTTGTGTCACATTATGCCTTAGGCTACTAGCAAATACCCTTTTGTCACCTTGTACCAACTAGATATGATATATATTCCCACCCACTAAGGAATGACAAAATTATAATAAGCTTCATTTTTTGGATCTTGATCAACATTATAGAGCATTATAGTATATCCAAAATATATTTTCACACAAATTCTCCCAATTTTGATGATCTTTGAGTGAAACATACCCATCCTCACATTACTAAAATTGCCTCCTATATATATTGGGAAGTACTTCCTATAATATGCCACATGACACATCTCTTGTGTTAATCTCCATATCAACATCATCACATTTCTAAAGTTCCCTCTTCTATATCTCATGAAGTACTTCCTATGAGATGCACTATGATATGTCACTCTTGTTCAAGCATTACTCTTGGATCGTCACTGCACAATGAAAGTTTCAATGTGTTGGTCATCACCCTCATGTTGTTTGCCTTTTTCATCTGACAAGTCCTTCTATATCATATAATAGTTTTCATCGTGTCCATCTTTTTTGCAAAGTAACTTTTGTTTCTCATTGGATTTAACTTTCTTCAATCAATGTCTTATGGAATCACTTACTTCTTCCTTTACCTTTGATGTATAGAGAAAATTTTGAATAACCAGACCTTTCACATTCCCTTCACATATGTCTTTGTTTGGGATCATATCTTGAATATCATCAAGATTCAACTTCATGCTTCTTGATGAATTGTTGATTGTTGTCACTATAGTACTACAACTCACAAGGAAAGATGAAAGTAAAACAAGATATTTGAAATCGTTATTGAACTTGATCTCAACAGAGTTGAGAGGATTTTTTGTTTTAATTGCAATGGTGCAATGCATTGTGAGGTTACTTCACTCATCTTCAAGTTGAATATGTGACACATCAAAAAAAAATATTTCAACAATTAGTTTTTCATGTATATTTGATAGTTTCTTCATAACTCATGCAGTCATCTTATCCTTGTGAATAATAAATGTAAGATTTTGTGTATATGTCAACCTTACAACCTTGAGTGTTTGACGACCAAGGAGAGACTAGTCCTTCGACTTCACCTTTTAAATATTAGTCTCCAAAAGAGTGGGTGCAATTTGTTCAGATACAAATAGTATTTAATCAACGTGTTCCATAATTTCATGTATGTTCCATTATATATCTGACACACACCTTCATGTCTTTAGATACCATTGACTCTCCCACTACAAGCTTGGAACCTTGATTCTAGTTGTTAGGAATTGAGGTGGGAAAGTGAGGGTTCTCTACAAATCATGAGGAACAATATCCCACATGAAAAACACTCTCAAAGATGAAAAGATAAAAACCATTTGGCAACTAAAAAGTGCTATAAAAGCAAGATTACAATTCAAACCCTAAACTTAATTACCCTATGTCCAAGTAGATCCCCCACTTAAGGATACAAATGAAGAAGAAGAGAATATACCCAATTTTTACAAAACCTTATATTGAACTTTTTATGTATATGACACCATTGTCACTACCGGGTATGAAACACACACATATTTCCTTTCTTGTTTCTTCTACTACCGCTAACTTAGCCAACCTTTCTCATGAAAAAGACACCTACCTTGTTCCTTCTTGTAGTATTCATTCTAGTATGATCCACCAACTTGAATCTTAATGTACAACTCCAAAACAAAAGTCTCTCTTCAATTGAAAGTGAAAATATTCAACTTATCAAAATTGGACATACGCTTGTTGTTGTCGATCACTAACAACGTACCACCAAGTCATACATGTCTCCCCACTATTGAGACATATCATTTCTTTGTGTTCCACCAATGTATCATTGACTGAGATATGTGCCCACTCTACTGAATAGACATACAATTGATGATGTTAATGCACCCAGTGTGTGACCAACTACCAACATCTACAATGTCTCAAGATAAAGTCAAATGCCTTATCTCATGCATGAAATAGCTTCATTGTTGATGTGTCCAATGTGACATGGACTACCAACTACTACTTTTCCTCTAGGAAAATTTGTGGTCCTCTCGCATCCATGAGAGAGATCCACTAGTTGTTAGTTATGTAAATCATTTATGATCTCCTTTAACAATTAAATTCAAACTTGTATTTCATTAAATACAAATTTAAATATCTATTGATTGCATCAGTATGATGAGGTATTTGTAACTACCTTTAGCATTCATTCCAAAAGCTCAATGTACATCACTACATACTAGTCCTAATGGAGTTGTGAATCTTTTTCTACATCTAGTGAAGATTCTCTTTTCATATTGCAAAACTTACAAGACATGCATGCCTCTATTGGTTCAATAACTAAAAGAGTCTATATAACCATCATATGTATTCTAGAAATGCATTTCTCATTTATGCGCTCTTGATGATAGTGTTATAGGTATTTAGTTTGTTTGAGTAATCAAATCATTCAATATATGTGTCATACACATTTGTCTCTTCAACTATAAAGTATAGTTTGTGAGACATAGGGAAATGCCATAAGATATAATAATGTTCTTTCCATAAAAATCATATTATGTTTGGCAAGTACACAATAGCAATTCTCTAATTCTATTATGTGCCCATGAATGACAATTCCCAAATGTAAAGGTAGCAACCCTTGCTCTGCATAGTTCTAGCTTACTTCTTACCAGATCTTGAAGTGGAGATCCCTATCTCTATCTTCTTCCCGATATCCTCTATGAAGAGGACAATTCCTTTCCAATGTCCAGACAAGTGACAATGGTGGCATTTTCTTTTCTTTATCCTTTATGTGAAAAGGATAGATTCCTTTTACACTTACCGTTCTCCATATATTGAGTGCAGAAGATTTGGGTTTCAACTTGGCCTCAGAATACTTCTTGGCCTTGATTTTTCCATAGGACTCACTTCTGTTGATCACCATCACAGGTTTGTCCTTCTTCTTCCATGCATTGACATCAACATGACAAACATTTGATGAACTGACTATACAATTCATGCAACACTTGCATAACCATATTCATGGTCAACTATTGACCTAAGAGAAATCTCAGTCATTCCACATGTCTAATCACATTGAGCACATGGGGTTCTACTAGATCTCCCTTTGTCACTTTGCACTCAATTAAGACTTTGGATACATTATACCTACTTATCTTTACATGATTATTAAGATGTGTTACCATCTCGAGAAAGTCCATATTTTCATGTTGTTCATGCAACTTATAGTTCATACAACAGAGCATTCGTTATTCAAATGTCTATGGCATCACTGACATGCTTCCAATAAGCATCCATTTAGCCTTAGGAGCATTTGGAGTGGGTTCCTCTGGCATTGGCCTATCAAGTACATAGATATTTTGCTCATTGATGAGAACATTTCTCAAAGTCCTTAACTAATATGGAACTTTATCCCATTTTGTCCATCTTAAGGACTGATTGCAATTTGAATGTGTTTGTGTTTGACATTTGATTCTACAAAGAAATATTGCAACTTTTCCAAACATTTTTTATTTGACAAATTTGATGATATTAATTACGTCTTTAATTAACTATCACTCCTACTATTTTATTCAAATTGATAGCCCTCAATGTCAATTTGGAATATTGTAGCATACAATATTTTAGTGGGCCAAGATCCATATTTCATTAAGTCATTATTTGACTTTTATCGAACGCCCACAACCTGACTATTTAGGTAGGTTATCATGCCAATTGCATCATATGCAACTCTAAGATAGACAATATGCACAACTCCTTGCCATAATCATCTGCATGCCTCTAGGCTTGGTCTCTTCAAATCACCAGTTAAGCCTAACCCAATAGCCAATATGAGAGATATGCATAATGCTTTGTGCAAATCTACATATCAACCGGTACACTTCCACAAGATAGATGACACACCATGATTTGTGCAAATCTATGCTTGGTCAATCATGATTTTCATGTGTACTGCTAATGGAAGGCATCTAAGACTTAATATTTTGAGGAAGTTCATATTTATAAGAATATACATATACTTTATCCAATCAGAACATGTATACTATGTATCATATACATGCTATAAGTACAAATGAGAACATGCAATAAATAAAACACACAAGCAATGGTTATGGCCATTCTAATGTAATTCCTTGGAGCCACAATGAATTACTACCACCTATGGTCCACATCATATGCAACATGTTGTTGGTGAAGATTTTTTCTCAAACTAATCCAGGTTGATCGATTCAACTCTTGAACCATTCGGCTCACCTCTTTGTTGCTTAGTTGGGCTCTTTTGAAGTGGTCATCTGGTTTTCAGATCCAAGCAACATCTTGAAACCTCCATTTAGTCGGTTTGGCCACCAGTCGATTGATTTGTCCTCCTATTGTCTCGCTTCCTCGATCCTACAGTCAATCAGGTCGTCTCACAAGCCACTCCTTTCACCTCTGTACATATCATCATATTACGTCAAATTATAAATTAAAACTATCATATTTCTCATTACATTGTATATAAGAAAACCTCGAGTTACATAATAGGGGAAATAGGCACAAGAGGATTAATTTACATTTTGAGAGAAGAGAGAGGCTCGTTACACAGACAAATTAACAACATGAATAAATATCCAGAACCATGTGCACACATATCTGGGGTTTTGTCCATAACCATTCTTCACATCCACCATCCAAACAGATTTTATGTCTACGTGTGGAAATTGCATATATATCATATCATATACTATATATATTCATTTGTTTTCTTTATATGGTGATTTAGACAGACATTCACATCAACTAGTTTAAATATTCATATGACATGCAATAAATAAACACGGTAAAACCAAAAGTCTGATCATATCAATTATCCCAAAACATTAAATAGATGTGGCTATGATACCACTATAGAAAATACGACATCAAGTAGGCAATGGAAATGAAAATTTTACTGACATATTTCCCATTAACCAGGAGACCGCATCAATAATTATACAATGTGAATGATGGTTTTACGGAGATATATGTGGTCCTTGAGCAAGTCCAACGACAATCCTCATCAATCTAGATGCACACTCTATCTTAAACGGTGTCTATGTAGCTTCTAGTCGCACTTGGACTCATATGACTGCTCCTCCAAGGATAGAAGACTCGAAAAATTTCTACAAAAGCTCCTTAGATCTCACCAAAGACTGTGAGTTGACGTTGCCCTCCTAGCAGTAACCAAAGGACTCCTTCCTCTAGAGTAATCCACACATACCAACTAGAACTCCTGTCATCCTACATGAATAGATAGGAAGGAGTTGTTACTCCCGTTGGTATACTAGTCACCAACATGGTCTCCCACAACAATGATCCTCAATTGTTTCTCTCCCTTGGCTATCCCTCCCTATTCGGGTAGGAATTGTCTGGCTCTCATGGATACCGCAAGTAAAGAGGACAATAATTGTCAAAGGAACTGATTTTCAATTGTTTGTGCATTAGTTGTGCTCTGGGAAGCCCCTGATGCCCCTCTATATATAGGAGTGGTGAGGATTACGGTTCCCAGTCCCCAGCCAATGTGAGACTAAAGCGGGAGTGGAAAGGACAAAAAGATCTTGAATTTTCTCAACAATTCTAGAATTTTCACAACCTACATGCACTGAAACAGTCGTTTCACCCTATGAAATGGTCATTTTTCCCAGCGATATGGTCGTCTCACATGTGAGATTGTCATTTTGGAGTTTCTAGTTCTATACATATGTTGGCAATTCAATTCCAATTATTACTCAACTTGAAGTCAACATCGATCATTTGTGAAATCGAATTGCATCCCTAAGATGGACGTTTGGTGCAACTGAGACCAGCATCTCACACCAGGTCGTACAACCATTTCTCATAAGAAAGAAGGGCATCTCACATGCCATGTCAGGTACAATTCAAATCAATGTACAAAACAATCATCCTGACACTCCAAACCATAGTCTCAAAACTTGGGATGATCATTTGACACTCTATTCACTTGATCCATTACGTGAATTGAAATACCTAAACACTTTAGTAATCAATTCTATCATCATTCAAGATCAAACTCCTCTTAGAGATGATTTCCTATGTGTGTGACCCTATAGGTCCCATATCATGTTGGCAGTTAATGTCCATTACTAGATTATGACATCACAAGCTATGAGTGGTGCCTAGTCACACATCATTGCTACCAAAGTGAATGGAAAGTTGGGGAGCAACTTCATCCTACAATGTGTGTATGGTATTATAAGTGTTTGTATAGTTCCTTTCTCACTAATATCCATATTCAACTAAAGGCATGGAGTAGTCACCCTCATTATTATCCAATCTTGTTTCTTGAACCAGAGTAGACTACATGAGATTTATGTAAGCTCAATATCACATGTTGACTCACATGCTATGGCCATACTTTTCTTAGTCTTACTAATCAAGAGGTCGTTGGATATCATACTCTTGTCAGAGGGAAAAATCCCATATCTATCACTCACAGTCAATTCCCATGTGTCAAAGTCACCCTATCATCACCTCTATAACAACCCATGTTTCATAACAGTGTTTTATGATATCAAAATGTACCCAAAAGTATGTAAATGGAGTAGTGATTTCAAGTCTATGAACCACAACCTCCACCATCACTGTGACACCTGATTATGACTTCCATGTGTCAGCGGTGGGTCTATCTGATAAACTATTCTCTAACATGTATCTATGTGCTTGGTTTGATATTTCCATATCATGACTAATGAGATTTAGTCATCAACCACATCACACTCTAATCTTATATGTCATTGTTGTCTATCAACCTTCCACGATGATAACTGATAAGGGACATAATGAGAATATTTATATGTACTCTTAACATCCATATGATCTCATCCACAAGGATCCTAACTTGAATGCATACATTATTGAGTAATATAATCCTCTAGACATGTATTATGTTATTCATTATCTCATAATTGAATATACAAAATAAATTGGAAGCTTGCCTTTGGTATTAATAAAATCATTTATATGTTGTGAAATTACAATAATCACATAATTGGCTCTCTGGGCATACCTACCAGCATGGTCCATTGGTGACCCTTCCATGGTATGTTCCCTCGTTAATCTCAAAAGAAAGATGATTATTTCATTATGAATTTAGGCGGAAAAGGGATGTTGCTCATCATAATTGAAAGCATAGGAAAGAAGAGAAAAACGATGGATAGTAGCGGACAACAAGTATTGTATAGCCAATATTACAACTCACAATACCCAAATTTAATCATACACACAAAATCTTCTAATTAAATATCATTTCTCAGGACATCTCATCATTAATGTTGTTGTTCCTATTTCTTTGACCACATTGAGGTTGGGGGCCTTTGGCTTCATGGAAGTGTTCTTCTTCTTTGTGGTAATATTCATCAAGACCTTCATTACACTCCATTATGCTCCTTATCATTCGGTGTGAGAATAACTAATCACAAACAATGAGACATGATCCTTGAATTTGGTGGTAATTGTAGTCTGGTTTACTCAAACTTCCTCAACTGAGTTATACAATTGATTTGTTTAATGACCTCAATATGATTGGGCATGTGGAACATCTTGAGAGACTGGGATTGCCTTTAGGTCAAGAGTTGGCCATGAATATGATTTTTCAATCATTGCCTAAATCATATAGCTAATTTATCAAGTGTTACAACTTGAGTGACATGGATAAACCACAATTTGAGTTGCTTGACACCTTCATATATGTTGAAGTAGAAATAAGAAGGACAAATCTGTGATGGTGATCAGTAGGATAGAGTCCAAGGGCAAAGGAAAGGACAAGATTGTTTTGAGGCTAGGATGAAGTCCAAGTCTTTTGCACTCAAGATAAGAAGAAGGGTAGGTGCAAAAGTAATATAAACTTTTCACCCAAAAGGTCTAGCAAGATGAAGCAAGGGAAAAAAATCTCTGCTTCTAGTATATATGTAATTGAGATTAACTTTGCCACTTCTTCATGTTAAGTACTTGATACTAGATGTGGATCTCACATTTTCTCAAATGTGAAGGATCAAAAAAGAAGTAGACCTTTAATGAAAGATGCAGATGAACTATGTGTTGCTAATGGAGCAAGAGTTGTTTCCAATGCAATTGGAACCTATGAGTTATCTCTACCAAGTGGGCTTATAATAGAGAAGAAGAACTATCATTATGTATCATCCATTAATATGAACATCATATCTTATCTTGTTTGGAGAAGAAAGGATTCAAATTTTCTTATAAAGAATGGTCAATGTTCTATTATTAAAGATGGGACCTTTTCTGGCACTTCTCTAATGTCCTATGGTCTATACTTGATACATATAGAGACAAGTGTCATCATCATAATCTAAGACTCAATATCAACTGTGTTGGGGTGGGCTACATGGATCCTTCATTTCCATTTTGCTCTATCATGGGTAATATTTTGGTCAAGATGTAGAGATTCAAAATCTCTCTTTATAAGCTCTTCCTATGTTAATTTAGGCCTTCCTCTTCTTATATTAATTGTGTTTGACTCAACATCATTACTTAATATAGGCACATTATTTGATTTGTGTTGCACATGTCAATACCATCTGAGTCGACCCTCACACAACTTGTCCTCAATGATCGCCACCCCCACTTTCTCCCTGAAATATTTATTGATCAAGTGATCTTTTGTTGTCTTCCCACATATCCATCTCAAGATACACATTTCATCCATGTTCAACATGTTGAGACCTTGTTTCTTCACGGCCCAACATTCAATCCCATAGATCATGGCTAACCGTATAGCAATTCATAAACTTGGTTTTTAATTTGAGAGGGATCTTCAGATCAGATAATACTTTAGTTACACTCCTCCATTTTAACCATCCTTTAGTGATCCTATGACAAATGTCATTTTGGTCATCCCCATCTATTTGAATAATAGAACCCAATTAACAAAATTTATCACATTTTGGTATGTCTACTTTGTCCAACTTGGCTCCACCATTCACACTATAAGATTGGTTGAAATTGCAATGCATATACTTAGTTCTGCTCCTACTAATCATCAATCGATTTGATTCCAATGCATTTCTCTAAAGTTCAACTTTATCATTCAATCTATCTTTGGTTTCATCAATCAGTACAATATCATTAGCAAATAACATACACCTAGGAATGTCATTCGGAACATTCTTTGTCAACTCATCCATAACAATAAGGAATAGATGTGGGTTGAGTGTGGATCCTTGGTGTACACCAAATGTTATAGGAAAAGTTGGTTTCTCTCCTCCAAGAGTCTTCACACTTGTAATAGATCTATCATACATGTTTTTAATCAAGTCAGTGTATTAGATAGGCACACCCTTTTTCTTCAAAACTATTCACAATACTTCCCTGGGTACTCAATCATGAGCCTTTTCCAAATCGATAAAAACCATAAGAAGATATCTTTTGATTTCTCTATACTTATCCATAATCCTCTTTATTGGAAAGATAACATCTTTTGTTGATCTTTTAGGCATGAATCCAAATTGGTTATTTGATATTTGTGTTATAGATCTTAGCATCTACTCAATAATCCTCTCCCAAAGCTTCATAGTGTGACTCATTAACTTGGCACCTCTATAGTTGTGCAACTGTTAACATTGCCTTTGTTCTTGTAGATGGGGACTATAGTACTATTCTCCACTAATTTGACTTTGTCTTCTAGGGCACATAAATGAGAAACACATAGAGACAAGTGTATGCAACATAAATACCAAAAGGCTAAACTCTATAACTCAAATGAAACATACCTTTGGCATTGTCGTCTAGGGCACATAAAAGAGAAACGCATCTCCAGACTCCATAAAGATGGATATATGTACACTTTTGATTTTGGATCAATACAGACATGCGAATCTTGTTAGTTTGGCAAGATGAAAAAGGCTCCCTTTACTGGAAATAGTGAAAGGGCAAGTGATTTATTAAGACTCATAGATACTCATGTATGTGGGCCTTTTAGAACTAATACTAGATGTGTTATTAGTACTTCATTACCTTTACTGATGACTTCAGTAGGTATGGTATGTTTACTTCATGAAACATAAGTCAAAACCTCTTGAAAGTTAAAGCATTTCATGAATGAAATATAGAACCAACTTGGTAAAAGTATTAAGGCACTTTGTTCACATCGAGGTGGGGTATACTTAAGCCATGAGTTTGAGGACCTTATGAGAGACTATGGTATCATATCACAATGAACTCCACCTAGAACACAACGGCATAATGGTGTATTAGAATAAGGAAATGCACATTGCTAGATATGGTGCGATCACTGACAAGTTTTGCTGATCTTTTTATTTATTTTTGGGGACGTTCTCTACAAACCACAACATTTACACTTAACCACATACCATATAAATCGATTCAAAAGACACCAAAAAAAAAATTCCGTAAACCAGGAGGTATTCTTTTCACCCCACCCTCCCTTTGCAGGCTCTAAATGATTTACAAACAAAAGTCCAGTATCTAAAGTGAGACTCTTACTCAAGAAACCCAGACAAGAACTCCAAACATGATCCCCTACCTCCGCTTTAGTCCCCCATTTAGCCAGAGCATCAGCCAGTTTGTTCATGTTCCCAGGGTTAAAGGTAAGTGAGGTAGAGCTCATTCTTCCCATCTGCTGAAGACAGACATTGACAACAGGCCTATACTTGGCAGGCGTCGGGATCCTGCGGTTGATGTAATCGCAAGCTGACTTATGGACGGACACCACCTCCAACTCCCCTTTCAGGGATTGCAAAGCTTCCAGGCCCCTGGGAATAGCCTGTAGCTCAATAGCCATAATATCTTTTAGCTCAGACGTTCTGCTACCACCCCGAATCCAGAGGCCCCCAGTGTTCCTCAGTACAAAACCAGTCGCAGCCCATCCCGTTCTTTTATAGAAGGCCCCGTCAACATTCAATCTATTAGCCTAGGAAGCAAGCAGATCCCACTTCCTCCGCGTTCTGGGATCCCCCTTAGAAGGAGTGTCCTGGACAGGCTTCAAAGCCTTCAAAACCAGATTGATTTGGCATTGAATCATGTGGAACACTTGAAATCTGGTGTGGGTAATGTTTTTAAAGATAGCTTCATTTCTACACTTCCAAATACCCTCCAAGATAATAGCAGTCGCCTCCCTGTGATAGGGATACTCCTCCTTCCGCTTCAGATTAATGGACAGCCAACCCTTCAGGCTTTGCTGATTTCCATTCTGAAAACCGTACTCCGTAGTAAACATCTCCCAGATACCTCTCGCATATCTACAGTCGATAAGCACATGGAATGTGCTCTCAGGGCCCTCTCCACATCTCGGGAAAGCATCGCTATTGCAGATCCTACGCTTTTCCCTATTAAGGTTAGTTAACAAACCTTCATGCAAAGCTTTCCACAAGAACACCTTAGTACGTTGGGACACTCTGAGTTTCCAAATACTCATCCAACAACCCACCACATGTTGTCTTGTATTTAGAAGTAGGTTGTTGTAGAAGAGTTTAGTTGAGAAAATACCATCTCTCACCTTAGTGTACTACCAATCGTCACTGTCTGCATCCTTGATGGGCACAGTAGTGTTCAAAATGGCCTTATAGGTTTCCTCTGAGAACCAATGTCTTGCGAAATCCATATCCCATCCTCCATCCGTCACCATCGAGGAAACTTTAAGATCTGAGTACTCCACAGGTATAATCCTGTCATCCCTCAAACTCACCTTAGCTTTCACTTTCACCCAACTATCCGTCCAGATACTAGTATCATCTCCATTACTAGCCACCAGCCCAGTGTACATCTCTATGTCCTCTCTGTGTCTACAGATGAATTTACATAGCCTTGATCCTTTGGTAAGGCCTCTGTCCTTCAGGTGTGAGTACTTGGCATCCATGACTTTCCTCCAGTGGATATCACTCCTTGTGCAAACATCTAAAACCATTCTAGAAAGGAGGGCCTCTTTCTATAGATGGGCACATTTGATCTTCAGACCCCCCTCCTTCTTGGCCGCAATGATCTTTCTCCAAGCTATAGTATGTATTTTCTGACCCCAAATAAAGTTCTTGATGCTCTGGTCGATGGTGTCACACACTGCCTCTGATAGGTGATATGATTGCATCAGATAGGCAGGAGTGGAGTTCATAATAGATTGGGCAAGAGTCACCTTACCAGCGAAGGATAAGGTTCTAATCGTCCAAGCATTGATCTTCCCCTCAATATAATTGAGAAGCTTGAGATACACCTACTTATTAGCCCAACCATGAAGCATGGGAATACCCAGATGTCTGCCTAGGTTATCGGTTTGAGACATCCCCATCTGTCGAAAAATACGTCTTCTAGAAATCCTATCCACATTTTTGGAGAAGAAAATCATCGACTTCTCTTTAGATACCTCCTGGCCCAAGACAATCCCGAAGTCGCAGAGGCATTTCATCATCAGCTTAGCTTGACTAATAGTATCTTATTCAAATAAAACAATGTCGTCAGCAAAGCAAGCGTGGGTGATCTCCAGGCCACCTCTCCTGATCTGAAGCGAGACCCACTCTCCCTCTTGAGTCATCTCAGTAATGGATTGACAAAGTCTCTCCAGGAAGAGCACGAAAATATAAGGGGAGATCGGATCTCCTTGTCGAACTCCCCGAGTAGCCCTAAACGGAGCCAACTTTTCCCCCTGCCACAAAATTCCAATCTCACCAGAGGTGATAATATTCATAATGAGATTAATGATGTTCTCCGGGATAGTCATTCCCTGGAGTGTATCGCAGATGAAGGCCCATTCCATTTTATCGTAAGCCTTAGATAGGTCGATCTTAAGCGCCATACATCCTTGTCCCCATTTTCTAGTACCCATAGAATGAATGATCTCCTGTACCAGAATAGTGTTGTCCGAGATCTTCCGCCCAGGAACAAAGCTACTCTAGAAAGGCGAGATCCATTCATGCAAGAACGGTTTGATTCTCTCAACAACAATTTTGGAAACTAACTTCAGACTGGTGTTATTTAGGGCAATAGGACTGAGGTGATTATAGTTCTCCTGTGAAGGGGTTTTAGGTATAAGAATAAGGTTAGCTCTAGCCATATCAATCAGGGTATCGCTTCCTTTGAAGAAATTGCAGATCATGTGCACCATAGACTTCTTCATTCTGGACCAGTTAGCCTGTAAGAAGCCCACGTCCACTCCATCCGAACCCGGCACTTTGGTTGGATTCATCAGGTTAAGCACCTTGTAGATCTCCTCCTCTCTAGGAACCGCAGCGAGATGCCTGGCTTCCTCATAAGAAAGAGCCGGGAACTGGCCTGGGTACCTAGCTCTGTTATAAGCATCCCTGTTACGACCATTGCACTTCAAACGTTCCATAAAATGACTTTTGACCGTCTCTTTTAGATCGTTGGCCTCCTCAATCCAAATACCATCCTTGTTCTTTAACTTGGATATGACATTCCTCCTCCTTCTACCCCTAACCACCGCTTGAAAGTACTTGTTATTCCGGTCTCCCAGTCTAATTTGGTCACACCTGGCTTTTTGTTTCCATTCCGCTTCTTCTCGATTCAACACCTCAAGCAACTCCCACTGTCTTAGAACAAGAGCTTCATAAATCTTCACTTCATACTTACGACTTAGCCTATTCTGCAAGTACTCAATGGCTTTAAGAAGCCAAATTTTCCTCTCCCTCTCCTTATGTCTCTCCTCCTTATCCCACGACTCTGCCTTCTTCATAAGGATATTAAGCGCCTCCACTACTACAGAACTTGCCTTTGGCGTCAGTTTTTTAACCCCCTTTGGCGACGGTTTTCAAGCGAAACCTATGTGGGCGCCGCTAAAGGTCGAACTTTTTGGCGTCGGTTTTCTAACCGACGCCTATATGATATATAGGAGTCGGTTATATATAGTTGGCCGACGTCTATAGGGTTCGCGCCACAAAAAAGGGCACCATACGACACGGTCGTGCTTCACTGCACGGCCGTGTATAGTACTATAGGTGTCATTTAACAACTAAACAACCGATGCCATACTCCCAGATGAAACGGCAGTGCTTCGCTGCACGGCTGTGTTTAGTACTATAGGCATCGGTTTTATACGAATAAGCGACGCCTTTTCCACCACGGTCGTGCTTTCCTACATGGTCGGGTTGTTTGTATATTAGGCGTCAGTTTTTATCCAATAACCAACGTTGTAGGTCTTTGATGACGGTGTTCTATTAATAACCGACGCCTATACTTTAATTATTTTTTTCTTATCAGTTTGTAGGCCTGCTGTGGCTGGTCAGCAGGATGAGAACCTACTGTTCAGTTTTCTGAACTGCAGGTTTACGACATCCATTGATATCAGCCTACAAACAGGCCACAAACCTGCAAAATCAACAAATATTTTTTCACACAAGTAGATACATTCAGACATCAATTCAATTATCACATTCACACATGTAGAAACATTCAAATACATGTAGAAACATTCAGACATGTATAAACATTCAGAAATATAAATTAACAAAATATCATTCAGCATCGCTATCAGCATCCCAATTATATCTTACAATCGTCACTGCTTGTATGGCTTTTGCCCATTCTTCTCTTACTTCATTTAATGCTTCCATCGTATATGGAGCATGTACATTTTTTAAGTGTTTACCTATAGTGTGGTCAGTTTTAAACACCTACAAAGAGAATGATGTATATGTATAAGTAATAATATAAAAATAAGATTGATATATTTCATACTAACTAATGAGACTATATATAATACCTCATGTGTGGTATTAATATCCAATGTGGCATGTCGGATAATCATCTGCATAAATCGCATCACATAGTATGTGCATGCCCAGCCGTTGCCTTGTGTAGCGCACTATAAATTGAAACATACAAAATATTAAAAAATACAACTAAGCACAGTTCACATAAATAATATATACATTGGAGTCGGGAACTTACTTTTACGTTCTCCCAAATTATTGGCTGGTTCTTTCTCCTTTGACATTTCCTCCAGCATTTTTGAATGCATCTAAACCCCTACATGTTAATGTAACATAGTAAATTGCAGAATTAAATAGTAATGTAATAACAGATGTTAACGGATATAAAAATGAAATATTTCTCACCAGAATAATGGCATTCTCAATATGTGTCCAATTTTTTTGTTTAATGTACTTCCCGCAGGATCTAGATAATAAACAGTGAACGTCCCAGGGACAATAACTAGTAACTCCCAATGTCTACCGCTAGAGGTAAAAAAGTTAAAAATTAATAACTCAAAATGCACAATAAAAATGGAATTTTCTTAAGTCCAAATTATAAATAAAGTAAACTTACTTGACATTGAATGGAGCTATTATTATCGTCTTCTTTTACTGACCGAAAATTGTAAAAGCATCTATACAGTATTGTTGAACACTATCAGGGTCTTTATCTACCATACTAATCAATGATGGAATCAAAAATCCCACATGATCAAATGCAAATTGTTTGCATTGATCTTCGACTAAGTAGCTGCAAAACATGTATTACGTATGCATTAATATATAAGAAACCAGATCACCGGATCTTACACAAGGTATATGGATGTATAAACAAGATCTCACTGTATCCATGTCTCTATCATTGTTGTATTCAGCCAATCATACATAAATAGCTCAATAATATCTAGTATAAATAAAGAGCTATCGTGTGATTGACCTGCATAATCTGCTTCTAAAGAAACAATTATAGGGCAATGTATATTATGTGCCCGTAGCCAACATGCCATTCCCCTACAAGCAGGACCTAACGGGTATTTTAGGTCAGTTGGAACCCAACTTGGTAATGCAGGAAGTGGAGGTGGAGGCCTAGGTGCTCCGGGTGTCTTCTTTTTAACCTGTATATATAATTTCAGATCAGTTGACCTCATATATACACATTAACAATCTAAAGTAATGTAAATTTATCTTACAATTTCAGTAGTGTATACGACATCTGCTTTGGGCCACAATATCACCCCGCCTTCTGCCTCACCAAGTGTATCAATATCTGGGTGGGCATATGGCAATGCAGCTTCCCTCCAATCGGGTAATACACATATCGGGCTCACACGAACATAGCCCTACGGCATTGGAGTCCCATGAAACGTTGCCCCAGGAAGGGACTGGTAAGCCTGCGCCTCTGCAACAACATAGTCTTGCATTCTTAAGCGGCATGGCTTCAATGCCTACAAATTTACGAAAAGAATGTTATACATATATACATATCATCATGAAAACATATCATCTTGAAAAGACTAGCTACAATGTCATAAACAATACTTACAGTAGATGTGCTAGGCGATGGGTCTCCAGGATTACTCACAGTCTGTGCATCATGAGAAGAGTGGGTCACCATAGGCTGATTGGAAGCCTGAGATGCCTGCCACAACACTATTTCTTCCTTAACCTTCTCAGCAACTATATCATTGACCTTCTTAGCAACTATATCCTCGACTCTCTTATTCTCCTATACATGGATAAAAGAAACATTAGCTTCTTATTATTGAATTCCCTTTTGCAGTAACATTCTAAAAAAAGAATAGGTTACCTCTTCTTGTGAAAGTCCCGCTCTGGGTTTGAGCTGGGATGGCCCAAAGAATGCTTTGATGCCCACACCAGCGCCTGCACCCCTAACACGTCCAGGATGCTCTAGGTTACCCAGAGCAACTGTCAATTCATCCCTTGTGCCCTGAGGGATGAACGTGCCTTGTTTCCTCTACTCGTGAAGCTCCCGCTAATCACCATCAACAAAAATTGGTAAGTTAACACCACAAATAATGAATATTCAAACGATTGCTCTAAGAGTTGTATTTTACCATTTTCGCAGCCGCCTCAGCAGTTACGGGCTTCTTTATTTCACCCTTCTTGTTTTGCCTCCCAGCTATCCAGATATCATGGTGAGGCATGGGTGTGGCAGACTCCTGAGTAGCAGCAGACTCCTGAGTAGCCGCAGACTCCGCTTGTAGTCTTTGGCGAACGCTTGCATAGCCCTTTGGACCCATAGTGTGGTCATGCACATTCAGTGCACGCCTTGCTTTTTGTGCGTCACTGAGGGCCTAGTTAGAATGCACATTAATGATTTGGTTAGTAGCACTAAGTGTTAATCTTGAATAGGTGAATACAACGTATAGTAATTAAATTGGGAGTGACGCCTAATACCTTGAATTCTTCAGATTTTCTTGAAGCAACAAAATTGTCCCAATCTTCTTTGTCCAAGAAGTTCCACTGCTCAAGGGCTGACTTCTTCTTCTTATCACCATCTTTTATGTATTCTCTATTCAGATTTGTCCTACAGTTCCTAAGCATCTTTCCAGTGCATTGCATCACGCTTTTACGATGCAGCTTCTCATCCAATGCAAACAGATTCTGTAAAATAGAATTTTAATTAACTAGTATCCAAAAATAGAATTGCAAATAATATAATTTGTAATCTACAAAATAGAATTGCAAATAATAATAACTCACGCATATATCCTTCCATATCAAGTCTTTCTTCGCCTGAGGAACTTTATGCCAATTATCATACTTAACACCACAATGGCTTCGAGTGACACACCCAAGATAGTTTACAAAATTATTGCGGTTCACTCCAATTGCATTTCCTCCATTATCAAACTCAACAACCAATTTGGATCCACTGCCACTCAGCGCTATTAACTTCTTCAACAGAGGGATGCCCCTTTTCTTGTTAAGAGTTTGGTGTTGCGCATCAAGTTGCTCCAGTGCTTCAGTGGGTACATGTGCATCATTAACCTAAAATTTGACAAAAATAAACACACTGAATTAGCCCAATATAGAAATATAGGATATATGACATAACTAGAAGATAATGAATTTTATAGAAATACAGGATATGTTTTTAGAACTTACATTGGTATCCTCGCCATGCTCGTCATGGACAACATGTTCATCATGGACTTCATGCTCATCATGGACATCATGCTCATCATGGTCAGCCATCTGAAAATTTCATTAAAAAGGCAAACATTTAGCATTTGTATTAACTAGAAAAAGGCAAACATTTAGCATTTGTATTAACTAGAAAAAGGCAAACATTTAGCATTTGTATTAACCATAAAAAGGCAAACATTTAGCATTTGTATTAACTAGAAAAAGACAAACATTTAGCATTTGTATTAACTAGAAAAAGGCAAACATTTTAGCATTTGTATTAACTAGAAGATAATGAAAAATCAAATCTGAAAATGATATTGATATTAAAAAATGATTGTTCATTCTAATTTATACCAATGTACAAGTAATATAAAGAACAATGATTAATTGTTCACTTTCTAGGCCAACAAACACATGTGATGTCATTCTTATATATAATAAATGTGTACCACCTATCCCATCCTTGAACACCTAATCTCACTAGTAAGTGTATAATGTGTATTGGGTTTTCAAGAAAATTCCGGCAGCATTTCCCCGCTGTTCTCTAAGTACATATGTACTTAGAGAACAAACGGGGAAATGCTACCGAAATTTTCTCAAAAACCCAATACACATTATACACTTACATCCTAAGTGAGATTAGGTGTTCAAGAACAGTCCCAAACCGGGGACTATCCAAGATGTACTCCTAATTAGTAAATCTTGGACGGGTTTCTAGGCCAACAAACACAATAATATATATCTACAATGAAGCCGGACTCAATACAAATAGTATATAATTTAGTGATTCTTCATTCTAATTTATACCAATGTAAAAATAATATAATGAACAATGATTAATTGTTCACTTTCTAGGCCAACAGACACATGTGATGTCATTCTTATATATAATAAATGTGTACCACCTATCCCATCCTTGAACACCTAATCTCACTAGTAAGTGTATAATGTGTATTGGGTTTTCAAGAAAATTTCGACAGCATTTCCCCGTTGTTCTCTAAGTACATATGTACTTTGAGAAAAAATGAGGAAATGCTACCGAAATTTTCTCGAAAACCCAATACACATTATACACTTACATCCTAAGTGAGATTAGGTGTTCAAGAACAGTCCCAAACTGGGGACTATCCAAGATTTACTCCTAATGAGTAAATCTTGGACGGGTTTCTAGACCAACAAACACAATAATAGATATGTACATGTTAGGGTTTCATCACAATTGATGTTAGGGTTTCATCAATGTTAGGGTTTAATCAAATCAAATTAGGATGCTAGAATGGACAAGTTTTAATCTTATATCAACATGCATCAAAATTTATTGAATTAGGTCAAGCATTAGGATTAGAAGCACAAATATATGCAAGAAAAAGATGTTTTCATATCCTAGAATTTACATAAAGCATTACATATAGATTTTTTCATATCCTTACCAACAGCAAACACGGTCGTGGCTGTATTGGCCTACCACGGCCGTGCTGGGCAGCACGGCCATGTTTGTTGCATGTAGGTAAAAAGATAGGGAGAAAGGCTACGGCTAATACCTGGAGAGCAGACCGAAGCTAGGCGGCACGGCGGGCGTGAGCAGGGAGGAAGGAGCGGGTGGCGCCGGCGACGCAGGACGAAGCTAGGGCGGCTGCGGCGACGCAGAACGAAGCTAGGTGGTGGGCGGCGGCGGCGAAGCAGAGAAGCAACACCGTCGGTGGCAACGGCGAGGAAGCACAGGCAGCGTCGGCGACGGCGAGAACCAGTAGGCAGCTAGCGGGCGATCGAACAACAGCTAGCGGGCGATGAAGACAATGAAATAGGTGCGATCGATCGTGGGTCTATTAAGTTTGTAAAGGTGTCGGTTATCAAATACAAACGACACCTAAAGTCTTCGGCGTCGGTTGATAGTAAAACACTGATGCCCAACTAGACAACCTTTACACTAAATTTTTTGGCGGGAACCATTATCAGCGTCGGTTATCGAAGGATAACCGACACTGAAAGTGGGACTTTTTGCACAAATTTTCATTTTAAATAGGCGTCGGTGAATTGTTAAAAAACTGACGTTGTAGGTGACCTAAAATGTTTTCGCTCGAAAATTGGATTTCGCGGGCGATTTTAGGTGTCGGTCTGTTATAACCAGCTGACGCTGAATACAAAGTGGTACCCGTATCTGGCTGGTCTTCGAATATAGACATCGGTTTGCATAAATAACTGACGTATAATATTATAGGCGTCAATTTTCCTAAATAACTGACGCCCAGAAAAGTGACACTGAACGTTGTTTCTGTAGTAGTGCTCAGTGAAGCTCCTATCTTCCATCCAGGCACTCTCCCAGAAATGCTGAAATGAGGCCCGCTTAGACCAACTGACATTAGTCTGCAGAAACCCTTTAGAACTCCTGGTCATCCCTCTAGAGGTCCTGACCAAGATCGGCGCATGATCCAACCCAACTCTGGGATGCACTTCAACATGGGTGTTCTGAAAGGAATCCATCCACTCATGGTTCGCTACAGCTTTATCGAGCCTCTCCTGGAGCATACCCCACTTAAAGGTCATAATAGGACCCGAGGCTCCCAGGTCCTCGAGGCCAGCCACATCCAAGGCCTCCGAGAACTCCCTACAACTTCTGAAGTTCAGATTATGACTTCCAATCGTCTCATGGGGGTGAATGATAGCGTTAAAGTCACCCATCACAAGCCAAGGAAGGCTCGAAGCCTAGTTGAGAGTGGACAGGTGCTTCCACAGAAAATGGCATTTAGCCTAGTTTGGACTAGCATAGACCACCATAACTAGGAAGTTTCTATTGATCATACAGTGAATGAACTTCTTATGAAGGGCCAACACCTCCACGGTTCCAATCCTATCCTTCCAAAGGAGCCAAATGCCACCTACAAAACCAGTCGCTTCCACCCTATGGGAATGATCATAACCCAATTGTCTAACGATGCTATCCGTAGCAGAACCACTAGTCCGAGGTTCTAAAATACCCAACATGTCAATGTGATATCTAGCAGAAAACTCTCTAATTGTATTCTGGGTATCCGTCGAATAGATACCCTGCACATTCCAGATTGTGCAGATCATCCAGACTGGATATTATCCACCAGGCTTATCTCGCCCTCCAAACTTTCCTTTTTGTTCTTCCTTCCCCTCTTCCTCGAGCCCTCCATAGTACTGTACACCTTCTTGTTCCTCAGATGGATTCCCACACTTCCCATTAAAGGTTTTCTGGTCCCCCCACCCGGCTTGGTCAAATCACCAGCTCCGAAGCAAAATGTCATCTGAGGTACATTTTGATTGACTTCGCCCGTGACGATCACCATGTCATCTTCCATAATGGTGTTGGCCACGTGATTTTTTTCTTTACCTTCCCTGGCCACAGGTCTCCGAATTACTCTTCCATTTGTTACCTCCTGTAACGGAACTCTTTCCTTGCCAGCAGCCTGGTTGCCCTTATCAGTGAGAGTCTCTGCCCGTTTTTCCTACCTTCTCTTGGTCTTCTTTTGTCTCCAATCAAAATGACCCTATCATCTATCCCAATGAGGTTTACCTACTCTGTCACTTCTTCCTCATCCAAGGCCAGGTTGCTAAACTTGTTTTTTGTACTCACATTGGTCCTTCCCCCGAGCTGTTCCTTCTTCGACTTGCGCAAAAAGAGCTCCGCATGCATAGCAGGTGTGAACTCCCCCAGTGGCGGCACCTCCTTCACCGGAGCTTGAGCAGCACCCACTGTGCCTCACTCCTCCGATTCCTTCTGGGATTCAAACTGTGCCTCCGTCCTCTTCCTACATTCCGTAGCAGAATGTCCCAAACACCCACAGTGCATATAGATCATCGGTAAGTTTTCATACTCTAAATTATACCTCTCTCCTTGGATGTAAATCACTGGCAACAATGGTTTCGTTGAGGCCAGTTTAACAGCAATTCTGGTGAACTTGCCTCTTCTTTTGAGCTCAGTGTTATTATCCACTCTCATCGTTTCCCCAATGTGGTCTCCAATCTCTTCCAGTATTCATTTCTGATATAAGAATATAGGAAGCATTGGGATGCGTACCCATGCAATGATGAACTTTGGGTTCCCTACTACCGGAGTGAACCCCAAATCCCAGGGTTGAACACTAAGATAAGAACCCGTCAGTGGCCAGGGGCCTCCCATTAGCACCTTTAGGTAATCGTCCTAACGGAGAAGTTAGACCAGATAGTAATTGTTCTCTAGATCTATAAGCCTAAAGTTCCCCATCGGGTTCCACATCACTTTGATCCGCTTCTGCAGCAATATAAATCCAACCTCCCTACCTAACACCTTGATGATGACTATATATTTCCATAGTTTCATCAAATCTGAGTACTTCTCCTTGTTTATTTCAAAGCTCAGAGTACCTTCCCTCTCCTTAACCATGATGTCCCCCTTCATCAGGTCTACATTCATGTCCTCAAATCCCATTATAGGATCCATCGCAATCCCTTCGACTCCCGCAGTGACATCTTTATACGAAACCTATTTCTGCACCTCCCTCATCTGTGGATCATCCTGCATGGACGAGAGAGAGGGAAATGCCTCCTCGCCAAAAACCAGGCCATCGACTTCCATCAATTCATCTAGCTTGGACTTTAGCCGAGCATCAGTGTTACCAGACCATCCATTGAAGACTAGGGAGATGCTTGATCTCCTGGGAATCTCATCATGGTCATTCCCATGCTCTTCTGCCTCCTGTGGATCAGGAGTTTCCGGTGACCAGCATCCCCTTCCACCGAAGAAGCCACGGCCGCCACCTATGCCGCCTCTACTAAGACCTAACAAGACGCCGCTCATCGCCAGATATCGTCCCCAAAAGACACCAATTGAGATATGGTATGGGAAGCATTCCAATGTGTCTTTTATGAAAATTTGGGGATGTAAAGCTTATGTCAGGAAAATATTTTGTAAATAGCTTGGACCCAAATCTGATAAATGTTATTTTGTTAGATTTCCCAAAGAAATGAGGGGATACTACTTTTATACTCCATCTAGTAACAAAGTGTTTGTTTGTAGGATTGTTGTATTCCTTGAAAAGGAATTTATTTCCAAAAGAATTAGTGGGAGAAAAGTAGAAGTCAAACAGATTCAAGATCAACAAGAAAATGTTAAACCTAAAGATGTATGTATGAAATAAGGAAGCTCACAAACTATTGTGGAATCTCAAGTTCCTCATGTAACACAGGAACCTCATAGATGTAGTAGGACATGCCTTGAGCCTAAAATATTTGATTATCTTGTGACTCAAGAAGGCACTGATTTGGCCATTGATGAGGAGCCAACAGACTACCTAGAGTCTATTGAGGGACCATACTCTACAAAATGTCTTGAGGCCATGAGATCTGAGATGCAATCCATGTACACCAACAAGGTATGGACCTTGTTGGATCCACTTTAAGGGGTTAAACCCATAGGGTGTAGGTAGTTCTTCAAGAAGAAGACCAACATGGATGTTGACACCATGAAAATGTGCGTAGAAATGCAAGTGTACGTGTCGATTAATATAGGCCTATTTGAGGCCCGAGTCGAACTCAGGGAGATGTAGTCTCAGTGACTACTACTAGCTATGGTGTGATCAGCTAAGATGATTAAAAAGTTTAATTTGAGTTTGAACAAAATAAAAGAAAATTAAAAATAGTGAATTTGAATAAGATGAATTCCTTATGATAACTGATTTCACCACGTGGTCTCATTGTATATTATTTCTACCGAATTATTATAAATTCCTACTCCTACCTTGGATAGAAAGCTTGTAATCAAAATTGCCCACTTCTGTGGTGCAATTCACTACCTAGATCTAAGCTAATTCCACATTTGTGGCAATTTATCTCATAGTCTAGGTGCATTATTTAAAACTTTGGGTTCTTTCCACAAATTGTACGTTGTCTTTCCCAAGGAACACGTAGGAAAGTGTATCGATTATGTTTTTCTAACCTTTAATTCTCCTGTCGGAGTAATTATTGGTCTGTAATCCTACTGATGGTTATCAAGCAATGATAATTCATTCAATTTCACAATCATATATCCAAGAATAAAGATAAATTTATACTAAATCAAGCAAAAAGTTAATACAACGATTACACGTGCTACTCCCAGGTCCTAAGGAAAGGAGGGTTTAATCCCGCATGGTTTTCAGTTGTGAATATATATAGAGAGAGAAGAAAATTGTGGGAAACATGTAGGAAATTTGTGTAACCCCTGGAGAGAAGGTGTCCTGGACGATCCTCCTCGATAAACACATGTTCTACAGTCTTCTGACAGCAAAATCACCTATCGAAGGTGCTCAGATCTCCCGATTGGCATCCTTCGACTCCTTGTCTCTCTGTCTTCTCTTTGGCCATCGTGCGGTGCAACGTGATAGTCCCCTTAGGTCTGGCTATCCTTCTTTTAATCTTAGTTCAACTTATGGTACCACATAACATGGACTGTCAGATCGGGACAATCAATTTATATTTCTGAAATTTGGTAGAGTTAGTGGCACCGAAGGCATCGGGATCCCGGTCTTGCTGAGGTAAAGTCGGTACCATCGACTTGGAAGTCGGTGGCACCGACTTGGGACAAAAATTTCCTCTGCCTCACTAGTGATCTCTCGGTGGCACTGACATCTTCTGGTCGTATTTGGCTCGGTCCCTGATGTCATCTCCGTGGCACCAACCGTGATATTCAGCGTCACCCACTCCTCAAATACATGGAAACTCCTAAAAATACAAAGCATGTATAAGACTGAGGAATGTATAAAATAATATAAATATGATGAAATAAGCACAGTTTGATGCGAAAAGATTATACAAGCCAATAATAATGATTTGTGCAAATATAATCAACTAATTGACTAACAAATGCATAAAATGAAGATAAAATAGACTGTAAAAGTGACTCAAAACCCGTACATCAAACTCCCCTAAGCTAAAATCTTGCTCGTCCTCGAGCAACAACACCTTTGGATCTGATTGAGATAAGTCGGCTGAAGGACATAAATGCATAAGGTACATCTAAAAAGTCCCCACCTTTCGGTCCTCCTTCCGGCCATTACTGACCACTAAACACTAACTGCCGTCTAGGTGACCAAAAACCTCTATCAAAGATGTCTACCCCCCAATCAATGAGACATTATCAGTTAAAGCAGTTAATATGATAGACTTTTTCAGTCCATACTTGATGCATCGTCTGATCTCCTATCTATATTGCTCTTTTTTCTACCTACCATCTACATGGAAGCAGTTCTCCTGATAAAGTATTGAATGAGGAGAAAAACATCTCAGTGGCCTACTAATGAGCACAACGGTAAGTTGAAATAGATGGTTGTGGAAGAATCATGAGCACATAAAATCAATAATTGAATCAAAAATCATGATGAACTTATAATGATGTGTACTTATAGAATGCTCCAAATGCCTAATCATTGAGGTAGAATGATGCATGCAACTATTATTTCATCTCAAAATAAGAAAAAATATCTATAAAACTACATCATGTACTAATTCTTCCTTATGATATAGGTAGTACTATTCCCTTTCTCCGTCACTTTCTGAAACTCTACTCAAATCATTTTTTTTCTTTTTCGATTTCTTTTTCTTTTTTTTTCCAAGCCCCCTTTCAACATACTATTACAGGCTTCTACTTACACTACATTTTTTTAATCATGACACTATTTTTCTTCTTTATTTCAAGGGTATGGGTAAAGTCACTACCTTCTTATGTTGTAGAAGAATGCTTAGCACATCATGATACTATATGTTTTATGTAATGCAGTTGTAACTATATGAACAAAGATGTTATGCAACTAAATGACATGCACCAAAATTTTGTTGTGCATGTATGTTTTTCTATATTTTTTTCATTTTTCACTAATACAAGCAAAAATAAACAACTATTATGCAAGGTCTACCATATAATGTAAATGCAATCAAAAAGAAAGAATGATAATATGTACTCAATCTTCTTATGGTGAAGTGTAATGCAGATGTATGTGGTGGATGAGATCACACAACTAAGAGATAGAACCTTCAGAGAAAATCATATGTCCCTCTCTAATGACCTGTGTATATTGTAATCAAAGGGTTTCTCTCTTAAATTTCAGTTTAAGGTCATGTTAGTGTTTGGTCAGTTTGGGCTCAACAAACTTGTCAACCACTTTCTTGGACAATTAAGATGGTCATTTATATCCTCATGTCCTGAAGTTGACTTACCCAAGCACTTCCGCTAGTTATGTACTCAAATACTCACAAGATAAGCTTAATTTTTTTAAAATTTACTCATATTTCATGTGCACACAATCCCAGAGGTTGACATACTCAAATGAAACCATGCATTTACTTCTCCACAAATTACACTAGATAGATTGTGGATCCTAAAAATTGCAATAAACCTAGAAATAAAAACAACTAAAATTTTCACAAACAAAACATCATAAAAGAAACAAAGAAAAGCTAAGATAAAAGGTTGTTCCAGCACCCCCCCAAGCTTGAATATGACTATGGCCTCATAGTCAAAATTCCAACTTAAGAGGTGGAACAGCGATACCATTTGCTCTGAAGGGTGGTGGAGGTGGATGGTTGGAGGCTCATTTGACCAAATTGTACTTGATAATCTCCCTCTTCTTGGTGGCCCATTTTTGTGTCTTAGTGGTGCTAAGACATGACATTCTTTATCCTTCTTTTGCCTACAAAAAATGGTGCAAAAAAAAACTTTTTCAGTGTTGTTTACAGCCTTTTTCAGGTGGTTGTCTACTAGTAGTCAGTGGCACCGACTCTACCAATCATTTTTGGTGCATCGACGCACCCACCAAACCTGGAACAATCAAAAATTTCAGTGGCACTGACTAGGAAGTTGGTGGCACCGATGGTTTATCAGTTATACGTACATGTAACTGTCTAAAAATCTTCAGGGAAGTCGGGAACACCAACTTGGAAGTCAGTGGCACCCGACTCTGCCTTTCCAAAGCCGATCTAATCACTGATCAAATCTCAGAGCCACTGACATGAATGTCAGTGGTACCGACTTTGTAAGTTTTGCACACTTCCAAACACAAATCAAGGTACCATTTTTACAAACAATTACTAAAAATTAAGTAAAACTAAGTGCATAAAATTAAAAGAACACAAAGAAACAATCTAAAAGTTGGGTTCCCTCCCAACAAGCGCCCTTGTTTAATGTCCTAGACTTGACATGAGGAATACCTTCAACCTGTCTGCTCAAGGGGTGACTCTGATGATTCATATGGAAGCTTAAACTAAACTTTATCATCACCAATCCCAAGTGTCAAGTAACCTCACCCAATGGCAGTGTTCACATCACTTGTATCTTGGAACGGCCTTCCCAATAGCATCTCAGATCCTTTCATCTCAGGAATATCCATGACCACAAAATTTACAGGAAAAATGAACTTGTCTACTTAGACTATCACATCCTCGCATATACCCTATGGATTCACAATTGATCCATAAGCTAACTCGATTGTCATAGATATGTTTGTTGGCTTCTTCAACTCCAACTTTTGAAAAGTAGCAAAAGGCATGAAGTTAATGCTTTCCCCTGACTCACATTGTTCTTGTAGGAATTGTTTTGCACCTATAGAACATGGGATGTAGAAACATCTTGGATCCTTCCTCTTTCTTGGAAACTTTCCTTGAATAATAGAACTCATCGCTTCATTGACACACTAAACATCTATATTTGTGATCCTACATTTCTTGTTGATGATATCTTTCATGAACTTTCCATATGCAGGGATTTTCTCTATAGCCTCCACTAGTGGGATGTTGATGTGGAGCTTTCAGAAGTTCTCGAGAAATTTCTTAAAGTATCTTTGCTCTTTACTCAGCTTCAGACTATCTGGGAATGACACACTTGGCTACTTCATATGCTTGTATGGTGCAACATATGGAACTTTTGGGGTCTCCTCCCCTAAGCTTGCTTCAACACCACCTTTTGAGATAGAATTTGGTACATCTTTTGTGGGTGGAATGACTTGTGGATGCTTCTCCTTGTTCATGGGTGTCTCCTTGTTGATTGTGGCTGCTCCACTACAGAGTAGAGCCTTCACCTGCTCCTCTGGCATGAGAATCTCTTATGAAACATGAGATGTGGACACAATAGTAGTGGAGTTTTTGTTACGACCCCATCTGAGCTTAATTGGTAAACTAGGGTTTACCTAGACAATTGCAAAGATTAATTGGAATAATCATTCTTGAAATCTAATTAATGACGATAACACAATTAGGATGTTTTAATTATGATAAGAAGTCAAAATGTTCTTTTGTCTTGTAATTAGGGTTTGAGAAACATAAACCCTAATCGGCCCAATATAGGGTTTTGATGATACATGAATACAGAATTTGATAAGTAGAATTTCTCACTAAATGATTTTTAGTATTTTATGTGTAACTCTGATTTACTTCAAATTTGGATATAATTTGGATATATAAAATTTGAACAACATTGAAAAATATCAGAATTTTTGAAGAATGTTCTGACCTGTTTATTGGTCGAGTTTCAAACTCGGCCGATCATATTTCCAGATTTATACAGCAGCGTGGTAATTGAATTTTATGTTTTTATTGGTAAATCCAATTGATCTCAAATTTTAACTGTGCTTGAAAAACACCGTTTTAGACACACTGTTAAATTGGCATAATTTTTGGATGACTTTTTGATCTCTACAGTAAGGGTGTCGGTCGAGTTTTGTGCAGGACAAACTCGGCCGAATATTCTGCAGACTGCAATATAGCAGTGCACTGTTTGATTTTTAATTAATTATTGGTAACTAGAAATGATCTCAAATACATACTGGAGGTCTGGAACTTCATTAGGTATAACATATAAAATTTCCAGAATCTTTTGAGCTTCTGTTAGTTATTCAGTAGGCGAATTACAGAAGCTATTGTGAAACTGAATATTCAGCCAATATAATTAAAGTTGAGTGTAGGGTCAATTTGCAATTGACCCAAGCAGCTCAAATTAGCTTATATGATCGACCACACACACACACATCTCTCATTCTTCATCATTTCATTCCAGAGAAACGAGCTCCTAGAGAGAGAGGGAGAATTAGGGCTTGAGTGGAGAAAGTGGGGGAATTGCTGAATTAGGGTTTTGCGATTCCAGGAAGGGTGAAATCAAGTAAGTTTGGATCCTTTGCATAGACTTTTATGGTGAATCTTCTCTCTCATGTCAAGATTCCGTCCATGCTCTGATTTGATCCAAGAGGATGTCGAAATTCCCTCTTTTCTCACCCTTTCTTCATAATCCCTCTTTTTCAAGGTTCCCGAGTTGAATGGAAGAAGAATTGGGAGATTTGCTAGGGATTTGATAGGAATTCGAGATTCCCTGAGTTGAGCTGCAGTTGTGAGGTGTTTTCACACCTTAGGGTGAGTGGGTTCTTCCTTCAAACAGTGTAATGCACGAATTTGATTATAGCATCTAATTCCCTAAATGCTTAGCATGTGATTCTAAATTCTGAAATGTCCGTTTGAATTAAGTTGTTGCAATTTGATATAATATGGATTCCTTCTCTATTTGAATGACTCTTTAATGGTAGATTCTTATTAGAAATGAATACAACACTTCTTAGTGATAATGCTTTTCAGATTTATATCAAATGATGCAATTAGGGTTTGACCTAATTGAGATATCACTAGAGTTTCAACCTTATTGAAAAGGACTAGTAATCCTATAAGTGGTTAGGATGTACCTCATGGGTTATCTTAATTGAATCCTATCCTTGATACCTGATATCTCAGTGAATGGTATGAAAATCTAAATTTAGTTGAATTTCCATGGTTTCATACATATATCGATTGTATATGATTTGTTGAAAACAATCTTTATTTTGTGAATGCTTATATCCTATGAAATCCTTATGAGATCCATATGAAAAGGTGAATGAGGCAAATGCAACCCTAAGAGTAGGGTGTTGGCATGTGATAAATGATTAAGGCAAATGAAACCCTAAGAATAGGGTGTTCAATGAATCATGCTATGGTAATATGAAAGATCTCGATATGAGATATGGTGATGCTTAATTGTTGAATTGTATGTTTCTAGTGCATTTAACTTTATATGCTTGTTCTCTCTGAGTTGATATCTACATACTGCAGGGTTTCTTATATTTCAATATATATCTCATAAATTGCAGGTGATGAGATATGATATGCCCTAGAAAGGGATGTTAATGAGACATGATATATGTTGAATACATGAGCTATGATGTTTTATATGATATGATATAGCAGGACATGTGAGCCTTGTGATAAATGTAAAATGAGTTATGATTTCTATTTTAAATGTATCTATAAAGTTAATAGACTTAGGTGCCCCAACACCGTAGAACCCCATTGCGCGGTTTGTACCTTTGGGGTGAAACGATCGATCTAGCCTTGTGCCTAGATGGTCGGGCTCGTGTTCAACAATAATCCGTGCGTGTGTCACGTGGCACGAGGGCAGACAGACAGTGTCCAACAACAACGCGTGCTTGTGTCACGGTGGCACTGGAGAAAAATGGGGGTTACTCAACATTAATCTATGCTTGTGTCACGGTGGTAACCCAGACCCTCCGACTGTGCACTACAGGATGGGAGGAGTCCAGAGCACTCAGAGTTAGTGCAGACAGGCCCTTGTGCGCCTGGGGCCCTTGTGCGCCCAAGAGTCCTGTGCAGACCAGGACGGACAGTCAGACTTAGCATTTCCCGGGTGTGTCGCTAAGTCTTGTACGGTGGATTCGTAGTGCACTGCGAGTCTCATATGTAGAGTGCGCTGCATATGTTTGGGGCATAAGCTAAAATATGATTATATAGGTTCACAGAGTCCCTTATAAATGAAAGAGTTAAGGAAGACTAGAGCATAGTCTTCTAGTAGTTATTCCTTGGATGCAATATTTACATTCTTTGTTATTTCAATTATATTGTTTTAGAACTACTCAGTGTAGTATTTATTGTTGTTAAATTTCATATCGTTTACTCAAATTATATCTGCAATCACATTAGTGCATTAGTCTGTTTCCATGAAGTACTCATTCACTGAGCGAGTAGGCTCACCCCTCTACTCAAACATTTTTAGGGTTAACCGCGTGGACTTGAAGATGGTCAGAGCATCAGTGTGGATCAGCCACAGGAGTCAAGTATGAGATTAGTGGAGTCAGTCGGTCCTTGTCACTCTAGGTCATGAGTAAGAGTTAAGAGAGAGAGTTGTAATTACGATGTGTAATATTATTCCTCTTTTGATATGTACGCTAATTAGCAAGTTTCATGTGCATAATGTGTGAGAGACATCATGAATGCTTATACATGTATCTTTACTATTGAAGTCTGATTAGTAAAAGAAATGTTCAGATTCCTTTGTTAATATGTTATGTTGTTCAATGCGAAGAAACGAGAGTTTTAAAGAAAAGAAAAAGTTAAGGGTGTTCTTTGTGTTACATATAAATCCTATCTTATGCCCTAATCTCATGATTTGAGGAAATTGTGAGATCGGGGTGTAACAACTTGGTATCAGAGCATAGGGTGAGTTGTCAAGGACCATTAAGTTAGTAAGTTAGAGTCCTGTGTGTGGCAGATAGGAGATGTTTGATGTTAGCTTTGGGGATTTGAGTATTTGGATATCCTGGCCCGATATCTGAGTACTTGGATCAACCAGTACAAGCTACTCTGTCTATTCTCTCACGTATACCCTGGCCAGGTATACAGTGGAAGAATGGGCTAGAGATGAACCCTAAAAATATTAGGGTTAGAAAATGAGAAAAGAAACAAGAATTAAGAGCATAAATGTAAAAGGAGATAGAACTTACATTTCATAATGTTGTTTTTGTTGGAAATGTATAGAAATGCTCTTATATGTTTGAATTGAAATATTCAATACCTTGAAATATGGGTCTTTAATATCTGTTGTACACTATGCAATTGTAGCATTTATTGATTTCACTCTTTGTAACAAGTAGACTAGAATTGACCTTTGAATGAGATTTTGTTTCTATAGTTTTGCCCGTTGATTCGAGTGAAATTGACATCAGCAGGTCTGTTTAGGTTTTCAGTCTGTACGCGATTCGGCCGAGTTGTATGTGATTCGGCCAAGTTTCCTTAATAGTCAATCAAACAACAAACTGATCGGCCGAGTTGTATGTAATTCGGTCGAGTTTCCTTTTTCAGGAAATCAAACGACAAGTTGATCGGCCGAGTTTCAAGCGGATCGGCCGAGTTGTGAAGCAATCGGCCGAGTTTCTGACCAATCGGCTGAGTTTCTGAGCTGTGAGTGGCAGTTTAGGAAGAATGTAATCCTTTGTAGTTCTTGTCTTCAGGATTTCAGGTTTGGCCTGGTCCGGTTGGCAGGATGCGTTATTAGGATCTAATGAATCCTATCAATAGCATAATAAGAATAGAATTGGAATAATTAGACCCACATCAGAGTAAGAATGTACATACAGTAAGATGTTGAAACATATGGGCAAGATCAGAACAACTAAGAATTGGTTGAAACTGATATCTGAGGTTCAACTTTGGGGTCTCAAATGTGAAACCCTTAATTGGGAATAATAGAACATGATAAGAAGTTCATAATCAGTTTATTGATTAATATTACATGAACTATACATATAAAATATAGAAAAGATATGTGAAATGTATGTATGGTTCAAGATAGCAAGAATCAATCATGAAGAATGAATCATATAATAGAGTATAATGCTTTTATGAACTCTAAAGCAAAGGCTAAGTAGAAGAATAGAGTGAGCTTTCAATAGGTCCATAAAAGTAAAAAGGATCGTATGAACATGTAATTCATAAGACTAGAACAACAAACTAGTTTCTAAGCAAAGAACATAGGTGTAGTTTAATGAATGAATAAGTCATATAAAGATGGACTGTATTCAGAAGAGAAAAACTTGATTGAAAGAGAAACTATGTTTGACCCATGCATGATCCACTTGATGTAAAAATGAAGAATATGTAATGTATTCAACATGAGTAAAAACTAATAGAAGGACTATTAATTTAGAATGTTAACTTCATAATAGTATAAAGATAAAGGTGGAAATATGTGCAACATGGTATACATGACCATACATATGAATAAGCAACATGGTCATAAGAGAAAAAAAAATTTTGAATTAAAGATGACGGGTTAAAGAATAGTATATAGTAAGAGGACTATGAAACGTAAGAAAGGGTTTGAAATATGATGGAGAAGTTACAAAATAAAGAGGTTGTGAGATTCAAGCAAGTGCTAATTAATCAAATATCTCTGTTGATAACTAAGTAAAACTACATACGAGAATGTATTAAGGGAATGTTTGAATACAAGTATTCCAAGTCTTAAAATCATCTTCTCTTTCGTATATTCCTTAATAAGAGCAAGGTGGGAATGAAATGATAAGAGAAAATGAATCATATATGGTGCATAACTACCTTGGTGGGGTCATCTAATGAATGTAATAGTGACATACAGTATGATGAAGTGCGATAAGAAATAAATTCTTGTGTGATAGCAAGAATGATGAATAATCCATTCCTATCTTAAATGATTCAATGCTAATGATGTTTATTGTATATAATCATATGAAAAGGATAGGTAGCAAAAAGTAAAGAAGTAATGAATGAGCAGAAAGATATGGGAAAGCACTAGCTTTGTGTAATATGTGAATTTGTTTTTACATGTATGATTTGTTGAAGGCATATTAAGATATGAAGTTGGTTCTACATATGATTTCGGTGTATTTGTGCAAGCTATATGTTAAATTAAAGGTGTATGATAGTAGTAGTAATTCATACCAGATATGCGTCCTAGTATTGTGTATTTGTGATATGGTGATACGGTTTGGATGATGTCAGAACACATGGAGAGATACCCTGAACAAGGTAGTCATACTTATTCACTCATATTAATAGAAAGGGATGATAATTAGATTGTTTGGACAAGTAACCCTAATGAGGTGTAGCTTGTTATACCTAGCTCTAATATAACTGAGTGATGGTAATTGAGTATGATTAATGCTTGAATGACGGATACAATCGTGGATTACCTTAATACTGTTGTTGAAACCCTAAAATGATATAATGTGATGGTTACACTTTGAATTGTGTGTGGGCCCATTGCCCACAGATCCCAGGATCGAAACAGGATAGTATGGAATGAGGTGGTAATGCTTCACCTCATGCATCCATGACCCAATGGGGATTCCAAGAGTAGTATTGTGCAATTGATTGTTGAATCTAGTCTTTTAATTCAAAACTGTTTTTCTATCTGAGTAGCATGTTATTAAAGTTTAAAACAGTATGGTGAACTTGCTTTTGTCACTTAAGGGTGATACAGAACAATAGAACTCTCTGAGCAACATAAGTTGAGATAGATGTATCAGAGTATCAGAGTTGCGCTGCGAAAGCGTGGTGGTTTATCTTTGCATTCTATGTTTGACTGTGGCATAAAGAATTTGCTTGATATCATTGAGAACTATTTGAAATATGTTATGATTTAGTAAAGAATTAAAAGATCTAATGTTGAAAACTACATTCAGGCATGAAATACAAGAGTATAATGACATGGAAGGCTTTAGAAGCTTAGAATAACCTTGAATGTATCTTTCTTGTAGGTTTATGTTTCGAGGACGAAACATTCTAAGGGGGGAGAGTTGTTACGACCCCATCTGAGCTTAATTGGTAAACTAGGGTTTACCTAGACAATTGAAAAGATTAATTGGAATAATCATTCTTGAAATCTAATTAATGACGATAACACAATTAGGATGTTTTAATTATGATAAGAAGTCAAAATGTTCTTTTTTCTTGTAATTAGGGTTTGAGAAACATAAACCCTAATCGGCCCAATATAGGGTTTTGATGATACATGAATACAGAATTTGATAAGTAGAATGTCTCACTAAATGATTTTTAGTATTTTATGTGTAACTCTGATTTACTTCAAATTTGGATATAATTTGGATATATAAAATTTGAACAACATTGAAAAATATCAGAATTTCTGAAGAATGTTCTTACCTGTTTATCGGTCGAGTTTCAAACTCGGCCGATCATATTTCCAGATTTATACAGTAGCGTGGTAATTGAATTTTATCGTTTTATTGGTATATCCAATTGATCTCAAATTTTAACTGTGCTTGGAAAACACAGTTTTAGACACTCTGTTAAATTGGCATAATTTTTGGATGACTTTTTGATCTCTACGGTAAGGGTGTCGGTCGAGTTTTGTGCAGGACAAACTCGGCCGAATATTCTGCAGACTGCAATATAGCAGTGCACTGTTTGATTTTTAATTAATTATTGGTAACTAGAAATGATCTCAAATTTTTACTGGAGGTCTGGAACTTCATTAGGTATAACATATAAAATTTCCCGAATCTTTGGAGCTTCTGTTAGTTATTCAGTAGGCGAGTTACAGAATCTATTGTGAAACTGAATATTCAGCCAATATAATTAAAGTTGAGTGTAGGGTCAATTTGCAATTGACCCAAGCAGCTCAAATTAGCTTATATGATCGACCACACACACACACAGCTCTCATTCTTCGTCATTTCATTCCAGAGAAACGAGCTCCTAGAGAGAGAGGGAGAATTAGGGCTTGAGTGGAGAAAGTGGGGGAATTGCTGAATTAGGGTTTTGCGATTCCAGGAAGGGTGAAATCAAGTAAGTTTGGATCCTTTGCATAGACTTTTATGGTAAATCTTCTCTCTCATGTCAATATTCCATCCATGCTCTGATTTGATCCAAGAGGATGTCGAAATTCCCTCTTTTCTCACCCTTTCTTCATAATCCCTCTTTTTCAAGGTTCCCGAGTTGAATGGAAGAAGAATTGGGAGATTTGCTAGGGATTTGATAGGAATTCGAGATTCCCTGAGTTGAGCTGCAGTTGTGAGGTGTTTTCACACCTTAGGGTGAGTGGGTTCTTCCTTCAAACAGTGTAATGCACGAATTTGATTATAGCATCTAATTCCCTAAATGCTTAGCATGTGATTCTAAATTCTGAAATGTCCGTTTGAATTAAGTTGTTGCAATTTGATATAATATGGATTCCTTCTCTATTTGAATGACTCTTTAATGGTAGATTCTTATTAGAAATGAATACAACACTTCTTAGTGATAATGCTTTTCAGATTTATATCAAATGATGCAATTAGGGTTTGACCTAATTGAGATATCACTAGAGTTTCAACCTTATTGAAAATGACTAGTAATCCTATAAGTGGTTAGGATGTACCTCATGGGTTATCTTAATTGAATCCTATCCTTGATACCTGATATCTCAGTGAATGGTATGAAAATCTAAATTTAGTTGAATTTCCATGGTTTCATATATATATCGATTGTATATGATTTGTTGAAAACAATCTTTATTTCGTGAATGCTTATATCCTATGAAATCCTTATGAGATCCATATGAAAAGGTGAATGAGGCAAATGCAACCCTAAGAGTAGGGTGTTGGCATGTGATAAATGATTAAGGCAAATGAAACCCTAAGAATAGGGTGTTCAATGAATCATGCTATGGTAATATGAAAGATCTGGATATGAGATATGGTGATGCTTAATTGTTGAATTGTATGTTTCTAGTGCATTTAACTTTATATGCTTGTTCTCTCTGAGTTGATATCTACATACTGCAGGGCTTCTTATATTTCAATATATATCTCGTAAATTGCAGGTGATGAGATATGATATGCCCTAGAAAGGGATGTTAATGAGACATGATATATGTTGAATACATGAGCTATGATGTTTTATATGATATGATATAGAAGGCCGTGTGAGCCTTGTGATAAATGTAAAATGAGTTATGATTTCTATTTTAAATGTATCTATAAATTTAATAGACTTAGGTGCCCCAACACCGTAGAACCCCATTGCGCGGTCTGTACCTTTGGGGTGAAACGATCGATCTAGCCTTGTGCCTAGATGGTCGGGCTCGTGTTCAACAATAATCCGTGCGTGTGTCACGGTGGCACGAGGGCAGACAGACAGTGTCCAACAACAACGCGTGCTTGTGTCACGGTGGCACTGGAGAAAAATGGGGGTTACTCGACATTAATCCGTGCTTGTGTCACTGTGGTAACCCAGACCCTCCGACTGTGCACTATAGGGTGGGAGGAGTCCAGAGCACTCAGAGTTAGTGCAGACAGGCCCTTGTGCGCCCGAGAGTCCTGTGCAGACCAGGACGGACAGTCAGACTTAGCATTTCCCGGGTGTGTCGCTAAGTCTTGTACGGTGGATTCGTAGTGCACTGCGAGTCTCATATGTAGAGTGCGCTGCATATGTTTGGGGCATAAGCTAAAATATGATTATATAGGTTCACAGAGTCCCTTATAAATGAAAGAGTTAAGGAAGACTAGAGCATAGTCTTCTAGTAGTTATTACTTGGATGCAATATTTACATTCTTTGTTATTTCAATTATATTGTTTTAGAACTGCTCAGTGTAGTATTTATTGTTGTTAAATTTCATATCGTTTACTCAAATTATATCTGCAATAACATTAGTGCATTAGTCTGTTTCCATGAAGTACTCATTCACTGAGAGAGTAGGCTCACCCCTCTACTCAAACATTTTTAGGGTTAACCGCGTGGACTTGAAGATGGTCAGAGCATCAGTGTGGATCAGCCACAGGAGTCAAGTATGAGATTAGTGGAGTCAGTCGGTCCTTGTCACTCTAGGTCCTCAGTAAGAGTTAAGAGAGAGAGTTGTAATTACGATGTGTAATATTGTTCCTCTTTTGATATGTATGCTAATTAGCAAGTTTCATGTGCATAATGTGTGAGAGGCATCATGAATGCTTATACATGTATCTTTACTATTGAAGTCTGATTAGTAAAAGAAATTTTTAGATTCCTTTGTTAATATGTTATGTGGTTCAATGCGAAGAAACGAGAGTTTTAAAGAAAAGAAAAAGTTAAGGGTGTTCTTTGTGTTACATATAAATCCTATCTTATGCCCTAATCTCATGATTTGAGGAAATTGTGAGATCGGGGTGTAACAGTTTTGGAGTGCTTTAACTGGCGTCATGCATCCTAATGAAAATCCATAAAAACTATGAGGGAATGGAACTATGGACTTATTATCCAAATCTAGTTGCATGATGTTCCGCTCAGGTATCTCCTCAATAGGGGGCTTTGGCTGATTGCTGACTGAGATATATTTAACATGTTGATGTTGTTGAGTAGGAGTGGCATTCCCAGTAGGTTCCTTCTGAATGAGCTTCTTCATGGAAGCCATCTCCTCTAAAATTTGAGAAATTTGATATTGCATACTCTGTATCTATGCCCCATGGCTTTGAAGAACATGTGTCTGTCCCATGAACAACTCATTTTTGCTTGAGCAGTTTCTTGAGCATCTCATTGATACTATCTTCTTCATTATTTTTGTACCCATGTTGCCTCATGTATTTGGCCTTTTCTACCTCTTCTTCTTCTTCCTTCTGATATATCTACTTAGCAATCAATTCCAGCTTTTCATTCAATGCATTAATTGCCTTTAACTCTGCCACACTCTTGATATGCTCTGGGTGTTCTCTCTCATTACCCCAGGATTGGTTTTTAGCCATGTTCTGTAGTATATCATGGCACTTAGATGGCGTGTTGTTGAGAAAGAACCTTGTGCCCACACTATCTAGAGTGACACTCTCATTATGGTTAAGAACAAAATAGAACATCTTCTCCTGGTTTTCCAGATCTATCCCATGATGAGGGACTTTTCTGAGCATATTCTGGAATCTCTCCTACGCCTCTAGACATGATTCTTCAGCCTGTTGCTTGAAGTTATAAATCTTTCGAACAAACTCATTGGTCTTCTCTGACAAGAAGTATCTTTCAAAGAAGACCTCAATCATCTGCTTCCATATCTCAACGAATTCCTTTGGCAGGTTGTATAGCCATTCTTTTGCCTTGTCTGCCAGTGATGATGGAAACAACCTCAGGGAAATAGATGTCTGTGGAAATTTATCCACTTTCACCATGTCACAACACTCCACAAAGTTTTGTATGTGTGCCACCAGGTCTTCATGAGTATGGCTGTGAAAATCCTATGACTTGACGAGTGCAATCAAACCTAGATCAATCTTATACTGAGCTACATTCACGTTCTACTTTTTGATTGGCCCTATTTGTGCAGCTGAAGAAGATGCTTTTATCCTTTCCCAAATGGTCCTCTCTACTCCTGGATTACCGTCCCCCATTGCTTGTTACCTGGGTGTAAACGGTACACCTTCTGGTATAATTGTCTGAACTGGAGCCTCGACATTGACTGGGACCGCAGATGTAGATTCTGTGTAATCTGTGGTCTGTGTTTTCACCATACACTAGTACCTGAAAAATTGAAATCATTTAGTCTCGGTACTTAATAGAGAAAATTTGTTTATATGTTATATTCACTAAATGTCCTATGATTAAAGTAAAAAAATGAAAGATGGACTAGATTGGCTGACCGCAACACTCATAGTGTTGAAACATCGTCGTATCCCCGGCAACGGTGCCAAAAACTTGACACACTGAAACCGTGCGTAGAAATGCAAGTGTACGCATCAAATAATATAGGCCTATTTGAGGGTCGAGTCGAACTCCAGGAGACGTAGTCTCAGTGACTACTACTAGCTACGGTGAAATCAAGTAAGCTAATTAAAAAGTTGAATTTGAGTTTGAACAAAATAAAAGAAAATTAAAACAATGAATTCGAATGAGATGAATTCCTTAGGATTACCGATTTCACCGCGGGGTCTCGTTGTATATTATTTCTACCGAATTAATATAAATTCCTACTCCTACCCTGGATAGAAAGCTTATAGTCAGAATTTCCCGCTTCTGCGATGCTATTCACTACCTAGATCTAAGCTAATTCCATGTCTATGGTAATTTATCTCCTAGTCTAGGTGCATTATTAAAAACTCTGGGTTCTTTCCACTAACTGTATGTTGCCTTTCCCAATGAACGTGTAGGAAAGTATATAGATTATGGTTTTCTAACCTTTAATTCCCCTTTTAGAGTGATTATCGGTATGTAATCCTACCAATGGTGATTAAGAAATGATAAGTCGTTCAATTTGACAATCATATACCCAAGAATAAACAGAATTTTTACTAAATCATGTAGAAAGTTAATACAATGATTCCCAGGGCTACTTCCGGGTCCTAAGGAAAGGAGGGGTTTAGCCCCTCATGGTTTTCAGTTGCGAATACATAGAGAGAGAGAATAAAAATGTGGGAAACATGAAGGAAATTTATGTAACCCCTAGAGAGAATATGTCCCGGATGATCCTCCTCGATAAACGCACATTTTGTAGTCTCTCGGCAGCAAAATTGTCCGTCGGAGGTGCTCATATCTCCCAGTTGGCATCTTTTGGCTCCTTGTCTCTCTCTCTTCTCTTTGGCCATCGTGCGGTGCAATGTGATAGTCCCCTTAGGTCTGGTCATCCTTCTTTTAATCTTAGATCAACTTATGGTACCACATAACGTGGACCTCTGGATCGGGATGATCAATTTAGATTGTTGAAATCTGGCAGAGTCGGTGGCACCGTCCTATATGTCAGTGGCACCGACGGTATCAAGATCCTGGTCATGCTAAGATAAAGTCATTACCATTGACTTGGAAGTCGGTGGAACTATCTTGGGGTGCAAATTTACTCTGCGTGGTGATGCTCTCTTGGTGGCATCGACAATGATGGTCGGTGGCACCGACTACTTCTGGTCATCTTTGGCTCGGTCCCTGATGTCATCTCAGTGGCACCGACCATGATAGTCGGTGTCACCAACTCCTCAAATACATGAAAACTCCTGAAAATCCATAGAAAGCATGTATAAGACTGAGGAATGTATAAAATAATATAAATATGATGAAATAAGCACAGTTTGATGCGAATAGATTATACAAGTCAATAATAATGATTTATGCAAATATGATCAACTAATTGACTAACAAATGCATAAAATGAAGATAAAATAGACTTGTAAAAGTGACTCAAACCCCGTACATCATATGGTAATGTAAAAAACCTATAAGGGAATATTTGTTGCAAAAGGTGTCAAACAAGTTCAGGTGTTGACTATGATGAAACTTCTTCACCAATTGCCATGGTTAAGTCCATCAGGGTCATGCTTGCCATTGCATCTTATTATGACCATGGCATTTAGTAGATGCATGTTAAAATTGCATTCCTCAATAGTAGTTTTCTTGAGGATGTGTACAGGACACAACCCAAGGGTTCTATAAATCCAAAGGATGCAAATAAAGTATGTAAGCTATAAGGGTAAATCTATAGATTGAAGTAAGCATCTCAAAGATAGAATCTTCATTTTGACGAGATAGTCAAAGAGTGTGGCTTTAGTAGAAATGAAGATGAAACTTGTGTGTACAAGAAGGTTAGTGGGACCATAATTTTATTCCTCATATTGTATGTAGATGACATACTGTTGATGAAGAATGACATTCCTACTTTACAAATGGTAAATAACTGGCTTGGAAGTACCTTTTCCTTGAAGGATTTAGGTGAAGCATCTAATATCCTATAGAGATAGATCAAGAAGGCTTCTTGTCCTAAGACAGAGTACATACATTGATAAAGTGATGAAGAGGTTCAACATGTATGACTCAAAGAGAGGGAATTTTCCCATGTATCATGGAATTAGCCTATCTAAAGCCCAAATTCCTAGTTCTTGTGATGCATGTATAACATTACATATGCATCTGCAATTGGATCTATCATGTATGTAATGTTATAAACTCATTTTGATGTCTTGTATACCTTGAGCATGATGAGTAGATATCAATCAGATCCTAGTGAGAGTCACTAGATTATCATAAAGAACATGCTTAAGTACTTGAGAAGAACTAAGGATCATTTATGGTGGTGAGGAAGAGTTGGGTGTAAATGGTTACAACAATGCATGCTTCCAAGCTGACAAAGATGATTATCGAGCACAATCAAGATTTGTGTTTTACCTCAAAATGGAGTTGTGAGCTGAAAGAGTTCCAAGAAAGATACTGTGATGACCCCGAATTTTAAAGTTTTGGTACCCAATACAATATGTGACGTCCATGAACACTCCTAGTTGGTTAATCCCAAGTTGAGGTGACATGTTCTCTAGCACAAATTTCATTAGCCCAAAAGTATGACTCTAATACCATCACATGAACCATAATATTATCTAGGGCATCTATTGAGATAAGTGATCTTTGGAATGAACCCACTTAGATTTATATTATTGGTTCCATTATCGATGGTTTTGAATCCAATATTGGTCACACATAATTCTAGTCATTATGAAGCTTGTGTTAACATCTCTTGGCATTTAAAAAAAAATCTTTTGAGAGATTTTAAACATTGGCTGTTTCATTAATGACTAAGGGTTAAAATAAATAGGAATTAGTTTGATTTCATTCACCCACATTAGTGGCATGTCACACGTCCCTTCTCTTGGTGGCAAATTTGTAAGTGAAGGCTCACATATATAATGACTCGTCAATCCAATTAGAAAGGGATCTAACCCTGGTCGAATAGGGCCACATTTTCCTTGATCTCTTTTTCCCAGTAATATGTGAGCTCCACTTGTTGCAGTTGGAGGATTAGATCCTATAATCCTGGGACTGTTGAACAGCTATTGGAATAAGTTGTGTATAGTGTGGCATGAATTCAGAACCAGAACCCCTAATCCTAGTAACCAATTCATTGAAGAGAGACCAGACCCCCTGACACACACACATTAGAATTCTCCAAAGCTTTACACAGATGGTGGATGGAGGTGAAGGAGAGAAAGAAACCTCAAAGTGTCGTCTTTTTGGGGTAAGGGCCTTCATCTTATTCCACCTTACCATAGATGCAGGTTATGGGGAAAAAGATCTCAGTATCTTCAGTGTCATGTACTAAGAGTGGATTAAGCTACCTGCGAGCCATGTGGATCAAACCTCCAGGTTCAATGAGGATGATGAACCTTCGACGATGGGTTTCAAAACTCCCTTCCAGTATTTCTATCTTCCTCTGTGGTGTTCATGCAGCTAACTTGGAGTCTGTCAACTCCGGTGGCTCTAACTTCCTCTCGGCAGTGAGATTCCGACCACTTCAGATTTACGGATGACCTGCAATCTCTGTGACATGGTGAACGGTGTTGGAGGTCAAGGTCTTAGGGCTTCTTGCCTCCCTACTGCTCAAAGAATGACGCCGCCATGGACTCTGAATTTGGACCTCCTTTGATCCTAAAGCCAGTTGCTCCTCCTGAACCACCATCCTCCCTTCCTCGGTGCCAAAGGATGCTGCCTTTTCCCCTTCTGAAAACTCCCTTTCTGCAGCGCCGCCATCCGTCACAGGCCTGGCCGTGAGTTCCAATGGAGCACCTCCACCCAGATTCTCGGGAGCCCGCCAGATCCTCCTCGATGCCTACAAGATTTGAGAGGGCTGCCATCCTCAGTAACCGCACGCTGGAGCCCTGTTCTGTGGCGGCGTCCTCTGTGCGTCGCGCAGGACCAGATGAGAAAGAGAGAGTTGGCGAGAGAAAAGAAAGAAAAAGATCGATCCCTCTTGACCGTCAACCCAGAATGATCTGAGTCCAATTTGACTGAACCGGTCATCCAAGAGTCTAAATGAGCCACGTGGCAGCGCTTGATTCGCCTAAAGGTAATAATTCACTCAAAAATCTAGTGTATGTACAGATCTTAGAAATTGCATTATAAATAGCGCCCCTGGCCTATAAATACCCTAAAAAATATACACATACTCAGAAAAATGCCTACTTTATTATAGGATCCTTATATTAGTCTTTTGAGATAGTAATATCTATGATATTTAAATTAGATGAGAATGCTTCATTTAAATGGTATAATTAGAAAATGGTTGAGATTAAATCTGATAAAAATAAATTTGAACCCTGATATAATCTAGAAACTAAATGTGGACTCCTATCTTGATATTATTGAGTAATTTAAGGCCTTTTCTCATTATTACCTAATTACATGTTTAATCCTTATATTAATTGTAGAAAATAGGGAAAGTAACAGAAAATTATGAAATTCATACCAGACCTTAATAATGACATATATATCAGACTAAAAATATTGGAAACCCTCTCTTACATCAGATTGATCTAGATTTGGCCAAAACCCTAATATGGAACCTAATGTTCAGATAATGAGCCATAATCTAGAAAATGACATCATTAAGATAATTCTAAGACAAGAATGCAAGTAATGATGAGAATATCCTAATGAGTTAAGAAAACCCTAAAATGGATATGATTAGGGTTAAGATGAGATGTAAGATGATGAGAATTTGATGATGGTATGTGGTCTTGTTTTAATCAGGTTGTGGACACAGTTCTAGATGATCCAAGATGGTTAGAAATCTCTGAACTCAGGTACGTGGATATAATTATATTACTAGATTTGCTGGATGTTAAATATGTGTACTTTCTTGTTTGTACTTGAAATACATTGTTGGATGTAGATCTATATGTATTGTCATTTCTGCCTTAAGCAATAAGAACACTAAAGAAAGAAAATGGAATGTAGTTACTGATGGTTCATTAATCTCCCTATTAGAGAGGGAAAGTATTAATGTTGACTAGCACCTCACTAATGGTACAAGGTACATGGGGAGATCCCTAATGGTACAAGGTACGCGGGGATAGGGACCAATAATTTATGTTTGTGCTAAGTCCACCATAGTAATACATGTCCATTGAAATATGGTTAATAACTTGGGTTTACCTGATTTTCTACCTTAAATAATGCTTTCATTTTTCTTTCTTCGTTTTCAAGTATTTTAAATATGCCATCATAGTATAGTATCTTTCAACCATGAACCAACTTTATGTTGATTCGTTGTTTCACGTATGTTTTAGGTTCAGAGCTAGCGTGGGATAAAATATGGGAAGTGAGCAATTGTCTAGGTTGTACCTATTGTGTTAAGATCATGTTAGCATACATGTTCATAGACTTATAGAATTTTCTTCAAACTATGTAAATGTAAGTTGTAAAAATAATTCATTTGTAAAGTACATATTGAATGCTGAGAAATGTTATGGTGTTGTTATATTGAATGTTCATGTATGCGCATATTGCTTCTGCATCGCTCTCTGATATAATTGCTAATGTTTTCGGATTTTGTCTTCTCATCTCCATGGGGTTTTGAGAAGGTGAAAATCCGGGGACGTTACAGATACAATTTCTAATTCTACATCATAGGTTGAGTATATCACTACATCCAATGAAGAAATAGAAACTATCTCAATCAAGAAGTTCATAGTGAACTTGGGGTGGTTCTTAGCATTAGCAATGCAATAGTGTTATAACAACAATGGAGATATTGCACAAGATAAGGAACCCATATCGTACTAGCATTTCTAGCACACACTAAGGTAGTTACATCTCAATGAGATCATATAACAAGGACATGTGAAGATTTTTAGAATATCGACTAATGGCAATGTTGCTGACCCATTGACAAAGGCACTTTCAAAGCAAAAGCATGATGGACATGTTAAAGAACTTGGAATAAGATTTATGAGTAATCAACTCTCTAAGTTCAAGTGGAAGTCTATTTGTATGTATTACTAGAGAGACAATCATATGATGACTATAATATGGCATGATTTAATTGATTTGATAATAATTAAAGGTGATTCCATTTATTCGGTTTCATTAATTTATATGTGATAATGATGTAACATAATAAATGTATAAGGGATGATGATACTCGATCACATATGTATTTAGGTATAGGACTTGAAAAATAAGATCACATGTATGATAAGAATACATACATTCTTGTTAAGTCCCTAGTTACAAACTATAATGGAACAAAATGGATAATAGTAATACATAATACTTGAATATGTGTTTGTTGATGACAAAATTTAAGAAGTCATGATATGTTATATCAAACAAAACACATAGGTACTTGTTAGAGAATAATGTACCATATAGACTCACCTTGAGAGTGATACATGGAGACCATGGAATAGTTGTCAAAATCAACTTTCATAGAATAGTGGTGATTGTGGTTCTTTGACTTGAACTCACTAAACTCATCACATGTTGTTCGATGTATTTGACACCATCAACCATAACCTTGAATAAGGATTTCCATAAAGGTGGTGCTCAGGTTCATTGAGACATATGGGGATGACTACGAGTGATGTGTATGGGATTTTTCCCTCCTACTGGAGATGATATCCTCGCCACTTGATAAGAGAGATTGAGAAATGCATGGCCATTCTCATGTGATTCATTATGTGATATTGATTTCACGTGTATCTCAATAGTTTAAGAAACATGGATTGAATATTGAAGAGGATGACAATTCCCTACCTTGATTTCAATATGGATATCAAAGACAAAGAATCTATACATTCACAGTAACACTAAATATGTTCTCCAACTTTCCAATTGCTTGGGTAGCAAAGATGTGTTTCTAGATACTACTCATTGCTTGTGATGTCACAAATTAGTTATGGACATTCATTGCCAATGTAACTTGGGACCCACAGGGTTACCCACATAGTATGCACTTGGAATAGGAGTTTACTCATGAATATCGTTTTACTTAATTGCCAAAGTGTCTAGGTTTTGAATTTAAACAACAATGGCTGAAAATTGACTGACAAGATTGTTGACAGACTCATTCAAGTGTTGAACCAATTGATTAAAATATTAGTTAAATTTAAACTACATTGGTGAAAATTTCCTAAATTGGGACATGGATCGACCATTTTAGTTAGTGAACGACTGGTTCAAAGTCTCGAGTGACTAGTTCAGTTGATAAATAGCTCGGTTCAGTAATCAATATGATTAGTTCAAGGATTAATGTTGACGTCATGTTGTCCATTAATCTAATATTGAAAGCCAATGTGATTGAGAGTAGGAAAGAAAGCAAATTAAGTGGTTCTAGAGTTGAACCGATTGTTTCACATGCTAACTGGTCGTTTTAGGTGTGAACCGATCATTTCATGGTTCACAACTTCTAGAAAATCCATTATAATCTGTCTCATTGACTTCCAGTTGATCTAGAAACCCTGACCCTGTCCCTCCTATATATCAAGGGGTAGTCAAGGCTTTTAGAGACACAATAATTCTCTCCAACAAGTATTGTCCTATAATAGTTGAGGTAACTAGATAGCCCAAGAAAGTCTTACCTATAAAAGGGAGGGACATCAAGGTAGAGACAAAATCGGAGAGCAAATCAACCCCAATAGGTTGATGTTTGAAGGGACAAGTCCTTCCCATTGGCTCTGGACACGCAACGTGGAGTTCATGGTGGTCGACATGGACTACATAGAGGCGTCGAGGTGGTTTATCCATTCTAGGAGGACAACAACCACCGTCATCCATGGTGTTGCACCTGGAGGCCATCATCTCCAATTGTCTAAGTACTACTTGAGAAAGAACCACGTTGCTGCAAGGATAAGTCCTAGACTTGCTCTTGGACTAGGTATATGCCTTGGAACCCTCCTTCCCAATTCATAGTGGTTGATGCAATCTACTGTATAAGGGGAATATGGCAGTAAATCTTTTGTTTTCACTACCACATCTGATGCCATAACTCCCTACACCTTTATAAACTAAGAATTTTGTGTTATTTACTTCATCTAGTGCTAATGGAATCAATGAATGTATCCGTTCAATGTTATTCATCCCTTTTCTTCATTTTCTCACAGCTTGAATCTACTAGAAAGTGCAGTTTATATGTCTCAAGAATGTATTCATTTCATGTTTTGATAACAATACTCATATACACAACATTATGATACTTCTTTGTGCACTCGTACCACATGGTAGTTATAGATTCGTGTGGATTACAAAGTATGTCACTATGCTAGAAAGAGATGCTGAGAGAGAGTGTGTGTGTGTGTGTGAAATGAGAGGGAGAATGGGATATTAAGTCATTACTATAAGTAATAAAGATTATTGTGTCTTATTCTTATTTTGAAATGAAGCAATACATATGTATGTGATAAATGATGCCTATATATACATATATATTACTATACAAAAGTGAGTCTTTTACTTACAGATCTGACATTTCTCTTCTTTAGAAAGTCCCAATTAATGATATTGCACTAGTGTCAAGATGTTGTGTTCTCATAGACTCTCTCTCTCTCTTTTAATAATTTATCTTACTTTTTTAATATATTTTTCCTATCTCAACTATCACACATGTTGATGCTCAACATTTCCCACTACCCGCACGGACATCCTACTTCTTGAATGTGGGTGAGAGTGGTAGGCAGTTAGCGGGTTGAGGAAGCAACAACTAAAGCATTTTGCAAACATTATTAAAATGCACGGTACTATTTGATAGAGAAACAACTATTCATATCCATACTATACACGCATCAATATCTATTCTTCTTCAATAGAAACTATTTCATTTGGAAGCCCTTCTTGAGAAGACCCTTTTTTGGCAACCTCAACCATGATGAGTTAAGATCTAGTATAAATCTATTTCTCAGTCAATGACATGTCTCAATGACACTAGAAACTTGGTTATCTCATTGATGTGTTGTCATGTGCTCCTAGTAAAAAGAAGGGTGTTTCTCCAACTTTGTTCCCTCAATTGCTATCCTACTAGATCCTCCTAGTGACACCCTCAATCCAACCCAAGATATCCATGAACTCATATGCATAAACGACTATAGTGGGACATAAGACAAGGTCAATGTCTACATCAAGGTAGCTTCTCTTACTGCAGTGTTCTTCTGGCAATCATTGTCTGATCAATCATGTTCATGCTAGCCTGAGTCTTATGGAGAAATGAGGGAAAGGTGGTAATTTTTTATTGTTGTTGATGTTGATAGGCACTGGTCATCCCCGCTTCCATTCCTATATGGATGGATCTGATTATTTCTTTACAAAAAAGTAGTTGAGATCATCAAGGACTTCCAAAACTTTTTAATTGATGTTGATGAATTTAACTACATTAATGTTTATTAATTGATAAGTATGTGATGAATGGAACATATGTATGTGATGAATGATGTCTATATATGTACACACACACACATATATATATATATATATATATATAAATATAAATATATATATATATATATATATATATAAATTGTTGTTATGTAATCCCTAACACACACACACACACAGATATATATATATATATATATATATATATATATATATATATATCGTTGGTATGTATGCCCTAATATTCTCACATGATGATTGTATTAGGATATTATTTGATTTATAGTAAAGGTGTTATTATTTTTTTCTCAAATATGAGATGATGATATAACATAATAGATGTCTAAAGAATGACATTATTTGATGACATAAGGGTTGGGTTGAGGACCTAAACATGATATCTTAGGTATATTCTTGTCACATCCCTATTCAGATATTATTGTGGAAGCTATATAGGAAGTTATAATACTTAAGACTATAATGTGTGTTGACTGATGGCTAAATCTCACTAGTCATGATATCAGATATCAAGTCAAACATATAGGTACTTGTTAGAGAATAAGTGTACTGCACAAACCCACCATGAGAATGATACACTAAGACAATTGAATGGGTAGTCAAAATTATGTATCACTGTTATAGTTATGATTGTTGTTCATAGACGTGAAGTCACTACAATAATCACATGGTGTTTAATGCAATTCAACACCACTCAATGTGACCTTGAATAAGGCTTTCTATACAAATGGTTCTTGGGTACATAGTTACACATGGAGATTGTTGTGAGTGATGTAGATGAAATTTGTCCCTTCGATAAGAGTGATATCTTGGTCACTTGAAAAGTGAGAGTATGAAGTGTGTGGACATGCTCATGTGAGTAAATATGTGATATGAGCTCACATGCATCTCAACATTCTACTCTAGTTCAAGAAATATAAATTGAATATTAGGAGTATGATGATTTTATGCCTTGATTTCATTCTGTATATATGTGATAAAAAGACTATACAATCATTATAAAACTGACTCAAGTTTAGGTTGATTTTTCTTCCTATTTATCTAATAACTTGTATTACACTATGTAAAGGGGAAATGGTCAAGGATTTTTATACACCTCTTCTCACATTCTTGCAATGTGTTCGCCTAGCCATCTTACTCATGAAAGGGAAAGATAGCATGGGATGGAGAGTTGATGCTATCATGTCAATGAACAAAAGGGTTTCTTCTTCATTGTGATGTCCCCAAATTTTCTAAAACTTAATCTAATGTGTGATGTCAAAATTGATACCTCACCTCAGGGATTTCTATAAAACAAGCATTTGGAAAATTTGGGGAGTCACATTCGCACTAGCCCAAGAAAACTAACATGGAGTTCCCAGTAGTCTGTATGGACTACATAGAGGTGTAGAGGCTTTGCCAACATGATAGAATATGCACCATTCTAGGATAGACCCACATATCTACCATCAGATTTCCACTTAATAGATGACGCACCATGCTAGGGTGAGCCAACGCTTGGTAGATCAATATTTTCATGTGTGTTGCATATGGAAAGCATCATAGGCTTAATATTGTATTGAGGGATTTGTATTTACAAATACATATCCTATCACCACATATGTGATGGACTGGATTTTTGGCTTAATTTTGAGGACAATTTTTTTAAGGTGTGTAGAATGTGATAGAGTTCTCTTTTAAAACCTTTAATATCCAATAACATATTGGAATGCATATGTTGAGTTATCTTGAGAGTTACAAGTGTTTTGTTAAAGTTTGAGTGTTGATTGATGTTGAAATCATGATTAAGATCCCTAAGTTCATGCCTTTTTGGAGTATTTAATTGAATAATCAAATAGATGAGTTTTGTCACCAAATTTGATTATAATGTAGCTTAAGAGGTAGTAAAGCCATGGTTAACATTTAGTGGTAATTGGAGTATCTTAGAGGGAGTTATTAAGGTTTGAAATTTGGAAAATAATGTGCATTATTGGCAATTTATAGACCTAAGTTGGGTTTAATATGGTGCCACACACCCCTTTGGTTGAGGGAAAATTGCACATCCAAATCTTGGCCATTCATGGCTAATATGGTGCTTGAGGCCTTTGACTTAAATGAGCCATGAATCCTATTATGGGGAGTTCCTTTGTAGTTGTCGGATGTACCTTGGATGGCTAGATCTTCATCCCTTACCTCCGATCAGACTAGATATCGGGGGGTTGTAGCGAGTGGAAAGTCTTAACATCACCCCACATCAACATCATGATCTAAGAAGGGATAATGAGTGGGAAGTTTACTTTTCCTTGCCAAGACCTACTAACTGAGCCCCCATTTGGAATAAATGGAGAAGAGACAGAGTAACTCCAATCTTCCATCCCAACTACATCTCCACGCGACGATGCAGTGGGTTATGGTAGGGAAAAGTTGAAGTTAAAAGAGTGATTAGAGGAAGCCAATATAGAAAAAAGAAAAAGAGGGTCTAGGGAGTGGAAACCATGGAAAAGATTGGGTTTTCATAGAGTCTTCCCTGACCAGCGAAGTCCACCTCATCGGAGAAGAGACCTTGAGTTTGTAATCTAGGTTTATGATTTCCCACCCCAATCAGATGATGTGGAGGGGTTCATGAAGGTTTAACAGAGCTCTTAGAGTCTCTAGATAGAGCTAGGAGGGATCAGAGGTGTTTTTCCCCTTTGCTCTACTATGATAAAGACCAGCAATAGAGAGACCTCTAATCCTCAAGTAATAGTGACAATAGAGGTTGATGAAGAACCGACAATGCAGAAGGATCATCTCTAAGGAGTTTGGAGGTTCTGGAAGTTGTCTAGGAGAAGTAGATCACCTACTTTTCCTCAACAAAGAAGAGCCATACGGGGGCACCTCCGCAAAATAGAGTCTTACAGACTCATCTGTCAAACCTAGGACGTGAGAGAAACAAAGGGGATGGGTTGAATTGGGTCCAAGTCATGAGTCGGCTGGTCCAATCACTGAATTGGGTCTAGAAGATAGACCAGGAACATCACCTAGGCTAGAGAAGGAGCCACACCCTTATAGGGACACATGATGGATCAAGATTGGTCCACGAAGGTAAAATACCCCCATAAACTGACAGTTCTTGAATAAATCATAGAAAATAGCCATCTTATCATAAAATTACAAATAAGGTACCAAAATTCTTAAAACAATGATTAAAACAACATGAATGCATAATATTAGTACTTTTATGTATAAAATTATATGATAACATGTAATATGTTATACAATTGTTTGATGGATAATAAATATCAAACGATGGCCTAAAATTATGATAATAATTTAGTAAATCCATATTCATGTTTGTAATCTATTTAAGGTCATTGATTATGATATTTATGCAAGAAATCATGTAATTTGATCCATATGGATAATTAGGGCTAATAACCCTAAATAAAATGCAAGAAATACATCCATGCTCAATAAATGATGGAATTTATGGAACACCTCATATTTGTAACTGGAATCTAATATGTAAGTTTGATAGAAGTTAAATGTACAAAATTCATGGTACATGAAGATGACCCTTAATATAGGGGTTATAACCCTAATATGAATAATGTATACAACCTAGGGCTAACATGTTCACATAATAAGGTGAAACTTGATTATTGGAATAATGAGTCATAATCTCAAAGACAACATTAGTAAGATAATTCTAAGACAAGAATGCAAGTAATGATGGAAATATGCTAATGATATAAGTTAAACTCTAAAATGGTCATACTAGGGTCAAGATAACAAGAACCTGATGGTGGCATGTGATCGTGCCTTAATTAGGGGTTGAAAAGCATATAGTTTTCTTGAGGAATATGTGATGATCAGATTATCTCTTTTGAAGGCACGTCCGTACCTATTACTTGGCCTATTATACCGTATGCTTGTATTATATGTGCAGCAAACTACTTGGCATATGGTATTGGATGAAATGATTGTTCTTATATGATATCTTGGTTGATTTTCCAAATTTATGGCTATGAACATGTGAAACATAATATATCTATTTCATTATATCTAAGCACTTAAAATCTTTGGTTGTAAAGTGCTAGAAACTAAAGTACTTCAAATCTTTGGTAGTAAAGTACTTGGAAATGATCCAACTCTTTGGTAGTTAAGTACTTGGAAATTATGCAACTCTTTGGTAGTAGATCCTAAATGCCGTAATGCACTAAACTCTCAGGTAGTAAATGCATGGATGATATAATGGAAAATGTGCCCAAAACATGTGTTCTCTTTTGCTAACAAGCATTCTTTGTTCAAGTATGATTTAGTTATATTTCTTCTATTATTGCCAATTATTAGTTGTATCTTATTGACAAGCTTAGTAATGAGAGGTATATAAAAGACATGTAGGCATACTCAGTACAATGTTCTTGAATATTGTGCTAACGTGTACCACATGTAATCTTTTGTTTAGGTGATGTGGACATATGCTCTTAAAGAACCAGGATAGTTGAGAGTTGTGTGATGAGTTGATGTGCATGTGGACTTGTTGTCTTAAGATCATGTTGCTTAGTGGTAGTACATGTATATGTAGAAGTTTGTTGTTGAATATATAATATCAATTGTTGTAACAATTCATTATGTAATTATATGTTGAATGGTGAGCTCTTGTTGTATGGTTTGTTTTATTATTCATGTGCATGTGCTATTGTTGTTTCCTTGTGACATTCTCTGATTTTATTCTTCTTATAATAGTGTGTGGTGTTTAAATTGGTATTCACACTGAGGTGGGGGTTTCAATTTTGACATCACACATTAGATTAAGTTTTAGAAAATCTAAGGATGTCACAACATACTTATAGCATGTATCATTATTATATGCTATATCCAAAAATGAAAAACATGCAATTTATTAAATATGAGCAATGGTTATGACCATACTAATGTAATTCCTTGGAGCCACAAGAAATTACTACCACCTAAGGTGTGCATGATATGTAGAAGCCTATTCTTGAAGAAGATCTATGTTGTAACCAGTCTGGGTCAATCGATTCAACTCTTGAACAAATCAGTTGGCATCATGGTCGGTCAGTTGGTCTCTTGGATTGGTTGACTGGTCTCAGGTTTGAGTGACATCTGGACTCCTCCAGTCAATTGGTTGGACCACCAATTGATATGTTGACTCCTCCTATTATCTATCCTCCTTGGTCATCTGGTCGATCAATTCAACTTTTGAGTTGGTCAATTCATCTGGTACATAATGTCTTCTTTGTCGTAACATGAAATGAAACTATCCTAATTGTATTAAACATATTCCATTGTAAAAGGGAAACGTTGAGTTACAATCAAGGGGAGCATAGGAAGGAAAACATTCATAATTTTACATATGTAAAAGGAGAGAGAGGCTCAGAATAAAATAGGAATAACAAGCATCAAAATAGGATCAAGACCGAGGGGGCTAATATCCACCATCAAAACACATTTTTGGATGACACATATAAATAGCATATATATTATATCACACAAACATATAGATAGGGATAGTATGTTTCTTTTAAGTGGATATGAAAATTAACCATTTAAATATTCACATTACATGTAATAAATAAATGATAAAAACAAAATTTGATCATATCTATTAAATCCCAAAACCATAGTAAATTGGCGTAGCTCTGGTACCACTATAGGGAAATGTGACATCACATATGGCAGTGGGATAAAAAAATTCTACCATATTCCCCTTGAACATTAGATTGTGTCATAGCTATGAACTAGCAAGGAGGGTTGCAAGGCATAAACTTGTTACTGGAGCAAGTTTAGTAACTTATACTTGCAACAACATGCTTCATTCTCAAGCAACGCCTGGACAACTGTCGACACCAGCCTCCTGGTTCAACACCACAGACGATGGTGGTTGTTATCCTCCTAGCATAGAGGGAACAACCTCAATGCCTCTTCATAGTCCACACATATCATAGGGAACTCCATGTTGCACAACCAGATCCAATAAAAAGGAGTTGTCCCTTCAAACATCAACGTACTCGGGTTGATTCGCCCTCTTGTGTTGTCTTTCCCTTATTGTCCCTCCCTTTTATGGGTAGGACATGCTTGGGATCTCTAGTTACCACAATTATGAGAGGACAACACTTGTCAGAGAGTATCATTGTGTGTTTGAAAGCCTTGTCTATCCCTCTATATATAGGAGGGCTAGGGTCAAGGTTTCTAGATCAACTAGGATTCGAAGAGATAGATCCTCATGAATTTTTTGGAAGCTGCAAGCTATGAACTAATTGGTTGACACCTGAACAGATTGGTTTACATGTGAAACAATCTGTTCAACTCTTGAACTGACTGGTTAACTTTCTTTCCTAATCTTAATAACATTGTATTTTTATACTCGATTAATGCATAACATGACGTCAACATTAATACATGATCTATTCATATTTATCATTGAATCGGGAGATTCATAAATTGAATAGGTCGCTTCAGACCATGAACTAGTCAATCCACTAACTAAGTTGGTCTATCCGTGATCCATGTCTAGTAAGTGCCTATGTGTTTAATTTGATATCACATATCATGACTGATGAGATTTTTTCATCAACCAACATGAACTTTAGCTTTATATATTATTGTTGTCTATTTTGTTCCATAATAATATCTAACTAGGGACTTAGCATGAATGTATGTACTCTTATCATTCATATGATCTCAATATTCAGGTCCTAAACCTAAAGACATATGCCATTGAATATCATCATCATTTTGACATTTATATGTTACATCATTATCTCATAAATAAATAAAATAGAATAAATGAAATTGCCTTTTGTTATTATCAAATAAATTACATCATGTCACATTAGAATCATCATATAGTTGTCTCTATGGGCATACATACCAAAAAAAGGCTTATAGCCCAAATCATCACCATGATGTCTACGAGAAAAGAGAATCCAAAGATCAAAGTTGGTGAGGTTAGGACTAGAAAATGTGAATATTGAGGACTGATAAAGTTGTGTCTATCCATATGGAGTGATTTTGCACAATTTATACAAGAAAATCATGGTTAGGTATGTTGGTAAGGTATGCCCGTAGAGCCAATCATATGATGATTGATATGGCGTAGACCATAAAGGATTTGATTTATACTAATAAAGCCAAGCTTCTAATTTTTTCTGTTTCACTCAATTATGAGATAATGAGGAAACATTATGAATGTCTAAAGAATGATAATACTCAATGATGTATGTCTTCAAGACTAAGACTTCGTTAATGAGATCATATGAATGATAAGAGTGTGTACATTCTTATTATCTCCCTAGTCGGTTTTTATTATGGAAGGTAGATAGACACCAGTAACACATAAGACTAGAGTGTGGGTTGGTTGATGACGAAATCTCATTAGTCATGATATGTTAATATCAAACCAAGCATAAAGATACATGTTAGGGAACACTATATCGGACAAACCCACCTTGAGAAGTGACACATGGAAACCATCATTGGTGGTCATAGTCATCTCTTGTAGTCAAGGTAGTGATTGTGATTCTTAGACCTAAAATTACTACACTCATCACATGATGTTGGGTATTCTTTGACATCATCAAATGCAGTCCTAAGACATGGGTTGTTGTAAAGGTGATGATTGGGTGACTTTGAGACATGGGGATATACTGTGAGTGAAAGATATGGTATTTGTCCCTAATACTGGAGTATGATATATTGGCCACTTGATAAGAGAGACTGAGAAGCACATGTGTATGAACACATGAATCAATATATGATATTGAGGTCAGATTATCTCATACATTCTACTCTTGGTTCAAGAAAAGTTGATTGAAAGTTGATAAGATGACCATCCATGCCTCGAATTCATCCTAGATATCCTAGACAAAGGAATTATACAATTACCACAACACCTTAAAAACATTGTAGGTTGAATTTGTTCTCCAACATTCCATTCTCTTGGGTAGCACTGATGTGTGACTAGGCACCACTCCTTGCTTTTTAGATCAAATGCCAATGTGATATGTGTTACACCCATTTCCCATGATTACCACTAACCATGAGATTCAGGCATAAGTTTGAGGATTATACTTTATACAAACTTCACTCCCAACGTTTTCTTTTATTTCAAACTTTTTTTTTCTTTCATTCAATCACATAAACAATCTTTAAAAGATAATTCAACCTTGATTACTCTAATATGATCTCAACATTAATGATATACATCCAATATTCATTCTGTTTCTCACACTTACATGTACATACAACATTATAACCAAATATATACTCTATTATTAAGGAAACAAAGTTACACATTATCATTTACAACTCTCCCTCAACTCTAAATGATGACCTAGAGTGTCGGGGCCGAATGAACTTAACAAATCTCATACTTAACTCATGTGGCAAATCTACTATGAAGCATTGACCTTCTTCAAGTTCATGTGGTTTCCCTAAAAATTTTGAGTAGAGGGATGAGCCTCCTTTTGCTCACTGAATGAGTACTTCAAAGAAATAGTTTAAAGAACTTATATAATTATAGATATATTTTTGGGCAAGTGACATAATTATAACAATAGTAAGCTTTAAAGAGATTAATAATTCATAAACATAAATATGGCAGGATAGTCTAGATATCTATAAGAGTGAATCAACATATGAAAATGCTTTAATAATTAGAAAGAAAACTAATAATTCTGAAACATACAAAGAATAAATGAATAAATGCACACACTTGGTTAACCTCTCATTCATCTTTTTATGCCCTAAACCCACATGAGGTGTGTAACGATCCCACCCCTTAGTAAACCCAATTAAGGGAGACCAATAGGCTAGAGTCGTTATCCCAAAATAGGATCATGTGGTTTTGCAAATAAAAAAAAAATATGTAGTGAATTCTACCACTACTAAGCTTAAATCAGGATAAAAAAATTCTTTTCTTATACCTTGTCAAATATAATATTTGAGGGACTTTACCCATATAAGAACTATCTAGAAACAATCCTCCAATTCTTTATTAATATTTATTCCATCAATGTCACTTTAAAGAAATATCCATTTTAGAAGAAACCTAAAACGCTAACAAACAAAATGATGGTCAGTATAATGAATTATATTGGTATGTGGGGGAACCAAAATCTTTCATCTAATGGGGACAATGTATTGCAATAAAATTATGATTTAACAAATCAAACTTTACATTTTAAACATAAGTACTCAATCCCTACATATCCTTGCCTCTATGTTATCCCTGCAGTGGACATGGATTCTACCTATCTTGTAAGGTAGATCTCAAATAGCCCCTATGATCCTACCTTATAGGTAAACCATGACTTAGGTTTGTGTAGTCGTATGGTCCTACTCAAGGGTAGACCAACACATCCACTCATGATAACATGATGATCCTACCCCAAGGGTAGACCATGAACTAGGTCATCCATCTCATCATCATCAAAAGCTATAGAGGAGGACTAGGATATGAGCTAGTCATGCACATATATTTATGGTGATAGTCATAGTCACTTTATAGTTGCATGAAATAAATGACAACCAAGTAGTTAATTTCAAGAAACTAGTAAAACATCAAAAATCACCAAGAAACTAGAGTGATTAGCCATAAGTGTAACCACATACCTGATTTGGAGTCTCAAAATAAGCAATATATCCAAATCCAACTAGATGTCCGATCAAGCAAGCCAATCAATCAATCAAGCAAACATTGATCATGAAAACATGTATAATGTATAATTATCACAATCATATAACCAAAAAACTCCTTATTGACTTGGGACACCTTTCTAAGGTTTCTAGGTCTCATTAGGATTCATTAGGGTTTCTTAGATCAGTTTCTCAACCTTTATCTTTTTAGGTCAACAAACCCTAAAACAACTTTTCTACAAATAGAACCGTAATTACTCAAATTATCCATATTAAGGATCCTTTACTCTCAAATTTTCTTTAGAACATAATATCTCTATCTTAAACTTGGATTTTCACAATTAAAACCCTTAAAAGTCATATTCACCTAAATTAAGGTTTCTAAGCACATTAATGATCTTTCATATATATGGAATCCTAAATTGAGTCAATTAAGCACACATATCATCTTTTTAGATTCAAAACATCCTTTTTATTAACAACATGTTAATATTCAAATACAACATCCATATGACCTTTCCCAATTTCATTAATCATGAAATTAGGGTTTCTTATTCATGAAAGCATTAAAGATAACAACTTTAAGCACTTTTTGAACTATGAAACGATTCAGGTTTCAATATTATTTTTAATGGGTTCCTTTCATTTTTCTTATCAATTTTCATATATAATTTATCTCGATATGAGTTACCATTAAATTTGTAGAATATTTGCAAGATTAAGTACCTTTGGCCAATGGGAAACTGTCATGTCAGCGTTGCGACCCACTCTTCTCTTTTCCACACGGACCTGGCCAGCCAATGGGCTTATGCCATATCAGTGACTCGCTCTGAGTGGACAAAGTGTCCAGTCAGGAAGAAAGGGCACTACTGCCCTACATCTTTGGGCTTAAGGTCTTGAGCTCGGTGGGGGCATAAAGGTCATTTCTGTGAAACCTTTCTTCAACCTCGTGAGACTCCTCTGCTTACAAACTAGCACCAGACTGTGGTCAACTCTTTGGTTAACTCTAAAGTCTGGAGTCGGGTTGGGGCAACTACCCTCGCAGGGGTCTTCGTCCAAGCCTCCCGAATTCATTCGACTCCTCAATGGATGGAGGAGATGGCTACTCGGGACCAAACCATCACACCGTTGATTGGTAGCACAGAACGGGTAGAAATCCCATGGTGCACTGATCTTTGGGCAACACAGGAGCAACGAAGGGTTCCTTGAACCTGCACGAGTGTCCTTGTACTTCTATATCTATCACGAAGAGGGGTAGAACCCTTTTTATAGCCGGAAACCATGGAGTCCAACTCCATGGGGAATATTGGGGAAACTCCCAGTAGTACACGAAACCAAGACATTAAAGGATCATTAGATCTATTTTACTCTCCTGAACATGAAAATCCTATTTTTAATCCTCCTGGTGGGTCAGGGAGAGAGAGACATATTCGATTCCTCATGTTACTGTTTCCCCCTTTCCTAAATCAAGGTGGGGGTAGGAGACAACAAATAGTCATTGGATCCCAGATATGAGGGTCCATATTTCATGTGCCCATGCAAAGGCCAGTACAAGGAATTCTAATTTAAATGCAAATCATGACATTTAAATATATCCTTGTCACTTTAGGAAATATTAAAAAAATCATATCTCCTAAACCATTTATCCGTTTAATCCCAAATTTTAGAGGAAAATCCATAATGACTTAAACTACTTGCTTGCCATCTTACGTGTCCAATTTTAGATATAAATCTATAGTGGGTAGAAGTTCTAGATTGCTTTTTTTTTAAAAAAGTATGTGAAATTTTTTTATCCTATTTTAATCTTAGTTGTGATCGAATTTATTAATTATTTTTTATTATTTGCAAAACCATTGATCCTATTTCGGGATAGAGGATCTGAATTGTTGATCTTCTATAATTGGGGTTTACTGGGAAGCATGATCATGACAAGGTGTACCACAACATGTGAAAGAATTGCAGCAAGCTATGATCTCAATGTACAAGGCTTAGAAGCATGCCCAGGTTCCTAAGCCTATCTCTTGAGTAAGACCCCATCTACAACAGGACTTGGAACATCTACCTCTTGGCGGCTAATGGGAGCGACTGAATATCTCAGACTCCACCTCTCAACCTGGGTACTCAGGTTGTGAGTCAAAGCCCTCGGGCTTATTATGCTTCAGTGGACCTACTGACCACTGATCACTACAACAAGTAACACAGGTACTACTAGCATCCCTGGTTGGTGTTGGGTACCACACAACTGTTAGGAGTTTGCCCTACTAGTCAAGACCCCCACACCCTACTGGTGCTCTCTGGCTTACCTCAATCTGGACTACCTCTAGTCGGGAAAATGTTTTCTCACCACAGTGCATGCCTCATCCTGTGAGGATTCTACAGTGCTCAGGGCATCTTAATGTCTAATTCACTCTTTAAGTTCGCAATTCAATTATCACATCAACATATCTCAGTTTGTCTTTGCAAATTGTTCATTTCATAGATCATCTGATAATATTTACCATAAACTAAACTGCTAATCATCACCACATCTCATACTAAGAAAGATTGATATAACTATACCTGATTCACTGAACACCCTATCCTTAGGGATTCATTTACCTCATTCACTTATCACATGACTAGCATTAGGATTTAATGCATCATAGCATTCACTGAATAAAGATTGCTTTCAAAAATTCATATACAACCAACATATGTATGAAACCATGGAACTGAATTTGGGTTTCCATGCAATTGATTGATATATCATGAATCAAGAACAACATCGAATAAATAAAGTCTACAATGTCAAAAGAAGCACTTAATGGATTTTACAATGTCTATTTGCAAATTAACAACTTTTCACTCATTAGGGTTTCACCCTCTTTACTAAGATATCAAGCAAAGACTAATGACATCACACAAAATCCAAGATAGTGTCTGACATATATATACTATGCATTCATATAAACAATAATTCATAATCAAAGAGATTCAGATAGACAAATTTCTTTATTTAACTATACAAGAATTTCAGTCATAGTTGAAAATCCTAAATTTTAGTATATTCATATAACATCTACAATTACTTTAAGAATTATCATTTCGATGGACTACAACCATTTTGAATGTGATTTCATCATCTAAAATTCATCACAACGGAGAAAGAATCCATTTCATATCATCTTGCAAAAGCTAGATTAAATAAGCAACTTAGGGTTTGTACTCGCATACTAAGAAATTGAAGATTATTGATGATTTAACTCATTTTCGTGCAATATACTCTTTAAAGGAAGTACCCACTCACCCTAAGGTGTGAAAACACCTTGAAAATGCAGCCTATCTCTAAAAATCTCAAATACATACCAAAACCCTAGTAAATCACAGATTTCTTCTTCCTTTCAACCCGAAAACCCTAGAAATGAGGGATTATGAAGAAAGAGTGAGAAAAGGGGGAGATTTGATATCATTTCAAATCAAATTGGAGGAGGGACATAATATTGACATGTGAAAGATGATTCACCATGAATGCTATGCAAAGAAGCTAAACTTACTTGATTTCATCTTATCTTGGATAGAGAAACCCTAGTTCAACATCTCCACCACTTTCTCATTTCAAAACCCTAGCTCACCTCTCACTCTAGAATTTCATTTCTCTAGCATGGGTCACGAAATAAGAGAGATCCTTAGGTGCTAGCTTGTTCATATAGAGAAATTTAGGTGCTTGGGTAATGTACACATTGACCACTCACTTTGGTTTTTCACATTTCAACATATTTTTCTTTTGTAAAAAATTTGTGTAACTCTTTTATTGCAGAGGTCAAACATCCTCAAAAAATTACAAAAATTTAGAATCATGTATAAAATGTAATTTTAGAGCTCCAATCTAAATTTTAGATCATTCAGAGATACCAATAAATAATTCAAAATCAAACACTACACTGCTAAACAACACTCTATCAGCATTACCGATCGAAGTATAGTTCAACCGAGAACCACATTCAAAGAGCATCCAAATATTCTAAATTTTTTCTCTGGAATGCATGGTTGGGTTATACATATCATATCCAAAGTCAATTTTAATAAAAAATACATATAAAATTAGAAACATCTTTTACCACACTACTATCCTGATCAAATTCCATAATCATGTACTATCAAAACCCTAATTTTTTTCGATTAGAGTTTACATTTCTCAAATCCTAATTCTTCACACTAAAATCATAATTAGAGATTCTTATTAGGTTTGAAACATCATAATTGAGCTACTACCATGAATCAATTCTAAACGATGTTCAATCTAATCAAGCATGTAATGTGTAACGACCCCGCCTCCCGGTATCCCCCAATTAAGGTTGACCAAGAGGTCAGATCCATTATCCCAATTAACAGGATCAAAGGTTCGACAAATAATCAATAACAATTATCAAATTTTACCAACTAAACTGAAAACTGGTATAAAATAAAACTTTTTGTACCTTTTCCAAAAATAGGGATATCTACTTCTATCCGCATCAGGAGTCCATTTTAACTAATCCTCCTTTATAAATTTAATTCTTATTTAATTCCACATGTGCCACTTTACTGTATGTCCATTTCAATCTTGTACCTAAAATGCTGATGAAGAAAATGTTAGTCAGCATATCAGAATAGGCTGGTATGTGGGGACAAGTGAAAATTTTGCAAATATAGATAACAATCTAATTATCACAATCAAGTTAGTTAACAAGCCAATTTACACTTTTTAGTATGACATTCTCCATTGCCTTTTCCCTAACCCTGGCATACTCCCTTTTGGGTTTCTCTTTTTCCATTGAATTAAGGCCACCTTCTCAATCCCGAGCTTGGTGCCTGGGGTCACCCTTCATGGTGCCCTTTAGTCATGCAATATCATAGGCCACCTTCTCAATCCCGAGCTTGGTGCCTGGTGTCACCCTTCATGGTACCCTTTAGTCATGCAGCATCATAGGCCAACTTCTCAATCCTGAGCTTAGTGCCTGGGGTCACCCTTCATGGTGCCCTTTAGGTCTTCCCTCTTGGGCCTGACCCCTTTGAATCATCCGTTAAGGTGGCATGTGGGTGTGAGAATACACACTTATTTATAATTGTGTTAACCATAGTGACTTTATAATTTTGCAAGTATGAACATCCAACTATTTAGGTTGCATTTAATGTGCGGAAACATCTGAAAAACCCTTGGGAAACTAATGCGATTAACCATAATTAACCACATACCTGTTAGGCTAAATTGAGATAGAATAGACCAATCAATCAAGACATCCAACAAGCAAGTACAAGAATCCTGAAATTACATTCAATTACTTTTTATCAAAATCTATCCAAACCATCTTGCTACTTAAGGTTTCTATTTCTACCTCTTCTAGGGTTTACTTTGCAGTTAGGATTTTACTTCATCTTACTCTTTTAAACCCTAATTTTCTCATCTATCCTTCACGAAAGTTATTAAGGTTACCTTTTAACAACACATAACCTTGATTTTAGATTAAAGGCACAGTTAGCCATCAATTAAGTCCATTATGCCTCTTTTACATTAAAACTACCATTTTTATCCTTTTAATCTATGACAAAGTCATTATGCTCATTTATCATCAATTCTACCTTTATCCATTAGAAAAAACCCTAATTATAATATTAAGGATATTTATACATAATTAGGAACTTTTATACTCAAAATAGCTTAGAATCATCATATCTCAGCTTTATTCACGAATTTGAATAATTAAAGCCATCAAGAGTCACAATTACCATCATTAGGGTTTTAAGTCCCATTAAAGCATATTTATGCACATGAAACTCTAAATTAAACCAATTACGCATGAAGATCATTCCTTTACATCAAAATCATCCTTTTTAATAATAACAAGTTAATATCCCTCTAAACCATGCACATAAATTTACTAGATCCCCTAACATTAAAACTAGGGTTTCTAATTCATTAAAGTTACTAACTTCATGCACTTTTCGAACTAGAATCAAAACTAGTATATACTAGTATTTTATTGGATTCCTTCTATTTTTTAGATTAACTTTCATGTATAATATGCATTAATCCGAATTACCAAACTTTTGTTATGATTTTTCTAAGACACCTTCCTCTGGACCAATCGTGAAGCGCCACTTGTCATTTTCTTTCTCTTTTTCCTTTACACCTATCCTCCTCTGGCTCATGGATCTCAACGATGGATCTGTCACCTCTTTGACCCAGTGACTGGCTCTCGACCCTCTCTGTACAAAATGCCCACGCACGGACTCTGTTCCGTGGGGAAACAGAGTGCTTGCAGCGCCGCCTTGGCTGAGGGAGTTGGGGAGGCTGAGGTCCATGGGAAGCTCCTCGGGCAGTAGTAAAACCCCGACTACATTCCTTGGACCCCTATTTCTGACAAAGGTAACCTTCTAGTGCAGCGATGATGCCGCCATGAAGAACACCGAACTTGTAGGGATGCATTGCAGGTTAATCCCGGGGCAACTAGAAGCAGTAGGGGGATCTTCCTTGAGTTCGCACGGTCTCCTTGCATCTCTCCACCCATCATGAGGTGGGGGCGGAACCCCTTTTATAGGTGTGGCTCATATGTCCGCAGTCATCGAGTTTGAGTCCATCTGGACTTTGGGGAAATCTCGAATCTCTCTTCAAAACTATCCAAACTCAGGCTCATTCTACTCGGAACAAGATCCTAATTGAAATGGGAACAGTCACATTGACGCTCGATTATTGATTAGCAAGGAATCTAGTCCCAAAATTATGTGAGTTTGTTCCTCCTTTCCTTATATTAGGTGAAGTGCAGAAACTGTTGAATCCAAATCCAACGGCTATCGGGCCCCATACTAGAACATGAATTAAAATCGAATTATGATATTTAATTTATCCCTCTTACTTTAGGAAAATGTGAAAAATTCATATCTCCCAAAAAGTTTATCCTTTTGATACCAAATTTTGAGGGAATACTATTAATGACTTAATATATCATCATGCCAAGTTTGGGCCCATTATCTCAAAGAAAACTTGCCTTTTATTTAGGTGCAAAATATCACTTAATTATATATATTTCTCACATATTTTCTCTTTCCCTTGCCATTAAATTATTATTCTGAGTTCCTTGAACCTCAAGGAACATTAATGGCTCGAAATCCCATCTTAGTAATATACCTTAGCCTTTTACCTATCTTTTATCCATTTTCTATTTATTCCTTTATTCAACTGATTTCCCTTTTTTTTCCTCTTTTCATATTTATTTTATTAGAAATCATATGTAAATGAATTTTACTTAATTGTGGTTGCTACTTTCTAGATATTTCCAAGTATTTCTTATAAATACTTTGCTTAATATTCATTATCTTGTATCTTTTTCTAATATTTGGACTTTTCTTCTTTTCTTCTCTTTTATATCCATTATTGGATTAATATAATAGTAGGAACCACGAAATTCCTATCCAAAGGAATGTTTGCAAAGAAGCCCATCCTTTGAAGCAAATCTTACAAACTTTTCAATTATGTCCATATTCATGAAATTATTACATTTCAATTATGAAAACATACGCAAAAATCGAGGTTGTAACATCCTTCCCCTCTTATTGGAATTTTGCCCTCAAAATTCCATCAAACATGCAAACAATTCATGATAAGACTTCCTCATGTCCATCATGGCTCCCATGTGGCTTTACCCTATCTATGGTGCTTCCCAAGAACCTTCATCATCTTGTATTATTTCATCTGAGTTTTCTCTCACCTTGGTATATTGTACCCTCATAGGTGACTCAGGACATTTCAGCCTCTCGCAAAGCTGAATAGGTTCATGGTTCAGCACATGGCTTGGGTACCTCACATAGTGCTCTAGATCAGACTCGTGGAACTCATCACACACTACTTTATCCTGAGGGGAAAGGTTGATCATAACCTTCTTCACCAATCCATCTCAAATGGACCCATATATCGGCGACTCAGCTTTCTCAGTTGTAGCTTAGAGGGGTCAGATTTTCACATCACATATTCTCCCACATTGAACTACATGTCAGTCTGCTTTGCATCAGCTCGCGACTCATGTCGCCCCTGGGCTCTCTCTCAGCCATTGCATGATCAAAGCAACTTCATCTGCACACATTGTGGTTCTTTTTTGACCTTCATGAGGCTTCCTTCACAAACATCATCTTAATGAAGTGGTGACCGACACAACCTCCCTATAGAACTTATTGCATCCTGATAAAGGCTACGGTGGTTATCATCACATCTTACAGAGGACAAGGACTGTCTCTAGGTATCACCCTGAGAAAACACACATGCTCTTATCAGACCCTCTAGTCTGGTTCATACTAATTACCAATTAAGGGTGAGGAACTGTACTAACATCGAGTTCTTCATGAATCTACTTCCACCTCATGGAAGTGAATCTTTAGGTCCTACTCAAGAACCTTTGAACTCGCATCATGGTGTAGTTGAACCATCTCTCTCTCTTACATGTAGTTTGACCAGATCTGTCCCTTGACAATACCCTCTCTTTCTCTTAGATTATGACATCTAGGTAAGGCGATCTACCATAACCCATATTGCATCTTGACCTTCCTTGGTCCATGGGAAACTTACACAACATCCATGGTGATGAACTCCCATTCCCTCTTAGGGACTCTTTATCCTCTATATCATCTCATTGGGTTACTGGTGGTCATCCTTCACATCCTGTTATGCATGACAACATGCCACATGCAACTTTGTACACTTTTCATCTTAGGCATCAAAGTACTGCTACCACTTATTATCTTATTAGTACAATGGTGTATGATGAACTTAAAATCATGATCCCCTGTATGTCATGATTCCTCAAGGTTGATTCCTCAGAAACCCTAAACCACTCTAGTCGTGGGTTTCATCACCTTCTTTCCCAGAGAAGTGCATCTAAGGTTCTACAACCATCCTTTTATTGCATCAAGGCCTAGGCTGGCTAACCAAACAACTACTAACTTGATCAACTGATATCGTTGCATCTGAGTGTTAGCCAAACTTATCTCTTTTTCCAACTGGGGGTTATCCTATCAACCTCTTCTAGTCTCCATCTAAACTAGGAAGTTGTATCTTATCTAGAGCATCCATTACCACTTCACATCCTTATGTGTTAGGTAATGTTGAAGATGTACACCTCCATGTATTTCACTTATTACCTCATCTCAGCTCTAAGTTTATCTTCATCAAGAAAACTCTGAGCTTATTCTCTTGGTTTTTGAACTCATTCCTTGTATGAATCATAGCTCATGATAAAAACATCCTCATAGGATGACTACCTTATCTCTTAGTGTTGGTAAACCATCCATGTATCATTCAGTCCACAAGGGTATGATATTATCTCTATCCTCATACCTCATAGCAACGTTCCAACTCACATCATCTTTATCCTTAGTGTATGGCATGCATATTGTCCTATCTCTCACTCCCATAACAAAAGGAAATAAGCATTTGGTGCCCGTCCAAACACAAAGTTCTTCCTGTTCCATGGGTAGAGATGGTACATCCCACCTTACCAGTACACCTTTAAGTCTAAGTTGAAATATGCAACATATGTCTCCACATTACTATCTCCTCGATATCAAGGTTACTTCCATGTAGAACTAGTCTCGAACCTACTTGGGTCCACACATATTCCTTGGTCTTCTCCACTAATTCTATAGGGTGCGACACTTTTGGGGTCATCCCTCTTCCCTTATGCATCCAGAGAGTGCCCTACTCATCTGCCCTTTGGATGCCATGAGTTCATGAAGGTGATCAATCTCCTAATCCATGGCCCTCAAACAATGATAGTTGTTACCACCCGACCCTATGGTCAGGTGCAACTAGGGAATTAGGCAACTCCTACTTCCTTCAGTCTTATCCCTACCTGACCCTAGCATAGACTTAGAATTCAATTATGGTACATGTCACAGTTAGAACCTTACCCAAACCTTCATCATCTCTCTCTACATTCATGGGCTGCCATTCATCCTTTCATGGGGTCAGGGCGACCTTCCTACCTTGGTCAGGCCCCATACCGATTACCTCCATGGTAACACACACACATGCACTTAGAGATGGTTGCCTATGAGTCTAGATGTTCATTCTCTTACCATGTACTCTTCACTTAGCTTCTCAAGAACCTATGAGACCTCTTTAGGTTTCTTTAAAACCCACAAAATTGGTATGCACCCTACCAAAGGGTCCCTCTGTTGGTATGTATGCCTTGAGAGCCAATCATGGGATGATTGGTGGGATACATTAAGATTGATTTGATAAACATCAAAGGCAAGCTTCCAATTCTTTCTGGTTCAGTCATATGAGATAGTGATAGAACAAATTGAATGTCTAGAGAATGACAATACTCAATGATGTATGCTTTCAGGTTGAGGACCTGAACGATGAGATCATACAGATGCTAAGAGTTTGTACATTCTTGTTATGTCCGTAGTCAGATGTCATTGTGGAAGGTAGATATACATCAATGACACACAAGACTAGATTGTGGTGTTGGTTGATGATAGAATCTCATTAGTCATGATATAGAGATATCAAACCAAACACATAGGTACTTATTAGAGAACAAGTGTACCAGACAGAACCACCGTGAGTTTGACACATGGAACCATGACATGGTAGTCACAGTCAGTACTCACAATTATGGTGGTGAGTGTGATTCTTTGACCTGAAATCACTACACTCAACACATGTCGTTGGGCACACTTTGACATCATCAAATGCAGTCATGAAACATGGGTTGTTATAAAGGTGATGATTGGGTGGCTTTGACACATGGGGCTTTTGAGGGGTGAGTGATAGATATGGGATTTGTCCCTCCTGAGGGAGTTTGATATCCATGGCCACTTGATGAGTAGGATTGAGAAAGGCGTTCATGCATGTGTGAATCAATATGTGATATTGATGTCATACATATCTCTTCCAATCTACTCTGAGATCAAGAAAGTGAATGAACATTGACAGGATGACTGTTCCATGCCTCGAGTTCATTTGGGATATCAGTGACAAAGGAATTATACATTCACTGTAACACCATTCATGGATTGTAGGATTGAAAGTTGTTGTCCAACTTTCTATTTCACTTGGGTAGCACTGATGTGTGACTAGGCCCCGCTCTTTGCTTATGAAGTCATAAGTGTTATGGACTTTCACTGCCAACGTGAAATGGACCTGTAGGGTCACACACATAGGATTTAACTTGGAAGAGGAGTTTTGTCCACAAACAATGTTTAGATTGATTACTAAAGGAGTTTAGTAGTTCAATCAAAAACTCAATTAATTGATAGCTCAATGTCATAATGTTCAAAGTGTTGGACACATTGATTGGAGTATCAGATTGATTGAAACTGCAATTGACTGATTCTGCACAATCTGCACTCCCAACCGATCGGCTCATTTGATGAATGATCGGTTGAGCTTGGTGAACCGATCGGCTCAGATGGTGAATCGATCAGATCAAGGACAGGGTGAAACGATTGCTTCAAGTGTTGAAACGATCGATTCAACTGTTGCAACCGAGCAAGTTGGGAAAGTAGGATTGGTGAGAAATTTTCCTTTCGTTTCACTTGCCCAATTTGATTGGAACAAGGATTGGTATTTGATACCAATTAGAAACAAAAGAAGAAAAGTCAATCGAGAACTGACCAGGACCACGAACCGACCGGTTCAGAAGTGAACCGACCGTTTCATGGGTCCCAACCGATCGGTTGAGGTGTCAACCGACAGGCTCAGGTCCCCAACCGACCATTTCAGAAATGAAACGATCGGTTCAGGTTGCACAGTTGGTTGTTTTTGTGGAAAATCTCGAACCCTTCTACTCCTGCTTTAGTCCCGCATTTCCTGGGATAGAGAACCTTGTCCCATGACCCTCCTATATATAGGGGTATTGGGGTCTTCTCAAAGGACAACACAGTGCAACTAGTTGCTCTGTAAAGTTGTCGTTCTCTCTAGTTTTGGCAACCGAGAGAGCCCGAGCAAGTGTTACCCCATAAGGGAGGCACATCAAGGGAAAGACAACTGCAGAAAGCGACTGGTGGTAGGAGAGTGTGTCAGTGACTAGTACGCTGACAGGAGGGTGTGACTCCTTCCAATTCCTTATGGGACAAGGAGATTGGAGTTCCAGGTGGTCCGTGTGGACTACTTCAGAGGTGGGAGATTTCTCCCGCTCAGAGGACAACTGTCAATCCCGACAGTCTCGGTGAGACCAGGAGTCGTCAATACCGGTGCGACCAAGAGCTGCACAGACACCGTCCAAGACCGGAGGTGAAGACCACGCAAGCCGTGAGGTATTGTCGCCGAGTAAGCCTCGGGACAAGGTATGATTCCACAAACCATCCTTCCCTATTGTATAGACGTTGACGCGCTTCCTTGTTCTGGGTTTGGGGAGGAGAATTTTTTTTGTTTCCACTGCCTTCTCTACCTCCCATAAAACCCAATAGTGGTATCAGAGCCACGTCAACTACTCTATACTTTAGGATTATCGATATGATCAATTTTGGTTTGTCGCCTTTATTTATTGCATACGATGCAAATAAAATTGGCCTTATGCATGTCCAATCCTAAATCCACAAATCTCAATATACATATATGATATGTAATATGAATGCACTCGATATGTGTCGCCCTTAAACGAGTTTTGTGGTGGATGTATAGTGTGGTTATGGCCAATAAACCCTATTTGTGTATGGTTGTATGTGGTTTCTTGCATCTCGGTCTGTGCACCAATATTCCTTCTCCTATTCTTGATGTGACTCAAAATAATTCGAGATTTCTTTCCTACATTTTCTCCCCTCGAATGTAACTCGAGGTTTCTCCTTTTACAATGTAAAATAGGATAGAATTTTATTTCCTATTATGTCAAAGAATGGAGGACATCCAGATGATAGCTGAGACGATCGCTTCAAGGCGTGAACCGGTCAGTTGACATTCCAGACGATCGGTTCAAGGAGTGAGCCGATCGGTTGATGACCGGTTCGAGGAGAGAGACGAGCGGGTGGTGGCCATGATGAGATGCACGACAGCCAGGCGAACCGATCGGTTGGAGGAGCCAACCGATCGGCTGGTGGCACCCAGACGACCGACAAGATCGAGTAGGCCACTCATGTGATGAGTTGATCTACTCGGAAGGCAAAGTACAAAGTTCATCTTGTACATGTTGCATGTGATGTAGACCTAGATGACTGTGATTCCTCTTGGCTCGAGGAATCACATTAGGATGGCCATAATCATCGCTTTTATCGTTTCACATGTTTTCTTTGGGATATAGCATGTATATGATACATACTATGTATTGTGGTGATTGGATATGTATATGTATATAAAACCAAATCCCTCATTAAAATATTAAGTCTTATATGCCTTCCATTACAGCACACATGAAAAACTCGATCGACCAAGCATAGGTTACGCCAAAGCGTGGTGCACTGTCTATCTTGTGGAAGTGTGAAGGGTAGACATGTAGGTTCTGCCAAAGTAGGGTGCATGTTTACAGTGTCGACTTTTGGGTTAGGCTTAACTGGTGATTCTTAGAGCGTCTAAGCCCGGAGGCAAGGAATGTTCATGGCAAGGTGTTGTGCATGCTCATTCATCAAGAGTTGCATATGATGCAATTGGCATGACGGCCTACCTAAATAGTCAAGATTGTGGGTGATCAGCCAAAGCGGACTCATTACTTGATGAAATATGGATCTTTCCCACTAGAAGGTTGTACATTGCAATCTTCTGAATTGATGGTGAGAGCTATCAATTTGAACTAAAATAGTGGGAGCAATAATTAATTAAAGGCCTAATTTATATCATCAATCTTTAAAATCAATCAAATAAGTCAAAAGGAGTTTTGGACTGAAATTGCATATTTTCCTTTTGTAGTACAAATGACAACAAACAACAATCACTTTTCTTTGTGATCCAGCTTTGAAAAGAACAGGCTAAATGGGACAAACTTCCACGACTGGTATAGGACATTGAGAATTGTTCTCATTCAAGAGTGAAAGCTCTATGTCCTGGATACTCCAATTCCAGAGGAATCTGCTCCTAATGCACCAAAGACAGAAAGGGATGCTTACAAGAAGTATTCTGATGATGCCATTGATGCAAAGTGCTTGATGTTGTGCTCTATGAACCACGAGTTGCAGAGACAACATGAGAACATGGGTGTCATTGAGATGATTCATCATCTCAAGAACATGTATGAAGATCAAGCACGGCAAGAGAGATACGATGTTTCAAGGGCACTTTTCAAGTGCATCATGACAGAAGGAGATCCAGTTGGTCCTCACATACTCAAGATGATTGGGTATGTGGAGAACCTGACAAGACTGGGATTTCCACCAAGCCAAGAGTTGGCTACTGACGTGATACTACAATCGTTGCCAGAATCCTACAGTCAGTTTGTGATGAACTACAACATGAACAACTTTGATTGACCACTATCAGAGTTATTGGGCATGTTGAGGACAGTCGAGACACAGATGAAGAAGGACAAGCCTAAGTCTGTGATGGTGATCATGAGCAAGAAAGGCAAGTCCAAGCGCAAAGGCAAGGGCAAAGATAAGAAAGGTTCTGATGCTAGCCAGGAGCCCAAGTCGTCTTCAGCTCTCAAGGCCAAGGGAGGCATGACCAAGAAAGGCAATTTCCACCATTATCAAAAGCCAAGACATTGGAAAAGGAATTGTCCTCTCTATCTGGAAGAACAAAAGAAGAAGGAGGCGAAAAACGTCTCTACTTAAAGGTGTCATGAAAGTAAACTTGTAACACTTTTGAGGTATATGATACCAAGATGTAAAGTGTAAAGCACTCAATAAATGGGGCAAGTGTTGCCGCCATAGATAGGTGTACTTGAGTTTATTTTCAGCCTAAAAGGCATGTAATATAGTTATGAACTGCTATTTCATATTTTCCAATAGATAGAAACACTTTATTTTTGCATATTGTATGACAATGATGGCAATCAATAAAGAGATGTTTCAATTTATAAAGATATGATCTTTGTGGCAATGCCTTATTTATCTTGTGGTATTTGATATGCATAAGATAAAATGATACCTAAAGGATATAGATAACTCAAACAATCAAATTATCATCAATCATGATAAATTCATTTCTATTTTCCATGTGATGGATAAATCTAGACTCTTTTGGTTAGAGAACCAGTAAGAGACATGAATATATTGGACATGATTAATCAATATTCACTAAAGGTAGTGGGAGAATGATTATCCTATTAGGTATGATACATGTGATGTATTTACATACCTATTGGAACAACTGCTAATACTTCAAATGGTGTTTAGAGAAATACCAATATGAATATCTTGACGTGTTCAAGATTATCATAGATGAAGTGCAAATTTGGTAAAGTGTTAATTCTTGATGAGATCAATGAATGAAATACTTGGACCAAATAATTGAGATCCTTATGAGTGATTATGATAGTGTATCATAGTGAACTCATGATTAAGGCATGGTAATGTATAAATCAAGAAGGGATCATACTCTAAGGTGTTAGAGAATGATTATCAAATAACTAAATTCTTCTTAACAAAAGAATACCCTCACTAATAAAAGAAATTAAGAATCACAAGGGTTGTGAATTCTTATATCCTTACACCTCAATTATCTATGTGATGAGTTTTTCATGTGATGAGTCAACTATCTAGATGAATATAAGGAACCAAATTTTGAGTTATGGTTTATGACCATTATATCCTAAATGACATCCATGTGAACCATAAGGTATGACCTTGATGGTAGCACCCATTGGATGAAATCCATAAGTGCAAATGCGTCTTAAATGTTAAGACACATGGATAACATTTTGAGAAGGATGATGCTTGTTGATTGCAACTTAATGACTAAGGCATTTGGCATATGGATACTAAAACTGCATTCCTATGAGGAATAAAACAAGGATGTGTACGTGACACAACCTATAAGGTTTGTGAATCCACTAATGCAAATGAAGTCTATAAGTTACAATGGACTAATCAATGTGATTGATTGAGTACAAGCATCTCAGAATTGGATCTTTACTTAGATAATATAGTCAAAGGGTTTGACTGATATGTCAAAGATAAAGAAGGGATCTGTGATTTAGTGGGAGCATGTTCACATTCCACATGTTGATGTGAAATGGAAATGTTCTAAAATGGAAATCCAAAAGTGGAAATTATCTTTAAGGAAGATAGAGATGTTTCCTATGTGATAGGAATAGAGATCCATAGAGATAGTTCTCAAAAACCTCTTGACCTGAAAAGAGAGAACATACATTGGCAATCTGTACTGAAGGGTTCAGTATGCACAGATTCAATGGGAGAAAACTTTTCCATGTTACATGGAGTTAGTTTCCCAAGGCCAAGTGTTCAATTCTTATGAAGAATGGGAACACTAAGAATAGATATGGATCTATCATGTATGTCATTATCCCATTATCTTGCATGTATCGACATGGCAAGAACAAAATGCATTCATCATCTTGTATGTAGGAAATGGCAATATGATGTGCTCATCCTGATAACTCGTATGTGAGACATGACGAGTGGATGTCTGTCTACTTCCAGTAAGGGTTACTGGAATACCATGAGAACTTGATAAGTACTTGGGAAGTACTAGTTCTTTGGAGATAAGGAAGAGTTCAATGTAAAGAGTTACATTGATGCAAACTGCTGAAAGGACAAAAAATTAATCGCAATATATATATAGAATATATAAAAGTGAAAGTTTTTTGATAGTTGGAAGTGTTCCAATAAAACCATTTAAAAAGGAAATGTTGAGTATCTATGTGTTAGAGAACAATAGTGGATACTATATGGATCTGGAAGTTCATGAGATGAACTTATAGATATTCCGCTAATTGATGACAAGTATGGAATCCTTGATCATGCAATGTGGCTAAAGGTTAGCAAAGGAATACTAGATCACATATTACGGCAACTCCATCTCATATGTATGACGTACAATGAAGAGATGAGAGACATGCAATTTATACTGACTGTGGCAAGGTGTTGCCATTACTCACTATGATCGAACTAGAGCACAGTAACATGTGGGACATGTTTGAAGATCACTATGAATATGATTCAAGGGTGACTGGCTCGCAGTGCAAGTGGGAGTCTGTTGGTATGTATGCCCTGAGAGCCAATCATGGGATGATTGGTGGGATACATTAAGATTGATTTGATAAACATCAAAGGCAAGCTTCCAATTCTTTCTGGTTCAGTCATATGAGATAGTGATAGAACAGATTGAATGTCTAGAGAATGACAGTACTCAATGACGTATGCTTTCAGGTTGAGGACTTGAACAATGAGATCATACGAATGCTAAGAGTTTGTGCATTCTTGTTATGTCCCTAGTCGGATGTCATTGTGGAAGGTAGATAGACAGCAATGACACATAAGACTAGATTGTGGTGTTGGTTGATGACAAAATCTCATTAGTCATGATATAGAGATATCAAACCAAACACATAGGTACTTGTTATAGAACAAGTGTACCGGACAGACCCACCGTTAGTTTGACACATGGAACCATGACATGGTAGTCACAGTCAGTAATCAAAGTGATGGTGGTGAGTGTAATTCTTTAACCTGAAATCACTACACTCAACACATGTCGTTGGGCACACTTTGACATCATCAAACGCAGTCCTGAAACATGGGTTGTTATAAAGGTGATGATTGGGTGGCTTTGACACATGGGGCTTTTTAGGGGTGAGTGATAGATATGGGATTTGTCCCTCCTGAGGGAGTTTGATATCCATGGCCACTTGATGAGTAGGATTGAGAAAGGCGTGCACGCATGTGTGAATCAATATGTGATATTGATGTCATACATATCTCTTCCAATCTACTCTAAGATCAAGAAAGTGAATGAATGTTGACAGGATGACTGTTCCATGCCTCAAGTTCATTCGGGATATCAGTGACAAAGGAATTATGCATTCACTGTAACACCATTCACGGATTGTAGGATTGAAAGTTGTTCTCCAACTTTCTATTTCAATTGGGTAGCACTGATGTGTGACTAGGCACCGCTCTTTGGTTGTGAAGTCATAAGTGTTATGGACTTTCACTACCAACGTGAAATGGACCTGCAGGGTCACACACATAGGATTTAACCTAGAAGAGGAGTTTTGTCCACAAACAATGTTTAGATTGATTACTAAAGGAGTTTAGTAGTTCAATTAAACACTCAATTAATTGATATCTCAATGTCATAATGTTAAAAGTGTTGGACACATTGATTGGAGTATCAGATTGATTGAAACTGCAATTGACTGATTCTACACAATCTGCACTCCCAACCGATCAGCTCATGTGATGAACCAATCGGCTGAGCTTGGTGAACCGATCGACTCAGATGGTGAGTCGATCAGCTCAAGGATAGGGTGAAATGATTACTTCAAGTGTTGAAATGATCGATTCAACTGTTGCAATAGAGCAAGTTGGGAAAGTAGGATTGGTGATAAATTTTACTTTCGTTTCACTTTCCCAATTTAATTGGAACAAGGATTGGTATTTGATACCAATTAGAAACAAAAGAAGAAAACTCAATCGGGAATTGACCAAGACCTTGTACCGACCGGTTCAGAAGTGAACCGACCGTTTCATGGGTCCCAACTGATCGGTTGAGGTGTCAACCGACCGGCTCAGGTCCCCAACTGACCGTTTCAGAAATGAAACGATCGGTTCAGGTTGCACAGTTGGTTGTTTTTGTGGAAAATCTCGAACCCTTCTACTCCTGCTTTAGTCCCGCATTGCCAGGGATAGAGAACCCTATCCCATGACCCTCCTATATATATAGGGGTATTGGGGGCTTCTCAAAGGACAACACAGTGTAACCAGTTGCTCTATAAAGTTTTCGTTCTCTCTAGTTTTGGCAACCGAGAGAGCCTGAGCAAGTGCTACCCGATAAGGGAGGCACAACAAAGGAAAGGCAACTGTTGAAAGTGACTGATGGCAGGAGAGTGTGTCAGTGACTAGTACGCTGACAGGAGGGTGTGACTCCTTCTAATTCCTTGTGGGACAAGGAGATTGGAGTTCTAGGTGGTCCGTGTGGACTACTTCAGAGGCGGGAGATTTTTGCTGCTCAGAGGACAACTGTCAATCCCGACTGTCCCGGTGAGACCAGGAGTTTTCAGTCCCAGTGCGACCAGGAGCTGCACATACACCATCCAAGACTGGAGGTGAAGATCATGCTAGCCACGAGGTATTGTCGCCGAGCAAGCCTCGGGAAAAGGTATGATTCCACAAACCATCCTTTCCTATTGTATAGACGTTGACGTGTTTCCTTGTTCTGAGTTTGGGGAGGAGAAATTTTTTTGTTTCCTATGCCTTCTTTGCCTCCCATAAAACCCAACACCCTCTCCTAGGATTGGAGGAAGCTACAACCCTTGACAACAAGGTCACAAACATCCTTATGTTTAAGGTCTGTAGGAGCATGCTTGGCCATAGAAAGCTACTAAGGCATAAGTAGACACCTACAAAACCATGCTAGGTCACACTTGTTCTCATCCTCAACATTAGACCAACTTAGTTGTGAGGGTTTCATCAAACATACCTTTAACTTAATGGGTTTCCTTTTCCAGTACACATGAGGAGTACCATGCTCGAAACTGTAGAGACTCAAATCACATCATGAACATCAGGTACACTACTTCCCCTCTTAGGCCTAGGAACCCTAGGTTCACCTTTGGGAGTCCAACTGCATGCTCAATCTCTTCACCACAAATCAAGCATGTCCAAGGTATGTCATGTACTCCCATGATCCTTTTATTTGAGCAACACCTTAGAGTTGAGTCCTCCTCAAGGGCAACCAACAAGGTACAAGGCCTCACAACTTGCTGCTTAAACCTCCTCAGGGTCTAAGGCACTCGTTGTCTCATCTCAGCAGGTCTATACCATAGGCACATAGGTTCCAAAAGCATCATCCTCTCTTTAGGGTTTGGTTCCTCTAAAGGCCAGCAAGACATCATCAGCCTACAGGGATCAAGCACGAGGCAACCACTTAGGTCGCATCATCCTCAACTCCCCATTATTCCTCATGTCTTGGAATCTAAGCTTCCATCCTCCTTGCTTGGGTCCCAATTTCTCTCTCTAGAGCTAACTCCACATCTAACCTTACTACTAGAGGTACTCTCTCCATGAAGGATCAAGATCACAAGCACACTTCTACGGGGGTGAAGCCTATGTTCAAACTTACGTTTGCTCGAGGTTATTCATAGCTCTTTATGCTTATTTCATAAGCAATCCATCATACTTACTGGCTAGGGTTTCAACCTACTGCCCGTACTACTGACGTATTCTGGGTACCTACTATGCCATGCTCATATGAGCTCATGGGGTTTCTACAGGTTCTTCTCTAACCTCATCAAAGAAGATGCTATCCTTCACTCTAACATGCACGACCCTTCCCAGGGTTGGGTCACCAAAGGTGCTTGGTCATCCAACTTCTCATGGCTCATATGGCATCCAAGGAATGTCTATCCAAACACCTAGTCTACCATGACATCTAACTCATCATGTCATCTCTCTCTCTAACCTTCACTTAGGGTTAGGGTTAACATCATCCTCAGAGGATGTGCCAGGTCTCTACCTATAATGGATGTCTCTACCTCCAAGACTAACTCCCTCTCTACTCATCCTCCAGACAAGAAGGTCTAGCCTCATGTTTCTCCTGAGGGCAATGACAACTCAAGTCATATGACCTAAGCATGTATCTATTCTTTAGTTTGCGATTAATCTATTAAGCTTATGTCCATGACATCTTATTTACATGCTTTTCATTTATTTGATGGAGGATTCCTTAGACCTTATTAACCTTACTCATATCTCAAGAGGGTGAGGAGAAGCGAGAAAACCCTAATCCTTAAGGTCCTTAATAGAATTTGAGTTGAGAAGGGAAAAACAAGATGCGAGAGTCCTAAAGGTATCTTATTTCGAGTCAAATCTTGAGACTTCGTCCAGGCAGTCACACTAATCTGGGAGTTCTCGTATTCCGACTAGTGGTTCAGAGGGAAATCTTACCAGCCCCCACACATGATCCTTTTCTAGACACCTCTATCTTTCGAAAATTCTTCTAATAACTCCCTTGGGTTCTACATAGTTTGTAAAATTTAATAATTATTAAAGATTAAATGAGGAACCTATGCTCTGATACCAAATGTAACAACCCTGCCTCCCGGTAACCCCCAATTAAGGGAGACCAAGAGGTCAGAACCATTATCCCAATTAATAGTATCAAAGGTTCGACAAATAATCAATAACAATTATCAAATTTTACCAACTAAACTAAAAACTGGTATAAAATAAAACTTTGCATACCTTTTCCAAAAATAGGGATATCTACTTCTATCCACATCAGGAGTCCATTCTAACTAATCCTTCTTTGTAAATTTAATTCTTATTTAATTCCACATATGCCACTTTATTGTTTGCCCTTTTCAATCTTGTACCTGAAACGCCGAAAAACAAAATGTCGGTCAGCATATCGGAATATTTTGGTATGTGGGGACAACCAAAATTTAATAACAATCTAATTATCACAATCAAGTTAGTTAACAAGCCAATTTACACTTTTTAGTATGACATTCTCCACCGCTTTTGCCCTAACCCTGGCATACCCCCTTTCAGGTTTCTCTTTTGCCATTGACTTAAGGCCACCTTCTCAATCCTGAGCTTGGTGCCTGGGGTCATCCTTCATGGTGCCCTTTAGTCATGCAATATCATAGTCGACCTTCTCAATCCTGAGCGTGGTGCCTGGGGTCACCCTTCATGGTGCCCTTTAGTCATGCAATATCATAGGCCACCTTCTCAATCCCGAGCTTGGTGCCTGGGGTCACCCTTCATGGTGCCCTTTAGGTCTTCCCTCCTGGGCTTGACCTCTTTGCATCATCCATCAGGGTGGCATGTAGGTGCGAGAATACACACTAATTTATAATTGTGATAACCATAGTGACTTTATAATTTTGCACGTATAAACATCCAACTGTTTAGGTTGCATTCAATGCGAGGAAACATTTGGAAAACCCTCGGGAAACTAATGCGATTAACCATAATTAACCACATACTTGTTAGGCTGAATTGAGATAGAATAGTCCAATCAATCAAGACATCCAATAAAGCAAGTACAAGAATCCTAAAATTACATTTAATTCCTTTTTATCAAAATCTATCCAAACCATCTTGCTACTTAAGGTTTCTATTCCTTTTTAGAATTTCTTCCTCTTTTAGGATTTACTTTGCATTTAGGATTTTACTTCATCTTACTCTTTTAAACCCTAATTTTCTCATTTATCCTTCACAAAAGTTATTAAGGTTACCTTTTAACAACACATAACCTTAATTTCAGATTAAAGGCACAATTAGCCATCAATTAAGTCCATTATGCCTCTTTTACATTAAAACTACCATTTTTATCCTTTTAATCTATGACAAAGTCATTATGCTCATTTATCATCAATTCTCCTTTATCCATTAGAAAAAATCCTAATTATCATATTAAGGATATTTATCCACAATTAGGAACTTTTATACTCGAAATAGCTTAGAATCATCATATCTCAGCTTTATTCACAAATTTGAATAATTAAAGCCATTCAGAGTCACAATTACCATCATTAGGGTTTCAAGCATATTTATGCACATGAAACTCTAAACTAAACCAATTATGCACGAAGATCATTCCTTTAGATCAAAATCATCCTTTCTAATAATAACATGTTAATATCCCTTTAAACCATGCACATCAATTTACTAGATCCCCTAACATTAAAACTAGGGATTCTAATTCATTAAAGTTATTAACTTCGTGCACTTTTTGAACTAGAATCAAAACTAGTATATACTAGTATTTTTATTAGATTCCTTATATGTTTTAGATTGACTTTCATGATAATATGCTTTAATTCGAGTTACCAAACTTTTGTTATGATTTTTACAAGACACCTACCTCTGGACCAATCGTGAAGCGCCACTTGTAATTTTCTTTATCTTTTTCCTTTATGCCTATCCTCCTCTGGCTCGCTGATCTCAGCGATGGATCTATCACCTCTTTGACCCGGTGACTGGCTCTTGACCCTCTCCGCACAAAATACCCGCCCGCGGACTTTGTTTCTATCGGGGAAACAGAGTGCTTGCTGCGCCGCCTTGGCTGAGGGAGTTGGGGAGGCCAAGGCCCATGGGAAGCTCCCCGGGCAGCCGTACAGCCCCGACTAGGTTCCTTGGACCCCTATTTCTAATGAAGGTAACCTTCTAGTGTAGCAATGATGCCGCACTAAAAAACACCCAACTAGTAGGGATGCATTGCAGGTTGATCTCGGGGAAACTAGAAGTAGTAGGGAGATCTTCCTTGAGTTTGCACGGTCTCCTTGCATCCCTCCACCCATCGTGAGGAGGGGGCAAAACCCCTTTTATAGGTGTGGCTCACCGGTCCATAGTCATGGAGTATGAGTCCATCTGGACTTTGGGTAAATCTCGAATCGCTCTCTAAAACTATCTGTTACGACCCCACCTCCCGATAACCTCCAATTAAGGGAGACCGAGAGGTCAAAGCCGCACCCATAACTTCCGGATTAAAGGTTCGGCAATTAACCAATAATAATTATAAAATTTTAACAAGCTATACTGAAAAGCTATAAGAAAATATTTTTTTTTCATACCTTTTTAAAAACTTAGATCTCTAAACTTCTATCCAATTAAGGATTCTACTCTAACTAATCCTCCTTGTATTTTACTTCATGTATTTCACAATATGACGATTTACTATTTGTACTTTTGGCTTGTACCTAAAACGCTGACAAACAAAACGTCGGTCAGCCGAAGCTGGTATGTGGGGGAACAAAAATTATGTAAATACATTAACAATGTAATCATTCAATTAGTCATTTAACAACCAAGATTACATTTTAGACATAACTCTGTGATCCAAGAGTACCCTATCCTCTATGTTGTCCCCATTAAACCCCTCATGATCCACCTATAGGTGAACCAATTTCTAGGGTTGAGTCACATGGCACTACTAGTAAGTAGCCCACTCCTTAACTCATGGCAGGCTAATGAGTCTCATGGCACTACACGTAGGTAGCCTAGTTTCTAACTCTCGGTAACCTAGACCTTGCTCTAGGATTATCCCTTTTTTTAGCCTTTTCAAAACAATAGAGGTGGACCTGGATCTAGTAAGTTATATATGCACATTTATAGTGATAATCATAGTCACTTTATAGTTGCATGAAATAAATAAACATCCAACAGTTATTTTCAAGCAACCGGTTAAAACTTCAAGAATCACCGTGAAACTAGAGCGATTATTCATAAGTGTAACCACATACCTTTGCCATGCAGATCATTCAATCATACTTCAAGCATATTGTCCAAGCAAGCAAGTAAATCAAGCAATCATCATATAATCTGCATTATGTAAATTCTACAGTGTCACTAAACACATTCAGTACACTATACCCTACTCGGCCCTAATCTAGGATTTAGGTTTTGGTTAAGAAATAAGGGTATTAACCCTATTTCCATCACATATTTAACATTTGGCGAATCCTAGGTACTAAAACCATCTTATCCTCTTATTAAGATCACCTAGATCGAATATGTTCATTTACAAAATAGCAAATTGAGATCTTTAGCTCTAATTCCACACATTAAAGATTATCTCCCTTAGAGATCCTAAATACCTTCTCATTATTACCATGATTACATTTATTATCATCATACTCCACAAGACTAGATAATATCATAAAAGAAAGGCTTTGGACACTTTCAATGTCTTAATACCCAAAACTAGGGTTTTGAAGCATTACTCATTACTTTAATCCTTCTTTCCACTACTTTTATAATAGGGATCATATTTAGGTCTGAAACATATTTTATTTAGATTATACGTGTTCTCCTGATCAATTTTCATATATAACTTATTTCGATTCGAGCTACGTAGTAATTTCTATGATTTTCGTAAGAAAACCCATTTTCTGAAATATTAGACAGAGAGGAGAATTTACCAAAAAACGAAGGCTGTTTGATCAGTGGTCCCATGATCCACCCTTTGGATCTAACGTCTCTCATCACACGCGACTGGCTTTGCTTGGTCACGATGATATTACACCATTGTCCCCGGGGTCTTGGTCTGAAGCTACATGCGCCCGGGGGGTAGGGAGGTCATTTCATCCTTTTTCTCTTCTTCTTCCTTGCGATGAGTCCCTGTTCACGAGCCAGCCTTCAAGGGCAGTCAACTTGGACGTTGACTTTGATCATCTGGGCACCCCAGCAACTGGAGAAGGCCTCACACCCTCTGTCACGCCTCGCCGAACTCAATGGCGGTGGTGCTTTTCCCTGTGAGGGTGTAACCGGAGAGAACGGGAAGGTGATGTCTTGGTAGCTTTGTAGCTTGGGCGAGATAGAGGGAAATGAGGGGAGGATAGCAATTGATGGCGGGGAAAGAAGCCTAGATGCAGGCTGATATACACGACCACCAAGGTGTCCACACATTGGGTTCCCATGCGTTTATATACCCTCTAGGATCGAGGGTTGGGTTCCATGACACAGGTGGTTTGGGCAAAGCTTCTAGAGAGCTCTAAACCCGCCAAAACCCAGGGTAGGCAGGTTCGCCTTGGTCTATATCCCAAATCTAAAGGAAAGGTCCCCGAGTCGTCCTATGCACTCAATCGCAAGAAAAATCCTTTGGAAATCTCTACAACCTTCCTTAGATGGCTCGAGGTGGGTGATAGTGCAGATGTCGTTGGATCTTAGATCAATGGCTCTCATGCCATTCGCATCAGCAGGAAATAATTCCAGAGAAAACAAAATCTCGACTTTTAATACTTTCCTCTATATTTTATGGATATTTGTAAAATACATAACTCCCAAACCTCTCATCCAATTAACCCCAAATTTTGAGGGAAAGTTAATAATAATTTAATCTTGCATCATGCCAAATTTGGGATCATTATCTAAAAAAAAACGGATCCCTTCCTTTAGTTGCAAGTTATTACTCCATATGTATATTTCTCACCTATTTTCTCTTTCCTTTGCTATTAAATTACTTTATTGGATTCCTTGGATTTCAAGGAATATTAATGGCTTAAAATCCCATATTGGGAACATTCCTTAGCCTTTTATTTATCTTTAATCCATTTTCTTATTATCTTACTTATTTCCTTATTCTTTTTAATGATTTCTCTTTATCTTTCATTCCCTTTTCCCTCTTTTCATATTTCTTTTATCAGAAATCATATGTAAACGAATTTTAATCAATTGTGGCCATTAATGCTGCTTTCTAGATAATTCCAAGTATTTCTTATAAATACTTTCCTTAATACACTATCTTGTATCTTTTCTAATATTTGGACTTTTCTTCTTTTCTTTTCTTTTTGTTTTATTTTTGAAACTTTGGACTCCTTGGAACCCAAGGAACCCAAGAGGCACGAAATCCCTCTTTGGATTTTCCTTATAGAGGTTTCCATCTCATTCTTTTCTCAAATATTCAATTATTCATTCACTAATTGAATTTTCTTATTATTTGGCCCAATAGCCAATACAACCCACAACATAAATATCAAGGCTATTGTAAACAAAATCTATTTATTCCAAATACATTATATCATTATTTGTCCAAATATCCTTAATATGAGAAATTACATTTCTCACCAAATAAACCCAAAAATTGGGGTTGTAACATCCTTCCCCTCTTATAGGAATTTTTTCCTCAAAATTCTATCACGCAAACAAACAATTCAGGATAAGACTTTTCCATGTCCATCATTGGCCCTTATGTGGATTTACCATACTCATGGAATTTCCAAGGAACCTTTATTCATCACATATTCTTTTCTCTGAGTTCTTTCATCCTGGCGTCTATAAACTGCACAGGTGGACTCGGGTCATTTCAGCCTCCCTTGGGGCGCACTAGGTTCATTGCTCAGCACATGGTCGGGGTACCTCACATAGTGCTCTAAATTAGACACATGGAACTCATTACACATTACTTTATCCTGAGGGGTAAGATCAAGCTTAACCTTCTCCACCAAACAATGTCAAAAGAACCCATGCATCGGGGACTCAGCTCTCTTAGCTATAACTTAGAGGGGTCGGATTTTCATGTCACATATTCTCCCACAGTGAACTGCATGTCAGTCTACTTTGCATCTGCTCATGACTCTCATCGTCTCTAGGCTCCTTTCAGTCATTGCATGATGAAAGTGACTTCATCTACACTCATTGCGGTCTTTTCTAACCATCACGTGGTCCTTTCACCAACATCACCTTACTGAAGTGGTGACCGACACAACCTCCCTTATAGAGCTTCTTTAAATCCTGATACTGGCTATGGTGGTCATCATCATAAGAACTGTCTCCAGATATCACCCTGAATGAGCACAAATGCTCTCATCGGACCCTTTAGTCTGGATCATACTAACCATTAGCTAGGGGTGATAAACTATACTAACATAGAGTTCTTCATGTACCTTCTTCCATCTTATGGAAGTAACCCTTTAGGTTATACTCGAGAACTTTTGAATTCACCGCATAGCATAGTTGAACCATCTCTCTCATATGTAGTTCAACCCGATCTGTTCTTGGACAATACTCTTTCTTTCTCATGTCATCTAGGTAAGGTGATCTACTATAACCCACATTGCATCTTGACCTTCCTTGGTCTAGGGGAGACTTACAACATCACATCCATAATGATGAACTCCCATTCCCTCTCAGGGACTCTTTTGTTCTCTATATCGATACAATGAGTTACTGGGGTTCATCCTTTACCTCCTGACTTGCATGGCCATATACTACATGCAACTTTATCCAAAGTCCTACTGTCACTTATTATCTTGGTGGTATGATGTATGGTGATCTTAAAATCATGATCTCCTATATGTCATGATTCCTCAAGATCGATTCCTCAGAAACCCTAAACCACTCTAGTCGGGGTTTCATCACCTTATTTTCCAAATAAGTACATCTGAGGTTCTACCACCATCCTTTCATTGTATCAAGGACTAGACTGGCTAACCAAACATCCATTAACTTGTTCAACGGATCTCATTACATCAAAGTATTAGCCAAACATATCTCCTTTCCAAACTTAGGGTTATCCAAACCACCTCTTCTAGCCAAACTAGGCAGCTATATCCCATCCAAAGCATTCATTACCACTTCACATCCTTAGGTATTAGGTAACATTGAAGACATACACTTCCATGTATTTCACTTATCGTCCCACCTCAAACTCGAATTCTCAGTCTATCTTTATTGAGAACACTTTGAGCTCATCTTCTTGGTGATCAAACTCAATCTTGGTATAACTTGTATGTTTCGCATAGCTCATGATAAAAACATCCTCATAAGGTGACTACCTCATTCCTCTTAGTGTTTGCAAACCATCCATGTATCATTCACCTTACCAGGGTAGGTTATCTTCTCTATCCCCATTTCTCATGGCAACGTTCCAACCTACATCATCTCTTATCCTTTGTGTATGGCATGCACAATGTCCTATCTCTCACCCCCATAACAAGAGGAAATAAGCATTTGGCTGCAGTCCAAATATAGAGTTCTTCCTATTCCAAGTGTAGAGATGGTACATCCCACCTTGCCAATACTTCTTTATATCTAAGTTGCAACGTGCCACATATGTCACTACATCATAGACATCATGATATCAAAGTTACCTCCATGGAAAACTAGTCTTCAACCTACTGAGGTTTATATCCTTGGTCATCTCCTCTAGGTCTATAGGGTACCGACTCTTTTGGGTTCATCCCTCTTCGCTCATGCATCAAGAGAGTGCCCTACTCATATGCCCTTTGGGTCCCATGAGTTCATGAAGGTGATCAATCTCCTAACCCATGGCCCTCAGACAATGATAGTTGTTACCTCCCGACCCTATGGTCATGTGCAACTCCTACTTTCATCGGTCTTATCCCTACCTGACCCTAGGATAGACATAGGATTCTCCATTATAGTACATGTTCACTTAGAACCTTACCCAAGTCTTCATCATCTCTCTTTCTGCATTCATGGGCTGGCTTTCATCCTTTCATTGGGATCATGGCAACCTACCTACCTTGGTCAAGCCCCGTACCAGTTACCTCCATGGTATCACATTCATATGCAAAAAGAGATGGATATCTATGGGTCTATAGGTTCATTCTCATACCACGTACTTTTCACATAGCTTCTCCAGATCCTATGAGACCTCTTTAGGTTACCTTAAACCAACAAAACTGATATACACCCTACCAAAGGGGTCCCTCTCCCAGGATGGTAGGAAACCTATCTCTTGAAAACAAGGTCACAAAAGCTCTTAGGTCTAGGGTTTACATCCACATGAGCCTACTTAACCCTAGCAAGCTATTAAGGCACAAGCAGATCACCTACTATACCATGCTAGGTCATACTTGTTCTCTTTCCTCAACACTGGATCAAGATCCTACCTTCCCATGTCATCAACCTAGATGTGAGGGGTCCATCAAATATACCTTAAACTTAAGGGGCTTCCCTTTTCCTCTATACATGAGGAGTACCATGCTCGAAACTATAGCAACTTAATTCTCGTCATGAGCATTAGGTACACTGCTTCCCCTCTTAGGCCTAGGAACCCTAGGTTCACTTGTAGGTGTCCAACTGCATGCTCTGTCTCTTAACCACAAACCAAGCATGTAAAAGGCATGACATGCACTTCTTGTCATCCTTAAACTTGAGCAACACTTAGAGTTGGGTCCTCCTTAAGGACAACCAACAATGTACAAGGCCTCCTAACCTATTACTATACCTCTCCAGTTCTAAGGAACTCTTCTTCTCATCTATACCAGAGGTACAGAGGTACCTGTTGGCTAAATGGACATCTATAAATCCCTTTGTTTTGATTATGACAAACATTTCATTCTTATTGATCTAATGAGCTACTTGAGTGTGCAGGAACAAGGCGGATGACAAAGTACTAGGGAAATCCATATGCTTCCATATTTATATTTTCATGCAATGTAATCGCCTTGTAAAAAGCTTGTACAAATATATAATGTACAAGTACTTAGAATGCATGTAAATCAAGCGTTAGATCTTCCCTAGCTAAACACCACATTTAGATAAGTCATCCCCTTCAAATAGGATCACATTTGCACACTCATACATATAATTAGTGCCTAAATTGAAACATTGAAACAGGATCAATCTCGGTCGACCAACTCCTCGACCGAGACACTCTCGGTTGACAATCTTCTCGACCGAGAAAGATCCAAAGTAGCCGTTAGACACAACTGACAAGGTAGTTGGCAGTTGGAGATAGACGTTGCAAATCACTTGATCCAGAGAGCCTGTCGGTCGACAAAAGTTCGACGGAGTAGGCATCTCGGTCGACCATTCCTCGACCGAGATGAACTCTGACAGCAACTGCAGAGTAAATTAATTAGCTATTGCTAAAGCAACAAACTTGTACCTAACAGCTAGTTAAGCACTTAGAAACCCCTAGAAGTTGTCTAGAACGTCCTTAAGCATCCTTAGACCATTCCTATAAATAGGACAAGCCATAGGACACTCAAACACACTTGTTACACTTGAGAAATCCTTGAGCATACTTTGAGCAATCTGTTTGTAAGCAATTTGACCATTGTGACAATTGTACACTTCCTTCCTTAGCTCAAAATTCGTGTCCTATAGGCTAGTATCTCCTACCCACTGCAATCACAAGTCCATACACTTGGTTAGGAGATCTATACGCTTGATCTAGGCAAATCAAGCCTTGGGCTACAAAGGATAAGTTGTAATTTCCTTTTTTTCCTTTCTTGTTCTCTATTACTGTTTGTACTCTCCTTGCTACTCCTAGGTTGGAGGCTGCGGATTGGAGAGGGTGGAGATCTTCTTGGTGAAGAAGGTGACCTTGAGCTACTTCAGAAGGCTGGTGTAATGGGAGGTTACTTCTAGAGAGGAAGGCTACTTCAAGGGGGAGCTTGGAGTTACTTTAAGAAGGCTACCTCAAGTTGGTGCACCTACTTCAAGTGAAGGCTGTTCAAGGGGTGTAAAGGAAAGTATTGTATTTTGTATAAATCCTTGAGAAGGTAATAAAATAAATACTTTCAAAATCCCGGTTGGGTAAGAAACCGGGTAGTGGACTGACAACTTTAGTATTTGCTAAAGTTGGAACCACTCTAAACACCTGTCTCCTTCTTCTAATCTCAATTGTGGTTGTTTGAGTTAAATAATTGTTAAAATTGTTTTAAAAACTCTATTCACCCCCCTCTAGTGTTTTTCAGTACCAATATACTCATCCTCTCTCTAGGGTTTGGTTCGTCTCATGGAAACCAAGACATCAACAACCTCTAGGGATCAAGCATGTGGCGGCCGCTATCATCCGCTTAGGTCGCATCATCCTCAACTTCCTACATATCTCAGAGTTTAGGATTCCAACCTTTTTGCTTGGTTCCTACTCTATCTTTCTAGAGCTAACCCTACAACCATCCTCACCATTAGAGGTCCTATCTTTGTGAAGGGTCAACTTCAAAACCATGCCCCTACCTGGATGAAGCCTATGTTCAACTCATGTTCGCTCAAGGTTATCCGTAGTCCCTTAGACTTATCACATAAGCTATCCATCAAACTCTCTCGGCCAGGGTTTCAACCCTTTTCTCACACTACTCACGTACCCTGGGTGCATGCTATGCCCTACTCACATAAGCTCATAGGGTTTCTAAGGTCCTTAACTAACATCATCATCTAAGGAGATATCCTTTACCCTAACATGCACGATCCTTCCCAGGGTTGGGTTGCCAAAGGTGCTAGGTCACCCATGGATCATATGGAATCCCTAAGGCATGTCCTTTCAAACACCTGGTCTAACTCATCTCTCTCTAACCTTCACTTAGGGTTAGGGTTAGCATCATCCTCAGAGGATGTGTCAGGTCTCTACTTGCAATGGAGATCTCTATCTCCAAGACTAACTTATCCTCCTGACAAGAAGGTCTAGCCTCAGGTCTCTTCTGAGGACATGACAACTTATGTCATACGCCCTAAGCATGTATCTATTCTTTAATTTGCGCTTAATCTATTAAACTTATGTCCATGAAATTTTATTTACATGCTTTTCATTAATTTTGTGGAGGATTTATTAAACCTTATCAACCTTACCCATACCTCAAGAGGGTGACGAAAAGAGAGAAAACCTTAATCCTTAAGGTCCTTAATAGAATTTGTGATGAGAAGGGATGAATAAGATGAGAAAGTCCTAAATGTATCTTATTTCGATTCATACCCTAGGACTTTGGCCAGACAGTCACACGGATCTGGGAGTCCTCGTATTCCGACTAGTGGTACGGAGGAAAATATTGCCAGCCCCCGATCGTGATCCTTTTCTAGACACCTCCATCCTTCGGATAATCCTCTAATAACTCCCTTAGATTCTATAGAGTTTGTAAAATTTAATAATTATTAATGGTTAATTGAGGAACCTAAGCTCTGATACCAAATGTTACGACCCCACCTCCCGATAACCCCCAATTAAGGGAGACCGAGAGGTCGAAGCCGCACCCATAACTTCCGGATCAAAGGTTCGGTAATTAACCAATAATAATTATCAAATTTTAACAGGCTATACTGAAAAGATGTAAGAAAATAAATTTTTTGCATACATTTTTGAAAACTTGGATCTCTAAACTTCTATCCAATTAAGGATTCTACTCTAACTAAACCTCCTTGTATTTTACTTCATGTATTTCACAATATGATGATTCACTGTTTGTCCTTTTGGCATGTACCTAAAACGCCGACAAACAAAACGTCGGTCAGCCGAAGCTGGTATGTGGGGGAACAAAATTTATGTAAATACATTAACAATGTAATCATTCAATTAATCATTTAACAACCAAGATTACATTTTAGACATAACTCTATGTTCCAAGAGTACCCTATCCTCTATGTTGTCCCCATTAAACCCCTCATGATCCACCTATAGGTGAACCAATTTCTAGGGTTGAGTCACATGGCACTACTCGTAAGTAGCCCACTCCTTAACTCATGGCAGGCTAATGAGTCTCATGGCACTACACGTAGGTATCCCAGTTTCTAACTCTTGGTAACCTAGACTTTGCTCTAGGATTACCCCTTTTTTTAGCCTTTTCAAAGCAATAGAGGTGGACCCAGATCTAGTAAGTTATATACACACATTTATAGTGATAATCATAGTCACTTTATAGTGCATGAAATAAATAAACATCCAACAGTTATTTTCAAGCAACCGATTAAAACTTCAAGAATCGCCGTTAAACTAGAGTGATTATTCATAAGCGTAACCACATACCTTTGCCATGCAGATCATTCAATCATACTTCAAGCATATTGTCCAAGCAAGCAAGTAAATCAAGCAATCATCATATAATTTGCATTATGTAAATTCTAAAGTGTCACTAAACACATTCAATACATTATACCCTACTCGGCCCTAATCTAGGGTTTAGGTTTTGGATAAGGAATAAGGGTATTAACCCTATTTCCATCACATATTTAACGTTTGGCGAATCCTAGTTACTAAAACCATCTTATCCTCTTATTAAGATCACTTAGATCGAATATGTTCATTTACAACATAGCAAATTGAGATCTTTAGCTCTAATTCCACACATTAAAGATTATCTCCCTTAGAGATCCTAAATACCTTGTAATTATTACCATGATTACATTTATTATCATCATACTCCACAGGATCATATAATATCATAAACGAAAGGCTTTGGACACTTTCAATGTCTTAATACCCAAAACTAGGGTTTTTAAGAATTACTCATTAATTTAATCCTTATTTGCACTACTTTTATAATAGGGATCATATTTAGGTCTCAAACATATTTTATTTAGATTCTACGTGTTCTCCTGATCAATTTTCATATAGAACTTGTTTCTATTCGAGCTACGTAGTAATTTATATGATTTTCGCAAGAAAACCCATTTTTCAGAAATATTAGAAAAAGAGGAGAATTTACCAAAAAATGAAGGTCGTTTGATCAATGGTCCCATGATCTACCCTTTGGATCTAACGTCTCTCATCACGTGTGGCTGGCTTTTCTTGGTCACGGTGATATTACACCATTGTCCCTGGGGTCTTGGTCTGAAGCTACATGCGCCCGGGGGGTAGGGAGGTCATTTCATCCTTTTTCTCTTCTTCTTCCTTGCGATGAGTCCCTGTTCACGAGCCATCCTTCGAGGGCAGTCAACCTGGACATTGACTTTCATCATCTGGGCACCCCAACAACTGGAGAAGGCCTCACACCCTCCGTCACACCTCGCCGAACTCAAGGGTGGTGGTGCTTTTCCATGTGAGGGTGTAACCGGAGAGAACGGGAAGGTGATGTCTTGGTAGCTTTGTAGCTTGGGCGAGATAGAGGGAAACGAGGGGAGGATATCAATTGATGGCGGGGAAAGAAGCCTAGATGCAGGCTGATATACACGACCACCAAGGTGTTCGCACATTGGGTGCCCATCCGTTTATATACCCTCTAAGATCGAGGGTTGGGTTCCATGACACAGGTGGTTTGGGAAAAGCTTCTAGAGAGCTCTAAACCCGCCAAAACCCAGGGTAGGCACGTTCTCCTTGGTCTCCCAAATCTAAGGTAAAGGTCCCCGAGTCTTCCTATGCACTCAATCACAAGAAAAATCCCTTGGAAATCTCTACAACCTTCCTTAGATGGCTCGAGCTGGGTGATAGTGCAGATGACGTTGGATCTTAGATCAACGGCTCTCATACCACACGCGTCAGCAGGAAATAATTCCAGAGAAAACAAAATCTTGACTTTTAATAATTTCCTTTATATTTTATGGATTTTTGTAAAATCCATAACTCCCAAACCTCTCATCCAATTAACCCCAATCTTTGAGGGAAAGTTAATAATAATTTAATCTTTCATCATGCCGAATTTGGGATCATTATAAAAAAAAAACTGATCCCTTCCTTTAGTTGCAAGTTATTACTCCATATGTATATTTCTCACCTAATTTCTCTTTCCTTTGCTATTAAATTACTTTCTTGGAATCCTTAGATCTCAAGGAATATTAATGGCTTTAAATCCCATATTGGGAATATTCCTTAGCCTTTTATTTATCTTTAATCCATTTTCTTATTATCTTACTTATTTCCTTATTCTTTTTAATGATTTCTCTTTATCTTTCATTCCCTTTTCCCTCTTTTCATATTTCTTTTATCAGAAATCATATCTAAATGAATTTTACTCAATTGTGGCCATTAATTCTGCTTTCTAGATAATTCCAAGTGTTTCTTATAAATACTTTGCTTAATACACATTATCTTGTATCTTTTCTAATATTTGGACTTTTATTCTTTTCTTTTCTTATTGTTTTATTTTTGCAACTTTGGACTCCTTGGAACCCAAGGAACCCAAGAGGAACGAAATCCCTATTTGGATTTGCCTTCTAGAGGTTTCCATCTCATTCTTTTCTCAAATATTTAATTATTCATTCACTAATTGAATTTTCTTATTATTTGGCCCAATAGCCAATACAACCCACAACAAAAATATCAAGGCTATTGTAAACAAAATCCATTTATTCCAAATACATTATATCATTATTTGTCCAAATATCCTTAATATGAGAAATTACATTTCTCACCAAATAATCCCAAAATTTGGGGTTGTAACACTATCCAAACTTAGGCTCATTCTACTCGGAACGAGATCCTAATTGCAATGGGAACAGCCACATTGACACTTGATTATTGATTAGCAAGGAATCTAGTCGCAACATTATGTGAGTTTTTTCCTCCTTTTCTTATATTAGGTGAAGTGCAACCACTGTTGGATCCAAATCCAACGGCTATTGGTCCACATACTAGAACATGAATTAAAATCGAATTATGATATTTAATTTATCCCTCTTACTTTAGGAAAACGTGCAAAATTCAAATCTTGCAAACTATTTATGCTTTTGATCCCAAATTTTGAGGGAGTCTTATTAATGACTTAATATATCATCATGCCATGTTTGGGCCCATTATCTCAAAGAAAAAGTGTGTTTTATTTAGGTGCAAAATATCACTTAATTATATATATTTCTCATATATTTTCTCTTTCCCTTGCCATTAAATTATTATTTTGAGTTTCTTGAACCTCAAGGAACCTTAAGGGCTCGAAATCCCATCTTAGGAATATACCTTAGCCTTTTACCTATCTTTTATCCATTTTCTATTTATTCCTTTGTTCAACAGATTTCCCTTTTTTTCCTCTTTTCATATTTCTTTTATTAAAAATCATATGTAAATGAATTTTACTTAATTGTGGCCATTAATGATACTTACTAGATATTTCCAAGCATTTCTTATAAATACTTTGCTTAATATCCATTATCTTGTATCTTTTTCTAATATTTGGACTTTTCTTCTTTTCGTTTCTTTTATATCCATTATTGGATTAATATAATAGTAGGAACCACAAAATTCCTATCCAAAGGAATGTTTTGCAAAGAAGCCCATCCTTTGAATCAAAGCTTACAACCTTTTCAATTAAGTCCATATTCATGAAATTATTACATTTCAATTATGAAAACATACACAAAAATTGAGGTTGTAACATAATCATTCATGTAAACCCTAATTTACCAATTAAGCACTAATGTGGTCAGTAGGAACCACAAAATTCCTATCCAAAGGAATGTTTTGCAAAGAAGCCCATCCTTTGAAGCAAAGCTTACAACCTTTTCAATTAAGTCCATATTCATGAAATTATTACATTTCAATTATGAAAACATACACAAAAATTGAGGTTGTAACATAATCATTCATGTAAACCCTAATTTACCAATTAAGCACTAATGCGGTCATAATAATATGAGACCTATAGGGTTACACACATAAGAACTCATCTAGAAGAGGAGTTTAATCTTTAATGGTGATTGGATTTATTACTAAAGTGTTTAGGTATTCATATCCACACAATAGATTGGTTGATTGCATAGTCAAATGACCATCTCACAGGGTGAGATGACTATTTGGGTGCACCAGACAAGCATCTCAAGTGTTCAGATAGCTTTTTGGGTTGTTAGGAAGATCATAGTTTGAATTGGCTATGTTTTGCCCAAACCAGATTGTGAACCGAATGGTTCATTCTGATGAACCGACCATATCATCTCAGCTCACCAGAAAGTCATCTAGGTGATGGAGACGGGTGTTTTGCATGTGTGAGATGACTCGGTTGGGTCCGAACAAAGATTTTGGAATTTACCCAAACTTATTTCAATTACACAATACTCATGGTGTAAGAAATTAATGTTTGACATTAATTGTGAAATGATTTTTACAATTTGATATATGACTAGGAAACTGCCAGATAACCATTTGGCAGTACAAGACAAGTGTATTGCAGTGCAAGATAAATGTCTAGACTTTTAGACAAGTGTTTGGCATCTTGTTGGTTGCAAAAATTCAAGAAATTCTGGTCCCTTCCACTCCCATACAGATCTTGAACAGACTGTGAACATTGTCCCAATCCCCACCTATAAATAGAGGGGTACTGAGGGCTTCTCAAAACACAACACCACAACATCAATAGAGAATTAGTTTCTCTGACAATTGTTGTCCCCCCTGGTTGTGGTAACCAAGAAATCCTAAGCGAGTCCTATTTGATAAGGGAGGGATATCTAGGAGAGAGAACAACTAAGGATCATCGTTGTGGGAGAGAAAGTTGGTGACTAGTACACCAACGGGAGGGACAAATCCTTCATGTCTATTCTAGTTGAATGACAGGAGTTCTAGTTGTTCTATGTGGACTAATCTAGAGGCAGGAGTCTTTTGGCTTCTTCTAGGAGAGAAAAGTCAGCTTGTAGTCCATGGAGAGACCACATGAGTCACTGTAGAAGTTGTTCTATTCATCATTCGTTGTGAAGACCAGGAGCTACACAACCACCATCCAAGAGAAACTAGTTGAAAGTTGCATTGAAGCGAGTTGTTGTTGTTGGACTTGCTCTAGGACCATGTATAACTCGTTAAACCATCCTTCCCATTTCATAGTAGTTGACATGATCTTGCTTTTATGGTGATACAGATAGATAAAAAATTTGTTTCTGCTGCTATGCAGTGGGCCCATAACCCAATAATGGTATCAGAGCGACGTCAATTTACTATGTTTTAGGATAATCAATATGATCAGATTTTGCTGTAATATTTTATTTATTACATCAGATGTGAATATTTAAACTATCACATATCTTCATCCGATCAAAGACCACATAATCCCATATCTTATATATATATATATATATATATATATATATATATATATATATATATATATATATATGTATATATATATATGCAATTTACACGTGTCACCCAAAAAGAGATTTTGATAGTGGATGTGTAGCATGGTTATGGCCTAAACCCAAAATCTATGTGTGGTTAGATGGTATGGTTTTATTCCTATTTATATCGGTATGTGTACCAAGCCTCTACCTCCCTCTACCCCTTGTAAAGTTAATTCTTTCCTATCTTTCCTCCCCTCGAATGTAACTCAAGGTTTCTCTTTATAATGTAATAGTTTAATAGTAATAGGATAGTGTATTTTCTTGCAATGATGAGGAATACGGTCATCGTTTGATGAGATGACCAGTTCGTGAGACGACCCAACCATTTGTAGGACCATGAAGGACAAAATGAAGGAGCCATAGGACTTCTTGGTGGGACCAACTGACTGTCTAGAAGGTGTCCAAACATTGGTTGGACTGAAGGACAAACAATTTTCTGTGATGACCAACCAACCGTCCAAGAGGGGAGATGATCGATTCATGGGTTGAAGTGACCTACCCATATTGGCAAGCACTGGTCTACACCAACAGTAGGTTCATACATGAGATGTCATAATTGACCTAGGTGGTAGTAATCCCTTGTGGCTCTAGGAAATTACAAGTATACATGGCCATAACCATCGCCTTTTGTTTTATATTGCATGTTTACGTGGTGGGATATAACATGTATATCATATGTACTATACATGTGGTAATTGAATATAGTATATGTATATATAGATGATATATATAAATCCCTTAATCAAACATATTAAGTCTAAGATGCTTTCCAATAGCAATATACATGAAAAGCTTGTTCGACTAATCGTAGGTTACAACTTGGCATGGTGCGCCATCTACCTCATGGATGTGTGATGGTATTAATGTAGGTTCTGCCTCCGTGGGGTGTATTATTATCGTATTGGCTATTGGTTTAGGCTTACATGGTGTTTCTCATCACCTATGGGCCCAAAAGCATACATATAATTATGGTAAAGCATTGCACATATTATCTATCAAGAATTGCATATGATGCAATTGACAAAAGTTGCCTACCTCAGTAATTAACTGTGTTTTGTGGAATTGGCTAGGCCATAGTTGAATTATCTTGGATCCTTGTCATTAGAAAATTGATTCATTACAGTTTTATGAATTGATACTTGAGGGTTATCAATTTGAACAAAATAATGAGAATGATAATGAATTAAAGACATACTTATTATCATCCAAATTTTAATCAAATCAAATCAAATAAAAAAAGAGTTTTGAAAAAATTGCAAATCCTTTTGTAGAATCAAATGGTAACAAACAATAATCACTTTTATCTACACGACTGATCCTTGAAAAGGACAAACTTAATGGGAAAAACTTCCATGGCTAGTTCAGGATGCTGAAAATTGTTCGTACACAAGAGAAAAAGCTATCTGTCCTGGAAATGCTATAACAAGAGGAACCACCTCACAATGCACCAAGGGCTGACAAGGATGCTTATAAGAAGTAAACTGAAGATGTTGTAGATATCAAGTGTCTGATTCTATGCTCAATGAACTATGAGTTGTAGAGGCAACATGAGAACATGGACAAGATTGAGATGGTCACACATCTCAAGAACATGTACTAAGACAAGGCAAGATAAGAGAGATATGATATCTCCAAGGAACTGATCAAATATAACATGGCAGAAGGATACCTAGTTGGTCCTCCTATGCTCAAGCTCATTGGGTATATGGATAACCTATCCAGATTGGGATTTCGTATGGATCAAGAGTTGGCCACTGATGCGATTCTATAGTATCTGACAGAATATTATATTCAGTTTGTGATGAACTACAACATGAGCGACTTTTACAAAACTTTGATAGAGTGGTTGGGCATGTTGAGAATAGGTGAGACACAGATGAAGAAAGACAATCCCAAGCATGTGATGATTATCATTAAGACAAAGGGGAATTCTAAAGGCAAAGGCAAAGCTAAGAAGGGTTCAAAAGTAAGACAGAAGCCCAAGTCCTCATATCTCAAAGCAAAAGGTGGAGTGAAGAAAATAAGATGAAATTGCCCCCATTGTCACTAGTCTAGACATTGGAAAAGAAATTTCCCACTCTAGTTAAGGGAATTAAAGAAGAAGAGGAAAGGCACTGAAGCCTCCACATCAGGTATAAACATTATAAGATAAATTTGATTACTTCTTCATTTTGGTATGTGATACCAAAAAAAGAACTAACATACTTGATGTGTAGGATCTGACAAGAAGTAAAGGCCCTCATGGGAGGATAAAGATGGACAAGGTAGAGAAAGAGTTGTGGATGCTTTAGTCTATACTAAAATTTATCTTAGCCCAATGGGCATGTAATAAAGTTAATAGAACTACTATTTAATTTATGCAAAAAATAGAAACATTTACTTTATATCATCTTGTAAGACAAGGATGATAAATCAATAAAGTGAGATACTCATGTTTCTATTTCAAAAGATATATGGTCTTTGATAGAGCCAACTAAAGGGTGCATTAGGATTTTGTGGAAAAGATATGCATGGATAACATAAAAGGACAAATTGGTTGAATGATAATTTAAAATCAAGTTCAAGTTGTTGAATATTACCAATTGTCATGCTTGTTGTTGCAGTTAAAATAGACTAAGATATTTAGCATATGAACATAGACACCAGATTCCTCAAGGGAATAAATTCGAGGATGTGTATGTGACACAACCTAAAAGGTTTCATAGCTTCAAAAATGCAAATAAAGTCTATAGACTACAAAGTTCAATATGTGATTGAAATAAGCATCTCAGAGATGGAATCTTTTAAATTGACAAGATAGTCATAGAGTTTGACTTGAATAAAAATAAAACATGAAATTTGTGATTACAAAAGATTTAGTGGGAGCATATATAAATATTCCACATATGATGAGGAATAAACATCCCAATATTATTAAATGGCATTAAAACACCTTCAACAATGAAGGATAAGGTGAAACATCTAATGAGATCAGGATCAAGACCTATGAGATAGTTCTTGAATGTTTCACAATGGAAGTTTGAACACATACAATAGCAATGTCTAGAAGGAGTTAAAGTATTCAATGAAAGAGAATTTGGATTAGTATCTCATGAACCATATGTTCAAATTCTTGTGAAGAATGGACATGACATGATTAAGATGCCATATGTTGTATCAATGGATCTATCACGAATGATATAAATGTACATATCCCATGTAATCTTGTATGACTGATAAGTTGATATTATTTCCAATAAGTGTTAATGGAAGCTCATTAAAGATATCCATTAGTACTTGAGAAGTGCTTAAGGATAGATTGCTAGTCGATAAGGATATCAATAAAAGCAAGAGTTGAATGTAAAACGTTACATCGATGCAAGATTCCATAATTAAAAAACTGATCACAAATTAAAATATGTTTGATTTAAAAATAGAAGTTTTGATTAGTTGGAAAGGTTCCAAACTTATAGCCATTAATTCTATTCTACAATAGAATCCAAGTATACTTGTTTTATGAATAGAGAGTAATACTATATGTATGTAAAGGTTCATATGATGAACTTGTAGATGTTCCGGCCATTGAAGACTCATTAGTGACATTGTGACAACAATGGAGCTAATTAAAAGGCAAGGAATATCAGATACCATATCACGGAAGTTCTGTCTGATACAAGAAATCATATAGAAAAGAGATAAGGAAGCATGCAATATATTGACTATAAGTAAAGTGTTTCTAACCTGCTTATTTAGCACTAGCACAACAGAAACATGGTGGATGTGTTTAGATTACTAAGAATATGATTCATGGGTGATTGGATCTAAGTTCAAGTGGGAGTCTGTTAGTATGTAATGCCTATAGATCTAATCATATGATTACTATCCTGGCATAGAACATAAAGGATTTGATTAACACTAATAATGGCAAGCTTCCAATTCATTTTGTTTCACACAATTATGAGTTAATGAGGAAACATTATGAATTTCAAAAGACTAGAAATACTCAGTGGTGTATGTCTTCATGTTTAAGACTTGGAGAATGAGATCATATGAATGATAAGAGTGTGTACATTTTTATTATGTCCCTATTCAGTTGTTATTGTGGAAGGAAAATTGACACTAGTAACACATAAGACTAGAGTGTGGGTTGGTTGATGATATAATCTCATTATTCATGATATGGCAATATCAAACCAAGCACACAAATACTATTAGTGAAAACCATATTGGACAACCCCACCTTGATAAGTGACACATGGAAACCATCATTTGTGGTCATAGTCAACTCTCATAGTGAAGGTGGTGATTGTGATTTTGATATCTGAATTCACTGCACTCATCACATGTCATTGGGTACGCTTTAAAATCATCAAACACAATCTTGAGACACAAGTTGTCTTAAGGTGATAATTGGGTGTCTTTGATACATAACATAGAATATGACTGATAGATATGTGATTTGTCCCTCCTACTAGAGTATGATATCCTAGCCACTTGATAAGAGAGACTAAGAAACACATGTACATGCACATGTGAATAAATATATGATATTGAGGTTACATTATCTCTGACAGTCTGTTCTTGGTTCAAGGCTCATTGATTGAACATTGAGATGATGACCATCCTTGCCTTGAGTTCATCCTGGATATCAGAGACATAGGTATTATATAATCACTGCAACATCTTACATAGATTGTAGGTTGCAGTTGTTCTCCAACTTTCCATTCACTTGGGTAGCACTGATGTGTGACTAGGCAATGATCCTTGCTTGTGAATTCATAATCTAGCTATGGATATTCACTACCAATGTGATGTGGGACCTAGAGGGTCACACACATAGGAACTCATCTACAATAGGATTTTAATCTTGAATGATGATTTGATTGGTTACTAAAGTGTTTAGGTATTCATATCCACACAACAAATTGGTTTATTGCACAACCAAAGGACCATCTCACATGGTGAGATCACTATTTGGGTGCACTAGAAAGGCATCTCAAGTGTTGAGATGACCATTTGGGTTGTCAGGAAGATTAAATTTCAAATTGGCTATGTTTTTTCCAAACCAGAGTGTGAACGGACCTGTTCATTCTGATGAACTGACTAGCTCATCCTATTGGGAAATAGCCAGATGACCGTCTAGAAGTATGATACAACCATTTCACAGTGCCAGATGAGCAATTGGAATGGCAGATGATTGTTAGGTGCCTCTCATGTTCTAAAAATTCAATATATTCTGGTCCCTTTCACTTTCACACAAATCCTAAATAGACTAGGAACCCTAGTCCAAACCCCACCTATAAATAGACTAGTACGTGGGGCTCCCCAGAACACAACAACAAAACAACATCAACTAAGAATGAGTTTGTCTGACAATTGTTGTCCTCTCATGTTGAGGTAACTGAGTGAGACAAAGCAAATCCTACCCGAGGGAGGGTTAGATACAGGAGAGAGCAACTAAGGATCATTGTTGTGGGAGAGCAAATTAGTGACTAGTACACCAATAGGAGGGAACACACTTTTGTGTCCATTATAGTTTAACAACAAGAGTTCTAGTTGTTCTGTATGGAATACTCTAGAGGCAAGAGTCGTTAGGTTGTTGCTAGGAGAGAAAAGTTAGCCTGCAGTCTGTGGTGAGGCCACATGAGTCACTACATAAGCTCTTGTATTCATTATTTTTTGTGAAAACTAGGAGATGCACAACCACTGTCTAAGATCAACTAGTTGACAAATGCAATGAAGTGAGTTGTTGTTTTTGTACTTTGTCCAGTATCGGGTATAACTCGTTAAACCATGCTTCCTATTTCATAGTAGTTGATGTGATCTTGTTGTTACGGGAATACTGATAGATATTTTTTTGTTTTCATTTCTATACAGTAGGCCCATAACCCAATAGGGAAGGCCCAACCAAACTTGTCATCGACTGATCAACAAGTTGGACTTGGGAATCAGCACAAACTCTAACACACTACAAAAAAGCATGATAACAAGAAATATCATCAAGTAAGAAAGCTTACTGAGGAGTACATTTGAAGTGCATGGACAGAAGTCCTAGCTTGAGCTCACCGGTAATAGAGAAGAATACTAACATTAGGGTGTTGCTTTAAGGTGTCTGGGATGCAATTGACAATAGAGGAGGATCGAATGGAATCCTATGGAGCTTTCTAGGCTGCTAAGACTGCAATTAGGACCTACTTGCATCAAAACCTAGATGTGTCAAACTGGCAGAGGGGGTGAGACTGGTGTTTTAGGCATTTTTCTCTAAGTGATGGTAGCAGTCTAGTCAGGGTTTGTTGGGCTTAGAACAACTTCTTGAGACTAAGGGTAGTGAAAGTGGGGGAAGACTTAGAGGAGATATGGTGTTTGAGGCCAAGGAAGATGGTGGGGATGGTCCCCCTCCCTCAATGTAGAAAAATCATGAGGTGGATGATGAAGACTCTAGCACTAGATCAACATAGGACAAACCTCAAATGGCCTGAGATAAATTAGAAAAAATCTAGTTGTGTGTGACACATTAAATATTTTTACACCATCGAAATAAGGTAGATGTAGATGTACTGGTACTCTGCTTATATACTTAGGTAAATTGTAATATGACTACTCACTTATTTCTTCTTAACACAAATTGGCATAGTTAGGGCTATTTGATTTATATGAAAACTTGGAATGTTTCCTAAATCAACAATGGTGAATCCAAAAATTTAGTTACATTATATGTTTTAACTAAGTATATATGAGATCAATAGAAAATGGTATTTAGGGTATTCCATGCATTATTAATTATTTAGGTGGAGGTAGACAACTAAAATTTGAGAAATTATGCAGTAGGTCATGGACTACCCAAATGTTAGAAAAGAGAACATACTATGGATATATATGTGGGTCATTTCTATGTAACCCTAATCATTCATTTTAGTTCTATGTAATGTTCAAGTTTAAATTTATGTGTGGTAGAACATTGAACTATCACATATATGATTAACTTAGTGTTTCAGATAATTGAAAAAAAAAACTAAATTAGCAACTTAACATCATTAGTCACACTTATTATAGACAAAAATTCAAGAGATGTTACAATTCTACCCATCTTAAAGAAATTTTGTCCTTAAAATTTGCATGCACTAACATGGTACTACCCACCTTAGGGTTTCACATAATGCACACTAACACCATGTTATTTCTGTAAACACTCATATCTTTGTACTAGCGTGCTCATTATATAGCATTAACATGAAAAACCAAATCATGTCTGACCTGATTAAGAATAATAACTCCTGCATATTTTTCTAATGAATCCTGAAACTAAACCATCATACCTACATCAGCTACCATGGAAACATGTTCTCATATACATTTATCTTTAGCACAATCATATTACTCACAATTGATGAATAAATCAAGGTGACGTCTCCAAAAAACTTTGCACTAAAGTGTCCATTGCTCCAAAGAGCTCACTGCATGAAAGAGTTCATTTCTCCAAAGAGCTCATTGCACCCAGGTGGTAATTTTTCCCAAGAGCTCATTGCACCAATGTTCTCATTTCTCTAAAGATATCATCACACCCAAGTGTTCACTGCTTCGAAGATATCATTGCACCTAAGTCATCATTGCTCTGAAGAGCTCATCACACTAAAGTGCTCGTTGCACCCACATGCTCAATTACATTGGAAAATAACTTAATTAACATTACTTTCTTGATTCTCATAATTAAGCATAAATGTACTTAACATCTAATCTTGGAATAAATAATGATCTTTACTAACTAATTTATTAGGTTTAGGTGGTTGTCTAAATTATGTCTACTTTTATTACCCATGTTCATGACATCTCTGAATATTTGTTGATTAGGCACATACCTAATGACATCGGACATCATTATGCAACTCTCACCAACCCAATATTACACATGTCCCATACCACATGCACTATTAAGCAGGTAGGAGGTGTATAATGAGTCTTATTCTCATTACATCCCCTCTATATCCCTCAATTGGCTGGCCAACACCATTTGAGAAAAATAGAGGATATGCCACTACCTAGGATAGAGTTGATACATCGATTGCAAACTAGATGGATATTTATCAATGATGAACATATCCCAACATTCCTAAACCTCGAGACTTATATTACTTGCAAGGGTTTTCCTCCTTTAAATGTTCCTCATACAATAAGAATGGCTGATATAACTTTTTGGCTTTATTGCTTCAATTGTGGATGCATAAATTAGATCTGAGAGTAGTTGACCTAAGGGACATCTAACTAGTATAGAAGTGTGAGAGTGACTGGTGGGAAATTATGCTTTTTCTTTGATACCAAGTTGTAACATCTCAAAATTTGAACACAGTTACATGACAGGAAGTGTCCATTCCTAGCTCTTAATATTTTTGGGGTAACACAATACTTGAATGTCATGCATAAGAAATAATTTAAAACATAACTATCATGAGACAAATTTCATTTATCCTTCTAAATATACATAAGAAGGAAGCTTATATACAACTTGTGACATTGGTCAAATATCTATACATGACCTAACTAGCCTAAATGCATAAAGGAAAATGAGATGGATAATGGCACCTCACTAGGGCATTCCTTGTTTTCTTAGACTTATGTATTTAGTTATAATTATTATCCTTCCCCTCACCTGTGGACATCTCATCCCCAACCATGCAAGCAACATAAAATGTGTGAGTGAAACGAAGTAGTTATATAACAAAGTTTTTATACTTGAAATGACTTCAAAAGAACTTGAAACCTGAGTACTTAACATGACCACTTGATGACTTAAGTAAATTAATATGATTACATGAAAATTGTGTATTTTATCTTGAGTTAATATAGTCACTCTCTTGAATGCACAACGATGTTGATAGGTCCTGTGAAATCTCACATAATGTCCGACATAGCTCATAATGCCGGTTAAGGTTCATTTAACATGATCGAGATAAATATATAACATAACATGATTTCTTAATCTTAAACATGGTTTTCATAATTTCTTTATGCATTATCATGGTAGTCATTCCTAATATTGAATTTGAAACAATTAAAATTAAAATAATATAAAATATAAGTTCTTAGGATGAGCACAATTTTTCATAAGTATATAATGAGTACTAATGTAATCTACTTCAATTGAGTCATTATGAGTACATATGTGAATGAAATAAATCTTGAACCCAATTTAATACTCTGTCTGCATGACCCACTCACCTTGAATTCAATTTGTATATAATTGATATTCAAATTCTTGATCCAACCCTAATAATCCTATATGTAGCATATTCATAAATTAGTTATACATCATGAACACACATATATGGTTTCCCTCTGAAATAGGGATTTATCTTGGGAAACGAAATCTATTAATGGATTAGAGATGCTACTCATTTCAAGACATTTCCAATGAGTAAGTATACATATTTTTCTGACAACTAAAAAAAAACTTATAAATTTCCTAAGTCCTAACCAACCATGAAGGGGAGAAAATGATTTAAAACCTTTGTTGGAAATTGAATAAATAAAACCACAAGAAAGATAATACTACCCTCACATTATGCACCTGATCTAGGCATCATGAAAGGGAAAACTAGTCAAATAGCCTGAGATCAAAATAAGGAAATACATTAAAATGAATAGGTGGAAAGACCATGATAATGAAAGTGGGTCATGACATATCAAAGGATACATTAGGGACATAACTAGGAAAACAACCCCCTATATGATCATCTTGCCTGACCAGACTTCAAAACACTTCAAATGAAGCTATAAAACTAGATCCTAGAGTAAATTTTAGTGAAAACCAGTGCACTTGAACTCATTTAACTTCTCCATATTTCCCAACACACACACATCTATATATATAATTACTATTTCTATACAATAATGGTTTATAGGGGCTTGTAACTTGGAAATAAGTAAGGCATGGTAGGATAAATTTTTACACATGTGTTTGCAGTAACTGATAGGATATTTACAATATCTTTGACAATCATTACCCTAGTCCCATTTGCACCCATTGATTATGTAACATCCCCAGATTCTGTCATCTCGAGACTTAGAATACCCGAGAGGACAAACCCAAAAATGTTAGACAAATGTATAAAAGTGTGTTGCGGAAGCAATATGTGCATACAAGAACATTCATCCATAACATACACCATAAAATTTCTCAATATTCAACATGTATATTTACAACATGAATTGTTACAACTTACATTTGCATAATTAAAAAGGAATTTTACAAGTCTATCAACATGTATGCTAACAAGATCTAATTACAATAGGTAAACCTATACATGTGCTCACTTTCTATCTTTTCTATCATAACACTCTGAACCTAAAACATACGTGAAACAACAAATTGACATAAAGTTGGTACGTGGTTGAAAGATACTATACTATGCTAGAATATTTTAAATACTTGGAAAAGAAGAGAGAAAATGAAAAAAATTATTTAAAGTGAAAAATTAGGTAAACCCAAGTTATTAATGATATTTCAATGGACATGTATTACTACAGTGGACTTATCACAACCATATATTATTGGGCCCTATCCCTGTGTACCTTGTACCATTAGGGATCTCCCCATGTACCTTGTACCATTAGGGAGGTGCTAATCATCATTAATACTTTCCCTCTCTAATTGGGATATTAATGAACCATAAGTAACTACGTTCCATTTTCTTTCCTTAGTGTTCTTAGTGCTCAAGGTGGAAAAGAGACAATATTTATAGATATACATCCAAAAAGATAATAAAACTACATAAAAGCATCTACTCATAATTAGATCATCCAACAAAACTAGTTTTATACTTATATCCACATACCCGAGTTTAGATATTCTTTATAAATCCATGGTCATCAAGATAATTTGGTCATCACCTATATAATATCCAATATTCATCATTAATACAAGGTTCACCATTATTAATGGTATTTAGGTCCAATTTAGGGTTTAGGTCCTTTTTTTAAGGAAAACATGGTCATAATATTAAAAAAAGCCATATGACATCTACAAAGACAAAAGATCCAACTAAAGTCGATAATATAGTAGCAAGAGGTATACAAATGTTATACAAGTTTAATTGGATAAAAAGGTGACACATCTTCCTAAATTCCTCCCCATCATGCTGGACCAAACAACTTTCAATCGGAATTCTTCCATGATTAAGAGTATCACTTGTATAGACGAAAATCCATCTACTAAAACCAAAATCACTGGAACAAAAGTCTTGATAGGCACCATAACCTTTCCACAGACTGACTAGTAGAGAAAGACCACTACTACAATACCACAAGACAGGACAAGGATGATGAAAGAAAGACTTGTCCAAAACAAACATGAAAGAAGAAACACTAAGTAGCAAAACACAACACCCATGACAATAGCAGCAAAATGGAAATAAAAAAAACAGATAGATGAAAACAAGAGAAGAGGCCAGTGAAGACCAGATAGCACAACATCTACGATACAACCAGTGCAACAAGGGACAAGTGAAAGGATAAGAGGGAGGACTACTCGGGGAAACCCCCACCACCACAACCAACCTGTCATCTTCCCCCCACTCAAGACTAAGCTCAAGACAAAAAGGAGACAAGAAAAATAGAAGGAGGTGACTTTCACCAGTCGAAAACCCCTAAAAGTCCTCAAGCACTTGTGAGACAGCCATTTAGGCAACCCTAACCCCTTCCAGGCCAAAGCTAGTCGTGACCACAAAGACAGAGACACAAAACAAAGGAAAAGATAAGAACAAAGAAACACAGTGCAACCAGGATGAGATGGGGAAAACCACGTTTGAGCTTCACAGAGGCCAGGGGAAGAAAACCACACCCACACACCAGAGAACCTCAACCAGAATTGAAGTTGCCTCCAAAAGAACTAGCACTATCGAAGATTCTGACCACATGATCTATGAAAAGTGGCATTGCTAGGGTTCAGAAACCCACAAGAGACCAAGAGATGGCTCCACCAAGGATGAACCAACCATAGCGGTCGAGGAAGGGGCCTAGGGTGAAAGGGGTGGTGCATACCGGTAGCCGGAAGCCCCCTCCCCCAAGCTGATGGACTTCATGTAGGGGAAGACCTAGGCGATTGTGAAATCACAAGAGCTATGAGACATTATAGGGGTAGTAGTGGAGATGATTCAGTGTCTCGCTCCACATTGTGCATCTACCTCCATTTTGAGTCCCGGGAGAAGCTCATTAGAAATAAGGACTCACTGGGTCATGTAACACTAGTAGGGTCTAGCTTGACCTTCATTGGTAGCAAGAGATGACTCGACGACTAGCCAAGGTCACAAATGGAAATGAAGGGTACTGAGTTGCTCCCCTCAGCAAATGTCCACCCATTACCATCCATCATCACCCACTTTCTTTTCAAAGTTCCTACATAAATCATGGAGGATAGGATGAGGCAAGACAGTGATGGATTTCATAGCATCCTCTATCTCACTCCATGAACCAGGGGTTGTAAGGAATGTCCTCTTCTCTCACAGATGGTTAGATCGTACTTGATTAGTCATCTACAACCTATGGAGATGAGGGGGAAAAGAGCAAGGTTGTTTTCCCCTGCATGTTGGGGGGCTAGGAGATGAGATCCCCATGGGATCAATAATGGTCACAACCTATATTAGGTCATTCTTTTTAAACCTAGCCGTGTGACATTGATATGTTAAGGCCATCATCATATCTTACCAACTATAGTCTTTGATGCACAAAATATAAAAACCTAAATAACTTGTCACAAGATCATCATTTCTTCATTAAAAAATTTAATGATAGGTTTACCATCGTTTAAACTACTTTATACTACAAAGTTCATCTAAATATTCTTCCCTTAACCAATATGATAGTAGTTTTTCATAAAGGCTCGTGTCTAGGTATATTGAATTCCAATGCATCTCGAATAGAATCCAACATTAGCAAAATAATGAAACTTACTTTATTTCACCAAGTCATACTTCAAGATCCATCATTAGACACTTTTGACTCATACATATCACTTGTTGAATACTTAACTTCACAAGTACTCACATGACCATTAATAAGTGATATTGGTAACACACAGATGCAACTAATATTCCTCAAATGCATTATGTTGTAAAATACCTTCAAATTAGGATCAAAACAATCCATTATATACAACCAAATCCCTAGTTTAGTTCCAATCTATTTCACAACATTGTTGGCCTTAAATACTATACTAGATGTCAAAACCCTAAAATCTAGGCTAATCATAGATTGACATGGTAAATAGCTAGAGTAATGGGACAAATGGAAAAAACATGATAAAAAAAAAGGTATTTGGTATTTCCAACAATAGTTCTATATGATATTCCCTAACACACACAAGATATTGATTATACTACTTTGAAATATTAATAATTATGTTTTGGTGAAATGCATCCAAAAGATAAATTCATAGGTATTTTTATAAAGAATTTCTACATGTTTTTTAGTGTTTTGTTTCTAATAAAGTAATTCAATTTTGTAGCATTTTATCATATAATCTTTCACTTTGTTTAATAAAATATAGAAACCTAATGATATTTAATTTAGACATACGATGTTGAAATGTGTATTTTGTTTCTTTAGTGTATGAATAGAAATACTTTTAGTACCCTAAACTATAATTTGATATGATATTAGCTATAAACATATTAATATTATAGGGTAGGACTTCTCACATCATCCTATGTTTTTAGATGATGATAAAACTATTAAGACGTAAATGAGAGATGACTACATATATGGTCATCCTTACTCTACCTATAGAGTATGGGTGCTAGATGAGCATATGTTTATTCTCATTCTACCTTGTAGGGTGGGTTGTGGATAAATGAGTAATAGATAAACTATTGATGCTGAGATTTTAAAATATAGTGGCAATGAAAATATTTATTTTTTGTTGTGAAACATTACATGTATTAAATAATTGTAAGTGTTGACCTAATAGTTCAACGTTGCACATATTTTGATGATGACTTCATTTTTTTTCATTCATATGTATCTAGCAATTTTGTTGATGTAATTTCTGATTGATAGACACAACTTTAATCAAATTTACAATCCTTAGAATAAAGAATTAAAGTCATACAGACCAAGCTTTAAAGAATTGAAGAAAAGTTAGATAACTATTATAACATTGTTGTAAATAATTTATAATGATTGAGATACAAATAAATGTAATAGAGTTAATTAGAATAAAATAATATCACACTATGCAATAATTGGAAATATCCAAATTAGGTACACTCATCATTTGAGTTTTTCCACATAAAACTCGCACGGAAACACCATTTGATTTCCCATTAGTGGTCATCGACTGAGTTTCTACTAAGGCAAAACTTGACATACATACAATAAGGCCTAAACATAGGTCCATTAGATGAGACGTTGGACATAAAACTCAACCACATGACCTAGATGATTCTTTTCTCCTAGTTACATAGACCAAGTTTTTCCACCATACCACATTGTGCCTCCGCCTCCATTTATAATCCTGGGAGAAGCTCATTGGAAACAAGGACTCGCTAGATCATATAACACTAGCAGGATCTAGCTTTACCTTCATTGGCAGTAAGAGGGGACCCGATGACCAGCCAATGTCGCAAATGGAAATGAAGGGTACTGGGTCACTCCCCTCAGCAAAGGTTCACCCATTACCGTCCATCTTCACCCACTTTCTTTTCAAAGTTCCTATATAAATCCTGGAGGAGAGGATGAGGCAAGATAGTGATGGATTTCACCACACCCTCTATCTCACTCCATAAACCAGGGGTTGTAAGGAAGGTATGCCTCTCTCGTAGATGGTTGGATTGTACCTGATCATCTGTCTACAACCTGTAGAGATGAGGGGACGAAGAGCAAGGTTGTTTTCCCCCACATGTTTGGGGGCTAGGAGACGATATCTCCATGGGATCAGCAATGGTAACGACCTATACTAGGTCATTCTTTTTAAACCTAGATGTGTGACATTGATATGTCAAGGCCATCATCATATCTTACCAACTATAGTCTTTAATGCACAAAGTATAAAAACCTAAATAACTTGTTGTAAACTCATCATTTCTTCATTAAAATTTTAATGATAGGTTTACCATCGTTTAAACTACTTTATGCTACAAAGTTCATCTAAATCTTCTTCCCTTAACCAATATGGTACTAGCTTTTCATAAAGGCTCATGTATAGGTATATTGAATCCCAATGCATCTCAAATAGCATCCAACATTAGCAAAATAAAGAAATTTACTTTATTTCACCAAGTCATACTTCAAGATCCATCATTAGACACTATTGACTCAAATATATCACTTGTTGAATACTTAACTTCACAAGTACTCACATGACCATTAATAAGTGATATTGGTAACACATAACTGCAACCAATATTCCTCAAATGCATTATGTTGTAAAATAAATTCAATTTAGGATCAAAACAATCCATTATATACAACACATTCCCTAGTTTGGTTCCAATCTATTTCACAACATTGTAGGCCTTAAATACTATACTAGACGTCAAAACCCTAAAATCTAGGTTAACACAGATTGACATGGTAAATAGCTAGAGTAATGGGACAAATTTCTAAAACATGATAAAAAATAGGTTTTTGGTATTTCCAACAATATTTCTATATGATATTCCCTAACACACACAAGATTCTTATAATACTACTTTGAAATATTAATAATTATGTTTTGCTGAAATGCAGCCAAAAGATAAATTAATGGGTATTTTTATAAAGAATTTCTACACATGTTTTAGTGTTTTGTTTCTAATAAAGCAATTAATTTTGTAGCATTTTATCATATAATCTTTCACTTTGTTTAATAAAAGATAGAAACCTAATGATATTTAATTTAGACATACAATGTTGAAATGTGTATTGTGTTTCTTTAGTGTATGAATAGATATACTTTTAGAACCCTAAACTATAATTTGACATGATATTAGCTATAAACATGTTAATATTGTAGGGTAGGACTTCTCACATCAAATTATGTTTTTAGATGATGATAAAACTATTAAGACGTAAATGAGAGATGTCTACATATATGGTCATCCTTAGTCTACCTATAGAGTATGGGTGGTAGATGAAGATATGCTTATTCTCATTCTACCTTGTAGGGTGGGTTGTGGATAAATGAGTAACAGCTAAACTATCGATGCTGAGATTTTAAAATATAGTGGCATTGAAAATATGTATATTTTCTTTTGAAACATTACGTGTATTAAATAATTGTAAGTGTTGACCTAATAGTTCAACATTGCACATATTTTGACGATGACTTCATTTTTTCATTCATATGTATCTAACAATTTTTTTGATGTCATTTCCAGTTGATAGACACAACTTTGATCAAATTTAGAATCCTTAGAATGAAGAATTAAAGTCATACAAACAAAGCTTTAATGAATTGAAGAAAAGTTAAATAACTCTTATAACATTGTTGTAAATAATTTATAATGATTGTGAGACAAATAAATGTAATAGAGTTAATTAGAATAAAATAATATCACACTATGTAATAACTAAAAATCTCCAAATCAGGCACACTCATTATTTGAGTTTTTCTACATAAAGCTCACTCGGCAACACCATTTGAGTTCCCATAGTGGTCATTGACCGAGTTTCTACTAAGACAAAACTTGGCATACATACAATAAGGCCTAAACATAGGTCCATTAGCTGAGAATTTGGACTTAAAACTCAACCCCATGACCTAGATGATTCTTTTCTCCTAGTTACATCGACCATGTTTTTCCATAATAACTGCATCTGAAAATACTATAGATGTACCTTTTTCTAATTCAAAATATTGAGGAGTAAAAATGTGAAAATGTATTCGTTGGTACATCCTATAATTATTAGAAAAGGCTAGAATTCATCCTAACTATCTCAACTGGAAAGATGGCACCCTCACCTACAAATAGGACCCATTGTACTTCATCCCAAGATTACCTTCCATGCTCCTATGCAATAGTTGAGTGCTTGTTCCTTAATATCCCCTAGTCACTTCTTGAGCTTGATTATTTCTCTATTGTTGTTAGAGTGAATTATGAATGTTGTGAGGAGAGATAGCACTACTTTTCATTCCAAAAGCTCACCACTCTTTCTTCTAATATTTTTCTTTCATGATGATGATTTCAAGGTTCTTCCTTGGTGGAATAAGGAGAAAGGTAAAGGAGGGAGACCTTCAGCTAAGAGTGATAATTCATTTTTAAAGGCAGTGGGCCCTCTTATACTCAAAGGGAATTCTAGTTAGCCCATGATCTAAAAATTATGTAGGTAGTGGATCCATTTAGAATGATTTATCTCTTAGTGTAGATAAGTGCTTTAAATTATCTTAATACCTAACATACAATTTCAAATATGTCGAATAATACTAATATATTGTATCCTCAATTTTCATGTTTAAGACATTCGTCCATATATTAAATTATAAAAAATCACTATTTGTACCCTTATAATAACATCATGACATTAATATGTGTTCTATTCATTCAAATTTAAATGTAATTGATTTAAACAATTAATAATAATATATTTCGGATTTGGTGAAAATATTAAATAATAAATTGACTCTTATCCCCACCTAGAGCCTTGAACTGACCAGATATCCCAAAGACTGTTCAGAAGTCATAAATTATCTAAATACTAAATCAAAAAAATTCAAATTTAATAGTCCACTAAAACAATCATATCTAAAAATTTTGGTATATATTACACATTGTTTACCCTCACAATTAACCTAGGAAGATTCAATTTTTAATAGCATGTATACCATTTAATTATCCTAGTAACACCCAATGTACTTTTGATTTAATTTACACCTTTCCAAGTAATGTCGATCATTTACTTCTTCCTTGACCTTGATTGCATGTATTGTGCTAAACCATAGTAAATTAGTCAAGTAATAGATAGTTTCTCCTCTTCTTCCTTCCTCTCCTGTCCATTTCCACCCTTCCCTTCCATCTCCCTTTGCCCCAATAACCCTAGCTTCCTTATCCCCCTCTTACCCTCTTCTACAATAGCTTGATAAAAAGGAAATCTCCATCCAACGAGAGATCCTATAATGACCTCAAGAAATGTATATATGCCCTTTTCCATCTCCAGGTCGATAGTTGTCCATACAGTGACAAGCATCTCCATACAATGCCCATCATTGTTATGATCATTTCTCGAGACTGTTAGTTCATCCTTTATCATAATTTAGCATATTAACCAACCCTAGTACCACCCAATACTCCTATTGAATCCCTCACATCTACACCATCATTGAAAGTTACCAGTTCATAACCAAGAACTCTAATCCTTGAGATGGAAACCATCATCAAAGAATGTAGGCCCAAAGGCACAACCTATTGTACAACCACACACACCACAAACTAAATCATTCCCCATTACCAAAACCTATTCAGACCCTCCATATATGGATCTATACATTATTCCCATGAATCTAGAGAGAAAATGAAGCATCCTTCTCTTGTATCTACATCCTGGTTCTAATAACAATCATAGTTGGGAATTAGAAGCATGCAAAATATTATATACTACATTTGTAATCATAATCTTGACGAATGGATTAGAAGTGCAATATATTACATAATACATTTCACTATAATTAGAGTTCTTAAGTGATAACATACATATTTGAATTGATTACCCTAACCATTACCAAAATATAATATATATGTTGGACTACTAATATTTACATATAATATGCAATATTAGTAATGGATTACAACAACATTCTAAAACCTTCATTATCTTTTTGAGAATCAAACCCAAAAATATGTATATATATTTTATGATAATAAGAAATACATATGGACCTAACTAATACATATATTTATAAAAATTTATTTTGATTAAAATAGAATATGAGAGAAAAGAATATGTTTAGGAAGGTTGTTTTATAAATATTAATATGGATGGAATATTGATTTAGAATAATATGAAAACTCATTACGATTAATTCATATGATGTGTACTTTTATTTAAAGAATATTCAAGAGCTACACAACCGAATATGTATACAATTAGTATGCATAATATATATGCTAGGAAAAATATTGAATTATATGGTTTTAGAGAGACAATAACAATTCAAGACCAAAGTTTAAGGAATTCATATTATTACAAATATACATATATGTAACTTCATATGATAATGAGATGCGTATACAATTTCTAATCCAACTATAATATAGCCCATAATTCAGTGAACACTATATATAAAACAATGGACTACTGTGTAGGGAAAAATATTGACCATATCTTAAAATAGATATTTATGTAATTTAACTGGTTATAGTCCTATTTTGAATGGGAACACTCCTAAATGTTAAGTATAATTTTCCTCTTTAAGTGAGAATTGGATCCCCTCCATAGTGTCAGTCCTTACGATATGATAGTTTTCTTTAATATGCAAAGGTAAATGCGTCCAAAATGACTAGCTTTTATTTATCTCAATTGTAGATTTTATTTATACTTAGATAGAGGCTAATGTATACCACAAAATGGAAATTTTTTTTTAAATAATAAGATATTGGACTTTTAACAAATTTAATATGTATAAATAACTAATTATGAACTTGAGACTAAATGAATTATTATTATTATGCAATTGGACCATATGCCTTATTTTTTGGAATGTTCATATATTAATTCTAAATGTAAGATATAATTAGGATTTTACATCTGATTTTGTATCATATTGTATCACAATGCCTACAAAGTAATTATATAATAGCATAAGGACATTATAAGTATGCTTGTTTTATTTGAGTGATTTTAAATTTTAATATTATTAACACTAGATTCTACAAACTCCTAAAGGGTAATTGTAAAATTTCATCTAATTAGTTAGGTACAAGATGTGTGGTGTGAGAGAGAGAGGATATATATATATATAGAGAGAGAGAGAGTTTGCTAGATCTTTTATTGTTATATCTCTTGTGGTCCTACCATATTGGTCCACATCCAAACATGGGTTTAGCTCACGTTGGCTTACTCTTGGGCCAGGTGGTCCAATAATCTCTGGCGATCTAGGTGTCAGGCATAGAAATATTGATGTGTCATGGGCCTTTTGACCAATTTGTAAGTCTCCCTCCCCCGCACTTGCTCCTTGGCCCTTGTGTGTGACAGAGATCTAGAACTTGCTAGTGGATGGACTGCAATGGGTTTGATTGTCATTTCTGAATGGATTGAAATTTAAAAATAGAAGTATGTTTCAATGTGTTTCTTACAAGGAGTATGCCCCTTTATATATATAGGGGAGGAGATCCTCATTACAAAAGTAAATATAGTAAATATGTGAAAGAAATTGACAGTCAACAATTTAAATACAATCAATGGTCAAAAATATACATATGGTCAATGTTAAAATTAATTAACTACCAATTCATAGATTAATGGATAATCAATTAATATTAACACCCTTTCAAGATCAATGTGACATAGTGTGATTTGATACAATGTGTGTTTTTCTGAAGAGGTCTACAATATCTTTTTGTAGAGTACATGAAGGGGAGCGTGATGATGCCAACTAGATGCTTTTCTCTCACATAGTGATAGTATATATCTATGTTCTTAGTCTTTTCATGAATAATTAGATCACTAGAAATTCACATGGCATTCTTGTTGTCAAAGAATATAGGTGTAGCATAAAAAATGATAACTCCCATATCACTTAGATGTCAATACATGTGCAAGAACTCTTGAGTGGTGTCACACATTGCTCTATACTTTGCCTCAGTGGAAGAAAGAGATACAGCATCTTGTTTCTTGCTCGTCCATGACACTAATGAATCACCAAGAAGAAGAAAAAAACCAGTGGTGAGCATCTTGTGGTTTGGCATCGACTCTAGTTAGCATCATTGTATGCACGTAGGATAAGGTCGGAAGACAAACTCATGAGTAGAGACCGTGTGATTGTTCCCTATATGCAGCGTATGATATAGAGCACAACAACATAGTGGACACTTGGGGGAGAAGATAAGAATCATGACATAATGTGGATAGCATGTTGAATATTTGGTTTAGTGATGCACAAGTATAGTAGTTGTCCTACTAACAAGCAATACCTTGTGGTAAAGGTTCACCATCAATTAAAAGTATTTTATATGAAGTTCAAGAGGTTTGTTTGCATCCTATAAGTCAGGTATAGTGGAATTCTCAATGATATCTGGTGCATACTTTTTTTGAGGGACTAGAATTCATTTCTCCCTATGAGAAATCTCCAGGCCTAGAAAGTAGTGAAGTTTTCCAAGGTCCTTCATTTGAAATTGTTTAGCAAGATAATGTTGTAATTCATTGATTCCTATTACATCACTAACTATGATGATCATGTCATCCACATAAAAGAGTAGGATGACTCACCCTTGAGGTGTATAATGAACAAACATTGAATAATCATATGATCTTTGGTTGTTACCAACACATATTATGGCTTGTGTGAAGCATTCAAACCAGGCCCTAGATGCCTATTTTAGTCCATAAATGACTATATGAAGAAGACAAACATGAGATTCGTGTACTACTTGTCATGGTGGTGGATAAATGTATGTGATTGTGGAGAGTTCTCCATGCAGAAATGCATTTTTCACATCCATCGGGGATACATTCCAATGCTAGACAGTTGCAACAACAAGAAGAGTTCTGATAGTGGTCATGTGAGAAACTAAGGAAAATGTTTCTTCATAGTCTATTCCATACTCTTGATTGAAGACTCTAGCAAAAAGGCGTGCTTTGTATTTGTCAATCATGCCATTAGCCTTGTCCTTGATTTTGCAAAGCCACTTGCAACTGACAGGTGAAGTACCTACAGATAAAGGAACAAGGTCCCAAGTGTGGGTGCATTCAAAGGCCTCAAGCTCTTCTTGCATAGCCTTCTTACAGTGTATAGAACTAGAATCCTACTAATACGAATGTGGAACAAGATATGTATCAAGAGTAGTAAAAAAACTTCCATATCCTAAAGAGTAACAAGCGATTGTTGAATGAGCATAGTAAGGATTTGGTCGATGTCCATGTTGGGATCTGCTTGGAACTACATTCATGTCACTAGAAGAAAGGTTGTGTGCAATATTGGGATCATAACATGTGTCAAGTCATCGTATGATGTATGAGGGTCAACATGGTAGCCTCAATGCCGATTGGTGGTCATATGATAAGAGGCTCAACATGGATAGCCTAAATCCAATGGTAGGTTCAACAAGGGTAGACTCAATCTCAATAGGAATCTCAATATGGGTAGCTTCAGTCTTGAGGTTTGTGGTGGATGTTTTGTGGTAGTATGTTTCTCATGAGGGATGAATTTCAATTCATGAAGTAAGAAGTGATCTAAGTTGGTGGAAGTATAGTAATGGGTTTTCTTAAGGGATGTAACATGCCATTCTATGCACATGTCGTGGAAAATAGGGTCAAAACAATGATACCATTTGTGTTCATCATTATATCCTAGGACACAACATGTAGAATGTGTATCAAGTTTATTTTGCTTGTGTTGGGGAAGCAGGACAAAGTAAGTACAACCAAAAATATGAGGGTTCATCTAGGATGGTGGTTGATTGTAGTGTTTTTCATGCGGTGAGACTCCCACAAGGATTTGAGTGGGCATTAGATTAATGAGGTAAGTGGATGTGAGGAAGAATTTAGCCCAGAAGTGTTGTTGAATGCTAGAGATAATGAGCAAAGCACAAGTGGGTTGAAGAATGTGTCTATGCTTCCTCTCCGCAACTCCATTTTGTTCTTGGGTATAAGGACAACATTGTTGACAAATGGTTCCTTGGGAATTGAGGATCTCATGCATGGTAGTAGATGTGTACTCCTTTTCACCATCTGCATAGAATATACTAATGACTTTATTGTGTTGGGTCTTAATTCTATAGGTAAACAATTGATATATGTATGAAATTTTAGACATGATGTGCATGAAGTAAATCCATGTATATCTTGTGAAATCATAAATAAAAATTACATAATATTGAAATCCACTTCCAGAGGTGATAGGTACATGCCCCCAAATATCATAATGAACATGAATAAAAAAGATTACTACTTTTATTGGTTGATATTGAAAAAGGAAGAGTTGTAGATTTAGTAAGTTTACAACCTGTGCACTCTTATAATTGAGTGGAACTACCAACTGAACCTAGAATGCTAGATTTACCAAGAATACTAAAATGACTTGGATATATATGTCATGATCTATAATGACATAAACTTGGTGAGAGAATTACTCAAACAGAGACAATGTGGGTGGTGTTTGGAATGTCAAGACTAGAAACATGGTATAGACCACCAACTCTAATTGCAGTCCCAATTTCCTGGCTTGAACATGGGTCATGCACAAAACACAAAGCTTTATCAAAAATCACTTGAAAGCCATAATCACAAATTTTTGCAATAGATACTAGATTTATATGCAAGTTAGGAACATGCAAAACTTTGGAAAAGTAAGATTTCCACGAATTGAGGATTGAGGTGTGATGTATCTAATCTGAGATATATCAATAGGTGATCCATATGATATTTCTTTTGGTGGTTGTTGTAGAGAATAACAATTCTTTAAAAAAGAAAATTTTTGAGTCATATGATGCATGGCACCTGAATCCAAGACCCACATGTCCAAATTTATACCCATAGTCGAGGAAGATAAAGATGAAGTTGTACCTCATGTACTTGAAGATGTGGATGTGACATCACTGCTCGTCTTCATGATTTGGCAAGCATGTATGTGTTCTATGTGGGAGAGAGAGTTGCTTTTTAATTCCCACTTGGCACAGCAATAGTATTTTTTTAGTCAGGATAATAGCCCGCTTGGTTCATTCCTTGTATTCCTGGTAGAGATTTGGGTGAAGCTTGAAACATCTTATGACAGATGAACCCTTTTGTGATAATGTGTACATATTATTTGATCACAAGATTTTTGTTTGTAGTAATAGTGGTTGCAACAACCATGTCAGCACCAGATGTGACATGAGGAAGATTGTGCATTGGTATTGTAGTCTTCGTGAGTTCGAGACAAGTTTCATCTGCCACAAGTTCAGGTATGATGGATTGTATAGAAGGTTTTGTTGGTCATTATATGATGTTGCTCACACATGGCTGAATTTTTGGATGAAGTTCCATAAGAAATTGATACATCTGAAACTCCTTTTTGTGTGGTGCGCATGCATAGCATGCATGTAACATTCTGAATTTTGGTGCCAATTCTGAATATTGATATATGATTTCTAATTCTCCAAATTCAAAGTTTCTTTTTCTAAATTTCATTTATTTTGCACTCCAATTAGAATACCTTGAAATCCTATCATAGAAATGCATACTGCCCTCATTGGGTCTAGTCATCTCATTTGAAATTTAATTAGGTAATTGAAACCTTATTTTAATTCTTGGCTTTGAAATTATCATTATTAAGTTTAATGCTTAAATTAATCACGTTGGACCACCTGGGAATCACGAATAATAGACTTGACCCTGAGGAGGGATAACCATTAGAATTATATTAAAAATTGGAAAAGAAACGGACTTGTGGATGGGAGGATATAGAACTATGAGCTACTAAAGCAATAAACATATTAAGGTATTTATTTTCCACATTAATTAGGAATGGGCCTTAACTGACCCGGCCCCTAAATGCAGGTCACGCACCTTCTTCTTTTTTGTAGACTGCAGTCTCCTCTTCCCCCGCGTCTAACGCCCCGCTGTCGGTTACGATCGCAGTGTTGAATACGGCAATACCTCCACCCCACGATGACTAGACGTCCGTTTTTTACTGTTTGAGACACAACCGCATGGCCCTCCATCACCGACTTCCCCACGAACACGAGAAACATCGTTGGTCATTTCCTTCCATAGTTTCCCCTAGTCTTTAATGGTTGATCAACCCAACCAGTGTAGGGCATCGCTTCAGGCTAGCATCAATGCAGCCTGCTTACTGAGGGATGCAAACCCTAGGTAGGAACATTATAAAATGCCTCCCCATCTTTGACACCTCCACAGCAGCTACAGACCCCTCCCTCGAGCTCTCCTCCTGCATCTATTAATCACAGTGTCACCACCTCTTTCCTTCACTCATCAGCAGCCTTTGGGTGCCAGCAATGCCAACACTTGGACGCCCTAGCCTAGGCGAGCATCGCTCCAATCTCGGCCGCCCTCAAGTGCAGCGCCACTGGGTTGGGCAGGCTGCAAATCGACGACCTTCACCATGACAACCACCAGCACTCGTAGCCTCCACCTCCATCTACAATCCTGTTGGCCAGCATCTGTGCGGCACAACATCCCGATGCATCACTGATTGCAACCTACTGCTCGGCAGCATCACGAAGCCGCTAGAGCACACTGTAGAGCTGACAAACTTCGGGAAGTTAGGTCGACCACCACCACAACTCAGGGGCTAGGGAAGAGCAGCGATTAGCAGACTGGAGCAGCGATCTTTAGAACACAAGCCGCCATCAGATTCCTCCTAGTTCCCTGAGCAAACTGCCGATATACACCACCAATGATGAGAGGTACCTGACTCCCCCCTCTTTTCTATTTAATTCAATGATATGGGTAACGAGGTCTGTACAAAACATGTACACTAATTAGGAAATCTTAAGCCATACCCCTTAATCATTGGATCTATTAATGGATTGGATACATATAGGCCTGATGTGATAATCAATGTAATATACACCCTAGTCATGCATGCACATGTTGATCTACACGTAAATCATCCTTATTAAGTACATATGCCCTAGGTAATATACATGACTAGATGTAAATGAAATGAAGTGAAAGATAATGCATGACCCTGCTATGGGTACAATACAAATCGCAAGTTATATAAACAACTAATGACCTCCACGTATATATTTTTTTAACTTAATCCATATATGTATGTTCCTACAATTGGTATAATACTAATTATAGTAAGGTATACATGTGATGACTAAGTATGAGGAAGTATAAAGGATTCATGAAACTTCCACAGATTGCATTATAGAAATTACCCTTATCCCACCATATCATTTTCAATCTAGCATAGAAGAAAAAGTATAATGTTTGGATGGTAAAAAGCATTGGTATGGAGAAACCAAACGAGGAAAACCATAACTCGGATTACCTTAAGTTCCTACCAATCATGTATACTATCTTGTTCTAAAACTATATGTAGGAATGTACACATAAGTAGTATTTGGTAATATATAAATCTGACCTACTATTAATGATGAGTAACGAACCCCATAATACTTGTACCCAAAGAGATAACTATAATAATAGGAAGCAATTCAATGACCTCATGATAATACAATATAATCACAAAAGATGGTGAGGGGTAAAATAGTAATATCACCTAATAAGAATCTAAGAGATAATTTCAAAGCTAAGGATTGCCCAATGACCTGGGTTATTTCCCCTTTTTCTAGGATTTGAAACCTCAGCGCCTGTTGAACCTTAGTCGTGGAAATTGTTGGATTTTTGGCTTGGATTTGAAGGTACTAGATTCTCTATTTTCTTCTCAAGTTATTTTCTCCCTCTTGGATTCTATGCTTTGTTTGGATGGTAAACCATAAACTTGTTATAAGCCTTTCCTGCAATTGAAGTCACCATCCCCTTTAAAATTGTTGGATTTTGGTAAATATTATGATAAGCACTTGACTTGATCTAGTTGGAGTTTTGACTCCCCAAACATTGGTCCCTTTGGGCTTTGGCCCCTTAGAGCTTTGTCTCACTTGAGGTAGGGTACCTCCCGCCACCCTATGCACAGGTGTAATGGATTAGTTGCCCCCAGTTGACTGGTTAACATAGTAATCAGGCTCAATGTTGTTCCTTCATAGATGATTGAACATGAGGCATTGTTGCCCTTGAAAGAAATGATAGTAAAGTGTTAACATCTTAATATTGAATAGTAGCTTTTGCAACATTTTGATGAATTGATATCTTGAAACATTTTTCTTGAACTGTTGAGATTTACATCTTGAAAAGAAAATCTTAAGTATTGTTTTCCTTACTTGATAAACATAGTCCACCAAATATGACTTGCCTAGTTTGATATTTCTTTGAGTTATATCATGTACCCATATTTTCAAATACCTTGATAAAAGAATGTAGTACCAGCAATTGCTGACCCATTTTTCTCTTGGTCCATGTCGTGGATTTATTATCCCATTGGGATATTACATGGACAGAAGGACCTACTCATCTAGAGACATCTACTGCGGAGTACTGAAGAGAAGCAAGGAGCATGGCAAGGTGTCCTTTGTGTGGCATAGCACTTTTATCTTTATTTAGCATTTTGATGTAGACCCTTATGTGGACCATAATGTTCTATTCTTAATTCTTATGTTTGCTGAGGAAACAAACACTATGTTCCTTATTGTTGATGTTATTAAAGACTTTGATTATCATATTATGTTACCCATGGTTTGGAACTATGTCGTCACAATGCATGCCTTTCGATGTTGCCAAGATGCCAAAGGCTACACATGTTGTCATAGAATTCAGAGATAGAAAGGCCACCTTGTATTGCTTGTGCTTCCTCCATTGCAAGTTGAAATTTGTGAGCACCATTTGATTGAGTGAAGAGGCTCTCAAGACTTGCCCATATGGAAGTAGTGGTGTTGTATTCTTCAAGGATGTCATCCCAAAGATTTATGCTAATGGAATTTATGAGGTAGGACATCATTCCTTCATCATGATTCTGCCACTTTGTAAATTCGTGGTTGATGACAAAACCCTCCTTTTTATTAGTTGAAAAGTGTTCAGCAGGAGTTTTGGATGGGTCTAAGTGAGAGACAACATGGTGTCTAAGGAGGTCACCTGAATAGTTTCCAGACATGACCACCAATCTTTTGTAGTGTGTAAAAGACTTCTTGATGCATGATGTGGGAGTAAGCTATTGTTGGTGTTGTTGGCTTCTTTTACAGTAGGAGTTTTGGAAGGATCTAGGTGAGAGAGAATGTGGTGTATGAGGAGGTCACCCAAATAGTTGTCCGACATGACCACCAATCTTTTGCAGTGTGTAAAAGAATTCTTAATGCATGATGTGGGAGTAAGTTATTATTGGTTTTGTTGGCTTCTTTTGTGAAACAATGGATAAGAAAATGAGCAGTGATAGAGTAATGATGGGAAATGGAGGGATAAACCATATCCTAACCTTGCTTTGGTACCATGTGAATCGATTGAAACTTAGAAGTATAAATATGTTTCAATGTGTTTGTTACAAGTAGCATGCCCATTTATATATAGGAGAGGAGATCGTCTTTAAAAAAATAATTGCAATGAATGTGTGAAAGAAATTGACAGTCAACAATACAAATACAGTCAATCATCAAAAATATACATATGGTCAATGTTAACATTAAATAATAATAAATCCATAATTAATTGATAATCAATTAATATTAACACCATTCAACCATGCTAGGACCAAGTTTGTATTTACAATGCCCCATGCAACACCTCCTATAGGGAAAGGGGAGGATCCTTTGCCGATTGCCCTATTCTCTTTCTCTTTTTGAATGATCTATTTACTTAGACATTGTTCAATATTTTTCTTTTCGCAATCAAACCTCCATTTTCTTCCTACGAGGGATCTTGTTTGTTTGCACATATGTACTGAAAGGAGCCTTATTGCCCCTAGATATTTACAAATGTGCATTCCCACATAGTGAGCACATCTTGACTAGTTGGCAGTAACATTGTGGTTGGGGTTCGTGCAAATATTCATTCGGCACAACACCTAGTCAGAGAAAGCTCCAACTTCTCTCTACAAATCATCTTTGATCCCATCGTCTAGACACAACCATCAAGCTCTGGATCTCACCTCGACCTCCTTAGGACGTCTGCGACGCCGACCTCAGATCTAGACCATAGCTTGGCACTTCCCAAAAAACCCAAACAACATCTACTCACATAACAGCTCAACTCTAGAGCTCACAAATTCAGATACCACACCCCCACAATAACATCAAGAGGATTACACACCATTTACTCTTGGGAAACACCATTCTGGCTAGCGCACACATCAACGTTGATAGCCACAGACAAAACTTTCATTCCCAACCAGGAACACTGGAGTAGTACAGCACAGACAGATCAAATCTTTACACTTAGGATAGCACTGTGACGGCTAAACCCATCGGTTTCTTAACAACAGACAGACTATCCCCCCAACATAAGAACATGTGGACATTTCATGATAGTTCAGAGTCAAAACAAGCACCTCAAATGAAGGATCGATACTCCACTTCATATCTGTAAGGCTTATAAGAACATGAAGACTTCATCAATGTCAACCTCACACAACCCTCTCCACTCTGGTCCAGAGATGGCTTCACGCCTTCCATTCATGAGGTACCCCCTAGATGATCTTGATAACCACTCCATCATCCAACTACCAAGAGCACAAAAGTATCATGAATATGACCTCCCACCCAACATCAACACAATCCAGATTGGCAACAAAAATTTTTATGTCTTCATTGACTATGATAAGAAGTCTAACATCTACATAGTCCATGGATGGGCTGACATGGTTGCAGAGCTTAGAATCAAACTAGAATGGACAATCTTCATAAAACCAGTCACCAAAATAACCTTGATGGATTGGGTTATAGACTTCAACAATGATACACCCACACAACTATACTTTCTCTTCTACTCAAAGGATGTACACATCTCCACCACCAGTTCAAACTCTACTGATCAATTGTTCATTCCAAAAAAACACCAGCCTATTTATGGTACCAAAGTCAATCCGATCAAGATCACTTCTATCTAGACATCTCAATTGAGATTTGAGGAAGACGATATAGCTTCATCGATACAAAAATCTGCCACCATTGTAGATAGGTACCAACAACCTCCCACACCTGATCTCCTCTCCCCCCCCCGCCCTTTTATGTTTTTGATAAATGTCAAAATCCACGTCTATACAAGACATCATCACCCTCGTATTTGCATGATATCAATTTCCCACAACCTGGAAAACCTTCAGCCACTGATTTAGATATACATACCTTCAAGCACAACACTAAACCCCCGACCTAGAAATGAGCCCCTCCTAAATGCTATTTCCGCTCTCAGCACTGCAACATATGTTCCAGTAGAAAACACTAAAGGTCCCAATGCACCGCAGACAGATTCTACTACTTTTTCCACAAACCTAGACATCAAGCATACAACTGCTTCTATCGTAACACCCCTTCCCCAGAAAAATAGCAGATATTTTTCTAGGATGAATGCTTCACTCCATACACATGACACATTTTCCAATAGATCACAACGTCATTCTATATTTGACAAATCAAATCACAGACCTAAGCCCAATGGAAAAGAGATGAACACCCATAACTCATTCTCTTGTCTCTTCCCAACTGAGTTTTCTACAAGAGCACCACACTCTTCACATGAACACATCCACCACCATTCAAAACACCCTATAAAAACTTCTATCCACTCTCACCCACCACTACCCATTGCACTAAAGGTCATACCTCATTCTAGCATCCTTTTGAAACCCTCAACACCTGAGAAACCTATCTGAATCTCACCTTTCATTACATCTGGAAAAAGAGTTCTCCTTCGATCTTCCTACAAACACTATGAGGCATTTGTAAGTTTTCACTATTTGTATCATCCTCATCTCCATCACAAACAACATCGATAACAACACTGTAAACATCCTTGATGTTACCTGGTCCATTGCTTTGCTTCTCCCTAGTCACACATTCTTGAAACCAAAAATCATTTCACATTCCCAACTCCTCTATTAAGTCCCAAAAGGCACTAAGCTCAACCATCTTTTTAGATAGATTATGACTATACCATGTGGAACCAGCTTTATCTAGGCTAATATTACTCAGTGGACACCTGAACAAGGCTCATCTCTTGTTGGATGCAGTAGTTCTAGATGGGTTGCAATTTCTAATCTTCCACCACACCTTTGGAAGGTCAACATTTTTAAAGCCATAGCCCACTCCATAGCAGCTACACTTCAATTCATTATCCAGGACACACTACAACCTACCCAATACATCAAAGCCTTCTGTGTTTTCTCTATCAAACAAACTATCACTCTCCATACATCTCTCAAAATCTGTGGGTGAAAAAATTCATAGAATCAAACTTTTGGCTAAAAACCCTAATGCCATCAAGACTACTTTCTCTGATATTAGTGTCCACCCCCCTCATGGTATTTCCCATCCAAATAAAAAAAAACCTTCACTAATATTAGAAAACCAAGTGAAAGGAATTCGGTTTGGGAAAGAGTGAGTACCACTACCAGGTCCACTAAAGAAACCAACCGATTTGTCAACAACAAATGGCCTAGAACGTCTTCACCATTGGAAAACAGAACAAACAATACTCTGCTTAACTCGATCAAACATTTCCCTTTACAAAACAATGAAACAGACTCTACTATGAATCTAGATTATGAGACTTTGTAAAAATTGAAGACTGCTATCATTGAAGAGATCTGATCGTCAAAGAGTCTATAGCTGAAAAGCAAAGGAAAGGCTACGGGAACCATCCAATCCATCAACACCATCTCCACCACATTGGAAGGACTAACTAGAAGAAACTACTTTTCCTTGGATGATCCAGGTACATCTTCACACTCCACATCTATAGCTACTTCTTCTACTAAACATTTACTTTCAGATTCTACATCTTCTAAAATAGACAATAACAATATAGATAATATAGAAGAAATAGCTTCATGGCCTGATATACAATCCTTCACAACATTTTCTGATAAACTAGGTATCACCTTTGATGATGATTCATCAAAACATCAGGCCTTAGACAACATAGAACAATTTTTGAACTAGAAAAATCATAGAAAGATTCACGATGCATATTCACATTTTGGTGCATTTCATATATGCTACTCCCACTTTACACAGTTTTGCATTTTAATACTTTTTACAATATGAAGATCACTTCCTGGAATGTCTGTGGGGCATCAAACCTGAATAGAACAAGAAATATGCAGACACATATACAAAAACAACATTAACATCATCACCATCTAGGCAACAAAAACTATTCTTCCACCTTTTACTCTCAAAACTATAGGAGGCAAACACATAAACTCTTGGCATGAAATCTCACAGCAAGATTTTAAGGGGGGCCTCCTTTTAGGCTTAAATAACAACCTCTTTGATATCACACACTCTGAACCTTGTACATTCTCCATCACTCTCCATATCACAAACATCACTGACAACTTCAGTTGGATCTTCACTAGAATTTATGGAGAACCCAGCTCTAACAAAACAAAAAAGATGGCAGAAAAGATGCACATCATGAGCATTTACCGTGACAAACCCTGGCTTACGGGAGGGGACCTCAACCTCACTAGAAAACTTTTTGACAGTATCAACCCCACTTCAACAACATCTACATGACCACTTTAGATAAAGCCCTCCTTAAACGTATACAAAACTACAACATGATTGATCTCCCACCTGCAAATGCCTGCTACACTTGGACTCACCAACAAACCTGGGCTAGATTCGATCACTTCATTTGATCCATAAAATGATAAGACCAATACCCCAATTCTTTTGTCATTGTCACACACCAACTCGTCTTTGACCACTTCCCCATCATCATCGATACAAAATAAGAGAAATGGGGACATAGACCATTTTGTTTCAAAAAGTTCTGATTATTGATCCCACTTGCCTAAACCTTTGCAAAAGGCATTAGGCTTTAACGGACAACCAAATCAGAAAAATAGGCTACCACATTCACAACAACACAAAGAGTGTCAGGAGTAGACTGAAAAGTTGTAAAAAAGAAACCATTGGAAATATCTCACACAAACTTGCTGATCTTGAACAACAACATCTGTTCGTAGATAGTGATCCAACTGTAGACCCGACCCTTGCTCTCACAATTAAAGCTGAGCTAGATTGTATTATACTATCCCTAGACACAATGTGGAGGGAACGTGAAAAAATCAAATGGGCTAAGGAGAACTTCTTGTTGATCCCACCATGAAATGATGGAACCATTTGAAATTTATGTTATAAGAGTGGAGAAGAAGGATCGTAGTAGTAGAAAAAGGAGTGGAAAGGAGTTTTTTGGTAGAGTGCAACTCCAATGGTTGAAAGGAAGCAATGCAGATCGCTCAAAGAAGTGAGAAGATGAAAACTAATGTTGATGTGTGAAGAATAGCTGCATTAGTTTGTATTTATAGGCAACAAATGTATTCTTGATCGAACTATATTATAGTTCAACCAAGTCCCACAATGGCCAAAAAAATGGCTATTTTCAATCAAATGGAGTATCAGTTACATGTCTTCAATTGAATAATACTTTAATTGGAAGAATTTTGGTCAAACTTTTTATAGATAAGAAATTGATTGGATATAAAAGGACCATCAAAAAAGAGACTGAAATACAACTACACTTTGATTGAATGTAATCTAAGGTTCAAGAATAATTTGACTAAAAAGGTTCTATTTTCAAAATAAAAGAAAATTGATTTGGCCAATTTAATCAATGAATTAAATGATGGAAAAACTTCCATTTGATAATAAGAGGTATAAAAATTAGAAATAATATAAATTTGTATAATTTTAAAGAATGAGTGCCATTGTTTTATATAAATATAAAATAGACATATATGATATGAATAATGTTTAACTTTTCTCTAATAACACAAAATCCTTTTAAAGAATGTGGTTTAGTAAGAATTTCTACTAATTGATTATCAGTATCTAAACGATGAATACATATATCATTTTTAGCAATATGATCATGAAGAAAATGATGTCATACTTTAATATATTGGATGAGCTTTAAAATGAGATTATCAACTAAGTTAATGCCATTGTTATTATCACATAAAATGGGAGCCATGGATAGAAAAAAAAACCATGATCCCTTAATACTTTTTGCATCCAAAGAACTTGTGCACAACAACTACTAGGAACTATGTATTCAACATTGGTGGTAGATAGAGAAATAGTATTTGGTTTCTTTCTAAACCATGACACAAGAGATTTTGTGAGTAAGAAACAACCACCACTAATACTTTTTAATCAAGACAAAACCCACATTATCAACATTGGTATAATCTTTAAGATCAAAATATTTATCTTTAGGATACTAAATTCCAAAATCGATCGTGGAAGACAAATATCATTGGATGTGTTTGATAGTATGTAGATGTGACTACACATGATTAGATTAAAAGCGGGCACATCAACAAAAATAAAGCATGATATGCGGTCGAGAGGCAATTAATTATAATGAACTTTGAATAATATATAGATCTAAAGAATTGTCAATAGGTTCACCATCCTCATATTCATCATTTTTATAGATGTTTCCATGGGAGTTGAAGCATGTTTGCATTTATCCATGTTAAATCATTTCAGATGTTCTTTCATATATTTTTCTTGACTTATAAAGATACCACATGGAGTTTGTTTTATTTGAAATCCAAAGAAAAAAGGAAAATTCTCCCATGAAGTTCATTTCAAAATCTTTTTGCATGGAATCACTAAGTTGAGTGCAAAAAAATTCTTGAGATGCACAAAAAATAATAACATCTACATATATTTTAACAATAAGAAAACCCGATTCATAATTTTTTATACACAAAGTAGAATCTGATTTACCAATTGATAACCCATTTTGAAATATGAAAATCTTAAGACGATCATACCAATTTTTTGGATCTTGTTTTGCATGATATAAAGATTTCTTTAGTTCACAAACTTTAACAATATGATTCAAATCTCTAGAACTAGGAGGTTGAGCAACACATACTTCTTCAATTATTTCATTGAAAAAGGCACTTTTTACGTCCATTTGAAATATTTAGATGTTTTTATGTTATCTAGTGTTAAAATCATTCTAGTTGATTCAACCCTAGACACTGGAGCTAATGTCTCATGAAAATACCTTCTTGTTGATTATAGCCTTGAGCAACTAATATTACTTTATTTCTAACATCTTTCTCGACTTTATGTAGTTTATTTTGAAAAAAAACCCATTTGTTCCAATAACCATTATACCTTTGGGTTTTGGAACTAAATCACACACATCATTTTTAGTGAATTTATTTAATTCTCTTCTATTTCTATAATCCAATAATCATCTTTAAGACCTTCATCGACCTTTTTAGGTTCAATAATTGAACAAAAGTTATTTTGTAATCATCTCAAAGAGATGATATTGTTTTTACTTTTTCAGAATTGCTTCCAATTATAAGTTCTTTTAGATGTTGTTTAATTAATCTTGGTGTAGGTTGTGGTGTTTCTAAATTTTTCTCTTGTGATTTTTCAGTTTCAACATTGTTCGTATATTTAGTTGGAAAAGGTAATTCCTTGATTATAGAATATATGTCATTGTCTGAGTTATTATTCACTTGGGTCTCATGAAATTTTATGTGAATTGATTCTTCTACCTTTCTAGATACAAGATTACAGATTCTATAAGATTTCCTTGTGGTAGAATATCCTAAAGAGAAACCTTTTTGTGAGTTAAGGTCAAATTTATCTCTATCATCTTTATAACTAAGAATATAGCAAGGTGTTTTAAAGTAATGAAAATAATACACTTTAGTATTTTTTAAAAGAAACATTTCATAATAAGTCATTCTAAGAAGTTGGTCAATTAAAATGAAAATTTGAACATAACAAAAAGTATTTATGATTTCAGCTCTAGGAGTAACATGTTCTAAAAGCATGGTTTTAGAAATTTGTTGTATAGATGGATTTCCTTTTTCAACTATACCATTTTGTTGAGGTGTACGTGGACTAAAAAAATTATGGCTATAACCTTTAGATGAACAAAATTCTTCAAATATATTCTTTTCAAACACTCCACCATGATCAATTCTAATAGAGAAAATTCATGTTTGAAGTTGATTTTCTAATTTATAATAGAACTTGATAAACAATTTAATAGTATCATCTTTAACAAAAAGGAAATGAACCCATGCATATCTATCATAATCATCAACAATCACAAATTAATATTTTTTACTACATATTGATTGGGTTTGCATGGGACCAAAGAAGCCATATGAAAAGTTCAAGTGGACTAGTCGTACTAATCATAGATTTCTAAAAGAAGTTTTGATTTGTATACTTGAAGTATAGGGTTCCCAATCTTTAGTTTACTTAAATGAAATATTAGGTAAGCCACTGACTAAATCATGTTTTATTAGTTTCTTTGTTATATGAAAACTTGTATGTCTAGTCTTCTATGCCATAGAGTTTGAGTGTCATCATTTGTAATAAGACATTTTCCTTTAATATCTTTAGTGAAGTTGGTCCTAAGTATGTATAAATTTCCTTTTCTTTTTCCTTCATAGATGACAATACTAGTGTTATAATCAAGTAATTTATAGCAAATTTTGTTTAATAAGGCATCATATCCACTATCAAAAAGTTGGCTATCCTAAGTGGATTATGATGCAATCACCACAGCTAACTGTTCAATTACTTTTCTTTTAAAGTTTTTTGTAGGCATTTTTGTTTTGGTTCATGTTCTTGTAGAAACCACTATCAAATATCCAATCCTACAAATAAGAGATTTTTGGCACCTAAGTGGAGTCCTTGGTAGTTATATATAATAAGTGAACAAGCATAACAACATTTCAATTTTATAGAAAATTTATGTACAAACTTAGTTTTGGTCGATCTGTGTTTTGAAAGAAGGTCCCCTAGGCAGAGAAATCTATTGACTGAGAGGCAAACCGTGCAATTATAAACAATTGTGCATTTCCCCAAAAGCAATATAAGAATACTAAGTTTATATATGACTTGATAAAAATGACATAAAGAAATTTTAAATTTAATGGTTGGTCATTCACAAGTGTATTTTCAACTTAATTTAAGTTTGGGGCTTTAGGAAACCTAAACCACCCTTAATGGGTCCCTTCTTGCAATAATAACATGTAAAGAATAGCGTCCATGACATTGACAATAATGACATGTCATAATGTATATTTGATATTTCCTTACAATCTTATGAGAATCAATCACTTTGTTTTTAGCCACATATTTGATTTTATTCCTAGGTACATGTTTGCTTTCTTTCCTTGACGCATATCCCAAACCTCTCTGTTCAAATTTCTTATAAGATCTATTCAAAACATTTTCAAGATTTTTGTTTCATTGCATAATTCTAGAGATACTTGTTTATAATTTAGTATTTTCTTCAATCAATCTAGATATATCTTTATTTAAATAAGCAACATTAGAGATAAAGGTGTCTTTTTCAACTATTAAAAAGCATCATAGTTTGCATGATTACATAGAATAGGTTGGGATTGATAATCATTTAGTTTGGCAAATAATTTAACTTTTTCAAGAGAGAAATAATTATTATTATTTTCTAACACAACTATTTTATTTTTATATCCTTCAATGGATTCTTTTAATGTATTATTTGATAATTTTAGATTATCATTTTTCACACTCAAATTTTCAAGATTTTGATGAAGTTCATCCATACTTTAAGCAACTTTCTTCTTTTGTTTTCACATTGAATATACTTATTATGAGTTCCTTCAAGAATGCTAATAATGTCTTCTTTAAATAGGTCAAAAATATCTACCTCGTTAGGTTCTTCTTCTTTTATGGTTGAATTAGACATGAGAAATTTCACTTCTTCGTCTAGATCATCAGTTTCACTTTCTTCACTTGATGCATCCCAAGTAGCTTTGTAGGACTTGTCATCATTATTATTTTTCTTTTTAAGTGAACTTTTCTTATTTTTATGTTCCTTAGGACAATCATTCTTTAAGCATCCTTTAAGTCAAAGATGAATACACACTAGAGTTTTTATTAGGATAAAATCTTTTATACTTCTTACAATTTACAAGTAAGGCCTCTTCATCATCTTCACAGAATCACAACTAGATTGGGTGGTGATTTTGGAGGTATAGGGAGGCTTTAAAGGTAATGTCAGTTTCCTTAGACTTATTTTCTTCTTGGTCTTCTATTCTTGCCTCCTTCTAGAGCTCTTCCTCATGTCTCTCCAAGTTACCAATAAGTTTTTCAAACAATAATGTAGATAAATGACTTGATTCTTCTATATAGGTGTTCCTAACTTTGAACTTGGGAGGTAAAGATCTAAGTCTTGGATACATGTTCCTCCTTGATAATATGTTTTCTTAAAGAACTCTAAGCATTTATAAGAGTATAAAATCTAGCATACATTTCGACTATAGTTTCAATTTTAGTCATGTAGAATAATTCAAGCTTATCTTTCAACATATTTATTTTTTTACTTTTAGATTGTTTAGTTCCCACATGTGTCACATAATGTTTTCTCTAGATTTCATAAGTAGACTCACATGATGATATATGACTAAATTCACTAGTATATACGGAACTACAAAGAATACTAATAACTTTTGCATTAAGTGTTGTAATTTTTAGCATCTCTGGATTCCATTTATCCAATTCTTCATTTAGAAGTTTGCATGGAAGAGAAACCATCTTCCATAGGTCAAAGTTTATCTGTGGGAAGAAGAATTGCATCCTTCTCTTCCAATACATGTAGTTTGTGTTGTCAATCACTGGCAGTCGACTCACATGGGATCCTTTGAGATTGAGATGGCTGAGTGCATTTTTTCCCATCCTTCAAGAATTATTAAGATTCTGTGAAGATCTACTTTGATACCAATTAAGAGATCTAGAGGGGTGTGGTGAATATATCTAATTTATTAATTTATAAAAATATTTGTTAAAGAAAAGATAGAAAAGAAATCAACCACAAGAGGCAAATATTTACAGTGTTTCTATTAGATGACGTCAACCCATTACATGGTTGTTCCCAACCAAGATCTTTAAGAATCAACTTTTATTAACCTTGAAAGGAAAAATACAAAGTACAATTGTTACCTTCTTCTTTCATGGCCAACGGAGAGCACCAAATCTTCCCCTCCTCTTGAATGATTTTAAAGAGTATTGACCCTCTTTTTTAAAGGATATAAACAAAACCAATGAGACAAATCCTTCTCTAGCAAGTCCCCAGACTACCTTCTCACAAGTAGTCTAAGAACATTCACACAATGTTGCTAAATAGGATTGGAGAGAGAGAGAGAGAGAACCAATGCTCACAATATACAAATATCATATATTAAGTGTACGAGTTACTTCCACTATGGGTAGAACATTATTCGAATGGTGGAATACGACACTCACATATTTTAGCGAATAGGAAGTGGAAAATCATTGGTTCAAGCTTCAGTAATGCAAGTAATGAAGTGGTCAAGTGTTCCATGGGGTTGTCATATTTATAGTAAATACTTAGGAATACATAGGATATTTGTTGGGTGAGTTTTGTATGACATTAGAGTCAAACTAGTTGTTAAACTAATAAAACATTTGATAACAACATCTAGTGGAGTGCTCACAATAATTTTGGTAGGACTTCCTCCGTTGAACCGTACTTCAACTAAAGGACATCTTGGTTAAATTGTACTTTGACCAAGAGTTGTTCTCTTTGGCAATTTTACAATGAAACGTTTTCTTCAATGACTATTTTGACAAAGAAGACTTCTTCTTATTCGAGAAAGAGTTCGACCAAGGATGACTTCACTCCAAAAAGACTTCAACCATAATTGTCACTGTAAATGCATTATTTAACTTTTGGAAAACACACTAAATGATTTTTCTAATGGGATCTAACTATCAAAAAGGATTGATATAAATATGGGATTAGGTTTAAGATAGTTGGACTTGACTCATAGATTTATTTCACATTATATCTAATGACTTGTACATTATGCCTTGTACAAATCAAATGCATTGAATAGACATGATAAAATAACAACTAATGCTTTATCAAATATCTTTATAATTATTCTCTATACATCTCTTGATAAAGAAAACAATAGATAGAACATTAGATATAGAAAAGTGAAATGTTGTGATCATCAAAATAGAAAGTGTGCAAATATCATAATTTAGCCAACGGACATGGTACATGTCATGACAAAGGTGGAAAAAGGAACTCTTGCAGTAGATATAATTAAACACACAAAACAAATAATTTTTACAAAGGTTGTGATGTATCATGATGAACCAGAGGACAAAGTGCTCCCAACGATAGTCACAGATGAAATCTCTTATGCCATCACACGGATACACCCTCTGCTACCTTTAGAAGCTTTTCTCATGAATATCGAGGATTGTTGCTCCCGCTACCATCTATTAGAAGAGCGTTCCTTGTTTCTAAAGGAGTTGTCAAGTTTCTATTCAAGCCACTTACACCACAACTAAAGTATACATTCTTAGAACTGAACGACATACCTATGTTGATTATTTTTGCATCACTAAGTATATTAGAGAAGCAAGTACACATTGCTCGAAAGAACCATCAGGTTGCATTTATGTGGTCCATTGCTAACATCAAACAGATCTCTCCTAGTTTATTTCAACACAACATCTAGATTGAAGGTGGTGTCAAATCAGTGACAACCTCAGTGTTGCCTAAAACCCATCATGACTGTGCTGATGAAGAAAAAGTAGTGAAACTTTGGTCAGCATGTATGATCCATGCTATTTCTGATTCCAAATTGTTTAGTTTGACTCAAGTAGTTCCTAAGAAGTGGGGAATAATAGTCACAAGTAATTCATCAAGTGAAATAGTCTCTACTAGATTAGTTATAATGTGGCAAGTTTGTATTGATTATTGTTGATTAAATGTCGCCATCTCAAAAAACCATCTCCTGCTACCTTTTACTGATGTGATCCATGAGAGGCTCTCCAGACGCTCACACATTTGCATTCTTGATGTTTATTTTGGCTAAATTCAGATTTCTATCAAACCATAAGATCAAAAGAAGTCAAACTTCACTTGTCCCAATGGTACTATTGCTTACCGTTGTATGTCTTTTGGTCTTTGTAATTCTCTGACGATGTTGCAATGATGTATGCTCTATATTTTTTTTATATAGTAGAGTGATGACTTAAAATTATATGGATGATTTTTTGGTGTATGGAGAGTTATTTGAGGATTTCCTTTATAGTCTTGACAAAGTTTTGCAGATATGTTGAGGACACTCACCTAGTTTACAATTGGGAGACATGCCATATGATTGTGAGTGAAGGAATTGTACTGTGACACAAGGTGTCCCACAAGGGGATGGAAGTCGATCCAGTGAAAATATAGGTGATATTCAATCTACCTTCACCATATTCGATTAAATGAATTTGGAGTTTCTTAGGACATGTCAGTTTCTTTGGACATTTCACAAAAATATTTTTTAAACATTGCCAAACTGAATTCTAAGTTGTTATAAAAGACTTCTAATTCATTTTAGATGTTTGTTATTTGAAATCATTATAGGTTTTGAAGGAGTCATTAATATCCACACATGTGGTGGTGTCTCTAGATTGTAACCATCCTTTTGAATCAATGTGTGACGCATTAGATTATACGGTTGGAACTATTTTGAGTCAATGCAAAGATCATTATATTTCTTTCATCTAATATCCATCAAGAACTCTTAATGATTCTCAACTCAATTATACAAACATTGAAAAGGAACTTTTTACCATTATCTTTTCTTTTGATAAATTTAAAGAATATTTAATAGGGGTAAAGGTGGTTTTTTTGGACTGACCATGTGACTATTAAGTACCTATTACATAAGAAAGAAGCAAAGCTAAGGTTGATTAGAAAAGAGTTTTACATCGAAATAGAATACAAGCGGGCAACAAGTTGTGTCGCTGGTCCTTTTTGGATGGATTTTGTTATTAAAAGAGTTTGACGTAGAATTCAATGATAAATCTGGTGAGAAGAATGTACTAGCAAATCTTTGTATCAGTTAGAGAGGATTATCAGATGGATTTTGTTACTAAAAGAGTTTGACATATTATTCAATGATAAATATGGAGAGAAGAATGTACTAGAAAATCATTTGTATCAGTTAGAGATGGTCAATGAGTCAGGGCTGGATATACCAACCATTGAGGATTTTCCCAATGAGCAAGTTTTATCTATGACAAATAAAGTCCCCTACTATGCATATATAGTGAATTACTTGCTTTTTGGAGCACTACCAATATATTGAGGATATCATGAGGATAAGAGACTTTTCCATTCCTTGAGTTTGCATGTTTGGGATGACTCTATTTTGCTTAAGTAGTATAGAGATGGGATTTTGATTAAGTGTGTTCCCGAGTGTAAGTTAGAGAACATACTTTCTCATTGTCACTATCTACCCAATGATGGACCCCATGCTAGCTCAAGGACAACAACTAAGGTTTTAGAGAGTGGATTATAATGGCCTTACTTTTTTAAGGAGGCATATGACTTTGTGAGGAGGTGTGACACATGTCAATGGTCATTCAATATCTCAAGAAGACATGAAATTCCTCTAAGTATGTTTTAGGAAGTCAAGGTTATTGATATTTAGGGAATTGATTTCATGGGACCATTTGTGTCTTCAAATTCTAACATCTATATATGTCTTGCAACTAATTCTATGTCAAATGGGTGAAAGGAATTCCAACCATTACTAATGATGCACTTGTTTTATATCATTTTGTGAAGGATCATATTTTATGCATGTTTGGAATAACTACGATGATTATAAGTGATGATGTTCACGTAACAAGCATGAAGTTTGGATCTTTGTTGAGTAGATATGAAGTGAAGCATTGGTTAGGAACCCCATACCATGCTCATACTCAAGGCCAAGTGGATGTGTCCAATAGGGATATAATGATGATACTATAAAAGATAATTTTGAATAGTAGGACAAATTGGAACATGAAATTGAGTGGTGCTCTTTGGGATTATAGGATGACTTTTAAAACACCCATTGTCATGACCCTATATAGCTAGTCTACGATTGGGGATGTCTCTTTCTCATAGAATTGGAATATAAATCCAAGTGGGCCTTGAGGAAATTGAATTTGTATTTGACTACTAAAGGGAGGAAATGAAGGATAAAGCTTAATTAATTGGATGGCATTAGGATAGATGCCTATGAGAATTCAAGGATTTAAAAGGATAGGACAAACAAGATATATGACCTCCATATTTTTCATATGACATTCCTACTAGGATATCATGTGTTTTTATTCAATTATATGATGAAGTTACTTTTGGGGAAGTTGATATCTCGATGGAGTGGACATTAGTGGTGCTTAGGGCTTTCCCTCATGGAGCAGTAGAGATTAGAGATAGCACCCACACATTTTGACCAATGGACACCATCAGAAACATTATTTTGGTGGAGAAGTGGTCCTTGAGGAGGAAGAGTTGAATCTCATTGAGATTCCTTGATGATTTAGATGATTGTCAAGTCTGAGATACTAAACGAGGCCACTTATGGGAGGCAACCCACTTTCATTTCTATAAATTTTTTTTCAACTCTATTCATACTTTTTATGAGTAGTTCTTAGTTAATGTAATGGAAAAAGGTTCCTTGATGTGTTTTATGTGATGTACAAAATTTTATAGTGTATATACTACCAACACCAATGTTGGTACTACCGACACCAATTTTGGGAGCACCGACCCATCATCCGGGAATCATAAATAATTTTGGAAATTTTGGTACCACCGATAGGTAGGTCAGTGGCACTAAATCCTTGTCGGATAAATACCAGGAGTGGACATTCAAGTCAGTAGCACCAATGAGACTGTTGGTTGTGTCGAATATTTCTCGAGAAGAAATCACAGGGCTATAGGAAAATATCATTGATACCACCAAGAGGTTGCTCGGTGGTACATAAACATCCAGCTCAAAGAAGATAAAGAATGACACATCTTGGTACCACTGACACACAAGTCGATGGAAAAAACAAGTTTAGATGAAGTCCCTTAATATAGATGAAATCAAGAATCTATAACACCACGAAACATCTCAGTAGCATTGACATTATGCCGGATCACACCAACAATTTCTCTCAGTGGCACTGAGAAAGATATAAGAGGCAATCCATGTTCATCTCGGTCTCATTGATACACATGTGGGTGGAATTGATAATGGAGTCTACATTTGTGGAACCTACAATAATAATTTAGAACTTTCACATCCAACAATAAATGGCATCGATCTGCATGAATAATTAAAGAATCGGTACCACCAACACCCATCAATACCACCAATGTAGTCTAATTTGTGGGTCAATGCATCAACAACCCAGAAATGTAGTATCAATGGATGGCACCGAGGCACCCACAAATAGCAAGAAGTTGGTACCATTGGCACTTCATGTTAGTAGTTCCAATACCGTACGGGTTGAGCCACTTTAACTATAAAAGGGGATGTAAGGCATGATCATAAATCACACCCAAGAATTCCCTCCTCATTCACAAGGTGCAAGAAGACCCCATAAGTTACCAAAGGCATTGCGATGTTCGGAACCATCATCGATCACTTTTATTTTTAATCATCTTCTCTTCTTCAAGTGATGGTATCCAGATGACAAGATCTATCCTTCACCTTCTTACCATATCAGTTGGTACCCAATCCATTGAGGGAGGACTTCCAAGACAAGACACAAAAGAAGTGCTACATTGCATAGTAGATGACGGAGCTCATACCCACTTGATATGGAATCAGGTCATCTTCGTGAAAGTAAACTTCACCAATAACCTCTAACATGTCTACACTAGGAAAGGAATGGTGTGAGATCACCCATTCTGGTGTAACTAACCTACCCATCTTGAGATATTATACAAATGACATGCCATGTCAGAGGTGTGCTACATCCTCGAGAACAGTGAAGGGTGGGATGCTAGTGGGATAAAGCTACAACTATACAACACCAAGAACTACATCACATTAGAAGAAGTCAACTCCATCTATGGCTAGTCCATGGGTTAGGTACACTTCACACCAGGTGACATCCACTTCGGTTTGGCATGGAGACAAATGACAACACTACCTCAAGGGCTTATCATCAATTGGCATTAGTGTCTTTTCATGGACATTGACCACACCTTTTTCTGTATTCTTCACCGCTACCTAAAAAACACTGCATTCTCCAGGTCCAAAGGTCCAACAGGAAGATCTGTATGTGTTGTGGTCATTCTTGACCTTGGTAAGGGAGATGGTTAATTATGGTTGATTATTCCTTCTCCACACGATGGTCATGAAGAGGCAGAATTAGAGGAAGTCACCCATTCACTTTGAAACTTTCTTGCACCACTTGTCATGCACCCTTGCCTCAACCTCTCTAAGTCCAATGCTCCATGATATTATCTTCTTAGGATTTCAATCACTGCAAGAAGCCTCACCTCGTCTCCAAATACCAAGGTAGGTTGTACGCTTCCAACACCATAGACGACTAGCTAAAGGAGAGGGTTCTCCCCAATATTATCTTCTATCTATGAGGATTGCACAATCTTAGGTTTCCAACATAGGATGAGGAGGGTGTAACAGAGGGAGAGTATGCCCATCAATCATCTAAGGATGAAAAAGAAGAAGAAGAAGAAGAAGAAGAAGAAGAAGAAGAGGAAGAGGAAGAAGAGGAGGCATCCATGCCTTACACACCGCATCAACTCTTGCATCATCCCTCATTGATATGAATCCTTGAGCTCCACAGCTCCAACACATCCATCGCCAGTAGATTCATTCTTCATGGAGGGCACCATGACTCACATTAAGGGTGTTCAGGTGTAGTTTCTTCAACAACAACATGCCATTGACAACAATGAGTGTCTTCTATGGGTCAACCAAGATAACATCCATGTTGACCTATAGTGCATTGAGTACCATCATTAACAACTTTTTACAAATATTGGAGTCATGAGATTCTTCTAACTAACCTCAGCCCTAAGACATGCTAGCTAACTCTCATAGTTCACTGACACATTCTACTCACTTGATACATAAATGCCACCATGGGCATTCCACCCACCACAAATATTTTGAGTATTGGGTATTGCCATTCAATCTCTTAGTTTTCTTTTTGACTATGTGACATAGTTAATTTCCTTATTAGGGGGTAATGGAATGTATTTCTCTTTCATTATTTTCTATTTTATAGTTTTTCTTGTTCCCGAGTAGTATGATCAAGAATCTATGGTAGAATAAATGTGGAACATAATTTATCATGATGTAATACTATAAGTAAAAAAATATGTGCTTCATGATGTGCAATGATTTTTTAATTGTGCTTTAATGCTCTATTTTCAAGATTACTTGTGAAGTCTCAGACTACACCAACTGGAGTAAGTGTTTGGGTCAATCAACTTGAAGACTTGTTATATGAATGAAAATCTTACTTTACCAAAGACTTTTGTATGATGGAATGTTTGAGTCCAAACCAACTAGATAGTAATGAGATCTTAAATGGGAATTTATAACTAAACACTAAGGTCACTTTGTACATAGGTGCTGGTATTTATGCCCAGAGAGCCCATCATATGATGATTGTAATGGGGCATCAGACATTTGATTTGATAATAATAATAAAGGTAGTTTTGTCTATTATGTTTGTCTTAGTCATGAGATTTTGACACAAACATGGTAGTTGTATAAAGAATGACACCACTCGATGACATATATCTTCAGGCTGAGGACCTAAAGAAAGATATCTTTTTTGGTGTAACTAAATAAAGATATCATATTAATGATAAGATTATATACATTCTTTTTATGTCCCTATTCATATATTATTGTGGAATTAAAATAGATGACAATAATACATACGATTATAATGTTTCTTGATTGGTGACAAAATCTCACTAGTCATGATATGGGATATCAAGTCAAATACATAAGTACTTGTTATGAACAAGTTTACAGAACAAACCCTCCTCGAGTGTGATATGTGGAAGGTAATGATGGCGGTCAGAATCACATGTTAGTTTAATTGTGGTGATTGTGGTCCTTAGATCTGAAGTCACTACAACATTGCATGTTGTTCAATGTGCTTTAACACTACTCGATGTGACATTGAAAAGGGTTGTTATACAAGTAATGCTTAGGTGAATTGTGACACATGAGGATTATTGTGAGTAGATGAAATGTGTCCCTCCCATTGGTGTGATATCTTGTCTACTTGATGAGTGAGAATATGAAATGTATTGCCATGCTCATGTGAGTCAATATATGATATTGAGCTCATGTGTATCTCAATACTCAACTGTAGATCAAGAAACAAATATTGAACATTTAGAGGATGTCATTTCCATGCCTCATATTCAATTTAAATATTAGAGACAAAGGCATTATATAATCACTGTAAAACTAGTCACAATAATAGGTTAAATTGTTCTATAACTTCTCTAATCACTTGAGTAGCAATGAAGTCTTTCTAGATACCAATTATTTCTTGTTAAATCATAATTTTATTATGAATATCATTGCCAAAGTAATTTGAAGGCTATAGGATCACACTCATAGGATGTATTGGAATCATAGTATAATTGTGGACATGATTGGAAATGTTCTGAGTCAAATTGATTAGTAAAATGTTTAGGTAATCCATTAGAATTAATATAATTTCAACCGGCTAATACTAAGAAATTGACTAAAGAGGGATGGCAAAAATTTTGTTAATCAATTCATATGATAACTGGTTAATTGATTGATTCTAGAATGTTCTATATGTCTTTTGTCAGTCCACTAGTGTCCCATTTTAAATTAAGCCACAACCTTTTGTTTTTTGGGGGTTTAGGGAAACCCTACTTTCTCTCCTATCCTATTTATAGAGGTATGATGGTCAAATTTAAGATACATGCTCTTGTACGTGAGCCTTAGATGCACATAGTTAAGTGAAAGGTTGTTCCTTCCTACCTGCTCAAGCAACATGACAAGGAGTTACAGTACACCTGCATAGACTATATAGAGATGCATATGTTGAGTGCCTACATTCAAAGGATGTCGAAAAGGACATTCCATGCACACAATGAGCGATGCACACCTCCACGTGAAGGGGACGTTGCTAAACTTGCTCTGTGATAAGGTACACGTTGCACACCCACTTTTTGAATACGTTGTTGTCGGCGGGATCTGCTAGTAGGATACATGAAGAATATTTTTTTTATTCTTTATACTGCACTTGGAGCCTCCATGAAACCTAACAATAGGCTAATAAGAAAGGGATATATCATAGTTAATAAATGCTTCATCTCTTAGTCATGTGATTCTGTCCACCTTTCAGGTAATTTCAGCCATCACCATAAGATGATTAGTTAATCCAAATTGTTTTCCTTTTGATTTCATTACATAACATAGCAGTTAACATGATAGTTAGTTTCTTTCAAAGTGCATTAGAAAAGAAAAAATAACAATGTGCATGTCATTTTTTAGTTGAAAATTTTTAGTTGCATAATATCCTACATATAGATTGTGTTATCCTTTGCATCATTTTGCATAATGTGTAGCATGTATCTATTTAGCTTTCTCCACAAATAAAGAGTGAAAATGAGCTACATTCGTATTCCTCAAATGAAAAAACTTATATGTAGTGGAAAGGAAGCCCAAGCATGAATCATTAATCATACTTGAAATAAGAGGGCCTGAAATTTTTTTCGGTAAGAAAATTGCATTAAGAAATAAACAAAGGGAGGAGGAAAAGGATGTCGTGAAATAAATCTGAATTTTCCTTATGATAAAGTAAATATAGTTTACATGCATGCATTCTTCCATCCATACTCATTATAATGAGACATTCATTGCCCTACCATAATAGTAGGCACTAGAGGAAACATATTTTTAATTTAATCCATTTTTGTGGGTGCATCATACTTTTTTATGCATAAATAATTTGGATTATACTTGAGATCATATTCCATATCCACCCATCTTTTCCAGCCTTTGCTCAACATTGCAGGCCATCGATATGATTATTCCTCTCATTCATGTATATATGGGGAACTTCTTCCAACATAGTTGTGTAGGTATCTAGAGCAATGTAGATAGTGAAATCACATGGTGCATCAAGAGTGTGCCCTATTGAATATTATTTTAACTGCTCAATATATATTGTATTTTCTTTAATCCTAGTTTGTACATCTTTAATAAACATTTATGATTGATTTTTAGTAGTTACATGTTCATTGGTTGGTAAAGGCCTATTGGGGAGCCTCAGGTGGGGGTAATTCAGAAAAGCAATTCATATGATTTTCCCTCTTTCTGACTCTATCAAATAGATCCAAAAGTGGGGTTGCTCAAGGATAAGAAAATTCAAGCTTAGGGAATCATGATGCATTCATCCCTAGTCACTTTTTACAAGATATCTTTTTTTTTGTGCAAATAGGGTGGGCTGCCTCATTACTAATTAAGAAAAAGGATAGTTACAAGGTATAACTACCTAGAATAAAGGAGGAGGTTATGAATCACAACCACCAGAAAAGAAAGGAGAACTATAAAAAAACTCTAAGCTATGTGTACATGGTTAACTAAGAACAAGAAACTATCTCTATTACATATAGTCCAGAAGTTTTCAAATTCCAACCAAACAGCATCAAAAGTCCTCCTATTCCTCTCCCTCCAAAGCATGTAAATGATACAGATAGCAAGGGTCTTCATCTCATTCCTTAGAAACAACAAATATTCCAGCTTTGTTACTCTAACCTGGTGTTTTCTAAAAAACATCTCCTAAGCCAAGCTAGCAAAATAGCAATCAAAGAAAATATGAGGGATAGACTCTTCACTCACTTCACACAAGCAGCATCTTGATACAAACTAAAATTCCATCTTCTTTAAATAGTTAACAGTAGGCAACCTCCCTAAGAAGATTTTCCAGAGAAGAACTAACCATCTTCTAGGGATCTTATCCGACCATATCCACTTACGCCATGGCATTGTCTGCCATTTTTCTCTTGCTACATTCCAACCATCCTTCATAGTGAAGGATCCACCTCCTCTTAAGAGGATGGAATCCTTCTTATTAAAGTTGATAACATGCTCATTCAGAACAGATAAAAGAACTTCAGCACCTCTAAAATTAGGGATAGACTATTCATCATTCTCTATGCAGCTCATGACTTTACAGAATTTCCCTTTGCCCAACATCAACACAAATTGATGGTCGACAAGATCTATCAATCTGCTACCATAATTCACCCAGGGATCTAACCAAAATAGAAAAGACTCCCCGTTTCCCAAACATAAATCAATATGTCTCAGTAAAAGTTTCCTCTATTCGAGCAATTTCTTCCAAAACCAAGGAGCACTGGTTTTGGCTTCAACTGACCATAGAGACTCATCCTTAAAGTACTTCTCATGGACCCACTTTATCCACAAACCATCTTTCTTATTGGCCAAACACCATAGATTTTTTAGGAGGCCTCCAATAGACCAATTAGAAATAGATCTAATGCTAAGGCCACCCTCTTCCTTCGGTCTACATATGAGCTTCCATGAAACTATATGAAGATGTTTTTTTCATTCAGGTCATTCCATACAAAGTCCCTCATCATCTTCTCTATCATCTGAGTCACAGACTTAGGCAAAGGGAAAGCGGCAGTCCAAAAAATGCTATATTAAGATAGAGTAGAAATAACAAGCTCAATTCTACCTACTTGCGAGAGAAGGTGACCTTTCCATGAGTCCAACTTGCTTTTGATTTTATCCACAATAGGATCACATAAAGTTTTGGTTAACCTACCAGTGAACAGAGGCATTCCTAAATATCTCACGGGAAGAGAACAAACTTTTATGTTCAGAATGTTAGCAATATTACCATCCTCAGCCAACTTACTCAAAACAATTTGGCTTTTCTCGTTGTTAAGCTTGAGACCTGACACCCTTCCAAATGTTTCCAAGACATATCTTAGGCTTTGTACATCATTATTATCATCTCTAGAGAACAATAATAAATCATGAACAAAGATGATGTGAGAAATGAGGGTTGAATCTGAAACCCCAACAGGTCTGAGTATGCCCTTACAAACTTCCACATTGATAATAGAAGAGAACCCATGCATGGCTATGACAAAGAGAAACATAGCTAAGGGGTCTCCTTGTCTAAACCCACTTGAAGCATAGAATTGGTCAATAGGAAAGCCATTGACAAGGATTTTATAGGAAGTTGTATAAAATGTTTAATGTATCCAATTCAACCAACATTTAGAAAATCCCATTCTCTTAAATAGAAACATGATATAATCACATCTCACCATATCGTATGCCTTAGCTAAATCATTCTTGACACAGATAACCTTTTGGGAGCTCATATAAGTGCTCAGAATGTCATTTTCCAGAAGAATAGCATCTCTGATTCTTCTACCATAGATGAAAGCTACTTGGTTAGAATCAATAATGGAGGGGAGAATAAACTTGACTCTGTTGGCCATGACTTTCATAATGATCTTGTATATAACATTACACAAGGAGATAGGTCTGAAATCCTTGAGGTCCGTGGCTCCAGGCTTTTTAGGAATAAGAGTGATCATGGTTCTGTTATATTCTTTCAACAACTTCCCAGAGCTAAAGAAACTTTGAACAGCTCTAACAATATCATCACTGATAAAGTCCCAAATAGATTTAAAGAAAACTACATTAAAACCATCTGGCCTGGGGGGCCTTCTCATCCTTCATCTTCTTCATCACATCTTCAATTTCAGATCTAGAAACAATTTTCCTCAGTTCATCAAATTGAACATTAGAAATTTTAGGAATAAGCCATTCCTCATTCCAATCAATAGTACCATTAGGAGTCCCATTAAACAATATATCATAAAACCCTCTTATTGTGTTTCTAATTTCATCAACATCGTAAATGTATCTACCATATTGATTGTGCAAAACATTAATATTATTTCTCAATCTTCTAGATTTAATAGAATCATAGAAGAAAGTCGAGTTTTTATCCCCAATCTTGAGCCACTAAACCCTACTCTTTTTCTTAAGAAAGCACTCTTCATCCGTTAAAGTGTGAAGAGCTTCCATTCTCAGAGTAGCAAGTTGATTATGTTTCTCTTCATTGTTAGGATCTACATCCACATCTTCTTGCAGGATCTTAGCCTGAGCTTCAAGCTCTCTTGCCTTGGAAAAGAAATTACCTACTCTGTCTTTGTTCCATTTCCTAAGAACACTAGTCACCGCATGAAGCTTTTTGTAAACTCTGAACATAAGTGTACAATAAAAATAGTCTCTTTCTAGGAAAATTCAACACACTCCTGTAAGAATTGTTACTAGTCCAGAAAGTAATAAAAAAGAAAGGAGTAACCCCTTTTTTCCTCTGTCAAGCCTGAGAGCAATGATTTTGTGATCACCCACTACAGATGCTATGACTTCACCCCATGATAAAGGAAAACTAGTAAGAAAATTCATATCACAGAACATGCAATCGATTCTTGAGAGAGTGCTTCTACCTTTTTCACTATGGTTGTCCCATGTGAAACATTGCCTTTTGTGGAGATCTCCATCAAATCAGTACAACTGATGGCATGATTAAAGTCATTCATACTTCTACTAGAAGGCGGGTGTTTACCCAAACTCTCACTACTCAACCTCACCGCATTAAAATCACCCAGCATACACCATTTAACAGATTTCATACTCAAAATGTTTGTAATAGAATCCCACAACACCATCCTATCCCCATCACCATTAGCCCCATAGATAGCAGACATTTTGGAAGACAACTCCCCTTTCTAAATAGCACAATGTAGTATCTGGTCATTAACAAGCCTCTTATCAATAGAAATATCTTTATCCATCCATAAAACTATAATTCTAGTGTATGAATAAAAATTGAAGTTATCCATGAACTGGGCTCCTTGCCACACTGAGTCTACAAAAGACTACACATCCTTCCTTTGAATTCTTGATTCCATAATGATATAAATATTTGTCTTGTTATCCTTCAGCTCCTTTTGAATGTGAGGGGTCTTATTTTCACCCCCCTCACATTCCAAGAAATAATAGTAAATGGATTAACCACTAGGGGGTAGGTTCATCTCATCCTCCTTCTCTTCAAAATTTGACAGAAGAGAATACTTGTTCAGTGAAGGAGGAATACTCCTATTCACAACTGATTTAGGAACAACCCTAGGGGGTGATTTAGACTTCCTTCCCCTCATCTCCCAACCAACCCCAGGGGAAGTATTGGGATAGATCGTGTCCACCGCCACTTCCTTACCCTTCGCAATTGCAGTGGCAAGAGTTCCATCATTAACCTCTAGGTTATCCCGGGAGACAAAATCAATAGCTACATTTTCATCAACGCCTACCATAGGCTCAGAGATAGAAACACCCTTGTTCAGGATATCCACACCCCCTTCTTGAATAATTTCTACAGCATGTATGAAGACATCACCCACATCATTTTTGCTACTATCTGGAATGGCTTTAGGAACCCATGCCTTCTTTTTAGATGCTTCATTAGATGCTTTTTAGTAAGATCCTTCCTCACTTAAGGGAGAGTTCCACAAAGGCTAGGTTCATGGCCATATAGACTGCAATTCAAACACCTAATTGATTCTCATTCATATTCAAAAATAATGGTATCATTTTGGCCATCATCACTGACAATTTGTAACTCTTTGGGAAATGAGAAATCCAGAAGAATCAAAACTTGCAGACGTGCATACTCAAGCCTGAGGAACTCATTCATGAGTCTATCCAGTTGTAGTCTATCCAGTTGTAGTGGAACCCCTAAGAAAGAGCCAATCCTATTGAACATCTCAACATTCCACAGCTCTAATAGAAGGTTGAAGATTTTTAGCCAGATTGGAACTTTTGTAAGTTTCATCTTCTCCAGGGGCTCACCTCTCTCCCACCTCTTGATCATTAAAGGCTTCCCAGCGATGAACCATGGACCTCCATCTATTATCATAGATAGATCCTCATCATTAGAGAACAGAACTATGTTTTGATTTTGCCAAAGATAGTAGTCAATTCTAAGGACTCATGATCTAGGGAGAATTAGAAATCAAGATTAAAATCCTCAGTGTCACCAACTCACCTGTCAGTGATACCGACTTTAGCATCAAGATTCACATAAGTAACAACTCAATGCTACTAACACCCATGTCAGTATTACTAACACAGTTTGAGAGATACAAGTCAGTCAACATCTCGATACCACTGACACTCCATTAATGGTATTGATGCAACACAATCAGAGAAAATCTAAAATCAAGTTATATCCAATGGCCATGACTTAATGAATGCCAAATCCTCTATTATAACCTAGGGAGTGCATCCATAAAAAAATTATCATGTCATTTGTAGATAACATATCCAAGAGATGAACATACAAGGAGATAGTCACCGACTATATGTTCTGAGCACTTCATGAGGATATATTTTTAGCTAGAAAGATTCAGATTAGAATGTTCATAAGAGGGGATCACATAGATGACTTCACCAGGGGTTTTTACATTGGTTTCCTTATATTTATCCTATTTTCTTCTTCCTCTTCTTGATTTACAAGGATGACAATCATGTGGGGCTAAAACCCATATTTCTTAAGCTCGGGAGTAGTTTTGTGCTACATTGTATTTGAATTCTATAAGTTCGTAATTTATTTCCTTTATTTTTTATGGGAATCCATGATATATTCATTGATTTCTTTATGATTGATCACCATAATCAAAGTAATAGACCACTAATTACACCAACAATAGGATCAGGATTCGGACAAGTCATAGATTCACACAACCTATATCGTGCTTAGTTGAGAAGGCTTACGACTATGACAAATAAACTTATATATTTCATTAATGCAACTTTCTAATTCCTGAACCTCTATGGGATTGGGGTTTACTTTAATTAGGTAGTGCATTATGTTGTACAAGTGGTTACTTTTGGGTACAAGGCATTAGGTCATAGTAAGGGAAAATAGTTACCAATCAAAAGTAATTTGAGTACTATTTATGTCATGGTTAAACCACAAATCCTGATTAGTCCATCCATTCTTGACTAAAACCATCTTAATTAAAAAACAAACAACACTTTAACTAGGTCTAGCTAATTTAGTTTTAGTAGGTAGTTGTTTTTCGGTATACGATTCCCTGAGTTCTAAAATCAAGCCTTATAGGCATGTATTACACAACACATGCACTTGTGTTTTTCACACATGGTTTACTCAAGTCAGCATGAGAATTAGATTGCATGATGAGGTTCATGTGTTGACCACTTCTTTCTCCTCCCATATACCTTCAGGAGTTGTTGGTCAGGAATAATGATATAATAAGTAGACATCTTAGGAGAAGGAAAACCCTAGAATAGGCAAGGGTACTGACATTGTGGTGATGAATTGAGAAGGACTAAGAGGAAGTTCAAAAGGAGTATCCACAACAAAGTTTGCAAGTGTATGAGCCTTGTATAACAAGATTCAAGTATCATCCACAATGAGCATGAAACAAACCAGTAGTACCATGACTATTCATCAGCTAACTTGGTCAAAAAATGATGATTGAATACTATGATAATCTCCTCCCCCAATTACCTTCCATTAAAAGCAGACCATATAGACAAGGATCATCATATCATTTCTCAAAGATCTAGATTTCAAAATATAATAAATAATTACCAATACTTTTTTAGATGACTTGTTTAGTATAAAAGTGTTATAGAATTATCCTTAAAGGAGTGTACACAATTTTCCATGTAAAAGACAAACTACAAAAAAATAGTGTACATTGTGGAAATGGATTACTATCCATCTATTCCTCCTTGTGACATTGACTTTATGATCTTCAATGTGTTCATTTAAATCTCAATATCTTCATATCTTTATGTATATTATCTACCTAGCACACCAACAAACAAAACACATGGTCAATATATTACTTTAATGCATACATAGGTGTATACAAAAGTGTGCATGTATGGCTTTAATGCATACATAGGTGTATACATATGAAATTGTATTTTCATTCACATTGTAACCCATGCTTGTCATTCCACCTTGGGTGTATTCATTTCTATGTCCATCATTAAACACATATGGGATACCCCTTGATAGGTCCAACTTTGGGTTTAGAAGATCTTAGTTTTCCTTTATATGATACACATGTACTATGTTTAAACTATTAAATAAACATCAAAGTAGTTATCATAGGATAAAACATTCATCAAACATCATGGATTCCATTGGAAATTTATATGATCGAGTATTCATAAAACAACGACATACCTTCAATGGAAAACCATGAAGTATTATCCATGTAATTCGTGTATGTAAGCAATCCAAACAACCAAGTGTAGGTTCAACAAATCAATCAACATGAAAGTAAGTATAACACTAGGATTTTGTCCCTGTTGTATTTGTAAGATTAAATTTAGGGTCTACACTATGTCTTAGAGGTCTTAGTTCAGCGTAAAATTAGTGTTAGGCTTTAAAATTCCCTAATTCTCATGTACATATTTTAATTATTTGGAAATTCTAGATAGGTATCATCATTAACCTAATCTTACTAATATCTTTATATCTTATTTTCATTAATCAATATCGAATTATATCACCAAAATAATAATATTCCTTATATTTTGAAATATTATTCATCCACATTTGGGTTTTCATGTAATGTCACATTCATGGATTAGCACCCACATTTCAAGCTACAGACATACCTATTTACTAAATCTATGTTTCTTGGATTCTAGGGATTTTTAATGAAATTGGTATATGGGTTCACTATAATATGCATTACCAATATTTTTCTATAATTTATTCAATATTGATATATAGAAATCAATCAACGACCAACACATCACCAAATCATAACACATTACTAAGTGATGTTGGACCAAATCTAGGCCAATGGGATAATGCCACATCATGATAATGTTCCACTATGAGATGGGCTTTGAATAAAGGGATACTGACCTCACTATCCATATGTTTCATGGTTATGTGTTGCAAGAGTTAAGGGAAGCTAGGTTAATCCCTAACTAGGATTCACCCCCTTCCTGCAGTTGCTCACACAATGAGCAACATCCATGAGTCATCAAGGGATTTGACTCTAGATTACATGTGGTGAGGGCCATGGCTATGGGCTAGTTTACCTTTGGCAAGGATCCCTAAAGAGATAAACCTCTTCATCTCTTACTGAGGTGGTCAGAGATGGTGGAGCTCAATCTAGTTACGTAGTAGTAGATCAAAGATGAGGGATATGTTTTACTTTGGTTTGAGGTGAACCAAAGGTTGGAGGAGTTATTTGGGAGCCCATCTATGCGCCCTACAAATCACAACATGACACAATGATTTAGGACTATGTTTCTAGTGAGGAATCTCAAAAAGAAGGCCCAGTGAGTGGAAAGGGGGGTTTGAAGCTCTATGCTTCCCTGTAAGGCCTGGAATACCTTCACATACCCTCTTCTCCAGGCCAAATGAATTTGGTTAGAGGCACTTTGATTATGGGGGATAGGGTTATTGGTTGCTAGAGAAGATAGCGAGCCCGTCAAAAGATTTTGGTGTATTAGAATAAATTTAAGGGTGGCATTGAGATCCTAGAGTTTTTATGGAGATGTCAGGCTCTTTTTATGGGCACAATATTGATGAGTGAAATTTCGATACTCATCCCTAGCTTATTGGATGGAGAGGAGGTTTGGGCATTATCTCATCTTAAGGAGATAAAGGTCATCAAGGTTTGTTGTGTTCAAGACATTTTGTTATAGCTAAGAGACAAGTTCAATAAAGTTAGGTGGACTAGGGACATAGATGAGATTTTAGGATGATTCGGGTCTTTTTTTGTCTCTTGTTAGGAGGTGAAAGATTACCTAACTTGTATTGGATCATCATCCAACAATATCAGGGCATGACCACAAGGTGTAATCATGCCTAAAATCTAGATTGTCAATATCAAATTTGATCGTATTCATCCAAATGTACTTGAAATCACAAATATTCCAAAATCACTAAGGCTTCTATAAGCACCCAATTAACACCAAACTAAGGGATTATTTTTCCATCAGGGTCACCTCAGATTAGGCAATGTTTAGGATCAACGTGGATGCAATGAAAGTCGTTATCTTTTCCTTTAAGTATTAACTTATTTAATCACCTAGGATACAAATATTCATATTATCATCTCAAAATATGTGTTTATCCTCATTTATTCATTATGTCATCTTGTACCAAGTATTAGGTCAAATAAAGTTTATCTGATACTCAAAACAATTAATTCAAACACAAACTACATTACTACTTTATTAATAGTTTAGAATATCAACTAACATAGAATATTTTAGATTATTTCTTATTATCTCAAAATAAATTACTAAATAAGTTATCATTCCATTCGCATTGAATTATGAATGAAATTTCAATTTTTTAACATGTATTCCACAAATGCATTTGTCACTAAAAGGGTCGAATTGGGCCTAATTTGGATCTTAGTCCATGGATCGAACCTAGGCCTTCTAACGAGTCCACAAGATTCAACATGTTCTTAATTACACAATTAGGTCTTTGATTAAAATATTATCTCAAGTGAGATATCATATTAATACATTTGATCAATATTACTTTATTTATTTAAATTGAAGAAGGAATATATGTCTATAGCTCAGATTAGTTAACCAGATTCATATATGGAACTCACTTTACCATTTTGTTCTTCACATCATAATTCTTAAACAAAATCTAAAAATTACAAATTTTGATGTCATTAAAATAACATGGAAGTAGATCTAAGAAATACATAAGTAAGACACCATGATATTCAGGTTCTATCATCTCCATCTAACTAGTCATCTGATCACACCTACTACAAGTGATAATTAGTTTCTCGTGACAGAGACAATTTTGCATAGCTTAATGGTAGATCTTAGTATACTCACATGTATATAATAAGAGAGAATACATGAGAGGGAGGTGTTACTATAGGAAAATTAGAATCTCTCCATTTTTGCAGATACATGAACTCCTTGACTATAAAGTACTATCATGGGTTCAATCCATGGTATAAGTCAAAATTCAACAAGGTAGGATGACGATGGCTATACATTCCATGACTGACTATAAGAAAGGTGTTTTAGAAATATTGCTCTTTCTTAGGCAGGTGGTAAACAATGGATTTGGGATGGGAAGTGATGATGAAGATGCGTGGAAAAATCTTCAAACTAATTAATGGAGGTGTGGGGTCCTATTTATGGGTAGGAAAGTTAGGTAGAGGATATATGTCTTTTTCTTAGTATTTGGGTGGAATTTAGTTGAGGAAGGTTGCATCCAATAGGACAACTTCTAGTTTGATCGTCTCTTCTCCTCTTTGATCAAATATTAGTGATCAAAATTTTGTAATAGGCCAGATGGAGTTGCATAAGAATAAGTTGTGAAAGACTCTGATGCGGTACCATTTTGTACTCGGTTGAGTTGTTCTTTTCTTGTCAGGTGGCTATTATTCAAAAGGACAATGTAAATTTCATAATTAGTCTTCACAATATGTATCTGAGCTTTGGTTTGACATCTCCAGAAACTATCTGATTGTGGATAAACCTAACTGGTCATATTTCTAATCACAGTTGCCTTTGTGATGATAAAGTGATACAACAAACAAGCCTTCAAATCTGACAGATTTTTACTGAAAATAGCAAAAACTTATTTTCTAGACTCGCTATCAAGTGAGCAATGCTTTCTTGTGTGATGCTCACATGGGATAATCTTTAGGCCCCCATCCCTTAAATTAAAAAAAAAACTACTTATAAGATTAGTTGATTGATAAATAACATAAAATTATTTTTCAACCAAAATCAAAGGGGAGACATGTGTTAGATGTTCTTCTGTGTAGCCTAGTTAGCCATTGTTCCAACTATTTTTCCAAAACATTAAGTGCTAATCTGCTATACAGAGAAGATAAATAGTGGTTATTGGTCACTCAATCTATCAAAGGAAAAAGTGCCCTGATCAGTAGATTTTCCATTTCTCCTAATTTGAAATATTTGTTCCAATAATTTTTCCCCATTAGCATTCTACACCAAGTTGTTGTAGAGATAAAGTGTAGAGTGTATGTTGGCCACACAACCTTTCAAGCTAGTAGTGATATGAAAATGAAATATGGAGTATATGTAATATGTGACTCTTTAGAATTCATTCTTGGTTTATTTTTGTATGAGAGGGTTTTAAGAAGTCATTTTTGGTGGTATAACATTAATCTCTCCTTATCTCTCTACAATTGTTTTTTATAATTTTTTTGTAAGGAACATATTAACAACAACTTTTTATTTTGTTTGTTGTTGTATTAGAGGTTTTAATGATCCACATTGGGTTGTAAAATGATAATATATGATTATCTCGTTGTTATTGTTATTTATTCAATGTTGAGTCGGAAATATATTAAAAAGTCTGTAGTATTATATTTTTTTAGTTTATTTTCAAAAATCTTCCCATTCATTTTTTCTTCATAAATTAGGAACAACTTCCGTGTTCAATTTAATTATTTCTTTTATTTATGATTATTTTTATTTTATGGTTTGATTTATCACCACTATGGTTTTTGGTTCACGTTTAATTATTAATATCTTTATATAGATTGGCATGGTTTAGGATTAAATTTAGAGTTACATTTAGGTTGATATGAAAGGTCTAGTCATATGAAGCAAATAGTTGATGTTGTAAACAAACATAATGGCCCCAATTATATATAAAAATTCACAAGTTAAATTGATGAATCAAGTAGACAAGTACTAAACCATTCAAGTTTTAGTCAAAATATGAGGAAAGTCCACTACAAGATGAGTTATTCAATTATAATTGACTTATCAATAAAAATATACAAAAATATGTTTAGTTGTTAGGATTAAGAATCAAAGAAAATTATGATTCCCATTTATCCTACAAGTTAATCATTGACAATATTAGGATTGCACCTTTAGTTCTCACTCTAGTGATGACTCATATAAATCAACTCCCACAACTGTAAGTATTATGTTACGACCCCTCCTCCCGATAACCCCCAATTAAGGGAGACCGAGAGGTCGAAGCCGCACCCATAACTTCCGGATCAAAGGTTCGGCAATTAACCAAGAATAATTACCAAATTTTAACCTACTATACTAAAAAGCTATAAGAAAATAAATTTTTGCATACCTTTTTGAAAACTTGGATCTCTAAACTTCTATCCACTTAAGGATTCTACTCTAACTAATCCTCCTTATATGTAACTTCATGTATTTCACAATATGACGATTTATTGTTTGTCATTTTGGCTTGTACCTAAAATGCCGACAAACAAAACGTCGGTCAGCTAAAGCTGGTATGTGGGGGAAACAATAGTTATGTAAATATGTTAACAATGTAATCATTCAATTAATCATTTAACAACCAAGATTACATTTTAGATATAACTCCGTGATCCAAGAGTACCCTATCCTCTATGTTGTCCCCATTAAACCCCTCATGATCCACCTATAAGTGAACCAATTTCTAGGGTTGAGTCACATGGCACTACTCGTAAGTAGCCCACTCCTTAACTCATGGCAGGCTAATGAGTCTCATGGCACTACACATAGGTAGCCCAGTTTCTAACTCTCGGTAACCTAGACCTTGCTCTAGGATTACCCCTTTTTCTCTTAGCCTTTTCAAAGCAATAGAGGTGGACCTAGATCTAGTCAGTTATATACGCACATTTATAGTGATAATCATGGTCACTTTATAGTTGCATGAAAAAAACAAACATTCAACAGTTATTTTCAAGCAATTGATTAAAACTTCGGGAATCGTCGTGAAACTAGAGCGATTATTCATAAGCGTAACCACATACCTGATTTGATGAGTCATGCAGATTATTCAACATATACTTCATGTATATACAATCAAGCCAATCAACAGATCCAAGCAAGTAATTCAATCATCACATAATTCCTGAAAAGAATATGTACCCTATTTATTACACACTTTATTAAGAATCTACTTTATTGACTTGGATTTACTTTCTAGGGTTTCTAATCCGCATTAAGGTTTCATTAATATTCATTTGGGTTTCTTAGATCAATTTCTCAAACTTTATCCCTTTTAGGTTAACAAACCCTAAAATACTCTTTTCCCTTTATATGAACTTTAATTGCTCAACTATCCATTTTAATAGTCTTTTATACACAAATTGACTTAGGATCATCACATCCCTATTTATTCATGGATTTGGACACTTAAACCAATTAAAAGACATATTCATCTAAATTAGGGTTTTTAAGCTCATTAATGCATAATCATGTACGAAACTCTAAATTAAACCAATTATATAAAAAGATCGTCCTTTTTAGATCTTATTTTCATTTTTATTAACAACAGGTTAATATCAGCTTGAATTATCCAAATAACGTCATTAAGTTCATCTATCATCAAATCTAAGGGTTTTTCCTTAATTAAATCATTAAAGATGATAACTTTATGCCCTTTTCAAATTTCAAGCATATTTAAGCACATAAACTCTAAATTAGATTAATCATGTGCAAATTTCTTCCTTTTTGAACATAATGTACCTTTTTACATTTAACATGTTAACATCAACTCTAATGAACCATTTAAACCCTATTGAACACTTTATTCATTTCAACATAGGGTTTCTTAATCTTTAATTCATTAAAGATGATAATTTACACTACATTTCGAACTATGATCCGATTCAAGTTATAAAACTATTTTTAATGGGTTCCTTGGATTTTTCTGATCATAATAAATATATAATTTGTCTTGATCGGAGTTACGAATAGCAAGATATGATTTTTGGCAATAAATCACTTACTTCGGCCAATGAGGGGCTGCCACGTCGGCACCCTCCATGCAACGTTGCTTGTTTCTACGCAAACATATCTGAATTATGAATTTACCCTCCACTTAAAGATCATCTCTTCTAGCCCGCAGAGGGCATAACCATCCAACGCACCCTTTCCTTTCTTCAACCTTGGGCAGGCCGAGTTCTGCTGCCCTAGCCGTTGATTTGCAGCAGGTACACGTGTGCCCCTTCCTCTCTGAATGTCGGTGACCATCAAGGACAAAGCCCCTACCTCTGACGCACCTCCACGCACCTCATGGTGCCTTGGCCTGCGGCTACGACCTCTGGTTGGAGTTGGGCACGTCTGCGACCAGCAGCAGGCCTTACAGCCATGATGCTGTTGTCCGGCACGATCTCGGGCATGGTGATGATGGTAGAGTATCTCTTTGGCATCATGGGACCTCTCTCATCGATCGTGATGGTCCTAGTAGTCCTTACTGCCCCCCGGGTTCATGCTACACTTCTATCTTAGGGTTTGTATGCAATGAAATGTGAAGAAGAAGATGGAAGAGAGAGATAGTCGTGTGAGGTCCCTCTGGACTTGGGCAAGGATTCGACCCCTTATATAGGGAGGACATCCACGCCCTAATGTGCTTGCCCAAGAAGAAAAAAAGGGTTCTTTTCTATTAGAAATCTAATTCCTTCATGAGGAAGAAAGATTCTCTCTCCTACTTTCTTCTTTAATATTCTTTATTACTTGAATATATAGGAATACGAAAATCCTCTCCTTTGTTTTCATTATTCTTGCCTTTTAATTTATTGGCCACGAAATTTCTATTTTCTTTTAATAGGAACAATACTTCTTTTTACCAATATCACAAAATTCATTAATAATGTTTCACATTATCCTTTTATTTTGCAATTTAGGTATTTTCTCTTTCTTTCATTTTTATTGGGATTCCTTGGATCCCAAGACACCCCATTATTTCGAAATTCTTTTTATTGGATACTTATTATCCTTCTAGATGCATCTTTATGCATTATTTCACATTATCTTGTTTATTTCCCATTAAAATATCTCTTTTTGAGGATTTCTCTTTATTTCTCTTTTATTTTCCTCATTGGCATTCCTTTTAATATTAGCAACCTCATAGATACGAAATTTCACCAAGAAATCTCATTTATGCCTCTTTCCACTCATTTCCAACATTTTAACATTATCTTCAATTTCTTTCTTACTAAAGAAATACTTAATTAATCTTTTCCTTTCTTATTGCTTTCTTTTTGCAACTTTGGACTCCTTGGAACCCAAGGAACCCAAGAGGCACGAAATCCATCCTTGGATTACATCTCTTTGCCTTCTAGAGGTTTCTAGCTCTTCCTTTTCTCAAATATTCAATTATTCAATTACTAATTGAATTTTCTTTGTTATTTGGGCCCAATAGCCAATAAAGCCCACAACACAGACATCAAGGCTATTGTAAACAAAATCCATGTATTCAAAACAAATTATACCATTCTTTATTCAATTATCTTTAATATGAGAAATTACATTTCTCACCAGAAATTGGGATTGTAACATCCTTCCCCTCTTATAGGAATGTTGCCCTCAAAATTCTATCAAGCAAACAAACAATTCAGGATAAGACTTTTCCATGTCCATCATTGACCCCTATGTGGCTTTACCGTACTCATGGAGCTTCCGAAGAACCTTTATCATCACATATTCTTTTCTCTGAGTTCTTTCATCCTATCGTCTATAAACAGCACAGGTGACTCAAGCTATTTCAGCCTCCCTTGGGGCTCACTATGTTCATTGCTCAGCACATGGTCGGGGTACCTCACATAGTGCTCTAAATTGGACACATGGAACTCATCACACATTACTTTATCCTATGGGGTAAGGTCAAACTTAACCTTCTCCACCAGTCCATCTCAATGGACCCATGTATCGGGGATTCATCTCTCTTAGCTATAACTTAGAGGGGTCGGATTTTCATGTCTCCCACAGTGAACTGCATGTCAGTCTACTTTGCGTCATCTTACGACTCATGTCATCCCTGGGCTCCTTTCAGCCATTACATGATCAAAGCAACTTCATTTACGCACACTATGGCCCTTTTCTAACCATCACGTGGTCCTTTCACCAACACCACCTTACTGAAGTGGTGACCGACACAACCTCTCTTACAGAGCTTCTTTAAATCTCGATACTGGATATGGTGGTTAACTTCACATCTTTCATAGGACAAGAATTGTCTCTAGCTATCTCCCTGAATGAGCACATATGCTCTCATCAGACCCTTTAGTCTGGATCATACTAACTATTAGTTAGGGGTGATAAACTGTACTAACATCGAGTCCTTCATGCATCTACTTCCATCTTTTGGAAGGGAACCTTTAGGTCAAACTCAAGAACCTTTGAACTCGCTTCATGGTGTAGTTGCACCATCTCTCTCATGGGTAGTTCAACCAGATCTATCCCTTAATAGAACTCTTTCTTTCTCATGTCATCTAGGTAAGGCGATCTACCATAACCCATATTGTGTCTCGACCTTCCTTGGTCCTGAGGATACTTACAACATCCATATAAATGAACTCCCCTTCCCTTTCGGGGACTCTTTATCCTTTATATCAATGCACTGGGTTACCGGTGCTCATCCTTCACTTCCTATCATGCATGGCAACATACCACGTGCAGCCTCATCTTAGGCATCTAAAGTACTACTGTCACTTATTATCTTGGTAGTACCACGGTGTATGGTGATCTTCAATCATGATTTCCTATATGTCATGTTTCTTCAAGATCGATTCCTTCGAAACCCTAAACCCCTCTAGTCGGGGTTTCATCACCTTCTTTTCCAAAGAAGCGCATCTGAGGTTCTACCACCATCCTTTCATTGTATCAAGGACTAGACTGGCTAACCAAACAACCATTAACTTTTCAACACATCTCGTTACATCTGAGTGTTATCCAAACACATCTCCTTTCCAAACATAGGGTTAGCCAAACCACCTCTTCTAGTCAAACTAGGTAGCTATATATATCAACCAAAGCATCCATTACCACTCCACATCATTAGGTATTAGGTAATTTTGAAGACATACGCTTCCATGTATTTCACTTATCATCTTCTAAGTCTATCTTCATTGAAAACACTTTGAGCTCATCTTTTTGGTGATCAAACTCAACCTTGTATGACTCATATCTCTAGATAAAAACATCTTCATAAGGTGACTACCTCATTCCTCTTAGTGTTTGCAAACCATCCATGTATCATTCCCTTTACCAGGGTAGGTTATCTTCTCCATCCCCATTTCTCATGGCAACATTCCAACCTACATCATCTCTTATCCTCGGTGTGTGGCATGTGTAATGTCCTATCTCTCACTCTCATAACAAGAGGAAATAAGCTTTTGGCTGCAGTCCAAATACAGAGTTCTTCATGTTCCAAGAGTAGAGATGGTACATCCCACCTTGCCAGTGCACCCTTAAATCTAAGTTGCAACGTGCCACATATGTCTCTACATCACAGAGATCGTGATATCAAACTAGTCTTGAACCTACTGAGGTTTATATCCTTGGTCATCTCCTCTAGGTCTATAGGGTGTCGGCTCTTTTGGGGTCATTCCTCTTCCCTCATTGACATGTATTTTACTACGCGCTAAAAACACAAGTGTACGCGTCGAGTAGTACAGGCCTTGTGAGGCCCGAGTCAAACATAGGGATACGTTGAATTATTGGAGACTTCTACTAACTATTTGCGATCAGCTAAGCTGGATAACAAAGTAGGGTTTGTTGTCAAAATTAAAAAAAAATAAAAATAAAACAAAGCAAACAATCGATTAAAGGTTAATTTAATCAATTCAAAAGGATATCTTTAGGATTTCGGTTTCACCGCGGGTCAACATTGCATTAGGTTTCATATAACTCCTCAATCTTCTCTCTCTTTCCGGGTAGTGGCCTGAAAACAGAATTACCCACTGTCGTGGTGTAATCCACTACTTAGGTTTAGGTTGATTCCACCGTCGTAGTAATCATTCCCCTAAACTAAGCGCATTACGAGCGATCTCTCAGTTTCCACCATTAATTTTACACCTCCTTTGTCAAGGGATTTATCGATTAATGTAAGTTTCGTCTCTTTTCAACCGTTAATCCTTCTGTCAAAGTGATTAAGGGCATTAAGTTATTATTATGGTGATCAAGCATAACAATATATGGAGAAAACGAAACTATACCACGGATTTAAGAGAGAAAATATGAATTATTAATATAAAACTGTCATACAATGCATTCCCGGGCTACTCCCGGTCCTAAAGATGGAGGGGATTAGCCCCGCATGGTCATCTCGCACAAATACATGGTAGAAATAGGGGAAATCATATAGAAAATGTGAATTGAATGAGAAAATCCCTGAACGGAGGAGAACCGGTGGATCCTTTGCGTAGAACACGAGCTTTCCCACCTCTCGGTGGTGAAATTCTTCTTCGGCAGCCTCCGGATCGACAGGGATGAGCTTCTGGCCTCCCTTCTCCTCTTTCCCGCTCCTCGGCACTTGTGGAATGACAAATTAGATCCTCCTCTCGTGTCAGCGGCCGTCATTAGGTATAAGTCCCTAATTAGGTCGTCAAATAACTCCAGCCATCCGATTGAGATCAAAACGAATCCAATGCATATCTGCCGGCGTCGATACCATCGACGCGGGTCGATGGTATCGACCCAGCGTATTAGCGGCAGCCTTCTTTTCTTTTCGTCTGAGTGCCTGTGTCCATCTCAATACCATCAACTAGGGTCGATGGTATCGACTCTCTTTAGCGTCGGTTGTTGTCGTTTAGCGACGCTGTAGCCTCAATGTGTCGATGGCATCGACTCGAGTCGATGGTATCGACAGCTTCCTCGCCATCAACCTGAAGGTATCTCGATGCCATCGACTTGTGTGTCGATGGTATCGACTCTGTGTTGCTCCTCTCGGCTGGCAACCTGCGATCAAGTCGATGGTATCGACTCCCGTCGATGGTATCGACGGAAGCAGATACTTGTTTTTCTGAAATTTAAAGACCAGATCAAATAAATCCACACAAATTATGATAATGTGATAAATAATGCTCGAAATGATAAAACTAAGGGGATTTGACATAAAATGATGGCAAAGACCGAAATGAGTGAATTATGCAATATTATCCATAAAAATGACTAATAAGAGCACAAACCACATATAAAACAGGTCTATAAATGCGATTCAAAATCATCGCATCAAACTCCCCTAAGCTTGAACATTGCTCGGCCTCGAGCAACTAATCCTTAGAATAGAATTGCAAATGTCAACTGAAAAACAACACACCAACCCAACATCCCATGTGACTCCCACTGAACGTTCTCAACCCGGCCTTCTCTAATCACAGAACAGTAATTACCCTAAAGGCGACAATAATCATCCATAAGAGAAATTATCCTTAAAACCGATGAACACTATCACATAAGGCAGTTAACATAATAAAACTCGTCGATTCAGCATTGGTGCATCTTGTGATCGCCTACACTACGTTGTTCGTCCTAACTACCATCTACATGGAAGCAGTTCTCCTGATAATCATTAGTGAGGAGAAATTCACAGTGGCCTACCAATCCGAGCAACGGGTGGATGGAAATGGGTGTTTCAAGGAAGAACTTGGAAGTATTGTACAAATTCAACATGCATAAAACAAAAATGTCCTAAATGATGCAAATGCACATTAGAAATGCCCTAATGCCTAAAATTGGGTGAAATGATACGTGCACTAACCTTCCACCCTAAAATGAGATGGAAATCTAATTAAGCCACATCATGTACTCAATTTTCCTGTAATGCGAGTGATATCATGTTCCTTTCTCCCTCTTATTCCACTTTCTTCTAAATTCTCTTTTTTTTTCTTTCTTTAAAATTTTTTTTTCTTTATTTCAGATTTTCAGAATTTTTTTCTTCACTTTAGCCCACGTATCCATAATTGCTTAGAGATAAGTGTATTGGGCTATTTCCTTCATGCTTGGAAATCTTTGCAATATTTAGAAGGTTTGGAATAGTTTAATTCACCTTTGAGGAAAACTTGAGATAGATGGTGTATTTTATGCATGAATATCATGAGTGCAACTACATGGCATGCACCTAAAGGTAATGTGCATGAATCCCTATATTTTTTTTAATGCACAAGAATGGAAAAAAATCAATGCAAGTCCTATCTACATGCTATGCACACAAGAAGGAATTAAAACTGCACTTTACTTCCAATTCTTAGGTGGATTATGGAAAAATGACGTGGAATGATCACAAGATTAAATGACTGAACCTTAGAAAGATATTATGTGTCCCTCCTTACTGACCTGTGTAGTAGTTTAAAGGGTTCTCTCTCTTATATCCAATTAAGGTCTCATTACCATTTGGTTAGGTTAGGCTCAACAACCATTAATGTCCACTTTTCATGAATCAATAGGAGTACAGGTGTGAAATGTTGTTTTAAAGTTGAAATAATCAATCATTTTCGTAGGATGTGTTCCCCAAGGTCAACCAAAGCAAGCTATCCAAGACACAAAAATTTTTAAATTTCCCTTAAATTTCCCATGAACAAACAGCAAGATGACAAACTTTTACGACATCCACAGTTACACTAGATAGCACGTGGATCCTACAAAAACTAAAAATGCAAGAAACAAATAAAAATGCTAAAGACTAAAAACAATAAAAGAAAAGATAGAGTTGTTCCAACTACCCCCCTAAGCTTGAATCCGACTATGGCCCCATAGTCAAAAACAAACTTAAGATTGGAACAGAGATACCCGATCATTCTTCTGGAGGCGGAGGTAGGTACTGTGGCAGTAGGAGGTGGCACAAACTCCACAATCTCCATGGGATTCGTGCGCGAGGACGATGCTCCGGCGACATGCACCATTGTTGCAAGAAAGATGGGATTAGAAGAAGAAGAGCTCGGGGAAGATGGAGAAGTGATTCTCCGCTCGATGTTGCTGCTCTTCGATCTTGGAGGGCTCGGGGGAGTGCTCGGCGCAAAGGAGGAAGTTCACTCTGAAGGTGTGACATCAAATGACGTTATAACTCTCCTTATATAGACTTGACCGGCGCTACTGTTGGCCCATCGATACCATCGACGCGGGTCGATGGTATCGACGCAGCTTCATTACGACACTGCCACTTTTTTTTCACTTCAAGCTGTGATCATGTCGATACCATCGACGAGGCCGTCGGTGGTATCGAGTTGACTGAGACAAATCGCTCTGAACTTCTCCAGAGATCTCGATGGTATCGACTGGTGTGTCGATACTATCGACAATTATTACGCAACTTGCCTGTAGGTATGTCGATACCATCGACGGGACCGTCGATAGTATCGAACCAGAACGATTCTTGGAGTTGTCAACCTAAACCTATCTCGATACCATCGACCAGTGTGTCGATGGTATCGACCCTGCCTTAGCCTGTACATTGAACGAACGGATCAAGGTATCTTCTTTACACTAAAAATTGAACGAAATTAAAGCAACCTATGACTAAAATTAAACTATCCTAATGTACCAATGGTTGGGTTGCCTCCCAACAAGCGCCCTTATTTAACGTCTTAGGCTAGACGGCATGAAGCTCATCATCTTTTCACATTGGAGACTGCGCTTAGAGGATCATGCGGTAATTTGAATTCAACTCGATCTCTCCCAATTCCCAAGGACAAGGTCCCTCTCCCTAAGGCAGTCACGACATCTGCCGTTGCTTGAAACGGTCTTCCTAGAAGAATTTCACAGCTTTGGAGCGGCGGCATATCCATGATGAAAAAGTCCACCGGAAATATGAATCTATCCACTTTGACTAGAACATCTTCACATACTCCATAGGGTCTCACTGTAGACCCATCCACTAATTCAATTGTTGCGGCCAACTTCTTTATCTCGTTTAACCCAAGCTTTTGAAATGTCGCCAAAGGCATGAGATTTATGCTAGCACCGGAATCACATTGCGCTTTAGGAAAATGTCGACCACCTATTGAGCACGGAATGTAAAAACCTCCTGGGTCTTTTCTCTTCTTCGACGAACTCCCGTGTATCATCGAGCTCACCGTCTCATTCATCCGACAAATATCATCATATTTAATCTGCCTCTTCTTATTGATGATTTCCTTGATGAACCTCCCGCAGGCGGGTACTTTCTCGATCATCTCCACTAATGGAATATTGATGTGGAGTTTTCGGAATATCTCCAGGAATTTCTTAAAATGACGATGCTCTTTCTTTGTCTTAGTATTGACCGAATTTGAAATATCTGCTGCATCAACACGCCTGTGAGGTGGCACTTATGAGCTTTTCGGGGGTACCTCCCCTAAGCTTGCTTCAATCACTCCCTCCGACGTGGGCTTTGATGAGACATCCTCAATAGTAGCAGCTTGTTGTGGTTCCTCTCTCGTATTCGATGTCTCCACACGCGCACAAATAACCTGCAATTGTTCTTTTTTCCTAGATGGAGATACCATACTCACAAATCAATGTGATTTCCTGAAGAAAGGGTTTCCGCCCGGCAATCCATAGTAAGTGTGTGGATACGGTATCGCCGGTGTCGCATGTGTATTAAACTTCATTCTTCTTTCTTCTACAGCTTCTTGCACCTGAGGTTCCTCCTCACTGTTTACCACAGACATATACATGACCTGATGGTGTGCTTGGGCCACGTTCGCATTCTCGGCTGGTTTCTGTTGATTGGCGTGCTTGATTGCCACCACTTCACTCAAAATCTATGCCACGATGGTTTCCAATGCCCGCATTTGTGCTCCATGGCTTTGCAGCATCTGCCCAAACTTGGTTAGGATATCACCTTGAGATTGCAATTGCTTACCAAACATGGCCATCATCTCTTGGTTTTGCTGTACCATTTGACTTAGTAATTCAGTGTTCTTATCCTCGGCTCTCTGCTGTGGCTTGGCATCCGGATCCTACAGAAAATTATTCGGATCCTTCCATGAGAATTTTTTATCCTTCCTCCATGCATAGTCATTGTTTCTATAGCCCTGTTGTTGCATGAATTTCACTTGGGCCTCCTCATCTTCAGATGCATCCTCCTTAGTCAACAGCTTCTTGGCTAGAAGATCTAACTTATCGTTCAGCTCCCTAACTATTCTGGATTCGCCATTAGCTCTGACCTGTTCCACAGAACCTCTGTCACCCCATGACTGTTTCCTAGCCATGTTCTTTAGTATCTCCCAACATCTGGTATCTGTATTATTCAGAAAGAATCTGGATCCAGCTGAATCAAGGTTACTTCTATCGTGCTCAGAGAGAGCAAAATAGAAGATTTTCACTTGTGTCTCTTTATCCAGCCCGTGATGCGGACACCTCCTCAACATAACCTGAAATCGCTCCCAGGTTTCAGAATATGTTTCACCGGCCTGTTGAGTGAAATTATGAATTTTTCTGATCATGTCGTTAGTCTTCTCAGGAGGGAAGAAGCTCTCAAAGAAGACCTCCACCATATGATCCCAAGACTCCACAAATTCGTCATCCAGGTTGTGTAGCCATTCTCGTGCAATTCCCGCTAAAGAGCTCGGGAAGAGCTTCAAATAAAGTGCAGTCTACGGAAATTGGTCAATTTTCACCATATCGCAGTTCTCCACGAATTGACTCAGGTGCGCAACGGGATCCTCATTTTTCAAACTGTGAAAAGAATTGGACTTAACCAAATTGATTAGAGCCGGATCAATCTTATATGTCGGTATATTGATTTCTTGCTTCTTTATCGGCCCTTTAGAGGCAGATGCGGAAGAAGCTTTGATCTTCGCCCATATCGTCGGTTCTTCGGCCATCTCTTCGGGTTCGGGTTCGGAATCCTCCTCTTCTTGTTGCTCTTGCTCTTGAAAATCCTCATCTTCAGGTCCCAGAAATGGAACCTCGGGTGTGCGATTGTCGTAGTCTGTACTACGTGTATGCACCATACACAGTACCTAAAATAAGACAATTCGAGTTCAGTACTATGCTTAGACGAGTATAACAATTTTGGTGCAATGTAAAAATATTTGAATTTGAATGAAAATTAAAAAGAAATTTGTGGCCTAGAGTGGTCGCTTGTAGCACTCGAAGTGCCAACAATTCGTCGTAATCCCCGGCAACGGCGCCAAAAACTTGACGTGTATTTTACTACGCGCTAAAAACGCAAGTGTACGCGTCGAGTAGTACAGGCCTTGTGAGGCCCGAGTCGAACACAGGGATACGTTGAATTATTGGAGACTTCTACTAACTATTTGCGATCAGCTAAGCCGGATAACAAAGTAGGGTTTGTTGTCGAAATTAAAAAAAAAATAAAAATAAAACAAAGCAAACAATCGATTAAAGGTTAATTTAATCAATTCAAAAGGATATCTTTAGGATTTCGGTTTCACCGCGGGTCAACATTGCATTAGGTTTCATATAACTCCTCAATCTTCTCTCTCTTTCCGGGTAGTGGCCTGAAAACAGAATTACCCATTGTCGTGGTGTAATCCACTACTTAGGTTTAGGTTGATTCCACCGTCGTAGTAATCATTCCCCTAAACTATGCGCATTACGAGCGATCTCTCAGTTTCCACCATTAATTTTACACCTCCTTTGTCAAGGGATTTATCGATTAATGTAAGTTTCGTCTCTTTTCAACCATTAATCCTTCTGTCGAAGTGATTAAGGGCATTAAGTTATTATTATGGTGATCAAGCATAACAATATATGGAGAAAACGAAACTATACCATGGATTTAAGAGAGAAAATATGAATTATTAATATAAAACTGTCATACAATGCATTCCCGGGCTACTCCCGGTCCTAAAGATGGAGGGGATTAGCCCCGCATGGTCATCTCGCACAAATACATGGTAGAAATAGGGGAAATCATATAGAAAACGTGAATTGAATGAGAAAACCCCTGAACGGAGGATAATCGGTGGATCCTTTGCGTAGAACACGAGCTTTCCCGCCTCTCGGTGGTGAAATTCATCTTCGGCAGCGTCCGGATCGACAGGGATGAGCTTCTGGCCTCCCTTCTCCTCTTTCCCGCTCCTCGGCACTTGTGCAATGACAAATTAGATCCTCCTCTCGTGTCGGCGGCCGTCATTAGGTATAAGTCCCTAATTAGGTCGTCAAATAACTCCATCCGTCCTATTGAGATCAAAACGAATCCAACGCATATATGCCGGTGTCGATACCATCGACGCGGGTCGATGGTATCGACCCAGCGTATTAGCGGTAGCCTTCTTTTCTTTTCGTCTGAGTGCCTGTGTCCATCTCGATACCATCGACTAGGGTCGATGGTATCGACTCTCTTTAGCGTCGGTTGTTGTCGTTTAGCGACGTTGTAGCCTCAATGTGTCGATGGCATCGACTCGAGTCGATGGTATCGACAGCTTCCTCGCCATCAACCTGAAGGTATCTCGATGCCATCGACTTGTGTGTCGATGGTATCGACTCTGTGCTGCTCCTCTCGGCTGGCAACCTGTGGTCAAGTCGATGGTATCGACTCCCGTCGATGGTATCGATGGAAGCAGATACTTGTTTTTCCTAAAATTTAAAGACCAGATCAAATAAATCCACACAAATTATGATAATGTGATAAATAATGCTCGAAATGATAAAACTAAGGGGATTTGATATAAAATGATGGCAAAGACCGAAATGAGTGAATTATGCAATATTATCCATAAAAATGACTAATAAGAGCACAAACCACATATAAAATAGGTCTATAAATGTGATTCAAAATCATCGCATCACTCATGCATCAAGAGAGTGCCCTACTCATCTGCCCTTTGGGTCCCATGAGTTCATGAAGGTGATCAATCTCCTAACCCATGGCCCTCAGACAATGATAGTTATTACCTCCCGACCCTATGGTCATGTGCAACTAGGGAATTAGGCAACTCCTACTTCCATCAGTCTTATCCCTACCTGACCCTAGGATGGACTTAGGATTCTCTTATAGTACGTGTTCAACTTAGAACCTTTCCCAAGCCTTCATCATCTCTCTTTGTATACATGGGCTGACATCCATCCTTTCATAGGGGTCATGGGGACCTGCCTACCTTGGTCAGGCCCCTTACCAGTTACCTCCATGGTAACACATCCACACGCACTTAGAGATGGATATATATGGGTCTACAGTTTCATTCTCATACCATGTACTTTTCACTTAGCTTCTCAAGATCCTATGAGACCTCTTTAGGTTACCTTACACCAACAAAACTGATATACACCCTACCAAAGGGGTCCCTCTCCCAGGATGGGAGGAAAACTATCTCTTGACAACAAGGTCACAAAAGCTCTTAGGTCTAGGGTTTACATCCACATGAGTTTACTTAACCCTAGCAAGCTATTAAGGTACAAGCAGATCACCTACCAAACCATGCTAGGTCATACTTGTTCACTTTCCTCAACACTCATACCTTCCCACGTCATCAACTTAGTTGGGAGGGGTTCGTCTTAAACTTAAGGGATTTCCCTTTCCTCTCGACATAAGAAGTACCATGCTCACTTCTATAGGAACTCAACTCCAATCATGAGCATTAGGTATAATGCTTCCCCTCTTAGGCCTAGGAACCCTATGTTCACTTTTAGGTGTCCAACTGCATACTCTATCTCTTAACCACGAACCAAGCATGCAAAAGGCATGACATGCACTTCCTGTCATCCTTCAACTCAAGCAACACTTACAGTTGGGTCCTCCTCAAGGACAACCAACAAGGCATAAGGCCCCACAACCTGTCACTAAACCTCTACATGGTTTATGGAACTCTTCTTCTCATCATCTATACCATAGGTACAGAGTTACCAGCAGACTCATCCTCTCTCTAGGGTTTGGTTCCTCTCATGGCAACCAAGACATTAGCAACCTCTAGGGATCAAGCATGTGGCGACCACTATCATCCACTTAGGTCACATCATCCTCAACTCCCTACATATCTCAGAGTTTAGGATTCCAACCTTCTTGCTTGGTTCCTGCTCGCTCTCTAGAGCTAATCCTACAACTAGCCTCACCATTAGAGGTCCTCTCTTCATGAAGGATCAACCTCAAAAGCATCGTCAACATAGGTGAAGCCTAGGCTCAAACATATGTTTGCATCAAGATCATCCGTAGCCCTTTATGCTTATTTCATAAGTCGTCCATCATGATTCCTTAACCAGGGTTTCAACCTATTGCTCACACTACTAACGTACCCTGGGTGCATGTTATGCCTTATTCGCATAAGCCCATAGGGTTTCTACAGGTCCTTCACTAACATCATCATCGAAGGAGCTATTCTTTACTCTAACATGCACGACTCTTCCCAGGGTTGGGTTACCAAAGGTGCTAGGTCACCCATGGATCATATGGCATCCCAAAGGCATGTCCTTTCAAACACCCGGTCTATCATGAAATCTATTCACCACTTCATATCTGTCTAACCAACACCTAGGGTTAGGGTTATCATCATACTCAAAGGATGTTCCAGGTCTCTACTTGCAATGGAGATCTCTATCTCCAAGACTAACTCTCTTTATCTATCTTCCTGACAAGCAGGTCTATCCTCAGGTCTCTTTTGAGGGCATGAAAACTTATGTCATACAAACTAAGCATGTATCTATTCTTTAGTTTACTCTTACTCTATTAAGCTTATGTCCATGACATCTTATTTACATGCTTTTCATTAACTTGATGGAGGATTCCTTAGACCTTATTAACCTTACCCATACCTCAAGAGGGTGAGGAGAAGAAAGAAAACCCTAATCCTTTAGGTCCTTATCAGAATTTTGTGATGAGAAGGGATGAATAAGATGAGAAAGTTCTAAAGGTATCTTATTTTGATTCATACCCTAAGACTTTGGCTAGGCAGTCACATGGATATGGGAGTCCTCGTATTCTGACTAGCGGTGCGGAGGAAAATATTGCCAGCCCCCAGTCGTGATCCTTTTCTAGACACCTCCGTCTTTCGGATAATCCTCTAATAACTCCCTTGGGTTCTATGGAGTTTGTAAAATTTAATAATTATTAATGGTTAACTTAGGAACCTAATCTCTGATACCAAATGTTACGACCCCTCCTCCCGATAACCCCCAATTAAGGGAGACCGAGAGGTCAAAGCCGCACCCATAACTTCCGGATCAAAGGTTCGGCAATTAACCAAGAATAATTACCAAATTTTAACCTACTATATTGAAAAGTTGTAAGAAAATAAATTTTTGCATACCTTTTTGAAAACTTGGATCTCTAAACTTCTATCCACTTAAGGATTCTACTCTAACTAATCCTCCTTGTATTTAACTTCATGTATTTCACAATATGACGATTTACTGTTTGTCCTTTTGGCTTGTACCCAAAACGCCGACAAACAAAACGTCGGTTAGACGAAGCTGGTATGTGGGGGAAACAATAGTTATGTAAATACGTTAACAATGTAATCATTCAATTAATCATTTAACAACCAAGATTACATTTCCAATATAACTCTGCGATCCAAGAGTACCCTATCCTCTATGTTGTCCCCATTAAACCCCTCATGATCCACCTATAAGTGAACCAATTTCTAGGGTTGAGTCACATGGCACTACTCATAAGTAGCCCACTCCTTAACTCATGGAAGGCTAATGAGTCTCATGGCACTACACGTAGGTAGCCCAGTTTCTAAATCTCGGTAACCTAGACCTTGCTCTAGGATTACCCCTTTTTTTCTTAGCCTTTTCAAAGCAATAGAGGTGGACCCAGATCTAGTCAGTTATATACGCACATTTATAGTGATAATCATAGTCACTTTATAGTTGCATGAAATAAACAAACATCCAACAGTTATTTTCAAGCAACCGATTAAAACTTCGGGAATCACCGTGAAACTAGAGTGATTATTCATAAGCGTAACCACATTCCTGATTGGATGAGTCATGCAGATTATTCAACATATACTTCATGTATATACAATCAAACCAATCAACAGATCCAAGCAAGTAATTCAATCATCACATAATTCCTGAAAAGAATATGTACCCTATTTATTACACACATTATTAAGAATCTACTTTATTGACTTGGATTTACTTTCTAGGGTTTCTAATCTGCATTAAGGTTTCATTAATATTCATTAGGGTTTCTTAGATCAATTTCTCAAACTTTATCTCTTTTAGGTTAACAAACCCTAAAATACTCTTTTCCCTTTATATGAACCTTAATTGCTCAACTATCCATTTTAATAGTCTTTTATACCCAAATTGACTTAGGATCATCACATCCCTATTTATTCATGGATTTGGACACTTAAACCAATTAAAAGACATATTCATCTAAATTAGAGTTTTTAAGCTCATTAATGAATAATCATGTATGAAACCCTAAATTAAACCAATTATATAAAAAGATCGTCCTTTTTAGATCCTATTTTCATTTTTATTAACAATAGGTTAATATCATCTTGAATTATCCAAATAACATCATTAAATTCATCTATCATCAAATCTAAGGGTTTTTCCTTAATTAAATCATTAAAGATGATAACTTTATGCCCTTTTCAAATTTCAAGCATATTTAAGCACATAAACTCTAAATTAGATTAATCATGTGCAAAGTTCTTCCTTTTTGAACATAATGTACCTTTTTACATTTAACAGGTTAACATCAACTCTAATGATCCATTTAAACCCTATTAAACACTTTATTCATTTCAACATAGGGTTTCTTAATCTTTAATTCATTAAAGATGATAATTTACACTACATTTCGAATTATGATCATATTCAAGCTATAAAACTTTTTTTAATGGGTTCCTTGCATTTTTCTGATCAAAATACATATATAATTTGTCTTTATCGGAGTTACGAATAGCAAGATATGATTTTTGGCAATAAATCACTTACTTCAGCCAATGAGGGGCTGCCACGTAGGCGCCCTCCATGCAACATTGCTTGTTGCTGCGCAAACGTATCCAAATTATGAATTTACCCTCCACTTAAAGATCAGCTCTTCTAGCCTGCAGAGGGCATAACCGTCCAACGCACCCTTTCCTTTCTTCAACCTCAGGAAGGCCGAGTTCTTTTGCCCTAGTCGCCGATTTGCAGCAGGTACGCGTGCGCCCCTTCCTCTCTGAAAGCCAGTAACCATCAGGGACAAAGCCCCTACCTCTGACGCACCTCCACACACCTCATGGTGCCCTTGGACTGCGGCTACGACCTCTGGTTGGAGTTGGGCACGTCTGCGACTAGCAGCAGGCCTTGCAGCCATGTTGCTGTTGTCCGGCATGATCTTGGGCATGGTGATGATGGCAGAGTATCTCTTTGGCATCGTGGGACCTCTCTCATCGATAGTGATGGTCCCAGTAGTCCATTCTGCCCCTCGGGTTCCTGCTACACTTCTATCTTAGGGTTTGTATGCAATGAAATGTAAAGAAGAAGATGGAAGAGAGAGATATCCGTGTGAGGTCCCTCTGGACTTGGGCAAGGATTTGACCCCTTATATACGGAGGACATCCACGCCCTAACGTGCTTGCCCAAGAAGAAAAAAAGGTTCTTTTCTATTACAAATCTAATTCCTTCATGAGGAAGCAAGATTCTCTCTCCTATTTTCTTCTTTAATATTCCTTATTACTTGAATATATATAGGAATACGAAAATCCTCTCCTTTGTTTTCATTATTCTTGCCTTTTAATTTGTTGGCCACGAAATTTCTATTTTCTTTTAATAGGAACAATACTTCTTTTTACCAATATCACAAAATTCATTAATAATGTTTCACATTATCCTTTTATTTTACAATTTAGGTATTTTCTCTTTCTTTCATTTTTATTGGGACTCCTTGGATCCCAAGACACCCCATTATTTCGAAATTCTTTTTATTGGATACTTATTATCCTTCTAGATGCATCTTTATGCATTATTTCACATTATCTTGTTTATTTCCCATTAAAATATCTCTTTTTTAGGATTTCTCTTTATTTCTCTTTTGTTTTCCTCATTGGCATTCCTTTTAATATTAGCAACCTCATGGATACGAAATTTCACCAAGAAATCTCATTTATGCCTCTTTCCACTCATTTCCAACATTTTAACATTATCTTCAATTTCTTTCTTACTAAAGAAATACTTAATTAATCTTTTCCTTTCTTATTGCTTTCTTTTTGCAACTTTGGACTCCTTGGAACCCAAGGAACCCAAGAGGCATGAAATCCATCCTTGGATTACATCTCTTTGCCTTCTAGAGGTTTCTACCTCTTCCTTTTCTCAAATATTCAATTATTCAATTACTAATTGAATTTTCTTTGTTATTTTGGCCCAATAGCCAATAAAGCCCACAACACAGACATCAAGGCTATTGTAAACAAAATCCATGTATTCAAAACAAATTATACCATTCTTTGTTTAATTATCTTTAATATGAGAAACTACATTTCTCACCAGAAATTGGGGTTGTAACATTTTACGTCCGCCATTGGCTATCCATGTGCTTGATGAAGGGCTTGGAATGGAAAGATCAAATTTTATCTAATATGTTCCAAATAACACTCAAATTGTATGGAAGATGATGTTTTTTATTCTACTACAATGACATAGAGAATGCCAAAATATGAGCAAAATAAAACATAGTTGTCTATTGTTTTTAAAAATAATGATTATATACTTCAAGGAAAACATCAAACAATAGATTTTATCATCAATTAACACTTAAAATTTTCTTGTCCCTAAGGAGATCAATAAAAAAATTAAGAAAACCATTTAAATATTATTCATGTCAACAAAAGTGTTTTGTCCCATAGGAATAAATGTTGGGTTTTCAGGAAGCGGGTACAATGGAATAATAATTTTTTGTTGCCTTTCTACCCAAGACGTTGTATTTCTTGCAACAATTAACATTAGTGAATAAATGATATAAGAGGGGCTAAAGGTGATACTTTGTGCACACTACGTTTCCATTAAGTAGATGTGTCTTATGTTGATTATTAACTCAAACACTTGGATCTAGATCTAATACAACCACCATAAAACCTAGAGAGATCCCCAATAGATTTGAATTGTCCACCAAGCATCAACTTGTGGCGTATTATAGAACATGTTCTTCAAGCCTCAACATGTATGCCTCAGCCTCTACTTCATCCACACACAAGCAGCTTGGCGATAATTTTGTAAACCAACAGGCAACAGGCCATAGGCCGCAAAGTAGTAATGCTAGCCGCCATGTTCTTCTTGAGAGTGAGCCTAATGAAGGCTTGGTTTGCTTTTAAAACCATACAGAAACCCACCAAAATCATCTCACCACACAAAATATATCCTCTTTGACAATACCCAACATGCTTTAAAATATTTGGCATTCAAGTCTTCTATCCCTAGTGCTTTCTAGACTGCAATGCAGAAAATAGCCCTCTGTATCTCCTATTCATTGGTTGTTGTGGTAAGATTTCTATTCATATTTATATTAACTAAATGAGTACAAAAGTAACTTGGAAATAATAGTAAAGAGCTATTATCTAATCGTGGTGGGAAATATTGATGCCAAGAGTTTGAGTCTTGTTACAACCCCAATTTTTGGGCTTGAATGGTTTGAAATGCAATTTCTCCAATAAATATATGATCATGGAAATTATATGATTTATGTGTATTGAATAGTTTTCCTTTGTAATATTTTCTTTGTGCATGTGATTTCATGGATCATAATATGTTAATGAGTCCAACATGATTAAAAGAAAAAGAGGAAATCAAATAATGCATTATTACGAAGGAAATTTTAGATAAGGATGAAAATATAAGAAATATGTGGAAATATGTATGATTGATCATCATGGATGATATTTAGAGTGCACATAGTTTCTAATGGTAAAAGGAATCCAAATAAAGGATATAAAAGTGTAAGAGAGAGAAAATATGAATAAAATATGCCTTTTAAATTGATAACTTGCATATAACGAAAAGTCTCTCATACTTTCAAATTTGATTCCCAAACTAAGTAAGTAATTAGATTAAGTCGTTATGGACTTTCCTCTAAAATTTTGGATTAAAAGAATAAACGGATTAGGAGATATGAATTTTGTCAGTTTTCCTAAAGTGAGAAGGATAACATTAAATGTCACAATTCATTTCTGACTTTGTTCTAATACGTGGTTTGATGGCCGTTGGATCCTTGATCCAATGGTGGCTTCACTTCAATTAAGAATAGGAGAGGGGAACATTATAAGGATTTTTCTCTATCATTTTCCTTTGCGCACAATCAATGTGAAAATCTGGGAAGTGTTCCATTAGCTTCGGGAGTCCAGTTCGAACTGAAACAACCCCTATTTCCATTGTTTCCGTATGGGATTGGGATTTCACCAAATCTTGGTTCATCCAAGAACTATTGGAGTTATATGATGAATGAACCCCCCCAGTAGCATACCTATAAAGGAGGTATCGATGCTCTGGGAACTCTGTCTACAAGCGTGGGTCCTTGCTAGAGAGACTGGTGAACGAAGAAGGGACTTGGTCCCCTGGTTCTGCGTGCTCCCTGACCTGGGGTGGCCTGGGGAGCATCACCACCCTATGAACTGGAGGGGCATGGCTAGGAGGGAGATGAGGTTGGGAGAGAAGGGCAAAGCCATGGCGTGTGTGTGCGGTGATCCAAGGCAGTGAAAGGGAGGGTCAACATGCGAGGTCAACCGTCCAAGGTGTAGCTCTGTTTTTTCAGTAAAACAAGGGAGCTGGAACCCTGTCTATGCAAGAACGATGAAGGAAGGGCTGAACTGGGTATCTGGTTAGGCGGATCCAAGGTGTGATATGCATACCAGGAAAAGAGGTGAAATAATATGTTGACATGTCAATCTATTATTGGTTAGAATATGCTTATCTTACATTAATTGTAATAATTAATTAGTAACTCATATTTAGATGAGTTATATATGAAAATTTATCAGATACATTCAAGGAACTCAATAAAAATATAATTGGAGTCTGATTCTTCCTCCAATTTGGAAAGTATAAAAAGTTGGCACCTTTAATGCATTTATGAATGGAAAACCCTAATTTTGATATTGACGAGATTTGGTAAATTTTGTTGGATACTTTAAAGCCAATATTAACCTATTGTTAATTAAAGGAAGATTTAGATCTAAAAGAATGATCTTTGTACATAATTTGCTGAATTTAGGGTTCCATGTATGTGAAAGATCATTAATGGGCTTAGAAACTGTAATTTAGGTGAATATGACTTTTAATGGTTTTAATGGTGCAAATCCATGAATAAAATAGAGATATGATGATCCTAAGCCAATTTGAGTATAAAAGATCCATAATGTGGATAATTTGAGCAATTAGGGTTTATGAGTAGAAAAGCTATTTTAGGGTTTGTTGACCTAAAAGGGATAAAGTTTGAGAAATTGATCAAAGAAACCCTAATGAATCCTAATGAGACTTAGAAACCTTATAAAGGTATCCCAAGTAAATAAAGAGTTTTTTGGGATGTGATGGTAACGATTAGGTGTTACACATATTTTCAGGATCAAGATTGCTTGATTGGTTGCTTGTCTTACTTGATTGGACATCTTGATTGGATTGGATTGGATTGGATTGGATTGTGCTTATTTCTTATGAGATCTCCAAGTCAGGTATGTGGTTACTCTTATGGCTAGACGCTCTAGTTTCATGGTGATTTCTGAAGTTTTACCAGTTGCTTGAAATTTACTGCTAGGTTGACATTTATTTCATGCAACTATAAAGCAACTATGGCTATCACCATAAATATATGTGCATGATTGGCTCAGATCCTAGTCCTCCTCTATAGCTTTGATGATGATGAGATGGATGACCTAGTACATGGTCTACCATTGGGGTAGGATCATCAGGTTATCATGAGTCGATGTGTTGGTCTACCCTTAGGTAGGACCATATGACTCCATAGCCCTAGGTCATGGTCTACCTGTGAGGTAGGATCATAGGGGCTATTTGAGATATGCCATATGAGAGAGGTAGTATCCATGTCCACTGCAGGGACAGTAGAGAGGCAAGGATATGTAGGGATTGAGTAGTTATGTTTAATACGTCAAGTTTGATCTGTTAAACAATACTTTGATTGTGTTATGTTGTTACAAATAGATGCAAGATTTTGGTTCCCCCACATACCAGTATAATTCATTATACTGACTGTCGTTTAGTTTGTCCACATTTTAGGTTTATCAAAAAGTGGATATTCCTTTAAAGTGACATTGAAAGAATAAATCTTATTAAATAATTGGAGGATTTTAGATAAATAGTTTCTTATCTGGGTAAAGTTCCTCAAATCCTATTTAAGCTTAGTTGTGGTAGAATTTATTAATTATTTTTTATTATTTGCAAAACCATATGATCATGTTTTGGGATAACGACTCTAGCTTCTTGGTCTTCCTTAATTTGGAGTTATAGAGGGGTGGGGTCATTACAAGTCTGTTATGAGATATTGTGACATCTATAATAGTTGACACCATGTTGAACTTCATAACATAATGGTGTGTCAAAAACAAGTAATTATGCCTTGTTGTATAGGTAATATCAATGATGAGTTTATCTAATATTAAAACTTCCTTATGGGGATATTCCCTTGAAACCACATAATTTATGGCAAACCGCATACCTACGAAATCAATTTCAAATGACAACATTTGAGATATGGAATGGGAATTGTCAGAGTATGTTTTTTAGAATATTTGGGAATGTGAAGATTATGTCAAGAAGAAGTTATCTAAAAATTCTAGACACTAATTGGATAAATGTTTGGTATTTGGATACCTTAAGGTTATTAGGGGTTACTACTTTGTACATATAACAACATAGTCTTTATTTCCAAAAGTAATGTATTCCTTGAAAATTAATTTATTTCCAATGGAACCAGTATGAGGGAAATATATCTCTTAGAAGTTTGACATGAACCTATGTAGGTAGATGGGGAACAAGGAAAATCACAAGCTATTGTGGGATCTCAAGTTCATCATGTAGTACAATAATCTCAAGGTTTAGTGCAATACATCTGGAGTCAGAGAGATTTTGATATTGCATAAGTCAATAAGACCTTGTGTTGGTCATGCATGATGATGTGAAAACAATATACAATGAGTCCATTGATGTACCCTATTATAGTAAATGAATTGATCCCATAACATATTACTTGGACTCCAAGCATGACAACAGAGTATGGAATTTGGAGGATGCATCTAAAGGGATAAAACACAACAGGTAAAAATGTTTATTAATAAGTATACTAGCATGGATAGTAATTTAGAAACGTGTAACGGGATATTAGTACCAAAACATGTTAAACAATATCAAGGTGTTGTGTAACAAGAATTTTACACATGTTGCAATGGTCAAAGCCATCATGATTATTGTTTCCATTGTATTTAATCATCACTATAAATTTGACAATACATATTAAAACTACATTCCTAGGTCAATCATCTTAAGGATGTGTACATGATAAGTTAATGGTTTAATCTTTCCAAATCGAGCCAATAACATTTTTAAGATGAAAAGGACAATCTATGCATTGAAGAGAGCATTTAGAAGATGGAATCTTCATTTTGATGAGATAGTTAAAGATTTAGTCTTTATAAAAAATTATGTTGGACCTTGTGTTTACAAAAAGGTTAGTGGAAGCATAGTTTTATTTCTCATGTTGTATGTGGATGACATATTATTAGTAGGTAATAAAATTATGACATGGTTGAGACTTGGTCAGAAAATACCTTCTCTATAAAGGACATAAGAAAATAATTCTATATTCTAGAATGTACATATATAGAGGTATATATAGTCTTCTTGGACTATGACAATCTACATTTATTGACAAAGTGTTGAAGAGGTTTAGCATGCAAGATTTTTTGAGAGGAAACCTACCCACGTGTCATGGAATTAGTATCTCCGAGAATCCTGTATCCCATCTTTTTGGAAGAGAAAGCATGTGTGAGTAAGATTCATATGCATCGTAAGGATTTACCACATATGTCAAGTAATTTACATGCTTAGATGTATTTTATGTTCCGAGCATGATGACTAGCTACTAGTCAAATACATGTGCATGTCATTGGATTTCCAAGAAGAACATCCTAAAGTACTTGAGAACCACCAAGAATCAATTCTTGATACACAAAGGTTAAGAAGAGTTAGTTGTAATCCTTTACACTAATGTACACTTTTAGATTGAAAAGATGACTACCAATCAAAACCAAGATTTGTGTTTTTCCTAAACGATAGTGTTGTATGTTGGAAGAGTTGAAATCATGAGAATATTTGATTCTGCAACAAACGTTGAGTATACTGCCACATCCAACACAACAAAGAAAGTAGTATGTATTAAGAAGTCCATCAGAGAATTTGGGGTGGTTCCAACTAGTATCGGTATAGTAGAGATTTAGTGTGACAATAATGGAACCATTGCATATTCTATGAAAAATTAATCAAATTAATGTTCCAAGCCCATTGTACATTTTTATCATCTCATATAAGAAATTTTATAGTGAGGAGATGTAAATATCTATAGAGTACCACCTAAAAGTATGATACCTTGAAAAAAAATTCTTTCACAACAGAATCATGATGGTCATTGTTTGATAACTTGGAATGATATTCATGAGTGATTGGATCCAGTACAAGTATGACATTATTGTTTATTTCCCCTGAGAGACAACATGCGATAATTGTAATGGGATTTTTTGTATATTATATTCTTATTAATGAAAGGAAATTCCAATTATTTTGATTGCTTTAGTATTGAAATAGTGATTAAATATATTTATGTCCTAAGAACATATTATCAGTGGCATAAGGTTTGGGTTGAGGACTTCAACATGAGATTTTATTTATGGTTATGATAACCATTCTTAATATATACCTTGCTTGATATCATTGTGGATATTATAATACAATAATAATACATAAGTCTAGAATGTGTGGTGACTGATGACCACACCTCTTTAGTCGTGATATAGGATATCAAGTAAGAAACATATGTACATGTTTAATAAGCTATTGTACTAGATAGACCAACCTTGAAATGATGCATGGAACAAATCTAATGGTAGTTAGAGCCATGTTTCAATGTGACAATTGTTATTGTGATCCTTAGAATTGAATTCATTACATTAATAACATGTTGTTTTGTGGTCTAACACTACCTAGCATGAATTTGAATAAGGGTTTCAAACATATAGTTATTAGGTGCACTTGTAGTCCATGTGGGTTATTGTAAGTGATGTAGAAAAAAGGTGTCCCTCGTACTGGAGTGATATCCTAGTCACTTATTAACTGAGACTATGAACTGCATGGCAATGCTCATGTGAGTTAAAATATCATATTGAGTTCACACAAACTCAATACTCTAATCTATTTCAAGACACATTGATTGAATTTAAGAGGAATATTATTTCATTCATCAAGTTCAATAAAAATAGTATCATACTATCATGGTAACACTAGTCACTTAAAGGTTGAAATTGTTCTCAACTTATTTCAATTATTTGGGTCACAATCATGCATTGCTAGATACCATCATTTGCTTATGAGGTCTTTGAAATCACTGCCAACATAATATAATACTTGCATTGTCACATGTACAAGGACAATTAAGGAAAAGATGTTTGCAATGACATACATAATTAGACTGGTCTAAATTGTGTATCGACTGATTTTCAACCCAGACATCCATTTACATGCCAGTCGATCGAATAAATGGTTGAATCAATTGATAAAATGAGTGTCATCTGATCAACTAAACATCATTGAGGAAAGCAACCTGCCAATTGATTGACCCAATCAACTGATAGACTAGACACACCTAATTGGAAAAGGGAAGAATAATAAGTCAATTAAATTGGAAATACTAGTGATTGATTGAACCAATTTTGTACTTGTAGTAATAATCTATCCAATATTCTAAGAGTCCCACTTAGTGGATGATATATCTTCTATGTTTTCCTATATTGCGAATGTTTATGAATTGTGAATATCAATGGAATTGGATTTTAGTTAATCATATTTCTTAACTTCCCTTTATAAAGGGTGGGTATAAGATGAAAACATACAAGTTGACCACAAAATTCTTCCTCTTTGAGAGAGAGAGAAATCAATATGAAGGATGACACCAATGATAGGAGGAGGAGAGGAGCAAGTGATGCTATTAAGATTGAGAATGGTTGGTTTACTTGTTCTTGGAGACCAATTTGGTGCACCAAGAGTTCCCTCATCTGCATGGGAAATATAAAGGTAGAGGCCCATGTGTGGAGGCATGTGAATAAGCTTCTTCACCAAGGAGAGGATGTGTTCAATAACGTGCAACTACAGGAAGAATAATCGATATCCTAGAAAAGAAGAACAACTTTGGATCTAGATCTGGAAGGTCGAGATCTACATCAATCTAAGACATGTCCAATTCATGGAAAACTATTGTGTGCTAAGGTATAATTGATATTACATATATGTCTTTAATATATTGATGGTTTATGTCTATGATGGATCCATTGGCTAAGGATTTTTGTTGGATAAATTTTAGTATATTCATTGCACCTCCTGCTACACTACTAATATGTGGGAGTTCTTCATCTAGGTGCACTATGAATGCAAAGAATACATGTATGTCATGATATATTATCTTGCCATTGGTATGAGACTTAGCTATTTTATCTTTGTTCAGATGACCTCTACAATTGGTGCATCTATGTGAAGATTTTTCCATCATCCTTGAGCATGCCATTCCTTCCCAAGTGGAGTTCACATGAGATCCAATGTGACAACAAGCAAAGTTCTTAAATGTGGGTTATCTAGCACTCTATCTTCAAAGACTCTCATAATCTTGACGATACTGTGACCAATGTGAGCTGGTTTTCAAGATTTCCAAAATGGACGGTGATATTTTCATAAAGTGAGATTTTTGACATTTATTGTAACGTGCCAAAATTCTCTAACAAAATAAGTATGGGTATGAATTGAAATTTTCAACCAAAAACTTTATAAGTTAAATTTTGAAGCAAGTTATCCAAATATTTGATGCATTAATTGAAATAAGAAATAAAAATGGAAAGAGAATATTCTTTGAATTCAAATATGTAAATGCAAATTAGAAACCTTGGACGAGAAATTTTCCTTTTTCACTTATCACTTTAATATAAGAGCAAAGTATTTATAAATTCTCTTTCTCTCCCTCTTCCCTAAAATTTCAAAAAAGGTATAAAGTGTATGTGATATGAATTTCAAAGAGACAATTAATGTTTATCTCGATATTGGACTCAAAGTTTGATAAAGGAAGGTATTTTCCACTTATATAATTAAGTAATGCATTGAAATTAGGTTTAATAACCTATATGGAAAATATGGATAAAACTTATGCAAAACCAAAATCTAACTATACAACAAGAATCTAGGCTCTTATATTAACCTGTGGTTCAAATTTGAGGTCAATAGGACTTTGTTTGACCCTCCGAATCAATTATAGCAGGTTGTATATACTTTAGAAGAATAACTAATTGAATATTTGATTTATATACTCATTTAACAAAAGATCCCTCTTTAATTGATTTGTCACACCTATTATATTGTCGATTTCCTCCATAGTTTCTTGTCACACATTTTGTTTTTATGAGAACTCTCTCCCGACCGTTGGATGCCCATCGTGGGGCTGGAAAATTGTCTCCTACCTTGGGTAGAAAACCGTTGACGAGAAAAAAGACCACAAATCCTTCTCTGTCTCGGATCTCTCTGTTGTACTGATCAAGTCGGGGGATCCACATAATCCTGATCATCCAAACTTTTATGTGGTTTCCTGCCCTATCGAGGAACACCCTTTTAGGGCTAGACTCTCCTTGTTGCCATGGGCTTATAGATGAAGGTACCCACTCTCACACCTATTTATAAGAGGTCTGAAATGATTGTGAGACCCAGAACAATACTCCTTTCCTTCCAATTTTGAACCCTTGTGCCGCGAGCCACCTCAGCCAACTCAACTTACCTTCTCTGGTGAACTCAAACCCACCTCCACCTCCTATGCCTAAATCGACGATGCGGTAAGGATCTCTGTTGTGATGTCCCCATATTTTCTAAAACTTAATCTGATGTGTGACGTCCAAATTGAAACCCTCACCTCAGCCAGAATTCCAAATTTAAACACCACACACTAGGCTAAGAAGAAGAAAATTAGAAGAAGTCAGAAGGAAATAATCAGTAGCACATGCACATGAACAATAATAAAACCATAAAACACATGTTCACTATTCAACATCTAATTACATAATGAATTATTGCAACATTTGATATTCCATATTGAACAACAAACTTTATACATATACATGTACTACCACTATACTATAGGATCTTAGGACAACAAATCCGCTTGTACATCAGCTCGCCACACAACTCTCAACTATCATGGATCTTCAAAGGCATATGTCCACAACCTAAACAAAAGATTACATATGGTACACGTTAGCACAATATTCAAAAATATTGTACTGAGTACGCCTACTTGTCTTTTTATATACCTCTCATTACTAAGCTTGGCAATAAGCTAAAACTAATACTTGGTAGAATTAAACAAATATAAGAAAAGTGTATACTTGCACAAAGATATTCATTAACAAAAGTGAACACATATATTTTAAGCACATTTCCATCATATATCTCGTACATATGCCACCAAAGGCTTAAATGTTTTTAGGCCTTATGATCTACTACCAAAGAGTTTGAGATCATTATACATGTGATCTACTACCAAAGAGTTTGAGCTCACATCAATGCAATGTACTACCAAAGAGTTTAGTGTCATCATATGATGGATCATATATCTTATGTTTCATGTGTTCATAGCCATAAGTATAGAAAATCAAGCAAAATATCATACAAGAACAATCATTTCTTCCAATATCATGTGTCAAGTATTTACTACACATATAACACAAGTATATTGTAAAATAATCCAAGTAAGAGGTAATGGTGTACCTTGAAGAAAGACAAACCTAATCATTAGACATCCCTCATGTCAACTACCACCTTAGTCAAACATGATTAAGACAAGATCACATATACCATCAGGTTCTCATCCTCTTAACCCTAGTTATGTCCATTTTAGGGTTTAGCTTTGTCTTATGTGCATCATTACTTGTATTCTTGTCTTGGAATTATCTTATTGATGTCATATTCCAGATTATAGTTCATTTATTGATAATTGTGTTTCATATAATGATTTGCACATATTAACCATAGGTTATATGCATTAACCTAATTTAGGGTTTAATAACATGTATTAAGGGTCATCTTCATATAACATGAATTCTATGTATCTAACTGATATCGACGTTCTACACTAGCTTCTAGTACTGATATTAGGTTATTCTGTAAATTTCATCATTTATTGAGCATGTATGTATTTATTGTATTTTATTTAGATTTATTAGTCCTAATTAGCCCTGTGGAGCAAATTACATGATTTCGTGCATCAACATCATATTATTGACCTTAAATGGATTATAAACATGAAAACTGATTTACTAAAATATTATCATAATTTTAGCCCATCGTTTGATATTTATTATATATAAAATAAGCATTATGTATATTACATGATATCACTGGTATTCGTGCAGCAAAAGCCTGATAATATACTTTTATGATTTTCTACGTATTTTTTGAGAATTTTGATATATTGTTTGTATTTTTCTAACAACTGTACTAATTTCTATAAATTATAGAAGATATGGATAATTTACCTTTTTCAGCCTATCACAATCCGCCATGTGGCGGACAAGGTGGCATATCTCTTTCTGTTGATTTCACTCATAGACCCGTCTGGTTCAGAGGTGGTTCGGCCAGTCTGATCACTGGATTGGACCTGGTTCAGCTCTCCTTCCTTTTCTTTCTCTGGATCCCCCGTGAAACTGACCCTCTCGTTTGTTCACCGCCCGACGCTTTGTGGGGCTCGGTCTTGTAGCCGCCGCCGCGTGAGGGGGCTTCTCCGGTGGGCAGCTGGCGCTTCTCCTTCTCCTCAGTCTATGATAAGGTGCCTTATCCCTCGTCAAGTCAAGATCTACCACATCAGCCAGGTGAGTCGCTGCTAGAGGGCCGTCCTAGTGGTCCTGATCATAGTCACAATATACTCCGACTTTTTCAAAAAGTCGCTTTTAAAACGCGATTTTTTCCCTAGACGTATCAAACAGACTAATAATTCTCAATTTAAGTATAGTCACAATATATTACGTTTTATTCCCGTATTATTCACGAATTTGACGTTTTCTTCCCGTTTTCTACTTTTTTAATGTACTTTCTCATTTTATACTATTTAAGACTAACTTGATTTGAGTGTGTGTATATATATGCGTGTTTGTATATGTAAATACACACACATATATATATGTATGTATGTGTTATATATGTTGCAATAGATGTATAGATATGTACTTATATACTGTGCACCATATGTATTGTGTTATATATATGTGCAATACACACATACACACACACATATATATATATATATGAATCCTCCGATCTTTTGCCGAATTTTTCCCGAATCGTTGACCGTATTTTTACCGTACGTTGACCGTTTTTTACCCGAATTTCCCGCATAATTCCCGAATCCCGTATTTTTCAGCTCGACGAACCTATCCCGAATACCGAATTTTTGACTATGGTCCTGATCACAACCTCGCTGACTGGCGTAGACGAGAGATCTCCATCACGGTGAGGAATTGAAGGCGTAAGAGTGTCCTTTTTCATCCCCCAAGGCCGCCAAAAGATCAGACGCATCTTTCCATATAGTTATGGCTCGTCAAGGGTCATCTATGGCCACTGGGATTAGGACTCGGTGCAGCTCCGCTGCACCTGTCGCTGCTGCTTTAGTGAGGAAGGGGGAAAACCTAGTCGTACTATGTATCACCAGGGAAACTTCCCAGAAGCACCTAAAGAGGATCCCAAATTGTCTCGTGGCCTTAGTTTGTGTTGTTGAAGCCTTTCTAGTAGATTCCGACCTCTGCTTTCTTCCACCGTCAGGGTGAGCTCGGCGCCCACTGAAACTACCATGGAAGTTCTCAATTACATGTGGGTTCTTCACCTTAGACTCCTTATCCGCTTTCCCCCACTTACCTTCCTTTGGACTTTCTTCTATTCCTTCTCCCTTCTCCCAGCTATCACCTGCTCCTGCGGTGGAGATCCATTGGAAAAGTAGGGCTCGTTCTCCCTCTAGCATTGTCCAAAACCCACAAAGTCCGGTTCTAAATGGATCCTATCAAGGATTTGAGGCCAACTACAGGTTAAAAACCACCTCTTGTACGACGTCAGGAAAGCTGGGCGTCGTGGGTGCTCGTGTCTCCCATCCTTGGAGTAACTGTGCAAAGGTGACAATAGAGGCACCGCTAGATCTCATCCAAGGACACAAAACAACCTCTTCCCCTAGTAAATATGTGGCATACACTTAAAAAGCTTTTGCCGCTAGATTATAGATCCACGGCCAAGACTTGGGCACACAACCCATCCAAAACCAAGGGTGCATGACACTCAACTTAAACAACAAATTTAGCCCTATTTTCATCAATAATACACATAATTTGACAACTTTCAAACTTAAATAACTTCCTCTAGGAATCTCTAATAGCCACCAAAATTTAACCATAGTCTTATATCAACTCAAGCTATGTTCCATTCCATTTTGATTCCAAAACTCGATTATTTGACTTGTCAATTAAATACCTCAATAGACATAAATATAGGGATCTTAACCATGATTTCAACATCACATGATTTGCAAACCTTGCCAAACCTATTGGTATTTCTTCACATGATTTGAAAATATTTTAGGGACTACCATCACATCATCATCATGTGTAAAATTAAGAATATTAAAATCTCACTTAATCACATCCTACACACCTCAAAAGAAATTTTGTCCTCAAAATTAAGCCAAAAAGTAGTCCATCACATCATATAAATCTTAAAAGAAAATTTCATCCTCGAAATAAAGACATCCTATTACTTCAAGGAACTTCATCCATATGTACGACACCACTCTATATGCAACATATCCACATAGGATACCTAGAATCATATATCTGAAGCACTTCAGAGATCCAGTTCTGTCTACTTGTGGTGTGCATGACCCGAACAAAGAGATGTCTAAGTTTATAGTCTTAGATAACGCGAATCGGGAGATTTTTCCACGACTCTACCAATCGATCAATTCGATTATGTTCCACTTAATCCCTTTTTCATGGATCAAATATTTTAAAAACATTTAAGGTGAACCCTATAACATTTAACATGATGTAGATGCTTAGGTTGTGTCACATTTCCAATAAGGATTTGTACTAATTTCACCCAAGCATAAGATTCAAACAATACATAATAGATGACATTTTTCACATTTTGGGATTTACATCCTCATTTTATCAAACATCAAGTTCTAACATTGTGTTCTCATTTTGGGAAGAGTTATTTATAATTAACTCAATTTTATCTATATAGATCATAACAAGGTGTCATAATCATTATGTTGTGCAAAATTTTCAAACTATACTCAACATATTTATTAAGAACTAACATTATCATTGTTTGGTGTATATCATTAAAATGATCTCATTTCACTTTAATATTAAGTTTCAAGTTTATTACTGAATTCATCACTAGATTCACGAACCATATTACGCCATCACAATTCATGTAAAATGTATCGTTAGAGTCATCTCATTGTACTTTCTCATATTAGGTTGTAAACTCTATTAGAGATTCATCATGAGATTAGCCAACGATTCACATTATCATCATTATCCATGTATATGGTTAACCATTTATGCATTGATATCTATTAAACCATCTCTAGGTTTCCATCATGACATGTCTATATATTACGTCTCGAAATTAGATCACATTCTTACTTATATGATACCATGGTTGTTCTAAACAAACTTATGTGAGTGGCTTGTCAAACATATATCAAAACTTAATCTAGTCTAATTGAGGTTCTCCTGACCCATAACGTGAGGGTAGTGTCATGCTCAGTCTCTCTGAACGAACTCAACTCTATGAGTATCTCATATGCTTATAGTTTATCTTTCATCTCTTAGTCTAGGGTTCTCGGATTACCTCATTGGCACTAGTGATAGCCTTACAAGATCTATCCACATAAGCACAAACCAAAACACGATACTCCTTTCATAGGTTCTCTAACCATGAGACATGCTTACCCACAACTCTCTTCTTATAAACACAACCACTAGATTCCTACAAGGAACCACCAACCCGAGCATGATGCTTCACAGAAACTAAAACATAGTTTCCTCCTCTAGGGTCTTGGGACTCTCTCTCCCTCACCCAGATGGCAGGTTATCATATTCATATTCCCATAATCATATATAGATAACATGTCTCTATCTCTAGGGTTCGGTCCTCCCAAGGACATCTAGGGTTCAAGACATCTATAAGAATCATGCATTAAGCAACTCAACTCGATCACTGAGGAGTACTCTAGTTTAGGACATAAATATCACATATTTCTCAAAATTCTCATATCTTGGAGTTTAGGTCCTCTGACCTTCTCCTATAGGGTCTCACTCTCTCTGGAGTAACACGTCCTAACACTAGAGGTCCTCCTTAGGAAAAGATCTTGAGTCTCTTGCTGATTCACATCTTATCTCAACTTAGCTTATCTTATCTTACAAAAACATACATACAATATCAAAGCCTGTCTCAAATCCTCAAAATTGTACCTTAATCCTTAAAGACAACATTGATCATCATAAAATATCTTATATCTCCTCTATACATCTTAGATCATCATCTAATCTTATTCCATATATCATATATTCTAACAAGGCTCTAGACATCTAATCTAGAACTATTCTCTCTTCTAGACTGATGTCACTCACTTTCACTTAGGTGGCATGATCACCTCCTACTCGTACATGTGTGGGGACATATTTTTGTAATACATATATATAATAAAATATTATATAGTTTTTCTCCGATAAAACATGTGTCAGAGAAAACTATCGAGGTTTGATCCGATTGGAATCAAAAACTAAATCTACAAAACAAGTGTCCCACACATAATAGAGAGTCTAGTGCCATGTCACCTAGTGAAAATGGTGAGAACATGGTTTATACTGGTGTAGCTACCTAAAACATAGATGCATCATATGCCAAAGGTTTCTCTTCTGGTGATGTACGCCATTTCTAAAAAAAATGCAACGTCCCATACCGTTGTACTATAAGGAAAGAATGACATCTAAGGACCTATTATACAACAAGCACCAGTCTAGACCTATTTCTCAAACATCTAGATGCTAACCTAGAGGCTAGGTCAGATCTAGTCTCTATAAGACAACTAATCTGATCCTAAAGATTTGTTTTATAGTCAAGTTTCTTTAGTTTGAGTTGCATAATGAGCAAATGCCAAACAGTGCTATTGTTCATGCTCTGATACCACCTGTGATGTCCCTGAATTTTCTAAAACTTAATCTGATGTGATGTCTAAATTGAAACCCTCACCTGAGCGAGAATCTCAATTTAAACACCACACACTAGGCTAAGAAGAAGAAAACCAGAGAAAGTCAGAAGGAAACAATCAATAGCACATGTACATGAACAATAATAAAACCATACAACACATGTTCACCATTCAACATCTAATTACATAATGAATTATTACAACATTTGATATTACATATTAAAAAACAAACTTTATACAGATACATGTACTACCACTAAACTACAGGATCTTAGGACAACAGGTCCACCTGTACATCAGCTTGCTACACAACTCTCAACTATCATGGATCATCAAAGGCATATGTCAACAACCTAAATAAAAGATTACATGTAGTACTCGTCAACACAATATTCAAGAATATTGTACTGAGTAGGCCTACATGTTTGTTTATATACCTCTCATTACTAAGCTTGGTAATAAGATAAAACTAATACTTGGCAACATTGAAGAAATATAAGAAAAGTATATACTTGCACAATGATATTTATTAATAAAAGAGAACACATATATTTTGAGCACATTTCCATCATATATCTCGTACAGCTGCCACCAAAGGCTTAGATGTTTTCAGGCCTTATGATCTACTACCAAAGAGTTTGAGATCATTATACATGTGATCTATTACCAAAGAGTTTGAGCCCACATCAATGCACTGTACTACCAAAGAGTTTAGTTCTATCATATGATGGATCATATATCTTATGTTTCATGTGTTCATAGCCATAAGTATGAAAAATCAAGCAAGATATCATATAAGAACAATCATTTCATCCAATATCATATGACAAGTATTTACTACACATATAACACAAGAATATTATATAATAAGCCAAGTAAGAGGTAATGGAGTACATTGAAGAAATACAAACCTAATCATCATATATCCCTCATGTCAACTACCACCTTAGTCAAACCTAATTAAGACAATATTACATATACCATCAAGTTCTCACCCTCTTAACACTAGTTATGTCCATTTCAGGGTTTAGCTTTTTCATTAGGATATGTGCATCTTGTATTCTTGTCTTGGAATTATCTTACTGATGTCATATTCCATAATATAGTTCATTTACAGATAATTGTGTTTCATATAATGATTTGCATATATTAACCATAGGTTACATGCATTAACCTATTTTAGGGTTTAATAACATGTATTAAGGGTCATCTTCATATAACATAAATTCTATGCATCTAACCGATATCAAAGTTCCGCATTAGCTTCCAGTTACTGATATTAGGATATTCTGTAAATCTCATCATTTATTGAGCATGTATGTATTTATTGTATTTTATTTAGAGTTATTAGCCCTAATTAGCCTTGTGAAGCAAATTACATGATGTTGTGCATCAACACCATAATTACTGTCATTAAATGAATTATAAACATGAAAAATGATTTACTATTATATTATCATAATTTTAGACCATCGTTTGATATTTATTATCTATAAAATAAGAATTAAGCATATTATAAGATATCACTGATATTTGTGCATCAAAATCCTGATATCATACTTTCGTGTAGGGGACTTTGGATTATTATTAGGAATCTTAGGTTTTTATTGGATGACTGGTAGTTTCGAATTTCAAGATTTATTCGAAACATTTAATAAATTGATCCATAATAATGATATTCTACACATTTTTTAAGAATTTCGGTATATTATTTGTATTTTTCTAACAATTGTACTAATTTCTATAAATTATACTAGATATGGATATTTTACCTTTTTCAGCCTATCACAATCCGCCATGTGACGGACAAGGTGGCGATTCTCTTTATGTTGATTTCACTCATGGACCCGTCTGGTTCAGAGGTGGTTCGGCCGGTCTGATCACTGGATTGGACCCGGTTCATCTCTCCTTACTTTTCTTTCTCTGTGTCCCCCGCGAAACTGACCCTCTCATTCGTTCTCCGCCCGACGCTTTGTGCGGCTCTGTCTTGCAGCCGCCGCCGTGTGAGGGGGCTTCCCCGGTGGGCAACTGGCGCTTCTCCTTCTCCTCAGCCTCTGATAAGGCACCTTATCCCTCGCCAAGTCAAGATCTACCTCATCGGCCTGGTGAGTCGCTGCTGGAGGGCCGTCCTAGTGGTCTTGATCACCACCTCGCTGACTGGCGCTGCTGAGAGATCTCCATAATGGCGAGCAATCAAAGGCGCAAGAGTGTCCTTCATCATCCCCTAAGGCCGACAAAAGATCAGACACACCTTTCCTCATAGTTATGGCTCGTCAAAGGTCATCTATGGCCGCTCAAATTAGGGCTCGGTGCAGCTCCACTGCACCTGTCGCTGCTGCTTTGGTGAGGAAGGGGGAAAACCTCGTCGTACTATGTATCACCAGGGAAACTTCCCAGAAGAACCATCCCGAATTGTCTCGTGGCCTTAGTTTGTGATGTTGAAGCCTTTCCAGCAGATTCTGACCTCTGCTTTCTTCCACCGTAAGGGTGATCTCGGCGCCCACTGAAACTACCATGGGAGCTCTCGATTACATGTGGGTTCTTCACCTTAGACTCCTTATCCGCTTTCCCCAACTTACCTTCCTTTGGACTCTCTTCTATTCCTTCTCCCTTCTCCCAGGTGCTATCGCCTGCTCCTGCGGTGGAGAGCCATTGGAAAAGTTGGGCTCGTTCTCCCTCTAGCACTGTCCAAAACCCACAAAGTCCGGTTCTAAATTGATCTTGTCAAGGAATTGAGGCCAACTGCAGGTTAAAAACCACCTCTTGCACGCCGTCGGGCAAACTGGGCATCGTGGGTGCTCGTGTCTCCTGTCCTTGCAGTAACTGTGCAAAGGTGACGATTGAGGCGCCGTCAGATCTCATCCCAGGATACAAAACAACCTCTTCCCCTAGTTAATTCGTGGCATACACTCTTAAAAAGCTACTGCCGCTAGATTATAGATCCACGGACAAGACTTGGGCACGCAACCCATCCAAAACCAAGGGTGCGTGACACCCAACTTAAACAGCAAACTTAGCTCTATTTTCATCAATAATACACATAATTTGACACCTTTCAAACGTAAATAACTTCCTCTAGGAATCTCTAATAGCCACTAAAATTTAACCATAGTCTTATATCAACTCAAGCTACATTCCATTCTATTTTGGTGCCAAAACTCAATTATTTGACTTGTCAATTAAATACCTCAAGAGATATAAATATAGGGATTTTAACCATGATTTCAACATCACATGATTTGCAAACCTTACCAAACCTATTAGGGTTTCTTCACATGATTTGAAAATACTTTAGGGACTAACATCACAACATCATCATGTGTAAAACTAAGAATATCAAAATCTCACTTTATCACATATGCTTCCCCTTTCTCGTTTCCTAACGAGTGGTTTGCCAGGCGTTGTTCCCGAGCGCTGCATCCTATAGTTGGACCTGTGGAACTCATTGGTGTTCGCCGGCTTTGGCCGTCCAGTGGCCCATCAACCTTGAAAGTTGCAGTTTTGACTTCTCTTTGCTATGATGATTTTTTCCTAGTCTTTTTGGTTACTCACATGCCATGTTGTGATGATTTTGAGCATTGAGAGCTGATGCTCTGGTTTGCTTTGACTGCAGTAATAACCGAGGTGTTTTGCGCACCGCAAGCTTTGTGTTTTGTAAGATGGGTTCACTAGGAGATTGGGAATGTTAGTCACCGCACTTGTTTTCTACAAAAGGCTTTAATGCCACAGATGAGATTCTATTTATCAGTGGGGTCTCATCATTACTGACCTACCATGGTTCTCGCAGGTGGAGAACAAGCATGACGATGATAGTACTGAGATGGCCTCAACATCTAAATTATTTTGTCACGTTAGTTTTGGGATTTTCTAGGTTTTCACATTTCGATCCCGCTTGGTAGTGCTCACAACGTAATGTCAGTTTGGCAGCGTCCTATCGGGCCAATGTTGCTCGCATGGCTTTTTGTCCATTTTCCATTGGTTCGCTCAATGAAAATTCATAGTAATTCAATCTTTGGTTAGAAAATTATGAATAAATAGTAGTTGGAAAGGATTTTTCAAGTAGAATCTGATTTTAGTATTTTGAAACCCTAATTCCATCATCCCTAACCATGTTGCCTTAAAGGAATCAAATTAGGGTTTAGAATGTATTAATGCTGATAAATAATATAAATTAGGTTAATTTCAAGAACATAGGAGTGACTCAGGATCAGGGAGACTAAATTAGGATTTGCTCCAATAAAGGTAAGCAGGTCCATGAACTTTGAGTATTTAGTATTGGTTTTCATTGCTTTATGATTATTGTATCATGATGCTCAAGTTACGTTATATGCATAGCTATGTATTAATTTTTCAAAAATTCTTACATTAATGTTTCCTAAAAGTTATTTGATGATGCTTATGCTTTCAAGTTCTGATTTAGATATTTATGCTATGATCATGTGAAATTCAGTTAAAGTAAAGGATTATTAAGTTAATGATGAATCATGTAATTGGTTGTATTATTTTATCCTCATCATGTTAATGTTGAGCCCTTGGGCCTTATGAGTTTAGATGGAACATAGTGGCACATATGTGCAATTCATGACTTTAAATAGAACATTTTGGCACTCAGGTGCAAATCATTAACTCGGGTGGAGGATTATTAATGGCACTTAAGGTGCAAATCATGATCTCAATTGGAGCATAGTTATGGCACTTTGGTGCATATCATGAGTTTAAGTGGAGCACCAGTTGAGCCTACGGGCCTTATGAGCACAGTTGGTGCATAAGAGTAGAGGACATTATAATTAACCACTAAGAGCATACCATGTGAATCCAAAATTTATTGTTCAATTAGTTTTATGGTTTACATCACTTTCAATTTTTTATGTTATTATAACAATACTCAATGCCGCTTACTCTAACATGTTTTCCATTTTGAATGCATGGCTGGGGACACAATGTTTGCAGGAGCAAAGAATAGGAGAGATTAATCAAGGAGCAAAGAAAATTGAAGTGAGTGCTTAAAAGTAGAAGTTTCCAAGACTTAGCTTGGTGGGGATCTATATACACCTTACAAGATCCAGTATCAAGTTTCCAATGAAGATTTATGCCCTAGATTTGTATTACTTTTCATGTATTAGATTTTCGTTCAAAGATGAAATAGTTTATGTTTTAAGTTTTCCCTTTCAAGAACGATGTATGAATCAATATTTCTAATAAATGCAAGGTGCTTCATTTATCTTGTTGCTAATGTATATCATGTTTTGTAATGTTATCCTCCATGCCAAGTGACCCATGATATGGACAACATAGGGTTTTCTTCTGCTAACATATATGTGCTTGGAAGGGCATTACAATATGGTACAAAAGCAACGAATAGATGACCAGTAAGCTAAAGATTCACATGTTCTAAGTCCTAGGTATACAAAATTAAGTTAAAGATATGGGATACCAAAGTAGAGATCTAGATATGAGATAAAGGTTTAGATATGGATTAGAGTTATGTGCCTAGAAGTTTTGGACTTTTATGTTAACTATAGAGTTCTATATAGCATGTTCTCCCTTTTTCCAATGTGTTTGTGGTATGGGAAAAATGCTCATGGGGTTTTTGAGAGAGAATGCTATACGCATATTCATACTTGTCTTATCCTTTCAAGTGCATGTGGTATGGGACATGTGAATGAGTGAGGTACTAAGATTAGTGTGATAAGATAAGTCCCCTCTGAATATATGACCGGCTGGCATGTATCTGAAGGTGACAAAGAAACTAAGAGTTGCATTAAGAGTTTGAGACCTAGATTCACCTAAACCTAATTAAACACATAGTAAGACCAAACATACATTAAAAAATTAGATATTCAATAATCCAGTAAGATCCATTGTATAATCAAAATCCCAAGAGAAGATATTTGAGAGGTCCTTTGTCATATTAATGAGGTGAAATAGAATCATTAGTAGTGTATCCACATGTTGGTTTTAATAATGAGGTCTATATAGTGGTTTACCATGAGGATGAGTCTTTAAGATGACATTAGAAAGTAGTGTACATAGATTATTTAAAACCCTAAGGTGGGTAATATGAGAAAATTTTGAGGAAGAAATTTATTTAAGGTGGGTAAAATTGTAATGTCCCAAAATTCTCAAAAAATAAGTATGGGTCTTAAACACAGTTTTCAACCATAAACTTCAAAAGATAGATTTTGAAGCAATTTACCCAATTATTTGATGCATTGATTGAAATAAGAAATAAAAAGGGAAAGAAAAAATTCTTTGAATTCGAATATATAAATGTGGAGTAGAAAACTTGGACAACAAATTTTCCTTTTTCACTTATCGCTTTAATATAAGAGGAAAATATTTATAAATTCCCTTTTTCTCTCTCTTCCCTAGAAGTTACTCAAAAAGTCATAAAGTATATGATATATGAATTTCTAGGATTGTGTATCTTGATTTTGGACTCGGAGTCTCACAAAGGAAGATATTTGCCACTTTTCTAATTAAGTAAATGCATTAAACTTGAGTTTAATAACCTATATAGAAAGTATAGATAAAATTGGTCCAAAACCTAAATCTAACTATACAAAAAGAATCTAGACTCTTAGATTAACCTATGGTTCAATTTTGAGGCCAATGGGACTTCGTTTGACCCTCCAAATCAATTATAGAAGGTTGTCAATAGTTTAGAGGAATAAATAATCAAATACTTGATTTATATATTGATTTAACCAAAGATCCCGCTTTAATTGATTTATCATTCCTATTATATTGTCAATTTCCTCTATAGTTTCTTCTCATGCAATTTTTAAATGCGAACTCTCTCCCAACTGTTGGATGCCCATCGTGGGGTAGGAGAATTGTCTCCTACCTTGTGTAGGAGACTGATGATGAGCAAACAGACCACAAATACTTCTTTGACTCAGATCTCTCTCTGTTGTACCCCATTTTATTTAATTCCTTCACTGGTGCAATTGGGAGATCCACACAATCTTAGTCATCTCGACTTTTATGGGGTTTCCTACCCTAACGAGGGAATATCCTTTTAGAGTTAGACTCTCCTCATCGCCATGGTCTTACAGATGATGGTACCCACTCTCACACTTATTTATAAGAGATCCTAAATGATTGCGAGACCTAGAACAATGCTCCTCTCCTTCCAATTTTAACCCCCTTGTACCCCGAGCCACCTTAGCCTACTCGACTTGCCTTCTCTGATGAACTCGACCCCGCCTCCACCTCATGTGCTTTCCCGAGAAATTCACAGTGCGGTAAGGATCTCTTGTTCCCCTTCTTTATTTCCAAACCATTGGTTTGCCATGCATTGTGCCCGACGGTGATGCATCCTATAGCTGGACCTATGGACCTCACCAACATTCATTGGCCTTAGCCGTCTAGTGGCCCTTCAACCATGAAAGTTGAAATTTTGACTTCTCTTTGCTCTGACAATTCTTTCCTAGTCTTTTTTGTTACTCGCACACCCAATTGGGATGGCTTTGAGTGTTGAGCGTTGATGCTCTGGTTTGCTTCGAATGTAGTAAGAACTGAGGTGTTCTGGGAACCACAAGCTTCGTGTTTTGGTTTGCTTGGTTCACCCAGAGATGGGGAATGTTAGTCACCACACTTGTTTTCTACAAAAGGATTTGATTCCACAGAAAGGATTCTAGGTATCATCAGGGTCTCGCCATTGCTGACCTGCCATGGTTCTCGCAGGTGGAGAACAAGCGTGACGATGATAGTATTGAGATGCCATCAACATCTAAATTTATATGTCACGTTAGTTTAGGGCTTTTCTGGGTTTTCACATTTTGATGCCTGCTAGATAGTGTGTGCAACATAATTTCAGTTTGGCAGTGTCCTATTGGGCCAATGCTGCTCACGTGGCTTTTTGGCATTTTCCATTGGTCCACTCTATGAAAATTCACAGTAATTCAATCGTTGGTCAGAAAATTATGAATAAATAGTCGTTAGAAAGGAAATTTTGATTAGAATATGATTTCAGTTTTTTGAAACACTAATTCCATCATCCCTGACCATGTTTCCTTAAAGGACTCAAATTAGGGTTTATGATGTATTAATGTTGATAAATAATATAAATCATGTTAACTTTAGGAACATGGGAGTGACTCAGGACTCGAGAGATTAAATTAGGGTGTTCTTCAATAAAGGTAAGTAGGTCCATGCACTTTGAGTATTTAGTATTGGTTTTCATCGCTTTAAGATTATTGTATCATGATGATCAAGTTACATTATATGCATAGCTATGTATTAAATTTTCAAAAATTCTTGCATTAATGTTTCCTAAAAGTTATTTGATGATGCTTATGCTTTCAAATTATGTTTAAGATATTTATGCTATGATCATGTGAAATTCAATTAAAGTAAAGGGTTATTAAGTTAATGATGAATCATGTAATTGGTTGTATTATTTTGTCCTCGTCATGTTAATGTTGAGCTCTCTGGCCTTATGAGTTCAAATGGAACATAGGAACACGTATGAGTAAGTCATGAGTTCAAATGGAGAATTATGGCATTCATGTGAAAATCATGAGATCAAATGGAGAATTATTAATGGAACTTAAATTGCAAATCATGAGCTCAATTGGAGCACAGTTATGGAACTTTGCTGCAAGTCATGAGTTCAAGTTGAACATCAGGTGAGCCTACATGCCTTATGAGCATAATTGGTGCATAAGAATAGATGATATTATAATTAATTGCTAAGAGATACCATGTGAATCCAAGATTTACTGTGCATTTAGTTTCATATTTTACATCATTGTCAAGTTATTATGTTATTAGAACAGCTCCCAATGCCACTTACTCTAACATGTTTTTTACTTTGAATGCATGGTTGTGGATACGATGTCCACAGGAGGAAAGAATAAGAGAGATTAATCAAGGATCAAAGGAAATTGAAGTGAGTGCTTCAAAGTAGAAGTTTCCAGAACTTAGCTTGGTGGGGTTCCATCTACACCCTAGAATATCCCGTATCAAGTTTCCAAAGAAAATTTATGCCCTAGATTTGTTTTACCTTTTATGTATATGATTTTCAAAGAAAATTTATGCCCTAGATTTGTTTTACCCCTAGATTTGTTTTACCTTTTATGTATTAGATTTTCATTCAAGGATGAAATAGTTTATGTTATATGTTTTCCCTTTCAAGAACAATATATGAATCAATATTTCTAAGAAATTTATGGTGTTTCATTTATCTTGTTGCTATTGTATATCATGTTTTGTAATGTTCCTCCAAGCAAAGTGGCCCATGTTATGGAAAACATAGGGTTTGCTTCTGCTGATATATATGTGCTTGGAGGGGCGTTACATTTATGGTGTGGAGTACATCGGTTCACCCCTTTCCTATCTCCTGCATTTTTGTCATGTTTAATTATTTTCCATGTGATTTAAAGTGATCCCCGTAGTTTCCAAAGACTCCAATCTAGTAATCAACCAATTTAGAAACATAATCTTTCCATGCTTTGGATTCTCCACCACTAGCACTTTAGATGGATGATCTTGTTTCCTCAAGGGTAACTTTGAATCACTCATATAGAAGTGAAATATTTATCACTATGTGACTACTCTCTACCACCCACATATGGGTAATCAAGTTGAGGTATCCAATAGCCAAATCAAAGCCATAATTGAAAATACAACAAGATAATAAATGATTAAGCCCCAAAAATATTAAAAGTACTTAGGTCCTACAAACTTCTTACAAGACTCCCTTGGGCTCTACACCTTTCTATATGATTTATTGGTAATCTTTTCACTACTATAGTATGTCGAACAAAAGGCATGGTGATCTATACAACTAAACATTGATGTTTGAAGTGCGGGAGATAACTTCTAGTTATTATTACATGACCTAGAAGATAGTATGTGCATCTAAAAGGTGGACATCAAGGTGTGTAATGATGTCCACTTTAAGAGGAAATATTTTCAAATTGTAGATCAAGTGCTTCTACAAAATTCATCTCTGACACTTTTTATGAAATCTTAGGATGTAACAGTCAAGTCCTTTCATCATCAAGCATATATTCCCTCATGGAGCCACTACATGTGGAGTAAGAAGACTAGTTAATTGAAATTCAATGGACAAAATCTCATATGCTACTTCACAATGGTTGGCATAAAAGTTGTGATAGACTTAACTTTTGGCTTAATTTTGAGAATGAAATTTGCTTTAAGGTGTGTAGGACGTGATAGAGGTGATATTTTGACATTCTTAGTTTTACATATTATAATGATATATTTGATTGCATATGTTTGAGTTATTTTGGGAGTTTTAAGTATTTTGGTAAAGTTTGTATGATGTTTGACGTTAATCTGTGCCTTTTGAAGTATTTGAATGATAAATCAAATAGTAATATTTTGGGACTAAAATTGGTTGGAAAGTAGCTTGGAGTATATTTATTCATTGGTCAAAGTCTCATGATCAAAAGATATTCCTAGAAAAAGTTTTTTTACTTTTGAATATCATGTAATTATGTGTATATCAAGGTAAGTTGGAGAAAAGCGTTACCAATTTAGCCTAAGTTTTAATATAAACCTAGTGTCACACCTGTTACCAGCCTAGAAGGTCACAGATCACTAACTGAGTGGATCAATCCTAGTTGCAACTTTTAATTGAATGATCATAAACTAGTCTTCAAGCTACAAGCATTGTGGGTGACCAAAGTTAGCAATTGTGATGACTAGTTTTGTCAGAGATCGTGGGACAGTGGGGAGACCTGAACGAGTAGTTATTATAGAACTTGTGAAATGATCAAACGGACCCCTGATATTAGAGTACTGGTTCGGAATAGAGATATATGGAGTTTCGCCTTCCTTTGTCTCCTCATTGAACATGTAGGTGTGAAACAGAGGTAAGATAAGGAGAAAGAGAGGGTCAGTGATGGGTTTAGCGAGATCTAAGATAGGGAAAAGAAAGTTAAAGGTCTTAGGACCTCATCCCACTCGTTTATGATCCTGTCCATCGAGGCCTTGCTGGGAAACGAACTCCATCTAGCCAAAAGCAGAAACTAGAGCTCATGAAGGAGTCACCAGCCTTCTCATCCCATTCTGAATGTCGAGACAAGTTTTCCTTGCCTTTACGGTGCTTGCAGAAGAAGATCTGTGAGGCTTGGGTGTGCGGATGGGGTTTTCCACCTATACGACCATAACAACAGAATCTATTTCTGGTGGGTTCAACAAGAAGGAGATTTGGAGCCATGGCTGTATAATAGAGAAGCAGACGACTACATAAAGGAGGTTTATAAGTCTGGGGAAGCACCAGGAGAACTTGATCGGTGCCAAGGATCATGCCCTTCCTCGTTGGAGCAAGATGCAGCGGCGACGCCAAAGTCCTGGACACCGTTGAATAGTGTTGAACGTAATTTCAGAGAGAGGAGGAAATGAGCGAACCAGGTCCGCATGTCAAGAATCGACCGGCCCGCCTCAAATGAGCCAAACAAGAAGAGGTGCACACTCCTATGGGGAGTATGACCCACACCATTTGGGTGAAGCAGAGGCTGCCACATCAGCCCAGCCTTGACCAGAAAAAGGTAAATATCTTAGAAATTACCCACATCTAAATAATTCATAGTAAATAGCTCATATGTCAGAAAAATAAAAATAAGTAAAGAAATGTTAAAAAAAAAATAAGTAGAACAACATGGGACCATGATATCATTCTTTTGAAGATTAAATGTCAGTAATATCATGTAAGATATCATATACTTGTTTCGTAGATAATAAAAATTAGACGAAGGCCTAAAATTATGATAATATGTCAGTAAATTCAAATCATGTTTATAGTGCATTTGATATCATAGCTTGTAATGTTCATGCACAAAATCACATGAAATGCTTCACATAGCTATCTAGGCTAATAACCTTAAATGAAATGTAGAAAATACGTATGTGGTCAATAAATGTTGGAATATTCATTATAAGCTTATATCAATATATGGAACATCATATTTAATTATGAGATTATGATGATACACATAATTTGTGTTATACAATGATGATTGCTCTCAATGTGATATAAACCCTAATGTGCTTCATGAGTGTAATCTAGGGTTAATACATGCACACAATGAAATGGAAACTAATGGTCATACAATTGATTCTAATCTGGAATACAACATCATTAACATCCATACTAGATAACAAGATGACAAGACAAGTAATGATGGAAATATCCTAATGATCTAAGTAAAACCCTATAACTTGAACATAACTAAGGTTAAGATGATGAGAATCTGATGATTGCATATGTGATCTTGTCTTAATCAGGGTTTGACAAGGATGTAGTTGACACATCTCTGGAAAGTGGAAGGGGCATTGCACAATCCAAATGGCATTCTCCGGTAGGCAAATGTGCCACTTGGACAAGTGAATGTCATCTTTTCCTGATCCGCCGGATGCACAACAATCTGAAAATATCCTGAGTATCCGTCAAGAAAATAGTAGAAGCTCTGCCCAGCCAATCTCTCTAAAATCTGATCAAGAAATGGGAGTCGGTAGTGATCCTTCTTTGTCTTTTCATTGAGCTTCTGGTAATCAACGCACATTCTCCACTTGGATTTCTCTCTCACCGGCATAAGCTCACCATCGTCATTTTCTACAACCGTAATCCCACCCTTCTTGGGCACAACTTCGATGGGACTCACCCACATACTGTCAGAAATGGGATAGATGATCCCTGCATCAAGCAACTTTACAACCTCAAACTACACCATGATATGAGTTCAAAAGTTCTTGAGTATAACCTAAAGGTTCACTTCCATAAGATGGAAGTAGGTACATGAAGAACTTGATGTTAGTACCGCTCATCACCCCTAACTAATGGTTAGTATGATCCAGACTAGAGGGTCTGATGAGAGCATGTGTGCTCATTCAGGGTGATACATGGAGACAGTTCTTGTCTTCGATAAAATATGACGATAACCACCATAGCATGTATTAGGATGTAAAGAAGCTCTATAAGGGAGGTTGTGTCGGTCACCACTTCATTAAGGTGATGTTGGTGGGGGGACCTCGCGAAGGTCAGAAAAAGACCACAGTGTCTACAGATGAAGTCACTTTGATCATGCAATGGCTGAAGGGAGCCTAGGGATGACGAGTCGTAGGCTGATGCAAAGTAGACTGACATATAGTTCACTGTGGGAGAATATGTGATATGAAAATCTGACCCCTCTGAGCTATAGCTGAGACAGATAAGTCCCCGATACCTAGACCCATTTGAGATGGATTGGTGGAGAAGGATAAGTTTGAACTTACCCCTCAGGATAAAGTAATGTGTGATGAGTTCCATGTGTCCAATTTAGAGCACTATGTGAGGTACCCAGACCATGTGCGGAGCAATGAACCTAGTGAGCCCCAAGGGAGGTTGAAATGACCTGAGACACCTATGAGGTTTATAGATGCCAAGGTGAAAGAACTCAGAGAAAAGAATATGTGATGATAAAGTTTCTTTGAAAGTGTCATGGATAGGGCAAAGCCACATAGGGGGCAATGATGGACATGGAAAAGTCTTATCCTGAATTGTTTGTTTGCTTGATGAAATTTTGAGGAAAAAATTCCTATAAGAGGGGAAGGATGTTACAACCCCAACTTTTGGGTTCATTTGGTGAGAAATGTAATTTCCCATATTAAAGATATTGGAACAAATAATGATATAATTTGTTTTGAATAAATGAGTTTCGTTTACAATAGCCTTGTTGGTTGTTTTGTGGGCTTTTGACACGCGTATAACGTGTGTGTAATACGCAAGTGTACGTGTCGAAGTAATATGGGATTATGAGTCTTGAGTTATCGAACACGGGGAGTTTTGAGATTAAAGACTATTACTAATTAGGATTGATCAGCTAAGCCGAAAACAAGAGTTGATTGAAAAAAGAAAATAAAAATAAAAGAAAATAAAAATAAAAGAAAACAAAACAATCGATTAAATGGTTGGTTTAATCAATTAAAAATGGAATCCTTAGGATTGTGGTTTCACTGCAGGTTCTCGTTGTACTAATTCCTACACAATTATCCTAATTCGTCTCTTATTACGGGTAGTGGCTTGTGGTCAGAATTGCTCGCTTTCGTGATACAATTCACTACCTAAATCTAGGTCGGTTCCACGGTAGTAGTAACCTATACCCTAAACTAGGTGCATGAAGATCATACTCTGGGTTTCCACCATTAACTGTACATCACCTTGTTCAAAGGATTTATTAGTTAATGTGATTATCATCTCTTTTCAACCATTAATTCTTCTTTCAAAGTAATTAAAGGTATTAGATTATCATTAGGGTGATCAATCATAATGATATAATGGAGAAAATGACATCATACCACGGATTTGAGAGACAAATTATGATAAACTATGTAAAAAGTATCATACAACGATTACCCGAGCTACTCCCGGGTCCTAAGGAATTACAGTTTTTAGCCAAAATAGACGACATGGTATCACAGTAAGTCAAAAAGATGTAAAACATGAATTTTGAGATACAGTAAATTGGAGAAAGGGTTAAAGAGTGGATCTGGAGAAGATGGAAAGAATTTACCGTCGTTTCCGCCGCCAAAATGCCTCAGAGGTCTTCCGTGTAGGGTTCCTCTACTTTTCTCTCTCCGTTCGGCTGTCGTATCGTCCCCCCGTGATAGATCTCCTAATTGCGGTTTTAATGATGTCTTTTACAACCGTCGTACATGTTTAGGTCAAGAGGAAACCTAAAATGTAATTTTTAATACAATATGTGTTAGATTTAACACATTAAAATTTGGTCTGTAGCGTCTGAATCGATGGTATCGAGTTGGAAGTCGATAGTATCGACTCCTTCATAGTAAAACGTCCTTTTCCTTTTCAATCTGGAGCAAAAAATATTTGTACTCTGATGCCATGTCGCTACCATCGAGTTGCAAGTCGATGGTATCAACTTTGCTCCAGTAAATAATAATTATCTGCAATAAAATAATCAATGAATAAAATCAAATAATTACTATAATAATTAAAACATGTAAAATGCATGTAAAATACATGTAAAAATATAAGAAATAATACACAAGTGATTTTTACTAATTTGGTAAAATATGTATTAAAAGATATTCAATTAAGCACAAATGACACAGAAAATAACCAAATTAGATATCAAAATAATGACAATTTGTGCATACATCACACCCCTAAGCTTGAATATTGCTCGTCCTCGATCAACACTACTCTTTGGTTTATTTTAAAAAGTCATCAAGAAGACAAGTACCTATGAATTATTTTTTCTAATTGCCCTCCACCAGTCGGTCCCAAACTGATCCTTACCAACCACTGAACAAGTAACTACTCTAAAGAGATCAATCATGTTCATAATAGATGTCCACAATAAGATTAATGAAAAACACTATGAAGAAGTTAATATCATGGCTAGTAGGATACATGCTTGATGCACCATGTGATCTCCCTATCTACATTGCTCTGATCTACCTAAATAAACTACTTAGAAGCAGATCCCCAAATTAACATGGATGAGGGGATTAATTATGATGGTGGCCTACCATGCAGAGCAATGGGTGGAAAAATTGGGTGGCTATGAAAATAGAATTCACAAGAATCATCCAAATTATTTATGCAAAAAGTAAAAATATGATGCACCTGTATGATGGATAAAATGTGAATGTATGACTTCTAATGACTATTTTTTTATTTTGGTAGAATGATGCATGCAATGGATGTCTCATCCTAATGATGAGTATAAGTGGAAATGTGTTTATAAAAAGAATCACAATCCCCTCATTTATTGCTTAGAGAGAATATGACATTGAAATTAAAAATCCTTTTCCTCCTTTTCTCCTCTTTTTTTCTTTTTCAATAACTCTTTTTTCTCTTCCCTTTTATTTTAGCAAGATAAATACTTCATGCTTGGGCTTTTTTTTAATTTATTTTTTATTTTATTTTTTTGGAGGAGTAAGGATAAACACATTTTTTCACTCTTACATGAGAGAAGATCATAGAAGATAACAAATATGTAATGCCTTATGAAATATGCAATGCAAATGAAACTATATGTGATTTTGTTATGCAAACTACAAATGCTCAAAAGATGATATGCAAATTTTTTCCTTTTCTAATGCATAATAAAATGAACTAACTATATGCTTCCTATCATGCCTTGTAATGCAAACAAGAGGAAAATAACTTGGATTAAACTTGATCATCCTATGGTGGTGAATGAATATGAATGGAAGGTGGATGAGATCACATGACTAAGAGACAATGTCTTTCCCAACCATGATATGTCCCTCTTCTATCAACTTATGTAACAAGGTAACCTTATAGTTTATTTCTAAAATTCACATTAAAGATCATGTTACCGTTTGGTTGGTTTGGACTCAAACATCATCGTCATAACACAAGCCATAGGGTTAAGTTGGGTATTTCATTCAATCAATATGTCTTCAAGCTGACTAATCCAAACAATTCATCCAACTATGTACTCTTAAACATAGAAAATTTAGCTTAAAGTGCAAAGCATAATAGCACATTCCAATTTTTATTTAAAATTTTCAGAATTGATACCACATCATCAACAAACGGCTAATCCTAACCAAAATTTTATATTTTGTCCACAATTACACTAGATAGAAGTGGACCCTAAGAACAAAATGAAAAATCTAATTTTTCTGAAACAAAAACATGTAGATGTATGATATAAAGAAAAGATGCAAGAGGTAAATATAGAAGCACCATTCCATTCCCCCCCTAAGCTTGAATATGACATTGTCCACAATGTCAAAAGTAAAGGAAGACAAATGGAACAATTATACCAATATGTGAGCTCAGATCTGGGCAAAAGACGGGTGGGTGGGATCCACATGAAGACATGCCCTCCAATAAGCACTCGAGCTCGGTGAAGTGTCGGTGCTTTCTTAGCTTGTGAGATGGCACTGATGAGAACTCAGTACTACCGACAGTAAAGTCGGTGGTACTGACTCAATGCATCCCTGCACATTGAATGCACATATCAAGGCACCTTTTTTTTACTTGCATCAAAACTAGATATCACAATCTACAAATAGGAATGTAAAAGTAGAATTAAAAGTTTAACAAAATAAACCTAATTGGTGGGTTGCCTTCCACAAGATTCCTTGTTTAACATCCTAGGATGGACACATGTCAATCAACAACAATCAGGTGGTCATGGAGGAGGGTAAAGCTCTCTCCGCCTCTTCCTTCTAAACTTTTGGTTCCTTGTAACAATGAGAAAAAATAAATAATAGTTAGAAGACCAACATGTATGGTTGACGTTCCATTTCAACAGTAAATTATCATTTCAATGAACATGAACATAAACATGACTCACAATCAAGTCTTGATGTGGAAGCACATGCAGAAATAGATAGCCATGAGGTGAAAGGTATAATGATGATTGATCCTTAATTTCTATGACCATCCCCAATGGATCACTCCTATCTACACATAATGGAGGGGTTATATCAAGGGTGAATTTATGTGCCTCCTCCTCTTCTAATAATTCAATTCCCCCACATTCATTAATATCATCACAAAAACTTTCAAAATTATCGTCTGGATATATATCCCATATAGGATCCTCAATAAGGAAATGAAGAGATGGGTCTTGTGGTGAAGGAATTATGTGATGAGTAATGGGAAATTCCTCCATCTTTTCACTCTCAATATCCTCTTCCTCACTCTCTTCCTCCTCTCTAAGATCACTATCAAATAAAATTAGATCCTCCTCTCCTTCACTCATATCCCAAACACATGTATAAAAATTGTCATCAACATTATTTGCATCATTCTTCTCATTTTCCTCATCAGATCCCCAATCATATTCAAAATCAATCCTAGGAGTCGAGGGTGTGGGTGTGGGATCAATGGAAGGGCATGGTAGAGGTGATTCTAAAACTTCTTCCAATAGTGTTCTCCTCTCTCTCTAATTCCTTATCCTCAACCTCAACTTCTTTCATTTTCTCTATTCTACCCCATCCTCCATTTGAAATAGGACCTTTGCGATTTAAAACATATTGAACCATAATCCTAATATGCTCACGATGAATTTCCTTTGAGGTTTTCTCATGATGTAATGAAGGTGGACTCAGACATCTATAACCTACATGTGCATTTCCACACTCAGAACAAATAGGGGCCATTTGCTTTTTTTTTTACTTTTTTTTTAAATGAAAGAAGACTAACTACAAAGAAAAATTTAGATGAATATGTACAATGCCTACACTAACAGTAAAGTTTTATGCAATGAAAAATGGGAAGAAAAAAAAACTAAAAAAAGAAAATAAATACAATGGCCTAGAGTGGCCGATCCTAACTTTTTATAGTGTTAACCATGCCAACTCCCCGGCAACGGCGCCAAAAGCATGAAACGCGTATAACGTGCGTGTAATACGCAAGTGTACATGTCGAAGTAATATGGGATTATGAGTCCCGAGTTATCAAACACAGGGAGTTGTGATATTAAAGACTATTACTAATTAGGATTGATCAGCTAAGACGAAAACAAGAGTTGATTGAAAAAGAAAATAAAAATAAAAGAAAACAAAACAATTGATTAAATGGTTGGTTTAATCAATTAAAAATGGAATCCTTAGGATTGTGGTTTCACCGCAGGTTCTCATTGTACTAATTCCTACACAATTATCCCAATTCGTCTCCTATTCCGGGTAGTGGCCTGTAGTCAGAATTGCTCACTTTCGTGATACAATTCACTACCTAAATCTAGGTCAGTTCCACGGTAGTAGTAACTTATATCCTAAATTAGGTGCATGAAGATCATACTCTGGGTTTCCACCATTAACTGTACATCGTCTTGTTCAAAGGATTTATTAGTTAATGTAATTATCGTCTCTTTTCAACCGTTAATTCTTCTTTCAAAGTAATTAAAGGTATTAGATTATCATTAGGGTGATCAATCATAATGATATAATGGAGAAAATGACATCATACCATGGATTTGAGAGACAAATTATGATAAACTATGTAAAAAGTATCATACAAAGACTACCTGAGCTACTCCTGGGTCCTAAGGAAATACAGTTTTTAGCCGAAAATGGACGACATGGTATCACAGTAAGTCGAAAAGATGTAAAACATGAATTTCAAGATACAGTAAATTGGAGAAAGGGTTAAAGAGTGTATCTGGAGAAGATGGAGAGAATTTTTTGTCGTTTCCACTGCCAAAACGCCTCTGAGGTCTTCCGTGTAGGGTTCCTCTATTTTTCTCTCTCCGTTCGGTTGCCGTATCATCCCCCGTGATAGATCTCCCAATTGCGGTTCTAATGGTTCTTTTATAGCCGTCGTACATGTTTAGGTCAAGAGGAAACCTAAAATGTAATTTTTAATACAATATGTGTTAGATTTAACACATTAAAATTTGGTCTGCAGCGTTTGAGTCGATGGTATCGAGTTGGAAGTCGATAGTATCGACTTCTTCACAGTAAAACGTCCTTTTCCTTTTCAATCTGGAGCAAAAAATATTTGTACTCTGATGCCATGTCGCTACCATCGAGTTGCAAGTCGATGGTATCGACTTTGCTCCAGTAAATAATAACTATCTGCAATAAAATAATAAATGAATAAAATCAAATAATTACTATAATAATTAAAACATGTAAAATGCATGTAAAATACATGTAAAAATATAAGAAATGATGCACAAGTGATTTTTACTAATTTGGTAAAATATGTATTAAAAAGTTATTCAATTAAGCACAAATGACATAGAAAATAACCAAATTAGATATCAAAATAACGACAATTTGTGCATACATCAGCTTTATTGGCTATTGGGCCCAATAATGAGGAAAAGACAAAAGGAATTCCATTAATAATAAGAAATGGAGAAAAGAAAAATGTAGAAACCTCGAGAAGGCAAAAGTATATAATCCAAAGGTGGATTTCATGCCTCTTGGGTTTCTTGGGTTCCGAGGAATCCAAAGTTGCAAAGATAATGCAAAAAGAAAAGAAAAGATCAATTAAATATTTTTTTATTAAGAACGAAATTGGAAACAATGATAAAATGTGGGAAATAAGTGAAAAGAGGTATAATTGAGTTACCCTTGGTGGATTTTCATATCCAAATGATTCCTAATGTTAAATGGAATGTTGGTGAGGAAAATGAAAAGAAAGATAAAGAGAAATCCTCAAAAAGAGATATTTTAATAAGAAATAAATAAGATAATGAGAAATAATGAATATAGATGCATTTAGAAGGATAATAAGTATCCTTAAAAAGGAATTTCGAAATTTTAGAGTTTCTTGGGGTCCAAGGAGCCCCAATGGAGAAGAAAGAAAGAAAAATACCAATAATAAAAAATAAGAAGATAATGTAATACATCATTAATGACTTTTTGATAATATCAAAAAGAGATGTTATTTGCTTTAAGAAATTAGATTTTCTTAGCCAATAGATTAATAAGGCAAGTACAATGAGAATAAAAGAGGTAATTTTCGAAATCCTAATATCTAAGGAATAAAGGATATCAAAGGGTTTTGTTTAAAGAGAGAAGATTACTTTTTCATGAAGGAATATAGTGTCCTAGTAGGAAGGAGACTTGGATTCGTGAATAGCCAACCTAGGGCTTCGTTACCCACCCCTATATAAAGGGTAGAGCCTCGGCTCGAGTTCAGGAGAGATCCCACGTCTCCCTCTCTCTTCCCAATCTCCTTCTTCATGAAGTCTTCGCTCAAAACCCTAAGATAAAGGTATAGCTCGACCATGGAGCAATGAGGGATCGTTAAGTAGTTTTGAAGGAAGCAAGATGCTCCCACAACAACTGAGGAGGGAATGGCCATCACCACCTTTCTCCCACTGTCGCGCGGCACTACAGAAGGGTCTACAGCACAGCCGCGTGTCGCAGGCCCAGTGACCCTACACTCAGCCATCCGGGCCAAGGGTGGAAGCTTGGGCGGATGCATTGGAGGGTGTCGGAGTCAGAGTTGCAGTCGCCGGTGGCCTCTTGGTCCAGGAGAGGGGTGGAGAAGCCACACCGATCGTAGCTAGGGCGACGCAACAAAGCTGCGTAAGGTTGAAGAAGACGATGGTCGCATTGGTCCATTATGCCCCTCCGTGGGCTGAAGAAGTTATCTCTTAACCGAGGGTGTTTTCATCATTTCAAAATGTTTTCAAGATAGTTGAGTCACGTTGCATGGAAGGGACACATGGCGCCCTCTGATTGGCTCTAGTATGTAATATCTTGCAAAAATTGTATTTAAATATCAGTAGCTCGGATGGATACATATAAAATATGAAAATTGCTCAGAAAAATGAGAGGAATTCATTAAAAATGGTTTTAGAGGCTAATTCCTCTTGATATTCGAAAAGTAGTGTAATTTATCAATTTTAATGAATTAAAGATTAAGAAACCCTATTTGGAGATGATTAATGTATTTGGTAGGGTTTAATAGATGATTAAAGTTGAAATTAACCTGTTAATTGTAAAAAGGTATATTGAGAACAAAAAGGATGAACTTTGCACGTAATTGGTTTAATTCAGAAATTCATGTGCATAAATATGCTTTAATGGGCCTTGAAACCCTAATATTAGTAAATGTGACTCATAACGGTTTTAATTGTTCAATTTCATGATTAAAGTTGAGATATGATAATGCTAATCTATTTTGAGTATAAAAGTTCCTAATTGTGAATAAATACCCTTAATATAGTAATTAGGGTTTTCTAATGGATAAAATGTGGAATTAGTAATAAATGGAGTTCATAGGTGAATTAGACCACAATGAACTAGGAATTGATGATAAATGAGCATAATGATCTTGTCATGGATTAAAAGGATAAAAATGGTAGATTTAATGTAAAAGAGCCTTAATGGACTTAATTGATGGTTAATTATGCTTTTTTTGAAATTAGGATTTGTGAGTAATTGTATAAAATTAGGGTTTAAATAGTAAGAGATGAAGGGAAACCCTAATTGCAATGGAAACCCTAAAAATGGACTAGAAACCCTAGAAAGTGAGCTAGGTTTAATAGATCTTGATTGCATGATTAATAATAGGAAATTGTATGCATATTTCAGGATCTCATAATGTGCTTGCTTGCCTATTTGGATTTCTTGGTTGGATTATTCTGTCTCAAATCAGCCTGATAGGTATGTGGTTACGCTTATGGTTAATCGCTTCAGATTCATGGCGATTCCCGAACATTTTTATCAGTTGCCTGAAAATAACTGCTTGGATGACTTTTAATTCATGCAACTATAAAATGACTATGACTATCACCATAAGTATGCATACATGACTGACTCAAATCCTGGTCCACCTCTGTGGCTTTGCAAATGCTAAAAATGGTAACCTAGAGTAAGGTCTAGGCTATCATAAGTTAGAAATTGGGCTACCCATGTGTAGTGCCATGAGACTCTATAGCATGCCAAGAGTTAAGGAGTGGGCTACCTACGGGTAGTGCCCTGTGACTCAACCCTAGAAACTGATTCACCTATTAGATAGGATCATGAGGGGTTAAATGGGGATCTACCATAAGGAAGGTAGCATCTAGGTCCACTGCAGGGACAAAGCAGAAGTTAGGGTATGTAAGGATTGAGCTGTTATGTTGAAAATGTAAAGTTGTTTATTAAATCATATTTGACTACAATATGTTATTACAGTTAATTGCACGATTATTATTTCCCCCACATACCAGTATAATTCATTTATGCTGACCGATGTTTTGTTTGTCGGTGTTTTAGGTACAAGTGAAAAGAACAAACAGTAAAGTGGCATTTGTGGAATTAAATGAGAATTAAAGTGAAAATGAGGATTAGTTAGACTCCAGATGTGGATAGAAGTAGATGTCCAAGTTTTTGAAAAAGGTATGCGAAGTTAATTTTTGTTACAGCCTTTCAGTTTAGTTTAGTAGAATTTGATAATTATTATAGATTATTTGTCGAACCTTTGATCTAGAAATTGGGATAACGGCTTTGACCTCTTGGTCTCCCTTAATTGGGGGTTACTGGGAGGTGGGGTCGTTACAATTGGTCAGTTCTAAAACTCGATCACTGTGAGGCATTGCCTTGAACAAGGGGAGTTGAATGATGAAAACATGTGTAGATGCAAACATAAAAAATTGAAACTTAAGTAAAAATAGAGTGGTATATGAAGCTAGTATAATATGTAACACCTTTCTCTACCACGAACTTAGATATTTACTCAACTTTGAGAAAACACTACACTAAAGATAAAGGGAAAAAACTATGATGGTTAGACCACAAGATATGGTTTATATTCATTTAGCAAAATGTCCTTCACCTAGAATAAAATTTGATTATGCATATGATTTTATCATTAGATGAACTATTTCTTCTAATGTGAAGATGATTCTACATTGAAAATAATATAATCTAAAAATTGAATATCATGAAAGAATATAACACTTAGGTGGGTTTGGAATAACTGACTTTGTTTTACATTAATGTCTTCATACCTATAGCTCAATTTTATAATGGAGATGAGAATAACGTGAGTGTCTAGTCAACTTGTGTGATGTCCACAAATTTTCTAAAACTTTATCTGATGTGTGACGTCCAAATTGAAACTAAACCTCAGCGAGCATCCCAATTTAAACACCACACACTAGTCTAAGAAGAAGAAAATCAAGGGAGTCAGTAGGAAACAATAGTAGCACATGCACATGAACAATAAACAAACCACAACATATGTTCACCATTCAACATATAATTACATAATAAATTGTTACAACATTTGATATTACATATTGAACAACAAACTTATACATATATATGTACTACCACTAAACAACATGATCTTAAGACAACGGGTCCACCTGTACATCAACTCTCCGTACAACTCTCAACTATTTTGATTCTTCAAGATCATATGGCCATATCACCTAAATAATAGATTACATGTTAGCATAATATTCAAGAATTGAGTATACCTTTGTGTATTTTTATATACCTCTCATTAATAATACTTGGAAATAAGATAAACTAGAACTTGGCAATAATAAACAAATATAAGAAAAGGCATATACTTGAACAAAGATGTTTATTAACAAAAGAGAACACATATCTTAGGCACATTTTCCATTATATCAACCATGCATTTACTACCTGAGATTTGAATGCATTAAGGCCTTATGATCGACTACCAAAGAGTTGGATCATTTCATAATGTTATCAGACTATCAAAGAGTTGGATCACTTTCAAGTACTTGACTACCAAAGAGTTGATGTACTTTATTTTCCAGCACTTGACTACCAAAGAGTTGAAGTGTTTTTTTATAATAGAACAAATATATTATGTTTCATGTGTTCATAGCCATAAGTATGGAAAATCAAGCAACATATCATACAATAACAATCATTTCATCCAATAGCATATGCCATATATTCGACTACACATATCATACAAGCATACTGTTTATAAGCCAAGTAAGAGGTAAAGTGTACCTTAGAAAGAGATATCATGATAACCACATTTTTGATGTCAACTATGTCCTTGTCAAACCCTGATTAAGACAAGATCACATGTACCATCATCAAATTCTCATCATCTTAACCTTAGTTATGTCCATTTTAGGGTTTTGCGTAGATCATTAAGATATTTCCATCATTACTTGTCTTGTCATCTTGTTATCTAGCATTGAGGTTACTTATGTTGTATTCCAGATTAGAATCAATTGTATCACTATTAGTTTTCATTTCATTATGTGCATGTATTAACCCTAGATTACACTCATTAAGCGTATTATGGTTTATATCACATTGAGAGCACTCATCATTGTATAACATGAATTATGTGTATCAACATAATCTCATAATTATATATGATGTTCCATGTACTGATATAAGTTTATAATGAATATTCCAACATTTATTGACCAAATATGTATTTTATACATATTATATAGGGTTATTAGCCTAGATAGATATGTGAATCATTTCATGTGATTTCATGAATGAACATTACAATCTATGAAATCAGATGCACTATAAACATGATTATGGATTTACTGACATATTATCACAATTTTAGGCCATCACTTGATATTTATTATCAATGAAACAAGTATATAACAACTTACATGATATTACTAACATTTATGCTTCAAAAAAATGATATCATGGTCTCATGTTGTTCTACTTATTTCTCTGAACATTTTCATACCTTATTTGTAATTTTCTGACATATTAGCTATTTATTATGAATTATTTATATATGGGTAATTACTGAGATATTTACCTTTTCTGGTCAAGGTTGGGATGATGTGGCGGCCTCTGGTTCACCCAGCTGGCATGGGTCATACTCCCCATAGGGGTGTGTGCCTCTTCTTGTATGGTTCGTTTGAGGCGGGCTAGCCAGTTCTCTGGTACGCGGACCCGGTTCGCTCGTTTCCTCTTCTCTTTGAAATTACATTCAACGCGATTCAACAATGTCCAGGACTCTGGAGATGCCATTGTGTCTTTCTCCGGTGAGGAAGAGCATGATCCTTGGCACTGATCGTCTTCTCCTGGTGCTTCCCCAGGCTTATAAACCTCTTATCTATAGTCATCGACTTCTCTATTATACAACCATGGCTCCAAATATCCTCCTTGTTGAACCTGTCAGAACTAGATTCTGTTGTGATGGTCGGATAGGGGGAAAACCCCCTTTGCACACCCAAGCCTCACAAATTTCTTCTTTAAGCACCGCAAGGGCAAGGAAAACTCATCTCTACATTTAGAAAGGGATGAGAAGGCTGGTGACTCCTTCATGACCTCTAGTTTCTCCTTCTGGCTAGATGGAGTTTGTCGCTCAGTAAGGCCTCCATGGAGAGGAACAGAAAGGAGTGGGATGAGGTCCTAAGACCTTCAACTTTCTTTTCTCTATCACAAATCTCACTAAACCCTATCACAGACTCTCTCTTTCTCCTTCTCTTACCTCTATTTCACACCTGCAAGTTTGGTGAGAAGACAGAAGGAAGACGACACTCCATATCCCTCGATTTCGAACCCGTACTCTTATGTTATGGGGTCCGTTTGATCATTTCACTAGTTTGAGAATCACTACTCGTTTGGTTTCCCCAGTTCCCTATGATCTCCCACAAAACTAGTGATCGTAGTTGCCAACTCCGGTCACCCACGATGCCTAGTCTAATCGTAGCTTGAAGACTAGTTTATGATCGTCCAATAAAAAGTTGTGAGTAGGATTGATCGAACCACTTGGTGATCTGTGGCCTTCCAAGCTGGTAAAAAGTGTGACACTAGGTTTATATTAAAACTTAGGCTAAATTGGTAAAGCTTTTCGGCAACTTACCTCGATATACACATAATTACATGATATTCAAAAGTAAATAACTTTTTCCAGGAACATCTTTTGATCATGAGTCATTGACCAATGATTATATATAATCCAAGATACTTTCCAACCAATTTTGGTCACAAAATCTTACTATTTGATTTATCATACAGATACTTCAAAAGGCACAAATCAATGTCAAACAACATACAAACTTTACCAAAACACTTGAAACTCCCAAAATAACTCAAACATATCGATTCGAATACGTCATTATAATTTTAAAACTAAGAATGTCAAAATATCACCTCTATCACATTATACACACCTTAAAGCAAATTTTGTTAGTGAAGTACCTTGGTTGGAATGTTCAACCCTCATACCCTAGGCCTAAGACTAACATAGTTAGTTTCAAATATATATATCAGACATAGTGGATGCACCCTTTTTCCCCTCTAGGTTATGCACTAAGTTATAGTTTAAACCTTTTAAGGGGTGGAGTTTCATACAGTATATTCATTAGGAATCATACTAACTTAAGAAAGGACCATGGTTAACAATGGTTAGAATAAGTAAAACCTGGACAACTCCTAGTATTAATGTCAAACATATGTAGAGGCTACCAAACTGAGAACTCCAGATGATCCTTGCTAATCATACCATCATAAAATTACCTCAACAATTAATATAGATTTTAAGATTTTATCTTGAGATATCCTTAACGAATGTATTTATTCAGATGTAGGTAAAAGTAAAATTTGACTTCAAAGCTCAAATTAATATTCTATACCCCAAACCGCTAATTATTATATGGTAAGGATGACTATATAGTATAGGCTAGGGTGAACATACTCAGTATGGTGGAATTTTTGAGCTTTTCCCATTGGACCCTTTTAGATAATAAGGTGTTAATGATGTTTATGATGATGATGAGGAGTAGGTGATGATGTCGATGATATTAATGATGATGATGTTGTTGTTAATGATGACGATGATAATGATGATGATGATGATGATGATGATGATGATGATGATGATGATGATGATGATAAGGAAATTCTCCTTAGTAGTAATAATGATAGGAATCATGGTGCTTCAGGATTGATGTTTATACGCAAAAGTAGTTCACCAATTTAGCGGTCACAATCTGAATGGTTCTATTGGGAAATTTGTAAATGAAGACTGGTTATTCATGCTTAATTATGAAAGATGAGGATCTTTAGACCAAACTAACACTCAGGTCTAGTGGTGGATGGATTTTAGGGACAAAATCCTCTTTAAGGGGTGGAGTGTTGTGACATACTCAATTCTGGACACATAGGCTAATCCTCCGTTCTTCTAGGCCCCTACTTAATTATATTGTTATCCAATATCCCTCTTTTCTTCCTCTTGATTTTATTTCAAATAGGTACCTTTTAGTGTGCATAATTCCCTATATTTGTGATAGATTAGACCTTGTTGAGACATAATAGCCAAATTTACTCAATTGTATCCCATGGACACAAATCTTAGGATGTTATAACCCTAATAATTGAATTATAGGAAATTGGTGAATAATGATGCCACACTCTTGTCCTTATATTAATTTAATACCTAGCATGGCCCTAGGACCTTAGAGAGAGATAATTGTAGTAAATAAATAGCAATTACCCTATTTGATTATTAAGATGAACTTAAAAACTCTAATATAATGATTAAGTGAATTATGGGTAAAATATAGAGAAATTAATCTCAAAATGCATAATTAAGTCTAAATTTGTGATCAACATACCCAAATTAGGTAACCCGCCAATTTTGAGCCTAATCGAATATCATACACACCCCTAATCACAAATTAGAAGATAGGATATAAGTTTGAGTGCCTTTATATGATTTATCTTGATATCACGCTCCTTTTCCCTATGTTCCAGATTATTTAAATGTCACACTACATTTCAGTCTGTTGATGCTTAAAAGGTTTCACGTAGATCTGTATCAGGTTGGGTAAGCGGGAGTTGAACTTTGTCTCCCACCCCCAACATCCCCACACAACAGAACGCTTGGTCAACCGGTTCTCCTAGACTCGTTATTCCTCGTCGTCCTCGCTCTACACAGGTTTGTTTCTCATGATTTGTTTGCCTTTAGGTTCGTATCGTCAATTTGGTCCCTGTGATCCCTGACTCTCTCTCTCTGTCTCAAGTCCTAGGTATAAAGTACCTAACTTTCCCCCTCCTCCAGTGGTAGCGGCCGCCACACCCACTTGGCATCTCTTCTTCAAACCACCTTCAATTTTTCCAGATATCATGTTAGTTTGCTCCTTCACCTTCTACCTCTCTCAATTGCTCTTGAGGATTTCTAGTTTGGGCCCCAAGGTCCACTTCTTCTCTGATGAGAAAGCTCAGAGCGCAGTGCCTGGAGCCACCTCAGAGCAATTCCTTTCCAGGTAACCATCTATAGATCGTCCTCTTTCATTCCATATATGCATCTCGTCCCAATTCTTTCTGGGTTGTCGGGTCGACAAACGTCGTTGCCTTCCTCTGTTTTGGCTTTCTGATGAGAAGGGATCCTCTGGTCCCTGACCCTAGAAACCCAACTAAACCGATCGTGGATGGTCGGTGGGACATCTGGGATCACATCACACTGGTTGTAACATCCCTGACCTGGGTTATGAGTCAACCCTAGGTGTTTTGCCTAAATATGTAATTAAATCTTTGTGATTAACTCTGAGCATGTAATTAAGTTTCTCAGAAACGTATATTTTAGTATTTGCTCCTTTTTATTTAAAGTTGTAGCATTGTTTTGATATACAGGGACCTATGTGCAATTTACCCAGTTGAAAGGGTTAGCTTGCAATTTGCACATGACGAGATGTTCCTCTGATGTTGAGACATCATGAGAATCTCTTTGGCAAAGTTTGAGGGATTTCCCAAGCTAGAGCACCAAGGTGCAGCTGTGGAAGCAATCCCAGGGCTTGAAACCCTAATTTGGGGTAAAATGCAATTTACCCAAATAAAGGGATGCAATTTGTAAAGAATGTCATCTAAAGTATCTTTTTAGACTCTTGCCATCATTTAGAGAAGAAATGATGAGGAATTCACCTCAATTGAGTTATCAAGTTAAGAAATAGGCTTTGTGATTGAATAATCAGGGTATATGTGCAATATCCCTTTAAGTATGAACTTTATTATTAGATTGATCTCCTTTACCTTCTTTTCCTAAGACCTTAAGAGAATGTTTGCCCTTAGAATAAAGAGGAAGGGACGATCAAGTAAAGAAGGAGGGACCTAGTTGGAATTATGGACAACTTATGAGCTAATGTTGAAAATCCTACCCCATGTATATAAGCTCTCCTTCCCTTAGTTGCAAGGGAACTTACCCTTCGTTCCCTTACTGTTTCATTTCACCAAAGACGACCAAGGACTGCCTTGGAGCTAAGGAGGACGACCAAGGGGTGCAAGGTAGGTTTAAACCCCTCTTCTTGCCTAATTCCATGGTTAGAATTCGAATTCAAGGTCAGCTTCATGGCTAATTCTCGAAACCCTATCTTTCTAGCCGTCTCTTTTCATCCTTCCTTGGAGTTTTCACCTTGGCCAACCTGTAAGAACTCAAGGACGCCATTAGAGATTGGAGCTTGAAAGCTTGGAGCTCAAGAAGCAAGCTTTAGGCGGGTTTTATAACTCTAAACCCATGCTTTACTATATGCATCTTTATATGAGTTTTGATGATAGCTCTTAGTGTTTCCCTACTTTTCCCTGCTATTTTGCAAGCAAACCCGTGGGATATCTGTACTGTTCTTGAGCTAGAAGATGAAGGCGTGATTTCCAAGAAAAACCCACCGCTTTTCTTTTCCTTAAATGGTCCTAACAGTTTGCTCTCTCGGACTCAAGACCGCGAGGTGAGCAAACGGTCTCGAGACCGCGACAGGGCAAACGGTCTTAAGACCGTTTGGCCCCGTTTACCGAGCATGGACCGTATAAGAAATCTGTTCCTAATTATATAGGCTAATTACCCTCAACAATTGGGAGACTAACTCCAAAGGAATCGTGAGATATGACCTTTTTAGGTCACAACTTTAAATGAATTAATTGCTGATTGTCAAACGGTCTGAAATTGCCTTTTTGGGCAAACGGACTCAAGACCGTGTAAGGTCGTTGACTAAGCGTTGACCGTATGAGATTACTGTTCAAAATTATGTTAATTAACAACTCACCAAGTTTTATGGTCTAATTCCAAATGGGCTAAGAGTTGAAGGGTGAATACTAGGGCTAACCCTAGATAAAATCAGTACTGAAATTATGGTGACCTAATTAGGGTTTTTAGGGTTGATTGACCTAAACGGTCTCAAGACCGTTTGGGGGTCACCAAACGGTCTCAAGACCGCGAGGGCAATCAACCAAGACCGTTTGGAGGTCTGGGGTCAAGATTTGTTGACCAATTGAAGGTACTTTTACACCAAGTTACATTGCAATTAAATATTGATATAATCATCAACTCAATTTGTTCAACCTTGATGAATCTGCACTAGAATCCAAAAATTGGATGGGCAAACGGTCTCAAGACCATTTGTAACTCATCCAAACGGTCTCAAGACCGATAGGACAATCACCCAAGACCGTTTGAAGGTCTAGGGTTGAGTAATTTGACCAATTGAGGACCCAATTGCAAATAAGTTATTAATTTAATCAAAATTCTGTTTTGTGGTTCAATCATGGTTCAACCCCTATCAAATCACCTTAGACTTTGATGAAATCTTGGGAAAACGGTCTTAAGACCATGTGGGGTCCACCCACATGACCTCAAGACCGTTTGGGCCAAGTTTGGGCCCAATTGGAGCTCAATTGAAGGATTCAACCTTGTGTTGATGCACACTGTTGAGTGTTGATGGGTGAACATTGATAGACCCTAATTGAATCGATTTCAACCATAATTGGTTAACCATTATGGGTCAATTGAATGAACAAGTGATCAAGCATAATATTAATTGACTCAATCCATAAGTGGTCAACATAGATTTGACCTTTTGAGGGCTTCAACATCGGTTGACATCATCGATTGCTTTGCTGATTTTGTTGATGGACCAAGCGGCTGAGACCATGTGAGCCTCGCGGTCTCAAGACCGTGAGAGGGCTCGCGGTCTCAAGACCGTGAAGGGGCTCACGGTCTCAAGACCGAGAGGAGGCTCGCGGTCTCAAGACCGTGAAGGGCCTCGCGGTCCTGAGGTCAAAGAAGGGCAAACGGTCTTCATGACCCTCGCGGTCTCAACTCAAATTGGTCTTCGCGGTCTCAACATTAACTTGAACCAATGGAAGGCTTCGCGGTCTTGAACCCTTGAAGAGGCTCGCGGTCTTGAAGCCTAAGGGGGCTCGCGGTCTTGGAGCTAGAAAGAGGCTCGCGGTCTTGGAGGGTCAAAGTGGGCAAACGGTCAACACTTTCAACCAATCTCAACCCAATTGATGATTAATGATTGAAATCAATCAATGTGATTCAAGGTTGACCTCATTCAATCATTTGATGATGTAAATGGTTCAATGTTGCCCAAATCAAACCCTAATGATAATATAGGATAGTAAGGGGTTATTTGACTAAGGTTTTTGACCATGATGATGATCAATGGGGTGAATTACCAAAATATCCCTAAAGGGTCAATTAAGTTATACCTTGCTCAATTCAAACCCTAATTACATGAGAATGATGTTTTTAGTCATAATGACTCTATCCAACTTGATCTAGTGTAATGTTACCATCAACCATTATTATGATGAAAGAGAGAGTACTCTAGAGAGAGAAAGTAACCTAGAGAGAGAAAGTAACTCTAATCACATAATGATGATGTTTTTGGCTATGTTAGCCTATGATGCCTCAATCCAACCTGTTTTAGAGTGATGTTGACATCACCTAACATTATGATGAGAGAGAAAGTACTTATAGAGAGAGAAAGTACTTCTAGAAAGAGAAAGTACCCTTTTTAAGTGGAAACTCGAGTAAAGTATCTCCAATGTACATAAATGAGCATAATTAGGGTATGATCCACCTGTGTGAGATTATAGAAACCCTAATTATGATAAATGATGAACCTTTAACTAAACCAAGAGCATAAATGAAGATGTTACTCATACATGATGATGTTATGAGTTTAATTCACCTTGATGTGAATAGTAAACCCTAATTCAAGGGTAATGGCATGCTTTTGAGTATTAAACTCTATTTGATTTGAGTTAAAGATTTAACTCTTATGACAAGAGTAGGAAGTACATTCCTTATTGTTGTATTACCTTTATCAGATATATTAACCATGCAGCATCTGATATGAAGGTAATCATATCCAGGTATGGATGTTGATGTTATATTCATTAAAGGCATGTTGTTAGCCTTATGAATAAGTAAAGTAATCTGATGCCTTGTCAGTGGCATCCTATGCTGAAAATGGGCTATGAGAGCCATGAATACCATCAAGGTCATGCCTTAGAGATGACTTGTGATGAGGATAATGAGAAATGATGATTGATATAAGTTAGGCCTGTTACATTTAGTATTCTTCTTTTATAGCTGCTATGCTACTGTTATTGTTTGAAGAACAATGTATGCTGTTAAAGAATACTGAATGTACCTAACTAATCAAGTATAATGTAGAGCCCTGATCATAGATCCATCATTGTCAGAAATTAAGTGATGGTGAAACAGGTTTTCCTCAGGGAACTCCTGGAGCACATACTTTTGAGTATGTGGGGTACATGGATGTGTAGAACCTTACATCCTAGTGTAGGAAAGTGATGTAGATGTGTAATCCATCCATCCTTCACTATAGTTTCATACCGTATCAGTGGTAGGTAAACATGAAACCTCCTGATGACGAAGAAAGCACAGATATCCGTATCAGTGGTAGGTAAATATGAAACCTCCTGATGACGAAGAGAGTACAGAACGCCACTGTGACTCTAGAATAGCGAAGGACCAGTTTACCCTGGTGAGCTATAGTAGTAGAGACACGAGATGTCCTACAAGTGATCCTCTTACTGACTGAGGAAGGTGAAGGTCATGAGAATCCGGCTCTCTTAATGACCTATGTATGATACTGATGCGGCTTCTCAGCGATCAGTTGGAGTATGAGTGGTAAGCCTCATCTCCACAGGGCATAATGTTGTTTGTAAAACATAATTAACCATGTAGTATAACTTGTTAGAGATGACTCCAAGTTAGTTGATTGATGTTACATTGCAATAATGTTGATGTTCTCCATATCTCCTAAATTGTAGAGATCTTGTTATACCTGCAACTGTTATAGAATGCTTTGAAGGCTTTACTGTTTAAGATATTCTTTGATGTTATAATAAAGCTTCTGGCGAAGAGTTATAACTCTCGCTGGGACAATTAAGTATAATTGTCTCACCCCGTAGGCTTCAACTTTTTAGGTGGACGTCGGAGACGAAGGAACCAGCCTACAGGTGATCAGTCTCAGCAGCAGCAGCACCAGGGGCAGCAGTAATCTCAGGTGGAGATTTGTCCTGCCATGTGGTGTAGTTAGAGTCAGTCCTATGTGTCCTCTGTACTCTCAGGTCTTGGAGTCTTTTATATAGTGATCTTGAGATTTTGTATTTTGATGTATATAGTTACTCGAAAAGTAATTATCCTGAGATGTAAACAGTTTATCTCTCTTTATGAAAGAAGCTTTTATGGATTCAAGCTCTTGTAATGAAAAAGTTTTAATTTCCCATGATTTTTGTCTTCCGCTGATTACCGATTCGCTTCCGCTAAGTTTTAATTGTGTTTATGTTATGGTTTGGAGATCAGAGCCCACAACTAGTGGTATCAGAGCTCCAGGTTCAGTTGAGTCTACAGAGGCATAGGACTTAGGATGTCGAGTCTACCTTTAGTACTCCTTCCTTATCTAATAGAATCTTCTGCTCCTCAGGAGAAGAAGATACATAAGAATGTCGGAACATCGTGATGAGCACGTGGCAGAGAGTAGTGCTAGTGCACCTCGAGGCGGTGCAAGAGTTCCGAGAATAGAACAACCTGCACCTGAGTCGCCAAGAGAGCCACCCCAGTTCGACCCAGCTGACATGAGTGATCCAGCTGTACAGACGATGTTCGGGCAGTTTATGACTGCCATGACACATATAACCGATAGGATGCCCATTCCTGCACCTAGGGCACCTGTCCAGCCTAAAACACAAGGTATCGGTAAGACGTTCGAACGACTTCATCGTGTCGGAGCTACCGAGTACTTCGGAACTGCCGACCCTGCAGATGCTGACTTATGGTTGACAGAGTTGGAGAAGGCTTTCAGGATTCTTATGATTCCGGAAGCTGAGAAGGTTAGACATGCTGTCTATCTTCTCAAAGGCAGTGCTGGTCACTGGTGGAACATGGAAGAGCAGAAGAGACCTGGAGTAGAGTTCTCATGGGAAGAGTTTCGTCGGGAATTTATCAATAGATATTTTCCAAAGACCTTCCTAGATGAGAAGATCTCTCAGTTTGAAAAACTAAGGCAGGGTATGATGAACATTAGTGAATATGAAGCTAAGTTCATGGAGTTGTTGCGGTTCTGTCCGCACATGGCCGCTACGGATGAGGAAAGAATCAGAAGATTCGAAAAGGGTTTGAATTCCGATATGTCAACACCTGTGTCTGCCTTAGAAAATAGAGAAAGATTCTCTACCTTCGTTGAGTCAGTCCGAAGGATAGAGAGATCTGTGGTTGAGAAAAGACAAACCCATAAAAGATATCCACAGTTCCAGGGTTCTTCATCTAGGGATTCCAAGAAACCTAGATTCTCTGCACCTAACCCTCCACCACCCAGATCAAGTTTTCAAACTCAATGGACACCAAGCAGAGGTAGAGGACGGAGTCAACCGCTTCAAGGGACACACAGTTCTGCATCAGTGTCAGTTACTGGGCCACCCAGACCACAGCAACAGGAGAAGAGTTGCTACAACTATGGTAAGGTGGGACACTTGATGAAGGATTGCCGTTCTAGGCCTGTCAGTGTGACACAACAACCCCCGAGACAGAATCAACAGGGATCTCAGAATAGACAACATCAAGGAGCAGCTCGAGGATGTGGACAAGCGTCTCAAGCTGGATCATCAGCACCACCTCAACACCAGGCGACTGCGAGGTTCTATGCTATGAACCCACCTGAGGCAGTGGTCAATCCACGGGTAGTGGCAGGTCAGATGAAACTTTTATATTCTGATATGTCTATATCCTGTGTTGTATCCGTTCTGATTGATCCGGGTGCTACGCACTCTTTCATCACTCGTGAAGTGATTCGTAACTGTAATGTGACTGTTAGTCATAGAGCAGATAATTTGTTGTTAGATACTCCGTTGAGTGGGTCTGCCGTTTTGCAGGAGGTATGTTCTCCCTGCATCCTTTTCTTTTCTGACCATCGCATTCAAGTGGATCTTATACCACTTGATATGCAGGGATTTGATATAATCCTCGGGATGGATACCTTAGAAAGGTATAGAGTTGTCTTGGATTGTGAGTCCAAGTTGGCTGTGTTTGCTGATGAAAGCAGCACATGGATCTTTCAAGGAGAAAGAAAGATTCTGCCCACCTGTCTTGTATCAGCTATGGTTGTTGATAAGCTGTTGAGGCAAGGATGTTATGCATTCTTAGCCCATGTGGTAGATGTTACCAAGGAAAGGACCAACCCTGCTGAAGTTCCCATAGTCAGGGAATTCGAGGATGTGTTTCCTGAAGAACTTCCTGGTATACCACCACCTCGGGAGATTGACTTTGAAATCAATCTGATTCCAGATACGAAACCCATAGCTCAAACTCCGTATAGAATGGCTCCTGCCGAGATGGCAGAACTCAAGAAACAGCTTCAAGAGCTACTTGAGAGAGGTTTTATCCGACCGAGTACTTCACCTTGGGGTGCTCCGGTCTTGTTTGTTAAAAAGAAAGATGGGTCAATGCGGTTGTGCATCGACTATAGACAACTCAATAAAGTAACAATAAAGAATAAGTATCCTCTGCCGAGGATTGATGATCTCTTTGACCAGTTGTGTGGTGCAACAGTCTTTTCAAAGATAGACTTGAGGTCTGGATATCACCAACTTCGTATTAAGGATAGTGACATATCCAAGTCTGCCTTTAGGACAAGATATGGTCACTATGAGTTCACGGTTATGTCGTTTGGACTAACCAATGCACCAGCTGCATTTATGGAACTCATGAATAGAGTTTTTCGACCTTTCCTTGATCAGTGTGTTGTCGTCTTCATAGATGACATACTGATTTATAGTAAAGATGCTCAGCAGCATGAGCAGCATCTTTGCCAAGCTTTGACCTTGCTAAGAGAACATAAGATGTATGCTAAGTTTAGCAAGTGTGAGTTCTGGCTGCCGGAGGTATCTTTTCTTGGACATGTAATATCTGCCTCGGGAATTCGTGTTGACCCTGCAAAGGTAGAATCTGTTCGACAATGGGAACAACCGAAGACACCGACGGAGATTCGAAGTTTCTTGGGGTTAGCTGGCTATTATCGAAGGTTCATAAAGAACTTTAGTTCTATAGCTTTACCTTTGACCAAGTTAACCCGGAAAGATGTTCCTTTTTCTTGGAGTGATAAGTGTCAACAATCTTTCCAGTTGCTGAAGGAGAGGTTGACAAGTGCACCTGTATTAGAGCTACCTGAACAAGGAAAAGGATATGTAGTTTTCTATGATGCTTCCAAAAATGGACTAGGATGTGTGTTGATGCAGGATAAACAAGTGATTTGTTTTGCTTCCCGACAGCTTAAGAAACACGAGGAGAATTATCCAACACACGATCTGGAGTTAGCAGCTGTGGTTCATGCTTTGAAGATCTGGAGACATTATCTCTACGGAGAGACATTCCAGATTTTCACAGACCACAAAAACCTTAAATATATCTTCTCTCAGCATGAGCTCAACATGAGGCAACGTCGTTGGATGGAGTTAATCAAGGACTACGACTGTATAATTGATTACCACCCAGGAAAGGCCAATGTTGTTGCAGATGCCTTGAGTAGGAAATCAGCAACATCAACCATGAATAGAGCACAACTAAACTCTTTAGTATGCTCTAGGAGAGATATGCTTATCTCTTTGAGGCAAGACAATGTACAGTTGAAGGTGTCATTGCTAGCCGGTTTGTTAGCTGAGATGCATATTAAACCTACCCTAAGAGAGCAGATTAAAGAAGCACAACTAGGTGATGCTGCAGTTCAACATATAAGATCTGAGTATGGAAATGAGAAGCAAGATGGGTTTCATGACTCAAAAGATCAAGTAGCTTGTTATAATGGAAGAATGATAGTGCCGGATGTGGACAACTTAAGGAAGTTAGTCCTGGAAGAAGCCCATTCTTCCATGTATGCTATGCATCCAGGGAGCACCAAGATGTATCGGAATTTGAAGGATCTGTATTGGTGGCCTGGGATGAAGAAGGACGTTGCAGAGTTTGTTCTGAGGTGCCCTGTGTGTCAGCAAGTTAAAGATGAACACCAGAAGCCTGCAGGAACAATGCAACCTTTACCCATATCACAGTGGAAGTGGGACCATGTGACCATGGACTTTGTTGTTAGCCTACCCAGGACAAGCAAAGGACATGATTCCATTTGGGTAATTGTTGATAGGTTGACTAGGACAGCACATTTCTTACCTGTCAAAACAACCTATTCTGCTGAAAGGTTATCAGAGTTGTATGTTCAAGAGATAGTGTGTTTGCACGGAGTTCCTGTCACAATAGTTTCTGACAGAGGTCCTCAGTTTACAAGTCGTTTTTGGGAACAGTTGCACAGAGCCTTAGGCACCAAGCTAAGATTTAGTACGGCCTTTCATCCACAGACTGATGGACAGTCGGAAAGGACCATACAAACCTTAGAAGACCTGTTGCGAGCATGTGTTCTCCAGTTCACCGGAAGTTGGGATCTACACCTAAGCCTGATAGAGTTTGCCTATAACAATATCTACCAGCATAGTATTGATATGGCACCTTATGAAGCCTTATATGGTAGACGTTGTAGATCACCCTTGTGTTGGTTTGAGACTGGTGAGCACCAGTTGTTAGGTCCTGACCTGGTGCAGCAAACCACAGAAAAGATTAAAGTTATACAACATAAGATTAAGACTGCTCAGGATAGGTAGAAATCTTATGCTGACAAACGTCGTAGACCCTTAGAGTTCCAGGTTGGAGACAAAGTGTATCTTAAGGTCTCACCTTGGAAAGGGGTCCTTCGTTTTGGAAGGAAAGGGAAGTTAGCTCCTAGATATATGGGGCCTTATCCAATCATTGAACAGATTGGAAAGGTAGCATATAAACTAGAGCTTCCCCCAGAATTACAGAGGTTACATCCTGTGTTTCACATTTCTATGTTGAAGAAATGTCACCCAGACACCGAGTCAGTTCTACAACCTATGGAGGTAGAATTGAATGATGACATATCCTATGAGGAGGGACCAGTGTCAATCCTTGATAAACGAAGTAAAAAGCTAAAGAAGAAAGATATAAGTCTTGTGAAAGTCCTCTGGAACCATCGTGGTATTGAAGAAGCCACTTGGGAGTTAGAGGATGAGATGAGAAGGAAGTATCCTGCCCTTTTCTCTTAGTATGTTTTATCGATTTCGGGGACGAAATCCTTGTAAGGGGTGGATAATTTGTAACATCCCTGACTTGGGTTATGAGTCAACCCTAGGTGTTTTGCCTAAATATGTAATTAAATCTTTGTGATTAACTCTGAGCATGTAATTAAGTTTCTCAGAAACGTATATTTCAGTATTTGCTCCTTTTTATTTAAAGTTGTAGCATTGTTTTGATATACAGGGACCTATGTGCAATTTACCCAGTTGAAAGGGTTAGCTTGCAATTTGCACATGACGAGATGTTCCTCTGATGTTGAGACATCATGAGAATCTCTTTGGCAAAGTTTGAGGGATTTCCCAAGCTAGAGCACCAAGGTGCAGCTGTGGAAGCAATCCCAGGGCTTGAAACCCTAATTTGGGGTAAAATGCAATTTACCCAAATAAAGGGATGCAATTTGTAAAGAATGTCATCTAAAGTATCTTTTTAGACTCTTGCCATCATTTAGAGAAGAAATGATGAGGAATTCACCTCAATTGAGTTATCAAGTTAAGAAATAGGCTTTGTGATTGAATAATCAGGGTATATGTGCAATATCCCTTGAAGTATGAACTTTATTATTAGATTGCTCTCCTTTACCTTCTTTTCCTAAGACCTTAAGAGAAGGTTTGTCCTTAGAATAAAGAGGAAGGGATGATCAAGTAAAGAAGGAGGGACCTAGTTGGAATTATGGACAACTTATGAGCTAATGTTGAAAATCCTACCCCATGTATATAAGCTCTCCTTCCCTTAGTTGCAAGGGAACTTACCCTTCGTTCCCTTACTGTTTCATTTCACCAAAGACGACCAAGGACTGCCTTGGAGCTAAGGAGGACGACCAAGGGGTGCAAGGTAGGTTTAAACCCCTCTTCTTGCCTAATTCCATGGTTAGAATTCGAATTCAAGGTCAGCTTCATGGCTAATTCTCGAAACCCTATCTTTCTAGCCATCTCTTTTCATCCTTCCTTGGAGTTTTCACCTTGGCCAACCTGTAAGAACTCAAGGACGCCATTAGAGCTTGGAGCTTGAAAGCTTGGAGCTCAAGAAGCAAGCTTTAGGCGGGTTTTATAACTCTAAACCCATGCTTTACTATATGCATCTTTATATGAGTTTTGATGATAGCTCTTAGTGTTTCCCTACGTTTCCCTGCTATTTTGCAAGAAAACCCGTGGGATATCTGTACTTTTCTTGAGCTAGAAGATGAAGGCGTGATTTCCAAGAAAAACCCACCGCTTTTCTTTTCCTTAAACGGTCCTAACAGTTTGCTCTCTCGGACTCAAGACCGCGAGGTGAGCAAACGGTCTCGAGACCGCGACAGGGCAAACGGTCTTAAGACCGTTTGGCCCCGTTGACCGAGCATGGACCGTATAAGAAATCTGTTCCTAATTATATAGGCTAATTACCCTCAACAATTGGGAGACTAACTCCAAAGGAATCGGGAGATATGACTTTTTTAAGTCACAACTTTAAATGAATTAATTGCTGATTTTCAAACGGTCTGAAATTGCCTTTTTGGGCAAACGGACTCAAGACCGTGTAAGGTCGTTGACTAAGCGTTGACCGTATGAGATTACTGTTCAAAATTATGTTAATTAACAACTCACCAAGTTTGATGGTCTAATTCCAAACGGGCTAAGAGTTGAAGGGTGAATACTAGGGCTAACCCTAGATAAAATCAGTACTGAAATTATGGTGACCTAATTAGGGTTTTTAGGGTTGATTGACCTAAACGGTCTCAAGACCGTTTGGGGGTCACCAAACGGTCTCAAGACCGCGAGGGCAATCAACCAAGACCGTTTGGAGGTCTGGGGTCAAGATTTGTTGACCAATTGAAGGTACTTTTACACCAAGTTACATTGCAATTAAATATTGATATAATCATCAACTCAATTTATTCAACCTTGATGAATCTGCACTAGAATCCAAAAATTGGATGGGCAAACGGTCTCAAGACCGTTTGGAACTCATCCAAACGGTCTCAAGACCGAGAGGACAATCACCCAAGACCGTTTGAAGGTCTAGGGTTGAGTAATTTGACCAATTGAGGACCCAATTGCAAATAAGTTATTAATTTAATCAAAATTCTGTTTTGTGGTTCAATCATGGTTCAACCCCTATCAAATCACCTTAGACTTTGATGAAATCTTGGGCAAACGGTCTTAAGACCATGTGGGGTCCACCCAAATGACCTCAAGACCGTTTGGGCCAAGTTTGGGCCCAATTGGAGCTCAATTGAAGGATTCAACCTTGTGTTGATGCACACTGTTGAGTGTTGATGGGTGAACATTGATAGACCCTAATTGAATCGATTTCAACCATAATTGGTTAACCATTATGGGTCAATTGAATGACCAAGTGATCAAGCATAATCTTAATTGACTCAATCCATAAGTGGTCAACATAGATTTGACCTTTTGAGGGCTTCAACATCGGTTGACATCATCGATTGCTTTGTTGATTTTGTTGATGGACCAAGCGGCTGAGACCATGTGAGCCTCGCGGTCTCAAGACCGTGAGAGGGCTCGCGGTCTCAAGACCGTGAGGGGGCTCACGGTCTCAAGACCGAGAGGAGGCTCGCGGTCTCAAGACCGCGAAGGGCCTCACGGTCCTGAGGTCAAAGAAGGGCAAACGGTCTTCATGACCCTCGCGGTCTCAACTAAAATTGGTCTTCGCGGTCTCAACATTAACTTGAACCAATGGAAGGCTTCGCGGTCTTGAACCCTTGAAGAGGCTCGCGGTCTTGAAGCCTAAGGGGCTCGCGGTCTTGGAGCTAGAAAGAGGCTCACGGTCTTGGAGGGTCAAAGTGGGCAAACGGTCAACACTTTCAACCAATCTCAACCCAATTGATGATTAATGATTGAAATCAATCAATGTGATTCAAGGTTGACCTCTTTCAATCATTTGATGATGTAAATGGTTCAATGTTGCCCAAATCAAACCCTAATGATAATCTAGGATAGTAAGGGGTTATTTGACTAAGGTTTCTGACCATGATGATGATCAATGGGGTGAATTACCAAAATACCCCTGAAGGGTCAATTAAGTTATACCTTGCTCAATTCAAACCCTAATTACATGAGAATGATGTTTTTAGTCATAATGACTCTATCCAACTTGATCTAGTGTAATGTTACCATCAACCATTAGTATGATGAAAGAGAGAGTACTCTAGAGAGAGAAAGTAACCTAGAGAGAGAAAGTAACTCTAATCACATAATGATGATGTTTTTGGCTATGTTAGCCTATGATGCCTCAATCCAACCTGTTTTAGAGTGATGTTGACATCACCTAACATTATGATGAGAGAGAAAGTACTTCTAGAGAGAGAAAGTACTTCTAGAAAGAGAAAGTACCCTTTTTAAGTGGAAACTCGAGTAAAGTATCTCCAATGTACATAAATGAGCATAATTAGGGTATGATCCACCTGTGTGAGATTATAGAAACCCTAATTATGATAAATGATGAACCTTTAACTAAACCAAGAGCATAAATGAAGATGTTACTCATACATGATGATGTTATGAGTTTAATTCACCTTGATGTGAATAGTAAACCCTAATTCAAGGGTAATGGCATGCTTTTGAGTATTAAACTCTATTTGATTTGAGTTAAAGATTTAACTCTTATGACAAGAGTAGGAAGTACATTCCTTATTGTTGTATTACCTTTATCAGATATATTAACCATGCAGGTTCTGATATGAAGGTAATCATATCCAGGTATGGATGTTGATGTTATATTCATTAAAGGCATGTTGTTAGCCTTATGAATAAGTAAAGTAATCTGATGCCTTGTCAGTGGCATCCTATGCTAAAAATGGGCTATGAGAGCCATGAATACCATCAAGGTCATGCCTTAGAGATGACTTGTGATGAGGATAATGAGAAATGATGATTGATATAAGTTAGGCCTGTTACATTTAGTATTCTTCTTTTATAGCTGCTATGCTACTGTTATTGTTTGAAGAACAATGTATGCTGTTAAAGAATACTGAATGTACCTAACTAATCAAGTATAATGTAGAGCCCTGATCATAGATCCATCATTGTCAGAAATTAAGTGATGGTGAAACAGGTTTTCCTCAGGGAACTCCTGGAGCACATACTTTTGAGTATGTGGGGTACATGGATGTGTAGAACCTTACATCCTAGTGTAGGAAAGTGATGTAGATGTGTAATCCATCCATCCTTCACTATAGTTTCATACCGTATCAGTGGTAGGTAAACATGAAACCTCCTGATGACGAAGAAAGCACAGATATCCGTATCAGTGGTTGGTAAATATGAAACCTCCTGATGACGAAGAGAGTACAGAACGCCACTGTGACTCTAGAATAGCGAAGGACCAGTTTACCCTGGTGAGCTATAGTAGTAGAGACATGAGATGTCCTACAAGTGATCCTCTTACTGACTGAGGAAGGTGAAGGTCATGAGAATCCGGCTCTCTTAATGACCTATGTATGATACTGATGCGGCTTCTCAGCGATCAGTTGGAGTATGAGTGGTAAGCCTCATCTCCACAGGGCATAATGTTGTTTGTAAAACATAATTAACCATGTAGTATAACTTGTTAGAGATGACTCCAAGTTAGTTGATTGATGTTACATTGCAATAATGTTGATGTTCTCCATATCTCCTAAATTGTAGAGATCTTGTTATACCTGCAACTGTTATAGAATGCTTTGAAGGCTTTACTGTTTAAGATATTCTTTGATGTTATAATAAAGCTTCTGGCGAAGAGTTATAACTCTCGCTGGGACAATTAAGTATAATTGTCTCACCCCGTAGGCTTCAACTTTTTAGGTGGACATCGAAGACGAAGGAACCAGCCTACAGGTGATCAGTCTCAGCAGCAGCAGCACCAGGGGCAGCAGTAATCTCAGGTGGAGATTTGTCCTGCCATGTGGTGTAGTTAGAGTCAGTCCTATGTGTCCTCTGTACTCTCAGGTCTTGGAGTCTTTTATATAGTGATCTTGAGATTTTGTATCTTGATGTATATAATTACTCGAAAAGGAATTATCCTGAGATGTAAACAGTTTATCTCTCTTTATGAAAGAAGCTTTTATGGATTCAAGCTCTTGTCACGAAAAAGTTTTAATTTCCCGTGATTTTTGTCTTCCGCTGATTACCGATTCTCTTCCGCTAAGTTTTAATCGTGTTTATGTTATGGTTTGGAGATCAGAGCCCACACTGGTCACATATATTGGACCTCCTCATAGGTTTCCACTTGGCTCGTGACACTGTCAGGTTTAACTTCATTTCTGACCTAGCAACTAGTTGATCTTCTCGCGTAACAAGGTTACTTCTTCCTGGTTCTATTCCTCCCTCAACTTCTGAATAACAAACAAACTCTTTATTGATGCCACAATTTGTGGAGATCATCCTTGCCATACCCTGATGTTTACCGCTGATTCCTTCTTCTCTGGCTGTTCAATGTGGCACGCTTCTTCACATGTCCTGGCCATCTCAGGACCAGATCTGATGCTTTCTGGGCTCGGGAGGATGAGGCAGATTTTGGGAGATGATTCCCTTCTCGTGAGGGGATCCTGTATGGGAATTTCCTTTCCAAGCTACAAGCTCCAGCGGGCATCCATGGCATGAAAGACAGGGATATCGATCCCTGGGGCGAAAACCCAATCCTGCCCTTAGAGTTTGCGCTCGATCCACATTACCCATTAAGGGTATTTTAGAAATTTCATACACATTGACGCCAATATAACGTGTTCCGATTTCCCCGAGTTCGCGTGACATCTTGTTTAATTCACTTTTCCTTTCAGGGGCAAAGTCATCATTTTACGATTGATTTTCATATTCTTAGGAAATTGCTTGATCTTGTAAAATTCATAAGTAATTATTGGTTTATCCAAATAATAATTATAAATATATTTTTGAGATCAGAAAAATACGACTGATTTATTGGGATAGGTTTCACGACTAGATTTCCAACCGATAGTAGGGTCAATTTCTAAGTAAGGGATTCAATGCATATTATATTAATCGAATGCACATATATTGTGACTAGGTTGAGACAACTCTGACCCTGAACTTAGGAGGTGTTATTAAATATTTAGGACTGATCATAAGGTATGTACATCCTCTATTTTATTTTGGGCATTATTTGACTGAATATCCGTATATTTTAATGAGGCATCTCTTGAATTGTTATTTCTGAAATCAAAATTATGGACATTTATAATTCCTGATATGAATCTCTTTTGTTCCTATGATTATTAAATTGGCATATTTATATGGGTTCTCAGATCCCCCTACTATGTTGTCTTCTATTTGAAATTGACTAAAATGATAGTCTTGCCCCTCTATTATAGCATTATATGTGTTTGACTAGAATATCTAGAATAGCGGTACTTATGTACAACCATACTTATATAGGGCATGCGTATTCCGCCCGGGGTGTGCGTTTCCACCCTTGTTTACTTTTAGGCCATGATCCTATGGTATTATGGCCCTATTTTAGGTGTATTTAGTCTACAATGTTATGCATGCAAATATTTGTTGTTTTAATGTGAATCTGTGGTTGATTGATATGGCAAGACACTCTTTAATATCATTCTTGTAATCTGGATTTAAAATGCCTCATTTCTCTTGTTATTATTCTTTTGAACTTACCCAATTGCAAATAGCCCCCTTCTTGTGGGAACATCTCTTTTTGCACTTTTACCCCAATATAATGCATAAAGTTTATTATGTGTAAATACTCAGCCTTTGCTGACCTCTTTGTTCTTTCCTATGTTCTGGGTGTTGTTCCCTTTCACCCAGATTTAGGTACATTGGAAGACAAGAGCTCAAAAAGATCACCAACATGACATGAACTTAAGGATAACTTGGAATGGTTGGGTTACCCGCTTCTACTGGATTTAGTTGTACTTAGTTCAAGTTTTTGTAAAATCACCTATTATGGTGAGGAACAACTGTATAAATGAATCATGAAGTGACTTTGTAACAGTCTTGTTTCTGCTTCTTATTCACTATCATGTTCTATAATGTACCATTTGAGAAATGAATGAAGTTCCCCCTTTCCTTCTTACCCTTCTGGTATGTTTGGGATTGGATGGACCTATTCTTCAATTTCAATGAACAGTGGATCCCCTATCGGGTCTTACTCTTTACAGCATTAGGTTCCAATTTTTTGGGTAGAAAACCAACCCATGCAGTTAGTTCCAAATGCATGTGTTTCTCAACTAAATATTGTTTGGTTGTATGGACTTGCAACCCACAACCTGAAAACAGAGCACACCATTTTGTCCGACCATGTAGAAATCTGTAGAAAAGGATCTGCGCTCAATTTTGGGCGTAATTCTATTTCATCTGGTCATTTGCAGAATCAAATTGGGTCTCAGGGGAAAGAACAAATAGTTATCTGACAACATGAGATATACCAAGTAAAGTATAATATGTGGCAGCTTCTAAGTCCAAAAAAAATATGTTATGTAAATATAAGCAAGAGAAAAAAAATGACTCATGTCGGCGGAACCAATAATTGGCAAACAACCAAGAGAGAATAAAATTGACGAAGAAGACCGTAAAATGCTATTATGTAATTTTAAAAATATTACAAGGATTGTCACTCTCTCATAATCATGCGACCACAATAGAATTTCGTTACCCACTCTTGCTTACTTTCTTCTTTGGCTATCAGTTTTGTTTCCCCCTTAGACACCATAACATATGTCTTGTACTCTATTTATAGACCCGAAAGAGATACCAATCCAAATGAGGAGTAGGACCAGAAGATATGACTGGTTTATTAAAATTGGATAATGAGAATACAATTCCAAACTACATAGAAAAAAGAATTAGATATAGAAACAATATCTCAGACTCCAAGTCTAACAACAATTTGTACTTTTCTATATTGTTAAGACAATTTTCATAATCCTAATTGGATAACAGATATTATCTGAACAATCTCCAACCTGGATCTTATCTGCTGAAGTGTGTTCATTTCTTCTAGAATTTTACTCCCGCTCTTCTTCTATGCTTCCACTCTATGATGTTGTTTTTGTTATCGGAAGTGCTCTTCATGCATGCCTACGCAGGAGTGTGTGTTCGGGCATGCCTGCCCAACCCCATCATGTGCCAACACCTCAAGATTTACAATTTGATAAACTACACTACCTCCATTTATGGTTGGAAGAACCACATCCTTCACACCTATGGTCCTCCATGCCATAGGCTTGTACCTTTTCTAAGCCGCACCCGGTCGATGGTACAGTAGGGAAATATATAAGCAGAGACGACAGTAGAAACATAAATATTCTTTACCATATTCCCTATAACCAACAGATCGTGTCAATAATCATGAAACATGAAGGAAGGTACAAGGCATATACCTGGTGCTGGAGCAAGTCCAACGACAATCCTAGTGGAGTTGTGCTCCTTTCTCAAGCAACACCTAGACAATAGTCAGTGATGGCCTCTTGGTTAACACCACAAATAGTGGTTGACGATGTCCTCCTTGCATAGTTGTGACGTCCTCTATGACTATATATATTCCATGCGGGTGACTAAGAACTCCACATTGTGTTTCTAGAGCTGACAGGAAGGAGTTGTCCCATCATCGTCACATGCCAGAATCAACTTTTCTCCCCTTGGATATCTCTCCCTTTTATGGGTAAGATGCCTCTGGCTCTCACATTACCACAATTAGGAGAAAGAAGTGTTCTCACACAAGAGTGTTGAGAGCCTTAGACATCCCCTTTATATAGGAGTGGACAGGCCAGGGGTTCCACTAACCCTGGGGATATGAAATGTCAAATCTCATGGTTTGACAAATGATGCGAATCACCAGTTGGTCAACTAAAATCTTAATGGTCGACTGGCATGCTAGTTGGTCGGCTAAAACATCCAATGGGTCGATTGGCTTGCTTTCTTATTTGCAAACATACTAACTTTTAATGTGGTTATTAATTCAATTTACTACGTCGCCATGAATCACTTGACCCAGTACTACTAGTCATCTAGTCTGTCGACTGAACTATTCGTTCGATCGACTCACACACTAGTCGGTCGACTGTACACTCCAGTCAACCAATTGATATCCAGTGTTGTTTAAGTTTTTTACCTAAATCCTTTAGAAATTAAGTTAAATTATATCCATGAATAAACTCCTATTCCAGTTGCATCCTATATGTGTGATCTATAGGTCCCGAAGTACTTTAAAATATTCTTTTTTTGGCTATTAAGTGACCTTCACAGGGATCTGACTGATATATGTTTGTCATGTCTGCAACATATGAGACAACATGATATATACATAACATTACATACATGATGGATCCAGTAGTGGATGCATATGGCATCTTACTCATGCATTCTCATTCTTCACAAGAAATGGGACATTGGGTTCTAGAGAGACTAATTCCATGAGACATGGACAAATTTCCTCTCATTGAGTCAAGTATGTTGAATCTTTTCAACACCTTGTGAATGTATGTACTCTTTTTTAGGCCAAGAACATTTCTAGATCCATCTCTATAGATAATAATTCTTAAGACATAGGATGATTCACCTAAATGCTTCATAGAAAAGGTATTTCTAGCTAGGGTTTTATTTATTTGTAGGGTAGGGATGTCATTCCCCATCAATATGTGGAATAAAATTATGCTCCCACTAACTTTCTTGTAAACACAAGTTTCATCTTCATCTTTACTAAAGTCAAACTCTTTGATTGCCTTGTCAAATTGAAGAGTCCAATTCTAAAATTCTTGCTTCAATCTATAGATTGACCTTTTTAGGTTAGTTGCAATGGCAAGCATGACTCTGATTGATTTAACCATGGCAACTGGTGAAGAGATTTCATCATGTTTAACACCTTGAACTTGTTTGAAGTCCTTTTCAACCAAACTACATTTATATGTTTGTACAATACCATCCATTTCGGTTGTGTTCATGAAGACCCACTTGTACTCTATGGTTTTTAACCCTTAAGGTGGATCCACCATGGTCCATACCATATTGGTTACATAGAATCCATTTTAGATATTATGGCCTAAAGCCATTTCTCATATTCTGGTCCCTCAAAAGCTTTTTGGCAGATTGTTGGCTCATCGCTCATCATCTATGACCAAGTCATCGCCTTCTTGAGTCAGAAGATATCCAAATCATTCATACTCAAGGAGTGTCCTACTAGCTTCCAGGTTCATGGATTAGATGAGGAACATGAGATTCCACAACATTTTGTGATTCTCGTCATTCCTATTGTATCTATATAGGCTCAATGTTTTCTTGTTGGTCTCAAAATTTTCAAGTTCTTATTTTCTCCCACTAATACCTATGGTATTTCATTCCTTTTATAGGAATATAGCCATCATGAAAACAAACACTTTGTTGCTGGATGGAATATAAAAGTATTATCCTTTGGTTTCCCTAGTGTATCCAATATAACATTTATCTATTTTGGGACCAAGCTTTTCAAGAAACTATTTTCTCTCATAAGTTTTACATCCTCAAATCTTCATTAAGACATTTTGGGTTACTTCCGATGCCATATCTCATATGGTGTCTTTTGAACCGATTTAGATGGTACATGGTTTTATGTGAAGAATATTCTCTAGAAGGAAGTCATCAGCCAAACTCATAATTTATCACACCATGACCAACAAGGTGTGATTCCTTCTTTCTAATACATCTTTCTCTTTTAGGTGGCGTCCATTGTGATATAATACCATGGTCTCACAGAAGGTTTTTAGAAATCTTGGTTCAAGTATTTCCTACGTCGATTGTATCAAAGTGTTTTAATACTAGTTACCAATTATAGATTTTTTTTTCTAAAAGGTCTACATACGTCAATATGTACAAGTCCCAATAGATCACTCACTCCCTCATTGTTTCCCGTGAAAGAAGATTTTGTCATCTTACTCAAACAATAAGTCTCACATGTCTCTATTGGTTTAAAACCAAAAGAGTCTAGATAACCAAATAGGAATCTATTTCTTATTTATGTGCCCTAGATTATAATGCCTTAGGTACATTTCATTTGAGTCATCTAGTCTTTCAGTATTTACATTATATATATACTTGTCTCTGGAACTAATGAGTGTAAACTATGTGACATTGGGGTTCTTCCACAAAATATCTTATGTTTAAAATAGAACATCAATCATTCATTATAAAAAATTTGAATCCACTATTGTCCAAACAAGTTACATATATGATGTTTCTATTAATGGTAGGTAGACAATAGCAATTTACCAATTCTATTACATGCCCACTGGGCTATGATAAATGATAGGTTCCAACATTAGTGGAAGCAACTCTTGCTCTGCATAGTCCCACATTGTTTTTATTACTTCTTCTATGATCCTACACATCATTATATGTATGAGATCCTCATCTGGTAAAAAATACCAAAATTGATGAAGTAAACATATTTATCTCAATAACATATATACCTAAAGTGGATATTTCTATATCCTACTACTTCTTCTTCTTATTTTCCTCTATATAAAGAGGGAAATTCCCTTCTAGTGTCTAGGCTAGTGAGAATAGTGGCACTTCCCTTCCTTACTCACTCCTCCATTTGCATTAAGTGCAAAAGACTTGGGTTTTTGGCTAGATTTAGAAATCTTCTTGTCCTTGCCTTTTCCCTTGGAATTTTCCTTTCATATGTTTATCATCATCAGAGATCCTGGATTTTCCTTCTTCATCCGTGCTTCAACAGTTCTCAAAATGACAAGCAACTCTGATAACGATTTATCAAAAAATGTTCATGTTGTTGTTCATGAGAAATTGATTATATGATTCATGCAATGATTGTAGAATCACATCCGGGGACATATCTTGGCCTAAAGGAAAACCCATTATTTCTAGATTCTCTACATATACAATTAACTTGAGCACATGCCCCCCCTAAAAATCTCTCTCTTCCATATTGCACTTGAACAATACTTTTGAGATATCATATCTCTCTTATCATGCTTGATTGTAAAACATGTTCTTGAGATATGTTACCATCCCAATGACTTTTATGTTTACATAATGTATCTACAACTTGTAGTTCATTAAGGATAGCATCACACACTTGACATGCATAACAACTTTAGAATTCTTCTTATAAGCATCAATTTCAGCGTTAGGCGTGGCAGGAGCAGGTTCATCAGGCTCTGGTGTCTCCAGGACATACAACTTGCTCTCTTGCATGAGAATGATTCTCAATGTCTTGAACTACTCATGGACGTTATTTCCATTCACTTTGTCCTTCTCAAGTACTAATCAAAATGAAAACATTTTGGTGTTTGCATTTATTTCTACTATAGATAATTTGCATTTGCCAAAAGACTATTGATTTGATTTGATAATATTGATGATATTAACTAGGCCTTTTATGAATTATCTCTCCTACTATTTTTCTCAAATTGGTAGCCCTCATTTGTAATATTGCAGTGTACAACCTTCTAGTGAGACAAAATCTAATCATGAATCAACTTTGGCTGATCGCACACATCTTGACTATTTAGGTAGGCAACTTTTTCCAATTGCATCTAATGCAACTCTTGGATAGATGGTGTGCACAAATCCTTGTCACATTCCATCTGTATGCCTCTAGGCATTTAATCTCATTAAGGCCACCTAGATAAGACTAACCTAAAAGACAACATGATAAAAATGCACCTTGCTTTGGCAAACCCACATAACTACCATCACACTTCCACGACATAGAAAAAACACCACGCTTTAGTTTTTGTGTAACCTACGCTTAGTCAATCAAGTGTTTCATGTGTGATGCTTATGGAAAACATATAAGACATAGTATTTATTTAGAGATTTTGTTTATAAGTACATATACATATCTAATAACCACACACTTATAATATGTATCCTATACATACTATATCCACAAACAAAATATGCAATCATCTAATAAAAGAAATGGTTGTGGACACACTAATCTAGTTCTTTGGAGACTCAAAGAAATATTGTCAACCTAAGGCCATACATCACATTTAGCTACCTATACTAAAAATTCTATGATGGGAAGAGGTCTCTTGATCGAGTGGACCCTTTAGTCAATCGGTTGGTCTCTTGTCAATCGGATGGTTCTATTGGTATGTATGCCCTGAGAGCCAATCATGGGATGATTGGTGGGAAACATTAAGATTTATTTGATAAACATCAAAGTAAAGATTCCAATTCTTTCTAGTTCAGTCATATGAGATAATGATAGAATAGATTGAATGTCTAGAGAACGACAATACTCAATGACATATGCTTTCAGGTTGAGGACCTGAACGATGAGATCTTATGGAAGCTAAGAGTTTGTACATTCTTATTATGTCCCTAGTCGGATGTCATTATGGAAGGTAGATAGACAACAATGATACACAAGACTAGATTGTGGTGTTGGTTGATGACATAAGATCATTAGTCATGATATGGAGATATCAAACCAAACACATAGGTACTTGTTAGAGAACAAGTGTACCAGACAGACCCACCGTGAGTTTGGCACATGGAACCATGGCATGGTAGTCACAGTTAGTTCTCACAGTGATGGTGGTGAGTGTGATTCTTTGATTTGAAATCACTACACTCAACACATGTTGTTGGGTACACTTTGACATCATCAAACATAGTCCTGAAACATGGGTTGTTATAAAGGTGATGATTGGGTGTATTTGACACATGGGGCTTTTGAGGGGTGAGTGATAGATATGGGATTTGTCCCTCCTGAGGGAGTTTGATTTCCATGGCCACTTGATGAGTAGAATTGAGATAGGCATGCGCACGCATGTGTGAATTAGTATGTGATATTGATGTCATACATATCTCCTCCAATCTACTCTGAGATCAAGAAAGTGAATGAATGTTGACAGGATGACTGTTCCATGCCTTGAGTTCATTCGGGATATCAGTGAAAAAGGAAGTATACATTCACTGTAACACCATTCACAGATTGTAGGATTGAAAGTTGTTCTCAAACTTTCCTTTTCACTTGGGTAGCACTGATGTGTGACTAGGCACCACTCTTTTCTTGTGAATTCATAAGTGTTATGGACTTTCACTGCCAATGTGAAATGGGCATGTAGGGTCACACACATAGGATTTAATCTCGAAGAGGAGTTTTCCACAAACGATGTTTAGATTGATTGCTGAAGGAGTTTAGTAGTTCAATTAAACACTCAATCAATTGATAGCTCAGTATCATAGTGTTCAAGGTGTTGGACCGATTGATTAGAGTATCAGATTGATTGAAACTGCAATTGATTGATTCTGCACAGTCTGCACTCCCAACCGATCGGCTCTTGTGATGAACCGATCGGCTCATGTGATGAACTAATCAGCTCAGGACAAGTTGAGACGACCGGTTCAAGGGTTGAACCGATCGGCTCAACTGGTCCAAACGAGCGAGTTGGGAATGTTAGGTTGGCAAGAAATTTCTTTTCATTTCACTTGTCCAATTTGATTGGAACAAGGATTGGTATTTAGATCAATTTGAAACAAAATAGGAAAATTCAATCAGGAACTAACCAAGGCAGTGAACCGACCGGTTCAGAAGTGAACTGATCAGTTCAGGTGCCCAAACTGATCGGTTCAGGTCCCCAACCGATTGTTTCATGCTTGAAATGATCGGTTCAGCTGGCACAGTTGGTTGTTTTGTGGAAAATCTCAAATCCTTCTACTCATGCTTTAATCCCGCATTGACCGGGGTAGAGAACCATGTCCCATGACCCTCCTATATATATGGGTATTGGGGGCTTCTCAAGTACAACTTAGAACACCAGTTGCTCTACAAAGTTGTCATTCTCTCTAGTTGTAGTAACCGAGAGAGCCCGAGCAAGTGGTACCTGATAAGGGAGGCACAGTCAGGGAAAGACAACTGCAGAAAGGCGACTGGTGGCAGGAGAGTGTGTCGGTGACTAGTATGTCGATAGGAGGGTATGACTCCTTCCGATGCCTTGTGCGACAAGGCGATCGGAGTTCCAGGTGGTCCGTGTGGACTACTACAGAGGTGGGAGACTTCTGTCGCTCAAAGGACAGTTGTCAATCCTGACAGTCTCGGTGAGACCAGGAGTTGCACAGACACCGTCCAAGACCGGAGGTGAAGACCACACTAGCTGCGAGGTAATGTCTCCGAGCAAGCCTCAGGACAAGGTACGCCTCTACAAACCATCCTTCCTACTGTATAGACGTTAACGTGATTCCTTTATACTGAGTTTTGAGAGAAGAAATTTTTTTTGTTTTCACTGCCTTCTCTGATTCCCCTAAAACCCAACAGTGGTATCAGAGCCACATCAACTGCTCTATACTTTAGGATTATCGATGTGATCGATTTTGGTTTGTCGCATATATTTATTACATACGATGCGAATAAAATTGGCTTTATGCATGTCCAATCCTAAATCCACAAATCCCAATATACATATGTGATATGTAATATGAATGCACTCGATATGCGTCACCCTTAAATGAGTTTTGTGGAGGATGTATAGCGTGGTTATGGAAAATAAACCCTATGTATGTGTGCTTGGTTGAATGTGGCTGCTTGCATCTCGGTCTGCGCATAGATTCCCTATCTCTTATTCCTGATGTAACTCGAGATAACTCGAGATTTCTTTCCTATCTTTTCTCCCCCCGAATGTAACTCGGGGTTTCCCTATTCAAATGTAAAATAGGATAGATATTTTATTTCATGTTATGTCAAAGAACGGCATACAACCTGACGATGACTGAGACGATCGGTTCAAGGTGTGAACCGATCGGTTGGCATTCCAGACGATCGGTTCAAGGACTGAACTGATCGATTGTTGACTGGTTCATGGAGCGAGATGATTGGGTGGCAGGCATGAGGAGATGCACGATGACCAGGCAAACCGATCGGTTGGAGGATCCAACTGATCGGTTGGTGGCACCCAGCCAACCGGCCAGGTCGAGCACGTCATTCATGTGATGAGTTGATCAACTCAGACGGCTATAGCACTTCATCATGGACATGTTGCATGTGATGTAGAGCAAGATGATTGTGATTCCTCTTGGATCGAGGAATCACAGTCATCTTGCTCTACATCACATGCAACCTATCCATGATGAAGTGTGGATCGAGGAATCACATTAGGATGGCCATAATTATCACTTTTATTGTTTCACATGTTTTCTGTGGGATATAGCATGTATATGATACGTACAACGTATTGTGGTGATTGGATATGTATATGTACCTATAAAAACCAAATCCCTCATCTAAATATTAACTCTTTTATGCCTTCCAAATGCGACACATGTGAAAAGCTTGATTGACCAAGTGTGGGCACGCCCTAGCATGGTGCACCGTCTATCTCGTGGAAGCGTGAAGGCTGGATATGTGGGTCTACCCTAGCAGGTTGCATATTCATCATGATGGCTTTCGTTCAGACTTAACACGGTGACCTAGATAGGATCTAGAACCTTAAGGCATGGAGGTGTGTTGGGTGTTAGGGGAGGCAGAGAAGGCAGTGAAAACAAATATTTCTCCCCCAAACCCGGAATAAGGAAATGTGTCAACGTCTATACAATAGGAAAGGGATGCTTTGTGGAATCATACCTTGTCCCAAGGCTTGCTCAGCGACAATACCTCACGCCTTGCACGGTCTTCACCTCCGGTCTTGGACGGTGTCTGTGCAGCTCCTAGTCACACCGGGACTGACGACTCCTAGTCACACAGGACTGTCGGGTTGACAGTTGTCCTCCTGAGCGGCAGAAACCTCCCGCCACTGAAGTAGTCCACACGGACCACCTGGAACTCCACACTCATTGTCCCACAAGGAATTGGAAGGAGTCACACCCTCCTATTGATGTACTAGTTGCCAACACGCTCTCTTGCTGCCAGTTGCAACTGTAGTTGTCTTTCCCTTGATGTGCCTCCCTTTTCGGGTAGCACTTGCTCGGGCTCTCTCGCGGTTACCAAAACTAGAAAGAATGACAACTTTGCAGAGCAACTGGTTTGCACTGAGTTGTACTTTGAGAAGCCCCCAATACCCCTATATATATAGGAGGGCCATGGGACAGGGTTCTCCATCCCGGGAAATGCGGGACAAAAAGCAGGAGTAGAAGGGTTCGAGATTTTCACAAAAGCAACCAACTCACAACCCGAACCGATCGTTTCACAACTGAAATGGTCAGTTGGGGACCTGAACCGGTCGGTTGACACCTCAACCGATCGGTTGGGACACCTCAACCGATCGGTTGGGACACCTCAACCGGTCGGTTCACAAGTGAATCGGTCGGTTGGTGGTCCTGGTCGGTTCCCGATTGACTTTCCTTCTTTTGTTTCTAATTGGTATCGAATACCAATCCTATTTTCCAATCAAATTGGGCAAGTGAAACGCAAGGAAAATTATCACCAATCCTAATTTCCCAACTTGCTTGGTTGCACCAGTTGAATCGATCGTTTCAACACTTGAAGCAATCGATTCAACCTGATCTTGAGCCGATCGACTCAACACTTGAGCCGACCGGTTCATCTCATGAACCGATCAGTTGGGAGTACAGGTTGTGCAGAATCAGTCAATTGTGATTTCAATCAATCTGATACTCCAATCAATGTGTGCAACACCTTGAACATTATGATATTGAGCTACCAATTGACTGAGTGTTTTATTGAACTACTAAACTCCTTTAGTAATCAATCTAAACATTACTTGTGGACAAAACTCCTCTTCCAGGTTAAATCCTATGTGTGTGACCCTGCAGGTCCATTTCACGTTGGCAGTGAAAGTCCATAACACTTATGACTTCACAAGCAAAGAGTGGTGCCTAGTCACACATCAGTGCTACCCAAGTGAAAGTAGAAAGTTGGAGAACAACTTTCAATCCTACAATCCGTGAATGGTGCTACAGTGAATGTATAATTCCTTTGTCACTGATATCCTGAATGAACTCGAGGCATGGAACAGTCATCCTGTCAACGTTCATTCACTTTCTTGATCTCAGTGTAGATTGGAAGAGATATGTATGACATCAATATCACATATTGATTCACACATGCGTGCGCACGCCTATTTCAGTCCTACTCATCAAGTGGCCTTGGATATCAAACTCCCTCAGGAGGGACAAATCCCATATCTATCACTCACCCCTCAAAAGCCCCATGTGTCAAATCCACCCAATCATCACCTTTATAACAACCCATGTTTCAGGACTGCGTTTGATGATGTCAAAGTGTGCCCAACAACATGTGTTGAGTGCAGTGATTTTAGGTCAAAGAATCACACCCACCACCATCACTGTGAGTACTGACTGTGGCTACCATGTCATGGTTCCATGTGTCAAACTCACGGTGGGTCTGTCCGGTACACTTGTTCTCTAACAAGTACATACGTGTTTGGTTTGATATCTCTATATCATGACTAATGAGATTCTGTCATCAACCAACACCACAATCTAGCCTTGTGTGTCATTGTTGTCTATCTACCTTCCACAATGACATCCGACTAGGGACATAACAAGAATGTACAAACTCTTAGCATCCGTATGATCGCATCGTTCAGGTCCTCAACCTGAAAGCATACATCATTGAGTATTGTCATTCTCTAGACATTCAATTTGTTCTATCACTATCTAATATGACTAAACCAGAAAGAATTGGAAGCTTGCCTTTGATGTTTATCAAATCAATCTTAATGTATCCCACCAATCATCCCATGATTGGCTCTCAGGGCATACACACCAACAAGGTGATCATGGCAAGGAGTTGCATATGACATCTTTCAAGAGTTCCATATGATGCAATTGGCAAAAGTTGCCTACCTAGAAGATCTAAGTTGTGGGTGACAACCCTAGCTAGTCCATGACTCAGAGGATTTCAAGATCTTGACCCACTAGAAGATTGTATGCTGTAATCTTCCAAATTGATGGTGAGGGTTATCAATTTGAACAAAAATAGTGGGAGTGATAATTAATTAAAGTCCTAATTATATCGTCAACCTTTCAAATCAATCAAATAATTCAAAATTGAGTTTTGGACTAAATTGCATATATTTCCTTTTGTAGTACATATGACAACAAATAACAATCACTTTTCGTTGTGATCGGTCCTTAAGATGGACAAATTAAATGAGAATAATTCCATGACTGGTTAGGACGTTGAGAAGTGTTCTCAATCGAAGAGCGAAAGCTCTAAGTCCTAGTTATACCAGAAAAAGATGAACTCGGTCCCACCACACCAATGGCTTAAAGGATGTTTATGGAAGCATACCGAAGATGCCATTGATGTGGAGTGATGAATGTTGTGTTCTCTGAACTATGAGTTGCAGAGACAACATGAGACATATGATATCTCCAAGACACTATCCTAGTATGTCATGACAGAAGAAGATCCAGTAGGTATTCACACACTCAATGTGATTGAGTATGACTAGAATGGGATTTCCTCTGAGCCAACAATTGGCTACTGGTATGATACTGCAAATGTTGCAAGAATCATACAATTCATGATGAACTACAACATGAACAACTTTGACAAGTGTTGACAGAGTTGTTGGACATGTTGAGGATAGTTGAGGCAAAGATGAAGAAACACAAACCCTAATATTTAATGTGATCGATGAAGGGTAAGTCTCAAAGGCAAGGACAAGGGCAAAGCAAAGAAGTGTTCTGATGCTAGCCAGCAAGCCTAAGTATGTGATGCTGATCAACAGAAAGAAAGGCAGGTCCAAGGGCAAGGACAAGTGCAAAGCAAAGAAGTTTTCTGATGATAGTCAGCAATCCAAGTCATCTTCATCCTCAAGGCACATGGGAGGGTGAATGAGGGAATTGCCCTCTATATCTGGAAGAACAAAAGAAGAAGAAGGAGGGGATGGAGATCTCCACCTAAGGTATCATGAAATGAACTGCTTCTGGGGTATATGATATCAAGATGAAGATCTGACATATATGATATGTAAGATCTACAAAGAAGTGATGGCCTTTACGAAATGACAAAGAAAGGAGTACCTTTCAGTTTATTTCAGCCTAAAGGGTATGAAATAGAGTTAAGAGCTGCTATTTCAATTTGCCAATAGAAACACTTTATTGTTGCATCTTCTTGAGACAAGGATGGCTATCAATATAGTTGATATTTCAAATTCAAAGATATGATCTTTGTGGCAATGCCTTGTTTATCTTGTGTTACTTGGTATGCATAAGATAAAATGATACCTACAAGTTATTGATAACTCAAACAATCAAATTAGCATAAATCATGAGAAATTCCTTTCTAGTTTCCATATGATGGATAAATCTATACTCTTTTGGTTAGAGAACCAGTAAGAGACATGAACCCTATTAGACATCAATCTTCACTAATGGTAGTGGGAGAATGATTATCCTATTAGGTATAATACATGTTATGTATTTACACACCTATTGGAGCAAATACTAATACTTCAGTGGTGTTTAGAGAAATACCAATATGAATATCTTGAAGTGTTCAAGAATATCATAGATGAAGTACTAATTTGGTAAAGTGTTAATTCTTGATGAGATCAATGAATGAAATACTTGAACCAAATGTTTGAGATCCTTATGAGTGATTATGATAATGTATCATAGTGATCTTGTGATTAAGGCATGGTGATGTCTAAATAAAAAGGAGTCATACTCTAAGGAGTTAGAGGATGATTATCAAATAACTAAGGTCTTCTTAAATAAAGAATACCCTATACTAATAAAGGATATTAAGAATCACAAAGTGTTGTGAGTTCTCAAATTCCTTAACAAATACACCTCAAATATCTGTATGATGAGTTGATCATATGATGAGTCAACTATCTAGATGAATATGAGGAACCCAATTTTGAGTTATGGTTTATGACCATTACATCCTAAATGACTTCCATGTTAACCATAAGGCATGACCTTGATGGTAGCACCCATTGGGATGAAATCCATAAGTGTGAATGAGTCTTAAGCATTAAGACACATGGATAAAATTTTGAGAATGATTATGCTTGTTGATTGCAACTTAATGACGAAGAAATTTGGCATACGGATACTAAAACCGCATTCCTGTAAGGACTAAAAACAAGGATGTGTACGTGACACAACCTATAAGGTTTATGAATCCATTAATGCAAATGAAGTCTATAATTTACAATGGACTAATCAATTTGATTGATTGAGTATAAGCAACTCAGAACTGTGATCTTTACTTTGATGATATAGTCATAGGGTTTGACAGATATGTCAAAGATAAAGAAGGGATATGTGATTTAGTGGGAGCGTATTTGTATTCCGCATGTCGATGAGGAATGAGATGTTCTAGAATGGAATCCTTTGTGGAAATTATCTTTAGCGAAGATAGAGACGTTTCCTATGTGATAGGAATAGAGATCTATAGAGATAGTTCTCGAAAACCTCTTGACCTGAAAAAGGAAAGCATACATTGGCAATCTATACTGAAGGATTCAATGTGCACAAATTCAGTGGGAGAAAACTTGTCCATGTTACATGGAGTTAGTATCCCAAGGCCAACTTTCCAATTCTTATGAAGAATGGGAACACTAAGAATAGATATGGATCTATCATGTATGTAATCATCCCATTATCTTGCATGTATAGGACATAGAAAGAATAAAATGCATTCATCATCTTGTATGTAGGACATGACAATATGATGTGCTCATCCTGATAACTCGTATGTGAGACATGACGAGTGGATGTTTGTCAAGTTTTAGTAAGGGTTACTGGAATACCATAAGAACTTGATAAGTACTTGAGAAGTACTAGTTCTATGGAAATAAGGTAGGATTCACTGTAAAGAGTTACATTGATGTGAACTTCCAAAAAGGATAGAAGATTAATCGCAAAATATATATGAGATATATAAAAGTGAATGTTTGTTGATAAATGGAAACATTCCAATAAAGTCGTTTAAAAGAAAAAGTCGAGTATCCATGTGTTAGAGAACATTAGTGGATATTATATGGATCTAGAAGTTCATGAGATGAACTTATAGATATTCCGGTCATTGATGACAAATAAGGAGTGCTTGGTCATGCAATGTGGCTAAAGGTTAGCAAAGGAATACTAGATCACATATTACAGCAACTCCATCTCATATGTGTGACGTACAATGAAGAGATGAGAGACATGCAGTTAATACCGACTTTGGCAAGGTGCTGCCATAACTCACTATGTTAGCACTAGAGCACAATAACATGTGGGACATGTTTGAAGATCACTAAAAATATTTTCAAAGGTGATTGGCTCGCAGTGCAAGTGGGAGTCTGTTGGTATGTATGCCCTGAGAGCCAATCATGGTATGATTGGAGGGATACATTAAGATTGATTTGATAAACATCAAAGGCAAGCTTCCAATTCTTTCTGGTTCAGTCATATGAGATAATGATAGAACGGATTGAATGTCTAGAGAATGATAGTACTCACTAATGTATGCTTTCAGGTTGAGGACCTGAATGATGAGATCATACGGAAGCTAAGAGTTTGTACATTCTTATTATGTCCCTAGTCGGATGTCATTGTGGAAGGTAGATAGACAACAATGACACACAAGACTAGATTTTGGTGTTGGTTGATGACAGAATCTCATTAGTCATGATATGGAGATATCAAACCAAACACATAGGTACTTGTTAGAGAACAAGTGTACCAGACAGACCCACCGTGAGTTTGACACATGGAACCATGACATGGCAGTCACAATCAGTTCTCACAGTGATGGTGGTGAGTGTGATTCTTTGACCTGAAATCACTACACTCACACATGTCGTTGGGTACACTTTGACATCATCAAATGCAATCCTAAAACATGGGTTGTTATTAAGGTGATGATTGGGTGGCTTTGACACATGGGGCTTTTGAGGGGTGAGTGATAGATATGGGATTTGTCCCTCCTGAGGGAGTTTGATATCCATGGCCACTTGATGAGTAGGATTGACATAGGCATGCACACGCATGTGTGAATCAGTATGTGATATTGATGTCATACATATCTCCTCCAATCTACTCTAAGAACAAGAAGGTGAATGAATGCTGACAGGATGACTGTTCCATACCTTGAGTTCATTCGGGATATCAGTGACAAAGGAATTATACATTCACTGTAACACCATTCACGGATTATAGGATTGAAAGTTGTTCTCCAACTTTCCTTTTCACTTGGGTAGCACTGATGTGCGACTAGGCACCGCTCTTTGTTTGTGAAGTCCAAAGTGTTATGGACTTTCACGGCCAACGTGAAATGGGCCTACAGGGTCACACACATAGGATTTAATCTGGAAGAAGATTTTAATCACAAATGATGTTTAGATTGTATGCTGAAGGAGTTTAGTAGTTCAATTAAACACTCAATCAATTGATAGCTCAGTATCATAGTGTTCAAGGTGTTGGACCGATTGATTAGAGTATCAGATTGATTGAAACTGCAATTGACTGATTCTACGTAGTCTGCACTCCCAACCGATCAGCTCATGTGATGAACCGATCGGCTCAGGTTGGTGAACCAATCATCTCATGTAATGAATCGATCAGCTCAGGACAAGTTGAGACGACCGGTTCAAGGGTTGAACTGATCGGCTCAACTGGTCCAAACGAGCGAGTTGGGAAAGTCAGATTGGAAAGAAATTTCTTTTTGTTTCACTTGTCCAATTTGATTGGAACAAGGATTGGTATTTAGATCAATTCGAAACAAAAGAGGAAAAGTCAATTGGGAACTGACTAGGGCAGTGAACTGACTGGTTCATAAGTGAACCGACCACTTCAGGTGCCCCAACCGATCGGTTCAGGTGTGAACCGATCGGCTCAGGTCCCCAACCGACCGTTTCATGCTTGAAACGATCGGTTTAGCTGGCGCAGTTGGTTGTTTTGTGGAAAATCTTAAACCCTTCTACTCCTGCTTTAATCCCGCATTGCTCGGGGTAGAGAACCCTGTCCCATTACCCTCCTATACATATAGGGGTATTGGGGGCTTCTCAAGTACAACTTAGAACACCAATTGCTCTACAAAGTTGTTGTTCTCTCTGGTTGTGGTAACCGAGAGGGCCTGCGCAAGTGCTACCCGATAAGGGAGGCACAGTGAGGGAAAGAAAACTTTAGAAAGGTGAGTGGTGGAAGGAGGGTGTATCGGTGACTAGTACGCCAACAGGAGGGTATGACTCCGTCCGGTGCCTTGTGCGACAAGACGATTGGAGTTCCAGGTGGTCCGTGTGGACTACTACAGAGGCGGGAGACTTCTGCCGCTCGAAGGATAGCTGTCAATCCTGACAATCCCGGTGAGACCAAGAGCTGCACAGATACCGTCCAAGACCAGAGGTGAAGACTACACTAGCTGCGAGGTAATGTCACCGAGCAAGCCTCGGGATAAGGTATGCCTCTACAAACCATCCTTCCTACTGTATATACATTGATGCGATTCCTTTATACTGGGTTTCAGGGGAAGAAATTTTTTTTATTTCCGCTGCCTTCTCTGATTCCCCTAAAACCCAACAGGTTCCCCATCGATTGAGTGACTCTCGACTCAAGCACATGGATGGACTCTTCCAGTCAATCAACTAAGTTGTAGTCGATTGATTGGCTCCTTTTCTAATCTATCTCCTTTGGTGCTCTAGTTGACTGATTAGACTCCCAATTGGTTGACTCACCTATTTAGAATGCCTTGTTCTTGCCAAAAACAAAACTAATACTAATCATATCTCTATATTTTATTTGTATAATGAGAATACCTCGAGTTACATTTGAGGGGAGTATAATGAAGAAAGTGTTAAATTACATATGGAGAAAAGGAGGAAGGCTCTATATGAAAAACAAATTTAAAAGAGGCAAAAAATATACCATACGACCATACAAATAATTCAAGGGGTTTGGCCATTACCATGTACATCCACCCTTCAAATGTTTTTAAGGAGACGCGTATAGATTACAAATATATCATATCATATATATATGATCTACGACACATTTCCTAGTGTATGTTTTTCTATCTGATATGCACATTCATCATTTAACCATATAACATGAACAAAAATAAATGATAAAATAACTACTGATCATATCGATTAAGTCCCTGTAACATAGTAAATTGACATGGAGATGATACAACTGTTGGGAAATCTAGCATCAGATATGGCAGTTGAAACAATTTCTTTTACCATATTCCTCACAACAAGAGGATCACTTCAACAACTATAAAATAGGAAGGAAGGTACATCACATATACCTGGTCTTGTAAGAAGTCTAATGACAATCCTTATAGAGGTGTGCTTCTTTCTCAAGAAGCATCCATACATTAGTTGGTTGTGTCCTCCTGATGTAGTAGCATATAGGGAGATTGGCGACGTTTGCCTGGTATAGTGGAAACGGCCTTCGCACCTCCATGTAGTATGCGTAGGCTATCGGGAACTCCACATCATGCTTCTAGAGTTAGAGAGAAGGAGTTTTCCCTTCATTGTCAATGTGTAAACAATGACTTATCACCCCATGGTTGTCTCTTGATTTTATAGATAAGATGCCTCTGGATCTCACATTTCCACAATTGTGAGATTAGGAGTCTTGTCATACAAGAGTGTGGAGAGCTAGGCCACCCCTCCCCCATTAGGATTTCTACAAAACATATGTATACAACATGTCAGATCTCATGGTTTTGACGAATGATGCAAGTCACGATTCAGTTGAATGGACTCCCATTCGGTCGTCTGGCATGCCACTCAGTTGACTAGAACATCTAGTCAGTCGAAAAGAACATCCAATCGATTGATTGTCTTGATTTCCTATTTACAAACATATTTACTTTTAATGCAATGATTAATGCACATCATTAAGTCAACAATAATCACTTGAAATGGTCCGACTAGTCATCCACTCATTTGATTGGACTATCCATTTGGTGGATTGGACACTCCAGGTAATCGACTCACACAGATTTGGTCGACTGAACACTCCAGTCAGCCAATTGATATCTAGTATTGTTGAAATCAATTACCTAAACACTTTAGTAACCAAGTTAAACCTTATCAATGAGTGAACTCCTATTACAAGTGCATCCTATATGTGTGACCTTATATGTCCCGAATTATATTAGAAGTGAACATCCATAACTAGATTATGACATCATTCACAATGAGTGGTATCTAGCTACACTTCATTGCTACCCAAGTAATTGGAAAGTTGGAGAACAACTTCAACCTACATTCTGATCAATGTTACCATGATCGTATTGTTTCTTTGTCTCTAATATCAAGAATGAGAAGGAACATTCAATCCGTGCTCCTTAAACTAGAGAAGACTATATCAGATGTATGTGACCTCATATGTCACATATTGAGTCAAATGAGTATGGACATAATGTTTCTCCATTTTTCTTATCAAGTGATCAGGCCATCAACTCATTTAGGAGGGAAAAATCCTATCTACAACACTCACAATCATTCTGCATATGTCATACCCGAGCATCACCTTTATGGAAATCCTTATTCAAGGTCATTTTGGATGGTTTCAAAGTTCATCAAATGACATGTATGAGTGTAGTGACTTCAGGTCTCAGAACTAGAATCATCAATATGACTTTAAGAGACGCTTCTAACTAGCATTCGATGGTTTCCATGAATCATTGTCAAGGTGGGTCTATCTGGTACACTATTCTTTAACAAGTACCTATGTGTTTGGCTGGATATCATAAATCATGACTAAAGTGATTATGTCATCAACGGACACACATTCTTGTCTTATGTATTATTGTTTTATATATTTATTCGAAAATAATATCTTACTAGAGACATAGAACAAATGTTTATACTTATCATACATATGATCTCATTGTTCAAGTTCTCAACCTGAAGACATATGTCATCGAATAACAACATTCATTTTACATCTCCATGTTTGTTTCATCATCTTATGACTAAAAAAAACATAATAGACACAATCATCTTTATTATTGTCAAAAACAATTACAAGATGCCCCAGTAACATCATCATATTATTGGCCATCTGGGCATATATACCAATAGGTACTACATGGTCGGTCTTCCCACATCTTCCTTCTTCTAACAGTTGACAACTTTGCCTCAGCACCTACTAAAATTTACAACCGAACTTGCAGCGTTGCACTTGAGTAAACTTGAAAGTGGTTTACATGTAGTACATAATGGGTTCACGCCACCTCATGTGCTGAGGCTTCGTCTATGCCTATAGTGTTGGTAGAGCTGCCACCAGTTACTCCTCTTTTTGTTAGCACATCAAGAGCCAATCGATATGATCTGTTGGACTAGGTACCCTTCATGATTACTTTCCCTTTGCAAGTAAATTTCACAACTCCAACTTATTTGAAATTTAACAACCAATGAATTCAAGTACCCTTTCATATATTAGATTTCTTTTGAGACCATGGACATATCAAACCCTTAAAAATGTGCAACATGCTCCATTATACATCTTGAACGTAGTTGTTCCAATTCCATCAATTTGGTAGAGCCTGTAATTTACCAGATGAATAGTTCCACACGCTCTACATAGAGAACCTTCATCAAATATTCTTCTCTATGGACATTTAATGAAGAGAGAACCTGAACCAAATATCCAACAATTACAAGTAACTGATTCCATAACAACCAATGTATTTGATTACCCTTCCACAAATAAGAAAACTCCACCCTTCAATTCCTTCAACATTAGACAATGCTTTAACATGTGACCCTCCTCATCACATATATTTCTTGTACTTCTAGCCTTTCCTTTTAGATCCTTCTTCCTGTGACCCTTGATTTTGTTGATGTCATCTATAATAGCCAAATCCTGACCACCTAAGGAAGATTCTGATGACATCTACAAAGACTATGCCTCCAAAGATATGTAATCACCCCATTGAAATTAAGTGTTGTTTTCCCATAAAGAATATTCATCACCAATTATTCCAATATTGTAGTAGAGATAAAAATATGAGAGCTACCTTATCTCTCTCACTAATCTTCTCATCCATGCTAACCAGTTGTGTGGTGAGCTTGTTGAAGAAGTTGAGATGGCCACTGAACTGGGTATCCTCTTCCATGGGAACTTATACAATTTCCTTATAGCTCCCATCTTCTCATCAACAAAGTTTTTATGTAAAACTCTTTTAGAACTTTCCATAATTATTTTAGTGAGTCTTCGTTGATCATAGAATATTTTACCTTAGCAGAAAGACTTAGACAAATTGTATTGACTGCTTTACAATCCATCATCAACCTATCTCCATCATACATCTTTTTCAACTTCTCTCTTTCAGACACTTTTAAAAGCCCTTGTTGTACTAGGAATCTTTCACTGTGCTCTTCCACACACTAAAATTACTTTTTCAATCAAGATTTTTAGTATGATGACTCTCCATGGTACTCGTCAACACTGACATGCTTTATGTGCAATTGTTTCTCACCAATTGTCTTGAAACAACCTTGCTCTGATACTAATTGAAGTAATATGTGGAATCTTCAAGCCCATACATCCCGAGCATGCATGAGTTGAACAATAATGACCCCTATCTATAGAGCCAATAACTTCCAAACAAACAACCAATGACTATCAATAATGTTGGCAAAGAAGACCACAAAATTGTATCAAGAAATATCAAGAAGAATACAAGGATTGCCTCCCTCTCACAATCATGCACCCAAAATAGAATACCCTAATCCACTCTCTCTCCTACTACTATTTGGCTTCCCCCTTTGGCACACCCATAACATATGTTTGGTACTCTATTTATAGACCTAGAAGATAGACCGACCTGGATTAGGAGTAGGACAATAAGGTAAAACCATTATTTTAGAGAAGGATAATGAGAATACAATGCCAAACTAAATAGGAAAGAGAACTATATAAGGAAATATTATCTCAAACTCCATGTATAACACTAGTTTGGACTTTCCTATATTGTTATGACAATATTCATTATTCTAATAGGGTAAGAGACGTTATCTCAATAGTAAGATGTGTGTAGAGCCTGAGCCCCTTGTTTGGTTTGGGTGAAATATAGATTTGGGCTTGTCCTCTTGGGCCACGTGGCATTAATATGGTCTGGGTTGAATAAGAAGGGAGCCATGGTTGGAATGATTGAAACATGCCTATTTGGAGTTATGTAATCCCATAAACCCCCTCAAGTCAGTACTAGTTCGGTTTGGATTGCAAATCCCACATGGATTAGCAATTGTCATACATGAAGACTGTAAGGAGAGAGTCATGAGTCTGGCTCTGTTCCATAAGAGTGGTCTTCCCCTCATTATCGTGCCTTCTCTTCCAAAACAATGAGGTTGTAATGTTATTGTCATTAAACCTTTCTTCAACAATGCCCTCTATAGATTTGATGATTGCTTCTCACACCAGATGTTGTGGTAGGTTCCCCAATCATGTCCACATTGTGAGCAAGGCGTCAGTCACCCCTAGCATGGACAAACAACATTCTAGGTTGTTGGATCAAAGGGCTCTAGAGGGGGGTGAATAGAGCTAAAAAGTAGTTAAACAAAAATGATTAGATCTTCAAATTACTTCAAAAAGTAGGATTGCAAGTATGTAATTCGATGTGCAACTAAACATACATATCAAGGACAAGAGAGGTTGAAAAAGATCAAGAACAAGCTATGTAAATTGGTTTTAAGATCTAAACTAGGAGAGTGTACATCCACTACATAGAGAGGTCAATCCCTAGTATTTGCAACCATTGCATACTTATATTTCATTATAAGACTTACAATAAGTCCTTCCTTTTGTAGGGAAAGGATACCTATCCCTCCCTTTTAAGGACCAAAATGATCCCATAAACCTTACAAGGTCTTCCCTCTCCTTTGAGCTAGAGTCTTCAACCTCTGGAAGGGCTTACCTACTCCTGCACGAGCTAGAAACCTTTTCTAAGGAGATCCCCTCTTGTATTGAGTCTTCTTCCTTGAAGGAATTACCTACTCTCCTCAAGGATCTTTGACCTTCACTTTCTCCTTCACCTTGGATAAGCTTTCACCAACTTTTCTCTTGAGAAAGGGAATGGGAAAAAGAACATTTGCGATCTTTATAAGATTACAATGGAGTATTTCTCTCACACAGCCTATAGCATTCATAATAATGTTTTCATTGGTAAGAAAGAGAGAGAAGGAGGCTCTATGTAGACAAAATCACTCAACTATAGCTAGGAAAAATTGGAATGAAGTACAAGAGTCCCTATTTATAGTTGGGGTGTCCACTAGACACTAGAAGCACTTAGCGATGAAATCTAGTCATTGGGGTGTTGCAATAGATCTATTTTTTATGGCTGCAACACTCCAAAAGCTAGAAACACATTTTCTGCACACTCAGTGTAGTCGGTCGATTTTCAACCAAGGTAACTTGACCAATTTCACTATTTGAAAAACTGACTTTGTGTTGTCATATGATTTTATCCTAGATGAAACTTGACCGATGACTTGTAATCACTTTTTCCATGCAAGTTGTCGGTTGAGTTGTCATCAGGACAAACTCAGCTGAATGTGAAAAATTCCAAGACCCATCCTAGGCGTCAATCGAGTTTCTAAAAGGGAAAATTGACCAAATAGAGTGCATGTGATTTGTAACATATCGAAACTTGGACATATTCTATTTTTGTCCTTTTTCCAAGCTTTTTCTTTCCATTCTATCCTTTTTGTACTTGATGTTTAGATTGTGAAATTTATAGTGGTTTGGTGAACATAAATACCTCAGTTGAAGTCTATAAGGACCTTATTTAGGTGTTCTAAATATTAATATAAGTTTTCTATGTGTTTTAAAATCATAAAATGAGCCTAAGTTTCAAATTTGGTTCAATTTGGATGTTGTTTGTCAAGTTATGCAATTTTAGGTACATTCTGGACTTTAATGCAATTTACCCAATTGGGAGGTTTTCTTTGCAAATTATCAGATGAATTATAATTCTTACATATTCCCTTAACATTCTAAAGGTTTTGAACCATGTAGCACCTAGTTTCACCTTAGTTTGAAGATGTTTCTCTCCAAGGGCATTTTAGGCATTACCCTCTTTATAAATGAGCTTATCTTTAAAAGTTATCAACCAATGGGGTTATTTATTTGATTGGAAGTGGGTGGGGATGGCCTAGAAGTCTCCATCAGCTTTTAGAACCGATATTTGATATTCAAGAAGCCTCTATGAGATGTCCTCTTGCATGACCATGAAACCCTAGGCTAAGGACACATGGAAAGTCCCATAGACACCTCATGCTTGCCCCCTTCTTTATAAAGCTATATCTACCCCTTCCCACCTCCCAATTTGAAAACTCTTTCTCTACTACTCTTTCAACCAACTTACAGAATTGTTACTACTCTGTTTGGCCATGAGGTTCTATCCCAAGGTAAAAGAGGGTGCTTACCTTGGTGAAGAAAACTCCTAGGGTTCCAAATTTTCTCTATTTAGGATTTCTAATGCTCCTTCTTGGTGATTTTGACCAAAACTAGTAAGTTCCCTCCTTTCCTTCCTTATTTTCAGGCTGTTAATCTTCCTCCCACATTCTTCTAGGTCAGAACCATGGACTTCCATGGTGAAACCCCACCTAGATCCCTTAAACATCTCATCTCCATGTTCTTTTGCTAGGGATTTTCACCTCTAAAGTGGAGAAGGTAGTTCTTGCTCGAGATAGGACTTTTATTGGAGAAACCAGCCTATCTAGCTTAGGAACATTGCTGCTTGAACCTGTCAACCTTCCCTAGACATGAGTTTTATAACCCTCTTCTTATATGTTTCTTACTACATGCATAAAACTCATGCTTCTATGTTGAAAATCCATGACCTCCATCTCTATTTACCATGTTCTTCTAGGGTTTTGGTTTCTTGCCATTTTACCTTCTCTAGAAGATCTAGTTTGGTTGCCTATGCATCTCCAATATTGATCTTGGGTCAAATGGTGTTTTCTCCCTCTCTCTCACTCTTCCTCTCTCTCGAACATTTCTGACTTGTCATTTCCTGATTGGTTCAAATTGAAAAATTCATATCTTTTAATCCGCTTATCCAAATTTGACACATAAATATGTTTTGAAATAAATAATTTATCTCTATCTAATAGAAATGATTTCAAGGTCTGATTTCAAGGTTTCATGAAGGGTGACTTTTGGAAAATGAATTTAATGCATAAAATACATAAAAATTACATCTTCATTATCATAACTCCAAAATTAACATAAAAATATGTTTTCTTGATTAGGATAAACTAATAAGTTCATTGGTTAGGTTTTTAGAGTCTAAATCTGAGTTTTGTGAAAAACTTCCAACCTTAGGGTTTTTATGAAATAATGTTCAATATGTACACTAATGGATGTTAATAATTGCAAATAGGATAAATTTGAACTTGGAACATCTAGAAGTGGTGGAATTGGGTATTTGAACATTGTAAAGAGGTATGCGCATTCTTACACCCTAAGTTGGAATATTTACAAACCAAACCCTATATTTCCCTAATGAGGCATTAATGAACCTTGTTCCCTCTATTCATGATTCTTTTGTTAAATTGACTTAAAATTGGTAATGATATTATTTTTCTTGGGTCTTGTACCCCACTGTCATGTTCTAATTGATATGATACTTTTACTTTCCATGATTTATTTTCTAGCATATTGATTTTATGGACTATTTAGCTATAGTAGTAGTATTTATGTACAACCACCCATAGAAAGGGCATGTATTAATTCACCCTGGGTAATGTCTTATTCTCCCCCATTAAAATACATGTAGGTGACTATGAATGTATTAATTCTCCCCTCACCTATAGGTTGAGGTCTGGTAGGTCCCTCAACCTTACTTAGTTAAAGTAGTCATAGTTATCATGCATTCAACCCTTTTATTATATTTTGTTTTTGGCAGACATCTATTTAAAAATAGCCTCATACTCTTAAAATCTTCATCCTATGATGAAAACTAGCCTTTATTTACATGTTTTCTTTTCCTTGACATCCTATTCATATATGTTGACACATACTTTGTTTTCCTTTCCCTTTTGCTGGGTGTTTTCCTAACCACCCAGGTTTAGATCGAGGTGTTGAACATGATCAAGGAGAACATAGCTTCCAACATGGATGTAGCTCTTGGAGATGTTGCTTGGAGATAGATTTGAAGTAGTTTGGACTTCCCTCTACTTAGATCCTTATGTTGTATCATACACATAAGCCCTTATGGGATATTATGATGCACTTTTGTAATCTTCTGTGAAAATTGGATATAGTCATTTGTTTAATTCCACTGCTACACTTTGTTTTTTTTTAATACCATTTATTAAAATTTGAAAATTTTACACCTATTCTAGCATACCTTTGAGTGTGTTCCAAATGGATGTTTTATTCTTCAAATTTTTAGTAGGGAGTGGATCCCCTCTCTGGTCCCACTCCTTACAACATGGTATCAGATCCCATGGTGGTCGAAATCAGACTATTTCAACTTAGTCTCCCTAATTAGAACCCTTGCCTCATGTAGTTCCTCTTTAAGTGACATGTTTTGATGCTACACTTGAGATAATGAAATATTGATTTAGGATCATAAGAGGTTCACATTAGAAACATATTTAGATAACCATAATGTGACTAGCATGTTATGTAGCTATTCGGGATAAATTGAAAGCAAAGGTGTCTAGAATGGATCATGGTTTGGGGGCTAGCAAGGTTTTCCTCCGCACCACTAGCTTGGTTTATGAGGACTCCCTGATCCATATGATACATGTGTGGCATGAGCTGATATTGACTGGTTGAAATAGCATGCCTATAGATAGTAGTTGCATTAGGCTCCTAAGTTGGATACTCCTAAGAACCTAATATGTTGACCTTGTCTTTTAGGTATAATGACTTGTTTGAGGATGGATACCCAATATAGTTCTCTTATGTCCCGTAGAACCACACATTTAAATGTTCTATCCCTATAACCTATACTTTGAAGTTTGGTGTTTAGTAAGAAATTAGAGTGTGCAGTGGAAGCATGATGGATCCTATACATGGTTTAGTTAGACTCACCATTTTAACTCTACATTAGTTTGGCTTGGTAGGTCAAACCTTTTAATGGGTGGAGAGTAGTTGGTTTGATGATGTTTGGGTAGTCAAATTTCAAGGACAAAATCCTTTTTAAGGGGATGGAGCCCTGTAACATATCAAAAACTACCTATACTGACTCTAGAAACCCTAACTCCTTGATTAGGAGGATAGTTTTCTTGGATCCTTAGTTTTGACAAAACAAGTTATAGTTGTAATTTTAACCAAACAAGTTATAGTTGTAACCCCGCATGCTTGTTGATTATCCGAAAGAACATCTAATGGTCATCTAATGAATAGTTCACATATTTGAATCCTAATGAATATCTAATGCACATTTTGTTTTTTTAATTAAGTCAGAGGATCTTCTATTCATCCCACTCCTCTCATTGTGGGCAAAATCAATCAACCATATTCACTCCTGCTTACTAAGCAGGTATAAATCCCCCAAGAAAAACCAACCGTGGTTACGCACCATGACCGTGATGAAAAAGCTTCACCACGCCCGTGGTCGTAAGCCACGGTCACCGAAGAAGAAATAGGCCCACACCCACATCCAGGATTACATCATCACAACACGAGCGACACAGACGACCACGGTCATGATCGCGAGCAAGGCAGACTGGAAGCCTGACTACATTATCTTTGATCTATTGAAGAAAATGTAAGGAATGTTGTTCTTCTCCATGTTGTTCATGCCTCTTATCCTCATCGGCAGATGAGAAGAAATAGAAGTGATGAAAGTTGCGCTGAAGTTAGCACCCCATAAGCCAATCTCTTTGGCAATGGAATTGCATACTTTCTGAACCAGACTTCCTCTAATGCTTTTCGTTTCCAGGATATCTCTAATCTCCCTCGTGATAGATTCATAACGCCAAGGCCCCGGACTGTTGTTCCACAAGATCTGATAAATATGTCTGTCGTCGATCTCAATCTCAGATATGTTGATGTTGTTGTCATCGACGATTTTCATGGCAACGAGGGTACCTCCAATATAAGCGTTGATGTACTCTTTGGCGTTGAGCCATGTTCTGAACGCCAGGTCAATATGACAGTGGTGGTTGCGGACAACTCCAGCAACCCATCTTCTCTTAGTGCCTGATGGATCAACAGATATGCCAGTGGTTAAGTTGAGCTTACGATTATATATATTTGGGGGTATCCATCGCACAAGTTGAATTTGCTTGATCTGAAGTCTTGGAAGGGCAAGGCCATTGTTGGACAAAACTGAGAAAAGGTTGTCTCTGGAAGCATTCTTGAAGGATTTGGTTTTGATGTGATGATTTATGTGTCTAATAATGTTGTGCCAGTGATCTTCATATAAGCTCTTCTTGTCGTTGAATCTATTATTACATCTAGCCAGCCATATCTGCCAAACTATAAGGGATATTAACTCTCTTGTGATCCATCCACTTAAGGTTGTGCTATGTTGTTCTTTACCAATTTTTAGAATGTCATTGATCACCGTCGGAATGAAATGACGATTACCTATGAGAATCGCAGCTCTATTCCAGAGGTTTCGGGCAAGATCGCTCTGGATGAAAAGGTGTTCATCATCTTCGATGGCCGATATATCGCAGCAAGAGCATTTAGAGACAGTGGGAATCATACATCTCTGTATGTTGTCGTCAGTCGGCAAGGCTCCATTAGCCAACTTCCATAAGGTAGCACTTGCTTTAGGCATAGAGAGCTTCCAAATCCACTTATAATTCCTGTTATCATCAGTTACCGCAGTAGCAGCGTTTATCTTCTTGACCGATCTGACCGAGAACTTACCCCTCATATCGGGTTTCCATATCAACTCATCAGGACATCGAGAGATTGCCTGATGAGATCTCTTAATGATATTTAAACCATCGTTATCAATGATATGCTCTAAAATCGGCCAATTCCAGCCAATCTGCTCATTCCAGAAGTCTTTGACGAGGAAATCCCTAGTCCTGTCGTTCCTGTGAATAGCATAATCAGCAAGAGGTCTCTCAACCCATCTACTGTCCCACAGCGACATATTACCCCTCCCAACGATCCATCGGGTGCGTGGTAAGAATTTAGGAAATGTCTTCCATACTCTCTTCCACATGGGAGAAGCAAAACTGCTCAGCTTCAGATACGGGGGGTAGCATCCATTATAATTTCTGTAGGTAGAGCTATATTTTTCATTACAAAATCTGGCCCAGTTCGATCGGTTCTTGGTGATCTCCCAGCACGCTTTATACGTATACGCCTCTTCAATGTTCCTCGGAGGTGTGAAGTCAAGCCCGCCGGCCTCGTAAGGTTTGGCAATATGTTCCCAGGCTACCCATGCCCTTCTCCTTTCGTTTTTTCGATTCGTCCACAAAAATCTTGAGAACATTGATTCAATCTTCTTGATGATCCCGCATGGAATCCCAATAGACGCCGTAGTGTATAGAGCAGTGGAGGTGAGGGTGTGACGAATTAGAAGCTTTCTCCCTGCAAATGATAGCAGTCTTGCTTTCCAAGACGCAGTCTTGTTCATCATCTTCTCGAGTAAAAAGTTGTAGTCACTGATCTTGAGCGGTCCTGAGGAGATAGGAACCCCAAGATACTGAATAATCCTGTCAGAGGCTTGAATCTGTAGCTGGTTACAAATATTGTTGGTGGTAATATTGTCCGTCTTTCCAATGAGACAGTTGGATTTGTTGTAGTTAATCATCTGACCGGTAGAGTTCATATACCATTGGAAAGTGTCTTTGACGGCATCAATAGACTTCTGGTTGCCCTTGAGGAAGAGAATCAGATCATCGGCATATATAAGCATCGGAGGAGCATCCCCACAACCTCTCGTGGTATATCGATCGATCATACCATCGTTTGTGAGCATTTTGATGTGTCTGCCGAGCGGTTCTTCAAAGATGATGAACATAATGGGGGATAAAGGATTTCCTTGCTTAAGTCCACGTATGAGTTGAAAGAATCCAGCGGAGTGATCACCGATGTTGACGGAGACCCATGTATCGTGAAAGAATCTGAGGCAAAGATTCGCCGCTTCCGATGTCATGCCATAGGCAGTCAGAATTGTTTTCAGGATGTTCCAATCGACACGATCATATGCTCTGGACATATCGTATTTGATTATGATGTTTGGATGATCGGTGCTACAATTCAGATCATGAGCCAGTTCCTTCGCTAATATGATGTGGTCCGTGATATCACGCCCTTTGATGTAAGCACCCTGCTCATCTGATATCATACCGGGCAAGAACTTAGCAATCCTGTTGCTCACAATCCTGGCCATGATCCGAAGAGAGACGTTCTCAATGGCGATCGGCCTGAAATCCTTCTCTAGGAATTTAGGATCTCGAGCTTTGGGGATAAGCATTATCCTACATACAGTGAGGCTTCTGTGGCACTTCTGACCTTCAAAGAAGCATTGAATTACTTTCATGAAATCGGTACAGATCGTGTTCCAAGCTCTTTTATAGAAGGCAATAGTGAGGCCGTCCGGACCGGGGGCGGAGTCTTCGTCCATCTCTCTGATGGCTTCTAGCACTTCTTCAGCCATAGGGCAAGCCACAATGGTACATTTGTCGTCAATGGAGAGCACTCTGTCGATATGACTGAGGAGCTGATCATCAAGCTGGTAGGTGTTGTCGGATGAGTAAAAATCTTTATAGTGAGCAGTTGCAGCGTCCGCAATAAGAATTGGATCAGAGATTTCGCTGCCATCAGGTAAAACAAGATGATGAATGATTCTTCTCTTTCTCTTGGATTTGATAACAGCATTGTAGAAAGTAGTGTTCCTCTCTCCATTATCTAACCAGTCAATTCTAGCTCTCTCTCTACTATGTAACGCTTCTTGTTCCATAAGATCATCGAGCTCATCGAAAGCCTTATTCAGAGTGATTCTGTTGGAAACGGTCGGGTTTTCGTCGAACGACTTCTGGGCGACGTGAACAACATCATGTAAGTCATCAATTTTATGTCTGATATTACCGAAAATCTCTTTGTTCCATTTCTTGAACTGTCTCTTCAAGTTCTTTGTTTTCTCGTAGAACATGATGGACGGGTGGCCGTAAACTTTAGTTTTCCACGATTCAGATATGAGCTTCATACAGTCCTCATGCTTAAACCAAGATTTGTTGAAGGAGAAAGGGGTGCTATGTCGTGCCTCATCTCCAGTGACAGATGATTTAACAAGAATAGGACAATGATCAGATATTCTGAATCTTGTTAAATGAAAGGATTTGCTGTCCGGGTATCTGTTAGTCCATGAAGAAGAAGATAGCACTCGATCTAATCTCACCCACGTGGTGGGTTCTAATCTCTGCTTATCAACCCAAGTAAAACGACTACCATCGAACGGGAGTTCTCTAAGATTCGCATCAATAATAAAGTTATTGAAATCGCACATCGATTGGAAAACCAGAGGATCACCGCCTCTCTTTTCTTCATGGTTTCTAATAGCATTAAAATCTCCCGCAATGCACCATGGTTTGTCTCCAATAATGTCGGTGATATCAAGAAGGTCGTTCCAGAGATGTCTTCTGTTGTAAATCTGACAACTGGCGTAGACCGTAGTGATGAACATCTCACATTGATCAGTGGGCGTGATTCTGATGGTGATGTGCTGTCGGTGTCTTTTAATGATGGATGGATTCAGAGAGCTGTCAGCATAGATCCATATTTTTCCTCCACAATCTTCATTTTCAGAATTCCAGTTAAGCCTAGTAATATCATTCAGCTCGATGGACCTATCAGCATTAATGAAAGGTTCAAGAAGACCGACAACAAGAGGTTTGTGGATAGCGCAAAGATGAGCAAGGACGCGTCTCGTGGGATTATTAGCCGCTCCTCTTATATTCCAGAAAAGGAGTTTCAGGTTATTCATCAAACAATTGAACACCTCATCCAAACTGTCACGGTTCTCAGATACTCTTCGTTTTATGTATTCCTTCTAAGGCTCTCTCTCTACCTATCTGTAGGTATCTCCCTGTGTCAGAGTCATTCCATGTATCTTCAAAAGATTCTTCGGATTCGTTCTCCCATGTTACTTTATCTTCATGATCTTCGTGAACGATCGATCTTCTTCTGAGGTTTCTGTTGCGAGGAATCACCAGTTCTAAATTAATAAAATCTGCTAATCTTCTATGTGGCAGTATGGCTCTCTCACCACTAGTGTCGGCGACAAATCTTTTCTCTTGATAACTATTCGTCCTGAAACTATCAGTAGTAATGTCATTCTCATTGGAATTAACAGCACTGATCCCTTTGTCAAGATTGAGCACATCATGATTGTCAATAAAATCTTTCGCTGCAGCAACTGTATGGTTGTTCTCATATATGGCTGTCGAAGGGTCCTTAAAAGTATCATTCTTTTCTTCTGGAGTTTTTGGTGGATCTGCCTCTGGGATTTCTTCGTAGGGAATGACTCTCAGAGCTGACATCGGGAACTTCATCTCTCTACCAATCTCCGTAAGGTGAAATACCTTACTATTCAAATCACCTTTAGCGACAATGTCAAGTTTCAGATATGATCTGTAATTCTGCTCAGAAAGATTTATGAATTGTGGTACGTCTTCATTGAAAGCTTTAACTAATACAAGCATGCCTGATGCATCATCTGGTGTTCTTTTCCAGTTTGAGATCCCGATCATCTCACCGAACGAGCTCATGATCTCTTTGATGGATTCATGGTTTCTACAAAACAATGGAATGTTCTTCACCCAGAACCATATTGTCTCCTTGGTCTGTTGCATTCCTCCGTTCTCGAGTGACATCAGATATAGGTTCGATGCACCGAACTTTATGGTGTTGATCTGCAGCTGTCTCCACGCTGTGTAGGACGATTCAAAGTACACAACAGCTCTTTTGTCTTCAAACCTAAAAATTTCCATGGCTTCTGGCCATCTTTTCTGTAGGAAGGAGGCGATATCGCTCCATAGAAGGTTGTCGGTCCATCTGACCGCTATAGCCAAGTCCAGAGACCTTAGATAATCTTGTCTAATAGGGCTATTAACATCGAGATTAACTGTAATTCTCTTCGGAGTAATAGTAGTTCCACTTCTTGCTGAAGATCTCGACGGCAGAGGTGGGAAGCATATATCGGAGTTGAGGTTAGGGATGGTCTGTCTCATCACTCGTCTCCCGCATCTATTGGCATCATGGCCGGTATCTCTGCAGTTGTAGCATATTTTAGGGTTTGGGCATTGAGCCCTCCAGTGTCCCCGCTTGAGGCATCGATAACATGTATCCTTTAGGATGTTAAAGCGGTTCCCTATGGGAGGCCTCCTGAACGAATCATCGGAGACGTTCGTGGATCTCTGTGTGACCCTTGGGCTTCGAGGATCCCAAAGATGTTGTATATCTTCGATCACTCGTTCACTAGGAATCCCGTTTCTCATAAAGGCCGCTCTTCTTTCAGATACCGCTTGTCTCGTTGTGTATCTTCCTTGCATCAGGATCATCTCTTCGTATCAGTATTCTCAAACACGAGGCCAGCGGCAGATGTCAGATGTTCAGGAGATCTGGTTGCGCCCCCCAAGACGCACGAGATGTGACGTCCAGAGGGGAGAAGGCGCTCGTGGCGCCGCCGCCTGGTTATCGCACAACGAATCGCCCTAGAATCGCCCTAGAAATCGCTTTTCAGTGGTGGCGGAGGATCTTGTGATCGAAGACGAGGTTCTGTTGTAGGTTCATCGTCTCCTTCTTTGGATCATTTTTTTCCAATTCTAAACCATCTTCTCATAGGTAGATTGGCTTATTCTCTCAGCACAACATTCTAGAGTGTAATTCAATATCTAATGCACATAATATCAGTAACTAACATATTAATACTAATAGTGGGTACACATGATGCTAAACATGTCTTGGACCAATAAACCCTAATGACATGATGATCAAGATAATTGTAACCTAATCTTGGACTGAATGCATACTAAGAATGTATAGATGAAGACTAATCATCATATTGACCTAAACCCTAAGTTGTAATTATCTAACCAAAAATATACATCCATAATGACATTCATGAAGCATTAGTGACATTAGGTGTCATAACAAGATAACATACCTCGATACACATAGATGATATATAATCACCTAACCCTAGATTAATATATACCAGGTCATCAATATGAAATGCATATCACCTTGTTCTCTAAATACACACCTAATTAATCACCTAATAATTACTTGGTATGCGAATCAAATCATTAATACATAATATGTTCCACCTTGATCACTAAAATACATATATTGACTTCAATATGGATAGGAAGTAATTGGATTCACATAAAAGTGCACAATCAATCATAAGAACTGAATAAAAATGAGAAAATGATTAATGTTGACATTAATTTTTGCAAGAAAGTTAATGCAACAATGTGACAATGTTTAATATATATAAGTGATTAATGTGACATTATTTGAATTAATTATAACAAATTGGATAAAGTGTCTTACTTCATACAAAATAATATGATATAATTCAATAAGATGATAATGGAGTCTAAAACGAAATTATTAAAGATACTATCATATACAATACTACATATATAGATAATTGAGTAAATTCTAATTGTGCTAAAACTCATAATGAGGTAAATAAGAAATATATTTAGTTTTAAGAATAACAATGAAATATAACTCTTTTTAATATAATGAGACACACATAAAAGAATAATAGGTATGATGTCATGTCATAATGAATATAATGCTAATAATCCAAAAATGTTAAAAAGAAATCATAAAAGTGGAACCCTTAGTGATACATGACAACCAGACATATGAGTAGGTTCCTATAAACAATTTGAACTCCCAAGTTTAAAAAATAAGGATTTTGACTTAGTGAATGTCTTGGTGGAAGTTTTATGGTTTGGAGGAAATAACCTGGGAGTTAAAGATAAGATGTTGCATACTCAACCTCCTCTCTTTGCTTGTGATTTTGAGGAAAACAATTTCTTTAAGGGGGGAGTGTTGTAACATACCAAAACATGGAAATATTATCTTTTTAGAGCTTTTCCAAGCTTTTCCTTTTCTTTCTATCCTTTTTGGCCTTGATGTTTAAATTGTGAAATTTATAGTGGTTTGGTGAACAATTGTTCTATAATTATACCAATGGAAGGGTTTATGCACAAATACCTGAGTGAAAGTCTATTTAAGGACCTTAGTTCATTTTTCTAAACCTTAATCTAAGTTTTAATGTGTTTCGAAATCATAAAATGAGCCAAAGTTTCAAATTTGATTCAATTTGGATGTTGTTTGTGCAAGTTATGCAATTGGAGGTACATTGTGGACTTTTATGCAATTTACCAAATTGGGAGGTTTCCTTTGCAAATTATCACATGAATTATAATCCTTAGATATTCCCTTACCATTATCGAGATTTTGATCTGCGGGTCACCTAGTTGAACCTTGGTTTGAAGGTGTTTCTCTCTAAGGGTATTTTAGGGATTACCCTCTTCATAACTGAACTTATCTTTAAAAGCTATCAACCAATGGGGTTATTTCTTTGATTGGCAGTCGATGGTATGGACTGGAAGTCTCCATGGGATTTTAGAACTGACATTTGATATTCAAGAAGCCTCTATGAGCTGTCCTCTTGCATGGCCATAAGGCTCTATGCTAAGGACACATGGAAAGTCCCATAGACACCTCGTGCTTGCCCCCTTCTTTATAAAGCCATATATACCCCTTCCATCCTCCCAATTCAAAAACTCTTACTTTCCTACTCTTTCGTCAAGCTTAGAGCATCATTCCTAATCTATTTGTCCACCAAGGTTCTGCCCCAAGGAAAAAGAGGGTGCTTACCGTGGTGAAGAAAACTCCTAGGGTTCTGAATTTGTTCTATTTAGGGTTTGTAATGCACCTTCTTTGTAATTTCGACTAAAACTAGTAAGTTTCCTCCTTTCCTTCCCTGTTTAAATGTTGTTAGTCTTCCTCCCAAATTCTTCTAGGTCGGATCCAAGTCCTTCCATGGTGAAACCCCACCTAGAGCCCTTAAACACCTCATCTTCTTGTTCTTTGGCTAGGGTTCACTACTACAGAAAGAGCATTCAACGTCGCTTTTATGGGCGTCAATTGTTTAGTAAAACTGACATTGATAACATTCAACGTCGGCTATTATGTAAGACCTACGTCTATATTCGAGGACCAGTGAAACACGGGCATCGCTTTGTATTCGGCGTCGGCTAGATAAAAGAAACTGACGCCTAAAATAGCCGGCGAAATCCAATTTTCGAGCGAAAACAATTTGCCCCCAAAGTGTCACATACAATATCGGTTTTTTATCTAATAACCGACGCCAGACGAGGATAAAGTTTGCGTGAAAAGTTCCAATATTGGCATCAGTTTTCCTCGGATAACCGACGCTGATAGGGGTTCCCGCCAAAAACATTAGGGTAAAGATTATCAAATTGGACGTCAGTTGTTTCCTATCAATCGACGCTTAATACGTTTAGGTGTCGGTTCGTTAGATAATCGACACCATTTACTAACTTAATAGACCCTCAAATAGTCATCTCTTCCCCTTTCTTCTATTTTATCGCGAACAGCTAGCCGACCGACTCCCGACGACTCCCCTACTTCCTGCTGCGTCGCCGCCGTCACCACCTACTCCTACTGGTGCCTCTGCTTGCCGTCGTCACCTCCTTCTCCTGTTGCCACTCTGCTCGACGCTGCCACTGCCTCCTTCTCTACTCACCACTGCTGCTACTCACACGAAGGTCGTTGCTCCTCACACCACCAGCGCTGCTCCTCACACCACCACTACTCTTCTCCACGATGCTAGCTGCTCAATAGGTAGCCCTCTTCTTCTTCTGCCAAGCCCCTCTTCTTCTTCCTTATCCCTCATTACCAATAGCAAGCATGGCCTTGGATGTGTTGGCCGACCATGGCCGTGCTAGGTAGTGCGGCTGTGGTCGGCCAACATAGCCACGGACGTGCTTGCTGTTGGTAAGGAGGGAGAAGGAAGAAAAGAGGGTATTTTTCTCATTTATTTTTTTATCTATTGCTTTGTATTTGTTTTTGTACTAGTTATATTTATTTATCTAATGCCTTGAGTTTATTTATTTAGATGTTTCTATTGTAAATCAACCTAGGATATGAACAAATCTTTTTCTTGCATATATTTGTGCTTCTAATCCTAATGCTTGAGCTAATTCAGTAAATTTTGATGCATGTTGAAATAAGATTTAAACTTGTCCATTCTAGCATCCTAATTTGATTTGATTAAACCCTAACATTGATGAAACCCTAACATGTACACATCTATCATTGTGTTTTTTGGCCTAGAAACCCGTCCAAGATTTACTAATTAGGAGTAAATCTTGGATAGTCCCCAGTTTGGGACTGTTCTTGAACACCTAATCTCACTTAGGATGTAAGTGTATAATGTGTATTGGGTTTTTGAGAAAATTTCGGTAGAATTTCCCCGTTTGTTCTCTAAGTACATATGTACTTAGAGAACAACGAGGAAATGCTGCCGAAATTTTATTGAAAACTCAATACACATTATACACTTACTAGTGAGATTAGGTGTTCAAGAATGGGATAGATGGTACACATTTATTATATATAAGAATGACATCACATTTATTTGTTGGCCTAGAAACCCGTCCAAGATTTACTCATTAGGAGTAAATCTTGGATAGTCCCCTATTTGGGACATTTCTTGAAAACCTAATCTCACTTAGGATGTAAGTGTATAATGTGTATTGGGTTTTTGAGAAAATTTTGGTAGCATTTCCCCGTTTGTTCTCTAAGTACATATATACTTAGAGAACAACAGGGAAATGTTGCCAAAATTTTCTTGAAAACCCAATACACATTATACACTTACTAGTGAGATTAGGTGTTCAAGGATGGGATAGGTGGTACACATTTATCATATATAAGAATGACATCACATGTATTTGTTAACCCTACACCCTAATCTTGTTGTAATATATACTTGTTTTCTCTTTGATCATAGAATGGATAGATCATGGATGTCGATTCACAATCTCTGCACCCCAGAGTTTATTTCTAATCTTGACCAGTTTATTAGATTTGTCGAGGAACATAGGTAACAACCTAGAGATAGGTTCTACTATCCATGTAGGCATTGCGTTAACAACTTGAAAGTCAGCACTGGTGACGAAATCAAAAGTCATGTCATGTGCAACGGGATTGTAAAAGGCTATACAGAATGGTACTGGCATGGAGAGATTTCAAACCCGAAACCAATGGATGTCGATAGAAGTGCTTGTATGGAAGAAGAAATTGCCTCTGATGATGTAGATGTGAATGAACCAATTCCAGTAGACATCGTTGATGCGATGCTAGATAGTTGTGGGGTAGAGCACACCGAAACCGATCCACCTCCCATGTTTAGAAACATTGTGCATGATGTTGAGATACCGTTATACACAGGTTGTACTAAGTTTACGAAGCTTAGCACTGTGTTGAGATTGTATAAGCTGAAAGCTAACAACAGATGGAGCGACAAAAGCTTCACGTTATTGTTGCCTTTGTTGAAAAAATGTTTCCTGAAGGAAACGAGTTGCCAATCTCAACATACCAGGTAAAGAAATTGTTGTTCCCAATGGGAATGGAGGCCAAGAAGATACATGCATGCCCGAATGATTGTGTATTATTTCAAAAGGACTATGTGGATTTGAAAGATTGTCCAAAATGTGGTGCGTCACAGTATAAATTGATGACTTCGGGGGAGTCCAAAACTGGTTCTCCTACCAAGGTGATGTGGTATCCACCTATAATATCACGGTTTCAACACTTGTTTGCCAATATGATAGATGCGAAGAATTTGAGGTGGCTTGCAGATGTTAAGAAAAATAATGATGGGATCCTATGACATGTGTCTGATTCCCCACAGTGGAAGAAGATTTATCTATTGTACCCTCAATTTGGTGAAGAAGTCAGGAATCTAAGACTTGGGCTTTGTACAGATGGGATGAATCCATACGGGACATTGAGAAGGCAACATAGCACTTGTCCAGTCATGCTTGTTATATACAATCTTCCTCCCTGGCTGTGTACGAAAAATAAGTACATAATGCTATCGTTGTTGATATCGGGCCCTAAACAACCTGGAAATGATATCGATGTTTATCTTGAACCTCTGATTGATGACTTAAGAAACTCTATGGTTAAGGTGTGATGACCTATGATGCTTCACGAAGAGAGAAATTTCGTTTGCATGTTATGTTGTTTTGCACTATTAATGACTTTCCAGCATGTGGGAATTTGTCTGGATATAGTGTCAAAGGAGCTAAAGCGTGTCCTATATGTGAAGAGAACACTGATTCAACAAGACTAAAACATGGTGGTAAGACTAAATATCTCGGTCATTGAAGGTTTTTTACAAAATTCCATCTGTATCGTAGGAAGCACAAAGCATTCAATGGATTGAATGAGGAACAGAGTGCACCTAAACCTATACCAGGGGAGGTTGTTTATGAAAGAGTAAAAGACATTGTCAATGAATTTTGTAAGAGATCACAATGTACTATGGCCACACGGAGTGACAAATCTTTATTCAAGAAGAAGTCAATATTTTGGGATCTTCCTTATTAGAGTTCTTTGACAGTTAGGCATTGTATCGATGTCATGCACGTTGAGAAAAATGTCTGTGATAGTGTCATTGGTACTTTGTTGAATATACCCTGTAAGACTAAAGATGGGTTCAAATCCAGACTGGACCTACGTGAAATGGGAATAAGGTCAGAATTAATAGAATTACATGAAATGGGAAATCAGAGAACATAATTACCTCCCGCTTGTTACACATTGTTTAGAAAGGAGAAGAAAGCTTTTTGTGAATGGTTGGTAAATGTTAAGGTGCCACACGGTTACTCATCCAACATCCGTAGATTGGTATCAATGAAAGATCTAAAGTTGATAGGTCTTAAATCTCATGATTGTCACACTCTAATGCAACAAATATTGCCTGTGGCAATTCGATCTATATTGCCGAAGAATGTAAGGTTTGCAATCACCAGACTTTGTTTCTTTTTCAATAGTCTGTGCAGCAAAGTTATTGACCCTGATACTCTCGATAATTTGCAAAGAGAAGTGGTTGTTACCCTATGTCATCTTGAGATGTATTTCCCACCTTCGTTCTTTGATATCATGGTACATCTTGTTGTCCACTTGACTAGGGAAGTGAAAATGTTGGGACCAGTTTTCTTGCATTGGATGTATTCCTTTGAACGATACATGAGCATTTTTAAAAGTGATGTTCGAAACCGTTATCGGCCTGAAGGGAGTATTATTGAGGGTTATGTGGTGAGAGAGGTTATGGATTTTTGCAATGACTTTCTTAGTGGTAATGACACTCCTAGTAATGACAACAATATTGAAGAGCAATTTGGCAAAGGAATTTTGGGATCACGGGTGAAAGTAATTAGCTGTGAGCAGTTGGAACAAGGTCACTTGTATATTTTACACAACATGGATGAAGTGAGTGTTTATATCGAGGAACATACCAATTTCATCAAGAGACAATATCCTCAAGCCAATACAATGTGGCTTGCTAGAGAGCATAACAAGACAATTATTAAGTGGTTTGAAGATAAAGTCTTACATCAACTATCTCAAACACCAGATGATATTACTGAAACTATCAAATGCCTCACCTTTAAACCAAAATTGAATGTTATGTCTTATGAAGGGTATGACATTAATGGATTCACATATTACACAAAGTGCCAAGATGATAAGAATGTCGTCCAAAACAGTGGGGTCACCCTTCAAGCGTCGACTATGTTTTTTGCAAGTGCAAAGGATAAGAGTCCACATGAAGCTAAAATGTCATATTACGGTGTCATTGAATACATATGGGAGTTTGACTACATAGATTTCAGAATTTTGCTCTTCAAATGTAATTGGGTTGATAACACCAAAGGAGTTATAGTGGATGAATTGGGTTTCACTTTAGTGAACATTGAAAAGATTGGCGAGAAGGGTGAACCATTCATATTGGCATCACAGGCGAAACAAGTATTTTATATTGATGATCCTGCAAATGATAAATGGTCAGTTGTTCTTCATGGTAAAAGACAGTTCATTAAAGATCATATTGATGAAGAAGAGTACTATGATAAGTATGATGACTCCAGTCCATTCTCAGTTGGGTTGCCAATACCAGCAAATATTGAAGCTAATGATGACTTGTATGTGCACGGAGATCACAATGAAGGATTGTTAATTGATAAAAGATCACAATATTAGAGGCATGTTTATATTTTTTATATGTTTTATTTTTCTAAATGTGAACTTTACAATGTGAATTACTTTACAATGTGAATGTGAACTTTAAAATATAAGAGAAGAATGGGAAAAAGCCATACAAGTAGTGGGGGTTTTAAAATATAATTGGGATGTTGATAGAGAATAATGACTAAAGAATGATATTTTGTATATGAATTTTTGAATTGTAATATGTGTGAATGTTTCTACATGTCTGAATGTTTCTACATGTGTCTGAATGTTTATAAATGTGTGAATGTGAAAATGAATGAAACTGTTGGTTGCTATATGAATGTTTCTACATGTGTGAATGTGAAAATGAATGGAACTACAGATTTCTAAATGAATGTTTCTACATGTGTGAAAATCGAATGGAACTGCAGGTTGCTAAATGTGTGAAAATTAATGTTGTTAATTTTGCAGGTTTGTGGCATGTTGTTGGATGATATCCATGGATGTCGTAAAACCTGCAGTTCATAACTCAACTGCAGGTTTCTCATCCTACGACCAGCCCCAATAGGCCTGCAGACTGATAAAAAAAATACATACAATAGGCGTCGGTTATTTGAAAAAACTGATGACAAATACTTACAGCGTCGGATAATAGCTAAAACTGACGCCTAATGAAACCAGACATCATGGCTGTGCTGGAAAGCACGGCCGTGGTAGCATGTAATATGGCATCGGTTATCAATAATAAACCAATGTTGATGGATACTTATAATGTCAGATAATAGCTAAAACTGACACCTAATGAGGCCAGAAACCCAGGCCGTGCTGGCCTGCACGGCCGTGGTAGCAGGTGATACAGCGTCAGTTATCAATAAAAACCATCGTTGATGGTGTCCTAGATGGCGCCCTTTCCGTAGCGTGAAGGTTTATGGCGTCGGTTTCTGTAGTAATAACTGACGCCTATATCCCCCTGTTGGTGCATGTTCGGTGGCGCGCGAAGGTTTCTGGCATCGGTTTCGAAACTGATGCCTAACGGTTTTCCTTTTAGCGGTGCCCACATAGGTGTCGCATTAAAACCGACACTAAAGGACTTAAATAACCGACACTAAACGTGGGTTATGTACTAGTGGTTTTTCACCTCTAAAGTTGAGAAGGTACTTCTTGCTCGAGATATGAGCTTTGTTAGAGAAACCACCCTCTCTATCTTGGGAACCTTGATGCTTGAACCTATCCACCTTCCCTAGAGGAGAGTTTTATAACCCCCTTCTCATATGTTTCTTACTACATGCTTAGAACCATGCTTCTATATTTAAAGTCTGTGATCTCCATCTCTACTTCCCATTTTCTTTAAGGGTTTTGGTTTCTTGCCATTTTACCTTCTCTAGAAGGTTTTGGTTACCTATGCATCTCCAACCATGATCTTGGGTAAAATGGTGTTTTCTCCCTCTCTCGCACTCTTGCTCTCTCTTGAAGATTTTTGACTTGCCATTTCCTGATTGGTTCCAATTGAAAAATTCATATATTTTAATCTGCTTATCCAAATTTGAGAAATAAACATATTTTGGAATCAAAAAATTTATCTCTATTTAACAGAAATTCTTTTGAGGTCTGATTTCAAGGTTTGATGAAGGGTGATTTATGGAAAATGAATTTAATGCATAAAATCCATAAAAATTACATCCTCATCATCATAACTCCAAAAGTAACATAAAAATATGTTTTCTTCATTAGCAGAACCTAATAAGTTCATTGGTTAGGTTTTTAGAGTCTAAATCTAAGTTTCTTGAAAAAGGTCCAACCTTAGGGGACCTTAGGGTTTTTATAGAGATGTTAATTAATTGAAATTGGACAAGGTTGGACTTGGAACAACTAGAATTGGCAGAACTTCGTATTTGAACACTGGAAAGAGGTATGTACGTTCTTACACCCTAACTTGGGATATTTACTGTAGCGTCCGACTTACAAAACACAAGATTAACTAAGAGGAAGCGAATCATTTGCAGCGGATTACTGAAAATCACTAAAAATTAAAACTTTTTACACAAAGGTCCACAAACTGTAGGACTCTTTCATATAAGAACAAGATAAGTTATTTACAAGCTGATACATCAGCATATCTCTGTATCATCACATCTCGAGAGTCACAAACATCAACTGCCCTGTTAAACTTTTCATGAGCAGTATACAAAAATCTTGAGGCATTAAGCCAAAATCTCAGATCTATATTAAACCATCTACTGACTCCTAGGACCTAAGAGTATAGAGACGACACATATGACTCTCTATATATAAGACCCGACAGATAGTGCCACCACCTGTGGATCACTGTTGTCCTTGCTATTACTGCTACTGTTGCTGCTCACCCACTAATGGGTTTCTTCCTCTTCTTCGGCGATTACCTAAAAATTTAATCCCACGGGGGTGAGACAATTGTAAATTGCCCCAGCGGGAGATATAACTCTCCGCCAAAACATTGTTATTGTAGTTTAAAGATATGAAACTGAGCAGAGGATAGACAGTTTAAGGCATTCTCAACTTTGTAAGCATTACAACTATTTATGATAGAGCAATATATCATCTATTCTTTTAAGAAGGAATAGGAATGATATGCATAACATTTATCCATCATATTATACCATTATCTTATTATGTCACCCATGAAACACTCTTGTTTCACTCTATTGGCCTTAGCCAACCTATTAAACAGATAAGGAGATATATCTACCATGTATTCTTATATCATCAATACAAGCATTGGGTTATTACCAATCCTGTGTCATCATTACAGGCATTAAGTTTCTGCCAGGTATTGGACTCTTCCAAACCTGATTACACTGCTAGGCATTGGACTCTACCAACCATGACTTCACAGCCAGGCATTGGACTTTAACCAACCCTGATTATAGGCATTACACCTCTGCCAGGTATTGGACTTTAACCAACCCTGATTACACAGCCAGGCATTGGACTATAACCAATCCTGATTACACACCCATGCATTGGACTCTAACCAATCCTGATTACACAGCCAAGCATTAGACTCTAACCAATCCTGATTACACAGCCAGGCATTGGACTCTAACCAATCTTGATTACACTGACAGGCATTGGACTTTAACCAATCCTGATTACACAGCCATGCATTGGACTCTAACCAATCCTGATTACATGGATCATGGAATATAAATTATTTTGACCCATCCTTAATCATCTTGACGCCTCTTACTATGCTACAATTGTTCTCATGGCTCATAAAGCCCATAAAGCATCTTGTCACCTCTCAATAGGCAACATCTAATCATTTTATCTCATGTAATATAATAGTAACACCACTATTCCCTTAATAGGGTTAGGGTTTACTATTCACATCACATTGGGGTTTCTCATATTCCATTACCCAGTTTAGGGTTAGGGTTTTTCCATCTCTCATTGCTTAGGGTTTCATGCTTACATTATTAGTTCAGCTCTAATATATTACTTCACACCTCTAGGAGCATTCAAAGGTATCATAAGTATATGCTTATGATCACTATTCTCATCATATATCATTAATGATCAACAATTTTAGGCATGAGTTCATTTCTCATCCTTATCATGGTATGATTACATCATACTCATTGATTTGGCTCAACCCCATTCTCAAAGTATATTAATCAACATATATCACACTACATTGAGTTCATTACATCTTTATTGTAATAATTGCATAACACACACTTCATGTGTTTCTTATCCAAGAATAGTGGATTAGAGGTTCATCAAGGAATGCCTACCCTGAAATGTTGAATGTGATATCTATCATGACTGGATGTATCACTTTCTTCTCATTTCCATCTTACTTAAGTTAATCCACCAACCTTGTATTAAGGTACTTCCCTCTTAATACTTTATCCTCTAACTTGTCACTTTCTTCATATGGTGTATATATTACACATTGGAATTGTCCAACTATCTCTAATGATATGGACTTATCCAAAGGTTAGGCATTGTGGATATAGAATAAATTATTATCAACCACTTTAGGTATTTCAACCCATAGGATGTTATTCACTCCATTGTAATATATTGCATACATAAGTCCTAAAAGTTTCATGTCCTCATCATTGTAAGGTGTATAGGCTATTACTTATGTAGAGAGATGGTTGGAAAGGATCTAGGCATCATCTTGTCTCTTAGATCCTTATTTATTAAAGTCACCACATTATCATTCACATGGTTCATCAACCCTATCCTTCATGTTTATAACATGTTCATCTTATTTAATTATTTTAGCCACACCTCTCTTTGGTGTACTGACTATTATACCATCTCTAGAGTTTCATATATCATCACATGATATCACCCTAAATTGAGTCTTACACCATATCATAATATCAGGGTTCCACATAACATCCCTCAAAACTAGGGTTTCATATTCAATAAACCATAATTAGACTTACTGTTCATTCCAATTGGGGTTTTTCATGACATTACTACCTATTAGGGTGTCTTATTCCATAACCCACAATTAGGGTTTACTATTCACATTGAATCATCCTTGATTAGGATTATCATCACTAACCCACCATTACGGTTTACTATTCACCCTAAGTAGGAGTGATAAACAAAGTTCTTTTCACCAAGGTATACCATGTCATCATAATGAATTGGGATCACATTATTATCATGCAATAGGGATACTTCCATTATCACCCTCAAATTAGGGTTAAGATTCATATACCATCATAATTAGGGTTTTCATGATCTCACTATTAAGGACCATACCTTAATTAGGTATTCATTCATATTGGAAGTCCATTACTTGATTTATCTTTCATATAAGAAAACATCTATTTCTTCTTTCTATAAGTTGATGCTTGCATCACACTTGATCAGGCTAAGTCAATTCAACATTGACATTATGGGTTATGTCATTACTATTGTGATCACTAAGGCTTACTCATTCAAAGAGTATTAGTCACTCTATCCCCTCAAGGGTATCTTTGTAATGATCACCACTGATTATAACATGCATTAATCAACTAATTACTTGGTCCCTTAATCACTTTAGGTATCTATGAGGTTTAGGTTAATCAACTACTAAACCATCTTGACCACTAAGGCATCAAATGATCTTAACCTTTTTAGACCTGAAACGGTCTTGCACACTAACCCCCAAACGGTCTTGGACAGACCTTGAAACCGTTTGGTGTTGAAGACCGTTTGGTCTAGTTGACTTTTGAAACTATTTGGTAAAGTGCACACCCAAGACCATTTGCCCAAAATGGGGTGAAGAACATTTGGTCATGAAGACCTTTTGGCCAAGTTTGACTTTGAAACCGCATGGACACAACCGGTTTTGAAACCGCATGCCTTCAACCGATCTTGAAACCGCATGAGATCAAACGGTTTAAGATCGTTTGGTCCCAAATGGTCTTGAGACTGTTTGGTCCCAAACGTTCTTGAGACCATTTGGACTCAAATGGTCTTGAGACCGTTTCGACCCAAACGGTCTTGAGACCGTTTGGGCCAAACCACCTCAAAACCGCATGGACCAAAAAGTGTCTCAACCACTTCAATTGAGCTAGGGTTTCCAATGTTGAACCCCTCAATCAATCATGCACGTGTTAGCCACTCATCAATTGATTCAATTAGGTCAATCCTCAAATTATTTGACACTCAATTGACCCTCAATTGATCATCAATTAGGGCTTGAGTTGATTGGATTAGGGTTTGGAATCGATGACCTTTCAACATACTTCAATGTGAGTTTATTTGATTTGAAATCATTGAACCATCATTCAATTTGGTTATGACCTGACACCAAACGGTCTTGGGATCGTTTGGATGACCTCCAAACGGTATTGAGACCGTTTTCTCAAGTCCACATCAAAAACCAACTCAACCAATTAAAGTTTGGCTCATTGGATTGATCACTAGGTCATCAATCGATCGCACCTCAACTAATTACCTTTAGATCTTCAACCACTTAACCATAGTCAACCCTAGACCTCCAAACGGTTTTGAGTGACCCCAAAATGGTCTTGGGATCGTTTGGACATCCTCCAAATGGTCTTGAGACCGTTTTCCCTTTATTTTATCAAAAACCAAGTCATTCAATTAAGGTTTGAACCCTAGGTTTAGTCACCAAATCCGCAATCAATTATTCATCAACTTGATATCATTGGACCCTCAATTGGTCAACCCTACTTAACCCTAGACCTCCAAATGGTCTTGGGTTATAACCAAACGGTCTTGATACCGTTTGGGTGATCCCCAAATGGTTTTGAAACCGTTTGGGCAACTCAACCCAAACTTGAACATAATTCAATTATTGAAATCAGCAATTGACCCGATTAGGGTTTAGATTGTTGATGGGCCTTCAGTTGGTTGATCCACTTGGAATTAATTGATGAATTTTGGTGGGTGATTAATTCATATTATTCTCAACAGATCTCCAAATGGTAAATTCCTGGTAAACACCTCCAAACAGTCTTGGACCGTTTGCTTCCATGTGTTCTTGTGAAACTGTTTGCATTCAAACAGTTTGAAACTGTTTTCTCCAATCGGTTTGGTAAACCGTTTGTGAAAGGTTGGGAGACCGTTTGCTAAAGTAAATTCTTGGATAAAAATAGGGATTAACTTCATCATCTTCTACATCTGTTCAAACAAGAACAGGGGCTGTTCTTTATGGAAATGATAGTAAAACTTAAGAGAGTGTTTAAAGAAGAAGTATAAGCAATGATTTTAGGAAAGAAGGTTGCATTAACAAAACTTAAGGGTTAGAGTTATAAAACTGGCCTCTAGGACTGATCCAGAGCTCCAAGATTCGTAGCTTTAATGGTGTATGAAGCTCCAGCAGTTGTCCAAGGTCCGTTCTTCAAGTTTTGGATGGAGAAGATGGCTAGAAAGGAAAATCGTGTGAAGAAAACCAATTACTAACCATTGATTTAGAGTTTCCACCATGGATTCAAGGTAGGAGATGATCCGAACTTACCAAGTCAGTGTGGTCGTCCTTCCTATGGTCCAGATTTCTCCCTTGGTCGGCCAAAGCAAATCGATGAGAAGAGGAACTAAGGAAACGGTCCTTGTGTTAATGGAAAAGATACCTTATATATATTTATGGGTCTTTTCAAAGCAAAAAGGAAAAAGATAGGTATTTCCTTTTATCTCCCAAAAATATCCACCAAGGCTTCCTCTATCCTTGGCCACGTTTCCACCTTCTAATCTCATGCAAAACTCCTCCACTATCCAAGGTTTTAAAAAGAACTAAACACCTTTTAAGAGATGTATATTAATATCCACCCTTATTGGATATTTGCTTAATATATATTATTAGTGTGAATAGTTTCTTCTTCTATCAGGATCTTTTTGGTGCCCAAGCATGACACAAGCTCGTATATATTATTAAAAACATATCCTCCAACTTTTGGTTGAAGGGCTCCATAGTTAATATATTTCTTTTTGCATTAAGTTGTAATAAAGAGGTATATATGCTTAAATCTTGATTATTTCAATATCAAGATTCTCTTTCTTCCAAGATAATTCAAATGAGGCTCCCCTCTCATTTTCTTTGTTATTATTGATGCCAAGAAACATGAGAGACCCTCTAGAGGTGTTATTTTACATGTTGAACCCTAGGTTTTGGGTAAATTGCACATTACACCAAAACTAGGTTTTAATGTATTAGGATTGCTCTACAAGCTTTATCTTGATGCCCAAGCTTGTGGAAACTATACCACTTCATCATATTCATTCATATGATGCCTCAACATTTTAGTAACATCTTATCATGTGTAAATTGCAAATAAACCCCTCAACTTGGGTAATTTGCACTTTAGTCCATTATTAACAAAACAATGTCTCAACATTAAACAAAAAGGACTGAACTTAAAATATAAGTTCCTCAAAAGCCTTAATTATTTTTCAAAAGATAAGAGCAAGAAACTAATCAACTTTATTAGGAAAAACTCCTAGGGTTAGTACATAACCCAGGTTAGGGATGTTACAAATTATAAACCCCTAACAAGGATTTCGTCCCCGAAATCCCAGATAAAGGGAAACAGATATTATTCATGCATCATATCATCATGTCATCACATAACATCTCATTTTATAGAGACACCATAGAGCTTTGATCAACAAAAAGTTATTTCACACAAGTTTATCATGGAATGGTTCACATGGAACACATATTCCCATGCTTCTTAGTTGATTCAACATTTCTCTTTCAATATCACCATTATGTTTTAAAGATATTTTTAATTGTTGTGTTTATGCAAAGCATAAACCCCTAACATGTGATGTTTATACTATTTTGTATAATCAGACTAATTTCATAGTTGACCACTTCAGGTAGCCAACATAAACCATCGAATATTCCTTAGATACCAAAATCTTTCACCTTGGTAATATAACACATGTGTTGAGAACACATCACATTTATATCTTCCTTTTATCTTGGAACATTAATTGTTACATATATATTCATCTTGGAACTAAAGTCTAGGATAAATTGATATTTCTCTAAGTATCCATTACATTAACATTTTTATCTTCTGCACATCAAGTGTCCTAAGACTCTCTTAATTGTCATGTCCTTGAAAATAAAGAAAACAGGGATTCATATTCCTCTTTTTATTTCATGTATTTTCAACTGTTCATGAACCATTTTCTCTTTATCTCATCCTAGGTTCCTTGCTTTCAGCATAGGAATTTATAAGGATGATTACTTAACATTATCCCTTTCTTTATTATTATCTAGCATGTTTATGATCATTTTATGATCTCATCACATTTCCCATTTCCTCATTATGGGAAAGATCTTTATTATACTTGCAACTTTATTGAACATGGTTCATCTCCCTTATTGTTATTCTTATCTTATGAGGAGTATACTTTTAGTTCTTTATACTAACGTGCTTATCTGTAATTATTTCAGGCTTCCCTTTCTTATGGTTAGGATATGACATACTTATTCATCCCATATTTGATTTCATGATACTCATTATATTGTCTCAAAATGACTACTTGATCAGAGTAATCAAAAATATAACAGTCTAAGAGTTTCCATACTCACTTTATCATCAATAGTTGTATACCTTGCCAGGGTATATAAATACTGAGATCAAGTGGTATGCACTTATTTTATTTTATATCTTTCATCTCTTTAGACTTAGTATACTTAATATCTCAGATTTCCTCTGAGTTCCTTTTTCATCTCTTCCCTTTCTTAATGGAGAATGAGAAACTTCAAAACATAGGAAAGAATATTAAACTGAACACAAGTTTTCATACTACTATCTCTTCCTCATATCCTTAAAAGGATTATACAGGTGAACTAGATAACAACTACCTTTCTTATAGTAAGGAACAAAAGATAATTCAAAATAGAAAGTTCTATCTTGACAAATCTACTTTTTACAAGTTATCTGGTATCTTGTCTTTTGAGTCTCCTCATGGCTTTCTATTTGGACATTGCCACCTCATATGTCCTCTTTGTCCACATCTATAACAAGCTCGAAGCTTTTTAGGTGGCTGTTGTTCAGGTGCACTATATTGTACTTGAGTTGGTACTACTAAAATCATTGATTGTTTAGTACCACTTCCTTGTTTCTGTGACTATTTAGACTTCCTTTTAAGGTCTGTCTCATGTTTATTTATCATAGACCCCTCTATCCTTCTAATTGACTCCACAAATGTGGCAAACTTCTCTCTACTTTCTAGGGCAGATGCCGGAATAGACATTTTAGCATTCAACCCTTTCTCAAAACATCAAATCTTTTCCTCCTCAGTAGCAGCCGTCTAAGGAAAGAATCGTAAAAGTTCCATGAACTTAACCTCATATTCACTTATCGACATGACTCCCTATCGAATCTTCTCAAACTGTGAGATCTTTTCATCTAAATATGTCCTTGGAAAGTACTTATTAACGAATTCTTGACGAAATTCCTCCCATCCAATCCCATCATCATTTCTTTTTATTTCTTCTATAGTCCACCAATGTCCAACACTACCCTTCAAAAGGTACACAACATGTTTAACTTTGTCAACATCTGGGATACTAAGGATCTTAAATGCCTTTTCTAATTCAGTAAGCCAAAGATCAGCATCTGCTGGTTCAGATGTCCCAGCATATTCAATGTCTTCGACACGATGTAGTCATTCAAAAGTCTAACCAGACCCATATCCCTCATTGGGAGCTGGTGCCCTGGGTGCTGATGCTGGCATCCGGTCTGCCACATACCTCAGAGTGGTCATGAGTTGCCCAAAAAGATTATGAATATCTAGGTTTCCTCTCATGACTTCATCAACATTGGGATTTTCAGGCACTGGTTCCTCCCTTGCCTGATCCCTGGCACCTTCTACTGGTGCAGCAACATTGCTCTCATCAACGTGTCCCTCGTGTTCTCCAGACATCTTGGAGATATATATCTTATTTTGCATAAGCAGAAGGCACTATAAGATACACTGGATACACTTAGAATAGACTCGATACCTTAATCCTATGTCTCTGTAGACTCAGTGAACCTAGAGCTCTGATACAACTAAATTGTGGCGTCCGAATTACAAAACACAAGATTAACTAAGCAGAAGTGAATCATTTGCAGCGGATTACTGAAAATCACTAAAAATTAAAAATTTTTACACAAAGGTCCACAAACTGTAGGAATCTTTCATAAAAGAACAAAATAAGTTATTTACAAGTTGATACATCAGCACATCTCGGTATCATCACATCTCGAGAGTCACAAGCATCAACTGCCCTATTAAACTTTTCATGAGCAGTATACAAAAATCTCGAGGCATTAAGCAAAAATCTCAGATCTATATTAAACCATCTACTGACTCCTAGGATCTGAGAGTACAGAGACGACACATAGGACTCTCTATATATAAGACCTGACAGACAGTGCCACCACCTGTGGATCACTGCTATCCTTGCTATTGTTGCTGCTGTTGCTGCTCACCCACTGATGGGTTTCTTCCTCTTCTTCGGCGATTACCTAAAAATTGAATCCCACGGGGGTGAGACAATTGTAAATTGCCCCAGCGAGAGATATAACTCTCTGCCAAAACATTGTTATTGCAGTTTAAAGATATGAAACTGAGAAGAGGATAGGCAGTTTAAAGCATTCTGAACTTTGTATGCATTGCAACTATTTATGATAGAGAAATATATCATCTATTCTTTTAATAAGGAATAGGAATGATATGCATAACATTTATCCATCATATTATACCATTATCCTGTTATGTCACCCATGAAACACTCTTGTTTCACTGTGTTGGCCTTAGCCAACCTATTAAGAAGATAAGGAGATATATCTACCATGTACTCTTATATCATCAATACATGCATTGGGTTATTACCAATCCTGTGTCATCATTACAGGCATTAAGCTTCTGCCAGGTATTGGACTCTTCCAAACCCGATTACACTGCCAGGCATTGGACTCTACCAACCCTGATTTCATAGCCAGACATTGGACTTTAACCAACCCTGATTATAGGCATTACACCTCTGCCAGGTATTGGACTTTAACCAACCCTGATTACACATCCAGGCATTGGACTCTAACCAATCCTGATTACATAGCTAGGCATTGGAATCTAACTAATCCTGATTACACAACCAGGCATTGGATTCTAACCAATCCTAATTACACAGCTAGGCATTGGACTCTAACCAATCCTGATTACACATCTAGGCATTGGACTCTGACCAATCCTGATTACACAGCCAAGCATTGGACTTTAACCAATCTTGATTACATAGCCAGGCATTGGACTCTAACCAATCTTGATTACATGGATCATGGAATATAAATTCCTTTGACCCATCCTTAATCATCTTTATGCCTCTTACTATGCTACAATTGTTCTCATGGCTCATAAAGCCCATAAAGCATCTTGTCACCTCTCAATATGCAACATATAATCATTTTATCTCATGTAATATAATAGTAACACCACTATTCCCTTAATATGGTTAGGGCTTACTATTCACATCACATTGGGGTTTCTCATATTCCATTACCCAGTTTAGGGTTAGGGTTTACTATTCACATCACATTGGGGTTTCTCATATTCCATTACCCAGTTTAGGGTTAGGGTTTTCCCATATCTCATTGCTTAGGGTTTCATGCTTACATTATTAGTTCAGCTCTAATATATTACTTCACACCTCTAGGAGCATTCAAAGGTATCATAAGTACATGCTTATGATCACTTTTCTCATCATATATCATTAATGATACACAATTTAAGGCATGAGTTCATTTCTCATCGTTATCATGGTATGATTACATCATACTCATTGATTTGGCTCAACCCCATTCTCAAAGTATATTAATCAACATATATCACAGTACATTGAGTTCATTACATCTTTATTGTAACAATTGCATAACACACACTTCATGTGTTTCTTATCCAAGAATAGTGGATTAGAGGTTCATCAAGGAATGCCTACCCTGAAATTTTGAATGTGATATCTATCATGACTTGATGTATCACTTTCTTCTCATTTCCATCTTACTTAAGTTAATCCACCAACCTTGTATTAAGGTACTTCCCTCATAATACTTTATCCTCTAACTTGTCACTTTCTTCATATGGTGTATATATTACACATTGGAATTTTCCAACTATATCTAATGATACTGACTTATCCAAAGGTTAGGCATTGTGGATATAGAATAAATTATTATCAACCACTTTAGGTATTTCAACCCATAGGATGTTATTCCCTCCATTGTAATATATTTCATACATCACTCCTAAAAGTTTCATGTCATCATCATTGTAATGTGTATTGGCTATTACTTATGTATAGAGATGGTTGTAAAGGATCTAGGCATCATATTGTATCTTAGATCCTTATTTATTAAAGTCACCACATTATCATTCATATGGTTCATCAACCCTATCCTTCATGTTTATAACATGTTCATCTTATTTAATTATTTTAGCCACACCTCTCTTTGGTGTACTGGCTATTATACCATCTCTAGGGTTTCATATATCATCACATGATATCACCCTAAAATGAGTCTTACACCATATCATAATATCAGGGTTCCACATAACATCCCTCAAAACTAGGGTTTCATATTCAATAAACCATAATTAGACTTACTATTCATTCCAATTGGGGTTTTTCATGACATTACTACCTATTAGGGTGCCTTATTCCATAACTCACAATTAGGGTTTACTATTCACATTGAATCATCCTTGATTAGGATTATCATCACTATCCCACCATTAGGGTTTAGTATTCACCCTAAGTAGGAGTGATCAACAAAGTTCTTTTAATCAAGGTATACCATGTCATCATAATGAATTGGGATCACATTATTATCATGCATTAGGGATACTTCCATTATCACCCTCAAATTAGGGTTAAGATTCATATACCATCATAATTAGGGTTTTCATGATCTCACTATGAAGGATCATACCTTAATTAGGTATTCATTCATATTGGAAGTCCATTACTTGATTTATCTTTCATATAAGAAAACATCTATTTCATCTTTCTATAAGTTGATGTTTGCATCACCCTTGATCAGGCTAAGTAAATTCAACATTGACATTATGGGTTATGTCATTACTATCAGTGTTTAGGAAATCGGTCTGTGCAGCCGCATATGCGGCTGCTTAAGCAGTTTGGATGGGGGACCGCACCGCATATGTCAAAGCGGACCAATAATCGGTCCAGGCTCGATTATGCGGCCGATTACCCTCTTATGTGGCCGCTTAATCACCGCTTTTCCAAACACACATACATGGACTTGAAGAAATGAAATTTATATGATATTTTTGTTGTTTATGATTAAATATTTATATGATATTGCTGCTCCCTTTCTTCTAATCAATCATTCTATGTTGTCCTTGTATGTAATTGTTCAATGTGATATATAATTCTATATGACTGATATATAAATATACATAAATATATTAATTTACTAAAAAAATCCAAAACCATATATACTCATGCATATACTCCCGCATACCACATATACTCTATTCAGTGCCCCATCTGCCCGTACACCGAATATAACTTTTATGAACACTGATTACTATTGTGATCACTAAGGCTTACTCATTAAAAGAGTATTAGTCACTCTATCCCCTCAAGGGTATTTTTGTAATGATCACCACTGATTATAACATGCATTAATCAACTAATTACTTGGTCCCTTAATCACTTTAGGTATCTATGAAGTTTAGGTTAATCAACTACTAAACCATATTGACCACTAAGGCATCAAACGATCTTAACGTTTTTAGACCTCAAACGGTCTTGCACACTAAACCCCCAAACGGTCTTGGACAGACCTTGAAACCATTTGGTTTTGAAGACCGTTTGGTCTTGTTGACTTTTGAAACCGTTTGGTAAAGTGCACACCCAAGACCAATTGCCAAAAATGGGGTGAAGACCATTTGGTCATGAAGACCGTTTGGCCAAGTTTGACTTTGAAACCGCATGGACACAACCGGTTTTGAAACTGCATGCCTTCAACCGATCTTGAAACCGCATGAGATCAAACGGTTTGAGATCGTTTGGTCCCAAACGGTCTTGAGACCGTTTGGTCCCAAATGGTCTTGAGACCGTTTGGACTCAAATGGTCTTGAGACCATTTGGACCCAAACGGTCTTGAGACCGTTTGGTTCAAACCACCTCAAAACCGCATGGACCAAAAAGTGTCTCAACCACTTCAATTGAGCTAGGGTTTCCAATGTTGAACCCCTCAATCAATCATGCACTTGTTAGCCACTCATCAATTGAGTCAATTAGGTCAACCCACAACTTATTTAACACTCAATTGACCTTCCATTGATCATCAATTAGGGCTTGAGTTGATTGGATTAGGGTTTGGAATCGATGACCTTTCATCATACTTCAATGTGAGTTTATTTGATTTGAAATCATTGAACCATCATTCAATTTGGTTATGACCTGACCCCAAACGGTCTTGGGATCATTTGGATGACCTCCAAACAGTCTGGAGACCGTTTTCTCATGTCCACATCAAAAACCAACTCAACCAATTATAGTTTGGTTCATTGGATTGATCACTAGGTCATCAATTGATTCCACCTCAACTAATTACCTTTAGATCTTCAGCCACTTAACCATAGTCAACCCTAGACCTCCAAACGGTCTTGGGTGACCCCCAAACGGTCTTGGGATCGTTTGGATATCCTACAAATGGTCGTGAGACCGTTTGTCCATTTTTTTTTATCAAAAACCAAGTCATTCAATTAAGGTTTGAACCCTAGGTTTAATCACCAAATCAGCAATCGATTATTCATCAACTTGATATCATTAGACCCTCAATTGGTCAACCCTAGTTAACCCTAGACCTCCAAATGGTCTTGGGTGATCACCAAATGGTCGTGAGACCATTTGGGTGATCCCCAAATGGTTTTGAAACCGTTTGGGCCACTCAGCCCAAACTTCAACATAATTCAATTATTGAAATCAGCAAATGACCCGATTAGGTTTTAGATGGTTGATGAGCCTTCAATTGGTGATCCACTTGGAATTAATTGATGAATTTTGGTGGGTGATTAATTCATATTATTCTAAACAGATCTACAAATGGTCAACACCTAGTCAACGCATCCAAACGGTCTTGGACGATTTGCTTCCATGCGTTCTTGTGAAACCGTTTGCATTCAAACGGTTTGAAACTGTTTCCTCCAATCGGTTTGGTAAACCGTTTGTGAAAGGTTGGGAGACCGTTTGCTAAAGTAAATTCTTGGATAAACATAGGGATTAACATCATCATATTCTACCTCTGTTCAACTGAGAACAAGGGTTGTTCTTTACGGAAATGATAGCAAAACTTAAGAGTGTGTTTAAAGAAGAAGTATAAGCAACGATTTTAGGAAAGAAGGTTGCATTAAAAAAACTTAAGGGTTAGAGTTATAAAACCCACCTGTAGGACTGATCCAAAGCTCCAAGATTCGTATATTTAATTTTGGATGAAGCTCCAACAGTTGTCCAAGGTTCATTCTTCAAGTTTTGGATGGAGAAGATGGCTAGAAAGGAAAATCGTGTGAAGAAAACCAATTACTAACCATTGATTTAGAGTTTCCACCTTGGATTCGAGGTAGGTGATGATCCAAACTTACCAAGTCAGTGTGTTCATCCTTCCTCTAGTCCATAGTTCTCCCTTGGTCGGCCAAAGCAAAGTGATGAGAAGAGGAACTAAGGAAACGGTCCTTGTGTTATTGGAAAAGATACCTTATATATTTATGGGTCTTTTCAAAGCAAAAAGGAAAAAGATAGGTATTTCCTTTTATCTCCCAAAAATATCCACCAAGGCTTCCTCTATCCTTGGCCACGTTTCCACCTTCTAATCGCGTGCAAAAATCCTCCATTATCCAAGGTTTTAAAAAGAACTAAACACCTTTTAAGAGAGGTATATTAATATCCACCCTTATTGGATATTTGCTTAATATATGTTATTAGTGTGAATAGTTTCTTCTTCTATCAGGATCTTTTTGGTGCCCAAGCATGACACGAGCTCGTCCATATTATTAAAAACACATCCTCCAACTTTTGGTTGAAGGGCTCCATAGTTAATATATTTCTTTTTGCATTAAGTTGTAATAAAGAGTTATATATGCTTAAATCTTGATTATTTCAATATCAAGATTCTCTTTCTTCCAAGATAATTCAAATGAGGTGCCCCTTTCATTTTCTTTGTTCTAATTGATGCCAAGAAACATGAGAGACCCTCTAGAGGTGTTATTTTACATGTTGAACCCTAGGTTTTTGGTAAATTGCACATTACACCAAAACTAGGTTTTAATGTACAAGGATTGCTCTACAAGCTTTATCTTGATGCCCAAGCTTGTGGAAACTGTACCACTTCATCATATTCATTCATATGATGTCTCAACATCTTAGGAACATCTTATCATGTGTAAATTGCATATAAACCCCTCAACTTGGGTAATTTGCACTTTAGTCCATTACTAATAAAACAATGTCTCGACATTAAACAAAAAGGACTGAACTTGAAATATAAGTTCCTCAAAAGCCTTAATTATTTTTCAAAAGATAAGAGCAAGAAACTAATCAAATTTATTAGGCAAAACTCCTAGGGTTAGTACATAACCCAGGTCAGGGATGTTACATTTACGAACCAAACCCTATATTTCCTTAATGAAGCTTTAATGAACCTTATTCCCTCTATTAATGATTCTTTTGTTAAATTGCCTCAAAATTGGTAATGATATTAATTTTCTTAGGTCGTGTACCCCACTGCCATGCTCTAATTGATATGATGCTTTTACTTGCTATGATTTCTTTTCTAGCATGTTGATTTTATGGACTATTTAACTATAGTAGTGGTACTTATGTACAACCACCCATAGTTAGGGCATGTATTAATTTTCCTGGGGGAATGTCTTATTCTCACCCATAAATATATGTGTAGCTGGTTGGGAATGTATTAATTCTCCCCTAAACTATAGGTTAAGGTTTGATAGGTGCCTCAACCCTACTTAGTTATGGTAGTCATATTTATCATGCATGCAAACCATTTATTATATTTTGTTTATGGAAGACATCTATTTAAAAATAGCCTCATACTCTTAAAATCTTCTTCTTATGATGAAAACTAGCCTTTATTTACATGTTTTCTTTTCCTTTATATCTTATTCATATTTGTTGACACATACTTTGTTTTCCTTTCCTCTTTTTAGGGTGTATTCCCAACCACCCAGGTTTAGATTGAGGTGTTGAACATGATCAAGGAGAACATAGCTTCCAACATGGACCTAGCTCTTAGAGATGTTGCTTGGAGATAGATTTGAAGTAGTTTGGACTTCCCTCTACTTAGATCCTTATGTTGTATCATAGATGTAAACCCTTTGGGATATTATGATGTACTTTTGTAATCTTGTGTGAAAATTAGATATAGTCATTTGTTTAATTCCACTGCTACACTTTGGTCATTTTGAATCCCATTTATTGAAATTTGAAAAAAATTCACCTATTCTAGCATACCTTTGAGTGTGTTCTGAATGGATGTTTTCTTCTTCAAATTTTTAGTAGGGAGTGGATCCCCTCTCGGGTCCCACTCCTTACATGATGCATTTTGAAAATTTTCATTAAACTGCTTAAGCTTTTATTTTAAGTGGCCCTGATTATTCTCATATTAGTTACAAGTCATAACGTCAATAAAAATTAACACAAAATTGTCCTAAGTTGTTGAAGGAATTTTCCACAAAAGCACAATTGCATTGACTTTGGCTTGTATTTAATCAAGCTAGGTCTTGATTGAATTGATCCTTTTTATGTACCTAATACCTAAAATCAATCTCAAATAGACATATTAAATATATACGAATGGGATGGTAAATTCATCATCAAAATATGGATAATGCATAACTGTTAGGTCAATATTCTTTATCTTTTTGAAGATGACTAACCATTCCTCAATATATTGAAGAGGACTTAGAATTTAAACTTCTACCTTATGAATTTTAAGGGGATACATGAATGCACAATTGTAATAGCTCCCATCAATTCATGATAACCATATAACATATATACTATTGGGTCCTCTTACATAGTCAGATGATATTTCAGAAATTAACTAGAAGAAGGATGATAATTCAATATGTACTGAGCTCACTTCTCCCCCTTTGTCATTTCAAAAAGGCAGGGTAGGGGGTAGAAGAGATATAAAACATGTCTTATCCAAGGAAAAAATGAAACAACCACCATACGCAAGTAGCAACGAACAAACAAGAGAGAACAAACATGTTAGAGTCATATCAAAATATGGAAGCACATACCCAATTCTCATGAGATATAACCAAGCATAGAGTTAAGGTACAAAAAGCCAGATTACAAAAAAAGATGAAAACTATAAAACTATGAAAAACAACAAGATATGAAAAAAGTAAGCGTCAGATACAGTGCCCAAATGATTAGTATGCAAAAGTCTACAAAAAAATATAAGTATGAACGCATTATAGACTAAGAACTAAACATCCATGGCATCTACGTATAAGTTCTTATCTCCATCCGGATGGTAGTCCTCATCTCCATCAGAAGGTACTTTAGGGGCAACAGGGGTAACATGTAACTACCCTGCCTCCCGGTAACCCCCAATTAAGGGAGACCAGAAGGTCAGAGCCATTATCCCAATTAACAGGATCAAAGGTTCGACAAATAATCAATAACAATTATCAAATTCTACGAACTATACTAAAATCTGGTATAAATTAAAAAAATTTGCATACCTTTGAAAAACTTGGATTACTAATCTTCTATCCATATCAGAGAATATTCTAACTAATCCTCCTTGATCGTTAATCCTCATTTAATTCCACATATGCCACTTTGTTGTTTGTTCTTTTCACTTGTACCTAAAACGCCGAAAAATGAAACGTCGGTCAGCATAAAGCTGGTATGTGGGGGAAACAATAATCATGCAACTACGATAACAATGTAATCAGCCAATTATCATTTAACATCCAAGATTACGTCTTAAGCAATACTACTCAATTCTTACCTATCCCCTATCTCTGTGATGTCCCTATAGTGGACTTGGATACTACCTCTCTCTATGGTAGATCCTTACCCCCATGGCCCTACCTCACATGTAGCCAATACTTAGGGTTATAGAGTCGCATGGCCCTACCCAAAGGTAGTCTAATCCCTGAATCAAGGTGACTTGATGGACCTACCCCATTAGTAGCCATGTACTAAGTCATCCAATGACTTGATGGACCTACCCCATAGGTAGCCATGTACTAGGTCAAACCATTAAGCCACATAGGGGACTAGGATCTGAGCTAGTAGGCACATATCTTAAGTGATAGTCATATCCACATTATAGTTTGCATGATTTAAACTCATCCAACAGTTTAATTCAAGTCATCAAGGAAAACTTTGGAAAACCTCAAAAAACTAATTCGAGATATTCATAAGCGTAACCACATACCTGTCAGGATGATTTGAGACAGAAATATTCCATGAAAGTAAGCACATACTAAAAGATCCTAAAATAATCATGCAATTCCCTTTTATTACTCATGTCATCAAGATCTATTAAACCTAGCTCGCTTCCTAGGGTTTCTAGTCCACTTTTAAGGTTTCCATTGCAATTAGGGTTTCACTTCATTTTTAAATCCTAATTTTGTACGATTACTCACAAACCCTATTTATCTCATATATTCATCATTGTCTTTTAACAACATATAACCCTTATATAAAAAAAGCATAATTAACCATCAATTAGGTTCATTAAAGCTACCCTTTTTATCCATTTAATCCACGATAAGATCCCTATGCTCATATATCATCAATTCATAGTTCATTATGGTCTAATTCACATATGAACTCTATTTGTCATTAATTCTTCCTTTATTCATTAGAAAAACCCTAATTACTACATTAAGGGTATTTATCCGCAATTAGAAACTTTTATACTCAAAATAGCTTAGAATTATCATATTTCGACTTTAATCATGATTTTAAACAATTAAAGCTATTAAAAGTCACAATTACCATCAATAGGGTTTCAAGGCTCATTAAAGCATATTTATGCACATGAAACTCCAAATTAACCAATTACATGCAAAGTTCATCCTTTTTGTTCTCGATATAACTTTTTACAATTAATAGGTTAATATCAACTTTAATCATCCATTAAGCCCTACAAAACACATTAATCATCTCCAAATAGGGTTTCTTAGTCTTTAATTCATTAAAGTTAATAACTTACACTAATTTTCGAATTGCAAGAGGAGATAGCATCGCAAACCAATTTTAATGAATTCCCCTTGTTTTTCTGAGAAAAATACATATATTATGTGTATCCATCCGAGCTGCGGTTAATTAGATATGAAATATGCAAAATTAACTTACTTTGGGCCAATCAGGGGTGCCACATCTTCCCCTATCATGCAACGTTGCTTTGCAGCTAGAAAACATTTTGAAAAGACCCTTTCACCCTTGGTTAAGTTGGCTGGCTCTTCAGCCCACGGAGGGCAAAACCGTCCAACGTATCTCTACTCTTCTTCAACCTCGAGCAGGTTGATTGCAGCCGCCTGAGCCGTCGATCTACAGCCAACGTGAGCGCGCCCCCTCTTCTCCAAAGTTTGGCGACCACCAGGGACGACGCCCCCACCTCCGACGGTCCTCCCCGCACTTGGGGCTCCACCCAACTCACAGCCATCTTGGCTAGTTTGGGATGTGTAGCTCTGTGACTCGTGGCTACTATTGCAGCCTTGGTGCTGCTGCTGCGCATACTCCAGAGCACGGCCTTGAGGACTATGCTGCTCCTTGGAACCGTGGTACACCAGGCGTCCATCAAAACCTTGCATTGGCTCCATCAAGCTTCATGCCCATTCCGCTTCTCATAGATAGGGTTTAAGGACAAAAATGTGGAAGAAGAGGAGAGAAAGATGTGTGGGATCCTCTAGACTCAACCCAAGGTCTTACCCCCTTTTATAGGTGAGGGTAACAACGCCCTGCGATGCTTGCTCAAGAAGAAAGAAGGTTCTTTCCTACTAGGAATCTAATTCCTTCAATAAGAAGCAAGATTCTCTCTCCTAATTACCTCTTCAATATCCTTTGTAACCCCATATGCTTTGGTTATTAGGAAATTCGAGAATTATCTCTTTTTATCTTCCTTGTGCTTGGCTTTAAACCCATTGTCACAAAATTCTCATTTCTTAAAGCAAATAGCATCACTTTTTGATAATATCAAAAACTCATTAATGATGTATCACATTATCTTCTTGTTTTGTTTTATTTGCCTTTTCTCTTTATTTTTTTCTCCATTGGGGCTCCTTGGACCCCAAGAAACTCCAAGATTTCGAAATTCCTTTTTAAGGATACTTATTATCCTTCTAGATGCATCTATATTCATTATTTCTCATTATCTTGTTTATTTCTTAATAAAATATCTCTTTTTGAGGATTTCTCTTTACCTTTCTTTTTATTTTCCTCGTTGGCATTCCTTTTAACATTAGTAACCCTTTGGATACAAAAATCCATCAAGGATAACTCAATTATACCTCTTTTCACTTATTTTCCACATTTTATCATTATTTTCAATTTCTTTCTTAATAAAGAAATATTTAATTGATCTTTTCTTTTCTTATTGCTTTCTTTTTGCAACTTTGGACTCCTTGGAACCCAAGGAACCCAAGAGGCGTGAAATCCACCTTTCGATTATATACTTTTGCCTTCTAGAGGTTTCTAAATTTTTCTTTTCTCCATTTCTTATTAATAATGGAGTTCCTTTTGTCTCTTCCTTGTTATTGGTCCCAATAGCCAATAAAGCCCACCAAACAACCATCAAGTCTATTGTAAATGAAATCCATTTATTCAAAACAAATTATATCATTATTTGTTCCAATATCTTTAATATGAGAAATTACATTTCTCACCAAAAGAACCCAAAAGTTGGGGTTGTAACATTGTGATGACCTCGATTTTAGGATTTTGATATCAAATGTAGAAATTTGTGACCAAGGATGATTGTATATGGTTGAATTCAACTTGAGGATCTTGTTATTCAAATAAGAATAATTTCACCCAAAAAGCATGATTACATATATAGTTAATGATGATGACTACTGATTGAATTCAATCATGGTGTGTATCTTAGTATTCATCAGTTTGAGTATTCATGTAAACAAATGAATTTATATGAGGTTATATATATATATGGTGTTTAGATTTATTTTTTTATTGTCAATGTCAATATGGAAATATGGATTTTCAAATATTGTGGAAAGTCAAGTACTTTTTTGATACTATTATGCACGGGGAACTAAGCATACTTGGGAGCATTTAATTGAGTAGGCTATTTTGATCACTAGATTTAGTAGATGATCACTAGTTCAATTCATGGGAAAACCATCCACGATCTATGTTTCCTTTATAATGGTATTTTAGAAATATGGAACTGTTAAGATAGAAATATTATGACTATATCTTGATGTATGGTGAGTTGGCCCTCCTGGAGGTACTGAGTCATCGGAGACATGGGTATGTCGTTACTGATGGCCAAATTTTTTGGATCTAAGTAAAACCCCTTGTGTGAAACCCTGAAGGGTAGAAGATCAGAACTCTCGTTCTTTTGTTGAGCTGGGTTACCCTTGGATAAGAGAAGTCATAGGTCTCCTCCTCAGTTCTCCGAGGATGAAGTCCCCTTTGTGGCTCCTCGCGAAGCCACTCCTGAAGGAGGAGGGTTTGCTGGCGACACTGTGATGAGTTTTGAGTAGGCAGAGGCTCTTGTAGAGAGTGTGAGTGAGTGGGAAAGATGAAGGGGCATACCAGGCCAGCCTTCACCGGACCTATTTCCAAACACCCTGGGCTTATGGAGCCCTTTCCCTTCCTCCATCTTCTTCATTGTCATGCCATGGCCATTGATCGCTGCATCTTGAAACGAGATGCCACCATGGAGCTCTGAAGCTCCCACCTAGGTCTGTCATCCCTCTTCCTATGATCCCCAACTAGATGAAGGGTACCCATCGACGCGGATTGGATAACCATAAGAAGCCACAACTTCCTGGACCGAGAACCAAGCAGGCCTCGAGCATGGCCATGATAGATTGGCGACGTCCAACCAGAGTACACACCAGAATGGTGCCCTCCCTCTCTGATGATCATAGAGTCATTGGAGAGTGCAAGGTGAGGCGGTGTAGGAGTTTCCATCATGACCAGGCTACAAGGAGGCCGACAACATGGAGACAGTGTCTTGGAAGCACTTGGCTCCGTTGGCGCTACTGGTGGAGAAGGTCTAGCGACAGTTCAATATGGACGTCGACTTGCATCCCACCTCCTCAAGGAAAGGCACTCCACAAACCAAAGATCTCGTTCCTCCCCTTCCTAGCCGGTAGCAGGCAGCGCCGGAGGGTTGCTCGAACTCCCCTGTTTCGCCCCCTGTTTGGGTGCAAGAACATGGTAATCGTGCACTGGGCATCGCAGAAAAGGGGGCACCCCACTCCTGGGCCGTCCAGCAGAAATTGGGACGAAGATGGGAGCCCCGTGACCCAATCATCTACCAAGGTAATTAAATACCTTAATCATCACTTTATGCTCTTACATATAAACCTCATTAATAATGCTATGATGGTTGGAATTACACAAACTTAAATATCAAAATGATCAGGAAGATGATACCTACACAATGAAACTGTCTAAGAGCCCTAATCTAAACACATTCTCTCCAGACTACTAGTTTTGTAATATTTAACAATTTTTAAATGAAATTAACTCATGATAAGTGAATACCCTTGGATCAAGGTTGCTCAAGCTTCATGCCACCCCTCATATATCAGTAACCTATGTCATCTTGTAACCTAAAAATATTTATCGACCATACTTTTGCACTATTTGTGACCTCATGATGTTGAACATACCCTAAATTGTGTCTTGCTTTCGTTTTGATGAGGCATCTTCATCTAAATGGTCTTCTGGCTTCTAAATATTATACAACATCCTCTTAACATTCAAAAACAGTAACATGAAACCCCCCTATGAACCTAGTCTCTACTATAACCCTCCATATACTTGTAATGGTCCATATGACTCAATATGCATGAATATGACCCCTGATCATTATAAAAATATCAGATACCATCCTAAGATAAGATGGAACCTAGGTTTGGCTAAACCCTAAATTGGACCTAAAATATGAAGAATATATGAACCATGTATTAATGATGATAATTGTTATTAATCAGGTCATGGACAAAGTTGTAGATGATCATGGATGTATAAGGAATCTCTAAACTCAGGTATGTGGTCTTATAAGTATAAGGCTAGATTTCTTGGCTGCTTATGATATGTAATATCATGAATGCTATTATTTGGATATTCATTGCTTGGTTGAACTATTATGAGTTATACTCCACCAAAATCTAATATAACATAAAAGGATATGGATGGGTTGTAGCTACTAGTGCACCTAGCCCGGTATGGATGTATGTTGCCTAACATAGATGTATGATGCTTTGGCCCATGTTAGATGTATGATGATATAATTTTTGCCCATATTGGATGTAAGTCAAGTGCAGATAAGTGTAGTACAACTGCATCAAATAAATGTAATAAAAAGGATATTTATGTGATTTTCACCTTAAGAAATGGTTTTTCTCTCTTTCTTTCTTCTTCAAGTATTTTCCTTCATGCAACCTTACTAGTGTATCTTTTACCACGTACCAACTTTTGTTGATGATTTTGTTTCTCATATTTTCTAGGTCCAGAGCTAGAATGGGATAAAAGAATAGGATGTGAGCAAGTTGTACAGATTGTACCTATTGTCTAAGATCTTGTTAGCATACATGTTCATAGATTGTAGAATCTTCATTCAATATGTAATTGTAAATCATTGTGTAATAATTCATGTTGTATAAATATACATGTTGAATGTTGAGAATGTCATGGTGTATGTTATATTTGAATGTTCATGTATGCGTATTATGCTTCTGCATCGCTCTCTGAAACAATTGCCTAACGTGTTCGGATTTCGTCTTCTCATCTCCATGGGATTTTGAGAAGGTGAAAATCTGGGGATGTTATAGTTGGTATCAGAGCATGAACAATAGCTACACCTGACCATTTCTCACCATCAAACATAAACTAAGTTTTACTTTTCACTTAAAACCCTAGAAACTTAGTAAGTTGTTCTATAGGAATAAGGTTTGACCTAGCCTCTAGGTTAGAACCTAGATGTTTGAGAACTAGGTTTAAACAAGTGTCTGAAACCCTTTCCATATAGATCTCATATGTATTGGGTAGCTACACTAGTCTACACCATGTTCTCACCATTTCACTAGGTTACTTGGGACTAGACTATCTACTGTGTGTTGGACACTCAAGTTTGCTGGTTTGGTTTTGTTTCCCAATCGGCTTACACCTCGACAGTTTTCTCTGATGCCTTCTTTCTCAGAGAAAAACTATATAATATTTTATTAGATATATGTAAATATAAAAATGTGTCCCTTACACAGGAGAGTAGTGAGTGTTCATGCAATCTAAGTGAAAGGGAGTGACATCATTCTAGAAGAGAGAATCGATCTATATTAGATGTCTAGAGCCTCATAAGGTTATGTGATAGATAGATAGATAGATAAAAGAAAGACAAAGGAAATAAGCATATAGAATCTTATCTAACTTTGTTATATGATGGTATAAGTTTCCTTGTTAAGATTTGAGTTGTATATGAGACGAATCCACTCTTAGAGGATCTATGCTAAGTCATGATGATGAAAGTACATTCCCTTTTCCTACTTAATATAAGCTAAGTTAAGATAGAGATGAGTATGCATGAGCCTCAAGCCCTTATACAAGGAGGATGTCTAGTGGCAGGATGAGATATGTGGTGAACTCTAGAGAGAGTAAGACCCACAGTGAGAAGGTCATAGGACCTAGCCTCCAATATATGAGATATGTGTTAAAAAAAATGTCCTACACTAGATTACTCTTGAGTGTTGAGTTGAGTCCTTATGCATGATTCAAATCTATATGTGAGAATAGGGTAAAAGAAAATGATGGGTAGATGACCCATATGATAAAGTCAATCCTTTGGCTGAGTTAGGTCCTAGCTTGAGTGACATATTTTGTGGATCTCATCATTAGTTGCAAGTGAGGTAATATATGAACTCTAGTTATGAGAGTATGATGATTTGTGCAAAAGATACTCAACATACATGTTCTCCCTTCTTCTTCTTCTCCTTCTTAATATACAATGATAGAAACCTCACTTGAGCTATATAGATGATTTATATATGAGGAGTCACTCGTATAAGCTTGACCTATTCTATATTCCCCCCTATATCATACATGTAGTACCCAAGATTGAAATCATGATAAGTTTGACTTTAAAATATTCTCTTCCCCTTCATATAAAACATGAAAGATATGATGCTGAGATCATGGGATAAACTGGGTATATTCTCTTTTTCCCTTCACATAATACATGCAAGACATAAAAATTTGAACTCATGAACTTGATATAAAGATATTTTTGGATCATAGGATATATGATCAGAAATATAGTTCATAACTTTTATCCTTCTCAGTGTATGCTTCTAAGTTGAGTATGAATATCACACCATAGGGTGAAACCCTAATGGTCAATCATGTTACGTAAGCCCTTCTTATGTAGAAAAATCATAATATCAAGGATGAAGATAAATCTCCTCTAATGCTGAAATCATTGTAATATGTTGATCATAAAACACATTAATGGTGTTAGATTTGAACGATCTGAATATCATGGCATATAAATGAATTCCTCCTGAACATTAAAAGTATGAACAAAACTTGTACCCTTAGAGGTGATGTAACCCTAAGATATCATAATGTCATGTTATGGCTAAGACATTAATTGATGCTTCCACATATAGGTGGGGTGGACACACCCAAGAATCTCTAGACCCTAAGCTAACAACTTAGAGTGCATGTAACTATGGTGGTCTTAGAACCTGAGCAATGATGATGTATATGAAGTTGAACTCCTAAAGAGCCTCTTAAGGATGATCTTAGTTGAATTTCGAGGACGAAATTCCTTATAAGGTCGGGTGAATGTGATGACCTCAATTTTAGGATTTTGATATCAAATGTAGAAATTTGTGACAAAGGATGATTGTATATGGTTGAACTCAACCTGAGGATCTTGTTATTCAAATAAGAATAATTTCACCCAAAAAGCATGATTACAGATATAGTTAATGATGATGACTATTGATTGAATTCAATCATGGTGTGTATCTTAGTATTCATCAGTTTGAGTATTCATGTGAACAAATGAATTTATATGAGGTTATATATATATGGTGTTTAGATTTATTTTTTTATTGTCAATGTCAATATGGATTTTCAAATATTATGGAAAGTCAAGTACTTTTTTGATACTATTATGCACAGGGAACTAAGCATAATTGGGAGCATTTAATTGAGTAGGCTATTTTGATCACTAGATTTAGTAGATGATCACTAGTTCAGTTCATGGGAAAACCATCCACAATCTATGTTTCCTTTATATTGGTATTTCACAAATATGGAACTGTTAAGTTAGAAAGATTACGACTATATCTTGATGTATGGTGAGTTGGCCCTCCTGGAGGTACTGAGTCATTGGAGACTTGGGTATGTCATTACTGATGGCCACATTTTTCAGATCTAAGTAAAACCCCTTGTGTGAAACCCTGAAGGGTAGAAGATCAGAACTCTCATTCTTTTGTTGAGCTGGGTTACCCTTGGATAAGAGAAGTCGCACGTCTCCTCCTTTGTTCTCCGAGGATGAAGTCCCCTTTGTGGATCCTCGTGAAGCCACTCCTGGAGGAGGAGGGCTTGATGGTGACACTGTGACGAGTTTTGAGTAGGTAGAGGCTCGTATAGAGAGTGTGAGTGAGTGGGAAAGATGAAGGGGCATACTGGGCCAGCCTTCACCGGACCTATTTCCAAACAGCCTGGGCTTATGGAGCCCTTTCCCTTCCTCCATCTTCTTCATTGTCATGCCATGGCCATTGATCATTGCAGCTTGAAACGAGATGCCACCATGGAGCTCTGAAGCTCCCACCTAGGCCCGTCATCCCTCTTCCTATGATCTCCAACTAGACGAAGGGTACCCATCGACGCGGATGGGATAGCCATAAGAAGCCACAACTGCCTGGACTGAGAGCCAAGCAGGCCTCGAGCATGGCCATGACAGATTGGCGATGTCTACCCAGAGTACACACTTGACTTATGCCCTCCCTCTCTGATGATCATAGTGGTTGGAGCGTGCAAGGCGAGGCGATGTAGGAGTTTCCATCACGACCAAGTTTCAAGGAGGCCAACAACATGGAGACGGTGTCTTGGAGGCCCTTGGCGCCACTGGCGCTACTGGTGGAGAAGGTCTGGAGACAGTTCAATATGGATGACGGCTTGCATCCCACCTCCTCAAGGAAAGGCACTCCACAAACCAAAGATCTTGTTCCTCCCCTTCCTGGCTAGTAGCAGGTAGCGCCGGAGGGTTGCTTGAAATCCCATGTTCTGCCCCCTGTTTGGGCGCAAGAATAGGGTAATCACGCACCGAGCATCACGGAAAAGGGGGCACCCCACTCCTGGGCCGTCCAGCGGAAATTGGGTCAAAGATGGGAGCCCCGTGACCCAATCATCTACCAAGGTAATTAAATACCTTAATCATCACTTTCTGCTCTTCCATATAAACCTCATTAATAATGCTATGATGACCGGAATTACACAAACTTATATATCAAAATGATCAGGAAGATGAGCCCTACATAATGAAACTATCTAAGAGCCCTAATATAAACACATTCTCTCCAGAATACTAGTTTTGTAATATTAACCATGTTTAAATGAAATTAACTCATGATAAGTGAATACCCTTGGATCAAGGTTGTTCAAGCTTCATGCCACCCCTCATATCAGTAACCTATGTCATCTTCTAACCTAAAAATATTTATCGACCATACTTTTGCACTATTTGTGACCTCATGATGCTAAACATACCCTAAATTGTGGCTTGCTTTCGTTTTTATGAGGCATCTTGATCTAAATGTTCTTTTGGCTTCTTAAAATCATACAACATCCTCCTAACATTCAAAAGCAGTAACATCAAACCCCCCTATGAACCTAGTCTCTACTCTAACCCTCCTTATACTTGTAATGGTCCATATGACTCAATATGCATGAATAAGACCCTTGATCATTATAAAAATATCAGATACCATCCTAAGATAAGATGGAACCTTGGTTTGGATAAACCCTAAATTGGACCTAAAATATCAATAATATATGAACCATGTATTAAGTATGATAATTGTTATTAATCAGGTCATGGACAAAGTTTTAGATGATCATGGATGTATAAGGAATCTCTAAACTTAGGTATGTGGTCTTATAAGTATAAGACTAGATTTCTTGGTTGCTTATGATATGTAATATCATGAATGCTATTATTTGGATATTCATTGCTTGGTTGAACTATTATGAGTTATACTCTGCCAAAATCTAATATAACATAAAAAGATATGGATGGGTTTTAGCTACTAGTGCACCTAGCCCGGTATGGATGTATGTTGCCTAACATGGATGTATGATGCTTTGGCCCATGTTAGATGTATGATGATATAATTTTTGCCCATACTAGATGTAAGTCAAGTGTAGATAAGTGTAGTACAACCGCATCAAATAAATGTAATAAAAAGGATGTTAACCTGATTTTCGCCTTAAGAAATGGTTTTTCTCTCTTTCTTTCTTCTTCAAGTATTTTCCTTTATGCAACTGTACTAGTGTATCTTTTACCACGTACCAACTTTTATTGATGATTTTGTTTCTCTTATTTTCTAGGTCCAGAGTTAGAATGGGATAAAAGAATAGGATGTGAGCAAGTTGTACAGATTGTACCTATTGTCTAAGATCCTATTAGCATACATGTTCATAGATTGTAGAATCTTAATTCAATATGTAATTGTAAATCATTGTGTAATAATTCATGTTGTATAAATATACATGTTGAATGTTGAGAATGGCATGGTGTATGTTATATTTGAATGTTTATGTATGTGTATTATGCTTCCGCATCTCTCTTTGAAACAATTGCCTAACGTGTTCGGATTTTGTCTTCTCATCTCCGTGGGGTTTTGAGAAGGTGAAAATCTGGGGACGTTACAAACATCCTTCCCCTCTTATAGGATTTTTTTCCCTCAAAATTCCATCAAGCAAACAAACAATTCAGGATAAGACTTTTACATGTCCATCAATGGCCCCTATGTGGCTTTGCCCAATCCATGGTGCTTCCAAAGAACTTTTATCATCACATATTATTTTCTCTGAGTTCTTTCACCTTGGCATCTATAGACCTTACAGGTGACTCAGGTCATTTTAGCCTCCCTTGGGGCTCACTAGGTTCATTAATCCACACATGGTCTGGGTGCCTCACATAGTGCTCTAAATTGGACACATGGAACTCATCACACATCACATTATCCTGAGGGGTAAGGGCAAACTAAACCTTCTCCATCAAACCATGTAAAAAGAACCCATGCATCGGAGACTCAGCTCTCTTAGCTATAACTTAGAGGGGTCAGATTTTCATGTCACATATTCCCCCATAGTGAACTGCATGTCAGTCTACTTTGCATCAGCTTACTACTCATGTCGTCCCTAGGATCCTTTCATCCATTGCATGATCAAAGCGACTTCATCTGCACACATTGTGGTCCTTTCTTGACCTTCGCAAGGTCCCTTCACCAACATCATCTTAATGAAGTGGTGACTGACACAACCTCCCTTGCAGAGCTTCTTTACATCCTGATACTGGCTATGGTGGTTATCATCACATCTTACAGAAGACAAGAATTGTCTCCAGATATCACCTTGAACGAGCACACATGCTCTCATCAGACCCTCTAGTCTGGATCATACTAACCATTAGTTAGGGGTGATAAGAGGTACTAACATTGAGTTCTTCATGTACCTACTTCCACCTTATGGAAGTGAACCTTTAGGTCATACACATGATCTTTTGAACTCGCATCATGGTGTAGTTGAACCATCTCTCTCATATGTAGTTCAAACGGATATGTCCCATTATAGTACTCTTTCTTTCTCATGTCATGTAGGTAAGGCGATCTACCATAACCCATATTGCATCTTGACCTTCCTTGGTCTAGGGGAGACTCACCACAACATCCATAGTGATGAACTCCCATTCCCTCCCAGGGACTCTTAACTTCTATATCATTACACTAGGTTACTGGTGTTCATCATTTACCTCCTGTCATGCATTCTACATGCAACTTCATCTTAGACATCCCAAGTACTACTGTCACTTATTATCTTGGTAGTACCATGGTATATGGTGATCTTAAATTATGATCTCACGTATGTCATGATTCCTCACGATCGATTCCTCAGAAACCCTAAACCACTCTAGTCAGGGTTTCATCACCTTCCTTTCCAGAGATGTGCATCTGAGGTTCTACAACCATCCTTTAATTGCATCAAGGCCTAGGATGGCTAACCAAACAACCATTAACTTGTTAGACAGATCTTGTTACCTCTGAGTGTTAGCCAAACTTATCTCTTTTTCCAATTGGGGGTTATCCTATCAATCTCTTCTAGCCTCCATCTAAACTAGGCAGTTGTATCTCATCCAGAGCATCCATTACCACTTCACATCCTTAGGTGTTAGGTAACATTGAAGACATACACCTCCATGTATTCCACTTATTATCTCATCTTAGCTCTAAGTCTAACTTCATCAAGAAAACTCTGAGCTTATTCTCTTGGTTTTTTGAACTCAAACTTGTATAACTCATAGCTCATGATAACAACATCCTCATAAGATGACTACATTATTCCTCTTAGTGTTTGTAAACCATCCATGTATCTTTCACTCTACCAGGGTATGTTATCATCTTTGTCCTCATACCTCATGGAAACGTTCCAACTCACATCACCTTTTATCCTCGGTGTATGGTGTGCATATTGTCCTATCTCTCACTCCCATAACAAGAGGAAATAAGCATTTGGCTGCAGTCCAAATATAGAGTTCTTCCTATTCTAAGAGTAGAGATGGTACATCCCACCCTGCCACTACACCTTTAAATCTTATTTGAAACATGCAGCTTATGCTTCTATATCACAATCATCTTGATATCAAAGTTACTCCCATGGAAAACGGGTTTCGAACCTACTTGGGTCCACACACATTCCTTAGTCATCTCCTCTAGGTCTATAGGGTGTCGATACTTTTGTGGTCATTCCTCTTCCCTTATGCATCCAGAGAGTGCCCTACTCATCTTCCCTTTGGGTCCCATGAGTTCATGAAGGTGATCAATCTCCTAACCCCTGGCCCTCAGACAATGATAGTTGTTACCTCCCGACCCTATGGTCATGTGAAACTAGGGAATTAGGCCACTCCTACTTCCCTCGGTCTTATCCCTACCTGACCCTAGGATAGACTTAGGATTCTATTATAGTACAAGTCTAGCTTAGAACCTTACCCAAGCCTTCATCATCTCTCTCTCTGCATTCATGGGCTGACTTTCATCCTTTCATAGAGGTCATGGCGACATGCATACCTTAGTCAGGCTCCCATACTTGTTACCTCCATGGTAACACATCCATATGCACTTAGAGATGGTAATCTATGGGTCTACAGGTTCATTCTCATACCATGTACTTTTAGCTTCTCAAGATCCTATGAGACCTCTTTAGGTTTCCTCAAAACCAACATAAATTGGTGTACACCTTACAAAAGGGTCCTTCTCCTAATATGGGAGGAAATTATCTTTTGACAACAAGGTCACAAACATCCTTAGGGTTTATATTCAAATGAGCATGCTTAACCCTATCAAGCTACTAAGGCACAAGTAGACCACCTATTTAAACCATGCTAGGTCACACTTGTTCTCATCCTCAACATTGGATCAAGATCAAACCTTCCCATGTCATCAACTTAGCTGTGAGGGGTTCATCAAACATACCTTTCAACTTAAGGGGTTCCCTCTCCTCTAACCATGAGGAGTACCATGTTGAAATCTATAGAAACTCAAATCTCATCATGAGCATTAGGTACACCAATTCCCCTCTTAGGCCTAAGAGCCCTAGGTTCATTTCTCTGATGTCCAACTATCTGCTCAACCTCTTAACCCCAAACCAAACATGTAAAAGGTATGACATGCACTTCCTTTCATCCTTCTACTTGAGCAAAAGTTCAGAGTTGAGTCCTCCTCAAGGAAAAACAACAAGGTACAAGGCCTCACAACCTGTTACTAAACCTCTCTAGGTCTAAAGAACTCTTCTTCCTATCTCAAAAGGTAACCACCTGCACCATCGGCACCTAGGTACCAGAAGCCTCATCCTCTCTCTAGGGTTTGGTTCCTCTAATGGCAAGCAAGATATCATCAGCCTCCAAGGATCAAGCATGAGGCAACCACAAACATCCACTTAGGTCGCATCATCCTCAACTCCCCACTTTTCCTCATATCTCGGAGTCTAGGCTTCCGACCTTCTTACATGGTTCCCGCTCTCTCTCTCTAGACCTAACCCTACAAACAGCCTCACTACCAGAGGTCCTCTCTCCATGAAGGTGGATCAAGATCACAAACATACCCCTACATGGGTGATACTTATGTTCAAACTTATGTTTGCTCAAAGTTATCCCTAGCCCTTTATGCTTATCTCATCAGCTATCCAACATACTCCCTTGGTCAGGGTTTCAACCTACTGCTTGCACTACTGACGTATTTTGGGTGCCTACTATGCCATGCTCATATAAGCTCATGGGGTTTCTACAGGTCCTTCTCTGACCTCATCAATGAAGTAGCTATCCTTCATTCTAACATGCACAACCCTTCCCAGAGTTGGGTCGCCAAAGTTACTCGATCATCCAACCTCTCATGGCTCATATGGCATCCAAGGCATGTCTATCCAAACACCCAGTCTACCATGACATCTAACTCATCATGTCATCTCTTTCCTTAACCTTCACTTAGGGTTAGGGTTAACATCATCCTCAGAGGATGTACCAGGTCTCGACTTGTAATGGAGATATCTACCTCCAAGACTAACTCTCTTGACTTATCCTCCTGACAAGAAGGTCTAGCCTCATGTCTCTCTCCTGAGGGCATGACAACTTATGTCATACGACCTAAGCATGTATCTATTCTTTTACACTTAATCTATTAAGTTTATGTCCATGACATCTTATTTACATGCTTTTTATTAATTTGGTGGAGGATTCCTTAAACCTTATCAACCTTACCCATACCTCAAGAGGGTGAGGAAAAGAGAGAAAACCCTAATCCTTATAATCCTTAACAACATTTGAGTTGAGAAGGGATGAACAAGATGAGAGAGTCCTAAAGGTATCTTATTACGAGTTAAATGCTGAGACATTGGCCAGGAAGTGACACGGATCTGGGAGTCCTCGTATTCTAACCAGCGGTGTGGAGGAAAATCTTGCTAGCCCCCAGATGTGATCCTTTTCTAGACACCTCTCTCTTTCGGAAATTCCTCTAATAACTCCCTTGGGTTCTACAGAGTTTGTAAAATTTAATAATTGTTAAAGATTAAATGAGGAACTCACGCTCTTATACCAAATGTAACGACCCCGCCTCCTGGTAACCCCCAATTAAGGGAGACCAGAAGGTCAGAGCCATTATCCCAATTAACAGGATCAAAGGTTCGACAAATAATCAATAACAATTATCAAATTCTACCAACTATATTGAAATCTGGTATAAATTAAAACTTTTTGCATACCTTTGAAAAACTTGGATTTCTAATCTTATATCCATATGAGAGAGTATTCTAACTAATCCTCCTTGATCGTTAATCCTCATTTAATTCCACATATGCCACTTTGTTGTTTATTCTTTTCACTTGTACCTCAAACGCCAAAAAACAAAACGTCGGTCAACATAAAGCTGGTATGTGGGGGAAACAATAATCGTGAAACTATGATAACAATGTAATCATCCAATTATCATTTAATAGCCAAGATTACATCTTAAGCAATACTATTCAATCCTTACCTATCCCCTATCTTTGTGTTGTCCCTGCAGTGGACTTGGATACTACCTCTCTCTATGGTAGATCCTTACCCCCATGGCCCTACCTCACAGGTAGCCTATACTTAGGGTTATAGAGTCGCATGGCCCTACCCAAAGGTAGCCCAATCCCTAACTCAAGGTGACTTGATGGACCTACCCCATTGGTAGCCATGTACTAAGTCATCCAATGACCTGATGGACCTACCCCATAGATAGCCATGTACTAGGTCAAACCATTAAGCCACAGAGGGGACTAGGATCTGAGCTAGTAGGCACATATCTTAAGTGATAGTCATATCCACATTATAGTTTGCATGAATTAAATTCATCCAACAGTTTCATTCAAGTCATCGAGGAAAACTTCGGAAAACCTCAAAAAATGAATTCGAGATATTCATAAGCATAACCACATACCTTTCAGGCTGATTTGAGATAGAAATATTCCATTCAAGTAAGCACATACAACAAGATCTTGAAATAATCATGCAATTCCCTTTTATTGCTCATGTCATCAAGATCTATTAAACCTATCTCGCTTCCAAGGGTTTCTAGTCCACTTTTAGGGTTTCCATTGCAATTAGGGTTTCACTTCATTTTTAAATCCTAATTTTATATGATTACTCACAAACCCTATTTATCTCATCTATTCATCATTGTATTTTAACAACATATAACCTTCATATCAGAAAAGCATAATTAACCATCAATTAGGTTCATTAAAGCTACCCTTTTTATCCTTTTAATCCACGACAAGATCACTATGCTCATTTATCATCAATTCATAGTTCATTATGGTCTAATTCACATATGAACTCTATTTGTCATTAATTCTTCCTTTATTCATTAGAAAAACCCTAATTACTACATTAAGGATATTTATCTACAATTAGAAACTTTTATACTCGAAATAGCTTAGAATTATCATATTTCGACTTTAATCATGATTTTAAACAATTAAATCTATTAAAAGTCACAATTACCATCAATAGGGTTTTAAGGCCCATTAAAGCATATTTATGCACATGAAACTCCAAATCAACCAATTACAAGCAAAGTTCATCATTTTTGTTCTCAATATACCTTTTAACAATTAACACGTTAATATAAACTTGAATCATCCATTAAACCCTACTAAACACATTAATCATCTCCAAATAGTGTTTCTTAGTCTTTGATTCATTAAAGTTAATAACTTACACTGCTTTTCTAATTTCAAGAGGAATTAGCCTCTAAGACCATTTTTCATGAATTCCCCTCATTTTTTTGAGCAAAATACATATATTATGTGTATCCATCTGAGCTACGGTTAATTAGATATGAATTATGAAAAATTAACATACTTTGGGCCAATCAGGGGGCGCCATGTCTTCCCCTATCATGCAACGTTGCTTTGCAGCTAGAAAACATTTCGAAAAGACCCTTTCACCCTTGGTTAAGTTGGCCAGCTCTTCAGCCCGCGGAGGGCAAAATCGTCCAACGCATCTCTACTCTTCTTCAGCCTCGAGTAGGTTGATTGCAGCCGCCCTAGCCACTGATCTGCATCCAAAGTTAGTGCACCCCCTCTTCTCCAGAGTCCGACGACCACTGGGGACAACGCCCCCACCTCCGACGGTCCTCTCCGCACTTGGGGCTCCACCCAACTCATGACCAGCTTGGCTAGTTTGGGCTGGGCAGCTATGTAACCTGCAGCTACTGTTGCAGCCTTGGTGTTGTTGTTGTGCATGCTCCAGAGCACGGCCTTGAGGGCTGTGTTGCTCCTTGGAACTGTGGTACACCAGGCATCCATCAAAACCTTGCATTGGCTCCATCAAGCTTCATGCCCATGCCTCTTCTCATGGATAGGGTTTAAGGACAAAAATGCGGAAGAAGAGGAGAGAAAGAGGTGTGGGATCCTCTGGACTCGACCCAAGGTCTTACCCCCTTTTATAGGTGAGGGTAACAACGCCCTACGATACTTGCTCACGAAGAAAGAAGGTTCTTTCCTACTAAGAATCTGATTCCTTCATTAGGAAGCAAGATTCTCTCTCCTAATTACCTCTTCAATATCGTTTGTAACCCCAAATGCTTTGGTTATTAGGAAATTTGAGAATTATCTCTTTTTATCTTCCTTGTGCTTGGCTTTAAACCCATTGTCATGAAATTCTTATTTCTTAAAGCAAATAGCATCACTTTTTGATAATATCAAAAACTCATTAATGATGTATTACATTATCTTCTTGTTTTGTTTTATTTGCCTTTTCTCTTTCTTTGTTTTCTCCATTGGGGCTCCTTGGACCCCAAGAAACTCCAAGACTTCGAAATTCCTTTTTAAGGATACTTATTATCCTTCTAGATGCATCTATATTCATTATTTCTCATTATCTTGTTTATTTCTTATTAAAATATCTCTTTTTGAGGATTTCTCTTTATCTTTCTTTTTATTTTCCTCATTGGCATTCCTTTTAACATTAGGAATCCTCTAGATACAAAAATCCATCAAGGAGAACTCAATTATACCTCTTTTCCCTTATTTTCCACATTTTATCATTGTTTTCAATTTCTTTCTTAATAAAGAAATATTAATTGATCTTTTCTTTTCTTATTGCTTTCTTTTTGCAACTTTGGACTCCTTGGAACCCAAGAGGTACGAAATCCACCTTTGGATTATATACTTTTTCCTTCTAGAGGTTTCTATAATTTTCTTTTCTCCATTTCTTATTAATAATGGAGTTCCTTTTGTCTCTTCCTTGTTATTGGGCCCAATAGCCAATCAAGCCCACCAAACAACCATCAAGGCTACTGTAAACAAAATCCATTTATTCAAAACAAATTATATAATTATTTATTCCAATATCTTTAATATGAGAAATTACATTTCTCACCAAAAGAACCCAAAAGTTGGGGTTGTAACATTACATCATCTCCATCATCTGAGCCATCATCATCATCATCACCATCATCCCCATCTTTGTCACCATCATCCTCAACACCTTTATATGACATCTCCTCATCCTCACGAGGTTCAAGAGACCAATTAGAGGGCCACATGGCATGTTGCTCCTCCCAAGACATACCACATACATCTAGTGCATTTGCTTGCTCAAAGTTGGGCATAGAAACCCCATCAAAACTAGAAAGAAAGGTGGAGGTAGGTACAAGGGAAGATCTAGTAACTGAGTGGTGCTTGGCTGTGACAAGGCAGGTCCACCATCATAGGTAGGGACTATAGCAGAAGCAGTAGGGTGGTGGTCTGGATAGAGCTGATCGTATGCATATGTAGCATAGTCAGCAGCTAGGTAGGGTAGATAGGTGGGGTAAGGATGGGTGTTTGACATTATTCGTACAAAATTCTGGTGTAGGTGATTCTGGACCTATATGTTGTATGGCTATTGGTGCATCATTTAGCCCATCATGGTTTCACTATACACCAAGATCGAGGCATGATCAGGTCTTCAAGGAGGTGGAGGAGCCTGGGTGGAGGGCGAAGCATTGAGTATTGTAGAGGAGGTGGGATGAAAAGACTTTTTGCTAGTGGTTTCACTAATGTAAACACCTTTCCTACTTGATTTGTAACCAAGATCATGGAAAAGGGATTTATCAAAATAGTGAGCAAACAAACCACAAATCATGTTGGGATAAGGTGGGTGGGTTCCACTGGTATTCTTCCCAGAGTCAAAATAGGTCATGTAAGGGAGAATGTAATGGGCCCATTTGACTTTGACATCATGAAGAAGACATTACATAAACATAGAACTGTTTATGCATAATTCATTTGGTTTTTCTTTGGGTGGATATTATAGTTTACTACAAGTGCAATGAGGCAAGTCTTAATATTAAGGGAGGAACTAGGAACAATGTGTGTCTTCCTATAGGGAATCTCATGTTTCTTCAGGAACTTATGGATGTCAGGTAAGGTAAGCTTAGATTGAAATCATTGGTACACCTTCTTAGGGTAAAGGAGATCTAGATATCGGTGATAGGTGGTCAGTCATGTATCTTAAGTGGTGCTACCATTGAAGTAAGAATTCAAAGTATCCTTAGAGATGTAAAACTTAGTACCCACAATCACGTAGGTAAGGATCACTTGTTGGCTAGGGGGTTGTACAAGAGAAGTGTAGTTCCACATGAGGTTTGCAAAGAATTCATGGACATGTTTTGTTCTAGAAAGAGAGTTTGTGTAGCATAATCTCTCTACATGAAATGCACCAAAGTGTTGTGCATCGAACACAACAACAACCTCTTTCATTAACTTACTTTGAAATTCAAGTAGATCACGAAGAGGAAAAGGATTTCTATGAATAAGATCATATACCTATTTATTACTTGAGAGGAGATGAAGGAGGTATAATCAAAGGAAACAACACTAGAAGTAGTTGGGGATGAGGGTAATCTAGGTGGGCTAGTTCTTTTCTTTTAGTTTGAATCCATGGAGAAGTAAGGAGAAGGAATGGAAACAAAACAAGAAAGATGATAGGTGTTTTAGGCCATCCAAGAAGCCACATCAAGGTGGAGAAAGATAAGGTAGGTGATCTGGGGCTAGAGAGGGTAATGGAGAGGTTTGGGTAACCCTAGGGTTTAAGAATGAACAAGAAAGAAGGGCTATCAGTGGACCTTGCTCTAGTTGAGAGGGAGAAAGTCAGATGATTGCCTACATATTTTTATGCCCAAAAATATTTTCGGTCAAGTTTTAGGTTTGGAACACTCAGCCGACACTATGGTTTTGTTTAGTCCTTGGCCTATTGTCAGTCGAGTTTCACCCAGAACAAACTTGGTCGATAAGTCATTCTATCCAAAAGATAAGAAATTTAATTCTAGGCTACTAGAGTGATATATAAATTTATTTTATAGACTATCATGTATTGTGAACATAATAAGGAACATTTTAGTCATCATTGGCTACTTTTTTGCAGTAAAACAAGCATTTGAAAAAAATAGCCAAAAACAAGCAAAGCAAGCATAAAAAGTAGGCATTTTTAGCACTAACATGCAAAAGGTGAGAAAACTAGAGAAGGAACATGTAGGTAAGATAACATCTAGTTAGAAGGCATATCATTATCATCAAGAGTAGTGATAAAAAAAATTGATCTAATAAAAGTAAATTGTTCTCTATCTATAGGTTTGGTGAAAATGTCCACAAGTTGATTTTCCATGTCCACATGTGTGATATAGATATCCTTTTTGGCAATGTGGTCACAGAGGAAGTGATGGTGCACCTCTATATGTTTGGATCTACTATGAAATATAGGATTGTAAGAAGGATTAATTGTACTAGTGTTGTCACAAAAGATAGGAGAAGCATCAAAATGAATGTTCAAGTCTTGAAGCATTTCCTTCATCCATAGGACTTGGGCACAACAACTTCTAGTTTTAATGTACTCAATCTCAGTAGTTGAAAGAGCCACTGTTCTTTGTTTCTTAAAGAACCAAGAAAATAGACTTGGTCCTAGAAGGAAGCATGTGCCACTTGTGGAATTTCTATCAATTAAGCACCATCAATAATCCACATCACTATAAGACGTAAGAGTAAAGACCCTTGACATGGGATACCATAGTCCAAAATTTTGTGTTTTTTCTAGGTACCTTATAATACTCTTAACCATTATAAGATGAGATTTTCTAGGGCTTAATTGAAATCTAGTACACAATCCAACATTGAACATGATATCAGGTCTATAGATAGTTAAATATAGAAAGCTACCAGTCATACCTCTATAGAGTTTATCATCTACCTTCTCACCTTCCTCATATCTATTGTGTTTGGCAGTGTTTGACATGGGGGTGTCCATCGTCTTGGTGTTCTCCCTCCCAAAGCACTTCAAGAGTTCACTTGTATACATGCCTTTGTTGATGAAGTTTCCTTCCTTCATTTGTTTAATTTGGAAATCAAGGAAGAAAGTATGCTTCCCCGTCATACTCATCTTGAACTCACTCTGCATTAGAAAATGAAACTCCTTGCAAAGATCGAGATCAGTTTCACCAAAAATGAGATCATCAACATATATTTGAATGATTAAAAAGTTTCTAGAAGTATGTTTAAGAAAGAGGGTAGAATCAACTTTGCCCATGACATAGCCATTGTCTAGCAAAAAGTTCTTTAATTTCTTGTACCTAATTATACACACGATGTACACGTCTACCTTACTCTATACTTCCCACTTTCCAATTGTGTGATGGTATGAAAAATCATAATTGATGAACACTCAAATTGCATTATTGGATTAATCTCTTTTTGCATGTTGTTTCTTACCATTAGCAACATGTTGAACATGTAAGACCACTTTCCTTTATCAAAACATATTTGGTCTTTTTAGGATTAGTCATATCGAAAGAGCATTGTCAGGTGCCTAAAGTTATCTCCACATATGACATGATGCCTTACCTGATCCTTGGTTGATCACTTCCCTTATCAAACCACATTTTAATGAATCTTTTATATTTTCCAAATTTTCTCTTATAATGTGATAGAAAATCCATTTTTCTAACTCATCCATTAGTATCCACCCATGGTTTCTAAACACCTAGAAAATTGTATTGGTGACTTTGTTGGGTATTTGAATAATAATCATTTAATATTTTGTCCAATTTAGGTTGTGTTTTCTAGGTATTTTTTCCACGACAAGGGCCCCTAGGCACCCCAGGATGCCCCTCTATTATTTGTTGTTTCCTAATATTTGATTGGACCCAAGAAACAAGTGCATATCTCATACATGCCTTGTGAGGTCCTACTTTTGTTTGTCATTTCTTGACAACTGGTCCTTGTCAAAGCTTGGTTTGTACGACCCAAAAAATGAGATGTGGGTCTTCAATGTGCCCCTCAAGGTCCTCACCACTATCATTACATCCAATCATTAACTCTTCATGAGAGTAGGGTTTCCAGACAAAGGGAATGGGGCATGAGATATTTACATGCCCAACACAGTCCCTACCTCCATCATTGTTTTCTATGATTTGTTCTTCTTTAGAGAATTATTTACAGACCCAAGGAATGGGTGCAGGTCATCTACGTTCCATAAGAGGTCCTAACCTAGACAACCATCATCTACTCTTATATGAAGTAAGATTTTTGAAATTTGAGAAATGTATAGTGGACCATTCATCAGCCCTATGAGGTAACTTATTTTTGAATATATGCATCGACCTATGAGGATGTTATATTTTTGTATGCATCTTTTAGAATTTACAACACCGAGACATAGAAGGGGTGATTAGGCCCATGATTGGAACCATTTCTATGTGATTATGTGACCTACCTCCTAAGGATCATTGGTCAACGGTCAAGGAGATACCCTAATGATATAGAGATTTTGAGTCACATTTACAGGCAAATTTTGTACTTGTTTTATGTGTTCATTCGTCATCTTTGTGATTATAATGGCATGATTTATTTCCTTTAGACTATAATCATTGTATGCATAAAATTTATCTTATTTTATCCTATTTTGAATGAATTACTAAATTCCATGGATTGACTTGTGTTATTCTCTCTATTTCAGGTACTTTATATTCCAAGACCTATCGATACCATCGATGGATCCGTCGATACTATCGACACGACAAAAGTAACCAAGCTGGAGGAAAGCATCACGGTCAATACAATCGACCCACACTATCGATGGTCTCAAGAGTAGTCCAGAAAATGAAATAGCATTTCGTCAATACTATCGACAACATGGTCAATAGTATCGAGATGTCAACAGGACGGATTCCATTTTTGAAGCAAGACATACCCTAAGGTGTCGATACTATCAACACCTCGTTGATAGTATCGACGTTGTCAGATCAGGATTTTGTTCAGAACTATCACGATTGAACAACGGCGATCTTTTGGTGGCCGTAAGTCATACCTAGACCTAAAGGAGGACGGCCCAGACCCCAGGATCACATTCTTTTCTGTCGTATGAGTCCTGAAGGAAGGAGAGTGAAGAACGGAGCCCAGAGCTATGCCCCGAAGGATTCCAAAGCCGCAGACGAATGATTCTACAGCTGGAAGGTTGCAGAACACGTGTCTCGCACTAAGCATCATTTGAATCTTCTCTGTTTCAGGGGTTACATCATATTCTCATTCGTTTCCCCATGTTTTCCTCTTTCTTCTCCATGTGTATCATTGAGATGAACAGACGGGGCTAATTCCCATTGTCCCTAGGACCAGGAGTAGCCCGGGGAATTGTTGTATGACAATTTTCCATTGATTATCATAATTTATCTCAATTCTTACTAATATGTTATCGTGTTTCTATCGCAATTTGCTATGCTTGATCACCATAGTCGATTTCTAATACTGTTAATTGCTCTTGACGGAGGATTAGTGGTTGAAAAGGCACGATTAACACATTAGCCTACAAATTCCTTAGATAAGGTAATGTACGGTTAATGGTGGATACCTAGAGAATTCATTAAAGCACTTAGATCTAGGGTATAAGTTACTACTGGCGTGGAACTGACCTAGAACTAGGTAGTGAAATGCATCGCAGAAGCGAGCAATTTTGACTACAGACCATAATCAAGGATAAGGCATGAATTATGCTAATTGTGTTGAATTGCATGCAGTGAGACCTCACAATGAAACCGTAATCCTAATGATTCCCATTCCATATGATTGAACTAAACATTTAATCATCGCTCACTTTTGTTTTCTCTTTGTTTTATTTTTCTTTTGTTTCAAAACCAACAATCAACTTTTCCAATCGGTCTAGCTGATCGCGATCAGTTAGTAGTAGTCTACTAAAATTTACGTTTCCCTGAGTTCGACTCGGGCCTCACAATGCCTATATTACTTCGATACATGCACTTGCGTTTACCGCACGGCTCAAGCGTGTCAAGTTTTTGGCACCATTGCTGGGGAAATGACAAATTTCAGCACTATGAGTGCTGCAAGCGGGCTCTCTAGGCCACTTTTTACTACAATTTTAATTTTTGAACTTAATTGCCTATCTTTCAGAATTTCATTCATTCTAGTACTGTATTTACTTGATTCTTCATATTTCAGGTACTAGTACATGGTGAATACGCAGAGTACGAATTATGACAAATCGACACCTGAGATACTGCCATCGGGTGAAGAAGACAAGTTGATTAATACGCCACTTGAGGAAATTGAACAAGAGCTCGAGGCTTTCACAATGGCTGAGGAGCAGACCATTTGGGAGAAGATTAAAGTTTTTTCTTCCTCTGTGCAGAAGGGGCCAATCATGAAACAAGTTATCAACATACCCAGTTAGAAGATTGATTTAGGGCTTATTCAATTTGTCAAATCTCAAGCGTTCTATGGACTCAAAAATGAAGACCCAATAGCCCACATTAGCATCTTTGTGGAGAACTGTGATATCGTGAAGGTGGATAGGTTCCCACAGGAGGCCATTTATCTGAAATTATTCCCATACTCTCTAGCAGAAAATGCAAGGGAGTGGCTCTATAATCTGGATGAAGAATATGTCGAATCATGGGATATGATGATTGACGTGTTCTTTGAAAGGTATTTTCTGCCCAAAAAGACAAATGATCTCATAAGGAGGATCCACAACTTCAAACAGTAGACCGGCGAGACATACTCAGAGACATGGGAATGTTTCAATATAATGTTGCGAAAATGCCCACATCATGGGCTGGATTTAGAAACCCAAGCGAAGATCTTTTATTTTTCCCTTAATGAACATGATAGGAGTAATCTAGACTCAGCGGGAATAGGTTTCTTTCTAGACAACAAAGGCTCCAAGTGTCGAGAGATTTTAAAGAATATGGTTAAGAAGAAGTCTTGGGGTGAAAGATATGCACCAGAATAGGTCAAAGTTGCAGGAGATGCCAAGGCCATTAAAGAATTAAATGAGAAGATGGACTTGATAGTGAAGAGACTTCTAGCAAAAGATGATGATGGGTCTGATGATGAGGCACAAGAAAAGTTCATGCACCAACAACAGGGCTACAAGAATAATGACTATGCGTGGAGGAAAGACAAGAAATTCTCGTGGAAGGATCCAAACAATTTTCTACAGGATCTGGATCAGAAGCCACAACCTAGTGCGGAGGACAAAAGTAATGAGTTGCTCAACCAAGTAATAAAGAAAAACCAAGAGTTGATGAATACATTCGGCAAGAAAATTCAATCACAGGGGGGGGATTTATGAACCAATTCAGTCAGACTCTGTAGAGCCATGGGGCACAGATGAGGACGCTTGAGACGTCCATTGTGCATATGGCTGCTCAAATTGCAAGCTTGAAGAAGCTGGCACAATAGGGTTTTCCAGGGAATATTAATGTTCCAGGAGGAAACCATTAAGACAAGGCTATCTTGTTGAGGAGTGGAAAGAAAATTTTAAACTCTAAAGCCGATGAACCAAACTCATCACAGCCAGAAGCTACAGGTGAGGCTGCAGAGGAAGTTGAGGTTACAGAAACTGCTGAGGACAGTGTAGAGATTGCGGACGAGGAGCCCATTGCCGAGAAAGATGCAGAGAAAAGGACATCATATGTACCGCCACATCAGAGAGAACAGATAGTGTCGATTCCATATCCAAACAACCTTAAAGCAAAGAAGGTGGATCAACAATTTAAGAAGTTCTTGGATAGATTTAGAAAATTATTTGTCAATATTCCACTACTTGATGCAATTGAGCAGATACTTTTTTATGGTAAGTTTCTAAAGGACATTATCACTAAGAAGAGGAAGATTCTAGACACGAAAGTTGTAGTTCTCAAAGAACAAGTGAGCGCGTTCATTCTAGGGACCTTTCCACCAAAGAGACAGGATCCAGGGTGTTTCAATATCTCCTGCTACATTGGGAAGATGAAATTTGGAGAGGCCCTCTGTGACTCAGGAGTGAGCATCAATTTGATGCCTCTCTCAACTCTTAGGAAACTTGGTCTTAAAGAATCCCAGAGGAGCAACATGACGATCCAACTTGCAGATAATTCAATCGTAAGGCCTTATGGGATTTGTGAGGATGTGCAAGTCAAGGTGGATAGATTTGTTTTTTCGGCAGATTTTGTTGTGATGGAGATGCAAGATGAGAAAGGGAACAAGCTGCTTCTACGTAGACCCTTCCAGGCTACAGCTGACATGATTCTGGAAATGGGAAGAGGTTGTTTGACTATGGGCATAGCTGATGATAGATTTGAAATAAGAATGCCAACTAACCCAAAATCATCATAGGAGCAAGGACAACGCAATAAAGTCAGACACTTTCATCACAATGTTTCCATTTGTCTAGGGAAATCCTTTCTCGACATGTCTCATGTCATGACCAAAGTATATAGAGGAACACTTGTCATGGATATAATGGAGAAAACTAAGGTGGTCTCTCTTGTTAAGGCTGTGGGATATCTAAATGATGAAGATGAAAAAGTTTGCTTGTCTACTGAGGATGATGTTGTGGAAATCTCAATGCTAGAATCCTATCCTCACTTGCCGCTTGAAGCTTGTTTATTTAATATTATGGATGACTGGATGAGGAGCACATCATTACAGGACTGCATGAAGATGCTTCAAGTTTTTCCCTATTACTATTCTAGGCACTTTGAAGATCTGGGACCACTGTCGCCCCCATTGCAGCCTTCTTTGGTGAATTCGCTAGATTTGGAACGAAAGTTGTTGCCCCCTCATTTGAAGTATGCATTCTTAGCAGTGGATGAAAAGAAACCGGTCATTATCTCAACATATCTGAGTGCCACTGAAGAAGAACAATTGATGTTTGTGTTGAAGAACCACCGTAGTGCTTTCGGGTGGTCAGTTTCCGACATCAAAGGGATCTCCCGTACTCTAATCCAACACAAGATCCGACTTGTTGAACGAGTTAAGCCTGTGATTCAGCCCCAATGCTGCCTAAACCCTATCATGAAGGAGGTGATCAAATTGCTTTCAGCGGGAATTATCTACACCATCTCAGACTTTATGTGGGTAAGCCCAACACAGGTAGTCCCTAAAAGGGTGGAATCACGGTAACTTTTATGGTAGGAAATGGACCCTTCCTTTCTATTCCACACACAAGCAAGACTCATATTCTAAAAAGTACATGTTAAAATGTGTATACTATTATGTTTTGTTGTTGTATTGATATGTATACCCCTGTCCTATGTATAGAGGAGGAGGCTATTACAAGGAAGCACAAAGGAAGAAAACTACCCCTAATGGACCATGCGCAACATGCCCGTGTAGACAATAGAATAATAACCTATTAACTAAAGAGGCTATATTCTAGCACTCCTCCTCAAGCTGAAGCATTGTGTGAACGCATGTCCAAGCTTGGAGTTACATGACTCGATTGAACGACAAGAAATAAATGATAAATGAAAGATGGAGATGTCACTACCCATGCAAAAATTGTGACCCCCGTCAAATAATACTTCCTAAGTAAAAAGATACGATGACACCTCTTTGAGATGTGTTCTGCATGTTGGAGAAGGTCGAGCTTTGAAGAGGATCTTTATCTTAAAGTGCATCTAGAGTGAAGAACATCTGAAATAAATAATCATAAATACGACAACTATGCCATCTTCACTGGAGAGGAATGTGAAGTGGAAAAAGTGCACTCAACACATCACATGTACATAACACAACACGAACGCAGATGCATAGTGTCAATATAAAAGTGGAGACATCTCTGAATTGTCTGAAAAGTATAGCCAATTGGAATAAGCACAGATGACCACCAGCGTGCAAAATATGGCACACACACTGGTACAGTGATGATGTGGTATCTCAACATGTAGAACTAGAAGACGCAACTTGGAGAAGATGTGATGAAGTAGCTTGGTGAAGATCACTCTGGATGAATCCTTACAGATTCAATTTTGGCACAGGATTGAAGATGATGAACTTCGAAGATGAAGAACTAGAACACCATAAATGCATGGATGATCAACTGGAACGTCATCAACATCGAAGGGACTAGAGGCTGGAATATGCACAGCAAGCTCTTGTCCTGGCGTACATAATGCGGTACAAACATAGGAGTCTTGGTGTCAATGTTGCAACTGTAAGATTCTTCCATGATGCTTGAAAAGTAATGTGATGCTAAGTGAGAATGGCGCGTCACAAAGACATCTGGAAAGCAGATGTGCTGAAGAACATGAAGCTTCGTGAAGATAGCATGGAATATATCATATCATCTCATATCATGTCTCTCATGTTCTCTTCATACCCTCCTCTCTGTCTCTCTCCTCTACCCCCCCTGCACACCAAATACAACGAGAGTGAGTAGAAAGGGGCCACAAAGTATGCTCAGTAGGGAGAGGAAGCCTAGATCTTAGTATCAATTGTTTGTCACCCTTTCTATTTTTCTTTACTCAGGATGAGCAAAGATTTAAGTTCTTTTGCTGAGTGTATTTATATCCATTTTTGCATATATTTTTATTATTGTTTTAGTTGTTGTTTTGTTTTTATTCCTTACTTTTATCCTTATATTTACTTAAATGTAATTATCTTCCCTTTTCTAGAATTTAATGCATTTTATATACTTTTATGCAGAAACAACCAAATATACACTTCATTGCCTAGAACGACAATCAAGCCCTCACTTCTATCAGGCCAATAAAATATCCCCTTCTCCCAACAATGATCACCATGAAAAGCTAGCCAAGATCATTGATAAGTAGGGCCAACAATCTAAACACATAGGTACTAAGTGAACCCATGAAGATTCTGAGGAGGACTGTAACCCCCCTACACTGCAAATTTTACTAGAGCAGGTGTCAACATCACAATGCCACATTAAGAGAAAATTGCAACAACATGCTCACCAAATAAACCACATATACCTTATGTATCTCTTTCTTGAACAATGGAACATCCTCCATGGTGGTTACTTAGCCCAATCAATGTGCTTCTTGCAGCTGGAAGTAAACATCAGTTCCTGCATCCATAGTCAACAAATGAGGTACGCAACTACATGATAGCTTGTTCAGACCCTACTAATTATTCCCCTCCATCCTGAATTAACTTTACTCAGTACGAGAAAGGTTTAAGTTCAAGGTGAGGGGTGGATGGTAAGATTCAAATCCACCAAATTATCTCCTTTTACTATTGTTATTTTCATTTTTTGAGTTCTTTAGTTTACTTTCATCTTTACAATCATTCTATTTTGTGTGATTTGTGACCTTTACCTAGTCGGCCACTTAGTTGTATGCAAAATGAGAAACATATGAATGATTAAAATATCCCCTTTCTTTGAGCTAATAGGTGTGAAAAGAAATTTTAAGGAATATACTTGTCTTGAACGGATCTGAGCCCCAAGGGCCCCAAATTGAGCATTGTTTCACATTGTAAATGATGATAAGAAGGAAGAGTAAAAAAAGGCCAAGCCGCATGTGCCCCCTATATGAATTGCAAAAAAAATTGTAAACATTTTCTACCTTGCATTGATTGAAATAATTGATATAATATGATGATTTTAAAATAGTAATAAAATGAAGAAGCACAAGTCAGCCTTTTTTTTCACCCTTCTTCCATCATTTCATGTCCCCTCACCATTCACAAAGAATATATAATATATATATATATATATGTGTGTGTGTGTGTGTGTGTATATATGTATATATATGTATATATATATATGTATATATATATGTATATATAGGGACCATATTTATTGCCCACGTGGGCATTCATTCAAATGAAAGTTACCTTGATTATTAATGTGCATTTCCTGCAAGGCATTGACTTGTTTCGTGACAACATCATCATTGAGAATCTTAGTTACTTCTACTAGTTGATCATTGTTATAAATTTGTGCCAACTACAAAATGGCTCGTGACCTCTCTTGCCATATATCTAACGAAAGACTACCCCTCTCCTGTGATAATTCAACCCAGAAGGCCTTAAGACTCGGATTATACCCTCGACCATGGGAAGATGATATTTGATCAAGTCTGACTCCCAAATTACCCGAGCCTTTTGCTTGATGTTAAGAGTGATAAATAATGTTTCTATAAACAATTTGTCTTGTATTTCTGTAGTAGTTGTAATCGTTGTAATCATTCCTTCAACTGAAAAAAGTGAGGTTAGGTCGATTTGTTCCTCTCCATGAAGGTCGATTTGTTCCTCTCTGTATCGGTCGAGTGTTCACTCCTCTCAGTCCACCTCACTAGAATGTGCATAAGTGACAGATTTAGATCCTTCTAAATTCATGGAATTACATTTTGCCCAAAAATGGTTTTGGGAGAAGCTCGAATCCATTCCATTTGGATATTGATCAGTCTTTGGTTGACAAGGTTTACGCATTATTGGTTTCCGAAAGAGTCAATTTCTCTATTAGCAAAACCCTTTATGACTTTTCCTTTAGACTCATATGATGGGAGCTAGTCATGCCCGAAATCGTTACCTTAACTGCAAAGAGGGGATCGCCAAAGGAGGGACTAGTGACTAGAGTGAAGTCGTAACAAGGTAGTTGTACTGGGGCAATTATCCCCACTACCAAAAAGCATAGTATAGGTGACAGTCATGTAAAAGGTTACACATTTTAGGTGACATGCTTGTGCATCACTTATAATCTGTATAGATCTATGTGAAATAGATGACATACATTTTAGCATTTTAAAAAGGTTACATACTTTAGGTGACATACATGTAAATCATCTATAATATGTATAATTCTATGTAATATAGATGACATACATTTTATCATACATGAAAGGGTTACACCGAATAGGTGACATACATTTGAATCACCTATGCTCTAATGGGGGTTTTCCATATAGGTGACATGTATATGAGTCACATGTGATCTATAAGGGGGTATATATTTAGGGAACACACATGCATGTCACCAAATTTTTAGGTGACACGTGTACTTGTCACCTAAACTTTAGGTGATAGACATGTCAGTCATCCAATATCTCCCAACCAATAATAAGCATCAACAAACTTCATGGGGATATATCAATATATTTATGGATAATTCATAAAGGATGATATCTGAGAGAAATTATTACTGAGAGTCTTTCTAAGTAATCCAGAGGGTCAATCATAGAGGGATATTGGCATAAAGATCTTCCCTCAAACTCATATATGTCTCTTTTGTGAACATTCTAAGACTAATGGGTATTTGTCTTGTGAGGCAAATTGCTCCTTGATAACGGCTTGCATAGACCACCCACCCCCAACAACAATTGTTGCAAAAGAGTGGTGGCTGTCAAAAGAACTCAAACAACCTTTCTCCCATCATCCCCAAACTCATACACATCTCTTTTATGAATAGTTAAGAGGAATATATATATATATATATATATATATATATATATGTCTCAAATCTAAGCATTTTCAAGGACTTGCTATGAGAGGACACTATCATGATGTGGCCCTTAGCTCCACCCCAAAGAATTTTCACAGAATTTATACCGACACACATTGTCATGATATGGACCATGGCTCCTCACTAATACATTTTGGGAGATTTTCATGAGCGGACATTCTCATGATATGGGCCTAGTCTCCTCACAAATGCATTTTAGGAACTTGTTGTGAGAGGACAATGTCAACATATGGGCCACAAGTCCTCAAAGTTGCATTTCAAGGAACTTGTTGTGAGTGAACACTATCATGGTATGGTTCATGGATCCTCCCAAATGTATTTTCATGGAAATATATTAGTACATTTATTTGACAACCTGTAAAGGAGCTGTGTGAGAGAAAATTTTGTTGAGAGTCATTCTAAGTGATTCATATTGGGATATTGGTATGAAAATATTCACCAAACTCATACATGTCTCTTTCGTGATCATTCTAAGGCCAATGAGCCTTTGTCTTAGGAGGAAAATTTCTCCTTGGAAACATCTTACATAGGCCTCCAACCCCTTGCAACGATTCCTACAAATGGGTGGTAGCTACCATAAGCACCCAATCAACCAAGCTTCAATTGTCCCCAAACTCATAGATGTTCATTTATGAATAATTAAGAAGACAATACATGTATACACATCTCAAGGATTGTGAGAAGATAATGTCATAACATAGGCCCTAGCCCCTCCTCAAAGCATTTTAATGGACTTGTCTGAGAGGACATTATCATGTTATGGGTCATAGCTCCTCACACATGCATTTTGGGGGACTTTCTTAAGAGGATTCTCATTATATGGGCATGGATACTAACAAAAGTAGTTTCAAGGACTTGTTGTGAGAAACCACTATCAGGATATGGGCCCAAGATCCTCACAAATGCATGTCAAGGGACTTGCTGTGAGATGATATTGTCATGATATGGGCTCAAGATCCACACAAATGCATTTCAAGGGACTTGTTGTGAGATGATATTGTCATGATATGGGTCATGGCTCCTCCTAAATGCATTTATGGACATTATCAATATATGGGCTCTGACACCTCCTTAATGCATTTGAAGGGATGTGTTTTGAAAGGACACTAAAATGATATGGGTTGTGTCACCTCCCAAATGCATTTTAAGGGAAGCGCTCTAAGATAAAATTTGTCATGATATGGGCCTTGACACCTCCCAAATGTATTTTCATGGACTATTTGTAAGAGGACATTCTCATGATATGAGACATGACACCTCTCAAATACATTTTTAAGGACTTACTGTGATATGACATTGTCATCATATGTGCCATGGCACCTCCCAAATATATTTTCAAGGACTTGGCGTTAGAGGAGATTGTCATGATATGGGCCCAAACTTCACCCAAATGTATTTTTAGGGCCTTATTATGAGAAGAAAATGTAAATATACGGGCCATGTCTCCTCCTTAATGCATTTGAAAGGACATGTTGTGAAAGGACACTATCATCATATGGGTTGTGGCACCTCCGAAATACATTTTTAGGAACTTGCTGTGAGATAACATTTGTCATGATATGTGCCCTGACATCTCCCAAATGCATTTTGATGGAATTGTTATGAGAGGACATTGTCATGATATGGGACATGACACCTCCCAAATGCATTTTCATAGACTTGTTGTGAGAGGACGTTGTCGTGATATGGGAGATAACACCTCACAAATACATTTTTAAGGACTTATTGTGAGATGACATTGTGATCATATGCTCCACGGAACCTCCCAAATGTATTTTCAAGGACTTGGTGTGAGAGGACGTTGTCATGATATGGGCCCAAACTTCATTGAAATGCATTTACAGGGACTTATTATGAGAGGACATTGTCAATATATGGACCCTGGTCCTCCTTAATGCATTTGAAGGGACATGTTGTGAAAGGACATTATCACGATCTGAATCATGGCACCTCCCAATTGTATTTTTGGGAGTTGATGTGAGATAACATTTGTCATGATATGGATCGTGACACCTCCCAAATGCATTTGTATGGACTTGTTGTGAGAGGACGTTGTCATGATATGGGACCTAACACCTCCCAAATACATTTTTAAGGACTTACTGTGATATGACATTGTCATCATATGTGCCATTACACCTCCCAAATGTATTTTCAAGGACTTGGCATGAGAGGACATTGTAATGATATGGGCCCAAACATCACCAAAATACATTTTTAGGGACTTATTATGAGAGTACACTACCAATATTTGGGCCATGTATCCTTCTTAATGTACTTGAAGGGACATGTTGTGAAAGAAAAATATCACGATATGGGTCGTGGCACCTCCCAAATGCAATTTTAGGGACTTGATGTGAGATAACATTTGTCATGACATGGGACCTGAAACCTCCCAAATGCATTTTGATGGAGTTGTTATGAGAAGACATTGTCACCCATAAGTATTTTTAAAGACTTACTATGAGATGATACTGTCATCATATGTGCGATGGCACCTCCCAAATGTATTTTCAAGGACTTGGCGTGCGAGGACATTGTCATGATATGGGCCCAAACTTCACCGAAATGCATTTTTAGGGACTTATTATGAGAGGACACTAACTAATATATGGGTCATGTATCCTCCTAAATGCATTTGAAGGGGCATATTATGAAAGGACAATATCACGATATTAGTCGTGGCACCTCCCAAATGTATTTTTAGGGACTTGATGTGAGATAACATTTGTCATGATATGGGCCCTAACACCTCCCAAATGCATTTTTATGGTCATGTTGAGAGGACGTTGTCATGATATGGGACCTGACACCATCCAAATGCATTTTTAATGACTTACTGTGAGATGAAATTGTCATCATATGTGTGACGTCACCTCCCAAATATATTTTCAAGGACTTGGTGTGAGAGGACATTGTCATGGTATGGGCCCAAACTTCACCCAAATGCATTTTTAAGGACTTATTATGAGAGGACATTGTCAATATATGGGCCTTGACTCCTCCTTAATGCATTTGAAGGGACATGTTATGAAATGACACTATCATGATATGGGTCATGGAACCTCCCAATTATATTTTTAGGGACTTGATGTGAGATAACATTTGTCATCATATGGGCCCTGACACCTTCAAAATGCATTTTTAAGGACTTACTCTGAGATGACATTATCATCATATGTGCCACGACACCTCCCAAATGTATTTTCAAGGACTTGGGATGGTTTTGGTTGTGATAGTTGGCCTTGTTTCAATCATGATGGTCTGTTCTTCTTCTGGATGTGACACTTTGTTTTGATCAGGTCATGACATTGCATTTGTTGCAGTCGCGACATTGTGCAGTGAGGATGGGTCATGATGTTGTGGTGTGGGTTGGTCGTGAAGCCTACGTGTAACACTGGTCATGACGCCTTGCTTTAACACTATTGTATCACATTCGTCGTGGAGACGGTGGTGATTTTGTGTTGTGAAATATGGGTCATGCACCTCCCAAATGCATTTTTAGAGACTTTATGTGAGATAATATTTGTCTTGAAATGGGCCCTCACACCTCCCAAATGCATTTGAAGGGATATGTTGTGAAAGGACACTATCATGGTACGGGTTGTTGAGTCTTGTGCTGGTCAAGACTCTCGTTTCTCTTGTGTTTTGGGGTCGAGAAAGATGTGCACCATGTGCGTTTGAAGTCGAGATAATTAGTGTTGTTTTGTTTGTGATTGTTGGTCTTGTTTCAGTCGTGATGGTCTGTTCTGCTTCTAGACGTGACACTTCATTTTGGTCTGGTCGCGACACTACGTTTGATATAGCCACGACGTTGTGCTGTGAGGTTGGGTCGTGACGTTGTGTTGTGGGTTGGTTGTGAAGCCTATGTGTAATAATGCTTGTGACGCCTTGCTTTAACGTTGTTGTATCACGTTCTATCGCAGTCACGACGTGTGTCGTGGAGACAGTCGTGATGTTGAGTTGTGAGATATGGGTCATGGAACCTCCCAAATGCACTTTTAGAGACTTGATGTGAGATAACATTTGTCTTAAAATGGGCCAGACACCTCCCAAATGCATATAAAGGGACATGTTGTGAAAGGACACTATCATGATATGGGTTAATGGGTGTTGTTTTGGTCAGGACTTTCGTTTCTCTTATGTTTTGGGTCGAGAAAGATGTGCACCATGTGCGTTTGTGGTTGAGACAGATGGTGTTGTTTTGGTTGTGATGGTTTGTCTTATTTTAGTTGTGATGGTTCGTTCTGCTTCTGGACGTGACACTTCATTTTGGTTTGGTCACGACACTGTGTTTGATGCGGCTAGGACGTTATACTGTGAGGGTGGGTTGTGACGTCGTGTTGTGGGTTGGTCATGAAGCCTATGTGTAACACTGGTCGTGACGCATTGCTTTAACGTTGTCGTATCATGTTCTATCAGGTTCACGATGTACGTCATGGAGACAGTCACGATGTTGCGTTGTGAGATATGGGTTGTGGCACCTCCTAAATGCATTTTTAGAGACTTTATGTGAGATAACATTTGTCTTGAAATGGGCCCTAACACCTCCCAAATGCATTTGAAGGGACATGTTGTGAAAGGACACTACCGGGATATGGGTTGTTGGGTCTTGTTTTGGTCAAGACTGTCATTTCTCTTGTATTTTGGGTGGAGAAAGATGTGCACCATGTGCATTTGAGGTCGAGACAGTTGGTTTTGTTTTGTTTATGATGGTTTGAAAGGACACTATCATGATATGTGTCCTACATCCTCCCAGAAGTATTTTCATTGACTTGATGTGATAGGACACTGTCATGATATGGGTCATATCTCCTCACAAATGCATTTTTGGGAACTTGTTGTGAGAGGAAATTCTCAAGATATGGGCCTATCCTCACAAATGCATTATAAAGGGACTTGTTATGAGAGCATCTTGTCAAGATATCATCCCTGGCTCCTTGCAATATATTTTGGGGGACATGTTGTGAGAGGACATTCTCATGATATGAGCTTGGATTCCTCATTGATACATTTTTAGAGACTTGTTGTGAGAGGACATTGTCAAGATATGGGCCCCAGCTCCTGACAAATGCATATCAAGGGACTTCTTGTAAGAGGGCACTGTCATGATATGGGCCACGACTCCTCCCAAATACATTTTTGTGGGGATATTATCAATACTTTTATTTGACAATCCATAAAGGAGGCATGTGTGAGAAATTGTTGTTGATGGTCATTCTAAGTCATTATAAGAGTCATTTCTAGAGGGATATTGGCATGGAGATGGTCTCCAAACTCATACACGTCTCTTTTGTAATCACTCTAAGACTAATGGGCCTTGTCTTTGAGGTACAGTGCTCCTTGGAAATAGCTTGCATAGACCACCCACCCCGAGCAACAATTCCTGCGAAAGAGAGATGGGTGCCATAAACATCTGACTGATCGTGCTTCGATCATCCTCAAACTCATACAGATTTCCATTATGAATATATTTTAGAACAATATATTTTTATACATATATATGATCAAAGAGTTTTTAGGGACTTGGTGTGAGGGGAGACTGTCATGATATGAGTCCTAGTTCCTCCTAGAAGTATTTTCATTGATTTGATGTGAGCGGAGACTATCATGATATGTGTCCTAGATCCTCTCAGAAATATTTTCACTAACTTGATGTGAGAGGACATTTTCATGATATGGGTCATGGATCCTCAAAATTGTATTTTTGGGAACTAGTTGTGATAGGACATTCTCAAGATATGGGCCCCTACTCACAAATGCATTCCAAGGGACTTGATGTAAGAGGACACTGCCAAGATATGGAAATTGTCTACTTGTAAATGCATTTTGGGGGACTTATTGTGAGAGGACATTCTCATGATATGAGCTCTGTCTCTGCATAGATACATTTTTTAGAGACTTGATGCAAGATGATATTGCACAATATGGGCTCAAGATCCATACAAATGCATTTCAAGGGACTTGTTGTGAGATGATATTGTCATGATATGGGTCATGGCTCCTCCTAAATGCATTTATGGACATTATCAATATATGGGCTCTGACACCTCCTTAATGCATTTGATGGGATGTGTTTTGAAAGGACACTATAATCATATGGGTCGTGGCACCTCCCAAATGCATTTTAAGGGATGCGCTCTGAGATAACATTTGTCATGATATGGGCTATGACACCTCCCAAATGTATTTTCATGGACTTATTGTAAGAGGACGTTCTTATGATATGAAACATGACACCTCTCAAATACATTTTTAAGGACTTACTATGATATGACATTGTCATCATATGTGCCATGTCACCTCCCAAATATATTTTCAAGTACTTGGCATTAGAGGAGATTGTCATGATATGGGCCCAAACTTCACCCAAATGTATTTTTAGGGCCTTATTATGAGAATAAATGGTCAATATATGTGCCATGTCGTCTCCTTAATGCATTTAAAAGGACATCTTGTGAAAGGAAACTATCATCATATGGGTTGTGGCACCTACCAAATACATTTTTAGGGACTTGCTGTGAGATAACATTTGTCATGATATGTGCCCCGATATCTCCCAAATGCATTTTGATGGACTTGTTATGAGAGGATGTTGTCATGATATCGGACATGACACCTCCCAAATGCATTTTCATGGACTTGTTGTGAGAGGACATTGTCGTGATATCAGAGCTAACACCTCCCAAATACATTTTTAAGGACTTACTGTGAGATGACATTGTGATCATATTCTCCATGGCACCTCCCAAATGTATTTTCAAGGACTTGGCGTGAGAGGACGTTGTCATGATATGTGCCCAAACTTCATCGAAATGCATTTACAGGGACTTATTATGAGAGGACATTGTCAATATATGGACCCTGGTCCTCCTTAATGCATTTGAAGGGACATGTTGTGAAAGGACATTATCATGATCTGAGTCATGGCACCTCCCAATTGTATTTTTGGGAGTTGATGTGAGATAATATTTGTCATGATATGGATTGTGACACCTCCCAAATGCATTTTCATGGACTTGTTGTGAGAGGACGTTGTCATGATATGGGACCTAACACCTCCCAAATACATTTTTAAGGACTTACTGTGAGATGACATTGTCATCATATGCGCCATGGCACCTCCCAAATGTATTTTCAAGGACTTGGCGTGAGAGGACATTGTAATGATATGGGCCCAAACTTCACCAAAATACATTTTCAGGGACTTATTATGAGAGTACACTACCAATATTTGGGCCATGTATCATTCTTAATGTACTTGAAGGGACATGTTGTGAAAGAACACTATCACTATATGGGTCATGGCACCTCCCAAATGCAATTTTAGGGACTTGATGTGAGATAACATTTGTCATGACATGGGACCTAAAACCTCCCAAATGCATTTTGATGGACTTGTTATGAGAGGACGTTGTCACCCATAAGTATTTTTTAAGGCTTACTATGAGATGATATTGTCATCATATGTGCGATGGCACCTCCCAAATGTATTTTCAAGGACTTGGTGTGCGAGGACATTGTCATGATATGGGCCCAAACTTCACCGAAATGCATTTTTAGGGACTTATTATGAGAGGACACTAACCAATGTATGGGTCATGTATCCTCCTTAATGCATTTGAAGGGACATGTTGTGAAAGGACAATATCACGATATTAGTCGTGGCACCTCCCAAATGCATTTTTAGGGACTTGGTGTGAGATAACATTTGTCATAATATGGGCCCTGACACCTCCCAAATGCATTTTTATGGTCTTGTTGAGAGGGCATTGTCATGATATGGGACCTGACACCATCCAAATGCATTTTTAATGACTTACTGTGAGATGACATTGTCGTCATATGTGTGATGTCACCTCACAAATATATTTTCAAGGACTTGGTGTGAGAGGACATTGTCATGGTATGGGCCCAAACTTCACCCAAATGCATTTTAAGGACTTATTATGAGAGGACACTATCAATATATGGGCCCTGACTCCTCCTTAATGCATTTGAAGGGATATGTTATGAAATGACACTATCATGATATGGGTCATGGAACCTCCCAATTATATTTTTAGGGACTTGATGTGAGATAACATTTGTTATCATATTGGCCCTGACACCTTCCAAATGCATTTTTAAGGACTTACTCTGAGATGCCATTATCATCATATGTGCCACGACACCTCCCAAATGTATTTTCAAGGATTTGTGATGGTTTTGGTTGTGATAGTTGGCCTTATTTCAATCATGATGGTCCATTCTTCTTCTGGATGTGACACTTTGTTTTGATCTGGTCATGACATTGCATTTGTTGCAGTCGCGACGTTGTGTTATGAGGATGGGTCGTGACATTGTGTTGTGGGTTGGTCATGAAGCATATGTGTAACATTGGTCATGACACCTTACTTTAACACTATTGTAGTTGGTCATGAAGCATATGTGTAACATTGGTCATGACACCTTACTTTAACACTATTGTATCACGTTCGTCATGGATACGGTCGCGATGTTGTGTTGTGAGATATGGGTCGTGCACCTCCCAAATGCATTTTTAGAGACTTTATGTGAGATAACATTTGTCTTGAAATGGGCCCTCACACCTCCCAAATGCATTTGAAGGGATATGTTGTGAAAGGACACTATCATGATATGGGTTGTTGAGTCTTATTTTGGTCGACACTCTCATTTCTCTTGTGTTTTGGGGTCAAGAAAGATGTGTACCATGTACATTTGAAGTCGAGATAGTTAGTGTTGTTTTTTTTATGATGGTTGGCCTTGTTTCAGTCGTGATGGTTTGTTTTGCTTCTAGACGTGCTACTTCATTTTTCTGGTCGTGACACTATGTTTGATGAAGCCACGACGTTGTGTTGTGAGGGTGGGTCGTGACGTTGTGTTATGGGTTGGCTGTGAAGCCTATGTGTAACACTAGTCATGATGCCTTGCTTTAACGTTGTTGTATCACATTCTATCTCAGTCACGACGTGCATCGTGGAGACAGTCGTGATGTTGTGTTGTGAGATATGGGTCGTGGCACCTCCAAAATGAACTTTTAGGGACTTGATGTGAGATAACATTTGTCTTGAAATGGGCCCTGACACCTCCCAAATGCATTTAAAGGGACATGTTGTGAAACGACACTATCATGATATGGGTTAATGGGTCTTGTTTTGGTCAGTACTGTCATTTCTCTTATGTTTTGGGTCGGGAAAGATGTGCACCATGTGCATTTGAGGTCGAGACAGTTGGTGTTTTTTTTGGTTGTGATGGTTTGCCTTGTTTCAGTTGTGATGGTTCGTTCTGCTTCTGGATGTGACACTTTGTTTTGGTTTGGTCGCGACACTGTGTTTGATGCGGCCAGGACGTTGTTCTGTGAGGGTGGGTTGTAATGTCATGTTATGGGTTGGTCGTGAAGCCTATGTGTAACACTGGTCGTGACGCATTGCTTTAACGCTGTCGTATCATGTTCGATCACGGTCACGACGTGCGTCGTGGAGATAGTCACGATGTTGCGTTGTGAGATATGGGTTGTGGCACCTCCCAAATGCATATTTAGAGACTTTATGTGAGATAACATTTGTCTTGAAATGGGCCCTAACACCTCCCAAATGCATTTGAAGGGACATGTTGTGAAAGGACACTACCGGGATATGGGTTGTTGGGTCTTGTTTTGGTCAAGACTGTCGTTTCTCTTGTATTTTGGGTCGAGAAAGATGTGCACCATGTGCATTTGAGGTCGAGACAGTTGGTTTTGTTTTGGTTGTGATGGTTTGAAAGGACACTATCATGATATGTGTCCTACATCCTTCCAGAAGTATTTTCATTGACTTGATGTGATAGGACACTGTCATGATATGGGTCATATCTCCTCACAAATGCATTTTTGGGAACTTGGTGTGAGAGGAAATTCTCAAGATATGGGCCTCTCCTCACAAATGCATTATAAAGGGACTTGTTATGAGAGCACCTTGTCAAGATATCATCCCTGGCTCCTTGCAATATATTTTGTGGGACATGTTGTGAGAGGACATTCTCATGATACGAGCTTGGATTCTTCATTGATACATTTTTAGAGACTTGTTGGCAGAGGACATTGTCAAGATATGGGCCCCAGCTCCTGACAAATGCATATCAAGGGACTTCTTATAAGAGGACACTGTCATGATATGGGCCACGACTCCTCCCAAATACATTTTTGTGAGGATATTATCAATACATTTATTTGACAGTCCATAAAGGAGGCATGTGTGAGAAATTGTTGTTGATGGTCATTCTAAGTCATTATAAGAGTCATTTCTAGAGGGATATTGGCATGGAGATTGTCTCCAAACTCATACACGTCTCTTTTGTAATCACTCTAAGACTAATGGGCCTTGTCTTTGAGGTAAAGTGCTCCTTGGCAACAGCTTGCATGGACCACCCACCCTGAGCAACAATTCCTACGAAAGAGAGATGGGTACCATAAACATCTGACCAATCATGCTTCGGTCATCCTCAAACTCATACAAATTTCCATTATGAAAATTTTTGAGAACAACATATTTATACATATATATGATCAAAGAGTTTTTAGGGACTTTGTATGAGGGGAGACTGTCATGATATGTGTCCTAGTTCCTCCTAGAAGTATTTCATTGATTTGATGTGAGCGGAGACTGTCATGATATGTGTCCTAGATCCTCTCAGAAATATTTTCACTAACTTGATGTGAGAGGACATTGTCATGATATGGGTCATGGATCCTCAAAAATGTATTTTTGGGAACAAGTTTTGAGAGGACATTCTCAATATATGGGCCCCTACTCACAAATGCATTTCAAGGGACTTGTTGTAAGAGGACACTGCCAAGATATGAGAATTGTCTACTTGTAAATGCATTTTGGGGGACTTGTTGTGAGAGGACATTCTCATGATATGAGCTCTATCTCCACATAGATACATTTTTTAGAGACTTGATGCAAGAGAATATTGTCATGGTATGGGCCCCAACTCCTCACCAATGCATTTCAAAAGACTTGTTGTAGAAAACAATGTCATGATATGGGCCATGGCTCATCCCAAATGCATTTTTGTGGGGATATTATCAATACATTTATTTGACAATCCATAAAGGAGACGTGTGAGAGATATCCTATTGAGAGTCATTCTAAGTCATTATGAGAGTTATTTATAAAGGGATATTCGTATGACAATCATATCCAAATTCATACACATATCTTTTGTGATCATTCTACGACTAATGGGCCTTGTCTTGTGAGGCAAACTACTCTTCTGCACTGGCTTGCATAGACCACCCACCCCTAGCAACAATTGCTGCAAACGAGCGACGGATACCACAAACACCCGACTGACCATGCTTCGATCATTTTCAATTGAATTTCTCTCACTTGTGTTAATATGTCACACACATGATGACGGCCTAAATAGTCCCTGGTATTGCTTTGGTGACTTGTTGTGAGAGGGACGTCCCCAGATGACATGGACAATTCCTCCTCCCTAGGTCACCTTGGCATGCCAATCCTCTAGTTTGTGATTTCTCTCACTTTTCATGAGATGGAACTAACATGATGAGAGTCAAACCCCTAGAAGCAAATGTTGCAAACAAGTGACAACTTTTGAAATCATTCAACCAACCGTACTTTGAGAGAACGTTGTCGTGATATGGGCCCTAGTTCCTCCCAGAATCATTTTCACAGACTTTCTATGAGAGGACACTATCATGATATGAGCCTAGGCTCCAACCAAATGCATTTTCATAGATTTTGTTCTAAGAGGACACTATCAAGACATGGGACCCCACTCCTCCTAATGCATTTGCAGGGACTTGTTGTGAGAGGATAATGCCATGATATGGGTTGTGGTTCCTCCTAAATGCATTTTTAGGGACTTGTTGTGAGATGAAATTTGTCATGATATGGGCCATGGCTCCTCACGAATTCATTTTTAGGGAGTTGATGTTTGAGGACACTATCATGTTATGGCCATAGCAAGTTCTACAAGCCTAGTAAGAAAGAGATACAAGCCCCGCAAGTTATACAAATTCTACCCTTTGTCAATTATTCTTCTACCTATGGAGATCATCTTTGATGTTATCTATAACAACACAAACCTCATTGAGAGTGACTCTCTTGATGAGCATCTAAGATTTTCCCCAATGTTGTTTATATTGACTTGTCATTGGATGGAACTTCCTTATAAAATATGGAAGCCCCTTCCTACATGGGTGTCATTGGCATACACATCATATACCTTGTGATTTCATTCACTTGTTGTGTGACGATACTCTCATGATGAGGTAAGATGCCTTTTTATTTAACTTATAATCCATGTGAAGGAGACATGAAACAAAATAAATCATCATATGCTACACTAGTCAAGCATCCCATTACAATTATATTGTAGTATGACCTCATGAACATAATGTATGTACATTATCACCCTAACATAAACCTTGAAATGCATGCATATGTTTAAAATATTAAACATTGAGGCCACATGGAAGACTTCATTCTCTATGGTTGCATTGAAGAGTAGCAATCTGACGAGTCTAGTAGAACATTAATTTAGCAAATATACAACATGTATAAAAAGATTCTGATGCCACCTATGCTAACATGTAGAATTAAATATAAACCATTTAATTTAAAGCAGTTGATGTTCACTGTCATTCGTATTAGAAATATCTCAGTTGATGCTCAATGTCATGTGATCGAGATTACAATTTGTAATCTTGTCTGTTTCAACTGACAATATTTGTCATATTTTAGACTTACAAACTAGTCAACATCAAATAGATAGGTTAGTATCAAGATCAACTGCCAAACGTGTATATATATCTAGCTATATTCAAATAGATGCATTACTATGTATGTCCTAATGGTTACATCTAAGTTGTAACCATTATACCTTGGCTTAAAACACACATAACATGATCCGAAGTAGACCTAAATGACACTAACTTGACCTATCTTGGTTAAATTAGATTCTATCTGACCTAATTTGACCTAAATCAAACCTAATATTGCATAACATAAACTTGGTAAACCTTAACTTTCCCAAATTTGATGTATATTTACCTAAATGAGGCCTAATTTAGCTAAAGCATACATAATGTCCCTAAAGTAGATCTATTCCCCCATATCACTCCCTGAATTCGTCATATATTGACCTAATCACACCTTACTTTCCCTAATTTATCCTATATTGACCTAAATGAGACCCAATTCATCCTATACAATGTAACATACACAGTTTTGAATATTAAAATATAATTTGAGTTGACTTTATTCTTGGCTGGGTCAGTTCCGACAGTGGCCTTGCCCGAGAGGGGTTCCTCATCATAAGAAAAAGAGAAGCGCAATGTATAAGTCTAAGTTAAAAGAAAACATCACTCATATATGTTGTTTTGACGTATAAGGACTACTATGTAAAATATGAAATGTATGGTCCCTGGAGGAAAATGAATTTCTCCCTAGAAATCCTATGTTATGATGCAATAATTAAAATACAACTAACTTTAGGTAAATATGTGCAATTTTTCATGTAACACCTCCATATTCAATACATTATGCCCACTCTCACCACTACACGAACTAATCTCGCGGTGCCCCCTTCGACTCCTTATTCTCTGCCGCTACCCCTCTTCTGACTATGTGCCCTCCGCCACCCCCTCGGCTTCCCGCTTTGACTCTGTGTCACCGCCCTCCGTGGCCTCCGTCACATCCCTCAGCTTCCTCCTTCACATCCTCTGTGTCGCTGCCCTCTGTCACCTCCCTCTGCTTCCCTCTTCACCGCCACTGTGTCGCCGCCATCTGTGGCCTCCGTCGCCTCCCTCTACTTCCCGCTTCACTGCCACTGTGTCACCACCGTATGTGGCCTCCCTCGCCTCCCTTGGCTTCCCTCTTCACCTCCTCTATGTCGCCGCCCTCCCTGGCCTCCGCCTGCCTGACTCTGCATCCTATTCCATCGCTACCCACCATCGCCCCCTTTCCATCCGGTTCCATGCCCTTCGGGGGCCACCGAGGGCTCATGGTTCCCTGTGTCAGCGAAAGAAAGTTTTGTTCCAACATCCCTGTGGCAGCTTCAACGTGTATGCAGGCAAGGTGGCTGACTGGAATCAGTAGAAGAAAATAGGAAGAAAGCCACAGATCCCTCGACATCATAAAGGAGCTCGCGGGATGGAGGCTGCTAGTGAACCCCCACACTTAGTGCCTGTTGAGCGCTCCCTGATGGTGTTGATTATACTTATTTAGATGTGTATTGATGTTTGGATCCGTAGTCATGGAAGGATCCCGCCGTAAACTCGACCCTTTTTTCTATTTCAGGTTTATCCAAAATCCATTTTCTTCCACTTCTAAATCGTGAAATCTTCTTAATTGTCTTCAATTTTGTTGGCTTCTCTCTTTGTATAACACATATAGCTGAAAGACAACTCCAGCAAGTACAAAATCTACATTGTCAAATTTTTGGGCCTTCATCCCTAATACAAACTATGCACCCTATGTTGATAAACATTTTACATTTAGGGAGAGTGATGTGATTATGGATGGTAGTAGCTTTGTCTTCCTGTTTTACTGGGTTATTGTTAGTGATTCATGGAAAAAGAAGCATTTGGCATATTGGTATGATGACAGACAATCATCACTTTCACCAAATGTTCGTATTAACATTAATGATGTATTGCATTGTATACATTTTCAAGAAAAAGTATGTTATCCTATATATTTTCTTGAGAAATGTAGTTCATCATGGCCTGTTATGTGTTGGAAAGCCATCACACCACTTGTATATTGTACTGGTTAATATATCCTTCTCCTATTTTTTTGTTATTTGCAGAATGGGTTTTCTTTAGTTTCTAAATCCATGTGATTTTAATAATGAAATTTTTATCTTTGCATCACTGTGTTCTCGTGCAAGTACATAAATGATTCCTTTCTTACAAATGTCGATATATACAATTGATTAAAGAGTAAGGCTTTTATACTTTACAGTTAAATTAGAGATAGAAGTCTTGTTTGTCTCTAAATATTGGTAAGCAGTAGTAGTATTTTTCTTTGATTTTTTCAATCATATCTCCAGTTGTGGCTTAGTTTGATTATTTTAATTGTCTGTTAAGCAGTCACAATCAGTATTATAGATGAATGATCTCTTCCTTTCTTGTGCTTCATCCTTAACAATCAAGAGGTGATACTTTGTAGGTAACGGGGCCATATTAAATGGACTAATAGGATACTAGGGTACAGGGAGTATCGACTCTAGAATTTACACTTAGGTACAGGTCTATAAATTTTGTAGAAAGTTTCGTCACATGATTCACATGACTATGTGGAGTCCTTGATGGTGTACTAGTAGAGACCTTGCTGGTGCGCTGGTAGAGTCCTTGCTTGTGTGCTTGTGGAGTCTCCTTACTGAAGCGCTTTTGATTCAAAAGGCAAACTTATTTAGGAAAATATACATTTTTTAATCTAAATCTAATGCATCAAAACATACATATATTATTACTAATGTTAGATAGAATTGGATTTTGTAATTTATGTCCTTTTGACACGGAGAAGTATATGCTCAACCGCCTATGTAGGTGTAGTCACTCCTTGTTTGTCCTGGTTGCTGCTACTTATGGGGGATGACTCACCCCTTCAAAGTTCAAACTAAAGGTTTGTTTGTGGAGGCCAGAGGCAATGATAATTTTTTATCTTTTCAAACTGAAAAGGGAGGGATCTGACCTTTTTGGAAAGTATAACGCAACTTACATTGACCAGAGGCAATGTAAGGATGATCGTTCCTTTAAATATATAGTGCAAGCTTTGAATAATGTTATCCTCCATAACATCCAATGTTAGTAGTAGGATTTTGTAGAAGTCTTATGTGTTGTGATTGTTTCTGCAATCATAGAACCTGTCTCCTACTCAACCTCCTTACCTGATAATTAGAGAAGACAACCCCAACAACCATAAACATGGCTGTGTTGTAGGGTTCTCAATTATTTATGTTTCACTAATAAAATAAGTGTTATGTTTACCTAGAGTAATGTTCAAGATAAGCATGAATATTTTCTTACTGCATTTATTACTCTTTACCAGTGCAACTCTCCATATACACCTATGAAGATAGGGTGAAACTCTTCCTAGCTTGGGATCTGTAGTGAAGCTGGATGGATTTTATGATTTGGTGCTGCAAGTAGGTTAATTGATGAACCCCTGCTTATAAGTTGTCATTTTTTTGTGGTTCATATTGATGGTGAATCTTTTATTTTTCTTCTTCATCAGATTGCAAGCACTTCTTACATAGCATGATATGGAAGTATGATAGAAACCTCTCATTTTATTATCTAGATCATAAATCCTTCCCATGCCTATCTTCTAAACAATAGTCCTAAAATATCCAAGCTCATCTATAGGTACTTGTTTATTTTGTATTATCCTTCTAAGATTATTTGTAATTGACCTTTTCTGAGTCATACAAATCTAGTTGATAGTTAGAAACAATGTTTTTCACTGCTAGTTCTATTCTTAATAATCATATTTCACACTTTCACTTAACGATCTTGATAAATTTGAATTTCCTTTTTTGCAGAAAAGAGCTAGAAGAGATGGGTCTTGGTAATGGAGAAGACATCTAGTGTGATCCATGACTAGCATCTTGGGTTCCTCTCTCTCATTTACATTTGTATCATCTACTCCTACTGGATGATTCTTCAGGTAAGGTGGATGGTGATGGTCTACTCAGTCTTTCAATATCCTATATAAAATAGATGCACACTTGATTCTTTTTTTTTCATACAGGTGTCATTGCTAAAAATTACCTAGAAAATTACTTGGTCTCCACCATAACATTCTTCATATGGATGATCTAGTTTTAGCCATAGCACCTTCAAAGATTGAGTTTCTGATAATTGGTATATCCATTCAACTAAAGACCTTTAGGTCATAGCCATAGGCCCATATCGCTTTCACTAATGAATACTATAAGGCTACATTTATACGACCAAGCTGCTTGACTTGTTCTCTATGCTACTTTTCTACCTAGTTAGTTGTTTTGACTTCAAATATGTCACACCCACACCTAATACACACAAACATGCCAATGCATATGATTTCCTACTTTATCCTAGTTAGTTGTTTTGACTTCAAATATGTCACACCCACATTTAATACGGGCGCATACACAACACACACACACACACGCAATATATATGTACACACACACACACACACACACACACACACACACACACACACACATATATATATATATATATATATATACATATATATACATATATATATATGTATATATGTGTGTGTGTGTGTTTATCATGTTTAGTTTATATCATACCATGTTAAGTGCACGCATGCACACATTAGTTGCAACTTTTTTACCTAGTCAGTTGTTTTAACCTCAAATATGCCAGTACAGACTGGTGATCCCTGTTGGCTCACTGTAAGTATTGGATGTAGTTTCCATTGTTGTGTTACCTGTTGTAGGAAATAAATCATAGATGAAATAACAATGTTGTAGTTTTACTAGGATCATTTCCAAATAGACTATGTTCCTTGAGACATTGACAATTTCAGATCTTAATCATTTTAGGCTTCAAAATCTAGCGTCTCTCAGCAGATAAATGATGGGATAACAAAGATTCATTCATCTGGTCTAGAAGCATATGCTCTCGTCATTGATGGAAAATCACTTGCATATGCTTTGGAGGATGACATCAAACATGCATTTCTTGCATTAGCAGTTGATTGTGCTTCAGTGATATGTTGTCACTCATCCCCCAAACAGAAGGCTCTAGTAAGTGATTAGAATTTTTCATGGCATGCATATTGTTTTCTTTTCCTTTGTGCATAGAAAGCAGTGTAATTTATCTGGAGGATAACATATCTATTTGTAGGTAACTAGACTAGTGAAAAATGGCATACGAAAAACAACATTATCCGTTGGTGATGGAGCCAATGATGTAGGCATGCATCAAGAAGCTGATATAGGGGTTGGCATTGCTGGAGTTGAAGGAATGCATGTACACTTGATATGCTAGTTTTTGAACTAATATGCCTTCATGTACTGAGATTTTGAGAAGGATCTTTGGTGGCCAAATAACTTGTATTTTTGGCTCCATTGCACGAGCTAAATCGTTTTATCATTTCAAGCAGTTATGGCAAGTGATATCGCAATTGCTCAGTTTTGATTTCTTGAGCGCTTAGTGTTTGTACATGGCCATTAGTGCTAGAGAAGAATTTCTTCGATGGTATGGCTTGATGCCTTGCTCCATATGTTTATGGTTTTTCCTCTTCCAAATTGTTTTTATGACTAGTTTACCCTTGCAGATATGTTATTTCTTCTACAAGAATATAACATTTGGGTTCACTCTTTTTCTGTTCGAGTCATATACATCATTCTCTGGTCAGGCGGGCTATGATGATTGGTTCATGTCACTCTATAATGTCTTCTTTACGTCGCTTCCAGTGATTGCTTTGGGGGTTTTCGACCAAGATGTCTCGGCACGATATTGCCTAAAGGTATCCAAATTCTCTGACCATCTTCTGTGATTAATCCTTAAAGCTAGCACGCATTGTGATTAGAATGTCGGATCACATGCTAAATTAATGTGTATGATCTAGTTGTTATTTAGTACTGATAATTGTAACTATATTGGAATGATAAAATAAATTTGAAGTTTAAGCCTCTATCATATTTATATTGCCAGGGTCTAGACATAAAAAAAATTAAATAGGAACTAGACAAAGAATGAAATATAAGCATAACTTGTCAGAAAACAAGAATATGGAAGGGTCAATAACAAATATACAAGTGAAGGGTTGGGAGTGGTGACAACAGTGACTGCACTCGTAAAACAAGCTCTCTATCTCAAACTGGAGAATCATTGAATCCTATGTTAGGCTTGGGCATACAAACACAAATTAGACTTGGATATAAAAGCACAAACAGTCATAGAAAGTTAATATAAAAAAGTAAATAGCTGATAAACATGACCCGTACAAAGTTGTCACTCTTTAAATTTGTCACACTTCATTTGTTAACAGTAGGCATATAATTTCAGCAATGATATTGGGCATCACAAGCCCAAAGGAGGTGGCAAACTTATATCCAGGTGCAACATATTAATAGTCACTTAAGTCAGGTATTTGCAGGGAATCTTTCTAGATTAGACAACGAAGGAAAATGAGACAACATCCAATTTCATGGATGACTACTGGAATATCAATAGCTAGGGTCAGCGTTGATGTAATACCTGCATTAGGCTGCTGGTGTCCCTAAATGGACTATAGGTGGTGGTACCAGGACTGTTATGGGGTTGATTGTAGACTAGGGTGTTTCCTAAAGGAGCTATTATCAGTGGCAACCTTCCTAGTAGGAGTTCTTCCACATAGAAACACTCCCAAAAGGATTTATTTCTATGGTAGACTCCTTCGTAGGATTGTAGGAACTGTCGTTGGTGCGACCTCGCTCCCTAAATAAGCCACTAATGGAGGTGGTGTCCCTTGAGGAGCTGCAGGCACCGACGCTCCCTTCAAGAGACGCATATGGCTTATGGAGGTGGCTCTCCTTGAAAAACTGTAGGAGAGGAAGGAGAAGGGTGGGGGTGGGGGGCGATCACTGCAAGATGCCCGTGATGAGGGCAGTGTCTGTCATTCGAGGAAGAAGAGAGGGAGAAACTAGTTCAACAGTTCTTGTTCTAATAACATGTGGTGTAAGAGAAGTTGTGTATGTTGTCTCCCTTCTTCCAGGTTTGTCATTAAGCTCGTACAGAGCTGCACCACATCCAAGATCCAAGGAGTAGTCTTCATTGTATGGTACAGGAAGCATAGGTTCATTGTGAAGATCAACACTGCCCTTAGAGAAGTCAGCTTCTGCTATGCATGTAGGAAGGCTCATGGTGATGGAGAAGACATCTACATGTATAGGTTTGTTCACTTAATTGTTCTTTCTTTCATGCCGATTCTGGATATAATCATTAGCCAGTTTGCTTGTTCTATAACAACCTTTGCATTTTAATTGTTGCTTTCACAATTTTCCCAAGTTACCAGTAATTGTGTATCCTAATCTACCCATTTCTTAGTAGTGCGAACAACTTGGAGGTACTCCTATATGTAGTAGTGCGAACAACATGGAGGAACTCCTATATGAGAGGCATCATGGCGATACTAACACCGTCTTTTGATGGTAGTAAAGGCAAGGCCAAGGACAAGGGCGGAGCTAGGCAAGGCCAAGGTTGGAATTATGGGTCAATCAGATCTGGGCATCATGATCATTGCCCATAGGAATGTGTAGGACCATCTTCTCTGGGCCAAGAGCAGGGATATATATCCGGACTTCATCTCTACTGCCTACATGAACGACGAGAGAGTGTAAACCGTGCTATGTTGCTCAATTGTTTAAGCATGATCTCAAAATGAACATCACAAACATGCAGTAGTTGACCTCATATGATCCGTTTGAAGAAAAGAGAAGGCTAGCACCAGGACAACAATACCTAGTAGGTAAGAACTACATATCATCTATGTTCTCTCTCTTGTATTTTTTGGTATGCTAGTCAAATGCTCTGTATAAGAGAAAACCTCTTAATTCAGTATAGCCAGTAAGTTAATTTATTTCTGTTCTATAAGTACTATAGTAGAAAGACATTCATACAGTTTCTCATTATTTCCATTAAACATAACAAATCATACTCGTCATAGTATACTATAACTGTGCTCTTAATTTCAAGACTAGTTCCCAATTAACAATCAGCATGGGTCAATTATAACTTGGCGTCATTCAATATTGTGTTGCTCTATTCACGACTATTGTTGTCTTTTTGTTTGTTTAGATGAAGATTATTGAGAAATCGGAATGACACTGCTGTTGTACTTCGGTAAAGTACGAAATAAGCTGGCTCTAACAACAATTAACTTTTCTTATTGTATCAACTAAAGAATGAAGAAGTTGGACAATGCATGCACAAAGGAACATACAATTTCCATATAGGACAAGCTTCTGTTTGGTACCTTGGGATATTCCCAATTTTAGACTGCAATGTTCAATTTGTGTTCAGATTTTCCCGGGTTTACCCATCTGGGATCAACTGGTTGTGGGTTTTTTTGAACTTTCGATTCAATTCATGTTTGGGTTTATGATTATGTCAAGCTGTATTTTGGTCATGTGTATGAATGTAAACAAATTAAACATGATGAGTATGTAACAGATTACTTGTTATAAGAAACGAAATTATTCGTTATCTATTTGTGATGTCTAGATGATGACAAACTGTCTATAGTTTTCTACTAAAATCACTTGAATTTATTGCAAAAAAAAATTGCATTTGATTGGTGACCGGAATATGAAATTTCTGTCCATTGTTGGGCAGTACATGCACATACACCTACATACATTCAGTGTGACATATTAGCTTTTTGATAATGACTGTCTTCACTTTTGATGAAATGGGTGACATCAATCTGTGTGGTTTTTTTAATGTGTGTGATATACTATAATATCATCGTATTGCCCTATTTTGGAATGTGAAAACTACTAATAGATGACTTTTATTCAAATAATTTACATTGCACAAAGCCCACTCTAAATAGATGACATTCATTTTTAGGTAATAGTTAATCATGTCACCTTTTTGGTAAAAGGTTACATACTTAAATGTCACCTATACCCTATTTTTCAGTAGTGCCCATCAATTCTAGTTGATATTGTATTGGCCAGGTTTGACTATCATAGCTTGTGTATTGACTCCGAAATCAGAAACAAGAGCCTGTTTTGCACTAATTGTGGATAAGCTCACCTCAATCCTCATAAACCGCAAAGCAGATCGCAAATCAATTTGAACACCCGGAGATAGTCAGCTACAAGTGGTTCCCCTTGTAAATGCGAAGGGGTTTCACCAAATTCAAATCCTCGCAAATATGTTGATTTACAAAAGCATGTATGCATTGTGAACCATATGTTTTCTGAAGATGAAAGACTGACAATAACATCAAAGATTTTCTGAATTGATGATCCCATAATTCAACCCTTAACTAGTCTATCTTTCCTCATCCACACGATATAAGCGGAAACCTTCCTCATCGATAAATATCTTTTTTTACCCCTTTTGAGTTCCGACAATGAAGGATTCTAGTTTCCCCATCAGCGCTTGCACCACCTCCTAGTAAAGGTGGTTCGTGTCGGTCAGCTTTAGCAAAACAAAATTGGACACCAAAAGCCATCCCTCAAATCAAAGCTTTGATGCCAAAACAGAAACCAAAGAGAACAAGAACAAAGTAACCACAAAGAAACCTAAGAAGGATGAACAGCAAGTTCAGTCTAACAACAAGGTGACAATCGAGAGAGAGAGAAAACAAGACAAGCAAGACGAGCAAGGCCTGGAAAATTCAGTTCGACTGCTTCCCTTCACTTACTAAAGTTTACCTGCTTGTACACACCCTTTGCATGGATCCAATTTGAAGACCATTTACACATATGTGCAATCAAATCTAAAATATTAGTAGCTAGACTACAATAAGCAGAACATAGTAGTTCACGTAGAAATGGGCATCCTACAGTGAAAACTTGTTGCCCCCACAAACCATTGGGAACCACAAAAATTATGCATCCCCAGTGTGTATGTGCGATACTGCCACTTCGTCGTAGGTTCAAATTCCCTGTTCCAAGTCTGTAATCCCGTCCCTTTTTCCACTAGATATGGATTTTGTTAGGATTTTGTCTCATATCCTAATAATATCTAATTAATATTAGGAAAGTGTAATTAATGTTAGACTTAGAGTCTAAGATATTATTTCCTTATCTTTTTGTATTTTCGTTTTCTAATCCCTATAGAATTGTTGTATCCTCTCGTATCGGGGGTTCCTATCTATATAAATAGGAGTAGACACCGTAAGAATATATTGCACCGATGTGTGGGCTTCTAACATGTTGTAACTTCGGGTGTGTCGACGTAGGACAACATCGTGCGTCAAAGACGGAAAACCACAAGGGATAGACAAAGGGAAGAGAAAAGAGTGTTACATAATTTTATTGTGGGCACGGGATTATGAGAGAGCGACAATCTTTGTATCTTTTTGAGGTTACTTAATAAAATTATGCGGTCTTCTTCGCCAATCATATTCTCTACTTGATTATTTATTTGGTGGTTATTAGTTTGATCGACGTGGGCAGTTATAACTTTTGTTGTGCATGCTTGAGTTGTATCTCTGGTGGTGTTTTTTTTCGGGCTTGAAGCTTCCGCAAATCGACACCAAAAAACATGACAATGTCAAAGGAGGTCATCCGGTTGAAAATCTTGATGGCAACATCATAGAATTAGGTGAGTGTGTATCTACTGATTGAATTTTTTCTAACCATGGCTGATAAGAGGACTACATGTATTCAACTCTCAGGTGGAGGCGGTGTAATTTCTCAAACTGTACGAGGAGCTCTCACATGAAGAGTTCGGGCAATCATGCCTGAACACACTCCATGCACGTAAAGGAAGCATGGGAGCAAGACTTTTTGGAGGAGCAACTTCAAGAGATAAAATTCAAGGTGGAGATTGTTAAGATTTTGTCTCTTATCTTAATAGATAAGAAATAATACCTAACAAGACATGAGATTCTTTTTGAAGTTACTTAATAAAAATATGTGGTCGTCTTCCAATCATGTTCTCTGTTTGGTTATTTATCTGATGATTATTGACTTTGTTGTGCATGCTTAGGGCTGTATCTCGTGTGATGTTTTTGGAGAGCAATATGACAGACTAATTCAGTGAGTAGTGTTTCGAATATAAACTTGGAACAAGGAATATTTACCATTCCCCTAAGACGGCTAACATACATATTATCAGAACGCACCATCCAACAATATTATATAATCGACATGCTCGCTAGCAGTCGAACATCAACCATAACAATGGAAGTGAACATGGAGGATTACAGTAATAGTTTGGTTGGGTGTAGTAGGGTACAGTTTAGTGGGTTGGCAATGCAAAAATGCACATGAAACACACTTCGTCTAGACTACACACCCTACCAAACAGGCCCTAAGCTACATTGCAACCAATCTCACCCAAACTAGCTACCACAACGCGCTGTATTACTAATCTGTCACCAATCTCGGCGCATATAACCGATCCCGCACGACAGCGTTGACCCATCACAATTTTGGCAACTTCAAAAGCTTTACTACTCCGCTGCAACATGTATGATATAATTGCCCAGATCTTCCACCTAGAGGTCCCAGCAGTTCGAATCCCAGATCATATTTATGGTTACAGATGGAAGACAGACGTCACAGACCAAGCATCACATTTATGCACTATAGCCACTGATGCTGTAACTGTACATGCCGGAGCTGTATCTGCCACAGGCGGTAGAGGCGGCCCCAACCATGGCTTCCATAGTGACGCCATTGTTGCAGATGTTGGCAAGGGCTCGCATATGCTTCATTCCATACTGTGTGAGAGAGCCACAGTGGTTCTCAAACACTAGAACCTGAGACCCAATTTTGTACACCCACATTAGAAAAACGGTATAGGATCATTGGAATCATTGGAATTGAAGAAACCTCGACATCAGAAAAATGAACCTTACTACACGTACCATTGACTTGAGGCAAGCCCAGTCATCCACTAAGGGCTGTCCGACGGCCCTAACCGATTGGAGAACAGAGAGGCTGTTTTGCGACCCGAACAGGAGCTTCCCGATGAGACTGACGCTCTCATCTATATGCAACCTGTGAGATGCCGTCATGGTCAGCTCCTTCAACATTGCCGCCTTCTCAAACGACCCATCTGGCGCCATCTTGTACTGCACAATCCAAAGAACAGAACCATGAGCAAGTCGAATGATGGGTAAGAATATGTATAAATCTAAACCAGTTACTTACCATGTGCCAAAGGGCTAGGAGATCTGCATCCCTCTGGTTGACTACTCCATTATCTACTTCTATATCGTAAAGACCATTGTTTGCCGTGGCATTCGAGTTGGACGGGTCAAATCCAAGGTACAGGTACAGCTTCTCGACCCTGATCCCTTTGGTCCCATACTCCATGACATGGGAGCCTTCCGTATACTTGTTCGCATTGGACGTCCTCCGCTTCACGTTCTCGTACTGCATCTTGATGGTCTCTTTCTTCAGGTTATGCTTCTCGGCATCCTCCATCCAAGCAATGCTGTACAGGTCACCGAGACAGGTCGTGTACTCTTTAGGCGGCGGCGGTGATCCACCAGGGCAGTACGTGGCATAGCTGTTCTCCGTGGCACCGGACGCCGTGGAGACGTAGATGTTGAGGTCTGTCGGCATCAGGCCCTCGAACATGCTCCCGGATTCGCAGGCTTCCACGTATATGACCATCTCTTTGTACGTCCCTGCGGCATGTTTCTTCTTGAGGACGTCGATGAAATCAGCGGCGTACAGCCAGGGTGTATTGGGCATGCCGAGGATCCCTGGGCCGCCGTGGTCCGTGTAGTAGATGAAGATACGGTCGTTGGGCTTGCTGTCGAGCACCTTCTTGCTGCCGCCGGTCAGGTTCGATTTGTCGCCCAAAATTACGGCGTACAGGTTGTGTGCGGTCACATGTTCACCGGTGTAGTCCTGCAAACAGATAATACAATGGTTTGTAGAGCCGTTACTGAAATGGGGCCGGAGAGAAGAGGTTAATCCACCACATACCTTTGGCACCCCGGCGTAGACGTCGTCCCCTTCTGGGTGGTTGATGATTTTGCCCTTCCGCGGATTAGAGGGGTTGTCGGCGATGTCATCGTACATGAACACGATTATGTTCTCGTCCTTGATCCCGCCTTTGTGAAGGATCTGGTAGGCGTGGCACACGTCGGACTGGTGCCTATAGTTCGAGTACCCTTTGGACCCGGCCACAAGGACGGCCCATCGTGTGCCGCCGACGGCGTCCTCCTCGGTACTTTCTTGCTTCTCCGACGGAAGCTGGATGCTGCGGTCATGTACCCACGCTGGGAAGTGGAACGGGCGAGGGTAGGCGGATGTAAGCGGAGCTGAGAGGAGGAAGGATGTAACTAGGATGAAGGCTAGGGCACAGGCAGACGCCATTGCGGTTGCTGTGGTGGACGGACGGACGGTCCAAGAGGGGGATTGGTAAAGTGGCCAGGAGCTGCAAAGTAGTAGTTGTGATAGTAATGGAGGAGGAGAGGCAGCACCGGGCAGGAGCTGCCTTCGGACGGGCGACGCGTGCCGCCGCATACTCTGGCCAGTCACGTTGGCCATGCAGGAAGGAGGACTGGACCGCGAGGCGCGTGGCGGGGTGGAATGAACTGTACAGACTATTGACACGTTGAGCAAGACGACGAATCCTCGCCGCTGCCTTGGGCTTCGAAACCTATTGGTCTTCATGCGCGGCTTCCTAAGCATAACGCCACAAGGCCCACAACCCCGGCTCTAAATCTTCTTTATATTGTCCACAGAAGATGTAAACCCTACAACCCCAATTCATTCTTTGTGCCCACGTCTCTTTCCACAACATTTGATCCCTTTCCTTGATTTGTAAAAACTATAGAAGAGTGTCCGGCCGGATATCCTAGACATATTATCCCGGACATGGAGGAGCGTGATAGGGGTCACATAAATCTGCCGCTAAAAAATTTAGTGAGTTTTATGAACTCTCCTGATTTAGTTAAGGAATTTCTTTGTTTGAATGTAACATGATTGAATTGTCAGGATTTTGCATTAGAAAAACAAATGCTTATTTCGCGATTTGTTAGAATTCAAATTTATTTATAGTAAAATGTAGCTACTTCATGCGATATGTTTGTTTCTCCACCACCATTATGATATATTATGTCTTAGAAAAAATATTGTTACTCTCAGCTTTCCACCTAACCACATACTCGCGTTCCGAAAATACACGTGTTGCTTCTTTGTTCAAAATATATCCCACTGACTTCAAATATGCTGTATACATCCTTATACAAAAGACCTCAGAAATCTCCTACTTTTTAATAGAATCATCCATAAGCGATAAAGTTTCATTTTTTGTGTCTAACTTAATGTGTCCTCTATTACTTTTGAAAGAATAATTATTGTTTACCTCTTTGTTTCTTCCCACCTCATGTTCCTCACAAATCTATGAGTATTGCACTTGTTTTCGCTATATTATATATTTTTTATCTTTATCGTTTCTAATGTGGTATTTTTTAACTATTATTTCAAATACATTAACCACATTATTTGTTGGACTCAATATATGTTTATTGGGCGATTGCATAAACCATTCTCCCTTAGTAATGTTTACATCTTAATAATAATAACACTTCTTTTAATTATTATCAATATTAAATATGAGAATCCCACCAAATCCTTCGGAATCTTGATAGTAATTATGTTATTCTAAACATTAAACATACCATGATATAGTAAAGATTTAGTTGTTTAATTTCTACAGTGCTCGTAAATTCTTCAACAAGATAGTATTGTATCCAACGTAAGCGAAGTTATATTTCCTTTGTTTCTTGTTCAATTATATAAATTAGTCCAGAATAAACTCTATACATTATGCAATCTAATATATTTCCTATGTTTGGTCTCCACTTATGAAAGTTTGTCCAGTAGAAAGTTATCTAGTTGGTGGTCGGGTTTTCACAAAGTTATTCCGTTACACATAACCAATAAGTCAGTTCAGTCAGACACCAATATAGTGAATCTGTTAGTAGAGTATTTCTCCTATTTTAAATTAATATGAAACATTCCTATCGTAATGTACTAACACATTCTACAATGTCTAGATATTGCACATATTCTATTTACACAAAATTACAACTTTCAAACCATCCTCATATGTAATCATTATCATTTCATCATATTATACAGATGCATTATGTTGACTCAAACAATTTTCATTCAAGTTTGAATTATGGGTCATTGAATGAAGGATATCCTCTTATCCAAGTGATTTTTCTTGATGTTTCAGAGGATGTCTTAAAGTTAGAAATTGTCTTTCATTTGATTCCATGCCAAAAGCTAGAATTGTTTACACCAAAAAATGCCTCAAGGTCGGTCAAATTTCTCTTTTACTTTTCTTTCTTTCAATCCAGATCTTCAACATTCAAGATAAGGAGAAAGAAAAGTACAAGAGAATTTGTCCTTTTTACTTGAAGGCATTCAGGAAGAAGATGATGATGATAGAGATATTCACTTAAGGTATATATATTATAGAGATAAATATATCTACTTCTTCATCTTGGGTACTAGATATCAGATATGGATCTCACATATGATCAAATATGCAGGATCTAAAAGGAAGTAGGCTTTTAAGAAAGGGCAAGGTCAAATTGCATGTTACAAATGGAGAAGAGTTGCGACAACTGCATTTGGAACCCATAATTTATCTCTGCCCACAGGGCTTGTAATAGAGTTAAAGAACTACTATTATTAACCTATCACAAATAAAAACATTATTTTTGTATCTTGTATGGACAAAGATGGATATGAATTTTATATTTAGAATGGTCGGTGTTTCATTTCAAAAGATGAGATTTTTGGCAGTGTTGCCCCAATGTCTTATGGTCTTTATTTGATGGATCTAAAGACGAATATTTATAACGTAAATATCAAAAGATTGAAAACCCAATAACTCAAACAAAACATATCTAGGCATTATCATCTAGGGAACATAAATGATAATTACACGTCTGGACTTCATAAAGATGGTTATCTAGACTCTCTTGATTTTCATTCAATAGAGACATGTGAATCTTATTTGTTGGTCAAGATGAACAAGACTCCTTTCAATGGTAACAATGAGAGGGATAGTGATCTATTAGGACTCATACATACTGATTTATGATGCCCTTTTAGAACAAATTCTAGAGGTGGGTATCAGTGCTTCATTACGTTTACTGGTGACTTCCATGGGTATGGTTATGTTTGCCTAATCAAACTCACGTTAAAAGCCCTTAAAAGTTCAAGGAATTCATGAATGAAGTACAAAACCAAGTTGGCGAAAGTATTAAGTCACTTTGTTCTTATCGGGGTGGAGGAATTAGGCCAAGAGTTTGATGACATTTTGTGAGCCCATGGTGTCGTACCACAATAGAATCCACGTGGAACACATTGATAGATATGGTGCAATCAATGATGAGTTTAGCTGAACTTCGGACTACCTTATGTGGTTATACTCTTAAAACTTTCATGTTTACACTAAACTGTATACCATCTAAATCAGATCAAAAGACACCATATGATATATTGGAAGAGTCCCAATGTGTCTTTTATGAAGATTTCAGATTGTGAAGTTTATGTGAGAAAATAGTTTCCTAAAAATCTTAGAATCAAATCACATAAATGTTATTTTGTTGGACATCCTAAGGAAATCAAAGGATGTTACTTTTATTCCCTATCTTACAACAAAGTGTTTGTTGTCAAAGATGTTGCGTTCCTAGAAAAGAAATTCATTTCCAAAGAAATCAGTGGGACAAAAGTACAAGTCGAAGAGGTTCAAGACCAACAAAAAAACAATGAACCAGTAGATGTATAAGAGGAATAAGGAGAATCACAAATCATTGTGGAATCTCAAATTCCTCAAGTAACATAGAAACCTCATAGAACCAATAGGATAAGCCTTGAGCCTGAAATATTTGGTTATCTTATGACTTAAGAAGGTGGTGAGTTGGTCATAGACAATGAGCCAACAACCTATATAGAAGCTACTAAGGGGGCAGAGTTTGAGAAATGACTTAAGGCCATGAGATTTGAGATGGAATCCATGTATACAACAAGGTATGGACCTTGGTGGATCCTCCTGAAGGGGAAAAGCTCATAAGGTGCAAGTGAGTCTTCATGAAGAAGACCGACATGGATGGTAAAGTACAAACCTATAAGTGTAGTTCAGTTGCAAAGGGTTTTTGTCAAGTTCAAGGTGTTGACTATGCTGAAATATTTCCTCCAGTTGTCATGTTTAAGTCCATCAGGATCATGCTTGCTATTGCATCTTATCACGACTATGAGATTTGGTAGATAGATGTTAAAACTGCATTCCTTAATGGGGATCTTCTTGAGGATGTGTACATGACATAAATTGAGGGTTTTGTAAATGCAAAGGATGAAAATAAATTCTATATGGTACAAAGATTAATCTATGGACTAAAGCAAGCATCTCAGAGATGGAATGTTCAATTTGATGAAACAATTAAAAAGTTTGGCTTTTGTCAAAATGAAAATGAACCTTGTATGTACAAGAAGGTTAGTGGAAACATGATTGTATTCCTCATATTATATGTAGATGACATACTATTGATAAGCAATGAAATTCCTACTTTAAAAATGGTAAAGACCTAGTTTAGAAGTACATTCTCTATGAAGGACTTACGCGAAATATTTTATCTCTTAGGAATCAAGATCTATAGAGATAGATCTAGAAGGCTTATTGGACTAAGTTAGAGCATATACATTGATAAAGTGTTGAAGAGGTTCAACATGGAGAACTCAAAGAGAGAAAACATGCCCATGGATCGTGGAGTTACCATCTCTAGATCCCAATGTCCCAATTCTTGTGAAGAAAGGTAACACATGAGTAGGATTCCATATGCATCCGCAATTGGATCCATCATATACTTAATGTTGTGTACTCATCCCGATGTGTCATATGCCTTGAGCATGATGAGAAGATATTAGTCAGATCTAGGTGATGCTCACTGGATAGTCGGGAAGAACATCCTTGAGTACTTGATAAGAACTAAGGATCTGTTCCTAATTTATAGCGGAGAGGAAGAGTTGGTGGTAAAAGGTTAAAATGATGTTGACAAAGATGATGAAAAACCTCATTTTAGATTTTTTTTACCTCAACAATGGAGTTGTGAGATGGAAAAGTTCCAAGCAAAAGACAGTTGCAGATTCAATAACAGAGGTCGAGTACATTGCTGCATCAAATGCAACAAAGGAGGTTGTTTGGATTACGTACTTCATCTTAGAACTTGGGGTCGTTCCAGGCAACAGCAATGCAATTGAGCTATATTGTGATAATAATGGAGCTATTGCACAAGCTGAGGAACCCATATTGTATCAACATTCCAAGCATATACAAAGTTAGTTCCATCTCATATGAGATATCGTACAATAAGGAGATGTGAAGATTTGTAGAGTACCAACTAATACCAATGTAGTTGACCCCTTGAAAAAGCACTTCCGTAGTAGAAGCATGAAGGTCATGTTAGATCACTTGGGATCAAATTCATGGGTGATTGTCTCTAAGTGCAAGTGGCAGTCTGTTGGTGTGTATGCCCACAGAGCAAATAAATAATGATTGTAATGGCATATCTTATAAATGATTTGATTAATAATAAAAGTAATCTTCCAATTTATTTTGTTTTATCTAGTTATGAGATAATGATGCAACATAATAAATGTCTAATGAATGATATTACTTAATGATATATATCTTTGGGTTGATGACCTGAACAATGAATTCATACAATGCCGAGTGTATATAAATTTTTGTTATATCCCTAGTCGGATGTTATTTTGGAAGGTTGATAAACAAAAACACATCCGACTAGAATGTGTGTTTCTTGATGACAATTTCTCATCATTCATGATATGTGATATCAAACCAAATACATGGACACTTGTTAGAGAACAGTGTATCAGACAGACCCACCATTAGAGTGATACATGGAAATTAATCGTGATTGGTAGTCAGGATCATCTTTTATAGTGTTGGTGGCGGTTGTGGTTCTTAGACCTGAAGCCATTGCACTCATCACATGTCATTTGGTGTACTTTGACATCATCCAATGTGACCTTGAATAAGGGTTTCCATAAAGGTGATGATTGGGTGCATTATTGCACATGGTGTTTATTGTGAGTGATGTAGATAGGATTTGTCCTTCCTACATGACTATGATATCATGGCCACTTGATAAGCGAGACTTAGAAATGCATGGACATCTCATGTGAGTCAATATATAATTTTGATCTTACATATATCTCAGGCAGTCATGTCTAGTTCAAGGAATAGAGATTGCATGTTGAAGAGGATGATATTTCCATGACTCAAGTTCAATCTAGATATTAGTGACAAAGGAAATATACAAATACTATAACACCAATGATAGTTTGTGGGTTAAGTTGTTCTCCAACTTTCCAATTACTTCGATAGCAATGATGTGTTGCTAGATACTGCTCATTTCTTGTCATGTCATAAATTAGTTATGTACATTCACTTCCAACGTAACTTGGAACCTATAGGCCACACACATAAGATACACTTAGAATATGAGTTTATTCATGAATGATGTTTAACTTGATTACTAAAGTGTTTAAGTATTCAATTTAAACAACAATTGACTGACTAGACTCTAAATTGACCAAATCAAGTATTAAATCGATTGTTTGGAGTGTCAAGTTGATTGGAAATTGCATTGGTTGAACCAGGGAATGAAACAACTAGTTCATTGAGTGAACCAATCGACTCAAGGTTTGTCAAATGACTGGTTCTTGTGATGAACTACCTGATTCATGGTCAATTCGATTGGATCAATGAATAGTGATGAGGTCATGATGTGCATTAGTTGGATATTAATTGCCAATATAATTGTGATTGGGAAACATGATAAAAAGACCGCTTCAAGGGTTGAATAGATCAACTCACATGCCAACCGATTGGTTCACCTATGAACCAATTGTTTTTCCACTCACAGGATGCAAAAATGTATGAAATCCTATACCCTTCAACTCTAACAAATACTGGAAACCCTGATCCTAACCCTCCTATAAATAGAGGGATAATGTAGGCTTTCTATACACAACATTAGTTGCTTTGACACTTATTGTCTTCTCTAATTGTAGTAACTAAGAGAACTCAAGAAAGTCCTACCCGATAAAGGGAGGGATAGCAAGGGAGAACAGTTGTGGAAGAGAAAGTTGGTGCTAGTACACCAACTACAAGGTGACAAATCCTTCTTGTCTATTCATATAGAATGAAAGTAGTTATTGGTGGTCCATGTATACTACTATAGAGGCAAGGAGGTTGTTTCCTACCACTAGGAAGACAAATTAAAGATAATGTCTATGGTGATCTACCATGAGCTACTATAGATACTATCTAGGTGTGACTTGAAGAAAATTACATATTGTATTGAGGTAATTGTCACTAGACTTGATCTAGGACCAAGTATTTTCTTAAAACCATCCTTCCCATCATATAGTTGTTGATGCGATCTACTGTTATAAGGGGAATATGGCAGTTTAATTTTTGTTTCTGTTGCCTGCTCTGCTATCATATTTCCCCACATAAACATGCTGTATTAACTTAATTGGGTTCTTAAATCCTTAATCAAACCTTATTTTATACCTTGATATCATGTGATAAAGCTAGGTTTCAAATTTGGTTTAGTTTGGACTTGGTTTTCTTAAGTTGTATAATATATGTGCTTATGTGGACTTTTATGTAATTTTCCAATTTCTAGAGTTCTATCTATAATTTTCTCACATGCATTTTTTGCTTCATACTACTCTTCATAGTTTTTGGTATAGTTTCACCTTTGGATGTAGAGATACACCATCAGATGCTTTGCTTGTCTTCCCCTCTATGATTGAGAACTTAGGGTTTCTCACCTAAGTGTAGAGATCGATGGTTTCACCATGTGAAGAGAGTGATTTGATGATTTCTCCTTGTTCTAGAGGATCTGATGGTTCTTTCTTGAGGTCCTAGAATCGATGGGTATCCTGGTTTAAGTACACAATCCGATTGACAATCAAGGTTTGCAAAATGGCTAGGTATGGTGTACAATCCAATGGGGGTTTCTGATGATACAACTTGATGATTTCACTAAGGCATGAACCAATGGATAACCTTGGTAAAAGATCCTATGAAAATTCTTACATGCATGAAAAAATAGTTTTCGGGGTTTGACATATGGCAAGATAGTTTTTCAACCTTTTGACCACATTTCTCTCTCTTCTTGGATATATATACCTTTCACCACTCTCACAAACAAACATTTTCCTTCTCCCTATTTTTCTTGTTGCTAGAGAGACCTACACCCATTGTTTTATGGAAGGAAGAGCTCCTTGTGGATGAATTATGAGGATCTTGGATGCATGTTGCTCTAGGGTTTGGATCAAACATCTCTAGGGTTGTTTGGAGCTTCCTAGCCTAGTTTCTTTTCCTAATCAAGTAAGATCTTCTTCTCTCATCAAGTTCTCTTGTTGTTCTCTTCCTTCTCTCTTCATCCATGGTTGGAACCCTAGTGTTCTTGGTGGAAACACATACATGTGGTTGAATAGTCCCTTTTCTTCTCTCTTTTGCCCTAGATATACCATGTTCTTAAAGAAAGGAGCTATCTTGAACCTTGGGAGTGTAAGGCTAGGGTTTCCATCTTCTCTCCTTGTGATAACTTTTTATTTGGACGTTCATCTTCATCTTGAGGCGAGTTATATAACGTTGAACCCATTTCTTTTTTTCATTTAACTTGTTCTATATAGATCTTTCCCTAAAATCCTATATTATGAAACGAGATGATTTTATGTGCACTACTTTATATACATGCATAATAGTTGTGTGTTGTCAAACTATCCTTAGATCATATAGACGTTCCTTCTAGTATGGACATGATGTACCTTGGTTTTGAAGGTATGGAAGGATGGTTTTTGCTTAGTCTAAAGAAATAGTTTTCCCTTAGTGTAGAAATCGATGGTATTACTTAGTGCTAGAATTGATGGTCGTACTTAATCTCTAACCCGATGGTTCTACTTGTCCTTGGAACAATGGTTTTGTTAAAGAGTACAAGTTGAAGGTGTTACCTAGAGTGAGAAACATTGACATCACTTGGTAAATGAACCAATGGTTATGTAAATCAATAATCCAATGGCTATGTTAAGTAAATGAATTGATGGCTTTGCTGACCTTGATCTGATGGGTTTGATTTTGGTTAAGTACTTTAATGATATAATGGTTTTGATTTTGGTGAAGTACCTGAATGATCCAATGATTTTGATTTTGGTGAAGTACCTTAATGATATGATGGTTTTGATTTTGGTAAGTAAATTAATGTTATGATGGTTTTGCATATGTTTAAGTACCTTAATGGTCATTTGGTTATGATTTTGGTTAAGTACCATAATGCTTTTCTAGTTTTGATTTTGGTTAAGTATCTTAATGATCTAATGGTTTTTATTTTGGTTAAGTACCTTAATGATTTGATGGTTTTGCTATCCTTGAACCAATAGTTTCCCTTTGCTAAGTACATAAATGAACCAATGGTTTATTTTAGTACAAGAATAAACCAATGAGTATGATAGGTATGAGATTTGATGTATTTGGATAAGAATTTAAATGAACCAATGGCTTGATCTTTGGTTAAGTTCATTAATACATCAATGGATTGATGTTTGTCTATGCCTTTAAATGCAATGAAGGCTTGCATTTTGGTTAATTCCATTAATAAATTAATAGTTTGATGTTTGGCTAAGCTCCTAAGTGAAACGGTGGTTTACCTAAGTGAGCTAATGAAATTATGGCTTACCTAAATGTGCTAATGAAATGATGGTTTACCTAAGTGTGCTAATGAAATAATGATTTGCCTAAGTGTTCTAATGAATTAATGGTTTACCTATGTATGTTGTTTTGTGATACAAATCCAATCCACATCTTTGAACCTCTCTTGTAATGAGTAATTGATGATATTTTAATACTTCTATGTTTTTCTAATGTTAGAATGATGATTGGATATACTCATAATGCTAAAGGTAACTGGTCGCCTCAGAATTGAGTCAAAACTTTTAAATTTATAACCTAAATCCTTCTAGGGCGCCCACAACTTTTATTATGGGGTCAAAGTAGATATACGGGGTCAAACACAGGGATGTGGTGACGTTTAGGATGCCACATATATCGTTCTTAGGTCAGATAATCCAAAAGCGATAGTCAATAAAAGTATATGCTAGAACTAGTCTAGCAGGTTGTCATGAATTAAGACAAAACAAAGAAAAGAAAATAAAATAAAAGAAAACAGAGTATGTGGGATTCTACTAATCAAGATAGAAGGAGTTCTTTGTTGGATAAATTGCATATTATGATAAATCCCTTTTGTTTTGATGATGACAAACATTTCATTCTTATTATTCTAACGAGCTACTTGAGTGTGCAGGATTATGGTGGATGACAAAGCAACTAGGGAAATCACGAGCTTACACATTTATTTTCATGCAATGTAATCAATATTGTAAAAACTTGTACAATTATATAATGTACAAGTACTTAGATTGCATGTAAATCAAGCGTTAGATCTTCCATAACTAAACACCATAGTTAGACAAGTCATCCCTTCTAATAGGATCACATTATGCACACTCATGCACACACTTAGTACCTTATTTGATAAATTGAAACAGAGTCAATCTCGGTCGACACACTCCTCGACCGAGACACTCTCGGTCGACCAACTTCTCGACCGAGATTGACCAAAAGTAGCCGTTAGACACAACAGTTAACAGTTGCAAATAAACGTTAATCCAGGGAGCCTCTCGGTCGACAAGACTTCGACCGAGTAGGTATCTCGGTCGACAAATTGTCGACCGAGATGGTCTCTGACAGCAACTGCAGAATAAAGCAACTAGCCGTTACTAACTCACCTAACTTCTACCTAACGGCTAGTTAAGCACTTAGAAGCCCCTAGAAGTTGTCTAGAATGTCCTTAAGCATCCATAGGCCATTCCTATAAATAGGACAAGCCTTAGGACACCTATATACACTCATATACTCAATTGTGCAATCCTTGAGCATACACTACATTGGCAATCTGTTTAGAGCAATAGTGCAATTCCCACACTTGTTATACATTCCTATTGCTACCATTTCGTGTCCTATAGACTAGGATCTCCTACACATAATAATCACATTGCTATACACCTTGGTTAGGAGATCCAAACGCTTGATATAGGAAAATCAAGCCTTGTGCTTACAACGGTATTGCAATTTCTGTATTTCTTTCTTGTTCCTATTTATTCCTTGTACTCTCCTTACTACTCCTAGGGTTGGAGGCTGCGGATTGGAGAGGGTGGACTTCTCAGGTGGAGAAGGGGACTTCAAGCTACTTCAAGAAGGCTATCGCACGGGAAGCTACTTCAGAAGGCTGGTGCAACGGGTGTTGGTGCATCTACTTCAAGGGAAGGCTGCTTCGAGTTGGGCGATTACTTCTAGGTGAAGGCTGCTTGAAGGGTTTAGGGAAAAGAAATGTATTTTATGTAAAGTCCTTGCGAGGTAATAAAATAATTTCTTTTCAAATCCCGGTTGGGTAAGCAACCGGGTAGTGGACTGACTACCTTAGTATTTGCTAAGGCTAGGAACCACTCTAAACCCTTGTGTCTCCTTGTCCAATCTTTCTTTGTGGTTGCTTGAGCTTAAATTACTTTAAAATCATTATAAAACTCTATTCACCCCCCCTCTAGAGGTTTTCAATTGGTATCAGAGCAGGCTTCAAGGAGCCCTAACAAGGTCTTGAAGAGATAAAGGGAGGAGGTGACTACAACCACAAGAAAAGGAGCATGGACCAATGTGTGACAAGTTGCAATTGGTGCTTAGGAACAAAGCACTCTACTTCTAAATGTCCATGGAGGTCAAATAAAGAATGTTTCGTTGCTACAATAAGTGAGGAAGAAGAAGAAGAGGTAAGCTTGCTTGATTTACCTAAAGAAGAGTTAGTTACCATTATTGAAGAAACACATAATAAATATGTTGAATACAAAAAGAAATTAAAGAAATCAAATAAAGAAAATGATGATCTAAATGCTAGACTTCTTGAGCTTACATCCGAAAATGACGATTTATATGCTAAATTGAATACTCTTGGTTTTGAAAAAGATAGCATTATGTCTGACAATCGTACTTTGAAATCATCTCTAAGTAATAGTGAAGTGAAAATTTTCACTCTAGAGACTAACTATGATCTTCTATGTCAAGAAAAGACTGAATTGCTTGCAAAGTTAAATGATATTAAAAAACAACCTATATTGTGCACCCATGTAGATTATGACAATATAGTGAAAGAAAGAAATATGTTATCATCCAATCTAGATCAAGCAAAATTAGATATCAAGAAAAGAATGGATGAGATCGTTAAGTTGCAACAAGAAGTTAGTAAGTTAAGCAACAATGGAATCCTTGATAAAATATTAGAAAATTCCTATCATCAAATAGGGAGAAGAGGACTAGGTTATAAGCCTAAGGAGAAATCCTATCAACAACCTAGTTGGAGAAGGACACAAGCAAGACAATCCATGAATGTACATAGAGGCAAATATACTTTTGTACCAAAGAACAACCTAGACCAAAATCATAGAAAGAGATATGAGGTTGATTCTATATGTTGCCACTATTGTTCACGTCTTGGACATTACTCCTTCTCATGCCCATACAGGAAAAAGAATGATGAGATGGTATGGGTTCCAAAATCCCCAAATTGATTCGATTAGACTAAGTTGAGATATGTCCAAAGTCTCAAATTTGCACATCTTTTTGTCTATCTCAACTTAACATATAGGGATAACAAATTTATAATAAAATTGATTATGATATCACTCTGATATCCATATGTTTTATCTCAAACTGATTTTCGAAATAATTGAATTAGATACAACCTTTATTGCATAGATTTCTGAAACAGTTTCCAGAAACATGGTCGGTCGAGCAGTTGTCGACCGAGAAAATGTCGGTCGAGCGACTGTAGACCGAGCGTATCACTGTTTTTCAGAGCTGATGTACTGTATGAAAATTACTTGAAAGATTATATGGATCATGCTTAGATTAAAGAAAAATCCTATTTTGCAAATTTATCTCTTAGAAATACTTGCAATGAATAAAATGTTTCAAATCGACTTGTGAAAATACTCATTGTGCTAAGCATCACTTAATATGCTTCATCATATTTGAATTAGTCTATCCAAATGGATATTATTCTTGAATATGCTTCATCATATTTGATGCCCTTATTAAGTTCTCATAATTTGTACACTTTAATGAGCCTCATATTGATATTCGTAAGCTATCTGCAGAACTTATTCTTCACGTATGAATATTTTTCTCTTGGAAACCTGCAGAATATGCCTCTTGGTTAAATAAAATTTGACCAAGGGGCGCCACGGTCGTAGTCAAGGACGACCTAAAATAAGCTTTGGCAAATACGCTTATTTGGACATTATTTTATTAAACTTATTCTTAGCACATTTTTAATAAACTCGAAATTCAATTCATTTGAAGTCTTAAAACAAAAACAATATTACTCCCTTGAAATATCAATATATATGCTCTACAAAAATGATCTATAATTTCCATTAAAATTCAGTCTCAAAAATTGAACTCAGTAAGTCAGTCGGTCGACGAATGCTCGACCGAGAACCACTCGGTCAGCCCATCTCACTCGACCGACAAATTCTAAACAGAGTTAGTATCGGACGAACTGTCGGTCGACGAGTGCTCGACCGAGACAATGTCGGTCGACCAGCGCTCGACCGAGAAATAGCCGTTGGATATGACCGTTGCAACCCGACCGTTATGACCGTTTTCTTTACCGTTGGAGGACCAAGTGGCGCGTCTGCAACTCGACCGTTGCGGACGCTCGGTCGACGAGTCGTCGACCGACCGGGTCACTGGAATTCTATAAATAAGTGCAAAAACAAGCCACTTACTCACACTTGCATTTCCTTGCCTCCATAGTCCATCTCTAGTGCAATTTCGTGCAATCCTTCAGCATTCTTACCCTCAAATCTTCCTTGCTTCTTCTCCACTCTCAAGAAACACAATGGCCTCATCATCAGCTGTCCGTGGGAAGAAGAAAGTTGCTGGAAGAAAAAGAAGAGAAGAAAGGGAAGCCACTCCGCCCCTGACGATCATCAATGACATTGCCTTCGTCGACGGAGATGCTGGAGATAGATACTTTCGGCTTTCCTCTAAAGCTCCTCTTCCCCGACGCCCGGTCGAAGTGATGGACTTCATCAACATAGTCGACCTGGAGCATCTCTTTGGAGTACAAAAGCTGAAGGACTTCATCAACCCATCCTTTCCTTCCTATTCCATTAAGGTAGTCAACGAATTCTATGCCAATCTCCTATCCCACACCGAAAATGACATCACATTCTTCTACACCATGGTAAATGGGCATAGTTTTAAATTTTCCAAAGGGGATATTCTTGACATGCTAGAAATTGATATAGATGAATATCAAGATTTCCTTGACCTTACCACCGGCAATCCAATAAATTTATTTTCCCATGATGACCACACCACTAGCCTTAGTGATATAAAAAGAGCCATATTTCAAGCCAATACCACTTGTCATGAAGATAGGGGAACCTATTATGCAATAAACCTAAAATCGGCATGTAGAATAGTAAACCTCATTGTTTCCACCAACATACATCCACGTGCCAATAAATCCGAGGTTCCTATTTTCCGTATGTGTCTAATTTATGCTATCATAAAGGAAATTCCCATCAACTTCATTCGCATAGTACTTAAAAATATGCTTGAGTTTTCTGGCAATCCACCATATGCCGATTTTGTATGCCAGATTACTCAACATTGTCTTAAGTCAAACATTGAAGATATGGGATACATATGGGAGCGTAGACCACCAAAGATAAGTAAGAACACCGTAGAGAAGATGGGGATTGACTTTGGTCATAAAAGGGCTAGAGTAGAAGGAGAATCATCACATCAAGATATACCACCACCCCCTCCTCCTACTAATCTTTCTATTGATCCCATCCAAAATACTCTCACTTATCTTGTTGGCTCCCAATATCATCTCAGTAACCAACTCAACTATACCCATCATGCCATGACATACTTAAATCAAAGAATGCAAAATCTTTCTCCGGCTGAAACCGATGAATATCCGCATTCTTTAAATCCTGGCATGCTCAACCCATTTAACCCTTCATACAACTACTATCAACCTCCACCTCCACCATCAATGGATCTTGCACATACTCAATTTTCCTCCATACAATTGCAAGATATAGCTGCTCACTTCCGGTTTGACCGAGTTCCCACATTTCTGGAAGCATATGCATTAGCAATGACAGGTGCTTTAGATTGGCAAACTCTGGTCAAATATTATGGAGCCGAGCCATTCCTTGGGAAAGATCCGGACATCGATGTAATTCTTAAATCTTTCCTGTGAAGTGTTGGAGTTGTACTAGTTGTAATAAAAGTGATTAGTCAAATTCTATATGATTGTAATCTTCTTCATGTTATTGAATGAAATTTGCCATTTTTATTTGATTCACATGGTTATTTTTCTGGCATATGAGACATCTTCAAAATATGCATCATAAGTTCATTATTGTAGAGCATAACAAATGAAGGGAATAATAATTAAACTATTACAATTGTAATTGAATTTCCAAATGCAAAACAGTTCTCCAGAAACATTCTCGGTCGAGAAACTAGTCGACCGAGAACATTGTCGGTCGAGCAATGGTCGACCGACTGGGTTTCTGTTTTTCCAGATTGACATGAATTGCATACATCTTTGCTAAATCTTGGACATTTTATATCTTTGCTTAGTATTCAAACTTTCATTTGAGATATCTATCTAAGGGGGAGCAAAGCATAAGAAAAAGGGGGAAATCATTAAAACTTTGACCATTTGATTGAAGAAGCTTACAAAAATATTGTAATCACCATGTGTAGCTGAAAATTTTCAAGAAATTTATGAATTTATTGAAAATGGTATCTTGTATTTACAGGAATTCTCTACCCAATAGGGCTTTTGGATGGAGACATTTTTATATACTCTAAGCTTAGAGGATTCTCATTAAATCTAGGGCTTAACATCCTTTGATACATGAGAAATCAATATACATTCATCATATGCTTAAGGGAATCTCATATCATTTCAGGGCTTAATATCCTTTGCGAATGATTGAGAAACAAATTGTGGATAAATTAGATAAAAATCTATGTTCCTAATAGGATATCTAATTAAGGGGGAGCATTATCTTAAGGGGGAGAAGAAAACATTCAACTTGGATATCTTTTTGAGATGACAAAGGGGGAGAAAGAATATACAAATATAAATGAGTTTCATCACATCTTGGCCAGCACTCACTTGAAAAACATAAATGGCTACAAAAGGAAAATTTTCAGGTATGAAACTCACATGCTTTATATTTCCTTATTTCATATTTAGGAAATGTTTGTCATCTTCAAAAAGGGGGAGATTGTTGGATAAATTGGATATTATGATAAATCCCTTTTGTTTTGATGATGACAAACATTTCATTCTTATTATTCTAACGAGCTACTTGAGTGTGCAGGATTATGGTGGATGACAAAGCAACTAGGGAAATCACGAGCTTACACATTTATTTTCATGCAATGTAATCAATATTGTAAAAACTTGTACAATTATATAATGTACAAGTACTTAGATTGCATGTAAATCAAGCGTTAGATCTTCCCTAACTAAACACCATAGTTAGACAAGTCATCCCTTCTAATAGGATCACATTATGCACACTCATGCACACACTTAGTACCTTATTTGATAAATTGAAACAGAGTCAATCTCGGTCGACACACTCCTCGACCGAGACACTCTCGGTCGACCAACTTCTCGACCGAGATTGACCAAAAGTAGCCGTTAGACACAACAGTTAACAGTTGCAAATAAACGTTAATCCAGGGAGCCTCTCGGTCGACAAGACTTCGACCGAGTAGGTATCTCGGTCGACAAATTGTCGACCGAGATGGTCTCTGACAGCAACTGCAGAATAAAGCAACTAGCCGTTACTAACTCACCTAACTTCTACCTAACGGCTAGTTAAGCACTTAGAAGCCCCTAGAAGTTGTCTAGAATGTCCTTAAGCATCCATAGGCCATTCCTATAAATAGGACAAGCCTTAGGACACCTATATACACTCATATACTCAATTGTGCAATCCTTGAGCATACACTACATTGGCAATCTGTTTAGAGCAATAGTGCAATTCCCACACTTGTTATACATTCCTATTGCTACCATTTCGTGTCCTATAGACTAGGATCTCCTACACATAATAATCACATTGCTATACACCTTGGTTAGGAGATCCAAACGCTTGATATAGGAAAATCAAGCCTTGTGCTTACAACGGTATTGCAATTTCTGTATTTCTTTCTTGTTCCTATTTATTCCTTGTACTCTCCTTGCTACTCCTAGGGTTGGAGGCTGCGGATTGGAGAGGGTGGACTTCTCAGGTGGAGAAGGGGACTTCAAGCTACTTCAAGAAGGCTATCGCACGGGAAGCTACTTCAGAAGGCTGGTGCAACGGGTGTTGGTGCATCTACTTCAAGGGAAGGCTGCTTCGAGTTGGGCGATTACTTCTAGGTGAAGGCTGCTTGAAGGGTTTAGGGAAAAGAAATGTATTTTATGTAAAGTCCTTGCGAGGTAATAAAATAATTTCTTTTCAAATCCCGGTTGGGTAAGCAACCGGGTAGTGGACTGACTACCTTAGTATTTGCTAAGGCTAGGAACCACTCTAAACCCTTGTGTCTCCTTGTCCAATCTTTCTTTGTGGTTGCTTGAGCTTAAATTACTTTAAAATCATTATAAAACTCTATTCACCCCCCCTCTAGAGGTTTTCATTCTTGGCTATGTAACCACAAGTTGGGTAGTCTATGCACCCGTTCTCGGGTGAGGACAACCCTCGAACACCTAAACAAGCCAAACATAGTACGTACTGTCGTGTCTGTTCCTGTGGGGTCATCCCACTCGCTCTCACACAGTGTGACTAAAACCCATCATGATATGCCATAGAACCTCTCTTGAGGATGACAAATCAACACACGAGAATATTCTAGGCGCCCTCTCGGGTCTTAGAATATTCTGGGGATGTTAGGAATGGACAGCCTTGAACCGTCCTCCTCTCAGATTCTGATCTTCTCTTAACCATTCCTACACGGATCTCTTTATACAGACAGAAATAGTAGTTCAAGTAAGAAAGAGATCAACCAAACTAGATATCATAACCAAAAAGGGAAGATAGAACAAGAAAACATACTAGATGTGAAAAAAATCTACTTGCTTAAGGAAAAAGTACATAAACATGCCCAACATAGGTTACATAGCCAAGAAGGAGCTCAACTAGCCATAGACAAGCATAGTTGGCACCAAACAAAGATGAAATAACATCATTGTACAAGAAACCAAGGAACACAACAGAAGAAAGGGGAAGAAGAAGAGATTTAGCCTGTGGAGGAGAGGTGGCTCTCGCTCCTTTGCCTCCGTATAGGCTGGATCTCATCTTTTGGTCCTCCTCGTTGATTAGATCTGGACTCCTTGGTTCTCTCTCTCTCTCTAGATCCAACCTGAATAGTAGCTTGGTGGGTGAACAGAGATGGAGGACGATGGAGGTCGTGGGTCTTCTCACTCCTCAGCTTCCGCCCTTGGAGATCGAAGACCAGTGGATGATGGAGAGTGGTGGAGATTGGAGGCTCACAGAAGAGGAGGGCATAGGGTGAGCTCTTTGGCCTTCTTAGACCTTTGGAATCTCCCATAGAACTCTGGGAACCTTCTGATCTCAGATCTGTAGCCTCTCGACGTCCTTGGTCGAGGTCCCCCTCTAAATGAGTGAGGGGGAATCTATTTATAGAGGCAGACCGCGACTAGCATCTCGTGGGGTCGACCACAGTCGTGGCCAACACCACAGTCACGGTTCATGGAGTGGAAATCACGGTCACAGTGATGAAGACCACGGTCGCGGTCTGGGCACAACGGTCATGGTGGGAGACCACAGTCGTGGTGGAGGGCGTCGGCCACAGTTGTGGTGGATGGCCACAATCGTGGCTAGGGAAGACCGCGGTCGCAGTGATGAAGATCGTGGTCACAGTGTTGAAGGCAAAGACTGCGGTCGCGGTTCGTGGGCACGGTCGTGGTGGATGACCATAGTCATGGCGAAGGAAGATCACAGTCACAGTGTTGAAGGCGAAGATCGCGGTTGCGGTTCATGGCCACGGTCATGGCGGATGGCCACGGTCGTGGTGAGGGATCGCGGTCGCGGTCGTGGAAGTGAAAACCATGGTCACGGTAATGAAGACCATGGTTATGGCACCCAGCCACGGTCGTGGCAGGTGGATAACTACCGCAAAAACCATGTGTTGGGGAGAAATCTTTGGAGAATAGATGTCTTCTCAGGTTCGGTGCCTGCAAGTCCCAAGATTGGCTAGATTGGCTACTTTTTGGCTAGCTTAGATAATTTATCTATGGAAGATAAAAAGAACTAAATCACAAGCATTATAGGGAAGATTAAGGCTATAATGATACAAGACCAGAGATAAATGCATAGCAAATACACGTAAATTTGGGTGTTATCAGTAACTCTATTATGTTACTCTTGGAAATAGCATAACCCATAAGATTGATGAACCCTTATGATGTCTTTGAAGGTGACAAGTTTGTTGGTGACATATTGAACACTCTACAAAGTATTGAATGATAATGATATTCCTACAAGGAGTAACGTTGAATGGCCTCAATGGAATTTGTGGGATGTTTTGAACCCTAATGGAAGTTGGTCCCTTTCAAGGATGACAATGGAATTGAATACTATGATGTTGTGATGAGGAATATGTTTCATACATTTTATATCTTCTAGAGATGTTATGTACTGATGATTTTTTATAAATAATATAGTTGTTTATATGTAACTTGATTGATGCAACCTAAATACACTCAATCGACTTAACTAATCAAGTGAAACCCTAATAATGTAGTGCCCTGTGTTGTAGAACTATTCCAGTGTCAGGACTTGTTAGATAGTAAAATGAGTATTCCATAAGGAAACTTGGAGTCATATATTGTTGAGTATATGCCTGTACATAGAGGGTATATCCTTGTCATACTGATCCCAAGGTTTTAGAGAACTGTCGAGGATGTGTCTTGATTAATATGTCTATGTGATGTGATTGAGGACAGATGTGTTTGTACCTTGGATGATGGTGTTGTATATCCTAGTTTCTAGTGTCACTAGTTTTATGCGATGATTTTGAGTCGCATTTATAGACTTGTTTGATATGTGTTTTATGCATTTATTAGTCATTTTCATGGTTAATGTTGCATAATTCATTCATTTTGGTCTATGCTACTTCTTTATGTCAAATTCCCTTTATTTAAGCATTTTGAGTATTACTTATCAAAAGAATATATTTTATGTGAATTTATGTGGTTTCGTGTGTTAATTTCAGGAAAAACAAGTATTTGCTGCCGTCGATACCACCGACGGTGGTCGATACTATCGACACGACCACAGGTGCACAGCCGCAAGGACCAGAAGAAAGTCGATACTATCGACAGGGATGTCGATGGTATCGAGATACTATCAGGTTGCAGACGAAAATGAGGTCGATACTATCGACACAAAGTCAATACCATCGACCCAGGAGGCTACAGTGATGGAAAAGGACAACAACCTACACCTTAGAGTGTCGATACCATCGACCCGCGTCGATGGTATCAAGATGACATCAGGCGCAAAGACAAAAGAAAAGAGAACTGCCGCTATCACGCAGGGTCGATACCATCAACCCGCGTCGATGGTATCGACACCGTCAGATACTTGTTGGCTTTGTAATGATCTAAATCGGACGGCTGTGGTTAATGGATGACCTAATTGCGGGATTATACCTAATGATGGCGCCCCAATGGGTATCATCACGTCATTAGCCGCTGCACACATCTCGGAGAGCAAGGAGAGAAGAACAGAGCCCAGACGCATGCCCCAGTCGATCCGGACGCCGAAGAAGACGATTTCCACCACCGAAAGGCGGGAGAACGTGTATTCTATGCCAAGGATCACTTGGATCTTCTCCGTTCAGAGGTTTCACCACTCAATCACGTTTTTCTCATGTTTCTCCTTTTCTCTACCATGTTTTGCTTTGAGATGAACATGCGGGGCTAATCCCCTTTGTCTTTAGGACCAGGAGTAGCCCGAGAATTCATTGTATGACGATTTTATAATAGTAATTCATATCTTATCTCTTAAATCCGTGGTATAATTTCGTTTTCTCCAATATATTGTTATGCTTGATCACCATAATAATAATCTAATACCCTTAATTGCTTTGAAAGAAGAATTAATGGTTGAAAAGAGATGAAATTTACATTAATTGACAAATCCCTTGAACAAGGTGGTGTAAGATTAATGGTGGATACCGAGAGGTCGTTTATAATGCACCTATTTTAGGGTATAGGTTACTACGATGGTGGAACCAACTTAGACATAGGTAGTGAATTGTACCACGACAGTGGGCAATTCTGATTTCAGGCCACTACCCGGATAGAGAGATAAAATTGAGTAACTATATAGAATTTAATACAATGAAAACCCACGGTGAAACCGCAATCCTAAGGATCTCCTTTTGAATTGATTAAACCAACATTTAATCGATTGCTTATTTTGTTTTATTTTTATTTTCTTTTAATTTTAACAACAACTCTCAACTATTTACTCGTATTAGCTAATCGCGAGTAGTTAGTAGGAGTCTCCGACGATTTCACGTATCCTTGAGTTCGACTCGGGCCTCACAAAGGCCTGTATTACTTCGACGCGTTCACTTGCGTTTAAGCACACGGTAAACCTGCGTCACATGGCATGTGTACCTAGGGCAGACTAGGTTGATTGCAATTCGACTAATATGTCATTGTGCCATACTCGTACTGACTGAGAGGAAGATATCTTATGTGACACCCATCACCACACAAAAGTGAGATAACTCAAAACAAAATGTGGAACTAATACTAATAAACTAGGTTACCAAAAACACATGAAATTAAAATAGATTTCACATAACTACAGATGCTGGATCATATCACACTTGAGTCCACAATAAACCACCTATATTGCATATCTCATGCCCGAAGATATACACATATAATTGTTTGGTGACTAACATGCCACCAACATGTCACCTATAACATCATGCTTATATATATAAAAACCATATATGTACAACCATGGCCTACTACGAAAACTCGTATCGATATACATAGAAACAAAACCTCCCCCAATGACCTGAGAGTATAGGGACGAAACATAAGACTTTATTACAAAACACTAGCAGCATGTCCAACCTTTAACAACTACTGCTAGTCTTTCTACTCAGCCTCAACCACACGATCTCTATCTCATCGTCCACGACCACCTAAAAGATTTGGAAACCCACGGGGTGAGTGTGGCAACCGAATCGCTAAATCACAATGTAAACTCAGCGGAAGTGATTAACTAGCAGCGGAATTATCAAAATCACTAAAAATTTTAAATTTTTTGGAAAGAGATCTGTAAACCATAAAACTCTTTTATAAGAAAACAAGATGAACTGTTTATAACATTGTTTGACATTACATCTGTGTGAATTCATATCTTGAGTGATTACATACATGCATTGCCCTGTTACATGTATAGGCAAGATACAAAAATCTTGAGGCATTAAGCCAAAAATCTCAGATATACTGACTCCTAGGACCTGAGAGTACAGAGACGACACATAGGACCTACTATCTACAAGACTTGACAGTCAGTATCTCCACCTGAGATTCACTGCTGCCCCTGGTGTTGCTGTTGCTGTTGTTGCTCATCTCTAGATGGATTCCTTCATCCTCGGTGTCTACCTAAAAAAATTGAATCCCACGGGGGTTAGACAATTGAATAATTGTCCCAGTGAGAGTTATAACTCTCCGCCAGAAGCTTTGTTATTGTAATAAGGAATAACAATAAGCAGTATAATTATTAACATTTAACAGCAGGTTTAATGTCAAGTAGAGCAACATTTCAATTATAACTTAATTGGATATCAAAGCATATCTGATTAAAGAATATGAAAAACATGTATACTAGTTGAGACTTCCGACTCATAAATCATGAGGTAAACTTAGCGGAAGCGGTTTATTAGCAGTGAAATATGAAAAATCACTAAAAATTAAAACTTTTTGCAAAGAGATCTTTAAAACATAAAACTCTTTTTATAAGAAACAAGATAAACTATTTACAACATGGTTAAACATTACATCTCTATGGAATCACCTCTCGAGTGATTATATACATCCATTGCCCTGTTAACTGTACAAGGAAAGATACAAAATCTTGAGGGTTAAAGCCAAAAACCTCAGACCTACTGACTCCTAGGACCTGAGAGTACATAGACGACATAAGACATGCTATCTACAAGACTGGACAGTCAGTATCTCCACCTGAGATTCACTGCTGCCCCTAGTGTTACTGCTGCTGATACTGCTCACCCTCAGATTGGTTTCTCCATCCTCGACGTCCACCTAAAAAGTCAAAACCTACGGGGTGAGACAATTGAATAATTGTCCCAGCGAGAGTTATAACTCTCCACCAGAAGCTTTGTTATAGCAAAGAAAGAATAACATAAGCAATATAACTTTAAAACATTCAACAGCAGGCTTAGGATTAAGTAAAGCAACTATTACTCAAGAAATCATTACAATATTAGGATATGAAGAACATGTATACTAGTTACTGGACTAGAATATTATAAACAATGTAATATCAATCATTGTTTCTCATAGTTCAATCTAAGTAGATATGCTACGCGGCTGATTATGTTTTACAAACATTATTATGCCCTGCGGAGATGAGGTATACCGCTCATACTCCAACCGACCATTACTAAATCGCGTCGGTATCATACATAGGTCATCAAAAGAGTCGGATTCTTATGACCTCATTTTCCTCAGTCAGTGTGAGGATCAACATGCAGGACATCTCGTGTATCTGGTATAATAGCTTTCTAGGGTATTCTGGAAACTTCTCTATTAGAGTCACAGTGGCGTTCTGTACTCTCTTCGTCATCGAAAGATCTCTTATTTATCTCACATCAATGCGGAATTAAAGATCCCCTCGGGAGATTAGTGATACATCATCCCGGCATAAACACATAATGAAGGATTGATGGATTAAAGTACATCTTAGATCAATTCCTACATCAGGACGTGAGGATATTCATGTCCATAAACCCCCACATACTCAAAAGTATGTGATCCAGGAGTTCTCTTAGGAAAACCTATTTCACCATCATTTAGCTTCTGACAATGATGGATCTATGATCAGGGCTCTACATGATATGATTATACTTGATTATTAAGATACATTTCAACATTCTTTTAGCATCAAGCATGTTTTCAAACATTAATCATTAGAACAACAGCTATGAAAGAAGAATATGAAATGTATCAAGTCTAACTCACATCATTTATCATTTAGATACCATTTCTTAACCATCTCATCATATGATTTAGGAACATGGTTATTCAAACTCTCAGATTATCATAGCACTTGCTACCAAGTAACATATAAGCATCAAGTCATCTAACAACATGACCTTGATTAAAGCAATGTATATACTTCTCACATATCATTACTCTTAAAGCTTATAAATGTTTTCATAGAATATGACATCATAACCCTTACCTGGCTATGATCACCTTATAATATCAACATGCATGACTAATACAATTAAGGACATGCATATATAACAATATTAGCATAATACCAAAACTTTTCAATTTCCTTATAGGACACCACGGTCGTGCTTCCTTGCACGGTCGTGCAAGGGGAAGCTACCATGGCCATGCTCCTTAGCATGGTCGTGCTGATCAACAACATACCTTGATTTGTTTCTCGGGTTAGGGTTCATTTACCTCATTTAGGGATATTAAACACCTTTATCTTACAACGCATAAAGATTCCTCATGTTATGATTCATTCATAAGGTTTCATGCTTAAGGGCATAACCCAGAATTATTCCATTCATCACATCACCCTAGATTAGGGTTTACTATTCACATCACATGGTATTACCCTAGAATTAGGGTTTACTATTCACTTCATAGTGAATTGAGCTCATAGCACCATCATGTATGAAGATTATCATCATTAATGCCTTCAAATTAGGTTAGGATTCACTAACCATCATAATTAGGTTTTCTATGATCTCACTATGAAGGATCATACCCTAATCATGTGCATTCATTCATATTGAAGGTATTTTACTTGATTGTCACCCATATTAGAAGTCTTCTCTCTCCTCTTATTATTAGGTGATGTTTACATCACTCTATATTAGGTTAGGTCAAGTCAACTTTGATTAACATAAGACAAGTTATCACCATTATGGTCATTAGGGTTTACTTGGTCAAGAAGTGTTATCTACTTGAACCCTTCAAGGTTACTTTAGTAATGTCCATCATTGATCATAGTATACATCAATCAACTAATTACTTGTTCCATTAATGTCTTTAGGTATCATTAGGGTTTAGGTTAATCAGCAATTGAACCATCTAAGCTTTTAGAACATTAAGTATTAAGCAATCTTGACCTTAAAAGACCCCAAATTGGTTTTGAACTTTCAACCTCCAAACAGCTTTGAAACCGCATGGAAGGGTTGACCGTTTGGCACCTTTGACTTTTAACACCGCATGGACAAGTTCCTACTCAAGACCGTTTGCTCTAGGTGAGGTGTAAACCGTTTGGTCACGTTGACCGTTTGGTCAAGTTTGACTTTGAAACCGTTTGAACAAATCAGCCTTGAATCTGCATGACCTTAAACGGTTTGAAACCGCATGGATCCAAACGGTCTTGAGACCGTTTGGTCCAAACATCTCAAAACCGCATGGACCTAAAAGTGCATCAACACTTGCAATTGAGTTAGGGTTTTCAATGTTGAACCCCTCAATTGTTCATGCCAAGGTTAATCACTTATCAATTAAGACAATTAGGTTAATCCTTAACTAATTGGACACTCAATTGATCCTAAATTAGTCACCAATTTGGGTGGGAACCAATTGAATTAGGGTTTGAAATCGATCAACCTTCAACATTCATCAACATGAGTCTAATTAAAGTTGAACCCATTGAACCATCATCCAATTGGGCCATGTCATGACCCCAAACGGTCTTGGGATCATTTGGACATCCTCCAAATGGTATTGAGACCGTTTTCCCAAAGTCTCATAAAAAATTAAGTCAATTTGTTAAGGGTTGAACCCTAACTAGATCACAAAATCAGCACTTTGATTGTTTCAACAACCTATTATGATTGGACCTTCAATTGATCCAATTCTCTTAACCCTAGACCTACAAATGGTCTTGGGTGATAAACAAACGGTCTTGAGACCGTTTGAGTGATCTCAAAACAATTTTGAAACCGTTTGGGCCACTCAACCCAAACTTCAACATGATCGGTCCAATGAAATCAGCAATGAACCCGATTAGGGTTTAGGTGATTAAAGTGCCTTCAACTTGTGATTTGCTTGGAATTAGTTAATGATTATTTGTAGGTGATTAATTCATAATGTGTCCAACAGACCCTGAAATGGTCAACGTCTGGTCAAACCTCCCAAACGGTCTTGGAGACCGTTTGAATCTAAACGGTCTTGCAAACTGCATGAATCCAAACGATTTTGAAACCGTTTGGTTCCAAACGGTTTTGCAAACCATTTAGACCAAATGTGCAAGACCGCTTGGTGAAGTTACATTGGTAATCACACCCATCTTCTTCTACCTCTAGATCAAGGTCGGTTCTTCACGGTTTTGCTTGCAAGAAAGCAAGGAAGGATGGGGGAAAGAAGAACAAGCTACTTTTGCAAGAATGAAAGATGCATAACAAAGTTTAAGGGTTTAGAGTTATAAAAACCGCCTTAAAGTCGGTTCTAGAGCTCCAAGCATCCAAGATTTAATGGCGTCTTGAGCTCCACAGTTCGTCCAAGGTTGTTTCTGCAAGAATTGGTAGGAAAGGATGGCTAGAAAGAAGAACTAGATAAGAAAAGCTAGCAAACCAACCTTGCACCATGAATTCTTCCATGAATCCGAGCTAAAAGGCAAACAAAGCTTACCCCAAACCTTCTTGGCCATTCTCCTCTGCTCCAGAGCTCCGTCCTTAGTCAGTCCAAGCAAGAAGATAAGAAGAGAAGTGAAGGAAACAATCCTTGCTAAGTAAAGAAAGGTGTATATATACTTTGGGTGAAAATTCAAGATAAGGACACTTGTTTCCTCATTTTTCAACTATATCCTTCTCTCCTTTTTGGGAACACCCCTCCTTCTCTTTACTTGAGCAAAACTCTTTCTTAAACTAAGGTCTAGAGGAAAGGAAGCCAAACATACTACTATGTTGCACACATAAAGGGTCATTTTGCTTACAACTTGCTTATTCAATTATAAGGGTTATCCATCTTATTTGATTATTCAAATGAAGCTCCCTCTTCGTCATTCTTACTATAATTGATGCCAAAAGTCATAAAAGATACTCTAGAGGATATATTTTGCATGTTACACCCCATGTTCTGGGTAAATTGCACTTTACTCCAAAACTACGGTTTAAGGCACATGGATTGCTCCACAAGCTGCATCTTGGTGCCCAAGCTTGGAGGATCCATAACACTTCACCATATTCACTCTTATGATGTCTCAACATCAGATGAACATCTAAACATGTGCAATTTACAAGTTAACCCCTTTAATTGGGTAATTTGCAGATAGGTCCCTGTATTAAAAAATAATATTACGACATTGTTCAAAAAGGGTAGAAATAGAAATATATGTTCCTCAGAGGGTTTAATTACATACCAAAAGATAATCACAAGCATCTAATTACATAATTAAGCAAAACACCTAGGGTTAGTTCATAACCCAGGTCAGGGATGTTACAAATTAATTATCCACCCCTTATAAGGATTTCGTCCCCGAAATCAACAAAACATATTAAGAGAAAAGAGCAGGGTATTTCCTTCTCATCTCCTCCTCTAGTTCCCAAGTGGCTTCTTCAACACCATGATGATTCCGGAGGACTTTAACAAGACTTATATCTTTGTTTTTTCAACTTTTTAATTCTGTTATCATGGATTGACACTGGTCCTTCCTCGTATGACATATCGTCATTCAATTCTACTTCCATAGGTTATAGAACTGACTCTGTATCAGGGTGACATTTCTTCAACATAGAAACGTGGAACACAGGGTGTAACCTCTATAACTCTGGTGGCAACTCTAGTTTATAGGCTACTTTTCCAATCCGTTCAATGATTGGATAAGGCCCCATAAACCTAGGAGCTAACTTCCCTTTTCTTCCAAATCTCAGAACTCCCTTCCAAGGTGAAACTTTGAGATACACTCTATCTCCAACCTGGAACTCCAAAGGTCTACGATGCTTGTCAGCATAAGATTTCTGCCTATCCTGTGCAGTCTTGATCTATTGTTGTATTACTTTAATCTTTTCTGTGGTCTGCTGCACAAGATCATGACCTAACCGTTGATATTCACTGGTTTTGTGGGCTCTGATCTCCAAACCATAACATAAACACGATTAAAACTTAGCGGAAGCGAATCGGTAATCAGCGGAAGACAAAAATCATGGGAAATTAAAACTTTTCGTGACAAGAGCTTGAATCCATAAAAGCTTCTTTCATAAAGAGAGATAAACTGTTTACATCTCAGGATAATTACTTCTCGAGTAATTATATACATCAAGATACAAAATCTCAAGATCACTATACAAAAGACTCCAAGACCTGAGAGTACAGAGGACACATAGGACTGACTCTAACTACACCACATGGCAGGACAAATCTCCACCTGAGATTATGCTGCCCCTGGTGCTGCTGCTGCTGAGACTGGTCACCTATAGGCTGGTTCCTTCGTCTCCGACGTCCACCTAAAAAGTTGAAGCCTACGGGGTGAGACAATTATACATAATTGTCCCAGCGAGAGTTATAACTCTTCGCCAGAAGCTTTATTATAACATCAAAGATTATTTTAAACAGTAAAGCCTTCAAAGCATTCTATAACAGTTGCAGGTATAACAAGATCTCTACAATTTAGGAGATATGGAGAATATCAACATTATTGCAATGTAACATCAACCAACTAACTTGGAGTCATCTCTAACAAGTTATACTACATGGTTGATTATGTTTTACAAACAACATTATGCCTTGTGGAGATGAGGCTTACCACTCATACTCCAACTGATCGTTGAGAAGCCGCATCAGTATCATACATAGGTCATTAAGAGAGCCGGATTCTCATGACCTTCACCTTCCTCAGTCAGTAAGAGGATCACTTGTAGGACATCTCATGTCTCTACTACTATAGCTCACCAGGGTAAACTGGTCCTTCGCTATTCTAGAGTCACAGTGGCGTTCTGTACTCTCTTCGTCATCAGGAGGTTTCATATTTACCTACCACTGATACGGATATCTGTGCTTTCTTCATCATCAGGAGGTTTCATGTTTACCTACCACTGATACGGTATGGAACTATAGTGAAGGATGGATGGATTCCACATCTACATCACTTTCCTACACTAGGATGTAAGGTTCTACACATCCATGTACCCCACATACTCAAAAGTATGTGCTCCAGGAGTTCCCTAAGGAAAACCTGTTTCACCATCACTTAATTTCTGACAATGATGGATCTATGAGCAGGGCTCTACATTATACTTGATTAGTTAGGTACATTCAATATTCTTTAACAGCATACATTGTTCTTCAAACAATAACAGTAGCATAGCAGCTATAAAAAAAGAATACTAAATGTAACAGGCCTAACTCATATCAATCATTATTTCTCATTATCCTCATCACAAGTCATCTCTAAGGCATGACCTTGATGGTATTCATGGCTCTCATAGCCCATTATCAGCATAGGATGCCACTGGCAAGGCATCAGATTACTTTACTTATTCATAAGGCTAACAGCATGCCTTTAATGAATATAACATCAACATCCATACCTAGATATGATTACCTTCATATCAGAACCTGCATGGTTAATACATCTGATAAAGGTAATGCAACAATAAGGAATGTACTTCCTACTCTTGTTATAAGAGTTAAATCTTTAATTTAAATCAAATAGAGTTTATTGCTCAAAAGCATGCCATTACCCTTGAATTAGGGTTTACTATTCACATTACATGTCATCACCCTTGAATTAGGGTTTACTATTCACATCAAGGTGAATTAAACTCATAACATCATCATGTATGAGTAACATCTTCATTGATGCTCTTAGATTAGTTAAGAGTTCATTATTTATTATAATTAGGGTTTCTATGACCTTACACGGGTGGACCATACCCTAATTATGCTCACTTATGTGCATTGGAGATGCTTTACTTGAGTTTCCACTTAAAAAGGGTACTTTCTCTCTCTAGAAGTACTTTCTCTCTCTAGAAGTACTTTCTCTCTCATCATAATGCTAGGTGATGTCAACATCACTCTAAAACAGGTTGGATTGAGTCATCATAGGCTAACATAGCCAAAAGCATCACCATTATGTGATTAGAGTTACTTTCTCTCTCTAGGGTACTTTCTCTTTCATCATACTAATGGTTGATGATAACATTAGACTAGATCAAGTTAGATCGAGTCATTATGACTAAAAACATCATTCTCATGTAATTAGGGTTTGAATTGAGCAAGGTATAACTTAATTGACCCTTCAGGGGTATTTTGGTAATTCACCCCATTGATCATCATTATGGTCAAAACCTTAGTTAATTAACCCCTTACTATCCTAGATTATCATTAGGTTTGATTTGGGCAATATTGAACCATTTACATCATCAAATGATTGAATGAGGTCAACCTTGAATCACATTGATTGATTTCAATCATTAATCATCAATTGAGTTGAGATCGGTTGAAAGTGTTGACCGTTTGCCCACTTTGACTTTCCAAGACCGCGAGCCTCCTTCTAACCTCAAGACCGTGAGCCCCCTTAGGCTTCAAGACCGCGAGCCATCAGGCATTCAAGACCGCGAGCCATCATGCATTCAAGACCGCGAGCCATCATGCATTCAAGACCGCGAGCCATCATGCATTCAAGACCGCGAGCCATCATGCATTCAAGACCGCGAGCCATCATGCATTCAAGACCGCGAAGACTCCAATTGAGGTTAAGACCGCGAGGGTCATGAAGACCGTTTACCTAGTTTGACCTTAGGACCGCGAGGCCCTTCGCGGTCTTGAGACCGCGAGCCTCCTCTCGGTCTTGAGACCGTGAGCCCCCTCACGGTCTTGAGACCGCGAGCCCTCTCACGGTCTTGAGACCGCGAGGCTCTCATGGTCTCAGCCGCTTGGTCCTTCAATCAAGACTCAAAGATGCAACCGATAATGTCAATCGAGGTTGAAGCCTTCAAAAGGTCCCATCTATGTTGACCACCTATGGATTGGGTTAATTAAGGTTATGATTAACCAATTGGTCATTCAATTGACCCTCAATTGTTGACCAATTATGATTGAAATCGATTCAATTGGGATCTATCAATGTTCACCCATCACCACTCAACAATGTGCATCAACACAAGGTTGAACCCTTCAATTGAGCTCCAATTGGGCCCAAACTTGGCCCAAACGGTCTTGAGGTCATGTGGGTGGACCCCACATGGTCTTGAGACCGTTTGCCCAAGATTTCATCAAAATCTAAGGTGATTTGATAGGGGTTTAACCATGATTGAGTCACAAAACAGAATTTTGATTAAATTGATAACTTATTTGCAATTGGGTCCTCAATTGGTCAAATTACTCAACCCTAGACCTTCAAACGGTCTTGGGTGATTGTCCTCTCGGTCTTGAGACCATTTGGATGAGTTCCAAACGGTCTTGAGACCGTTTGCCCATCAAATTTTTGGATTCTAGTGCAAATTCATCAAGGTCTGACCCATTGAGTTGATGATCATGTCAATATTTTATTGCAATGTAATTTGGTGTAGTTGTACCTTCAATTGGTCAACTATCCTTGACCCCAGACCTCCAAACGGTCTTGGTTGATCGCCCTCGCGGTCTTGAGACCGTTTGGTGACCCCCAAACGGTCTTGAGACCGTTTAGGTCAATTAACCCTAAAAACCCTAATTAGGTCACCATAATTTCAGTACTGATTTTACCTAGGGTTAGCCCTAGTATTCACCCTTCAACTCTTAGCCCGTTTGGAATTAGACCATCAAACTTGGTGAGTTGTTAATTAACATAATTTTGAACAGTAATCTCATACGGTCAACGCTTAGTCAACGACCTTACATGGTCTTGAGACCGTTTGCCCAAAAAGGCAATTTCAGACCGTTTGAAAATCAGGAATAAATTCAAATAAAGTTGTTACTTAAAAAGGTCATATCTCCCGATTCCCTTGGAGTTAGCCTCTTAAATTTTGAGGGTAATTATCCTATATAATTAGGAACAAATTTATTATACGGTCCAAGCTCGGTCAACGGGGCCAAACGGTCTTGGAGACCGTTTTCTCTATCGCGGTCTCGAGACCGTTTGCTCACCTCGCGGTCTTGAGTCCGAGAGAGCAAACTTTTGAGACCGTTTAAGGAAGTGAAAAGCGGTGGGATTTTCTTGGAAATCACGCCTTCATCTCCTAGCTCAAGAACAGTACGAATATCCCATGGGTTTGCTTGCAAAATAGCAGGGAAAAGTAGGGAAACACTAAGAGCTATCATCAAAACGCATATAAAGATGCACATAGTAAAGCATGGGTTTAGAGTTATAAAACCCGCCTAAAGCTTGCTTCTTGAGCTCCAAGCTTTCAAGATCCAAGCTCTAATGGCGTCCTTGAGTTCCCTCAGGTTGGCCAAGGTGAAAACTCCAAGGAAGGATGAAAAGAGACGGCTATAAAGGTAGGGTTTCAAGAGTTAGCCATGAAGATGACCTTGAATTCGAGTTTTAACCATGGAATTAGGCAAGAAGAGGGGTTTAAACCTACCTGGTACCCCTTGGTCGTCCTCCTTAGCTCCAAGGCAGTCCTTGGTCGTCTTTGGTGAAATGAAACAGTAAGGGAACGAAGGGTGAGTTCCCTTGCAACTAAGGGAAGGAGAGCTTATATACATGGGGTAGGATTTTCAACATTAGTTCATAAGTTGTCCATAATTCCAATTAGGTCCCTCCTTTACTTGATCGTCCCTTGCTCTTTATTCTAAGGACAAACCTTCTCTTAAGGTCTTAGGAAAAGAAGGTAAAGGAGAGCAAGCTAATACTGAGGTACATATATAAAGAAATATTACACATATACCCTGATTATTCAATCACAAGGCATGTCTCATAACTTGATAATTCAATTGAGGTGACTTCCTCATCATTTCTTCTCTAAATGATGGCAAAAGTCTAAAAAGATACATTAGATGACATATTTCACAATTTGTATCCCTTAATTTGGGTAAATTGCATTTTACCCCAATTTAAGGTTTCAAGCACTGGGATTGCTTCCACAGCTGCACCTTGGTGCCCTAGCTTGGGAAATCCCTCAAACTTTACCAAAAAGATTCTCATGATGTCTCATCATTAGAGGAACATCTCAACATGTGCAAATTGCAAACTAACCCTTTTAACTGGGTAAATTGCACATAGGTCCCTGTATATCAAAACAATGCTACAACTTTAAATAAAAAGGAGCAAATACTGAAATATATGTTTCTGAGAAACTTAATTACATACTCAGAGTTAATCACAAAGATTTAATCACATATTTAGGAAAAATACCTAGGGTTAACTCATAACCCAGGTCAGGGATGTTACAGGTTTCATACCAACATAAAGGTGATCTACAACGTCTACCATACAAAGCTTCATAAGGTGCCATATCAATGCTATGTTGATAGCTATTGTTGTAGGCAAACTCTATTAAGCTTAGGTGCATATCCCAACTTCCTGTAAACTGAAGAACACATGCTCTTAATAGGTCTTCCAAGGTCTGTATAGTCCTATTCGACTTTCCATCAGTCTGAGGATGAAAGGTTGTACTAAACCTTAACTGGGTGCCTAAAGCTTTATGAAGTCGCTCCCAAAAATGACTCATAAACTGGGGACCTCTGTTTGAAACTATAGTGACTGGAACTCCATGCAGTCACACTATGTCTTGAACATACAGCTGTGCTAGCCTCTCAGCAGAATAGATTGTTTTAACAGGAAAGAAATGCGCTGTCTTCGTCAACCTATCAACTATTACCCAAATGGAATCATGCCCTTTTCTTATTCTGGGTAGACCAACAACAAAGTCCATGGTTATATGATCCCACTTCCACTGTGGTATGGGTAAAGGTTGCATTGCTAGTGCTTGATCCACTAGATACATCATGGTTGCCCTAAATTCCCCAACAGTGATTCCTAAGGAAGGATTCCTTATCATGGTTGGATTAGCTAGGGGGATCTTAGGTAATTGTCCCTCTCTTGATTGCTCCTCTACACCTCTTCTCGGTGTAGCATTGTTGCTCTTTGCAGCAAACTCCTCGTCTGATCCAGTCATCTTCAAGTTCTTCTCCTCCTCTGTGACTAGAAGATACCATCAGATACACTGGATGACACTAGAACAGACTCTACTACCTTGGTACTATGTCTCTGTAGACTCAGCGAACCTAGAGCTCTGATACCACTAAATTGTGGTGAAGGAATCGATAAATCACGATGTAAACTCAGCGGAAGCGGTTTATTAGCAGCAAAATATGAAAAATCACTAAAAATTAAAACTTTTTGGAAAGAGATCTTTAAAACATAAAACACTTTTTATAAGAAACAAGATAAACTATTTGCAGCATGGTTAAACATTACATCTCTGTGGAATCACCTCTCGAGTGATTATATACATCCATTGCCCTGTTAACTGTACAAGGCAAGATACAAAATCTCGAGGCTTAAATCCAAAAACCTCAAACCTACTGACTCCTAGGACCTGAGAGTACAGAGACGACATAAGACATGCTATCTACAAGACTGGACAGTCAGTATCTCCACCTGAGATTCACTGATGCCCCTGGTGTTGCTGCTGCTGATACTGCTCACCCTCGGATTGGTTTCTCCGACCTCGACGTCCACCTAAAAAGTCGAAACCTACGGGGTGAGACAATTGAATAATTGTCCCAGCGAGAGTTATAACTCTCCGCCAGAAAGCAATATAACTTTAAAACATTCAACAACATGCTTAGGATTAAGTAAAGCAACTATTACTCAAGAAATCATTACAATATTAGGATATGAAGAACATGTATACTAGTTACTGGACTAGAATATTATAAACAATGTGACATCAATCATTGTTTCTCGTAGTTCAATCTAAGCAGATATGCTACGCGGCTGATTATGTTTTACAAACATTATTATGCCCTGCGGAGATGAGGTATACCGCTCATACTCCAACCGACCATTACTAAATCGAGTCGGTATCATACATAGGTCATCAAAAGAGCCGGATTCTTATGACCTCATCTTCCTCAGTCAGTGTGAGGATCAATATGCAGGACATCTCGTGTCTCTGCTATAATAGCTTTCCAGGGTATTCTGGCAACTTCGCTATTAGAGTCATAGTGGCGTTCTGTACTCTCTTCTTTATTGAAAGATCTCTTGTTTATTTCACATCGATGTGGCATTAAAGATTCCCTCGGGAGATTAGTGATACATCATCCCGACATAAACACATAATGAAGGATTGATGGATTAAAGTACATCTTACATCAATTCCTACATCAGGACGTGAGGATATTCACGTCGATAAACCCCCACATACTCAAAAGTATGTGATCTAGGAGTTCCCTTAGGAAAACCTGTTTCACCATCATTTGGCTTCTGACAATGATGGATCTATGATCATGGCTCTACATGATATGATTATACTTGATTATTAAGATACATTTCAAAAATTCGAATCCCACGGGGTGAGACAATTGAATAATTGTCCCGACGAGAGTTATAACACTCCGCCAAAAGCTTTGTTATAGCAAAGAAAGAATAACATAAGCAATATAACTTTAAAACATTCAACAGCAGGCTTAGGATTAAGTAAAGCAACTATTACTCAAGAAATCATTACAATATTAGGATATGAAGAACATGTATACTAGTTACTGGACTAGAATATTATAAACAATGTAACATCAATCATTGTTTCTTGTAGTTCAATCTAAGCAGATATGCTACGCGGATGATTATGTTTTACAAACATTATTATGCCCTACTGAGATGAGGTATACCGCTCATACTCCAACCGACCATTACTAAATCGCATCGGTATCATACATAGGTCATCAAAAGAGCCGGATTCTTATGACATCATCTTCCTCAGTCAGTGTGAGGATCAACATGTAGGACATCTCATGTCTCTTCTATAATAGCTTTCCAGGGTATTCTGGCAACTTTGCTATTAGAGTCACAGTGGCGTTCTGTACTCTCTTCGTTATCGAAAGATCTCTTGTTTATCTCACATCGATGCGACATTAAAGATTCCCACAGGAGATTAGTGATACATCATCCCGACATAAACACATAATGAAGGATTGATGGATTAAAGTACATCTTACATCAATTCCTACATCAGGACGTGAGGATATTCGCGTCCATAAACCCCCACATACTCAAAAGTATGTGATCCAAGAGTTCCCTTAGGAAAACCTGTTTCACCATCATTTGGCTTCTGACAATGATGGATCTATGATCAGGGCTCTACATGATATGGTTATACTTGATTATTAAGATACATTTCAGCATTCTTTTAACATCATGCATGTTTTCAAACATTAATCATTAGAACAACATCTATGAAAGAAGAATACTAAATGTATCAAGTCTAACTCACATCAGTTATCATTTAGATACCATTTCTTAACCATCTCATCATATGATTCAGGAACATGGTTATTCAAACCCTCATATTATCATAACACTTGCTACCAAGTAACATATAAGCATCAAGTCATCTAACAACATGACCTTGATTAAAGCAATGTATATACTTCTCACATATCATTAGTCTTAAAGCTTATAAATATTTTCAAGGAATATGACATCATAACCCTTACCTGGCTATGATCACCTCATAATATTAACCTGCATGACTAATACAATTAAGGACATGCATATATAACAGTATTAGCATAATACCAAAACTTTTCAATTTCCTTATAGGACACCACGGTTGTGCTTCCTTGCATGGTTGTGCAAGGGGAAGCTACCATGGTCGTGCTCCTTAGCACGGTTGTGCTGATCAACAACATACCTTGATTTGTTTCTAGGGTTAGGGTTCATTTACCTCATTTAGGGATATTAAACACCTTTAGCTTACAAGGCATAAAGGTTCCTAATGTTATGATTCATTCATAGGGTTTCATGCTTAAGGGCATAACACAGAATTATTCCATTCATCACATCACCCTAGATTAGGGTTTACTATTCACATCACATGGTATTACCCTAGAATTAGGGTTTACTATTCACTTCATAGTGAATTGAGCTCATAGAACCATCATGTATGAATATTATCATCATTAATGCCTTCAAATTAGGTTAGGATTCACTAACCATCATAATTAGGGTTTCTATGATCTCACTATGAAGGATCATACCCTAATAATGTGCATTCATTCATATTGAAGGTATTTTACTTGATTGTCACCCATATTAGGAGTCTTCTCTCTCCTCTTATTATTAGGTGATGTTTACATCACTCTAGATTAGGTTAGGTCAAGTCAACTTTGATTAACATAAGCCAAGTTATCACCATTATGGTCATTAGGGTTTACTTGGTCAAGAGGTGTTATCTACTTGAACCCTTCAAGGTTACTTTAGTAATGTCCACCATTGATCATAGTATACATCAATCAACTAATTACTTGTTCCCTTAATGTCTGTAGGTATCATTAGGGTTTAGGTTAATCAACCATTGAACCATCTAAGCCTTTAGAACATTAAGTATTAAGCAATCTTGACCTTAAAAGACCCCAAACGGTTTTGAACTTTCAACCTCCAAACGGTTTTGAAACCGCATGGAAGGGTTGACCGTTTGGTACCTTTGAGTTTCCGGACCACATGGACAAGTTCATATTCAAGACCGTTTGCTCTAGGTGAGGTCTAAACTATTTGGTCACATTGACCGTTTGGTCAAGTTTGACTTTGAAACCGTTTGAGCAAATCAGCCTTGAAACTGCATGACCTTAAACGGTTTGAAACCGCATGGCTCCAAACGGTTTTGAAACCGTTTGGTCCCAAACGGTCTTGAGACCATTTTCCCCCAAACGGTCTTGAGACCGTTTGGATTCAAATGGTCTTGAGACCGTTTGGTCCAAACATCTCAAAACCGCATGGACCTAAAAGTGCATCAATACTTGCAATTGAGTTAGGGTTTTCAATGTTGAACCCCTCAATTGTTTATGCCAAGGTTAACCACTTATCAATTGAGCCAATTAGGTTAATAATTAACCAATTGGACACTCAATTGATCCTTAATTTGTCACCAATTAGGGTGGGAACCAATTGAATTAGGGTTTGAAATCGATCAACCTTCAACATTCATCAACATGAGTCTAATTAAAGTTGAACCCATTGAACCATCATCCAATTGGGCCATGTCCTGACCCCAAACGGTCTTGGGATCGTTTGGACATCCTCCAAACGGTCTTGATACCTTTCCCCAAAGTTTCATAAAAAATTAAGTCAATTTGTTAATGGTTGAACCCTAACTAGATCACAAAATCAGCACTTTGATTGTTTCAACAACCTATTATGATTGGACCTTCAATTGACCCAATTCTCTTAACCCTAGACCTCCAAACGGTCTTGGGTGATCACCAAATGGTCTTGAGACCGTTTGAGTGATCTCAAAATGGTTTTGAAACCGTTTGGGCCACTCAACCCAAACTTCAACATGATCGGTCCAATGAAATTAACAATGAACCCGATTAGGGTTTAGGTGATTAAAGTGCCTTCAACTTGTGATTTGCTTGGAATTAGTTAATGATTATTTGTAGGTGATTAATTCATAATGTGTCGAACAAACCCTCAAACGGTCAATGCCTGGTCAAACCTCCCAAACGGTCTTGGAGACCATTTGAATCTAAACGGTCTTGCAAACCGCATGAATCCAAACGGTTTTGCAAACCGTTTAGACCAAATGTGCAAGACCGTTTGGTAAAGTTACATTGGTAATCACTCCCATCTTCTTCTACCTCAAGATCAAGGTCGGTTCTTCACGGTTTTGCTTGCAAGAAAGCAAGGAAGGATGGGGGAAAGAAGCACAAGCTACTTTTGCAAGAAAGAAAGATGCATAACAAAGTTAAAGGGTTTAGAGTTATAAAACCCGCCTTAAAGTCAGTTCTAGAGCTCCAAGCTTCCAAGATTTAATGGCGTCTTGAGCTCCACAGGTCGTCCAAGGTTGTTTCTCGAATAATTGGTAGGAAAGGATGGCTAGAAAGAAGAACTAGATAAGAAAAGCTAGCAAACCAACCTTGCACCATGAATTCCTCCATGAATTCGAGCTAAATGGAAAACAAAGCTTACCCCAAACCTTCTTGGCTGTTCTCCTGTGCTCCAGAGCTCCGTCCTTAGTCAGTCCAAGCAAGAAGATAAGAAGGGAAGTGAAGGAAATGATCCTTGCTAAGTAAAGAAAGGTGCATATATACTTTGGGTGAAAATTCAAGATAAGGACACTTGTTTCCTCATTTCTCAACTAGATCCTTCTCTCCTTTTTGGGAACGCCCCTCCTTCTCTTTACTTGAGCAAAACTCTTTCTTAAACTAAAGTCTAGAGGAAAGGAAGACAAACATACTACTATGTTGCACACATAAAGGGTAATTTTGCTTACAACTTGCTTATTCAATTATAAGGGTTATCCATCTTATTTGATTATTCAAATGAAGCTCCCTCTTCATCATTCTTACTCTAATTGATGCCAAAAGTCATAAAAGATACTCTAGAGGATATATTTTACATGTTACACCCCAGGTTCTAGGTAAATTGCACTTTACTCCAAAACTATGGTTTAAGGCACATGGATTGCTCCACAAGCTACATCTTGGTGCCCTAGCTTGGAGGATCCATAACACTTCATCATATTCACTCTTATGATGTCTCAACATCAGAGGAACATCTAAAAATGTGCAATTTGCAAGTTAACCCCTTTAATTGGGTAATTTGCACATAGGTCCCTGTATTACGAAACAATATTACAACATTGTTCAAAAAGGGCAGAAATAGAAATATATGTTCCTCAGAGGCTTTAATTACATACCAAAATATAATCACAAGCATATAATCACATAATTAAGAAAAACACCTAGGGTTAGTTCATAACCCAGGTCAGGGATGTTACACTAGTTATTTAACTAGAACATTATAAACAATGTAACATCAATCATTATTTCTCGTAGTTCAACCTAAGCAGTTATGCTACACGACTGATTATGTTTTCCAAACATTATTTTGCCCTGCGGAGATGAGGTATACCACTCATACTCCAACCGACCATTACGAAATCGCGTCGGTACCATACATAGGTCATCAAAAGAGCCGGATTCTTATGACCTCATCATCCTCAGTCAGTGTGAGGATTTACATGCAGGACATCTTGTGTCTCTGCTATGATAGCTATCCAGGGTATTCTAGCAACTTCACTATTAGAGTCAGAGTGGCGTTCTATACTCTCTTCGTCATCGAGGGATCTCTTGTTTATCTCTCATCAATGCGGCATTAATGATTCCCTCGGGAGATTAATGATACATCATCTCGGCATAGACATGTAATGAAGGATTGATGGGTTTAAGATACATCCTACATCAATTCCTACATTAGGACGTAAGGATATTCACGTCCATAATCCCCCATATACTCAAAAGTATATGTTCCAGGAGTTCTCTTAGGAAAACATGTTTCACCATCATTTGGTCTCTGACAATGATGGATCTATGGTCAGGGCCCTACATGATATGATCATACTTGATTATTTAAGTACATTTTAGCATTATTTTAGCATCAAGCATGTTTTCAAACATAAACAATTAAAACATATGCTATAGAAGAAGAATACTAAATGTATCAAGTTTATTTCACATCAGTTATCATTTCTTAACCATCTCATCATTATGGTTCAAGAACATGGGTGTTTAAACCCTTAAATCATCACAAGTCATCTAATAGCATGACCTCAATTGTAGCAATGTAAATATTACTCAAGGCTCTTACGGCCCATCATTCTCATATGTTACCTTTTAAACCATGCAACATAGTATATCATTTATTCATAAAGCTTATAACATGCTTTCAATGAATAAAACATCATAACTCTTACCTGGCTATGATTACCTCTTGCTAACAACCTGCATGACTAATATAATTGAAGACATGCATATATAACAATACCAGTACAATACCAATTCTTTTCAATTCATTCATAGAACACCACGAACGTGCAAAGGGAAGCTACCACGGCCGTGATCCATAGCATGGTCGTGCTATCAACATCATACCATGACCATGTTACATCACCATGGTTGATTTCTAGGGTTAGGGTTTATTCAACTCAATTAGGGTTATTAAACCCCTTTGACTTATAAGGCATAAGGATTTCTCATATTATAATTCATTCAAAGGGTTTCATACTTAAAAGCATAACCAAACTTAGGGTTAAAGTACCCTACCTTTCATTAATCAGGGTTTCCTATTCACATTATCAGTTCAACCCTAATATAATACTCCACTACCCTTGGGAGCATTCAAAGATATTATAAGTGTTTGATTTCGGTTATTGTACTCATCATGTATCATTAATGATCATCACTTCTAAGTATTATCCCATTCCTCATATGATGCATATATCATATATCAGAATTATCCAATTATCTATAATGATATAGGTTTAAACATTGTTGATATAGGATAAATCATCATCAACTATTCTAGGTATCTTCATATTCAGGATGTTATCTACATCATGCTTTAATATACATCATTTCTAAGAGTTTGATGCCCATTATTATTGTAAGGTGTAAAATCTATTACTCATTCATAGGGATGTTTGGATCTAGGCATCTTACCTCTTAAATCCTTATTTATTGAAATTACCACATTTATCATTCACAGGGTTCACTAACCCTATTCTATATGTTTATGACATAATCATCTTATTTAATTTATTTTAGCTCCACCTCACCTTATTGTACTTTCTAGTAAACCATCTCAAGGTTTTCATGATTAATAAGCCATAAGTTAAGCTTGCTATTCATCATAATAAGGGGTTCCTATAACATCACCTCCAATTAGGGTTTCTATTCATATCACATCTCCCCTAGATTAGGTTTATGATTAATATCCCACCATTAGGGACTACTATTTCACATCATGTTATTCCCCTAGAATTAGGGTTTACTATTCACATTACATGATTTACCCTAAAATTAGGGTTTACTATTCACATAATAGTGAATTGAGGTCTTACCATCATTATTTATGAAGATTACTTCCATTAATACCTTCAAATTAAGTTAAGATTCATAATCTCCATAATTAGGGTTATCCATGATCTCCTTAAGAAGGATCATACCCTAATGGTGTGTATTGATACATTTTAAAGGTATCTTATTTGATTGTCATTGATATTAGGAGTTTTCTCTCTCCTCTTACTAATAGATGATGTTTACATCACTCTTGATTAGGTTAAGTCAACTCAACTTTCACTAACATAAGTCAAGTCATCACCATTAAGGTCATTAAGGTTTACCTGATCAAGGGTACTAGTCACACTAACCCACTAAGGGTACTTTTGTAATCTTCATCATTGACCCTAACATACATTATTTCACTAATTACTTAACCCCTTAATGACTTAAGGTGTCTTTAGGGTTTAGATTTAACAACCATTGAACCATATAAGTGTTGGGTTTTGTGGAGAAAACATGCGCGGCGGAAGCAACTAAATCCACGCAACCCGTAACAGGATCTCGTCGATAACAACGTATTCAGAAATAGGTTTGCGGGATATACCTTATCACGGAGCAAGTCCGACGATGTCCCGCTGCACGACGGTGCAACGCTGCTTGTCAAACACGGACGGATCTTCTCTCCCGTTCGCTGTCGCAGGTTGATCCGGCGATGCTCCTTTGCGGCGGTGACGTACGTTGCTCGCAGCACGTATAGGTGGTCGTCGACGTCCTCCGAACGCAAGCGTCAAGGCATCTACATCTCTACTTCGTCCACGCGGATGGACGGAACTCCATGTCGCGCTTCTCAAGCCGGTGGGAAGGAGCGTGTCTCTACGGCGGCGTGCTAGCGGCGTGTTGCTCTCCTTTCTCTCCTAAGGACGGCGACGACTAGGTTTACGTACGTGAGCGTAAACGGAAAAACCTCTCTCTATCTTATATAGATATGGGCCGTCGATCCTCCTTTAAATAGGATACCAAGGGAAGTAGGGTTTCCTAAACCCATCAGTAAACAGAAACGTTGCGTTAATTAAAACGCTCGTGGATTAATTAGAATATTCTGGAATTCATTAATTAACCAAATAATCACATTAATTGATTAATTAATATCCGACTCCATGCAATCGCTTGGGATGGCTCTACGGGCATACATATACCAACAGAATCCCACTTGCACTCAGAGCCAGTCACTCCAATATTATTCTAATCCATTACATAAACATTTTAGTAATCAATGTTATTCGGAGCAATTCCAATCAAATCCACAATTATACTCCTATTCTAATACATCCTATGCGTGTGACTCGGTAGGCTCCAAATTACGTTGGCAGTGATATCCATAATCATATTATGATTTCACAAACAATGATTGGTATCTAGCAAGACTTCATTGCTACCCAAGTAATTGGAGAAGTTGGAGAACAACTTAACCTATCATTCATGATTGGTGTTATAGTTATTGTATAGTTCCTTTGTCGCTGATATCCAGATTGAACTCAAGTCATGGAAATGTTATCCTTTTCAACATTCAATCCATGTTCCTTGAACTAGAGCAGACTGTCTGAGATATATGTAAGCTCAATATCACATATTGACTCACATCAGCATGGCCATGCATTTCTCAGTCTCGCTTATCAAGTGGCCGGAATATCAAACTCCAGTAGGAAGGACAAATTCCATCTACATCACTCACAGTCATCCCCATGTGTCACAGTGCACCCAAGCACCATCTTTATAGCAATCCTTATTCAGGACCACGGTGGATGATGTCAAAGTACACCGAACGACATGTGGTAAGTGTAGTGACTTCAGGTCTAAGAACCACAATCACCACCATCATTATGAGGTGTGACTCTAACTACCAATCATGGTATCCATGTGTCACTCTCAAGGTGGGTCTGTCCAATACACTATTCTCTAACAAGTATCTATGTATTTGGTTTGATATCTCCATATCATGGATAATGAGATTCTTCCATCAACCAACATACATTCTAATCTTATGTGTTATTGATGTCTATGGATATTTCCACAATAACAACCGATTAGGGACAAAACAAGAATACATACTCTTAGCATACATATGATCTCACTGTTCAGGTCATCAACCCAAAGACATATGTCATTGAGTATATTATTATATAGACAACTATAAGTTTTATGGTCATCTCACAATATAAAACACAAACATATAGATTGGAAACTTGCCTTTATTGATATGATCAATGTAGTATTACAAATCGTTTACATAGTATTCCATTACAATCATCGAATGATACTCTCTATGGGCATACATACCAACAAATTCTCACTTACACTTATACCCAATCACTCATGAATCTCAATCCAAGTGATCGAACATGTCCGTCATGTTTCTGCTGTGAAAGTGCTTTTGTGAGCGGGTCAGCCACATTGCTTTCTGTAGGTACTCTGCAAATCTTCATATCTCCTCGTTGTACGATCTCTCGTATGAGATGGAACCGCCGTATAATATGTTTGGAATGTTGGTGCGATCTTGGTTCTTTAGCTTGTGCAATTGCTCCATTGTTGTCGCAAAACAACTCCATTGCATCACCAGCGCTTGGAACCACTCCAAGTTCAGAAATGAACTTCTTGATCCACATAGCTTCCTTTGCAGCATTAGATGCGGCAATATATTCGGCCTCTGTTGTAGAATCCGCAACCGTCTCTTGCTTGGAACTCTTCCAGCTTATAGCTCCGTTGTTCAGGCAAAACACAAATCCAAATTGCGATCTGTAGTCATCTTTGTCAGTTTGGAAGCTAGCATCGGTGTAACCCTTTACCACGAGCTCTTCCTCACCATCGTATACCAAGAATTGATCCTTAGTCCTTCTCAAGTACTTTAGGATGTTCTTTACGGCTGTCCAGTGACATTCACTTGGATCTGAGTGATACCGGCTCGTCATGCTCAAAGCATACGACACATCAGGATGAGTACATAACATTGCGTACATGATAGATCCAATTTCTGATGCATATGGAATCTCACTCATGCGTGCCCGTTCATCACATGAACTAGGACACTGGGCTTTAGAGATTGTAACCCCATGGGACATGGGCAAGTTACCTCTCTTAGAACCCTCCATGCTAAACCTCTTTAGCACCTTGTCAATGTATGTGCTCTGGCTTAGGCCTAGAAGCCTTCTAGATCTATCTCTATAGATCTTAATCCGAAGTATATAGGATGCTTCGCCTAAATCCTTCATAGAGAAAGTCTTCCCTAGCCAACCTTTTACTATCTGAAGAGTAGGGATGTCATTTCCCATCAATAGTATGTCATCCACATACAATATGAGAAATATGACTGTGCTCCCACTAACCCTTTTGTAAACACAAGGTTCATCTTCATTTTGACTAAAGCTAAACTTTTTGACTACTTCATCAAAACGTAGATTCCAGCTCCGAGATGCTTGCTTCAATCCATAGATTGACCTTTGTAGCTTACATACTTTATTGGCTTCCTTTGGATCGATAAAACCCTCAGGTTGTGTCATGTACACATCCTCGAGTAAATTCCCATTAAGGAATGCTGTTTTAACATCCATCTACCAAATCTCATAGTCATGATAAGATGCAATGGCAAGCATGATTCTGATGGATTTAACCATGGCAACTAGTGAGAAGGTCTCGTCATAATCAACACCTTGAATTTGACAGAATCCTTTAGCAACCAATCTACCTTTATAGGTTTGAACATTTCCATCCATGTCAGTCTTCTTCTTGAAGACCCACTTGCACCCTATGGGTCTTACCCCTTCGGGTGGATCCACCAAGGTCCATACCTTGTTGGTGTACATGGATTCCATTTCAGATCTCATGGCTTCGAGCCATTTCTCAGATTCTGGTCCCTTAGTAGCTTCTAGATAGGAAGTTGGCTCATCTGCTATGCCCAATTCGTCACTATCTTGAGTCACGAGAAATCCAAATCTCTCAGGCTCAAGTCGTGTCCTACTAGACCTACGAGGTTCCTGTGTTACATTTGGAACTTGAAATTCCACAACAACTTGTGAGTCTTCATGTTCCTTATGTACCTCCTCAGGTTCTCTGCTTTCTTGTTGGTCTTGAACTTATTCGAGCTCTACATTCCTCCCACTAATTCCTTTGGAAATAAATTCCTTTTCAAGAAATACAGCAGTCCTAGCAACAAACACTTTGTTGTCAGTTGGTGTGTAGAAGTAGTATCCCCGAGTTTCCTTGGGGTATCCAACAAAATAGCATTTTTCCGATTTGGGTCCAAGCTTTTCAGGAAATTGTTTCCTAACATAAGCTTCACATCCCCAAATATTTAACATAGACAAATTGGGACGATTCCCATTCCATATCTCATATGGTGTCTTTTGAACCGATTTGGAAGGTACACGGTTAAGTGTAAACGCTGCAGCTTCTAGAGCATATCCCCAGAATGATATTGGAAGTTCGGATGAACTCATCATTGATCGTACCATGTCTAATAATGTACGATTCCTTCTTTCTGACACACCATTATGTTGTGGTGTACCAGGTGGAGTCCATTGTGATACAATACCACAGTCTCTCAGAAGGTCCTCAAACTCTTGGCTTAAGTATTCACCACCTCGATCTGAACAGAGTGCTTTAATACTCTTACCAAGTTGCTTCTCTACTTCATTCATGAAAGTCTTGAACATTTCAAGAGTTTCTGACTTGTGTTTCATAAGATATACATAGCCATACCTACTGAGGTCATCAGTGAAGGTAATGAAGTATTGATAGCCTCCTCTAGCATTTGATCTAAAAGGTCCACATACATCAGTATGTATGAGCCCTAGCAGATCACTGGCTCTCTCACTGTGTCCAGTGAAAGGAGTTTTGGTCATCTTCCCTAATAAACATGCCTCACATGTCTCTAATGATTCAAAATCAAAAGAGTCTAGATAACCATCCTTATGGAGTCTAGATATGCGCTTCTCGTTTATGTGCCCAAGACGACAATGCCATAAGAATGTTTTGTTTGAGTTGTCAAGTTTTAACCTTTTAGTATTTACGTTATATATGCTAGTCTCAAGTTCTAACAAGTAGATACCATAAGACATAGGGGCATTGCCATAAAAGATCTCATCTTTAGATATAGAAATAATTCCATTCTTAATGTGAAATTCAAATCCACTCTTGTCCATACAAGATACAGAAATAATATTTCTATTAATGGCAGGTACGTAATAGCAATTCTCTAATTCTATTACAAGGCCCGTAGGCAAAGATAAACTAATAACTCCAACTGCAGTGGCAGCAACTCTTGCTCCATTAGCAACCCGTAGCTCGACTTGGCCCTTTCGTAAAGGCTTACTTCTTATCAGATCCTGCATATTAGAACATATGTGAGATCCACTTCCGATATCCAGTACCCATGATGAAGAAGTATTTAAGTTTATCTCAATAACGTATATACCTGAAGTGGAGATCTCTATCCCCTGCTTCTTCTTCCTCAGTTCCTCCAGGTAGAGAGGACAGTTTCTTTTCCAATGTCTAGGCTGGTGACAAGGGTGACAACTGCCTTCTTTGGAGATCCCACCTTTAGCTTTGAGCGCGGATGACTTTGGCTTCTGCCCAGCTTTAGAACTTTTCTTAGCCTTGCCTTTGCCTTTTGACTTTCCCTTTGTCTTGTTGATCATCATCACAGACTTGGGCTTGTCTTTCTTCATCTGTGCTTCAGCTGTCCTCAACATGCCCAACAATTCTGACAACGGCTTGTCAAAATTGTTCATGTTGTAGTTCATGACAAAATGATTATATGACTCAGGCAACGATTGTAGAATCACATCAGTGGCCAACTCTTGACCTAGAGGAAATCCCAGCTTGGATAGGCTTTCCACGTACCCAATCAAGGTGGGTATATGGGTGCCAACTGAGTCTCCCTCTTTCATCTTGCTTTTAAACAACGCCTTTGAGACATCATATCTCTCCTGTCTTGCTTGATGTTGATACATGTTCTTGAGATGTGTTACCATCTCCATGACATTCATGTTCTCATGTTGCTCTTGCAACTCATAGTTCATTGAGCACAACATTAGGCACTTGACATCCACGACATCATCAAGGTGCTTCTTGTAAGCATCCTTTTCAGCCTTGGGCGCATTTACGGCGGGCTCCTCTGGCTCTGGTGTTTCAAGGACATAGAGCTTACGCTCACGTGTGAGAACAATTCTCAACGTCCTAAACCGGTTTTGAAAGTTGGTTCTGGTAAGTTTGTCCTTCTCAAGGACTGATCGCAACGAGAAAGTGTGGGTGTTGGTTTCCATTTGATTGCTACAAAAGAAAATTTTGCATTTAGTCCAAAACATTTTGACTTGTAAAGATTTGATAAATGAGATTAATTAGGCCTTTAATTAATTACACTCCCACTATTTTATTCAAATTGATAGCCCTCACTATCAACTCGGAAGATTGCAACGCACAACCTTCTAGTGAGCCAAGACCCAAAATAAATGGATCAATGCCCAGCCAACGCCGGCGTCAAAGACCAAATACTAAGGTAGGCAACTTTTGCCAATTGCATCATATGCAACTCTTGGATAGATGATCATGTACAACTCCTTGCCATGATGCATCTGTGTGCCTCTAGGTACTTGATCCTATCAAGGTTCCCTAGTCAAGTCCAACCCATAAGCCAACACGATGAGTGTGCACCCTGCAGAGGTAGACCCACACACCCACCATCACACTTCCACGAGATAGACAGTGTACCACGCGGAGGCGTGCCCACACATAATCGATCAACCTTTTCATGTGCGTTGCTTTATGGAAGGCAACTAAAACTTAATATTATTAATTGAGGGGTTTTATTAATACATATACATATCCAAACACCACATACTTATAGTACATATCATATACTACTATATCCACAACCACAAACGATAGACACGCAATCACAAACACAAATACATTAGTTATGGCCATTGACGTGTATTTTACTACGCGCTAAAAATGCAAGTATACGCGTCGAGTAGTACAGGCCTTGTGAGGCCCGAGTCGAACATAGGGATACTCGAAATTATGGGAGACTCCTACTAACTATTTGCGATCAGCTAAGCCGAATAACAAATTGGGGTTTGCTATTAAAATTAAAAGAAAATAAAAACAAAAATGAAACAAACGATCGATTAAATGTTAATTTAATCAATTCAAAAGAGTATATTTAGGATTGCGGTTTCACCGCGGGTATTCATTGTATTAGATTTTATATAATGCCTCAATCTTCTCTCTCTATCCGGGTAGTGGCCTGAAAACAGAATTACCCACTGTCGTGGTGCAATTCACTACTTAGGTTTAGGTCGGTTCCACCGTCGTAGTAACCTATTCCCTAAACTAAGTGCATTACGAACGGTCTCTCAGTTTCCACCATTAATTTCACACCACCTTTGTCAAGGGATTTATCGATTAATGTAGGTTTCGTCTCTTTTCAACTGTTAATCCTTCTGTCGAAGTGATTAAGGGCATTAGATTATTATTATGGTGATCAAGCATAACAATATATGGAGAAAACGAAGCTATACCACAGATTTAAGAGAGAAAATATGAATTACTAATATAAAACTGTCATACAATGAATTCCCGGGCTACTCCCGGTCCTAAAGATGGAGGGGATTAGCCCCGCATGTTCATTTCACACAAGTACATGGTAGAAATAGGGGAAATCATATGAAAAACGTGAATTGAATGGGAAAACCCCTGAACGGAGAAGAACCGATTGATCCTTTGCGTAGAACACGTGCTTTCCCGCCTCTCGGTGGTGAAATCTGTCTTCGGCAGCGTATGGATCGACTGGTATGAACTTCTGGCCTCCGTTCTCCTTTCTCTCGCTCCTCGGCACTTGTGCAAAGGCAAAATCCGATCCTCTCTTATCTGGGCGGCCGTCATTAGGTATAAGTCCCTAATTAGGTCGTTAATTAACTCCAGCCGTCCGATTGAGATCAATATGAATCCAACGCATATATGACGGCGTCGATACCATCGACGCGAGTCGATGGTATCGACCCACTACAGTAGCGGCTGGCTGCAAACCCTTCCTTTGTCGCGCCCTTCATCATCTTGATACCATCGACTCGGGTCGATGGTATCGACTTCCTTTAGGCGTCGGTTTTTTCGTTTTGCGACGCTGTAGCCTCCATGTGTCGATGGTATCGACTTGGTGTCGATACTATCAACTGCTTCTTCACCAGCAACCTGAAGGTGTCTCGATACCATCGACATCAGCGTCGATGGTATCGACTCTTTGCTGCTCCTTTCGGCTGGCAACCTACAACCATGTCGATGGTATCGACTTCCGTCGATGGTATCGACGGAAGCAAATACTTGTTTTTCCTGAAATTTGAAGACAAGATCAAATAAATCCACACAAATAATAATAATGTGATAATGAATGCTCAAAATGATGAAACTAAGAGAATTTGACATAAAATGATGGCAAAGACCAAAATGGGTGAATTATGCAATATTAACCATAAAAATGACTAATAAAAGCACAAAACACATATCAAACAGGTCTATAAATGCGACTCAAAATCATCGCATCAAACTCCCCTAAGCTTGAACATTGCTCTCCCTCGAGCAACTAATCCTTAGAATAGAATTGCAAATGTCAACTGGAAAACAACACACCAACCCAACATCCCATATGACTCCCACTGAACATTCTCAAACCGGCCTTTCCTAACCACAGAACGGTAATGACCCTAAAGGCGACAATAATCATCAATAAAAGAAATTAAACTCCAAACCGATGAACACTATCACATAAGGCAGTTAACATAATAAAATTCACCGGTTCAGCATTGGTGCATCTCGTGATCGCCTATACTACGTTGCTCGCCCTAACTACCATCTACATGGAAGCAGTTCTCCTGATATTCATTAGTGAGGAGAAATTCACGTTGGCCTACCAATCCGAGCAACGGGTGGATGAAAATGGGTGGCTCATGGAAGAAAGTGGAAGTATTGTACCGTTTCAACATGCATAATACAAAAATGTCCTAAGTGATGCAAATGCACATTAGAAATGCCCTAATGCTTAAAATTGGGTGGAATGATGCATGCACTAACCATCCACCTCAAAATGAGATGGATATCTAGTCAAGCTACATCATATACTCAATTATCCCGAAATGTAGGTGATATCATGTTCCTTTCTCCTTCTTATTTCACTTTCTTCTAAATTCTTTTTTTTTTCTTTATATATTGCAGATTTTCAGATTTTTTTTCAGCCCACATATCCATAATTGCTTAAAGATAAGTTTATTGGGCTTTTTCTTCATACTCAAAAATTTTTGCACTATTTAGAAGGTATGGAACAATTAATTCACCATTAGGGAAAAATTGAGATACATGAATTACTTTATGCATGAAGATCATGAATGCAACTACATGGCATGCACCTAAAGGTAATGTACATGAATCATTGTATTTTTTTTTCTTTTTATGTAAAAGTATGGAAAATACCAATGCAAATCCTATCTAAATGCTATGCACACAAAAAGGAATTAAAATTGCACTTTACTTCCAATTCTTAGGTGGATTATGGAAAAATGAAGTGGAGCGATCACAAGACTAGATGACTGAACCTTAGAAAGATATTATGTGTCCCTCCTTACTGACCTGTGTAGTAGTTTAGAGGGTTCTCTCTCTTACATCCAATTAAAGTCTCATTACCCTTTGATTAGGTTAGGCTCAAACAACCATTTCCGGCAACTTTCATGAATCACTAGGAGTACAGGTATGAAATGTTGTTTTAAAGTTGACATAAGCAATCATTTTTGTAGTATGTGTCCCCAAGGTCAAACAAAACAAGCTATCCAAAGACACAAAAATTTTAAATTTCCCTTAAATTCCCCATGCACTAACAAACAAGATGACACACTTTTATGACATCCACAATTTACACAAGATAGCGCGTGGATCCTACAAAAAGTAAAGATGCAAGAAACAAATAACAATGCCAAAAACTAAAAACAATAAAAGATAGAGCTGTTCCAACTACCCCCTAAGCTTGAATCTGACTATGGCCTCATAGTCAAAAACAAACTTAAAGATTGGAACAGAGATACCCGATCACTCTTGTGGAGGTGGAGGTGGCTGCGGAGAAGTGGGGTCCCAAGACGGGAACTGCCCTTGGAAGTTCAGCTCATACTGGGGCATTGGTGGAGGCTGTGGATACCCACCAAAATATCCCTGACTCCAGTTGTGGTCGTAGAATGGCTGCTGTTGCTGCTCCATCCTATGCAGCCGATCATGGATGCTTTCTTGATTGGCGAAAAGAAGGCACTCATTCTCGAAGATCGCCTACTGGTTCACAAAAAGCCGGTTGGTGGTGTCTTGAATACCGGCATATGCAGTGGTGTGGCTGTGCTGCGTCTGCTGAATGTCTTGGAGCATGCTGTACATGCCCTGCATAGAGTAAACATCCTCGCTCTGCTGCGAGGACTGCGGCGGTGGAGGCGGATGCAGAGAAGATGATGAAGCACCTGGATGCATCCGAGGACGCTTCCGGGGTGCTACGCGTGCTCGAAGAGGTGTGAATGCCTCCTCTTCCTCCTCATCCTCGTCGTCCTGTCCATCGTCACCGCCGTCATTGCCGCCTTCTTCCTCATTGGAGTCGATGGCTATGATTGGCCATCTGAAATGATGTGCGCCCTCGATGTGGAAGACAGGATCTGTCAGCGCACACTCCTGGTAAGCGTGGTTGACGTGGCAGTGCGCGTATGCCAAACCATCCCGTAGAAGAATAAGGTTTGAACGGTGCAGATGTTGCACGTTCACCTTACTCCTCGTGGAAAGCGAAGTCATGGTGGAGAAGTTGAGCCCGAGGTAGTGCGCCAACTTGGTGATGAGCCCGCCGAAATGAATCGGGGCCTTCCTCATACTCCTCTTTACCGCCAGAACTCGCTGCAGGAAAAATGCACCCCAGTTGCATTCTTGTCGCTTCAGGAGCATGTAGAGACAGAAGAGGTCGGTCTCCTGAAATTTGCTCAGCGCCAGATCGCTACGAGCAAAGAATGTGAAACTCAACATCCGGTGCAGGACCCGGACAAATGGGTGCTCGAAATCCGCTACCGCAACATTGTGGTAGCTCACTGTCTTGCCCGCCGGCACTGTCACTAGCTCGGCGAAGATTTTGTCATAATCGGTGCGGGAGTCCGGTCGCCGGTGATCGTGTTGCGAGTGGTTCTAGTGGAAGATGATGTTAAACTGCCTAAGAGTGATGTTGTAGTCGATGTTGAACAGCCAGAACGACACCCGGCCCTTGATCCACTCACGATCAGTAGCAACTACGTCGTTGGGCACGACGCAGACATCAAGGGACGCCATGAATTCCGCCACCAACTCTTTGTAGGTGGGCCACTCGCCGAAGAATGGTTGACCATCCCCATGGTACTCCAGCTCATCTGGCCTTCTGCTGGTGTGGCGTGCTTAACCCTTCAGAACGTAGGCCAAGTTGGCCTCGAATCTAAGATCGCGGATCATATCCCGGTCCACATACCGGGTAGGCTCGATCTTCCGCTTCAAGATCTCTTCATAGATCTTCTTCACCTCTGTGGATGGGTGAACCAGGCGCGGACGTGACACTGACGCAGTAGGGGGTGGCACGAACTCCATGATATCCATAGGATTCGCGCGGGAGGATGATGCTCCGGCAACGTGCACCATTGTTGCGAGAGAAACGAGATTAGAAGAAGAGCTCGGGCAAGATGGAGAATTGACTCTCTGCTCGGTGAAGATCTTCGCTCGGTGTTGCTGCTCTTCGATCTTGGATGGCTCGGGGGAGTGCTTGGCGCAAAGGAGGAAGATCACTCTGAAGGTGTGACGTCAAATGACGTAATGACTCTCCTTATATAGACTTGGTCGGCGCCACTGTTGACCCGTCGATACCATCGACGCGAGTCGATGGTATCGAAACGTCTCGATGCTATCCGCCCCCGTCGCGAGTATCGACGGCTGTCGATTGCTTGATCTTGTAACCCGGATCGCTCTTGTGTCGATACCATCGACGCGGGTCGATGGTATCGACGCGGCACCCGGATTGATGACGTGGATGCCGCGACCGCCTTCGATTTCTTTGCACGGATCGGTGACATGGATGGTCAATACCATCGATAGGTGTCGATAGTATCGACTTGGCTTCATTGCGACACCGCCACTTTGCACTTCAACTTGTAACGATGTCGATACCATCGACGAGGCCGTCGATGGTATCGAGTTGACTGAGACAAATCGATCTAAACTTCTCCAGAGATCTCGATGGTATCGACGCCTGTGTCGATACTATCGACTGTTGTTGGGCGACCTGCCTGTATGTGTGTCGATACCATCGACGAGTCTGTCGATAGTATCGACTCAGAACGAACTCTGCAGTTGTCAACCTGAACCTATGTCGATACCATCGACGCAAGTGTCGATGGTATCGACTCTGCCTCAGCCTGCACAATGAACGAACGGATCAAGGTATCTTCTTTACACTAAAAATTGAATGAAAATAAAGCAACCTATGATTATAATTAAACTATCCTAATGTACCGATGGTTGGGTTGCCTCCCAACAAGCACCCTTATTTAACGTCTTAGGCTAGACGACTTCTGGGCTTCTCATTCATCCAAAAGTGAAATGAGTTTGACCTCATTCACCTTCCTCTTGTAACTCTCCCCAAAATAGAGTTTCAACCTCTGTCCGTTCACCAAGAACGTGGTATCACCATCATGCACTAGAATCGCATCGTGTGGTTTGACCTCTTCCACCACGAACGGTCCACTCCACCGGGATTTGAGCTTCCCGGGATGCAACTTGAGTCGGGAATCGAACAACAAAACATTATCTCCTTTCTTGAACGCGCACAACTCGATGTGGCGATCGTGGATCAGTTTTGTGTGCTCCTTGTATATCCGGGCATTCTCATATGCCGTCATCCGTAACTCATCCAGCTCGTTCAGTTCGAACATTCTCTTTCTCCCAGCTTCATCATAACTTAAATTTAGCCTTCTAAGCGCCCAATGGGCCTTGTGCTCCAACTCGACCGGTAGGTGACAAGCCAGGCCATACGCCAACCTAAAAGGCGTAGTGCCTATAGGTGTTTTGTAAGCCGTTCTATATGCCCACAGTGCATCCGGTAGTAGGGCACTCCAATTCTTCCTTGTGGATGCCACCGTCCGCTCTAGAATCTTCTTGATTTCACGGTTTGAGACCTCCACTTGGCCTTGAGTCTGCGGATGATATGGGGTGCCAATGTTGTGCTTGACCCCATATTTCTTCAATAATGTCGAGAACTTCTAATTCCTAAAGTGTGTACCCCCATCGCTTATTATCATCCGGGGTATCCCAAACCTGCAAAAAATATTCTCTTTCAAAAACCTGCACACTATAGTAAAATCATTAGTCCTTGTGGGGATTGCTTCCACCCACTTCGACACATAATAAACGGCTAACAAGATATATAAATTGGAGTTCGAGGACACAAAGGGTCCCATGAAGTCTATGCCCCACAAATCAAATGCCTCAACTTCCTGAAATACATTCAGGGGCATCTCCTGTCGCTTCGATATATTACCTGCTCGCTGACAAGGATCACATTGCCTCACAAAATCGTAGGCATCCCGAAACAAAGTTGGCCAATAAAGGACGCTTTCCAACACCTTAGCTGCGGTTCGCGAACTGGCATGGTGCCCTCCCGTAGGTGAGGCATGGCAATGATGGAGAACACTCTCGTACTCCACTTTAGGCACACATCTGCGTAAGATACCATCCCTGCATTGCTTCAAAAGAATTGGATCATCCCAAAAATAGTATCTTAAAGAATGAAAGAATCTCTTTTTCTCCTGATATGACCAATCTTCTGGGATGATCCCGCAAGCCAAATAATTAACAATTTCAGCGAACCAAGGCTCTTTAGAATTAATTTTTAAAGGCTGTTCATCGGGAAATGTCTCGGTTATGGGTATATGCACATCTTTTTCATCCACCCTATTTAACCTAGACAAATGATCAGCCACTACATTCTCAATTCCAGACTTATCCTTGATTTCAATATCAAATTCCTGTAAAAGCAAAATCCACCTAATGAGTCTGGGCTTTGCGTCTTTTTTCTCCATCAAGTATTTTATTGCAGCATGGTCAGTCCATACAACTACTTTAGATCCAACTAAATACTGCCGAAATTTTTCGAAAGCAAACACGACGGCAAGTAATTCTTTCTCAGTAGTTGTATAATTCAATTGAGCATCATTTAGAGTTTTGGAAGCATAGAAAATCACAGCGGGCTTATTATCCATCCATTGCCCCAATACGGCTCCTACTGCAAAATACGAAGCGTCACACATCAATTCGAAGGGTTTTGTCCAATCCGGCGTTTGAACAACCGGGGCAGAAATCAATTTTTCTTTCAAAACATCGAATGCATGAAGACACTTATCGTTAAAATCGAAAACCACATCTTTCTCCAAAAGTTCAGATAAGGGTTTTGCAATTTTAGAAAAATCCTTTATGAATCGCGATAGAACCCGGCGTGTCCCAGAAAGCTTCTCACCCCTTTTACAGAATTTGGTGGGGGCAACTTGGAAATCACCTCTATTTTCACCGGGTCTACCTCAAGACCTTTGCTAGACACCTTGTGTCCTAGCACTATTCCCTCTGTCACCATCATGTGACATTTCTCCCAGTTAAGGACCAAGTGTGTGTCCTCACAACGCTGCAACACTTTGTCTAGGTTATAGAGACATTCATCAAACGATGCACCATAAACCGAGAAGTCATCCATAAAAACCTCAAGACAGCGCTCTACCATGTCAGAAAATATGGCGAGAATACAACGTTGAAACGTCACCGGTGCATTACATAAACCAAACGACATTCGACGGTAAGCAAAAGTCCCATAGGGACAGGTGAACGTAGACTTCTCTTGATCCAAAGGATCAATCGAGATCTGGTTGTACCCCGAATATCCGTCTAGAAAACAAAAATGCGACCGACCGGCAAGGCGTTCTAAAATTTGATCAATAAACGGTAAAGGAAAATGATCCTTAAGTGTGGCGGCATTCAGACGACGGTAGTCAATACAAACTCGCCACCCGGTTACCAGTCGGGTGGTGACAGGTTCATTCAACAAATTTTTAGTGACAGTAATTCCCCCCTTCTTAGGGACTACCTGTGTGGGACTCACCCACGTCGAGTCTGATAAGGCATAGATAATCCCTGCAGCAAGAAGTTTGTTGACCTCCTTCTTCACAACCTCCATCATGCTCGGATTTAAACGTCTTTGAGGCTGAATAACAGGCTTGGCTCCCTCCTCGAGCCGAAACTTGTGCTGACATAGAGTAGGGGAAATCCCCTTGATGTCTGCAACAGACCACCCAAAAGCTCCACGGTGGTTCTTCAGCACTATCAGCAATTGCTCCTCCTCGTCCGCACTCAAATAAGCAAATACGGTCACCGGTAACTTGTCTTTCTCAGCTAGAAAGACATACTTGAGATGTGGGGGCAGCGGCTTCAATTCTAACTCTGGCGGGCTGATAAGAGATGATTGCAGCGGTGGGGGAAGTACACCTAAATCTTCATAATGCCTCGCATAGAAGCATGGAAGCATCTGAAGCATTTTAGCGCACTCCTTGAGTGATTTACTCCTCATCCAATCATAGGTAACATTCAACAAACAAGCCTCTAACGGCAATTCCGGATATGCATCAACAATAGAAATAGCAATCACATCATCCTCCCAAGAAGGCGGAATGTCCTCATTCTCATCATTCGGAAATCCCACAGCTTTACACAAGGAAACAACCTTAGTTTGTTCCATGATATCCACAGCTAAGGTTCCATTATCCATCTTGCTCATCACATGAGCCATGTCCAGAAATGGTTTTCCAAGGCAGAGTGAGATGTTGTGAACCATATGTTTCACCATATTACATTGTTCTTTTGCTTTAGAAGACGCAGTGCTAGAGGGCATGACCATCTCAAAGCGATCATCTGCTATGCCCAAGGTCAAGCGACCTCTTCCCATCTCTAAGATCATGTCGGCTGTAGCTTGGAAAGGACGTCCAAGTAACAACTCGTTGCCATGCTCATCCTGCATCTCCATAACCACAAAATCAACCGGAAAGACAAATCGATCCACCTCTACTAAGACATATTCACAGATTCCATAAGGCTTCACCATAGAGTTGTCAGCCAATTGAATAGTCATATTGCTCGGCCGTGACTCCTTCCGTCCCAACTTTTTGAATGTCGAAAGGGGCATTAAGTTGATGCTCGCCCCTGAATCACACAGTGCTTCTCCAAATTTAAACTTCCCGATATAGCAAGAAATGTTGAAACACCCTGGATCCTGTCTCTTTGGTGGTAGAGTGCCCATAATGAAGGCACTCACTTGCTCCTTTAGCACAACGACCTCAGTGTCTTGTATTTTCCTCTTTTTGGTAATGACATCTTTTAGAAACTTCCCGTATGAAGGGATTTGCTCAATGGCTTCCAATAACGGAATATTGACTGAAAGCTTCCTAAAGCTGTCCAAGAATTTCTTGAACTGTGCATCTACCTTCCTTGCCTTCGCACTATTCGGATAAGGGACCAGAACAGCTTGTGCCCTTTGATGGGGTGGCACATAAGGCGTCTTTTTCTGCAGTTCCTCCTCAGCAACCTGTTCTTCAGTACCATCCACGGCTATGTCTTGAACTTGCCCTGTGACTGGTGTGGGCTGCTCCTCATTGGATTTACCTTCAACTTCATCTTGCGGTGTGCTTGTTTCATCCATTCTTGGATTCAACACTTTCTTACCGCTTCTCAGCAGAATTGCCTTAGATTGCTGGTTTCCCCCGGGAACATTGGTATTCCCCGAAAAACCCAGATGTGCTGGTTTCTTCAAACTAGCTATTTCAGCTACCATCTGCGCCATGGATGTCTCTATGGTCCTCATTTGAGCCCCATGGCTCTGCAATGTCTGCCCAAATTGATTCATGTATTCTCCTTGTTGCTTGATTTGCTGCCCGAATGTGTTCATTAACTCTTGATTTTGCTTGATGACCTGATTGAGGAACTCCGTGCTCTTGTCCTCTGCAGCTGGCGCGGGCTTGGCTTCCGGATGCTGCAGAAAATTGTTCGGATCCTTCCATGAGAACTTTTTGTCCTTTCTCCATGAGTAGTCATTGTTCCTGTACCCTTGTTGTTGTCTCATGTACTTGACTTGAGCCTCATCCTCAGACTCATTTTCTTCTTTTTGTAGTAACTTCTTTGCGAGAAGATCCATCTTCTCATTCAGCTCTCTCATTGCCTTTGATTCACTGGCGACTCGTGCTTGCTCAACTGGGCCTCTCTCTCTTGTTGAGCAGTACAGGCCTTGTGAGGCCCGAGTCGAACACAGGGATACTCGGAATTATTGGAGACTCCTACTAACTATTTGCGATCAGCTAAGCCGAATAACAAATTGGGGTTTGTTATCAAAATTAAAAGAAAATAAAAACAAAAATGAAACAAATGATCGATTAAATGTTAATTTAATCAATTCAAAAGAGTATCTTTAGGATTGCGGTTTCACCGCGGGTATTCATTGTATTAGATTATATATAATGCCTCAATCTTCTCTCTCTATCCGGGTAGTGGCCTAAAACAGAATTACCCACTGTCATGGTGCAATTCACTACTTAGGTTTAGGTAGGTTCCACCGTCGTAGTAACCTATTCCCTAAACTAAGTGCATTACGAACGGTCTCTCAGTTTCCACCATTAATTTTACACCACCTTTGTCAAGGGATTTATCGATTAATGTAGGTTTCGTCTCTTTTCAACCGTTAATCCTTCTGTCGAAGTGATTAAGGGCATTAGATTATTATTATGGTGATCAAGCATAACAATATATGGAGAAAACGAAGCTATACCACGGATTTAAGAGAGAAAATATGAATTACTAATATAAAACTGTCATACAATGAATTCCCGGGCTACTCCCGGTCCTAAAGATGGAGGGGATTAGCCCCACATGTTCATCTCACACAAGTACATGGTAGAAATGGGGGAAATCATATGAAAAACGTGAACTGAATGGGAAAACCCCTGAACGGAGAAGAACCGATTGATCCTTTGCGTATAACACGTGCTTTCCCGCCTCTCGGTGGTGAAATCCGTCTTCGGCAGCGTCTGAATCGACTGGTATGAACTTCTGGCCTCCGTTCTCCTTTCTCTCGCTCCTCGGCACTTGTGCAAAGGCAAAATCTGATCCTCTCTTGTCTGGGCAGCCGTCATTAGGTATAAGTCCCTAATTAGGTCGTTAATTAACTCCAGCCATCCGATTGAGATCAATCTGAATCCAACGCATATCTGACGGCGTCGATACCATCGACGCGAGTCGAAAGTATCGACCCACTACAGTAGCGGCTGGCTCCAAACCCTTCCTTTGTCGCGCCCTTCATCATCTCGATACCATCGACTCGAGTCGATGGTATCGACTTCCTTTAGGTGTCGGTTTTTTCGTTTTGCGACGCTGTAGCCTCCATGTGTCGATGGTATCGACTTGGTGTCAATACTATCGACTGCTTCTTCGCCAGCAACCTGAAGGTGTCTCGATACCATCGACATCAGCGTCGATGGTATCGACTCTTTGCTGCTCCTTTCGGCTGGCAACCTGCAACCATGTCGATGGTATCGACTTCCTTCGATGGTATCGACGGAAGCAAATACTTGTTTTTCCTGAAATTTGAAGACAAGATCAAATAAATCCACACAAATAATAATAATGTGATAATGAATGCTCAAAATGATGAAACTAAGAGAATTTGACATAAAATGATGGCAAAGACCAAAATGGGTGAATTATGCAATATTAACCATAAAAATGACTAATAAAAGCACAAAACACATATCAAATAGGTCTATAAATGCGACTCAAAATCATCGCATCAGCCATACTATTGTAATCCTTTGGAGCAACAAAGGATTACGGTCCACCTATGGTCTTATGCATCTCATGCAACACCTGTGAATCAACCTGTAAGCATGTAATGATCAACATTACAATGAACAACTTCATGGATGTTTCGTGAGGTTGGAACTTCAAGTTGCTTCTTGGAATGGGATCTTCTTGTTGCTTCTCCATGGACGCTCCTTGGAGTTGGATCTTCAGGTTGCTTCTTGGAATTAGATCTTCATGGTGCTGCTCCATGGACACTCCTTGGAGTTGGATCTTCAAGTGGCCTCCTTACATCAAGTTTACAAAGACTAAAACTAATCCTATCTCTATTACATCATATGAGTACAAACATAAAAGGAAAGAATTAATTACACTTTGAAGTAAGAGATGAGGCTCGGCATGCAAGCCGAATACTTTATACAAAGGATCCATATGTAACCATTATACATCCATAGAATTCACAAACAAACATATCCACAAGATCGACATCCACATTCATTGACAACATTCACAAAAGGGGATACTTGGCCATAACCGTTTATGCATTCACCACATAAAACATATTTTAAAGGCGACGTGTATGCTATAATAGGTATATCTACATATACGTATATACATATTTAAAATTGCAGTACTTTTAATGTGGGACATTCCCCATTAAATAATTTTTGACTCCCACGCAGACAATGCGGGGTACACAAGGGTAGCGCCCCTGTGCGGGGGTCGAGGGGAGGCCGGCCCTCGTGGGGTCTCAGGGGCAGAGCCCCTGAAAGGTCTACGAAATTTCACTTCCGTGCACTTAGGAAAATCTATATTTTCATAGTCGACCCCGTCCAAAACGTCAAAAATAGTAGCTTGCTGCGTATGTGGAATTAGGTTTAGATTTGCACATTAACAGGTTTAATTCGCATTGTATGCAACTTAAAAATAGTATACAGCGATTCGATCATATCGAAACTAATCCAAATACACCGTAGATCGACGCTGCTCTGATACCACTATTGGGTTTTGTGGAGAAAACATGCGCGGCGGAAGCAACTAAATCCATGCAACCCATAACAGGATCTCGTCGATAACAGCGTATTCGGAAATAGGTTTGCGGGATATACCTTATCGCGGAGCAAGTCCGGCGATGTCCCGCTGCACGACGGTGCAACGCTGCTTGTCAAACACGGACGGATCTTCTCTCCCGTTCGCTGTCGCAGGTTGATCCGGCGATGCTCCTTTGCGGCGGTGACATACGTTGCTCGCAGCACGTACAAGTGGTCGTCAACGTCCTCTGAACGCAGGCGTCAAGGCGTCTGTGTCTCTACTTCGTCCACGCGGATGGACGAAACTCCACGTCGCGCTTCTCAAGCCGGCGGGAAGGAGCGTGTCTCTGCGGTGGCATGCTAGCGGCGCGTTGCTCTCCTTTCTCTCCTAAGGACGGTGACGGCTAGGTTTACGTACGTGAGCGTAAACAGAAAAACCTCTCTCTATCTTATATAGATATGGGCCGTCGATCCTCCTTTAAATAGGATACGAAGGGAAGTAGGGTTTCCTAAACCCATCAGTAAACAGAAACGTTGCATTAATTAAAATGCTCGTGGATTAATTAGAATATTCCAGAATTCATTAATTAACCAAATAATCACATTAATTGATTAATTAATATCCGACTCCATGTAATCGCTTGGGATGGCTCTACGGGCATACATATACCAACAATAAGTCTTTAAAGCATTAAGCATTCTTGACCTTAAAAGATCCCAAACGGTTTTGCACTTTCAACCTCCAAATGGTTTTGAAACCGCATGAATCCAAACGGTTTTGAAACCGTTTGGTCCCAAACGGTCTTGAGACCGTTTGGACTCAAATGGTCTTGAGACCGTTTGGTCCAAACCTCCTCAAAACCGCATGGACCAAAGATGGTCTCAACTACACCAATCTGTTTAGGGTTCTCAATATTGATTCCTTCAATCATTGAATTAATGGAACCAATCATCAATTGGACCTATCCTCATACTTCAATTGAGTTAAATAGGTCAACCTTAAACTGATTTGACCCTCAATTGACCCTCAATTAGTCCTCAATTAGGGTTTGGAATCGATGATCCTTCAACACTAATCAATGCAAGATTAGTTACTTTGAAACCATTGAACCATCATCCAAATTGAACATGACCTGACCCCAAACGGTCTTGAGGTTGTTTGGATGACCTCCAAACGGTCTTGAGACCGTTTTCCCATCATATCATCAAAATCCAAGTCAATCAATTAAGGTTTAGATCATTGGATTGATCACCAAATCAACATTTGATTGCAATCAACTTGGTACCTTTAGACCTTCAAACACCTAACTATACTCAACCCTAGACCTCCAAACGGTCTTGGGTGACCACCAAACGGTTTTGAAACCATTTGGATGAGCTCCAAACAGTTTTGAAACCGTTTGGCTCATCCAACCTTTGGATTCTAGTGAAATTCCATTGGGGTGTGATCCATTGAGTTGATCATCAAATCAACACTTAATTGCAAAATGATTTGATACCTTTGGACCTTCAATTGGTCAACTATACTTAACCCCAGACCTCCAAACGGTCTTGGGTGATCCCCAAACGGTTTTGAAACCGTTTGGGCCAATCAACCCAAAACATCAACTCAATCACTTGCAAAATCAGCACTTAGCCGATTAGGGTTCATACCACATCTTTGGATCTTCAAACACATATCCATACTTGAACCTAGACCTTCAAACGGTCTTGGGTGACCCCAAAACAGTTTGTAAACCGTTTGGGTGATCCCCAAACGGTTTTGAAACCGTTTGGGCTAATCAACCCAAAACATCAAATCAACTCATTGGAATTTCAGCACTAATTCCAATTAGGGTTTGCCTAATTGATTAGCCTTCAACTCATGATTCCTTTGGAATTAACCCCTCAAATTTGGTGAGTCATTAACCAACATAATTAGGAACAGGAATCTCAAACGGTCAACCCTTGGTCAATGCTCTCAAACGGTTTTGAAACCGTTTTCCCAAAAGGTCGAATTAATCAAGCTCAAAAATCAGCACTTAATCCAATTAGGTTTCCCTAATTGATTAGCCTTCAACTCACGATTCATTGGAAATTAACCCCTCAAATTTGGTAAGTCATTAAGCAACAACATTATGAACAGGAATCGCAAAAGGTCAACCCTTGGTCAACTCCCTCAAACGGTTTTGAAACCGTTTTCCCTAAAAGGTCAAGTTAATCAGGTTGGAAATCAGCACTTAATCCAATTAGGTTTACCTAATTGATTAGCCTTCAACTCATGATTCCTTGGGAGTTAACCTATCAAATTTGGTTAGTTATTAACCAACATAATTATGAACAGGAATCTCAAACGGTGAACCCTTGGTCAACTCAACCAAATGGTTTTGGATACCATTTGATCCAACTGACCTTGCGAAACCGTTTGCCCTTCAAACGGTTTTGAAACCGTTTGCCCCAAACGGTTTTGCAAACCGTTTGGCCAAGGGGTGCAAGACCATTTGCTAAAGTAGAATTGGTATTCACGACCCCTTCTTCTACCTCCAGATCAAGGCCTGTTCTCCACAGTTTTGCTTGCAAGAGTGCAAAGAAGGATGGAGGGAAGAAGAACAAGCAACGTTTGCAAGAAAGAAAGATGCATAACAAAGTTTAAGGGTTTAGATTTATAAAACCCGGCTTAGGATCAGATCTAGAGCTCCAAGATTCGTAGCTTTAATGGTGTCTTGAGCTCCATAGGTCGTCCAAGGTTTCTTCTTCAAGAATTGGTTGGAAAGGATGGCTCGAAAGAAGAACTAAGTAAGAAAAACTAGCAAACCAACCTTGTATCATGATTTCCTCCATGAATCCGATCTAGAAGATAACCAAAGCTTACCCAAACCTACTTGTACGTTATCCTCTGCTCCGGAGCTCCTTCCTTAGTTGGTCCAAGAAAGAGATAAGTGAAGAGAGGAAGGGAAACGATCCCTTGGTTGTAAAAGAAAGGTGTATATATACTTTGGGCATGTTTTCAAGATAAAGACAATCTTTTCTTCTATTTCTCATATGGGTCCTTCTCTCCTTCTTGGCCACGCCCCTCCTTTATATACTTAAGCAAAACTCCTTTCTTAACCAAATTCTAGTGAAAAGGAAGCCAAACATCCTACTAAGTTGCACACATATAAAAGGGTAATTATGCTTACAACTTGGTTATTTAGTTACAAGGGTTATCCTTCTTATTTGATTAGTCAAATGAAGCACCCTCTTCATAATTTTTACTCTAGTTGATGCCAAGAGTCATAAAAGATACTCTAGAGGGTGTATTTTACATGTTGCACCTTATGTTTTGGGTAAATTGCACTTTACACCAAAACTAGGGTTTAAAGCACAAGGATTGCTCTACAAGCTGCATCTTTGTGCCCAAGCTTGGAGAATCCATAACACTACATCATATTCACTTCTTATGATGCCTCAACATCAGAGGAACATCTTAACATGTGCAATTTTCAAGTTAACCCCTCTACTTGGGTAATTTACACATAGGTCCACTTTTAATCAAAACAATATTACAACATTGTTTAAAAAGGACAGAAAAGGAGATACATGTTCCTTAGAAGCTTTAATTACATATCAAAAGATAACCAGAAGCATCTAATCACATATTTAGGCAAAGCACCTAGGGTTAGTTCATAATCCAGGTCAGGGATGTTACAGTGAGACCAAACATCCCAGAGAGAGATATAACTCTCTACCAACAACTATTATAAGCACAGACAAAATGAAAGAGTAGGAAAACATTATTATCAGGTTGAGCAGATTCAACTAAATGATATGAATAAAGAAATTACCATTATCTAATCAATTCAGGCATCTACAACTGAGCAGTAGAACATCTTGTATTTTAAGAAGGAATATGAAGAACATGTATAACAGTTGATTTCTCTTACCACATTATAATTCAAAAAATCAGTATAAAGATAAGTCAAAAGGTTATCCAATGTGAGTCTTGTTTACTCTATGCAAATATACTACACACATGTATTATATATTTTATTTATCCTAGGAATTTTAGGTGTACCACCTCAAATACAATTGATCACTATAGAGTCAAAATCAGTGTCATACAAGATCAATAGAAGAGCCAAAATCCATGATCTCACCACATAACTCCAGGTCAGTACGAGAGACAAAGCAGAGACATAACAGTCAATTGCCAACAATGACATATAGTCAAGATGAAAATAAACTATGACACCCTTTGCCACACAAAGTGAGATTACTAAAAACTTAAACGATGATCAACCATTAATAGAGGATTACTGAAAACCATAGGAAATTAAAACCAATTTGAAATAATGCCATGAGCTGATATTTATCACACATAAGTCAAAATTTGCATCTCATAATATACATTCAAAGTTCTACATCATTGTTCACCATTAACCTGTTACATGATAATACAGTTCCACATGTTTGTACATACCACCAAAGGCACACAAGCCAAAAACCATGTATCGATCATCATGTCTACAAAACACATCAAGAACACCCCCAAGGATCTGAGTTTATAGGGACGACACATATGACTCTATTACTAGATGTTATTTGTATACCGTGATCCACCAGGTGTAGTTCCTCTTCATATTATGTCCTCATCTATCTGATCTTTAGTTTGGCATGCACGTCCATCTAAAAGATATTTAATCAATGGGGTGAGATAAAAGGCCCAATGAGAGATATAACTCTCCACCAACTCTATAATTACACAGATAATTAAGTAGATAAATTAACATACTGAGCAGGTTAAGCAGAGTCAACTAAATGACATATACCTCATGAATAAAGTAAATAGAGTAGTAATATGCACTTGCCATTGAATATAGAATAATCAATAATTTAATTAGGAATATGAAGACTATGTATAACTGTTATAAACTAAAAGGTATAAAAGCAAGGCAAGGCTTCAACTAATGTTCTTGTATTCGATTCTAAACAAATACGCTACATGGTTATTTACGAGTTTATTGTGCCTTGAGGATTTGAGTCGTACCACCCAAATCCAACTAACTAGTATGAAGTTAAAATTAGTGCCATACAAGGTCTATGGAAGAGCTGAAATCCACAACCTCACTAATCCTCATAGTCAGTACATGAGTACACAGAGAGAAATACCAATCAACTGCAACCAGAGACATATGGTCAAGCTATGAAAATAATAGCCCACCTTGGTACATGTCATGGTGATAGTGAAACCGAGTTACGGCTCATAGCCGCACTCCTACCAAGGTATGGCCCACAACCATTCCTATGAAACCTCATAAACACCAAGCCACTGAGCTATAGCCAGTAGCCATACTCCTATTAGGGTATGGTCCACAATCAATCCTATGAATTACAGATACAAGGAGATACCTCAACTTGCACCCTGCAAATTCAACAACGTGCGCTCTGAGTTTTCCGAAGTAATTGCTCGTTTCACCATCCAACTAATACTAACATTGAAGATGGATCTATGGCACAGGGAAACTACATTATCAAATTCTACTTGATTAATTAGAACAATTAAAGTGTCTTTTAGCATCAATCAAGTTATACCATACTGACTGTAGAAAAATTCTTTAAAAGAAAGGGCATAGTATCACAATAGAGATATAATCAATTAAACTATAACTTGATCCCATAATCTCATAGCACTGTGTCACTGCCACTCACAAAGCTATCACCATCAACACAATATCATGGGATGTCAATCCCTCATTTTAACACAGAGTTTACCACATCAACTAGGCTCTAAGCCTATGCCAACTCATAAGACCCATCACATCACACTTGTGATTCATTGTTATCTCATCATACTTTATTTGGCATATAAGCATTACTTATACCAATCATCACTTGCACCACATCACATATACATACCATAGAAATCATTGGCTATTACACCTCACTGAGAAGGTTAATATTATACAAATAGAGAGAGAATACATTTCAACACATTAAACACCTTTTGAATAAAGCAACAAATGCATCATACGTTCCCTAAATTAGGATTCGACTTCAAGATTAATCCACATAGGGTTCTCAAGAATTATTCTATCTCAAATCTCTAATTTTCACTACCACCCATAAGTTGGAGTGTATGATTATAAGAATTAGACAATGTAACCAAGTATGCACATTCACATATTTATACTTTCCATGTTCCCTTGTCAAGTCTTGTAGACAATGTTTGATATTATTTAATGACCCTCGTAGTATTCACAAGTTATAATACCCAATTAACCCACTAGGTTAAAGTCGTGTAAATATGAGAGAGAGAGAGAGAGAGTACAATCCCATGCTTTCTATTCAGACACATTCAATAATATGTCCTGCCCTTAGTCAGGGTCAGTGCTCTTCAAATATAGCTGATTATGGTTTTACCTCATGGTTACATCACCCACCCTAATTACACAAATTCCAACTTTCCTTAAACTGATGGTTTGAAAAACATTAGTTAGATATGAATAGATCATCGTGTCATCAACACTAGGTATAACCATTTCATAAATGTATATGTGTATTATCTCATTAAGTTATGAGTGTGTTACAACAACGCATTATGTAAACACGTTGACTATGCACCAACATAATGTTTCATCATTATGTGACCCATATGTTGTTACTCTTCACAAGTTATCAATCACATTATCATACTAAGGAATGTCAAACCTTACATTACATAACTAGAGGGTTTTACGCCTAATTATGCACAAGGCACTTTTTAGATCATCAAACTTGTTCATACGATTTCTATACAATCTATCATCCTTTGAATCCAACAAGGCTCGTCACCAATATCATGTACTCACATAGTTGTCTCATTAACCTCTCTCACAAGTTATGTTCATGTAGAAAGGAATACAGGACACTTTTCATGGATATCAGTCTTTCACTAAGGTGAGCACCTAAGTCTTACCATCTTATGATTAGGATTATCATATGGTTAGTTTACCAGTATACCCTACTTCTATAGCCTCCCACTTTATTTGAGAGTTTTAGAGCTAAGAATCATAATTAAGGATTGATGATTCATAGTTAGGACATCTTACATCGATCATCACATATTGTATTGACTATATCCATACAAGAGTATAGGTGTAACGACCCATCATTACACATGTATCAACTATCAATTACATGACATCTCGATCTATCCCCTAACCCTAGATTTCGAGTTCACCTTCAACTTAAGATATCAATTTCATACTTATCATGTGATATCAATTTCACCACCTTATCAAGATGTCAGGTTGGCATTAGCATATGATATTGGTTTATCGTCAACCCTAGATATCAGTTTCATCCCTTCCAAAGAGTTTCGGCTTGACATCAACATTGCATCACGTTTTTGACACCCACTCGGTATATCAGTTTATCTCATCAAGGTGTGCCTCGATTTGTAACATCTTCGATCATCTTTTGATATATCAGTTTCATCTTCCCCATGAGTGTCAGTTTAAACTTACTTGAAAGTGTGTAGGCTTCTCACTCAGCAAGGTAGTATCTTGGATTAGCTTCATAATGATGTGTCAACCATTTACTCCACAAAGTGTGTCAGCCTCTCACCTATAGGTGGTACCTCGGTTTAGTACCTACAGTGTGTGCCGACTTGACCTTATCAAAGTGTGTCGACTACCCATAAATGTAATGTGAAGGATTATCATTCTCAAGGTATGTCAGGCTACACATCATCAAGGTATATTGATTTGTCATCTCTTGGGTATGTGGACTTGGTACTTGACCTAAGATGTCGGGTTAGTTCACAATATATGGTAACAATTCAAGCACTTCATATCAGCATGTCAGGTTAGACTCATCAAAACATATTAGTTTGACACTTCCAAGTGTGTCGACTTATCACATGATGTGTTGACTACTGATAAGTAAGGTATGAAGGGTTAACCTCCCCAAGGCATATCGAGCCAACTGCTAACCTAGTGTCTCGACTTTTCATATTCAAACTTAGGATATCAAACACTAGTTCAACTATTATCATGGTAGGAAAGTACAAGATATGGATAACAAACTAAATGAGTTTCCTTCATCAAATCAGTTCTCAAGATCATCATTAACTACTAGCACATATGAGATAAATGATTTAGAGATGAGAATCAATATAAGAACATGAGTGAAAATAATAAAGAAGGCTAAGAGTTATACAATATGACTCAAGAAGATCTCCACCAAGGGTTCAAGTTCCTTTATCCAAGATCTAAGTACACATTTCTCAAGTTGAAGATGATCCATCAAGAGTCCCAAACTCGACTTTCAACATTATCTCCAAGAAAGAAGAAGAAGATGCCTTGATAGCTCAAGGAGGAAAGAAGGAAAGAGAGAACCATGACCTAATCAACCTTAATTCAAGGTATGATACATGGCCAAGAGGGGAAGAATAAGATGAAGAAAAGAGCTCAAAGAAATTGTCAACAAGAAGCATAACCCACCAAAATGGAAGTTAAACAAAGAATCACCATGAGAAAGGAATTCAACCGCCCAAGATCCATGGAGACTTCCTATAGCTCCTTAAGCTTCCAAGATCATCCACCAAGAAGATAATAACATGAATGGATGAAAGGGTTCACTTGTGTGAAGGGGGAGGGGGTTGTATACTTGAGGGAAGAAAGAGAGATCTAAATAGAGGTGTCATCACCTTAAGAGTCTAGGTGACACTTGTCCAGGTGCAAAGGCCACATGCAACCTCTTTAGCTTAACATGAAAGATATGGTGATGTAATCTAGTTATAGTATCAGCCTCTTCGACTCCTACCAAGGGCACCACTTCTCCAAACCGATATAATACATTACACGAAACTGATACACTACATTCTAAGGTCAAAACACACATTGTCCATAGATCATTATTACTATGATGATGCCTTCTTACTCATGATACAAAATAGGTGCCTACCTCTTTTTCTATCTTCTAGATTAGGTCAAATAGTATAAGGAACACTCTATAGATGGTAATTGCATGTTAACCCTTTACTTTGGGTAAATTCCAATTTACACCAAAACTAGCACACAAAGCACAAGCATCATCCACATAGGCTCAACTTGAAACTTAAGCTCTCCACAAGGAACCCCATAGCATAATCCTATCTTTAATGATGCTAAAGCACTATGGTCATGTTTAACATGTGATATATTTCAAGATAACCCCTGATCTTGGGTAAATTGCACTTTGGTCCAAAATAAGCAGACATTTCTCAAACATTGTCAAAAAAAACCAAACTTGAAACATAAGTGTGTCACATGATAACAAAACACCTTAAAGGATTATATTAAATTTCTAAACAACTTACTTAGGCAAAATAAATAGAGTTAGTCCAAAACCCAAGTCAGGGTCCTTACAAGTCATAAACTCTTAACAAGGATTTCACCCCCGAAATCCCAGGTGAAAGGAGATGGATATTACTCATACACCACACCTTAAAAATTTCACATAGCTCCTTGATGTCAGGGTGATGTCATTAGAGTTGACCAACATACTATTCTTTCATCCAAGGTCAACATGGGATCTATTGCACATGACGCATACTCAACTTATCCTTTCCATTATTGGCTGTAGAGTCAACCCTATGCCAGGTGATACTTTCTTAGCCATAGAAGCACTATACGTACTTATCCAACTCAGTTGTTAACTCTTTCTTATGAGTCACCTTCTCACCTTACAACACCATATGATAACATTCTCAAACCTGGAAGTTTACCATACCCTTCTCAAACCTCAACATGTCTCTTCTAAAGAAAGACTAGAGATGCATTGTGTGATTCACTTGGGACTACAAGACCTACCATGCTTCCGCTATGCTACTCTGATCTGTTGAGACTTGTACCAATTGGCCTAAAATTATATACACCTCCAGTTGTACATTCTCTTGTCATAGAAAGATGTCATATGTTCAAGGGAAAAATACTTTAGAGGTAAAACACGAATAATATGTCACCTCAACTAATCTGGATAGGGATTGGAAATCCTTCTCATCAATGTACAACCCTCTTGGAAGCCTTCTTACTTGGAAACATGATAGGTGTACTCCAAGGGATTGTACTCAACCTGATGAACTTTACTCAAGAAAATATTGCAACTATCTCTTCAACCTATTCATCCTTTTTGACGTCATCTTATGCGGTGCATAAATGCCTAACATGTGATATACATGCCATAGGTTGAGCACCTGCAACAAGATTGATCCCAAAGTCTACCTTTCTAGGTAGTCAAATACTTAATCTTATTATCAAGATACATATTCTTGGGTCCACACACAACTGGAACTTCATGGATACTAGGATTCCTCACCTTAGTATCCATCACATGTGCCAAAAACACATCACATCCATTCAATGTTTCTCTTTCCAAACCCAAAACGATAAAAAGAATCTTTTCTAGAATCTTATAAGGTTCATAAAACATCACCATTCTCAGATGTCACCATCTTGGAACCAAAGTCCAAGACCAACTGATACTTATCAGAGTATCCATCTTAAGATCACTTCTAAACCGTGCACATCAAGTGACATAAGACTCACTTGACTGCCACATCCTTGAAAGGAAAGAACACAAGGGAACATACTCCTCTTATTACCACATCATCACCCAGGGATTTCTTATCAAGAAAAAGGAATTACCAACTTCCTTTGGTTATTATATATGTTTTCAACTGTTCATGTGGCATTCAGTCCAGTTTCATCTTGGTTTCCTTGCCATTGGCATAGGAATTGTAAATATGATTACATGTCATTACTCATTCTTTAATTATTGTTCTTCATGTTCATGAACATTTCCTTATTTTACCACATTTTTCATCTTTACATGAAGAAAAAGATCATTATTCTTTACATATTCTTTATTGAGAAGAGATCATCTTCCTTGTTCCCTTTCACATATCATGAGGATTACACTTTATACTTCCTTATACTCATAGGTTGGTTTGATATTAACTCAGGTTCCATCTTTTTTATTCACTATTCATTCTCATTTGTCTTCTCACTTCATTCTTATTTTAGGAATTCTTTTCATCTTATGTGGATTTTACACATTGACTTACTTTATTAGCACATATTCATCTGTCTTTTTCTTCATACATTTCTTAAAATTACAGCTTCAAGAACGTCTCTTATCATATTCACACTTAGATTTAGGTTTTATGGAGCTATATCTTTCTCTTTTAATTACCAAACTTTCAAGTTTTAGTAAGTTATGGTGCAGTTCTTATCTCTTTTATAGTAAGATGGAGGTGTTAGCATCATGATTCCTGATTTGTTATGGTCTTTAGACTATTCCAAATTGACAGCTTGATCAGTGTAATCTAAGAGAAATTAGTCTAAGAGTTCCATACTTACCTTTTCTTCAATATTTGAATACCTGGACAGGGAAATCAAGTACTGAGATTAGGTAGTCTGCACCATATTTTATATCATGTTCTGATCTTAAACACCATCCTAATCCTAGTCCTAGTATCCCTATAAACTCAACTAGCTCTGATACCAACCAAATGTGATACCCTTTGCCACACAAAGCAAGATTACTAAAAACTTAAACCACGATCAACTATTAAAAGTGGATTACCAAAAATCATAGGAAATTAAAACCGATTTGCTATAGTTCCATCAGGTGAGATTTGTCACACATAAGTCAACATTTGCATCTCATAATATATATTCAAAGTGCTAAATCATTATTCACCATTAACCTATTACATGAGATAACAATTCCAGATGTATCTACATACCACCAAAGGCACACAAGACAAAAACCATGTATCAATCATCATGTCTACAAAACACATCGAGAACACCCCCAAGGACCTGAGTGTACATGGACGACACGTAGGGCTATTACTAAATGTTATCTGTATACCATGATCCATTAGATGTAGGTCCTCTTCAAATTATGTCCTCAACTATCTCATCTTTAGTTTGGCATGCACATCCACCTAAAAGATATTTAACCAATGGGGTGAGACAAAAAGTCCTAGCAAGAGATATAACTCTCCACCAACTCTATTATTATCATAGATAACTAAGTAGATATATTAACATACCGAGCAGGTTGAGCAGAATCAACTAAAAGACATATACCTCATGAATAAAGTAAATAGAGTAGTAATATGCACTTGACGCAGGGTAGGAGAACAATCAATAATTTAAGAAGGAATATGAAGAACGTGTATAACTATTATAAACTAAACAATATAAAATCAAGGCAAGGCTTCAACCAATGTTCTCATATTTGATTCTACAAAAATATGCTACATGGCTGTTTATGAGTTTATTGTGCCCTGAGGATTTGAGTCGTACCACCCAAATCCAAATGACCACTTTGCAGTTGAAATTAGTGCCATACAAGGTCTATGGACCATGACCTCACCAATCCTCGTGGTCAGTACATGAGTAAATGCTGAGACATACCAGTCAACTACAACCAACAACATATGGTCAAATTGTGAACATCCTATCCCACCTTGGTACAACTCATGACACTAGTGAAACTGAGTTACGACCCATAGCCACACTCCTTCTAGGGTATGGCCGATAGGCAATCCAGTGAAACCTCATAAACATCAGGTCACTGAACTATGATCCGTAGCTGTACTCCTTCCAATGTATGGCTTGTAGCCAATCCTGTGAATTAAGGATACAAGGAGATATGTGACAAAGTGGTTTTTCTGGTTTAATTCCGAGGACAAAATTTCTTTTAAGGTGTGTAGGATGTGATGGAGTGGACTTTCAGAATCCTAAATGTCCAATGACATAAGTGAAATCATATGGTTGAGTTATATTGAGAGTTCTAAGCTTTTGACAAAAAATAGGAGTGTTGATTGAGATTTATGTAATGATTAAGATCTCTCTTTTTATGCCTTCTTGAGGAATTTAATTGAATGGTCTAACAATTGATTTTTGGCACCAAATTTATGTACAAGGTACCTTTTGTAGCGAGGAAGCTATGGTTAAAATTTGGTGGCATTTGGATGCTCCTAGAGGGAGTTATTTAGGTTTGAATATCATGAAATAATGTGCATATTGATGTATTTTCGACCTAAGTTGTTGTTTAATGAGAGTGTCACGCCCCTTTTGCTTTGGGCTGGGTCTATGTGGCCTTCTTGCAGCCCTAGATTACCGATCCAGTGACTGTAACCCTTGAGAAAGGGATGTCACGGATTCACTTGGTGACGAGGCTGATCTGAACCCTTGGATTAGGATCTGAGGGATGTCAGCTTGTCTCCTACCTTGCAGTTAGAGCAAGGTAGTGGGACAGCTGAATCCGCGCCCACCCTGGACACCACTCTTTGAGATCGTGGGGCGATGGGGAGAAGTGATCGAGGAGTTGGATTCGCCTCCCATTTACAAATGGATTGACACCTTGAGCGGGTCAAATGACCAAGAGACGAGAGAGAACGAGCCTCGTCCCTTAGCTGCTTCTCCTTTGCGCTGAGCAGGTGGTAGCCGAAGGAGTAGCTCGGGGGTAGAGGGGCGATCAGAACAAGATGAGAAGGGGAAAATGAAGCTCGAGATCGGGGGAATTCAACCCATATGTTCCCGCAGGCCCTCAAGGTAGTTTTGATGGTGGCCGAGGGGCACCTTTGCCGGAGAAGAAGACCGAGGTAGACGACCATCCGAAGCTGCTCCCGCCACTTTTGAAGGATAGCAAGGAGTTCCTCGAGGCACTGTGCAACCTTCGGGAGCCTTGGATTGACACGAGGAGGAGGAAAGCTGTTTTGCCCCTTTGCTCCGCCGCAACTAGGGATGGCGGCGACACTCTCACCTAAATGGAGCATCATATGTTGAGCAACAGAGGTGAGTGGCCGGAGGCGTTGAGGGAAAGACACTAAAGCTTGGGCCGGGGTAGATCTTTCGCGAGGAGGAGGCGGCACTTGTTGTTTGCTCGACGGAGCTGAGCTCTGCGGCGACGCTCTGTGGAAACAGAGTCCACGCTGAACGCGAGGACCAAAGGGAGGAGCAGTCGGGTCCTCAGATCCTTAGACCCATGGATCCACGCCAGATCCGGATCGCGAACCAGCCAGCAGAAAGGAGAGTCGTGCAACCCTAGAGCCATGTGGCAGCACGCCATTGGCCAGAAAAAGGTAATTACCTAGATCTTGCATAAATCGTAGTAAATAGCTCGATGATCCAAAAAATACATATAATATACCAAATTGCTCAGAAAAATGCATAGAACAAGATGGAACCATCATATCAGGCTTTTGAGGTATTAATATCAACAATATCATGTAAGAGGTGTAATGCTTGTTTAATGGATAATAAATATCAAACGATGGCCTAAAATTATGATAAAATGTCAGTAAATCCTTTTTGATGTCTATAATCCATATAAGGTCAGTGGTTATGATGTTGATGCACAAAATCATGTAATTTTCTTTATATGGCTAATTAGGGCGAATAACAATTAATGTGTAATAATTACAGTTATGCTCACAAAATACTGGAATTCACAGAGTAAGCTCACATCAGTATATGAAACCTCATTTTTAATTATTAGATCATAATGATGAACAGAATCCATGTTATATGAAGATGAATCTTAATACATATTATAAAACCCTAATCTAGGTTAATGATGTAACATAGGGTTAATATGTGCACAAAAAGGATATGGAACCTAATGATCAGATTATGTATCCTAATCTGGAATATAAGATCAGTAAGATAAATATAAGAGAAGAATGCAAGTGATATGAGAATATCCTAATGAACTAAGAGAAACTAATGGACATAATTAGGGTTAAGATGAGACATAATAAGATGAGAACCTGATGATAGTATATGGTCTTGTTTTGATCAGGTTTGACCAAGCTTATAGTTGACATCAGTGATATGTGTTTCATATGATCTATCTCTTTGGAAGGTACGCCATTACCTCTTACTTGGCTTATTATACCATATGCTTGTGTTATATGCATAGTAAAATACTTGGCATATGATATTGGATGAAATGATTATTCTTGTATGATATGTTGCATGATTCTCTGTACTTATGGCTATGAACACTTGAAACATAATATATTTGTTCCATTATATGAAAGCCCTAACTCATTGGCAGTGTGCTTGGAAGTGACCTAACTCTTTGGTAGTGGTCACATTGTACATATGACCTAACTCTTTGGTAGTGGTCACCTTGTACAAATGATCTAACTCTTTGGTAGTGATCATAAAGGCCTTGGTATATAATGGAAAATAAGCTTAAAATATGTGTTCTCTTTTGTTAATGAATATCCTTGTGCAAGTATATGCTTTTCTTATATTCTTCTGTTACTGCCAAGTATTGGTTTTATCTTATTGCCAAGATATGATGAGAGGTATATAAAAAGACACGTAGGCGTACTTAGTACAATATTCATGAAATATTGTGCTGACGTGTACCGCATGTAATCTTTTTGTTTAGGTTGTGGTTATGCTCTTGAAGATCCAGGATAGAGAGAGTTGTGTAGCGAGCTGATGTATATGTGGACCTGTTGTCTTAAGATCTTATTGTTTAGATGTAGTACATGTATATGTATAAGTTTGTTGTTCAATATGTAATATCAAATGTTGTAACAATTCATGTTGTAATTATATGTTGAATGGTGAACATGTGTGTATGGTTTTATTATTGTTCATGTACATGTGCTACTGATTGTTTCCTTCTGACTCCCTTGGTTTTCTTCTTCTTAGCCTGGTGTGGGGTGTTTAAATTGGGATTCTCACTGAGGTGAGGGTTTCAATTTGGACGTCACACATCAGATTAAGTTTTAGAAAATCTGCGGACGTCACAAGATACCTCAACTTGCACCCCACATATTCAACAATATGCTCTGAGTTTCGCATAGGAATTTCTCATTTCACCATCCAACTAATATTGACACTAAAGATGGATCTATGACACATGGAAAATACATGATTAGATTCCATTTGATCAATTAGACCAATTAAGGTGTCTTTTAGCATCAATCCCGTTATAGCGTATAAACCATAGACAAATTATTCAAAAGAAATGGCATAGTATGACAACAAATATATCATCAATTAAATTATAACTTGATCCCATCATCTCGTAGCACTGTGTCACTGCCACTCACAAAGCCATCACCATCAACACAATATCATGGGATGTCAATCCATCATTTCAATCCAGAGGTTATCACATGAACTAGGCACTAAGAATATGCCAACTAATAAGACCCATCACATCAAAAATGTGATTCAATGTTATCTCATCATACTTCATTGGGCATATAAGCATCATTTATACTAATCATCACTTGTGCCGCATCACATATACATACCATAGAAATCATTAGCTATTACATTCATCTCACTGGAAAGGTTAATATTATATAAATAGAGAGAGAATACGTTTCAACACATTAAACACCTTTTGAATAAAGCAAGAAATGCATCATAAGTTCCCTAAATCAGGATCATGCTTCATGATTAATCAACATCGGGTTCTCAAGCATCATTCTATCTCAAATCTCTAATTTTCACTTACTCCCATAAGTTGGAGTGTATGAGGCTAAGAATTAGACAATATAACCAAGTATCCACATTCACATATTTATACTTTCCATGTTCCCTTGTCAAGGCTTATAGCCAATGCTTGATATTATTTAACCACCTTGATAGTATTCACAAGTTATAACACCCAATTAACCCACTAGGTTAAAATCATGTAATTAAGAGAGAGAGAATACACTCTCATGCTTTCTATTCATACACATTCAATAATATATCCTAATCTTAGAATCAGGGTCAATGCTCTTCACATATAGCCGATTAGGGTTTTACCTCATGGTTACATCACCCACCCTAATTACACAAATTGCCACTTTCTTGAAATTGATTTAGGTTTGAACAATAGTAGTTAGATGTGAATAGATCATCATGTCATTAGAACTAGGTATCACCATTTCATAAATATATACATGTATTATCTCATTTAGTTATGTGTGTGTTACGACAATGCATTATGTAAACACGTTGACTATGCACCAACATAATGTTTCATCATTATGTGACCCATATGTTATTACCCTTCACAAGTTATCAACCAAATTATCCTACTAAGGAATGTCAAACCTTAGATTACTTAACTATAGGGTTTTATTTCAAATTATATACATGGAACTTTTTAGATCATCAAACTTGTTCATATGATTTCTACACAAAAGTTAACATCCCTTGATTCCAACAAGGCTCATCACCAATATCATGTACTCACATAGTTGTCTTATTAACATCTCTCACAAGTTATGATCATGTAGAAAGGAATATAGAAGACACTTGTCATAGATTACAATCTTTCACTAAGGTGAGAACATATGTCTTACCATCTTGTGATTAGGAGTATCGTATGGTTACTTTACCACTATACTGCTCTTCTATAACCTCTCACTTTATTGGAGAGTTTTAGAGATAAGCATCATAATTAAGGATTGACCATTCATAGTCACAAAATCTTAGATAGATCATCACACTTCGTATTGACTATATCCATAGAAGAGTATATGTGTAATGTACCATCATTACAGATGTATTAAGTAATCAATTACATGACATCTCGATCTATCCCCTAACCCTTGATTTATGTTTCACCTTAACTTAAGATATCAATTTCACACTTATCATGTGATATCGATTTCGCCACCTTCTCAAGATGTCAGGTTGGCATTAGCATAGGATATCAGTTTATCATCAACCCTAGGTATCGATTTCATCCATTCCAAGGTATATCGGCTTGACATCCACATTGCATCATAGTTTTAACACCCACTACGTATATCAGTTTACATCATCAAGCTGTGTCTCAGTTTGTAACATCTTGGGTTAGCCATTGATATATCAGTTTTATCTTCTCCATGGGTGTCAATTTAACCTTACTTGAAAGTGTGTTGGCTTCTCACTCAACAAGGTAGTATCTCGACTTAGCTTCACCCTGATGTGTCAACCACTTACTCCACAAAGTGTTTCAGCCTCTCACCTATAGGAGGGTACCTCGGTTTAGTACCTACATTGTGTGTCAACTTGACCTTATCAAAGTGCATCAACTACCCTAAACATAGTGTGAAGGATTAGCATTCTCAAGGTGTGTCGGGCTAGGCATTGGCAAGGTATATCAGTTTGCCATCTCTTGGGTATCTGGACTTGATACTTGACCTAAGATGTCAGGTTATTTCACAATATAGGGTAACCGTTTAAGCACTTGATATTAGCCTGTTGGGTTAGCCTCATCATAGCATATTTGTTTGATACTTCCATGTGTGTCGACTTATCACATGATGTTTCGACTACTCACACGTAAGGTATGAAGGGTTAACCTCCCCAAGGTATATCGAGCCAAGTGCTATCCTAGTGTTTCGACTTGTCATCTTCAACGTTAGGATATTGGCCACTAGTTCAACTATTATCATGGCAGGAAATTACAAGATATGGATGGCAAACTAAATGAGGCTACTTCATCAAATTGGCTCTCAAGACCATCATTAACCACTAGCATATATGAGATACATGATTTAGAGATGAGAATCAATATAAGGACATGAAAGAGTGAAAATAATGAAGAAGGCTAAGATTTTTAAAACCCGCCTCATGAAGATCTCCCCAAAGGGTTCAAGCTCCATGATACAATATCTAAGTACATGTTTCTCAAGTTTAAGATGACCCATAAGAGTCCAAAACTCAACTTCAACATTATCTCTAAGAAAGAAGAAGAAGATGCCAAGGTTATGATAGCTCAAGGTGGAAAGAAGGAAAGAGAGAACCATGATCTAATCAACCTTCATTCAAGGTATGATCCATGACCGAGAGGGGAATAATAGGATGAAGAAGAGATCTCATACAATTCATAACCAAGAAGCATAACTCACCAAAATGGAAATTAAATAAAGAATCACCATGAACAAGGAACTCGACCTCCCAAGCCCCATGAGGACTTCCTCTAGCTCCTTAAGTTTCCAAGCTCATCCACCAAGAAGAGAAGAAAAAGAATGGACGAAAGGGTTCATTTGTGTGAAGGGGGAGGGGGTTATATACTTGAGGTAAGAAAGAGATATCAAATGAGAGGTGTTATCACCTTAAGAGTCTAGGTGACACTTGTCCACATACAAAGGCCACATGAAACCAATTTAACTTAACATGAAAGATATGGTGATATAATATAGGTAGAGTATCATCCTCTTGGCCTCCTACAAAGGGAACCACTTTTCCAAACTGACATACTACGCTACACCAAACTGATATACTACATTCTAAGGTCAAAACACACATTATGCATAGATCATTATTACTATGATGATGCCACTTCTAGCCCAAGATCAAAAATAGGTGCCCAACTCTTCATATATCTTCTAGATGATGTACCCTTTTCTATGGGTAAATTGCAATTTACACCAAAACTAGCACACAAAGCACAAGCATCATCTACACAGGCTCAACTTGAAACTTAAGCTCTCCACAAGGAAACCCATATCACCGTAATATCTTTCATGATGCTAAATTACTATGGTCACATTCAAAATGTGACATATTGCAAGACAACCCCTCATCTTGGGTAAATTGCACTCTGGTCCAAAACAAGTAGCCATTGCTCAAACATTATCCAAACAGAACCAAACTTGAAACATAAGTGTGTCACATGATAAAATAACACCTCAAAGGATTAGATTAAAGTTCTAAGAAACTTACTTAGGCAAAACAAATAGGGATAGTCCAAAACCCAGGTCAGGATCCTTACAGAAAAAACTAGTCTGACCCCGGTATAGATCACGACAGTAGAGAACAAGCTCAAACATGGCCATTTAAAAAGAGACAATCATGTAGTTACACTACCGCATTTTACCAATCACATCACCATGAGGCCTGACTGCAATCATCCTCCAAACCAGCAATTGTGGATGTAAGGATATATCATCGATTTGCACCCCCGCATATTAAAAAATATGCCCTCTGAGTTTCCCATAGGAATGACTCATTTCACCACCAAACAAGTTATTACACTGAAATGGATCTGTGGAACAAGACATCTACACGATAAGGGTTTCACTTGATTAATTATGTCAATTAAGAGACTTTTAGTGCATCAATCAAGTTACAATGTACGAACCCTAAACAAGTTCTACAAAAACATGGGTAAAGGTACAAATCCAGAAGATATAAAACTAATGAAATGAAACTTGTTACTTCATCACATGATACTTGTATTAGTGCCATTCACTAGGCCATAACCAACATCACATGTTCAAAATTTTATGCAAGGTCAACATCTTTTATGCAAGGTCAACATCAATATCATATAACTATGGGATATCAATCCCTTGATCACATCTCTAGAGGATTTCACCGCAAACTAGGCGTAAGGCACTTGTCAGGTCATTAGACCCAATCTCATAATTCCAGCATATTCAATATCACAATGTGCCTCAATAATGCTCATAATCACCAGACTGTATTATATACATATCACCATAGCATTCACATAGCTATGACATTCATTCCACCTGCAAGGTTATAGTTACACTAGTAGGAGAGAGAAAATACTAAAATCATGCTAAACACTTTAAGCAATATAAGCAAATACATCACATATCACAAGATTAGGGTTAGGGTTTCATGTATATCAGATTAGGGTTTTATATTATCATTCAAACACCAAACCCTAGTCACATCACCTCCCACATATTTGTAGTGTGTTAGGGTTAAGCATTATTGATTTATGATTAATTGTTCACATTCACATTATCATGTATAGACCATTAACCAAGTGTTGTAGTTCATTGGATGATAGGTGTAGTGACCATAGGCTGAGTGTAGATATCAAAGGCACTCATGTGTAGTGACCTACATGCTTGAAGCATCATGTTGTGACTGCTAGAGAGGCTGAGTAGCGACAACCCCTAGGGTTAGGTTTGTTACAGTCGCAACAACCACCCAATTAGTGTAGTGACCATGGAGAAATATCAAGAGGGCTAGCAACCTCAAGTTAGGCACACAAACAACTTCAAATTAGAAACAAACCATGGTCAAAATAGAAGATCAACCTCAAGAAAACCAAGCATCATCCAAGTGGAAAGCTCCACACAAATATGCCCATCGAAATCCTAGATCATGGGTTAAGCAAAGTCACCATAGGACAATGATTAGAGAGATGAAAACTAAATGTCACACGCATGTAAATGAAACCAAAACCTCTTTTTATCCAAGGTAGACAAACCATAAACAAAGTGATATGGTTCCATAATTGAAAGCAAGTGAAAACTATCGATCTCATAGTCACCACAAAAATCATGTACAAAGATTAGGGTTTAGGAAAAAGAGAAATCTACTTTAGAATACTACAAAATCTTAAATTCTAAATCATAAACATTTCATCTAGCGTATTAAGAGCATGTTTAGAGATTATAACAACAACATGCATGCAAGAAAATGGTGCAATAATAGTAGGGAGAAGAGTTATATAACCCACCTTATGTAGAGAATCATGCTCCAAGATCACGATATTTAAGAGAGAATATGAAACTCCAAAAAAGATCAACTACACAGACACAAGATCACCTCAAAATAGAAGAACACCATCAAAGAAGAGATCAAGAAAGGGGAAAAAACCCTAGGCCAAAAAAGAAGAAGAAATAAGAGAGCTTCTTCTCACATAGGTACCACCATGGTAATCCATAGTCTCTGAACTATGTGAAGAGAAGATTTTCAAGATAGACACCATGGTTGCACCATAGTCTCATTGACGAGAAGGAAGAGGAAGGTAGGGGGAAAAAGAAAATGAGTTCAATGGTTCAAAACAACTTACCAAGAAAGAAGATCACCAAAGATCACCACAAAGGAGCAGATTAAGCTCAATATCACCACATGCAAGGTTGGTCGGCCACCAAAGCTCCAAGATGAACCCTTCTTTGCTCCACAAACCTCTAATAAAAAATGAAAGATAGTGAAGAAGAATCAGGGCCAAAAAGGATGCTTGCATGTGAAGGAGAGGGGTTATATACTCAAGGTAGGAGGGAAGTAAGGGGGTTACGAGGTGTCAACGCAAGAAAGAACCAAAAGGACACTTGTCCACCAAGGACATAACCATGCAACCACTTACAACATGCATGCATAGAAGGGAGATACAAGCAAGGTGGTATAGAGACCACTTAGGTTCACTACACACCTTTTTGCGGTCAAAATACAACATGAAACACATGTAGCGACCACTACACAAGATCACCAAGCCAACAAGGTCGATGCACTCCACTAGAGGACAAATCCCTTTGACCAAACCACACCTAGGTCACCACGGTCGAAGAAAATTACACCTATTGTAGGTGTTGCAGTCGCAACACTCATAAAAGAGTGGGGTAACAGTTGCAACACACACAAACCCTAGCAAGGTCGATACACATCAAGGCAAACTCTAGAAACCCTAATATCACCATGTGATGTCACATCAGCAACCATGGTCAAAGAAAGGCGCCCCTATGCATCCCTCTATCTCATGATGCCAAGACATAAAGAGCACACTCTACATGTAACAATTTGCAAAATAACCCTCACTCTTGTGTAAATTGCAACTTGGTCCAAAACAAGCATAACTAGCTCAAACATCAATCAAACGGGACCAAACTAAAAACATAAGATTTTCATATGTTATAAAAGCATCTAAAAAGATTAGATTAAGGTTTAAGCATATTATTAAGCAAAGAAACATGGTTAGCCCAAAAATCTAGGTCAATGGTCTTACATCTTAGGAATCATCCTCTACTAGATCTTATACATATTTGATTGGAACTTCACAATGGTCAGCTGGAAGTTTGAGTTGTATGCCTCAAATTCCCAAGTCTTAATAAAAGATGTAATTTATCCATGTAGAATATCTCTTAGGGTTATTATGGGATTGATATTGGATGATAACCCGTGATTTTACATGTGCATTCCCCCAAACATCCCATACTTCTCTTAATTGAATTAAAACCCTAATTGCCTTCTTTTTTAGCTAGTCTTTACTTGTTTAGCTCTTTACTTACTTAATTAGCTCATTTCCTTGTTTTTGCTTTTTTCTTACTAGTTTAGATCTTTAATTTCTCTTTTACCTAGTTTCCTAGCTCAGTGTAGTGTAGATCTTATCTTGTTTACCTTAGTGTAGCCTATTCCTTTCTTTCTTAACTTGTCTTCTCTTGCTCATTAGAACCAATTGTATAGGGTTAACTTAGGTTTTTATCTTTTTTCTTCTCATTTAATTGCTTGTTCATCATTATTTTAATTGTCAAAACTTGTTACACTAAATGATATTACTCAAAACAAAAAATACAATCAATCACTAATTAATCACATATATAAAAATGAGGATAGATTAAAACCTATTCAATGAAACCGACATGCTTCGAAATATTACATAAGAGCCCAATAACTTGCTTGTATTCATATTATGACAAGAATGTCTTATAATTTTTCTGTGGCCTCAGCCACCACATATACATATTACATAGGAAACATTTCAACATTTATCACTTGAAAGTATTACATCTTTTATTAAGCCCTAGGGAGTTTGAGTCTTACCACCCAAAGTCCAACTGACCATAGCTTGGTCGCAATCAGTACCATATAAGATCTAGGAAGAGCCAGACTCCAAGATCTTCTCCATACTCGATCAGTACGAGTCTGCACAGCAGTGACATATTAGTCAAATTGCAAAACAATGACATATAGTCCTATAACTAGCCCACTTTGGTACAAGTCATGGCACTAGTAATCAGGGTATTCAAACCCAATTATATTATAATCACTGAGAAACGATCACAATCATTCTCAAATAGCGGGCTAGGTATGATCACAGCAATCCTCCCAAAACATTTGGTGTGAGGATGACAAGCACCCCACATACTCAAGAACTTATGTATGTGCTCTGAGTTTCCCTTAGGAATACCCATTTCAACATCCAACAAGGTCTGACACTGAACAAGGTTCTATGGCACAAGACACTACATGATTAGAGTTTCACTTGATTAGTTATTGGCAATTGGGTGAATTAAGGCTGCTTCAAACAAGTGGACATACAAACCCTAATTCATTTCTATAAAACATTGATATATAACAACTTCAGAAGATATAAAATTTATGAAACTTATTGTTCCTCATTTCCTCATCACATGGTACCATTCATTGCCATTCATGAAACTACAGTTGTCATCATTCTATCACATGATATAAATCATTATCACAATATCATAGGGTATTAACCCTTATCAATATAAGAGGAGTATACCTAATTTAGGGCTCAACCATGCTCAAAGGTCATTAAGACCATCATAACATTCCCTACAAGTTCATCATTATCTTTCTATGCCTTAATAGGGCTCAACAAACATCACCATACATGTGATTCACACTCTCAACATGATTTTGCATTTAATAACTAAAAGATGTGTACATGATAATGTTACAAGGTTATCTTAGCATTAACAACATTTGTTTATTATATCAACATATAAGGAATCTTATGCTTGGCCATCATCACACTGATAGTGTACAAGTTTAGCATAAGAAAATATAAGTCATAAATTTATGATGACCACTAGTTAACACATTAGAGTTGTAATCTATCATTAAGAAGGATATTACATCATTATATTATCCATTCAAGGATGGGTATCATAACTAACTACCATCATCTATTATCATTAGGGTTAGGCTCAACAAGATAGGTTACTTTGATGTTGCAAATCAACACTCATACCCAAACCTTAACTCATGGCATCCCCATTGGATCATGGATGCATGGGGTGAAGCATCACCATCACATTCCATACCAACCTCAAGTATGGATATAGACATAACTCAAGGTGTAACCATCATGTTTATCATACTAGGGCTCAACCATAATAGAGAGTACTTCATTATTCTATTATCCATTCAAAGAAGGACAATCATGATTGATCATTATCCCTTATTTGCACCTAAATTAGGGTGTAACAAGCTATGTCCCCTTTAGGGTTACATTTCCCCCATTATGATGATTATCATTTATATTCATAAGAGGGAAAAGGTAAGATTACATGCATAAGAGCAAACCTATATCAATTTCATCATCACTCCAACAGTACCAACATACCACAAGTATCAACCCAAAACCATTGGAGGTTGAGAAGGTAAAACTATTGGTTGTTTACATAAATAAACACATGGAATACACTATGTATGAGGTCATTAAATTATTCTCTAGAAAGAGTCACCATCTAGCCCTAGACATCCCTTGATTAATAACATTAGGGTTCCATTGAGAGTAGGGTAAAACCCACCATCGATTATTCATTTAAAGCAAGTCATCCATTGTCAACAAACAAGCTCTTTAAGTTGATCACATAGAGGAAAACACCTATCTCACATTATTAGGACCAACATATTATATGAGGCATCTTTCCAAACTACTATATAAAGAAGTTTCAGATCCTAATCATGAGATCAAATTCATATTTCAAAACCACCAATTAAAGAATAGGTTGAACCAGTATCAGATCCTAATCATGAGAACAAATTCATATTTCAAAACCACCAATTAAAGAACAGGTCGAACCCTTAGGTCATTTGACCCAAGGAACCATTGGTTTAGGGCTTTAAATGAGAAACAATTGTAACCTTAACCCGTCATTAGTTGTGTTGACTTGATCCACCATTGGTTATGACATATTGTGTCACCATTGGTTGACAAGATCGACACTATAATCATTTTTTGACCAACGGACGACGAACTAATGTCACCATTGGTTAATAGCATTCTTAGGGCACTTAGCCATTGATCTTTAAGCTTCCAACTAAGCCAAAACCTGACCTAAGGTTTGACCATCAGTCAGAACCATCGGTTTTCATGATGACAACACCATCGGTTGTTCAATGGTACCACCATCGGGTCATGTATTTATAGAGGAAATCAACTTAAAACCCTAATATGGACCATCGTTTGATAGGTACTTAGCACCATCAGTTGTCAATCAACATTATCCAAGTATTTCTCTACCTTAGGAAGAATTTGAACATGATTAAAGGTTCATCTGGAACTGGAAAATAGAATAGGGAACACCATAAAAATCAAAACCCTTTTCAAGCGTAGCTTCTACAAGCTTATATCATCATTTTTAAGCAAGAACATGAGATAGCAAGCTTATGGTAAGCAATAAATGTGGAGAAAGTTATAAAACTTGCCTCTATGAAGGATATCAGATCCCAATAAAAAGGTTCCCAAGCTTAGAGAAATTGGTTTCTCCAAACAAAGCTCATATCTTGAGTAAGAAGCACCTTCTCCACTTTAGAGGTTAAACCCTAGCAAAAGAGCATGGGGATGGGGTGTTTAGGGCACTTGGTCGTATTCTGCCATGGATGGACATGAATATGACCAGGAGTATGGTTGAAGGAAGAAGAAGAATAAGGAAAAAGAGAAGGAAGGAAGAAAACAACTTGCCTTGGTTCAAAACCCTAGGAGATGAGTTTAGAAACCCTAGGTTGGGCTAGATGAAGCTCTAGGAGACGTTCTTCTCCAAAAAGGGGGTCATATTCTACCTTAGACCAGATGATCCTGAATACAAATAGGGTGGAGTTAGTGTCATAGGTTAGAGGAAAGAGGAAGTGAGAAAAGGTTTTGCACTTGGGTAAATAGGATGTAGATATAGCCCATGGATAAGGAAGAAGCAAAGCATGAGGTGTCCAAGCTTCTTTCCAAGTTTCCATGGCTTAGGACCTCTATAGACATGCAAGAAGCAGGTCCACTAGCTGTTGGGGACTCCCAGTGAGATGACCCGACCACAAATCATACTGTCACAGTGTAATTAATTGCGGAATCAAACATAAACAGTGCATTAACAAAAATCACTAAAAATTAAAGTCATTTGCAAAGAGATCCATTTCCAGGAAACTCTTATAACAAGAACCAAAATATTATATATACATTCTAGTACAAAAAGTACATACCATGTACCTTCTTTTCTCGAGGATTACATACAACAGTTGCTCTATTAAATCTACACATAAGCAACATAAAACCTCGAGGCATTCAATGCCAAAATCTCAGATCGTTCATAAAAGCACCCACTACTGACTCTAAGGACCTGAGAGTATAGAGATGACACATAGGACTCATATCTACAAGACACGATAGTCATTATCTCCACCTGAGATGTTACTACTATCCCTGATGCTGTTGTCCTTCCCCTGTTGTATTGTTTCTACCTCCTCGTCCTCGTCTACCTAAAAAGGTTGGATCCTACAGGGGTGAGACAATTGAAATTGTCCCAACGAGAGATATAACTCTCTGCCAGAAACATTACTACTACAGATAGATGGTGATAAAATAAACAAAGGATTCTTTACTATTAATAAGAAGGATAAATCACTATTTAAGTAGAATAGAGAAATATCATCCTTTAAAGCATTACAACTATGTATGATAAAATAGTAAATCATCTATTTACTAAGGAATATGAAGAACATGCATAACATTATCCATTTAGGATACAATAGGCAATGTATCATCAACGAATGATTTCCATATTTCATCCTTAGCAAATATGATACACAGTTGATTACATCTTACAATCACACTTATGCCCTGAGGAGATGAAGTATACCGTTCATGCTCCAACCGACCACAATTACGTAAGCATCGGTACCACACAAGGTCAATGGAAGAGCTAGACTCCATCACCTCATCTATCGCGGTCAGTGCGAGACCACATGCAGGGCATCTCGTGTCTCTTGCTAAAATAGCTTTCCAGGGTATACGGGAAACTTCACTATAGAGTTATAACCCATAGCATATACTCTCTTCAGGATGTGGCCCATAGCCAATGCCTGGTATTGTGGAGTCATGTCCCATAGCCATACTCTTATTGGGATATGGTCCATAACCATTCCTATGCATAGGATATGGCCTGCAGTCATTCCTATGAGGCGTAAGGATATATTCACCCATTACCCCAACATATTCAAAAATATGCATTCCATGAGTTCCCATAGGAAAACTTGTTTCACCATCACCAACTACTGACGATGATGGATCTATGGCCAAGGATCTACATGATAAGATTTCACTTGATTATTTAAGTACATTACCATATTCTTTTAGCATCAGTCAAGTTTTCAAACAAGAATTATTATAACACTTGCTACAAAGAAACATGTAATACTTCTATCAAGTACTTTTCAAAACTTAATAAAACATTGGGATCTCAATCCCTTATCTCATTACTAGAAATTCACATCCCTCAACAATACCATCATCATGTTTACTCCATCTAGTTATTCAAACCTTTAGTTCATCACTGAACATGGTTACCACTATCAAGTAACTATTACCTCCAGGTCATCTGACCAAGGTATTCATGATACTTGTTACACAAGCATCTCACATAGCTCACCAGGCATATTCAACTTCTTGTCACCTCTCACTAGGCAACAAATAAAATAATGGCTCACAAGGCCTATTAACATTGTAGTTCATACCTGGTTATTCTCATCATCTCATGATACTTGCATGGTTAGTATACTTGATAACAACCATATCACATACATATCAACATTATGCAATACAAAGATAACATCACTATTCCCTCATTAGGGTTGAGGTTTCCCATCTTTATCAATTAGGGTTTCACATAACATCACCCTATATTAGGGTTTCACATAACATCACCCTATATTAGGGTTTCACATAACATCACCCTATATTAGGGTTTCACAAAACATCACCCTATATTAGGGTTTCACATAACATCACCCTATATTAGGTTTCACAGAACATCACCCTATACTAGGGTTTTCACATAACATCACCCTATATTAGGGTTAGGGTTTCCCATTTTGTCAATTAGAGTTTCTCAACCCATTAGCTAAAAATTAGAGTTAGGGTTTCTCATCCTTGTCAATTAGGGTTTCATGATCACATTATCAAAGATCAAACCTTAATTCAAAACTATATGCATCGCCGATGAGGTAGTAGCTCGGGTGGTTAAGAGCCCGACTGCCCAATGAAGGGACACGGGTTCGAAACCCAGGTTGTGTTCCTCAGAAACAAATTATCCCAACGTGTAGGCCGACCAACTGTACCATTTAAATGTTCCCTCCGGTGTGCGGGTTTTCGAGGGGGGACCGGGGGTTTACACTGCTAGGGGGTCACGATTGTGGCGCTTCCTCAGGGGTGGTTCGCACGTTATCAAAAAAAAACTCTATGCATCTTGGAGAATGCATTGATATTACAATGAATATCCAAAACCTAACTCATTGTTCCACATATCTGGAATTACATAATATCTTCATAAGTATTCAATTAAACTTATGTATTGTAAATTTCCTTATTGATTACCAATGATTAGGGTTTTATGATTACCTCATTAATCCAATCCCTAAATCAGTGCTTCCACATATCTTAAAGCACATAGCATTATTTAAGTATTTAAAACATACTTATCATTGTTCCATGTACTTAGGAACACACATCATCATCATACCTTATTCAGTTGACTTAAACTTTTACTAAGTACATGCACCTATGCTTATCATAGTGCATTGAATTTATTACCTTCATAGGAATCAAGGAATAATCACTCTAGTTATACTAATCACCTAAGTACTTTAGAGGTACTTCCATTGAAATCAACCTTGAGATACTCTTCAACCACTTATTGGGTTATTAGTACTTACATGGTTTGAATCAATTGGACCTTCAAACGGTTTGAACCAATTGAACCTTCAAACGGTCTTGACTCTAAACCTCCAAATGGTTTGAGACCGTTTAGACCTTCAAACGGTCTTGAGGTCACTTGACCTTCAAATAGTCTGAAGACCGTTAGACCTTAAACGGTCTTGGTCTCTAATCCCTCAAACAGTTTGAAGACCATTAGAGCTTAAACGGTCTTGATCTTATATCCTTAAACGGTCTTGAACCTCTTGCTCATCAAACAATTTTGAAACCGTTTCAACCCAAGACCCTCAAACGGTTTGAAGAACGATTAACCCTAAACGGTTTGAGACCGTTAGACCTTAAACGGTGTTGATCTGTAATCCCTCAAACGGTTTTGAAGACCGTTAGACCTTAAATGGTCTTGATCTTATATCCTTAAATGGTCTTGAACCTTTTTTCTCATCAAACAGGTTTGAAACCGTTTCAACCCAAGATCCCCAAACGGTTTGAAGAACGATTAACCCTAAATGGGTTGAGACCGTTTGATCCTCAAACTGTCTGAGACTGTTTTGTCAATTCATAGATGAAACCATGTGAACCTAAATTAGGGTTTTGACATCAATTGATCTAGGGTTTTGAAACCAATTGAGCTAGGGTTCGAAAATCAATTGAACTTGATTGTTTAAAGTTATTTGGTCATGAGACCTATTGATCCTTGAATCCATTGATACCATTTGGTCTCTAACGGTTTGAAATCGTTTGACCTCTAACGGTTTTGAAACTATTTGGTCACCAAACAGTTTGAAACTGTTTGGTCTCTAATGGTTTGAAAACCATTTAACCATGAAAATTGAAACCGTTTGTTCTTGGTATTCTTGAGGTGTGTGCTAAGATGATTTCATCATCATCAAGCTTCAGACCTCGAATTCTACTATCATATTTATGATGAATTCATCAATTATTCAAGAAGAAATAAAAGATCAACATATGATGAGGAATTAAAATCAATAATAACATTGATGGGTTCAAGTTATATAACTCGTCTTCAAAGTAGCTTCAAAGCTTTGGATGCAAGAAGCTCCTTCAACTATCCAAGGTTTGTTTCCAAGGGATGCAAAATATAGCCAAGGTTGAGCATTGGATGGAGGAGAGAAGAAAATGAGTATTGAAATTCGATTTCAACCATCAATCCAAGGTTAAAGATGATCATTGAGCTTACCTTCAGCTTGGGGAACGCTTTTCTCCTGCTCCTAAGCTCCTTGGTCATTGGCCAAAGCAAGGAAAGAAAGTGGTTTGCAAAAATAGCCTTTCAAGTAAGGAGAAAACTGAGTACATATAATTGATTTTCTAGTAGAGAGAAAGTAGGAGAAAATTCATCCACTTTTTTGCCACATACCCCCTCACATCCTTGCCTTCGAAACCATCTTCCTTGCCTTCAATATCCTCTCAATTATCCATGAATTAAAAGCAACCACTTAAGCACCTGAATCATTATAATACTATTATCCATTTTTAGTGGACATTACTTTTTAATTAACAATTGTGAGTGGATTCCTTCACCTACTTTGGATATTTCGGTGCCACTCAAGGCATTTGGACGTATTCCTACTATAGGATTTCAACCACAGCCTTTTTAGTTGATGAGCACTTCAATTAATATATTTATTTTTGCTACAAAATAATTAGGGTTTCATTTATGCTTATTTCTTGATTATTTTATTATCAAGATTATCTCTCCTCAAAGTAGTTCAAATAGGACGCCCCATTCTTTTTCTTTTTTCTAAATGATACCAAGAAACAATAGGGACACTCTTGAAGTGGTATTTTACATATTTAACCCTAAGTTTTGGGTAAATTGCAAATTGCACCAAAACTAGCATTCAATACACAAGCATTACTCAAACAAGCTCCTTCTTGGAACTTAGGCTTGTGGAAGCCATACCTCAGCATCATTATCATTCTTATGATGCTGTAAAACTTGAGGAACATTTTTCATGTAACATTTGCAAGGTAACCCCTTAAATTGGGTAAATTGCACTTTAGTCCAAAATAGGTAAAATATTGTTTCAACATTATTCAAATAGGATCAAAATTGAAACATAAACTCTCCTTTAGTCTTAATTACTTTTCAAAAGATAAAGACAAGAATATAAATGGCTTGCTTAAGCAAAACTTCTAGGGTTAAGGTATAACCCAGGTTAGTGATGTTACACCCAAGCCATCGTTTGTTGGTCTCCTAGACCAACCATTAGTTGTTGAGGGGTGGTGACCATCGTTTGTTCATGTCTAGGTCAATAGGTGGTTGAACCATCAATTGATCATGTCTATAAGTGAGCCATTGGTTCAAATGAACCAAACCTGCAAGAACCATTGACCTATAAACTTATAAGATGACCAAAGGATGCTCCACTTTTGTACCATAGGTTTATGAACACCAGTTGTTGCCCAAACCAGTGATACCATCAGTTGTTAGCCTTCAAGGTGGATCACCCATGGAGGGGTAAACCCTAAATCACCCTTAAAGAAAATCACCACCAAACCAAGGTACAATTGAGAATGCCATGGATCAACAAGCTAGATAATGATAAGAAAACATCTAAGGAACATAATTCATGTGACAAATTTCAAAAAAAATATCCTATTTAAATAAATTGTAGAAACGTCCAAAATTTGCATAAATTTGCATAACTTGCACAAACGGTGTCCAAATTAGATCAAATTTGAAACTTAAGCTTATCATATGATTATGAAACATATAAAAGGTTATATATTTGCTTAGATAACTTAATGATGATGATTAGGCATGTTGAACCTTTTAAGCAAGGTTAGGGATCTCACAGTAATCAACAAATCAACCATCGAACCCACAAACCCTAGACTCTACAGTAGGAACCTAAAAAAAACTAACATAGCTCTAGTGCCCCTTTATCTCCCTATTTATTTATCCTATACCATAACATGACACATTCTTCTTTTAGGTTAGTGTTTTGGTGTAAGTGGGTGTGTCAATTTAGGCTCCTTTATAAATTCAAAAGATCCCCATTGTGTTCGAGCCCTAGGGTTGCATCTAGTTAAGATTGAGTTCATTAGTGTGACCCTAGGAGAAATTCACCAAGCTGTATAGAATCTTTTATAGGGTTAGAAAGAGAAATATATCCTTAGTATATGTGGTACAACCTCTTCCCTTAAGCACTATCTTTTTCCAGTTTACTTGGTAGATTTTGAGAAACACACCAACCCCCTCCCCCAAGCTAGATAGTACACATCTTGTATTCCCATCATTCAACACATATAGGAGAAGGATGAAGGTGGAAGAGGATTGATGATATTAGTAGTTTGTTCTCCGATCTTTAGATATGGTGTACTAATCTTCTTATCACAAATTAGGTCTCTCACAAAGTGACAGGCAACCTCAATGTGCTTGATATTTTCATGAAAAACTGGATGATTAGCTATATGGATATCAAATTGATTATCACACTTGAGAGTTGTTGGAGAAGAGAGAGGAAAGACAAATTCTCGATGAATATATGTCACCCATTGAATTTCATGGTAGATGTGTGTCATGGCATGATATTCTACCTTACTATAGGAGAGAACCACAATTGACTACTTTTGTCTATGCTAACCGGAAAAATGGCCTTCTAGAAGAACACAAAAACCAAAAATAGATCTCCTATCATTTACATCTTCAACCCAATGAACATCAACATAATAGTCCAAAGAGATATCTAGAGATTATGGTATCTTGTAAAGGAGACCTTTTCTAGGTGCATTTTTTAGATAGTGCTAAATGCATTGTACTTGATTCCAGTGGCACACAATAGGTTTAGCCAAGATTTGGTTAACAATATTGACAAAAAGAATCAATATCCGGTCGGATAATTGTAAGATAGATGAGTTTCCCAACAATGTGTCGATATTGTTCTAGATGAAAAAAGACTTCCCCTTAGATAGAACTTTGTTATGATATTTCATGAGTGAAGTAACATGATTATAATTTAGCATACAGAGTCCTTCAAGAGGTCGAGGATGCAATTATGCTAAGATAAATAAGTGGGTTGATGAGAATATAGCACCTCTATAGCCAAGAAGTAGCAAAGTTGTCCAAGATCCTTATTATGCAAACTGCCTAGTTCTGTGCTGAAATCCCATGAGCATTACTACCAGTGGTAATGATATCATCAACACAAACAATGGGATGACAATTCCATCTTAATAAAACTTAAAGAATATACTATGACTGTTGGCTAAATTGGACATTTCTATACCCTTTGTTTTGATGATGACAAACATTTCATTCTTGTGGATCGAACTTGTTGTTTGGGTGTTTCAAGGAAAAACAAATAAGGAAGTGATAGCTGAAAATCTACACAAATTGGAAGATCAACATGCTTAGATTGCTTTTATTTTCATGATTTTACTCAATGTAAAAACTTGTACAAGTATATAATGTACAAGCACTTAGACATCATGTAAATCAAGTGTTAGATCTTCCCTATCCACTCACAACACTTAGAAAGATCTTCCCCTAAGATATAAGCACAATTACACATTGATACAAACACTTAGTAGACGACTCAATACATTGAATCAGGGATTTTCTCAGTCGACAAATTCCTCGACTGAGACACTATCGATCGACAAAGATCTCGACCGAGAATAGACCCTCCTAGCCGTTAGACTGAGTTAGCAAAGTAGTTGGGAGTTAGAACCAAATGTTACAACACAGTGACCTCAACCTCCCATTCGGTCGAAGAAAAGTTTGACAGAGACACTCTCGGTCGACAAACTTCTCGATCAAGAGAAATTCTAGACTGCACTTTTCAACAATAAACAACTAGCCATTGCAATGTAATTAGTGGAAACATGATGGCTAGTTGAGCACTAAGAACACCCTATAAAGTGTCTAGAATGTCCCTCAGAACTTGTAACCTATTCCTATAAATAGGAGAGGCCTTAGGACACCCAAAGCATCACTTGTGCATTCAATTACACTTAAGATTCATTCTTAGTGAGCAACAAGCTGAGTTACACTTGCAATATGTTCTACATTAGTGTCTTATAGCTTAGTATCTCCTAGCCACCGCACTACCAAATTCATCCACAATGGATAGGAGATCAATACTCTTGATATAGGATCAAAGTGATGTACTCATTGGTAACATTGTTTCTTTCTTCCAATCTTGTTCTTTCTATTGTATTTTGTTCTCCTTGACTACTCCTAGGTTGGAGGCTGTTGAAAGGAGGTTCGTGGAGCTACTTCAGGTGGTGAAGGCTACTCCTGGTGACTTGGAGTTACTTTGGCTGCCTCAAGGTGGAGCTACTTCAGGTGAAGGCTACTTCAAGGGTGAGCTTGGAGTTACTTCAGAAGGCTTCTTCTAGGAGGATTGAGGCTACTTCAGGTGAAGTCTACATCAAGGGTGTGGGAAAGCAATCATATTTTATGTAACATCCTTGTGAGGTAATAAAATAAGTTGCTTTCAAAATCTCGATTGGAAACAATCGGGTAGTGGACTCTCTACCTTAGATTTCTAAGGTAGGAACCACTCTACATCCATGTGTCTTCCTTGTTTCCTCCTACATCTTGTTCAAGTGTTTAATTGATTTAATTAACTTTAAAAACTCCAAAAAGCTGTATTTACCCCCCCTCTAGATCTTTCAATGACCACTAGATGATATGGATAAAACAAGGCTAGCAAGAACAAAAGCTGAGTTTTGTAAACTAGATTGTGGTGATTGCTTGAGACTGTATGATTTAGCCCTATTTTAGGGCTGAATCTTGTGTCTTATTGCAGATTAATTACATATACACCTATTAGATTACATGTTATTTCCCTCACTATGCATATTTCTATCAAATGCACTTATGGAGGCTTTTTGCATGTTTTATAGGTACTTTGTCCACTACTTGATGGATGGGAGAGAAGGAGGAGAATATAAGGGTTTCTTCACCCTTATAGGAACCTAAAGAGAGTCCAAGAGATTCCTCAACCTACCCCATGTGGTCAAGAGTCAACCCAACGCAAGGAGCATTAAAAATGAGCATGTTGAAGCTCAAAGTGCAAGGAAGAAGCTCCAACACGGCCGTGGCAGAAATTCCCCATGTCATAGTAAAGTGCAAGTTTGAAGCTACTTTCCAACACCACGTGGTGAACCACCACCCCATGGTGACCAAGCTCCAGCATGCCCATGGTGATCACCACGACCGTGGCATTTCATGTACAAATTTGACCAATTCCATGTGATCATTAGCCATTTTTCACATCGCCTGTGCCCATACACCAAGGCCATGTTCTCCTACAATCACAATGGCTGTGGTGTTGGACTCACCACCCCCGTGGTGGGCATAAGCCCTAGCATATTTTTGCACTACATTACCAATATTGCCCCCACTTAACCCTAGACCCCTATGTAAACCTTGGGGGTGGCTCGAGCTCGAGGTTCACCAGCCCTAGCTACCTTCTACCACCTCTTAGTTCCCCATTTTCACATGCCACCCATTGGACTCCATTTCCACCTCCATTCCACTCCATTTCTCCATTTCTACGACCAAAACCCTCATTTCCAAGCCTTACATCCACTTCCCACCATCATTCCACACCATTCCATCCAACAAGAAGGAGAAGGTCGACCTTGCAATAGTTGGAGAGGAGGATTCACTCATCTACATCGATCTCCATGGATACTTCTTCCTCTTTCTCTTCCCTTTTTATATTTTCCATTTCAATGAATAACTATGCCCCTTGGGTGGGTTGTTTGGGGTGAAAAATGTTACTTTAATACCATGTTGGGGGAAAATAATATGTAAACATTGTAATTTCATTTGCTAATGATTATGTTTGATTTCTATCTCAATCTTCATGAATTTCTTATTGGTTTGTGCTTGAAATCACCTAGGAATTTAGGGAAATTACTTATATGTGTGAATTTTGGGATTCGCTCCTAGGTCCAATTCTTGAATCCCTAGCCTAACACCCATCCTCCCACATTCTAATCAATTCCCATAACCCTAGTTGAGAGATATAAGTTTCTAGTTTAGATGAATTTGGTGTGCTTAGCATGGAGCTTTCTCAAGGCTAGAATGTGGGTGATGGGAGGCCTAAAACCTCATTTCCACTCCCATTACTAACCTCATCCCCTAATCATCCTAAGTTAATCTAACCTAGAAACCTAGGCTTGTATGACTCTAATTGAATTACACCTAAAACCCAACCCAAGTGATCCTCGCAAGGATAGTAGGGAGTGTTAGGGACTAGTTTCCCTACACACAACCTAGCGTATCCATGGCCAGTTAGTAGTTTAGGATAATTCCTTAGACTCTAGCTTATTGTTTGGTTTGATAATCTAAATGAAATCATTATGTTCATATGTCACCCCCAACTTAATTGATAAGTGCATACCATGAACAACCCACATTTCCCTTTATTGCTTTTAAACCCTAATTGCCTTCTTTCTTAGATAATGTTAGCTTAGTTAGTTCTTTATTTTCTTAGTTAGATTCTTGCCTTGTTCTTACTTTGTTCTTTCTAGTTTAGGTCATTACTTGCTCTTTGCCTTTATTGCTATATTAGTGTAGTGTAGACCTTTACTTGCCTACCTTAGTATAGATTTCACTTTTCTTTCCTTGCCTTTCCTGGTCTTTTCTATCTTGGTAGAATTAACTACCTAGGGTTAACTTAGGTTTTGTTATTTCTTGTCTTCCTTTACTTGCTTGAATGCTCATCCTTAGTTCAAAAATCAAAATCATCCTTCAAACCCTTAACCCTAGTCTCCGCAGTAGGAACCTAGCACCAAAAACTAACCTAGCTATAGTTTCCCCTCTTCTCCCTATGAATCAACCCTATACTTGCCGCCCTCCTATACAACAAAATGAACTCATGCTCATGTAGATGTAGTGTTTTAGTTTGTGTGAGTGTGTTAAGTTTAGGTCCATTATAAATTTTGAAAGTGATCCCACCGTGTGTGTCTATTCGCAAAGTTACATCTATTCAAATCTCAATTGAGTAGTGTGTAACACCATTGGTAGAAATGCACCAAGATTTCTGGCACCGTTGCTGAGGAGAAAGGCACTTGGCCTAGATAGTTAGCTTTGATTTGACTTTTTCTATTGTCCTCATCATTACTATTATTTATTATTTATTCTTTATAGTCTTTGTGTATATTGGTTTTCTAACTTGCTTTCTTTTGTATGGTTGTGCCTTGTGCATGCGACAAGCCACTCGAGAGAAGATAAGACGGAAGACCAAAATGCATCCCACAAGCCAGTTCAAGATTACATCATGCCTAGCAACTACAAATGACCAATTGCTAGCAGGGTTGACCAAATGCCGAAGGAGCAATTCTCCATCCCTCCAGGTCTTCTTGGGCTCCTGCCCATCTTCTACGACTCAGAGAGTGAGAACCCCTACAAGCACTTGGACTCATTTATTAAAGTATGCCCCACCTTTAGTACACCGACTACTAGTGATGACACAATCTTGTTGACCTTGTTCTCATTTTCCCTCAAAGACAAAACCAAAGAGTGGTATAATTCAAGCAGGGATATCATGAGTTGGGAAGTGATGAAGAATGCATTCCTAAGACAATTATACTCTATAGAAAGGTTAATACAAATGTGGTGTGCCATGATGAGTTTTAGTCAAATGGGCAATTAGTAGTTTCAAAATGCATGGGACATGTTTAAGAAGATTTTGAGAGAGTGCCCACACCATGAGATCCCTTTGTGGCAGCTAGTTTAGTCCTTTTACTCTAGTCTCTCTTTAAAAAAGACAAACCTTAGTGGACTCTGCTTGTGAAGGAGTTTTCATGGCTAGGCCACCCAAGGAGATATTGCCCTTATTCGAGCAGTTGGAAGAAAGTTCAAGAATTCGAGCTTTTAGCATGATGAATGATAGTTGCCATGCCTTTGATATGACATCTCTGATTCATAATGACTCAATCCCGCAAGTGATGAAGATTCTTGGTGACATGGTGAGCCTCATGAAAAACCAAGTGACAAATGTTCCTTGCAATGCAATCAATTCAATGGAGTTCTATGGGGAAGAAAAGAAGATACATCACTCTAAAAGATACCATGAACTACAAAGTCCAAGATATAACTCAAGGTTTGAGGAAGAGGTTCTCTATAGGTTGAAGAGCTTTGATGACATACAAATGAATGTGACAAGGCTTGAGGAGAGGATTGAGCAACTATCTTCCATAATTGCTCTCCAAGAAAAAAAAAGAAAAAAATGTCTTCAAAACCCATCTTGAGTTTCAATGAAGCAAGTGGACCAATGCCCTCTTCACAAGTTTTCTATAGTCCACCTCCCATGCAAGTGTAGCCCATATATCACTTCCAAGGTGATCCCAAGCCTTATACTCATCCTCCCCCTCCATCACCACCAATTTATCAACAATTCACCTTCCAACCTCAATTCTCCCCTCCACCTCAATTTCAACACCAAGTGTCACCTCCATCTCCTCCACAGCCACAACTAGCTCACCCTCTCCACCATGAGCAAGGAAGTGTTGTGAAAGTTCTAAGGAGTGGAAAATCTCTTGAGCAGTATGCTAGTCAAAGAAAGGTTGATAAAGCAAAGCAAAGACAACTAAGTGGTGATACTATGATTGAGATTTCCAAAGATGATTATGTGATACCTCCTATTGATTTTGGGATGCCATGTGCTCCACCTTACACTCCATTTACAAGTTCCACCATCCCTAGTGTTCCACCTCATGTCGATGCAAGCAAGGCCAAAGCAAGTGAGCCACCATTCATCGAAGGATTAGATGAGCCACTAAAATTAAGGAGGAGACAAAAGAACAATGTTGACATTCTTGAGGTGTTTCTCCAAGTGAAGGTCAATATTCCATTGTTCGATGCTATCCACCAAATCTCATCACATGCCAAGTTTCTTAAGAACTTATGCACTGTGAAGAGAAGGTCGATGGGGAGAATACCAAAAAAAGTGAAGTTGACTGAACAAGTGAGCTCTATCATCTAGCACTCACTTCCCTTAAAGAGGAAAGACCAATGAGCCCCACTCATACCTAGTTACATTGAGGGACATCGTATAGACCAATCCCTACTTGATTTGGGGTCTAGTATGACTTGATGCCATATAATGTCTATGTGGAGCTGGGATTGGGTAAGTTGATGCTAGCACATTGCACTCTCCAATTGGCAGCGTACAAAGAGAATTTAAGATGATAAAATCTTTGAGAAGACTCCCTCTGTGCACAAAAGCTCAGGGGTTGTTTCATGTTCACTTCATTCTTTAAATTATCATGAATTAATACATTTTTAATGTCAAGCTAGAATAGAGGCCAACACATATGAGCGGAAAGTGAGATTACAATTTTGACAGTAGCAATTTGAGTGATTGGTGAGAAGGTTTCAATGAAACCAAGATATATGGTTTGGTGAATCCCTTGGAAACAAGATAATCTATAAGTCATTCCACTAATTCATATGAATTAAATTTGATACAAGAGAGAAAGTAAGAATCTTTCGTCTGGTGGAGGGACAAGATCCTAGATGCCATTCTCAAGAAACATTTCCATTTCCTCAAGCACCACAACTTTTCAAACATGGCACTAAAGGGCTTCATAATAGTTTTTAAGAATTTGGATAGAGTCGAGCTATTGGGAAATTGATTTAGTGTATGGGAAATCTTGAATAGGAAACATGAATGAGATATAGGATGACAAAGAGTGCAAGAGTGAATACATTTCCAGAGAACCATGACACACACTAGATCCTCATATGTGAATATTGATGATGGGGCTTATTTTATAGGAGGAGGAATAACCAGAGGGTGTTGGATGGGTTCATGATCCATTAGGTCAGAAGGATCAAGCTCAACAAACTTAGTTTGACGTTGACATTGAGGTAGAGAGGATATGGATGTAGAATCAAAGGACATCTCAGATTCATGAAAGGTAACATCAACATAGATATGCATGTAAAGGTTCTTGTACTATAGTAGAGACAACCTTTTTGAAAGTAAAATATCCAAGGTAAAACATCTTGATAGAGAGGGTAATGAGTTTATCCGCGATCTGATCAAAATTATGCACAAAAGTAGTACAATTGATAACAAACAAAGGAAGATGGAAAACTATTTGTGTAGGGAAGAAAAACAAAAACTGGGTTTTATTTTGAAGAATAGAAGATAGTTGTGTATTGATAAGGTAGCAGGTTGTGATAACAAATTCAGACCAATAGATCTTAGGTAATTTACATTAAAACATAAGAGCACAAGAGTTATCAAGTAAATGACAAATTTTTTGTTATGTCACTCCATTTTGTTGTAGGGTGTGAGCACATCAATGTTGATGGATGGTTCTAGTTCTAGAAAAAAAGAATACATCTAAGCCAAAACAATTTCCAAAGCATTGTCGGTCTGAAAATTTTCAATGGATTTATTGAATTGGGTTCAAATTATTTTATGAAAATTCTAAAAATAAACAAATCATTTCCTCATGAGATTTCAGCAGATGTAACAACATCATGTGAGAGAAATCATCAACAACTGCAATGAAGTAATAAAAACAATTAAAACTGGTGGTAAACTAATGCTAATGGGCCTTTTTGAAAGCTAGACAACTGCTTTGATACCATATGAAGAGAAATTCTTATTAGGAGAATGAAAGATACAAAGAGTCATATATATAGCCTTGTCTCGAGGTATTATGTACCAAAGACACAACATAACATAACCTAGACTATTGTTAGTGGGGCTGAGGAGAGTAGGCCCAATTAGATACTGTGAATAAATTATTCTTTGGTGCACCATGATTAGAATACTACGGGCAATATGATTCATGTATTGCACGCAATATGATTCTAAGAGTGTGCTCTAGGATTTGAATGTTGTTGAAGCTCAATGCAAATATTGGTGAACTAGGAGTTGCATGAAGTGTGCACAATGATTTGTTTAGAAAGTTCTGTAATATTTGAATACAACATGGGAGATGATTTTCAAATATTCTACACTAGGTATCATGTACAAAGTGCAGGTTGACTTCACGAGAATGTGAAATAGAATGAGATAGAATGTACTTCAATATCCAAATGTTTTTAAATCCCTAATTGAAATTTTTTGGCACCCTATCAAAATACAGTGTGTACGATGATTTATTCACAAAATTCAACATTATTCAAAAGGAGTTTGAATTATGATTCTCTTTGAGTAAGGACTAAGGTTTGTTTAGAGAGTTCACTAGGATTCTCATTAAAGTGCACCAAGTTTCTTACAATACATGAATTAGGATTCAGATAAGGATCACATTATGATTTAATCATGACACAAAGAGAAAAAATATTTGTCAATTTTCCGTTAAAAAATCTCTCATGTGCTAGGACAAATTAGAAAAAATATAAATGTGTGTTTCTGACAATTGATCCAAATATCCAGTAGAAATTTTCAGTGTACAGTCTGGCACGTGGCAGAGAAATGCTAAGAAAACAAACTCTCAACATGAAATCCATAACCCAGACTATTGCTAGCGGGCTTGAGGAGAGTAAGCCCAATTAGGTAGTGCAAATGATTCATTCTTTAGTACACCATGATTAGAATACTATGGTCAATATGATTCATGTAGAGCATGTAATATGATTCTAAGAGTGTGTTGTAGGATTTGAATGTTGTTGAAGCCTAATGCAAATGTTGGTGTACTAGGAGTTGGATGAAGTGTGCATAATAATTTGTTTACAAAGTGCCCTAATATTTGAATACAACATGGAAAATGATTTTCATATATTTTGCACTAGGTAACATGTACAAAGTACAATATGACTTCATTACAATGTGCAATGGAATGACAAGTAGTGTACTTCAATATCTGAATTTTTTAAATCACTAATTGACAAATTTAAGCACCCTAACAAAATACAGTGTGCACGATGATTTATTAAAAGAATTTTAATATTTTTCGGAAGGAGTTTGCATTATGATTCTCTTTGAGTAAGGATTAAAATTTGTTTATAGAGTCCACTAGGATTCTCATTAAAGTGCACCAAGTTTCTTACAACATATGAACTAGGATTTGGATAAGGATCACACTATGATTTAAGCATGACACAAACACCACAAATATTGTCAATTTTTCGTTAAAAAACCACTCATGTGCTAGGTCGAATTAGCATAAATACAATGGCATGTTTGTGACACTTGATCCAAAAATCTGACAGAAATTTTGCTTGTATAGTCTGGCACACGGCCGAGACATGCTAAGAAAACACACTCACAACACCAAATCCATAATTTTCATTGTCGCATCTTAATTAGACGCACTTGCAACGATAACTATTTTTGTGCAGATTTATGTGTCTAGTTGTCTATAAATTGCCCAACCAACCAAAGAATGTTGTAGGAAGGTGTGCTTCAATTAATTTGTTTCATGCCAAATGAAATTAATCCAAATAGACGTCATGTTTAAAAGTGGTTTTATATTTGATTAGGTGCGAATGAATTTACAGAATTCCCATGCTTCGAGGCTTTTTGGTTTGAATGGAAAAGGCACACCATTTTTATTGTGCAAAATTGGTTGCCTTTGGATGATTGCAAACTAAATGATGAGGAAAAAAATAAATTATTTGTATTAAGCATATGGTTTTTTTATTAAGTTACATATTTTGGAATTACTGCCCTGCGAATCACATTCCCCCCTTCTTCCACATATGAACCAATTAAGTAAATCTACTTAAGAAGAAAATTGCACTGGAGAGGAAAGGATGGTGAATCTTTAATGTAAGATTTTGACGCTTATATGGTTCACGTAAAACAAATTATATACAACAAGAAACAAGCATATACAACAACTAGTTAACAATGCTTTACAAAGTAACAACCACTCCTATTAGTATCACACACTTCATACGTCACACGTAAATTTATTAGGGGTTTACTATACAATGAATTGACACTATTACTTCTGATTATTGCAAGGTTAATTGACCTTACTAAGATGAATTATTACTTTGCGGATATAAATAATGAATCTCCAAACCGGGTTTCTCCTTCTCGGGCCATGCATGAATTCCGAAGCAGTAAACAAATCACAAGCCGGGTTTCAAAGGCGTCCCAGTGGACGGGATCCACATGGAGCCGGCAATAAACCCGTCGACCGTGAACTCCTGCACGAGCGAGGGTTTCACTATGATGTGGTACCCGGGCCAGCGGACCCGTTTCGACAGCTTCGCCCCCGTCCCGACGTTCCTGAACTCAGCGTAGTAGAGCGTGTCCAGCGACGAGTTGGACTTGTTCCACTCCAACCATCCCCTGGGATCGACGACGCTGGAGATGTAACTCTGGAGGAACACCGTCCTGGAGTACGGCTTCCATGGCCGGCCGAGGAATGTATGGACGGAACCCAGGACAGGGATGAGGTCCTTATCGGCACGAACACTCGAAAACTGTATCACGAACCCGGTGTTCTGGTTGGGGTCGGTCCGGCCCTGAGCTGTGATGACGACGGCCTCCCCATGAGCGGGTCGGCTGGCGAGGAAGGTGCAGTTCTGGAAGACGGCCGCGGCGTTGCCGAAGATGAAGTCTACTGTCCCGGAGACGACGCACTCGCGGTAGAACTGGCGCTGGGAGAACGGGCAGAGTGTGTCCTGGTGCCCTTGGATGTTGCACCTGTAGATGACGGAGCGGTCGGATGCGAGGAATAAGGCTAGTGCCTGGCTTCCCGTCCCGTACGTGTTGCGGAATGTCAGGCCACGCGCGATGAATCCGTCGGCGAATACGGCTGTTAAGGCGAAACGAAACGTACGGAGAAAAAAAGTCAGTGTTCACGTTAAGGAGTTGACTTTTGAAAAAGCGTAACTAGTCAATTAGATTTCCGAAAGGTCTTCGTATGCTTACCTAATGTTGCGGATGTGATGAGCGTGTATCCGGCAGCGACGCTTTTGTTACCGGTGATTATGGTCTTGGCCCTCCCGGCACCGACAAGGGTAACGTCGCTTAAGCTGCTGGGTATCTGCACGTTCTCATCATACACCCCAGCTTTAACCGATATCACCAGCCGACCAGTTCTCTTCATCTGCGCCGCCGCAGCCACGGCGGCACCAATCGTGGGGTAGCTTCCTTTCCTCCCATCCTTCGCCACTATGAGTGTGGGTGTCGTCACGACAGCTGAAGCCTCCAACAGTTTCATCTCCTCTTCCGTCAACCATGAAGGAAAGGGCGGCGGAACAACGCCGCCTCGCGTCCCGTGTCCTTTACCCCCTTTAGCCGCCATCCTGCTGAGGCTTTGGAATACGGCGGCGTCCGCGACGGGCCTATTGATGGCGAGGCAGTTGCTGATGAGGTCGGACACGTTGTACTTCTTCAGCGGCGATATGAGAGACGAGGAAGCACCTGGGGAGGCGCCGAAGCCCTGGGAGCACATGTCGAGGTTGGTCAGCGCGGCGCTAAGCCATGACTGGGGGTCGCAGGAGGTGCAAGGGACGGAGTGGTGGATGGTGCGGTTAAGCTGCAGGACCGTGTTGGTGTAGAGCTTGTAGCAGTCGGCCCAGGCGTGCTTCTCGTGATGCGTCTGCGGGAGCTTCTTTAGCTTTATCAGGCGGGAGCGGGCGCGGAGGGTGCGTTTCAGTGCGGCTTTGAGGGAGAGACTGAAGAAGGCCGCGTGGTTGCGCGGGACGGCTGTGTGTGCGGCTAGGTGGCGGCGGCAGGCGTAAGGGTACGGGGTGGCGGCGCACCAGCGAGCGAGGGGCTTGGGATCGTCGTCGTCGAGGTGGGAAATTGTAGAAGAGAGCGTTTTGGTTGCGAGGAGGAGGAGAATCAGGAAGACGGAAGGGAGGAAGGCGGCGAGGTGTGCTTGTAATGGTTTCATCGTGGATCAGTGGTTGATTTGGTAATGGTATGTGGAACGGCAACAATCAACCAGAATAAATAGTAATCTACAACTGATGCTTGTTTGTGACAAAGAACATGCGACAATAGCAGCGATGAGAATAAGATGAAGATGGGTAAGGTCTGAAGAAGAAGTAAGAGAGGTGACGGAGGAACAAATGGAGGATTGGAGGGAAGCTTTCGGATAGCAGATGAGACTTTAAGCTTTATAGTTGCTGCTAAAGAACTTGCTAGGTAACCACCTGTCTAGCTAGGTAGCGTGTTCAAATATTATGGCTACCTAGCTATCGTTCGTGCACGTCCCCAACTATATTTGCTGCATGGAATGCTTAACACACCAGGGAACGCCAGTGCTGAATGTTGGTCAATTGTGTGCATCCGTCGTTACGATCCCTACCTCTACGGTAAACCAAACCATTGGACAAAAGATTGAGGCATCGTTTGAAAAACTTGGCCGTTAAATTAAGTTTCAAGGAATAGATATCATAAAACTTGGCCGTTAAATTAAGTTTCAAGGAATAGATATCATAAAACTATTTGTTTTACAAACTACATGGAGGGCACTAGTAAAGCATATACATTATTGACATATATATCCCTCACTTAGTTTGTGTTGTGTATACTTCTCCGTGTTACCATCGATTTCTCTATGATTATGCATTCATGCTACATAAAATGTTTGCAGTGCTAGTGCTAGGGGAGGTGATTATTAGATGGACCCACATTATCTCTGGAATATCAGTCAGCTCAGAGACGTATAGCATAACCATCTATTTAAAAAATGTACACGATGAACTTGATTGGTTTTTTACTGGATTATATGGTGAACCAAGCCATAACAAATAATTTTTCTTCGTCAAATTACAGCATCTAGCCAATACACACACCGCTCTATCATGGATGTTAGGAGGTGATCTTAATGTCACGAAGAATGCTCAGCAAATGCATATATTCCACCAAAGCCAACCATAAACGCATTATCGAGATGATATATACGTTATTAGTGGTTTATACAAGAACACCTTCTCATTGACCTATCGTCTACCGACTCCACTTCACCTGGAACCATGGCCAGTCCTGGGCTAGACTTGACTTATGTTATGCTCTCAGTAATGGGACTCCATGTACCCCTTTCTCAGGTTTTACCACACTATAGACCCATTTCAGATCACTTTCCTATCACCGTCAACACCTTGGTAACCTCATGGAGATCAATATGTTTCCACTTCTCAAAAATCATGACCAAACATCCATCTTATTCTGATCAAACTCTGGATCCACCGTTTATGTGGAAATTAATGCACTACAAATTCAGTAGGAATGGAAATCCTAAAGTTAATCAAAACTAACATGCAATAATTCCACCTGCAAGTAGAAAAATCTTATTGCAGTACATTTGACGTTTGAATCCCAAAGGACAATGCTTTTAAGAATTCTATGATCAAAGTAGCTTATCAAGAACTAGTATTTATCACAAGATTTGGGTTGGTTAGTTTAACTAAGATTGTATGAATATAAAATACTAGCTTATTGTTCGAGTTGTCAACAGCTGGAAACACTAGGGTGGAGCTGAGTTTCACTGCCACCACTTGAATCTACTCATTCATTCAAATCTAAACATATATGAAAATATAATTAGAGTTATGCAAGTTTCCCCTTTCTACGTTAGAAAATTGCTTAAGTAGATATCCCAGTAAGCTCGATGTCTCATTACTTATAGATCATATATCCACTACTCTAGAGACTTCCCATCAAAAGTTCTCATCAAGGGATTATTCAAAGCTAATTGATATTTAAATCTTAAATGTTGGCGTTCTTGCGACATAAGATTATAACAAATCATGGAAAGCATGTGACTAATCCACAAGACATGTGATAAATGATTAGCTATGAGTTAAATGAGTTCATACAAGCATTGAAATATGAATGAAATTGTAAGAAACAAGTAGTGGGGCTAATCCCCACACCCCAGTGAAAAGTCTACTTCCTCGACATAGTGAGATTAATATCATGAGAAGAGAAAGAGGACACAATCATGGTCATGATGGTACCAGAAGTAGCTCTACGTGGTGTGCGATGATAGACTTCCTTCGTTCTTTATCTTTCAAGTATTAATACTGACTTGCAGCTGAAGTAGGTGGATAGACAACAACTTCGTGAATAGATTGATCACCTTGGAGAGGGAGTTTGATGGCTGTATATTTGTGGAGGTCAATGGAAGTCACCAAGTGTGCAGTCAATAGAAGTAGCTAGGTAAATGGAACTAGCTAGGTTGATGGATCTAGACTTTGGCTCTGATCTCTACATCATCCTTTTGGCTTGTTTGTCTCTAAAATTCGAGATGAATTGAAGTGATGCCCTTGAGGCCTATTTATAGGGTATAGATGTGGGTGCCTCCCATCAACGTCAAGAATGGGCTATCAACCAATGGATGTCGACTCATGGACTTCTGATCATCAGTCTAGGAGGTTGATGGCATGCTTGAGTTTTGGTCACTGATCGATGGCTTCTATCATATCAGTTCTAGACCAATGATTGATGTATGATGTTTGTCAATGGAGAGAGGTTGATGGGTCATCAACCTTGATCATGGATGGGTCTTGATGTCGAGCTTTTGAATGTCAACCAGGGGGTCGATGAGTCATCTACCTTAAAGGTCGATGGGACCCTCGATCGTTGATGATATTTTGAAGGTTGATTGGAATGTTGATCAATAGGTTGATTTTTGTAACGACCCCGCCTCCCGGTAACCCCCAATTAAGGGAGACCCAAAGGTCATAACCGTTATTCAATTAATAGGATTAAAGGTTCCACAAATAATCAATTATAATTATGAAATTCTACTAACTAAATTGAAATTTGGTAGTAAAATAAAACTTTGCTTACCTTTTTAAAATTTTGGAAATCTATCTATCCACATCTTGAATTATTCTATCTATTCCTCCTTGCACTTTATTTTTTTAATTTCACGATGCGTCACTTTACTGTTTGTACTTTCAGGATTACACCTAAAATACCGACAAACAAAACGTCAGTCAGAAATTGCTGGTATGTGGAGGCAACCAAAATTTCACAATTAAGTCTAACAATTTAAATATTGCAATCAAGATATTTAGGAAGATAATTTACATTTTCCATGTGACATTCCCCACCGCTTTTCCCTAACCCTGGAATTACCCCCTTTAGGGTTTCTCTTTTTGCCATTGACTTAAGGCCACCTTTTCAATCCCGAGCTTGGTGTCTGGGAGTCACCTCTCATGGTGCTCTATAGTCATGCATTATAGACCACCTTCTCATTCTCGAGCTTGGTGTCTGGGGTCACCTCTCATGGTGCCCATTGGTCTACCCTCCTGAGTCTAACCTTTATGGCATCTTCCATCAAGGTGGCATGTAGGTGCGGTAATACACATTTATATTAAATTGTGATAGTCATAGTCACTTTATAATTACAATATGAACATCCAAACTATTTAGTTTCACTCAATGTGATTAAACATCCGGGAATCCTTTGGGAAACTAAAGCGGTTATTCATAATTAACCACATACCTGTTAAGCAAACTTGAATGCAGAAATAACCAATCAAGAAATCAAACAAGTGCACATAGGTTGATCCTGAAAAAGGCATCCAATTTCTCTATCATTAATCATGTCATCTTGATCCATTAATCCTAGTTGTTTCCTAGGTTATTTGCCCTTTTTAGGGTTTTGAGCATAATTAGGGTTACACTTCATCTTTATTACTTTAAAACCTAATTTCACAAAATCACTTACAAACCCTAACTATTTCGTTTTTTTACAAAAGATTCTAAATTCATCTTTTAGCAATGGGAAACCCTAATTTCACATTATGATTACTTTTCTTTTCTTTTCCTCTAATTTAGGGTTTCTAAACATATTAATAAACATATTGAGTTAAAAACCCTAAACCTTGTAATTCTATCATCAAAACAGATTAAAAACCATCTTAATCATTAAACAAGTTAACCATGCTCTAATTATCCTAATTACAATATTAAATATATCTTTTATCAACAATTAGGATTTTCTAATTACAAATTAACACTTTTCCCATCAAAATATGCACTGTTGCAAAAATATACATATTTAGATATACAAACCATTTCTAACATATTCCTCATATTTTTCTGATCATTTTTCATGTATTAACATCCTTCATCTGAGTCTTCTAGAAAAAGATACAATTTTAACAAGAAAATTCCCTTTTTATGGTTTATTTGCTATTTCTCTAGAAAAACTAGAACCGCCCGATCCATGAGCCTTGGATCCACTGAGGATCCAACAGCCTTGAAGGAGCGCGCCTTTCTTTTGCAAACAAAGGGAACAAAGGATGAAGGTGCCCTTACCTACAAAGAGGACGCGACGGGAAGAAGTGTAAAAGGCAAGCAGTCTTCTTCTTCTTCCTTGTGTCGAGAAAGCAGGTCCACATGGTCAACTTGAGGGTTGACTCCGGACTCTAGGTCACCTGCAAACCACACGATAGAACAGGGAGCTTCGCCTCCCACCGTCAAAGTCATGGATGGTTTCAATTGTTCACCAGGAATGCACCAAAGCCGTCCCCTACTCGCCGGACTACGATGAGCTTCATTGCGATGTCGAGGGACCAGATCAGGGTGGATGGAGCAATTGAAGGTGCGAGGTGGATCCTTGAACTCCGCTGTGGAGGTTGGAATAGCCAAGAGAGATGTTGGTTCCCTCCTTGACCCTCCCCTATATATAAGGTCGAGATCAGGTCCGCGAGGTTTGGGCGTTTCCCAAAACCACGACCAAAGCCAATCAAACTGGGGATGATATATTCCCCGCGGTTCCATCTCCCAAGTCGAATGGGACTATCCCCAGGCTTGCTCATACATTGGATCTCGAGAAATTAGGATGGGAAATTCTCCCTGTATCTAGTAGAGTCCCAGTCCGCTTGGGACTTAGATGATGAGTGTCCATCATTGGATTAAGATCCAACGGACCTCATCGCTCACGTTCAAAGCAAAGGAAAGATATATTTCATTAATTCAGAAATAATTCCCAAATTGAAGATAACTTGCAAAATCAATTTCTCCCAAACCATAACTCCTTTCTGTCTCAAATTTTAAGGGAAGGTTTGTCTTGGAATTATCTAACTTTTTACGAAATTTGGGAAACAAAAAGCAATATATGAGAAGGATTCCTTCTCTCCCAAGTTATCCATTGATTTATTCAAAATTAATTGTTATTTCCTTTCCCTTTGCCATTATCTTGTTATTTTGGGTCCCTTGGACCTCAAGAAATCCCAAAGGCACTGATTCCCATGTTGGGGAACATCTATTTGCCTTTATCTTCTTTTAATTGTCAATTTCTCATATTTCTCTTTTATTAATCAATTCCTTTTCCTTTTTAATTCTCTTTTCTTTTCAATTGGGCTCAATGGCCAACAAAGCCCACCATCAATCAAGCAAGGCCATTTCATATGAAATCCATTGCAAATCAAAGAAAAAGATTTCATTTATTCATCAAAAGAGAATTACATCTTTATTTACATTTTCAAGAAATTGAGGTTATAACATCCTCCCCTCCTTGTACGAATTTTGCCCCCAAAATTCAAGCAGTCAAACAAACAAATCAGGGTATGCTTTCTCCATGTCCACCTTCAGCTCCCATGTGGCCTCATCCTCTCCATGGTGCTTCCAAAGAACCTTTACCATCTCTATTTTCTTGCATATGAGCTCTTTCACCTTGGTATATAGAATCTACAAAGGTGACTCCAGATAAGTCAGCTTCCCTTGAAGCTCAATAGGTTCAATGCTCAACACATGGCTTGGATCTTGCACATATTGATTTAGGTTGGACACGTGAAATACATCATGCATCATGCTATACTGAGGGGGTAATGCCAAATGGTATGCAACTTCACCAATCCGTTCTAACACCTCAAACGAACCCATGTATCAGGGACTCAACTTTCCTCGATTCTTAGCTATAGCTCGGCACGGTCGGATTTTCAAAAACACATGCTCTCCCACAGTGAAATGCACATCAGCTTGCTTTGCATCAACATACGACTTCTATCGATCCTGGGCCCTCTTCAGCCTTTGCTTGATCAAAGCCACTTTATCAGCATACACTTGGAGCTCATCTGACCTCAAAAGGGTCCTCTCACCCACATCATCCCAATGAAGTGGGGACCGACACAGTCTTCCGTATAAAGCTTCATACAGAGGCATCCCGATACTGGCTTGGTAGCTATTGTTGTAGGAGAACTCTGCCAACGGTAAGTATTGCTCCCATGAGCCACCCCAATCGAGCACATAAGCTCTCAATAGATTTTCTAAGGTCTGGATTGTCATTTCTGACTGACTATCTGTTTGGGGGTGATAAGTGGTACTAAACTTTAACCTGGTACCTATTTCCTCTTGAACTTTCTTCCACAACTTGGAAGTAAACTTTGAGTCTCTATCCGAGATGATCGATCCTGGTACGCCATGCAAACACAGTATCTCTCTGATGTACAACTCAGCTAGGTCTGTCACCTTAGCAGTGCTCTTCAAGGCAAGGAAGTGTGCTAACTTGGTAAGACGATCTACCACAACCCATATCGCATCATGACCCTTCTTGGTACGAGGTAGACCCACCACAAAGTACATGGTGATCTGCTCCCATTTCCACTCTGGAATTTCTATCGACTGTAAAAGTCTGCCAGGTCGTTGGTGTTCAACCTTCATCATCTAGCACGTAAGACAGCTGGCCACCCATGACACAATGTCTTTCTTCATTCCTGGCCACCAGAAAAACCATTATAGGTCCTTGAACATCTAAGTAGTTCCTGGGTGCACTGTGTACTTGGATCCATGAGCCTCTTGCAAGATATGTTCCTTTATTGATGAATCCTCTGGAACCCATATGCGATTCTCAAACCTGATTCCTCTGTCTACTCCCACGGATAGACGAGTCTGTGGCTTCATCATCAAACCTTTCATCTTATCTAGCTCTTCACAGGTCAATTGTGCTTCTATGATCTCCCTCAACAAATTAGATTGAATCCGGATATTAGCCAACCGAACCCGGTCCTCTAATGGTTGTGGAGTCCATTCCACAAACTCCTCCAAACTCTTCCACTGACTAGATAGAACAACTGCACACTTAAGCTAATTCTGACTCAAAGCATCAACCACGACATTCTCCTTACCAGGATGGTAGGCGATGGTGATGTCGTAATCCTTCATGTACTCCATCCATCATCGTTGTCGTAGGTTCAGATCTCTCTGTGTCAGTAGGTATTTCAAACTCTTATGGTTAGTGAAGATCTCAAAGGTAGCACCGTACAGGTAATGCCGCCATATCTTCAAAGCATGGATGATAGTAGATAACTCCAAGTCGTGTGTCGGGTAATTCACCTCATTCAGCTTAAGATGCCTGGAAGCATATGCAACCACATGCCGATTTTGTTCCAACACACAGCCAAGTCCCATCTTGGAAGCATCGATGAATATCATGAAACCCTGATTGCCAGAAGGTAGAGTCAACACAAGAGCGGTGGTCAGCTTCTCCTTCAAATCTTGGAAGTGAGCTTCACATACGTCAGACCACACAAACTTCACATCCTTTCGGGTCAACATGGTTAGCGGTAAAGCAGTCTTGGAAAAATCCTTGATGAAGTGACAGTAGTATCCGGCCAACCCCAAGAAGCTGCAAATCTCAGAGGGGTTCTTTGGTGCCGGACACTCTCGAACTACCGATACTTTGGCTGGATCTACGTCGATTGTTCCTCCTGAGATGATGTGTCTAAGAAACATGACTCGGTCTAACCAAAACTCACATTTTGAGAACTTTCTAAAAAACTTATGCTTTCTCAGGATATCAAGGACTTTACCCAGGTGTTCACGGTGTTGGGCTAGGTCATCTGAATACACTAAGATGTCATCTATGAACACTATCACAAAAGAGTCAAGGAAAGGCTGGAACACATTGTTCATGAGGTTCATGAAGACACTCGGTGTCTGCTTTATTTTTCACGTAACGGTATGCTAGAGGGAGAAAGCTCCAACTTCTCTCTAGATTTTTCCTTCGGGTCTTCGTCATCTCTGTTAGGCATCTCCTTCCACTCCCGGCGAGCTACCACTGCCTCTTGCTCCATCCCGACCGTGGCGGTGACGTACATCCACTCTCTTTTGGAGTCCGCTTCTCCAAAATTAGGTTCCAAAAAAAATCCCTTCTCAGGTAACTCCATCCCTCGAATTTCCTTGCTTGTTGGTGGTACCAATTCCTTGTTCGGACTCAGTGCATGTCGATCTTGCTCTAGAATATACTGGTTTTAGTAGCTTCCTCGCCTATGCATTCTCGGTTTTTATCTCCCCGACTTTTCCGATCAAGTTTCATCACCCCCTACCTTCTCATCACTTCAGGCGGCGAAACCCTATTCCTTCTTTAGGCCTCTTCAAAGTAGTTTGTAATAAATTCGGAGTTTATCTACATCTTTTTACATCTCACCTCGTGTATCCCAAAAGACCCTAGGTGCATGCAAAAAACACCTCATTGATTATTCCTTTCTCTCTTTCCATTCTCTCTGTCGGCTACAACCCCCTTCCCCAGATTATCTCTGGCTGCCAGATCAAATCAGCATAACAGTTGGCCTAGAAACCAGAAATAAAGCCCCACCAAATGATCAGATAACAACATGAGAACATGAGGCGTTCTCACCCTCGCCTCATGCATAAAATCATCGTGCATGCAAAAATCCGGCAAGATAACAACCTTCTGCTGCGCTCTGAAGAAGCAAAAACCCTTGGTGCCCAGAAACATCACAAAAACTTCATCATCCCCAGTCAACATGAACTCCCGTTTCCCCTACATCGAAATCCATCTCACTGACCCATCTTTTTCATCGAGCATCCCTTTACCGCGAGCCTGGATCTATCACAAGTACGACGTCTCTCCTGGCATCAGCATCATCAATATTAGTCACCGTTCTTTCCAGGTTCAGATCACAAGGTCTACCCCCTCTGAAACAACCTGGGGAAAAATGCCCGCTTCCTCCTCATTTCGGATGGCTGGTGCGACATGCGGAAGGAACTGAACCTTCAACCTGAGTGGTCGATTTTCTTACAACTGATAGAAAATCGCACCTTCCGTGCCTGGGTTCGAGACTTCGTCTACAACACTCCTCCAGAACTTTCCCACCTCTACAAAAAACATGATCAAGACAGTTCCTCATCATCCAACTCAGCAGATCATCTCTTTGTCAGAGACGAATATCAACCCCCCATGGGAGAAAAATCATGGCCTATCTCCATCTCTTCAGGTTTAGAGGATGACGAAGATGATGTCACATTGCCCTTGGATCAACAACATTGTTCCATCGCTGAAAGGTACAAGCTTTTTTCCACCCAATCTTTTAAGGGTAAAAAATACAAGACAAATATGTCTTCCTTATATAAAACCCTTCTTCCCCAATCCTCCCTGATCGGGGATATCATCCCTAAGGACATTTTTCACCTAAACTCTGCCTTTCCTGTCCTAGGCCATGCAAAATCATCCCTTCTCATAAACAATACCCTAGAAAAATCCCCCACCGCCCATATATGGACTCTGGTCCCCCCAAAAAGACCTTTTCGAGCTCTGTTCTGTTCTCTCTGACACCGGAACAACCACTCAACTTCCAGATGTTTTTTCTCATCACTCATGCTTCGGTTGCGGTCATATAGGGCACATAAAAAGGTTCTGCAATGCCCACCTCCACCCTAACCGGGACAAAAACCAGCCAAACCACCCCTCCTCCTTCATGCACTCTCGCTCGATCAAAATCTCGCCTTTTCATAGAAGTTTAGCTGACCTAAAAAGGCCTTTTTCTGATCCCTGGCACAACGCACACCCCACCCATCATCATTACCTTTCAAAAAACCCCTTTGCATGCCTCGCAAATCTCCCGCCTGAACATGCAAATGATACCCCTCCTTGTCACTCGATCACAAACACCCGGTCCCCTCCTGTATCTAAACCCCTTCACTTTCCTAGAAACCCATCAAATGCAAAGCTCAACCTACAACAAAAAAACCGTCCTCCTAAAACCCCTTCAAAAAATATCTGTGATAACCATCCTTCTAACTTACCAAACATGAAGGTCTCCGACCACCTAGAATTTGCTATTGCCGTAGAACTCCCTACAAACTCAATGCGTTTGCTCAAAGTCTTTTCTCTTATAAGTATCCTAGTTTCTATTGAAAACAACCTGGACAACAACCCTATAAATGTCTTAGACATCACCCGCGCCTTAGCCCTTCTTCTTCTAGGTCACACTATCCTCAAACCCAAAAATTTCTCTCCCACCCAGCTCATCTATACCGTCCCATAAGGAACGAAGATTAATCACCTTTTCAACCAGGTGCTCACCATTCCATGTGGTTCGAGCTTTATCATGGCTAGACTTACAAAATGGTCTGCTGATTCTGGTTCTCTCCCTGCCCCAGTTGGCGGTTAAGACTGGGTTGCCATTTCAAATCTCCCTCCTCATCTTTGGGAGATTGAGATCTTTAGAGGCATTGCTCATTCAATCGGGGCGACTCTTCAATACATCAACCCTGAAACCCTACACCCAACTCAATACATCAAAGCTTACTGCCTCTTTTCTGTCAAAGCTGCCATCTCTCTTCTGCCTTCCATCAACATAAGAATTGGTGAGTCTATCTATCATCTAAAACTCGCAGCCGAAAATCCTACCATAAACAACACTGCCTTTTCAGACCTTTCTTCTCATTCACCATCTTGGTTTAGCCCAAATAAAGATAAAATACCTACCTTGCATTCCAGGGCTTCTATTGACAGAAACCATGTTTGGATACGGAAAACCTCAAACCACTCTAAAAACTCCTATCTCCATCCAAACAAAAAAAAGAACCAGATCTCCTGAACCCCCTCTCCCTATTAATAATTTCAAACCTAGAAGCAATACTTTCCCATCTCCTTTCTCCATGAAGGAAAACTTCCCATCACCAAACAAAAATCATCAAACAACCATGTATCAAGACTCATCTCAGCACAAGAATGATAATTCTTTGTAGAGTTCGGAGCAGGAGAGCCCTCGATAGAAGCTCAACTCCAGCTACCTACAAAAGATCTTGCAGCCAAACCAAATTGACTCCAAAGGTTCCAACATCATTAACAGATCAAAGAAAGGTAACCCTCCTCCTCCCTCTCCCTGCTCTTTCAGTAAAGCTTCCACTGCAACTTCTTTATCAACAACTCCTTCTTACCAAAAAAAAAATAAAGATTTTGATTCTATAGAGGATTTAGCTTCGTGGTCAAACATAAAAAGTTTCACATCTTTTGCAAATAAGATAGGTTTTCATCTTGAAGGTGATGATGATGCAAAAAATGTTCTAAACAACCTTGAAACCTTTATGGGATGGACTAAAAAAAGGTGTTATCCTGCTAGCACATAATTTTGTGTTTATCTGATTAGACTTTTTGCTCTTTCTTTTCCCTTCATTATGAAAATTTCATCTTGGAATATTTGTGGAGCTGCAAATCTTCAAAGAAGGAAAAAAATATGCTCCCACATTTATAAAAACAATATCGATCTCATTACCATCCAAGAAACAAAATCCTATCTTACCCCTTTTGCCCTAAACACTATTGGAGGTAATAGAATCACAAACTGGATTCAACTACCTCCCAAGGGTTTCAAAGGTGGTATCATTGTTGGATTTAACAACCAGACTCTAATCTCACAAAACTCTTCCATCCTCAACTTCTCCATAACCATTGATTTCAAAAATCTCTCTGATGGGTTTCTCTGGTCTTTCTCAGGTATCTATGGGGAACCAGGATATAAAAAATCCCTCTTCCTTGAGGAACTAAACCACCTCATTACAAATTATCACATGTCTCCCTAGGTTCTGGGTGGTGATTTTAATCTTATCACCTAGATCTCAAATAGGCACAATTCAAATCCCTCCACTTTATTGATGTCAGCGGCCGATAAAGAATTCTATCAGATGCTAACAAACCACTCTCTGATCGACATTTTACCCTCAAATGCCTTATATACTTGGTCTAGAAACCAGTCTTTTGCTAGACTCGATCATTTCATTTGTACAAACCTTTGGGAAGATAAACACCCTCTCTCATCTGTTCATATCTCCCATAGAACCATTTCAGATCACTTCCCTTTAATCCTTGAAACCGCTTCTTGCTCTTGGGGCTCTCGTCCCTTCAAATTTGAAATCAACTGGCTCTCCATTGAAAACTTCTCCAGATCCTGCCTTGAAGCTTGGACTCTTGCCAACCCACAAACAACAAACATTGGTCTTCATATCCTAAACAACACAAAAAATATCAAAACTCACATAAAACAATGGAAACTACAAAACCCTACGACCTTATTTGAACTCCAAAAAAATCTTGAAGACCAGTTTCTCTTTATTGACAAAGACCCATATGTTGACCCTGATCTTGTCCTTTCTATAAAAGACGATCTTGACCACATAAACAACTGTATTGACATAAGATGGAGACAAAGGGCAAAAATCTCTTGGGCTAAAGAAGGGGATAAAAATACAATTTTTTTTCACAAAATTTGTAACCAAAACTTTAGAAATAATGCCATAACCCATCTAATGATAAATGGCAGACTCACATCTCATAAACAATCCATTATAACACACATAAAAATCCATTTTAAAAATATGTTCAATAACAACCACAATCATATTTGTCTCAATAACTTACAATGGAACACTATTTGTCAAAAGAACATAAAAAATCCTCATGATCTCATCAAACCCTTCACCCTTGAAGAATTACAATATGCTATCTCTGACCTTGGTAAAAATAAATCCCCCGGACCTGATGGTATTAATGTGGAATTCTACTTGGCAAACTGGAACCACTATAAATAAGATTTCCTTGCCTTTTTATCTGCCTTCCACGCTAGTACAAACCCACAAAATATCATCAAATGCATAAATAAAACTTTCATCACCCTGATAAAAAAAAATAGTCAGCCTGAAACCATTTCTCACTTCCGTCCTATCAGCCTCATAAATACCTCATATAAAATCATCGCAAAAACATTAGCTAACAGGATCAAACCTCTCTTGGAAGACATCATCCCTCTTAACCAATCTGCCTTCCTAAAAAACAGAAGCATTCAAGATGCCTTCTTAATGGTTAATGAAACGATTCATCTTTGCAACAAAAATAAATTCCCTCTTCTAGCCATCAAACTTGACTTTGAAAAAGCCTTTGACTTTGTAAACTGACAATGCATTTTAAAATCTCTTAAGGGCTTCGATTTTCCTGACAGATGGATTTCTTGGATCCATGCTTGTATATCAACAAATCACTTCTCCACTATCATCAATGGTGTTCCCTTGGTTATTTCCAAAACTCTAATGGACTTAGACAAGGGGACCCTCTCTCTCCTTACCTCTTCATCATCCTAACTACTATCCTCTCTCGCATGATTCAGATGGGCAAACAAAATGGCCTTATCTCCTCTCCCGATGTCTGCAAGGAAAATATCATTCAATCTGCAGATGATACCATCATCTTCTCCTCCCCAGAAGAATCCTCCATTCAAAACATTTTTAGAATCATCGACATCTTTTCATACATCTCTGGGCTAAAATAAATATACAAAAATCTTCCATCTTTGGGGTAAACATTAATCAATCTTCTTTGGAGCACCTTAAAGACTTCCTAAATTGCAAGTCTGAAGAATTCCCTATCAAATATCTGGGACTCCCCATCACCCCATACAACATCACAAATGCTATCTGGGCTCCCATAATATCAAAAATAAACTCCAAACTCACAAACTGGGCAAATCACTTCCTTAACCTCTCGGGTAGGCTCACACTATTAAACAACGTCATCACACCAATAACTACCCACTACTTGAGTTGCATTCCCTTACCCTAAAAAACAAAATCTATTCTAGATAAATTTCGGAGAAATTTTCTATGGAACAACTTCCACAAACTGGACAAACCAGTGAAACATTACCATCTAGTAAACTAGAAAACCATTTCATCTCCTCATGAACAAGGAGGTTGGGGCATCATCAACATTGAAACACACACTCTCTGCCTTATTTCCAAAATCATTGACAGTCTGATTCATAACAAAAAGAAAATCTGGACCAATCTCATCAAACAAAAATATTATCAAATCTCTCCACCATGGCACCAAATCCATCTGAAAACAACCTCCCCGCTTTGGAAATTCATCAATAAAAACATCCACACGATTACACAAATCACAAACACTCCACCTCACTCACACAAAAATATCTCCTTTTGGTTTGATCCATGGTATGAAAACAACTTTGTCTTCAATCTCAGACCATCCTGGAATATTCCAAATAATCTCCTCAACATAAGGATTGATAAATCTCTCTCACTAATCACCAGTAATAGATCAAATTCCCTTAAAAGATGTATTCTATCCCAGGTAATTCAAAATGAATTCAGACATCTAAATCTCTCCCTGGAAAACAACACCTCAAATACCATCACTTGGAAATGGGGGAAAAATATTCAGTTAAACTTGCTTACAACTTCCTTTCCTACAGAGGTATCTCCCCTTCATCATCAAAGATTTGGAAACAGAAATGGCCACAAAAATACAAAACTTTCCTTTGGCTTCTGTTACACAACAAACTTCTTTCAGGTGAAAACATCACAAAAAAAGGTTTTATAGGCCCTTTTAGATGTGCTCTTTGTGAAAAAAATAGTGACTCGGTCGACCACATCTTCTTTAAGTTCACTTTTTCCCAAAATATCCTTTCACACTTCATGTGAAACTGCCTTCCTGATCTCTAGGAAGCCACTTTCCCCATCCAAACAACACCATTAAGACTTTACAAGAATTTCAAAAGCAGTGATCTATTCACCACAATCTGCTGGAATCTTTGGAAAGAAAGAAACAATAGAATTTTCAGCAACAAGAAAAATTTGGCCAAAAATATTATAACTCAAATAGATGTTGATCTTCACATCCTTACAAACTGCAGGTAATCTAGCAGATGGGAGGCAGGAAGACTCTGAGGAAGGAGAATCAGAAGCTGCTTTTCTTTGTGATCTCAAAGCAATGGTTGACGATGAGACTGGTGTTAGTTTGGTGCAACAACAACTGTGATTCCTCTATCAGGCTTTGGTCATTATAAACAACTAGGGCACTTCAATTTTAAAACACCAAGGGGCTTGTTATGGGGTGCCTCCCCCTCTTTATCAAATCACTACTTTTATCAGCTTATGTTTTTCCTTTAGATTTATTTCAGTTGCTTTTTCAAAACATTCTGTAAGTGTTTCACATAAGCAGGTTTCGCTTGCTTGATGTTCTTTCAATATATGATTTTACCTTTCCTAAAAAAAAATGAAGACACTCGGTGCATTGGATAATCCAAACGGCATGACCACAAACTCATAGTGGCCATAGCGGGTTCTGAAAGCCGTTTTAGGTATATTCTCACTCCTTACTCTCACCTGGTGGTATCCTGATCTCAAATCAATCTTGGATAAGACTTGAGCTGATTTGAGTTGGTAAAGTAGGTCATCTATTCTAGGCAAAGGATACTTGTTCTTAATGGTTGCCTGGTTGATCATCCGATAGTCAATACACATCTGAAGTGACCCATCCTTCTTTTTCACAAAGAGAACTGGTGCTCCCCATGGTGATGTACTGTGTCGGATGAATCCTTTATCCAACAACTCTTGCAACTAGGTTTTCAACTCAAGCAATTCTGTAGGGGCCATTCTATAGGGTGCCTTAGATATAGGGTTAGTCCCAGGAGCTAACTCAATAGAGAAGTCTACCTCCCTTTCAGGGGGAATCCTGGTAGATCATCTGGAAACACATCTGCATACTCTCGAATCACCTATATATCCTCTAAGGATTGCCCCTTAACCTCGGGTGCAGTAACTATGGCTAGGTAGGCTCGACAACCCTTGGATAGAATCCATTCAACTTTCAAAGTAGACACATAAAGGTTGGTTGTCGCATCTTTCCTTCCTCAAATGGTGAAGTGTGGATAGCCGGTTTTCCTAATGAGAATCTTCTTCTCTGTACAGTCAATCTGGGCCCTTTAGGTGGAAAGTCGATCCATACAAATGATTACATCAAAATCATTCATATCGCGAAGGATGAAGTGAGTGGGAAGCTCATGGTTCAGATACTTTATTGGCAAAACTGGGGTTTTCAAAAGAGAGGTATAAATACGACCACTCGGGGTTGTGACATCCAAAACATAACCCAAATCCTTGATATCCAAACCAAGCATAGTTTCCAGATTTCATGAAATAAAAGTATTAGTAGAACCAGAATAAAAGAGTTCTTTTACATTTTGTCCCATGACTTCCAGCAAGCCTACATAGTTTGTACCATATCAGAAAGCTATTACATGATCTACTGAACTGAAAGGAAAACTGTAACATCCCTGACCTGGGTTATGTACTAACCCTAGGTGTTTTGCTTAATTAAGTGATTACATGCTTTTGTTTATCCTTTGAAATGTAATTAAGGCTTTTGAGGAACTCATAATTCATTTTCAGTCCTTTTTGGAAAATGTTGTAACATTGTTTTGGTAATAATGGACTAAAGAGCAAATTACCCAAGTAAAGGGGTTTATTTGCAATTTGCACATGCTAAGATGTTCCTCTAATGATGAGACATCATAAGAATGAATATGATGAATTGGTATGGATTCCACAAGCTTGAACACCAAGATGTAGCTTGTAGAGCAATCCTTGTGCTTTAAAACCTAGTTTTGGTGTAATGTGCAATTTACCCAAAACCTAGGGTTCAATATGCAAGATATCACATCTATAGGGTATATCATGTTTCTTGGCATCAAGTAGAGCAAAGAAAATGAGAAGGGCGCCTCATGTGAATTATCATAGAAGAGAGTGAAATTTGATATTGGAATAAGCAAGATTTAAGCACAAATGGCTCTTTTATACAACTTAATGTAATAAGAAATAATGTAATTATGGAGCCCTTCAACCAAAATTTGTAGGATGTGTTTGTAATAGTTTGGAAGAGCTTGTGCCATGCTGGGGCACCAAAAAGATCATAGTAGAAGTGAAAGTTACTCACACTAATAATATATTAAGCAATATCCAATAAGGGTGGATATTAATATACCTCTCTTTAAGGTGTTTAGTTACTTTTCCTTTAAACCTTGGATAATGGAAGAATTTTGCATGATTATAGAAGGTGGCCACGTATCCAAATAATGGAGCAATCCTTGGTTGATATTTTTGGGAGATAAAAGGAAATAACTCTCTTTTTCCCTTTTTCCTTGAAAAACCCATAAATATATATAGGTATCTTTTCCAACAACACAAAGGATCGTTTCCCTTAGTTCTTTTCTTCTTCACCTTGCTTTGACCGACTAAGGAGGAGATCTGGAGCAGAGGAAGGACGACCACATTAGCTTGGTATGATTGGATCATCTCCTACCTCAAATTCATGGTGGAAAACCTAAATCTATGGTTAGTAATTGGTTTTCTTCACACGATTTTCCTTTCTAGCCATCTTGTTGATCCAAAAAGTGAAGAAGGAACCTTGGACAACTGTTGGAGCTCAATCCACCATTAAATATGTGGATCTTGGAGCTCTGGATCAGTCCTAGATGCGTATTTTATAACTCTAACCCTTAAGCTTTGCTAATGCATCCTTCTCTCCTAAAATCGTTGGTTAATTCTTTTTCTTTTACTACTCTTGTGTTCTTGCTATCAATTCCATGAAAAACAGCCCCTGTTCTTGGTTGGACAGAGGTAGACGAAGGTGGCATTAATTTTGATGTTTATCCAAGAAATTTACTTTAGCAAACAGTCTACAATCCTTTCTCAAACGGTTTCCCAGACCGTTTGGGGACAAATGGTTTCAAACCGTTTGATTGCAAACGATTTCATCAAACCGCATGGAGGGAAATAGTTTCAAACCATTTGGAAGTGTTGACCAGGCGTTGACCATTTGAAGGTATATTGAGAATAATGTAGACTAATCACCTACCAATAATCATCAACTAATTTCAATTGGTGCACCAATCAAAGGTCCATCAACCCTCTAAACCCTAATCGGGTTAATTGTTGTTTTTGATAATTGAATAATGTTGAAGTTTGGGTTGAGTGACCCAAATGGTTTCAAATCCGTTTGGGGATCACCCAAACGGTCTCAAGACTGTTTGGTGATCACCCAAGACCATTTGGAGGTCTAGGGTCAAGCATGGTTGACCAATTGAAGATCCAAAGGTTCTAAATTAATGTATAATCAATTGCTGATTTGGTGACCAGTCCTAGGATTCAAACCCTAAGTGAATGAATTGGTTATTGATGAAATAATGGGCAAACGGTTTCAAGACCGTTTGGAGGATATACAAATGATCCCAAGACCATTTGGGGGTCACCCAAGAGCGTTTGGAAGTCTAGGGTTGACTATGGTTAAGTGGTTGAAGATCTGAAGGTAACAAGTTGAAGTGCAATCAATTGTTGACCTAGTGATCAATCCAATGAGCCAAACCTTAATTGGTTGAGTTAGGTTTTGATGTTTACTTGAGAAAACGGACTCAAGACCGTTTGGAGGTCATCCAAATGATCCCAAGACCGTTTGGGGTCAGATCATGATCAAATTGGATGATGGTTCAATGGGTTCAAATCAATTAGACCCACATTGAATTATGTTGAAGGGTTATCGATTCCAAACCCTAATTCAATTGAATCAAGCCCTAATTGATGATCAATTGAGGTTCAATTGAGGGTCAAATCAGTTGAAGGTTGACCTAATTAACTTAATTGAATGATGGTGATAGGTCCAATTGATAATTGAATACATATATACAACTGTTGAAGGATCCACCAATAGAAACCCTAAATCAATTTGAGGTGTTGGGACCATACTTGGTCCATGCAGTTTTTAGGTGGTTTGGACCAAACGGTCTCAAGACCGTTTGGGACCAAACGATCCCAAACCATTTAGGTTCATGCGGTTTCCAAATCGGTTGAGTGTATGCGGTTTCAAAAGTCAAACTTGACCAAACGGTCTTCACCCCTAACTTTAGCAAACGGTTTTGGAGTTCTACTATACCAACAGTCTCAAGGGAAGACCAAGACCACATGAAGGTCTAAACGGTCCTAGACCGTTTGGAGGTTTAGTGTGCAAGACCGTTTGAGGTCAAAGTTAGTTAAGCTTGTTTTTTGTCTTAAGGCCATAATTGTTTGGTGGATGTTTAACCTAAACCCCATGGGTACTTAAAGTGATTAAAGGACAAAGTGATTAGTTAATTAATACATTATGTAATCAATTGTGATCATGGTATTTGTGCCTTAATGGGATAGTGTGATTGAGACCTATGAAGTAATTAAACCCTAATGATTACAATGGTGATGATATATATCATGAAGTCAATTCTCTTTCATGATTGAGTTAACCTAATCAAGGCTGAAGTAAACAACATACTATAGAGGATAAGAGAGAGAAGATTTCTTTTACAAATGTTAATCAAGTAAAGGACTTCCTATATGAATGAATATCTATTTAGGGTATAATCCTTTACAGTGAGATTATGAAAACCCTAATTATGATGATTAATGAATCTTAATCCTAAATTGAGGATAATAATGGGAGTATATCTAACGCATGGTGATGATGTGATCCTAATTCATAGTTATGACATAGTAAACCCTAAATCAAGGAATGTGAACAATAAACCCTAAATCAAGTTATATGAATAGTAAACCCTAATTCCAATTAAGGTGAATAAAAGTGTGAAACCCTAATCTTGGGTTATGCTTTATAGCATGAAGCTCTATGATTGGATAATGAAATGAGTAATCACTATTTCTAACTAAGTTGAGGGGATGATTAATCCTACTTGAATTGAAAAGAGAAACCCTAACCCTAGTAAGGGTATAGTGGTGCAAACCTTGAATAGTGAAGTTATCTTTGTTTTGTAAATGCTAATGTGAAATTGATGTACCTATTGTTATTTGTGCTAATCTGCAGGTTTTATGAAATATTGAATATAGCCAGGTAAAAGCTATGATGCTTTGTTCATTAAGAAGTATTTAATGAGCCTTGTAAGCAATAATATGCAATGTTGCCTATTGAAAGGTGACAAATGAGATTGACAGGTTGTATGAGCCATATGAAATACCTGCAATGCTACTATTATGTTTACACTGTTAAATGACTTAATGGCATTGAGATACCTATTAAAGTGGTAACAAATGGTTTGATGATCTAAGGGTTGAAAACCCATATTCTTAGATCATGATGATGAATTGATAGGGGATTGAGATCCCAATGTTGATAAAGCTGTGAAATGAACTTGATTCAAATAGTACTCTTTCTTTATAGCAATGGTTTTAATGGTTTATGTTTGAAAACATGCCTGATGCTAAAAGAATACTATAATGTACTTAATTAATCAAGTAAAATGATATCATGTAGAGCCCTGACCATAGATCCATCATCGTCAGAAGTTGGGTGATGGTGAAACCGTTTTTCCTAAGGGAACTCCTGGAGAGCATACTTTTGAATATGTGGGGGTTATGGATGCAAATATCCTTACGTCTTAATGGAGGAATTGATGTGAGATAAACATTTAATCTCTCAATCCTTCATTATATGTATATGCTGGGATGATGTATCACTAATCTCCCAATGATGTTGTTAATTCCGAATCGATGTGAGTTACAAGAAATCCCCCAATTGTGAAGAGAGTACAGCATGCCACTGTAACTCTAATAGCAAAGTTGCCAGAATACCTTGGAAAGCTATTATAGCAGAGACACATGATGTCCTACATGTTTCTCCTCACACTGACTGAGGAAGATGAGGTCATAGAAATTCGACTCTTTTGATGACCTATGTATGGTACTGATTTCTACTTCGTAGTGGTCGGTTGGAGTATGAGCGGTATACCTCATCTCCTCAAGGCATAAGTATGTTTGTAAAATGTAATCAGCCGTATAACATATTTTCTTAGGCTGAACTACGAGAAATAATGATTGATGACACATTATTTATTGAGTTCTAGTTGAACAAATAACATACATGTTCTTCATATTCCTTATTGAATTAAATGACTTGCTATTCAATCAAGTTATAATTGAAATGATTGCATAATACTACTTTATTTAGTTATTCAATGATTTACCTGCTGTTGAATACTTATAATCCTACTGCTCAGTGTTATTCTATTATTTGCAATAACAATGCTTCTGGCGGAGAGTTATAACTCTCGTTGGGACAATTATTCAATTGTCTCACCCCCGCGGGATTCAACTTTTTAGGTAGACATCGAGGGAGGAGGAACCCATCAGTGGGTGAGCAGCAGCAGCAACAGCAACATCAAGGACAACAATGATCCACAGGTGGAGTCAGTGTCTGTTAGGTCTTGTATATAGAGAGTCCTATGTGTCGTCTCTGTACTCTCAGGTCCTAGGAGTGAGTAGATGGTTTCATATAGATCTGAGATTTTTGGCTTAATGCCTTGAGATTTTTGTATGCTGCTCATGTACAGTTTAACAGGGCAGTCAGTGTTATGACTCTCAAGATGAGATAATACAGAGATGTACTAATGAATCAGTTGTAAATAACTTACCTTGTTTCTTTATGAAAGAGTTTTACCGTTTTAGGATCTCTTTAAAAAAAGTTTTAATTTTTAGTGATTTCTCAGTAATTCTGCTACTAATTAATTGCTTCCTCATAGTTAATAACGTTTTTTTCAAACGGTGTGTCACAAATTAGTGGTATCAGAGCTATAGGTTCACTGAGTCTATAGAGACATAGGACTAGGGTTGTAGAGTTTGTTCTAGTATCTTCCAGTATATCTGATAGTGTCTTCTACTCATATAGGAGGAGAAGAGAAAACTAAATATGTCTGGATCACACGAGGAACACCTTGCTGAGAGTAGTGTCGCTGAACCTAGAGTAGGTGCAAGAGACTAAGAAAGGGAAGAACCTGTACCTGAACCACCCCAGTTCAACACAGCTGACATGGGGAATCCAACCTTCCAAGCCATGTTCGGGCAGTTCATGACTGCCATGACACACATAACCGATAGGATGACTATACCTATGACACCTACCCATCTAGAAGGATAAGGATCCGGCAAGATGTTTGAACGACTACGCCGGGTTGGAGCCACGGAGTATGCTGGAATAGCTGACCTAGCAGATGCTGACTTGTGGCTAACTGAACTAGAGAAGGCTTTTAGAATCCTGAACATCCCAGAAGCTGAGAAGGTTAGACATGCTGTGTATCTTCTCAAGGGGAGTGTTGGTCATTGGTGGACCATGGAAGAACAGAAAAGGCCAGGTGTGGAGATTGAATGGGAAGTTTTTCGACGAGAATTTATCAACATATACTTCCCTAAGACGTTCTTGGATGATAAAATCTCTCAGTTTGAGAGGTTAAGACAAGGACCGATGAACATTAGCGAATACACGGCTAAGTTCATGGAGCTGTTGCGGTTATGTCCGCATATGGAAGCTATAGATGAAGAAAGGATTATGCATTTTGAGAAGGGATTAAACACTGAGTTGACCACCCTCGTGTCTGCTCTGGAGAATAGGGAAAGGTTTGCTACCTTTATGGAGTCAGTCAGGAGAATAGAGAGGTCAGTGTCAGAGAAGAGACAAACCAAGAACAAGAAGATGTACCCCCAGTTCGAAGGATCCTCATCCAAAGGAATCAAGAAACCTAGATTTTCTGTGCCTACACCACCACCTAGATTCAGTACCCAGACACAGTGGATGTCAAATAGGGGTAGAGGACGAAGTCTACCACCAGAAGGAGCTCGCAGCTCAGCATCTATGTCAGTCACAGGACCAACTAGACCACAACAAGGGACCAGAAACTGTTATATCTGTGGAAAGGTGGGACATCTGATGAAGGATTGTAGAGCTTGATAGGTGAGTGTGACTCAACCCAAAGGCAGAGTCAATAAGGATCTCAAAGGAGACAATTTCTAGGTAACTCTAGAGGACGTGGACAAGCATCCCAAGCTAGATCATCGACACCTAGTCATCGAGCACCGAATCAACTAAAGGCAATGACGAGGTTTTACACGATGAATCCACCTGATGCAGTGATAAACCCTCGGGTTGTGGCAGGTCAGATGGAATTGTTTTATTCTGATATGTCTACATCTTGCGTTGTATCTATTTTAATTGATCCGGGTGCTACACACTCCTTTATCACTCGAAGGGTGATTCTTGACTATAATATGACAGTTAGTCATAGAGCAGATAGTTTGAAGTTAGAAACTCCTTTGATGGAATCTGTTGTTTTATGGGAGGTATGTTCTCCCTGCCTCCTCTTCTTTTCTGAACATTGCATTCAAGTGGATCTTATACCACTTGAGATGGAAGGGTTTGATATAATCCTTGGGATAGATACCTTAGAAAGGTATAAGGTTGTCTTGGATTGTGAGTCCAAGCAAGTTGTGTTCACTGATGAAAGTGACACATGGATCTTTCAAGGAGATAGAAAGATTCTTCCAACCTGTCTTGTGTCGACTATGGTTGCGGAGAAGTTGATGAGGCAAGGATGTTATGCATTCTTGGCCCATGTGGTAGATACCACCATGGAGAGTCCTAATCCTGCTGAAGTTCCTGTAGTTAGGGAATTTGAAGTTGTATTTCCTGAAGAACTTTCAGGTGTACCTCCGCCTCGAGAAATAGATTTTGAGACTAATCTAGTTCCGAACACGCAACCTATAGGACAAACACCATATAGGATGGCGCCTATTGAGATGGATGAACTCAAGAAATAACTACAAGAGTTGCTTGAAAAGGGTTTCATCCGACCAAGTACTTCACCCTGGGGTGCTCCGGTCCTCTTTGTTAAAAAGAAAGATGGGTCAATGCGGTTGTGCATTGATTATAGATAGTTAAATAAAGTAACCATAAATAATAAGTATCCTCTGCCGAGGATTGATGATCTCTTTGACCGGTTGAGTGGCGCAACTGTCTTCTCAAAGATAGATTTGAGGTAGGGATATCATCAACTGCGTATTAAGGAAGGTGACGTACCTAAGTCTGCTTTCAGGACAAGGTATGGTCACTATGAGTCATTTGGACTAACTAATGCACCAGCTACATTTATGGTACTCATGAATAGAATCTTCTGACTTTTTCTCGATCAGTGTGTCCTCGTCTTTATAGATGACATCCTGATCTACAGTAGAGATGCTCAGCAGCATGAGCAGCATCTTTGTCAGGCTCTAACTTTGCTAAGAGAGCATACATTATATGCTAAGTTTATCAAGTTTGAGTTCTAGTTACCAGAAGTTTCTTTTCTTGGACATGTAATATCTGCTTCAGGTATACGTGTTGACCCTAAAAAGGTAGAATCTACAATGGGAGTAGCCTAAGACACTGACAGAGATTCGAAGTTTCTTAGGGTTGGTAGGGTATTACAGGAGGTTCATTAAGAACTTCAGTTCTATAGCTTTACCCCTGACTAAGTTGACCAGGAAGGATGTTCATTTTGCCTGGAGTGACAAGTATCAGCAATCTTTTCAGCTGTTGAAGGAAAGGTTGACAAGTGCACCTGTGCTTGTGTTACCTGAACAAAGGAAAGGGTATATAGTTTTCTGTGATGCCTCTAGGAATGGACTAGGATGTGTGTTGATGCAGGATAAACAAGTGATTTCTTTTACTTCTAGACAGCTTAAGAAGCACGAGGAGAATTATCCGGCACACGATCTAGAACTAGCTGTTGTAGTTCATACCTTGAAAATTTGGAGACAATATCTTCATGGAGAGACATTCTAGATTTTTACAGACCACAAGAATCTAAAGTATATGTTTTCTCAGCATGAGCTTAACATTAGGCAACTCCGCTGGATGGAGTTAATCAAGGACTACAATTGTATAATTGATTACCATCCAGGGAAGGCCAATGTAGTTGTTGATGCTTTGAGTAGGAAATCAGCAACACCAGTCTTAGACAGAGCACAGTTGAATTCTTTGGTGTGCTCTAGGAGAGATATGCTTATCTCTTTAAGGTAGGATAATGTACAATTAAAAGTATCGTTGTTATCAGGATTGTTAGCTGAGATGCACATAAAACCTACTATGAGACAACAGATCAAGGAGGCACAACAAGAAGATGCAATAGTTTAGCAGATTAGATCATAGTATGGTAATGAGAAACGAGATGGTTTCCATGACTCAAATGACCATGTAGCCTGTTATCATGGTAGGATGATAGTACCATATGTTGATAACTTGAGGAAGACAGTCTTGCAAGAAGCTCATTCTTCGATGTATGCAATGCATCCAGGAAGCACCAAGATGTATCGCGACTTGAAAGATATGTATTGGTGGCCTGGGTTGAAGAAGGACGTTGCTGATTCGTTATGCAGTGTCATGTGTATCAGCAAGTTAAAGCTGAACACCAAAAGCCCACAGGAACAATGCAACCTTTACCCATACCACAATGGAAGTGGGATCATGTAACCATGGATTTTGTGGTTGGTTTACCTAGAACAGCCAAAGGTCATGATTCCATCTGGGTAGTAGTTGATAGGTTGACAAAGACAACACATTTCTTACCTGTCAAAACAACCTATTTTGCTGAGAAGCTGACACAATTGTATATAGATGAGATAGTGCGACTACATGGGGTCCTAGTTACCATTGTTTCTGACAGAGGTCCCCAGTTTACGAGTCATTTTTGGGAGCGACTTCATAAAGCTTTAGGCACGCAGTTAAGGTTTAGTACAACCTTTCATCCTCAGACCGATGGATAGTCAGAAAGAACTATACAGACCTTGGAGGACTTGCTCAGAGCATGTGTCCTTCAGTTTATAAGAAGCTGGGATCTACATCTATGTTTGATAGAGTTTGCCTACAACAATAGCTATCAACATAGCATTGATATGGCACCTTATGAAGCTTTGTATGGTAGACATTGTAGATCTCCCCTATGTTGGTATGAAACTGGTGAATATCAACTTTTAGGTCCTGATCTTGTGCAGCAGACCACCGAGACGATTAAAATAATACAACAACAGTTGAAGACTGCACATGATAGACAAAAATCTTATACTGATAAGCATCGTAGACCTTTAGAATTCCAGGTTGGAGACAAAGTGTACCTCAAATTCTCACCTTGGAAAGGACTTCTTAGATTTGGAAGGAAAGGAAAGTTAGCTCCTAGGTTTATGGGGCCTTATCCAATCATTGAACAAATTGGAAAGGTAGCTTATAAGCTAGAGTTACCACCAGAGTTGCAAAAGTTACACCCAGTGTTCCACATTTCCATGTTAAGGAAATGTCATCCTGATATAGAATCAGCTCTACAACCTATGGAAGTAGAATTAAATGATGATATATCTTATATAGAAGGACCTGTGTTGATCCTTGACAAGAGAATTAAAAATTTGAAAAAGAAAGACATAAGTCTTGTGCAAGTCCTCTGGAATCACTGTGGTGTTGAAGAAGCCACGTGGTAACTAGAGGAAGAGATGAGGAGGAAATACCCTACTCTTTTCTCTTAATATGTTTTTGTTATGATTTCGGGGACGAAATCCTTGTAAGGGGTGTATTATTGTAACATCCCTGACCTGGGTTATGTACTAAACCTAGGTGTTTTGCTTAATTAAGTGATTATATGCTTGTGTTTATCCTTTGAAATGTAATTAAGGCTTTTGAGGAACTCATATTTCATTTTCAGTCCATTTTGGAAAATGTTGAAACATTGTTTTGGTAATAATGGACTTAAGTGCAAATTACCCAAGTAAAGGGGTTTATTTACAATTTGCACATGCTAAGATGTTCCTCTGATGATGATACATCATAAGAATGAATATGATGAAGTGGTATGGATTCCACAAACTTGAGCACCAAGATATAGCTTGTATAACAACCCTTGTGCTTTAAAACCCAGTTTTGGTGTAATGTACAATTTACCCAAAACCTAGGGTTCAATATGCAAGATATCACCTCTAGAGGGTCTCTCATGTTTCTTGGCATCAAGTAGAGAAAACAAAATGAGAAGGGCATCTCATATGAATTATCATAGAAGAGAGAGAATTTTGATATTGGAATAAGCAAGATTTAAGCACAAATGGCTCTTTTATACAACTTTATGTAATAAGAAATAACGTAATTATGGAGCCCTTCAACCAAAAGTTGGAGGATGTGTTTGTAATAGTTTGGACAAGCTTGTTCCATGCTGGGGCACCAAAAAGATCATAGTAGAAGTGAAAGTTATTCACACTAATAATATATTAAGCAATATCCAATAAGGGTGGATATTAATATACCTCTCTTTAAGGTGTTTAGTTCCTTTTCCTTTAAACCTTGGATAATGGAAGAGTTTTGCATGATTATATAAGGTGGCCACGTATCCAAAGAATGGAGACAAACCTTAATTGGTTGAGTTAGTTTTTGATGTTGACTTGAGAAAATGGTCTCAGGACCATTTGGAGGTCATCCAAATGATCCCAAGACCATTTGGGGTCAGATCATGATCAAATTGGATGATGGTTCAATGGGTTCAAATCAATTAGACCCACATTGAATTATGTTTAAGGGTTATCGATTCCAAACCCTAATTCAATTGAATCAAGCCCAAATTGATGATCAATTGAGGGTCAAATAAGTTGAAGGTTGACCTAATTAACTTAATTGAATGATGGTTATAGGTATAATTGATAATTGAATACATATATACAACTATTGAAGGATCCAACAATAGAAACCCTAAATAAATTTGAGGTGTTGAGACCATACTTGGTCCATGTGGTTTTGAGGTGGTTTGGACCGAACGGTCTCAAGACTGTTTGGGACCAAATGATCCCAAACCGTTTAGGTTCATGCGGTTTCCAAATCAGTTGAGTGTATGCGGTTTCAAAAGTCAAACTTGACCAAACGGTCTTCACCCCTAACTTTAGCAAACGGTTTTGGAGGTCTACTTTACCAACGGTCTCAAGGGCAGACCAAGACCGCATGAAGGTCCAAACGGTCCTAGACCGTTTGGAGGTTTAGTGTGCAAGACCGTTTGAGGTCAAAGTTAGTTAAGATCATTAGTTGTCTTAAGGCCCAAGATTGTTTGGTGGATGTTTAACCTAAACCCCATGGGTACTTAAAATGATTAAAGGACAAAGTGATTAGTTAATTAATACATTATGTAATCAAAGGTGATCATGGTATTTGTACCTTAATGGGATAGTGTGATTGAGACCTATGAAGTAATTAAACCCTAATGATTACAATGGTGATGATATAGATCATGAAGTCAATTCTGTTTCATGATTGAGTTACTTAACCTAATCAAGGCTGAAGTAAACATCATACTATAGAGGATAAGAGAGAGAAGATTTCTTTTACAAATGTTAATCAAGTAAAGGACTTCCTATATGAATGAATATCTATTTAGGGTATGATCCTTCATAGTGAGATTATGAAAACCCTAATTATGATGATTTATGAATCTTAATCCTAAATTGAGGATAATAATGGGAGTATATCTAATGCATGGTGATGATGCGATCCTAATTCATAGTGATGACATAGTAAAATATAAATCAAGGTATGTGAACAGTAAACCCTAAATCAAGTTATATGAATAGTAAACCCTGATACCAATTAAGGTGAATAAAAGTGTGAAACCCTAATCCTGGGTTATACTTTATAGCATGAAGCTCTATGATTAGATAATGAAATGAGGAATCACTATTATAAACTAAGTTAAGGGGATGATTAATCCCACTTGAATTGAAAAGAGAAACCCTAACCCTAGTAAGGGTATAGTGGAGCAAACCTTGAATAGTGAAGTTATCTTTGTTTTGTAAATGCTGATGCGAAATTGATGTACCTATTGTAATCTGTGAAAATCTGTAGGTTTTATGAAATATTGAATATATCCAGGTAAAAGCTATGATGCTTTGTTCATTAATAAGTATTTAATGATCCTTGTAAGCAATAATATGCAATGTTGCCATTTGAAAGGTAACAAATAGATTGACAGGCTGTATGAGCCATATGAAATACCTACAATGCTACTATTATGTTTACACTGTTCAATGACTTAATGGCATTGAGTTACCTGTTAAAGTGGTAACATATGATTTGATGGTCTAAGGGTTGAAAACCCATATTCTTGGATCATGATGATGAATTGATAGGGAATTGAGATCCCAATGTTCATAAAGTTGTGAAATTACTTGATTCAAATAGTACTCTTTCTTTATAGCAATGGTTTTAATGGTTTATGTTTGAAAACATGTTTGATGCTAAAAGAATACTATAATGTACTTAATTAATCATGTAAAATGATATCATGTAGAGCCCTGACCATAGATCCATCATCGTCAGAAGTTGGGTGATGGTAAAACATGTTTTCCTAAGGGAACTCCTGGACAACATACTTTTGAGTATGTGGGGGTTATGGACGCGAATATCCTTACGTACTAATGGAGGAATTGATGTGAGATAAACATTTAATCTCTCAATCCTTCATTATATGTATATGCCGGGATGATGTATCACTAATCTCCTGATGATGTTGTTAATGCCAAATCGATGTGAGATACAAGAAATCCCTCGATTGCGAAGAGAGTACAACATGCCATTGTAACTCTAATAGTGAAGTTGCCAGAATACCTTGGAAAGATATTATAGTAGAGACACAAGATGTCCTGCATGTTTCTCCTCACACTGACTGAGGAAGATGAGGTCATAGAAATTTGGCTCTTCTGATGACCTATGTATGGTACCGATTTTGACTTTGTAGTGGTCGGTTGGAGTATGAGCGGTATAACTCATCTCCTCAGGACATAAGTATGTTTGTAAAATGTAATCAGCCGTATAACATATTTGCTTAGGTTAAACTATGAGAAATAATGATTGATGACATATTATTTATTGAGTTCTAGTTGAACAAATAACATACATGTTCTTCATATTCCTTATTGAATTAAATGACTTGCTATTCAATCAAGTTATAATTGAAATGATTGCATAAAGTATACTACTTTATTTAGTTATTGAATGATTTACCTGCTGTTGCATACTTATAATCCTACAGCTCAGTGTTATTCTATTATTTGCAATAATAATGCTTCTGGCGGAGAGTTATAACTCTCGCTGGGACAATTATTCAATTGTTTCACCCTTGTGGGATTCAACTTTTTATGTAGACGCCGAGGGAGGAGGAACCCATCAGTGGGTGAGTAGCAGCAACAACAACAACATCAAGGACAACAGTGATCAATAGGTGGAGTCACTGTCTGTTAGGTCTTGTATATAGAGAGTCCTATGTGTCATCTCTGTACTCTTAGGTCCTAGGAGTCAATAGATGGTTTAATATAGATCTGAGAATTTTGTCTTAACGCCTCGAGATTTTTGTATGTTGCTCATGTACAGTTTAACAGGGAAGTTAGTGTTATGACTCCCGAGATGAGATAATACAGAGATGCACTAATGAATCAATTGTAAATAACTTACCTTGTTTCTTTATGAAATAGTTTTACCGTTTGAGGATCTCTTTACAAAAAGTTTTAATTTTTAGTGATTTTTCAGTATTTCTGCTGTTAATTAATCACTTCCGCATAGTTTATAACATTTTGTTTGAACGGTGTGTCATAAAAACTCTATGGGATATTACCATCGATCAGCCTATTAGCATTTGCCTGAGCTTCTGCATTGTCAATGGCAAACACCCTAGCTTGCCTTTTCTCTCCAGCTAGAGGTGCTCTAGCTGGTGCTCCTACTGGAGGTGCTGCAGCTACTGGCTGTGCTGCTACAGGATGTGACCCCAAAGGTCCTCTTGGGTCAAGCTGAGGGCAATTGGCGATAAAGTGTCCTTCTTGCTGACATCCGAAGCACACCTTCTTCGCAAAGCGACACTTCCCAGGATGTGTCCGTCCACAGATGCGACACTGCTGGAGGCGACCACGGGGCTTGCCTTTGTGCCCATACTTGTTCTTGTTGTGGTTACATCCTTTTCCCTTCTTGTGTTCATTCCTATGCACTTGAGCTCCTTCAGTGAAACCCAAGTTCCCTTTGGATTGATTCTGTGTAGGCATCACCGTCCTTTCCATGTCCAAGGCGGTGTTGTAGGCTTCATCGATGGTCTTTGGGTTACTAGCTATCACATGCGGCTTGATGGAAGGGTTCAGGCTCTCTACGAAGTGGTCCACCCTCCTCTCTTCATCCAACATGTGTCTGAAATGTTCCAGCAGTCGGAACCTATGACCAAAGTCCGCAACTGAAGAGCTTCCTTGGGTCATGTTAGTGAACTATCTTTCTTTCTCCTTCTTTGTTGAGACGGGGATGAATCTAGCGGTGAAGATGGTCTTGAAGTCAGTCCATGCCATCGGTTCCTCGCTTAAGTCTCTTCCCGTGATATGGTTTTCCCACCATATCTTCGCTGCATGATAACATCCAATTTTGTGATGTTATCTTAGTAATTTTCATCAGTTTTCCATACTCTTTCTCAGATAAATTAGATAGAATCCTTAACTTTCCTCTCTTATTGCAAATATACTATTAGATTAACTTTTCTCCTTTTTACTTATAGAAAAGACACAAAAAAATCACAAAAGCCTCACATGATCTCAAGACCGCATGAAGCCAACTGGTCCCAAGACTACATGGAGTCACACAACCTCAAGACCACATGAATCCAACCGGTCTCAAGACCGCATGAAGCCAACCGGTCCCGAGACCGCATGGAGTCACATGGTCTCAAGACCGCATGAAGCCAACTGATCCCGAGACCACATGGAGTCACACGGTCTCAAGACCGCATGAATCCAACCGATCCTGAGACCGCATGGAGTCACACGGTGTCAAGACCGCATGAAGCCAACCGATCCTGAGACCGCATGGAGTCACACGGTCTCAAGACCGCATGAAGCCAACCAGTCCCGAGACTACATGGAGTCACACGGTCTCAAGATCACATGAAGCCAACCAGTCCCGAGACCGCATGGAGTCAAACGATCTCAGAGCCCAAACGGTCTCAGGGTCTAAACGGTCTCAAGGTCCAAATGGTCTCAGAGTCCAAACGGTCTCAGAGTCCAAATGGTCTCAGAGCCCAAACGGTTTTAGAGTCCAAACGGTCTCAGGGTCCAAACGGTCTCAGAACCTAAACGGTCTTCACAATCATTTGGACCTAAAATTGCCCAAACCGTTTGGACTTCACTTAAGGCCTATAAATAAGACCCAAGGGGTCCTCTCAAAGCATCAAGTTTCAGACGTCCAAAGGTTTCCTCTACTACTCCATAGCTATTCCATCCTCCATCCTCACCCCAAGGCTTCCTGTCTGAGATCCACACTCCATCTAGAACCTGCTTTCTCTCTCATTGCCAAAGAAGGTGGGAAGAGAAGGATTCATCATCGTGCAACCTACGAAGTGTGAAGATCGTCATTCTCTCTCTTTCCAAGGGTTTGACTTTCCTCCCTCCTTTGTGGAGATGACGTTCTCTCTCTCGCTTCTCGCCTCCTTATTTGTCCTTGCTATGAGCGAGTAGTCTCATTCACTAGGATGCGGGGAGTAGCCCCACTACCCATGTTTTCATTTCATGCAATGTAATCCATAATTTGAAATAGAGATATACTTTCTTTTCAGTTCGACATCAATCCTTTAATGAATGCTTGTTGCTTGATCACCAACTTGTGTTATATTTTATCTTTTAGTATGAATTGTCTACATTTGTACTATTAGATTCGAATCTCGATTGAATGTTGGTTCTTAATGCACGTATCCACCATGCATCTATTTCGGTATCTAGGAGTGTTTCTCAAGAAGTGGAGTAAACTCACTTCCATCATTGTACTTTCATACTATGAAATGGAATCAGTTGACATATGAAAGTACAACCTTGACAAGTCGAGGAACACACTTTGCAAAGGGAATGATGTAAAGTTGGTGACCATTCATTCGAGGATGGAAGACATTGCAACATTCCCACACTTCTCATAGTTAGTTCTCCGAAAGGAAACTAAATCTACAAAGATACTAACTGTTTATACTCTTATTGTAGGTTATGTTTTTATGATGCATGTTTTGATCCATGTGTAGTGGTGGTGAAAGCCGATCACATCCTAGTGGTTTCTTATCATTGTTAACAACCTTAAATTTACTTTCCTGCTTTGTTTTACTTGCACTTAGTCTAAAAACAACCAAACCAAATATTTGGACTAAATATCAACTATTAGAAAGTTGAGTGAAATTCTAACGTTTGCCATCTTGTTGCTACCAACAAGACTGTTGTCCTGTGGATTCGATCCTTAACTATACTGCGATAAGGCTTCCACATATCCTAGCATACGTGGGTGGAGTTTTAACCTAGTATAAGCAAGGCTAAACCTAAAGACTTACCATCTTTAGGATTTTTAGTGGTGCGCGCAATTCCATGTGAGTGGAAGCTCCATCAAAAATTGGTGCCGTTTCTGGGGACAACAGAACATTTTAATTTCATTTACCATCTTGCTAGTTGGTTAGGGTTTTACACTTTCCTTTAAACATTAATCCATATCTTCTTAAATTCATCATATTTCCTGCATCATCTAAAAGGTGTGTTTCTTTCTCTACTTAGGTAGAAGACATGTATGCAACCATCACATAATCTCAGATTCTCCCCTGATCCAGAGTATGACTCTGACATAGAGAGAAGCCTCCACCACCGCATCAGACTTAACCACCAAAGAGCCAGACAAATGGCTGAAGATCAATGCCAAGCTGTGTTAGTAATGGAAAAGGTCAACGCCGCCATAGCCGCTCAGAGAGCACAACTCATTGCTGACACTCGTGCTCAGATCCAAGCGGAAATCTGAGCTGAAGAATAGGCTCGCATCCGAGCTGAAAATGAAGCAACTAACCAAGCTGCCCAGCTAGAGCTAAGAAACAAGCAATTGAGGGACTATGCTATCCCCAAGAACTATGAAGATAACCATCCAGTCCGGCCACCAATCATCAACATACCCAATTTTGAAATCCAGACACAATGGATTCAAATCATGCAGGGTATCTCCTTCTCTGGTGGTTCTGCAGATGACTGCATGGATCACTTGAAGAAATTCAAGGCACTTCACAGACTTTTCCCACAAGCCGGAGTTTCCTTTGATGCAATAATGCTACATCTTTTCCACTTCACTCTATCCAGAAGGGCTTTGAGTTGGTACAACTCACTTGATAGGGAGCCAATCATCACCACATGGGCTCCCTTAGAAGACAAGTTCCTGGAAAAGTTTTTCCCTCCTTCATTAACCAACAAAATTAGGGGGCAACTCAACAACTTCACCCAACTTCCTGGAGAATCACTCGCAGAAGCATGGGAAAGATTTAAGGAGCTTCTAACGAAGTGCCCTCATCATGGTATCTCCCAAAATCAATTAAGAGAGACATTCTATAGGGGGGGGGGTAAGTGATGACATCAAGCAATTTCTCGATTCCTCATCTGGAGGAAATTTTATGACAAAGAACTATGAGAATTCTTGGAAAATCATTACACTTGGAGCTGAGAACCAATCCAATTGGGGACGATCATCCGGTAAGGGAGTCATCAAAGTTTATAAAGCTGAGGAATCAATGGAAATGAAGGCTATTGCTGAAGCTTTAAAGACTATAGCTCACAAACAACATGCACTTGAAACTTCATTTGGAGAATATGATAAGAAGAAAAACCCCCAAGTCCAACAAGTTAAAGCTGCTACAGGGACTTGTGAAGCCTGTTACACATATGATCACCCTACACTATCATGTGGCCTACTTTACAATGTGATGATGGATATGCAACCACCACAATAGCAGTACGAACCAATCATCATGCACCCTGAAGATCAGATGCCCGAACAAGTCAATTCCATTCATTCCATACCATGACAAGTTTACTATAATCCAAATCAACCAAGAAACCACCCCAGTTTTCAATATGGGAATCTTGCGGGGACTACTAACCTGCAACATCAAACACAAGGCAAATCCTCCAATAGGTTGCCACCTGGATTTCGAAGTAACTTTAACCAAAATCAAGGGAACCTCAGAAATAATTTCCCAAGATCCAACTACCGTAGAAATCCTTCTGCCTACTATCAATACACCCATCCTCCTCTGTACCCACAACTACACTCTCAGCTGTAGCAACCACAACAACCTCAGTTAACACCACCTCCGCAACAACCACATCAAGGACGATAACAACTTACTCAGATAAATGCCCCTCCCCAGCTAACAGACGAGATGAGTATGATCAGACAGATGTTACAGTCACAACAAACCATGCTCGCCAATCAGCAAGCTCATTAGAAGGCTGTGGAAGCTCAACTAGCACAAATTTTTGCCCAACTAAATCCACCAGCAGGTACTTTTGCTGGTCAACCACAGTCAAACCCTAGACACGATCAAAATAGACCAGAGCAATTGAATGCCGTCACTACAAGATCTGGTCGTGTTTTTCATGAAACTATGAGAATCACTCATGATGATGATGATACACCTATATTTACTCTGAATGCAAACCCAAATCTAGGAATTGAGAAATCTATAGAGATCGCAAAAGGTAAAGAAAAAGAACAAGCTTCCAAAGATCCAGAAGTTCCATAGTATAAACCTAGGATACCATATCCAGGAAGATAGAGAGAGACTAAAATGGATACTAGGTTCCAAAAATTCAAGGAGGCGATGAAGAAACTTTATATCGATATCCCGCTCCTCGATGCTCTCTCTGAAGTACCATCTTGGGCTAAATACCTGAAAAATTTTCTATCCAGGAAATACATTACTAAAGAACAAGAGATGGTCAAACTGGCTCAGACCACCTCCGATATCATTCTTAATAAGATGCCCAAGAAAAAGAAGGACCCTGGTTCTTTCGATATTCAATGCTGTATTGGAAATCCTTCGAGCAAAAAGGGATTAGCTGACCTAGGGGCTAGCTTATCTATTATGCCCTACTCCATGTGTAAAAGATTGGGATTTACTAATTTACTACCCACAACGATGATAATTCAGTTAGCTGATTCCACTATCACTGCACCTCTAGGAATTATTGAAGACATTCCAATCAGGATAGGCAAGGATTCTAATGTCCCATGTGATTTTGTCATCATGGATATCAAGGAAGATCTCAGATACCTGATAATATTTGGCAGACCCTTCCTTGCCACAACTAGGGTGCTTATCGATGTTGAAGCTAGCACGATCATTCTAAGATGGGGAAAAGATGCAATTCAAATTTGGGTCCTTAATAGCATGAAAGGCCCCAAAATTCAAGAGGAAGTCTTTCTCTTAGATGCAATACATAAAATGTCCCAATTGGAAATATCTGAACCATCTGATGAGTTAGAAAATGTCCTAATAAATCCAAAAGTCGAATTCTCAGCCAACGAATTAGTTCAACACTGCTTGCAACATTTAGAGAAAGCTGAAGAAGCACCAACAACCACTTTTGAGGAGCTCAAATCAGTCACTATTTTAGAAACAACAGAAGCACCTAAGGCTCCCGAGATGAAAACCCTACCAATGGGACTTAAGCACGCCTTCCTATACGAAGAAAAATCATGTCCATTAATCATTAGTTCCACTCTAATGAAAGACCAGGAAGAAAGGCTTCTCGTTGAGTTGAAGAAACATAAGAAAGCCATTGGGTACAAAATTACTGACCTGACAGGAGTAAACCCAGCCTTATGCATGCATAGAATACCCATGGTAGAACAATTTAAGCCTTCAAGAGAACACCAGAGAAAGCTAAACCCCAATCTTAAAGAGGTAGTTCGCCTTGAGGTCCTCAAATTGCTGAAAGCAGGCATTATCTACCCAATTTTAGATTTCCAATGGGTCAGCCCTGTCCATGTGGTCCCCAAAAAGGGAGGAACCACTGTCTTATTAAATGATAAAAATGATCTAGTTCCCATGAGGACTGTCACAGGGTGGAGAATGTGTATCGACTATAGGAAACTAAACAAAGCAACACGAAAAGATCACTATCCCCTACCCTTTCTTGATGAAGTCCTCAAATGCCTAGCCCATCAAAAGTTTTTATGTTATCTCAATGGTTATTCTGGATTCTATCAAATCCCTATACATCTGGAAGACCAAGAAAAAACAACTTTTACTTGTCCCTTCGGGACATACGCTTTCAGAAGAATGCCTTTCGGGCTGTGCAATGTGCCTGCCACCTTCCAAAGGTGCATGTCTGCTATTTTTGCAGGGCTAACAGAGTCCATAATGGAAGTATTCATGGATGATTTTTCAATTTATGGTGATTCCTTTGACAACTGTCTACTCAACCTTGGACAAGTCTTACAAAGATGTGAGGAAACAAACCTCATCTTGAATTGGGAAAATGTCATTTTATGGTAACTGAAGGTGTCGTCCTCGGACATAGAGTGAGTGACAGAGGGATTGAGGTAGACAAGGCAAAAATTGATGTCATCTCGAAATTTTCACCGCCAACAGATGTAAAAGGAGTACGAGCATTCTTGGGTCATGCTAGGTTTTATCGAAGATTTATTAAAGATTTCTCGAAAGTAGCCAAACCCATGACCCAATTATTGACCAAGGACGCCGAGTTCAATTTCGACCAAGAATGCCTACAAAGCTTTATAACTTTAAAGAACGCTCTAGTGTCTGCGCCTATCCTAAGATCACCTGACTGGTCGCAACCATTCAAAATAATGTGTGATGCCAGCGACTATGCTATAGGGGCGGTGTTAGGACAGAGAATTGACAAAAAGCCTTATGTAATATATTATGCGTCCAAGACTCTAGATGAAGTGCAAAAGAACTACACCACTACAGAAAAGGAGTTCTTAGCTGTCATCTATGCGTTCGAGAAATTCTACTCCTACCTAATTGGATCAACGGTCATTGTCTACACTGACCACTCCACCATACAATATCTAATTCAGAAGCAAGACGCAAAACCCAGACTTATCCGCTGGATGTTAATGCTTCAGGAATTTGATTTAGAAATCAAAGACAAAAGCGGAGTGGAAAACGTCATCATTGATCATCTCAGCCGCATTGAAGTCGAGGATGATGATAAAGTACCTATCAGAGACTCCCTCCCAGATGACCAGCTAATGAAAATTACCACTGGATTCCCCTGGTATGCCGACATAGTGAATTATCTGACTACATGGATCATCCACCCTTCTGCCTCTCACCACGACAAAAAGAAATTTCTAAATGATGTTAAGAAATACTACTTGGACGAACCATATCTCTTTCACCTATGCACAGACGGACTTTTCTGTCGCTGCCTACCTGAAGAAGAGATTACTCTTGTCTTAGAAAATTGCCATTCCGGCCCCACTGGGGGGCACATGATCTCGAAAAAGACCTCTATGAAAGTTTTGCAATCAAGTTTCTCTTGGCCAACAATAGAAAGAGATTCCCATGATTTCGTACAATCATGCAATAAATGTTAACTTTCTGGAAGTATAACAAAAATGAATGAAATGCCCCTCACTATGTGGCAAGATATTGAACTTTTTGATGTGTGGGGGTTAGACTACATGGGTCCCTTTCCCTCTTCATATGGATTTTCCTACATACTGGTTGTTGTGGATTATGTTTCAAAATAAGTAGAAGCTATACCCACAGTCTCCAGTGATTCCAAACCAGTCATTAAGATGTTTAAAGATATCATTTTTCCCAGATTCATAGTCCCCCAAACTATCATATCCGACGGAGGGACCCACTTTTTGGAGCGAAGCTTTGAAGCTCTCTTAAAGAAATATGTAGTCAACCATAAAGTTGCCACACCTTACCATACACAAACTAGTGGTCAAGTTGAAGCTTTGAATAGACAACAAAAGGCAATCTTAGAGAAAACCATCAATAGACACAGTAACGACTGGTCCACCAAGCTTCCTGATGCCCTTTGGGCTTACCAAACAGCCTATAAAACACCAATTGGAACAACCCCGTTCCATTTGGTATACAGGAAATCATGTCATCTTCCAGTAGAATTGGAACATAAGGCTTGGTGGGCTATTAAACAATTGAACTTCGATTTTAAAAGCACTGGAGAAAATATACAGTTGTAGTTGCAGGACCTAGAGGAACTCATAATGACCGCATACCAAAGTGCCAGTATTTACAAACAACAAACCAAGATGTCGCACGATGGCCATCTAAAAAGAAAAGATATCACCATTGGAGACAAAGTCCTTCTTTTCAACTCCAGAATCAAAATGTTCCTTGGGAAACTTCATACAAAGTGGTCCGGGCCTTTTACTATCAAGCACATATACTCGACTGGAGCCATCATAATTATTGACGACAATGCAGGAGAAAGGACCGTCAATGGCCATAGATTGAAAAAATACTATACTCCAGTAGACAAAATTATGAGACAGAATTTTGAGATCAGAGACCCCACAATATCACCATAACAAAATCAAAACTTCGTTGAGCCAACGACGTAAAACCCATGCGCTACTTGGGAGGCAACCCCAGATCTGTTTATCACCGTTTATCTTTTATTTTTACTTCCTTTGTTTAATTTAGGTTTATCATATTTAATCTGAAAATATAAAAATTCACATAACCAAAACAAACGTAAAATATAAAAATCAAAAGCCTAAACCTTCCCAAACGGTCCTGAAACCGTTTGGAGCCAAACGGTCCTGAAACTGTTTAGAGCCCAAACGGTCTCAAAATCGTTTGGAGCCCAAACGGTCTCAAACAATTTGACCTCAAGAATTTGTAGGGTGAACCCCCAAATCCTATAAATATAACCCTCCCCCCTCCTTCTTTCTTTCGATTCTCGAAACCTCTAAACCCTCACAAGCCCTGTTTCATCTCCTCCACTCTCGCTCCCACACAGATAGCAACGATGGTTCTCTCTGCCACCTTCATTGGCGCTTCTGCGTGTCTTCACGACATCCCCACCTTTGTTTCCGACGTCTGTCACTTCGCCGTCGTCACCATCCATCGCGCAACAAGGTAGACCTGTGCCACCACCATCGTCGGCACCTACGTCATCACGCCACTTTCCGTCTTTATCATCGCCACCGCCTACACCACCAATGCATTTCTCTTTTCTGATGATGCACGCATCGTTGCCATCGTCAACTTTTTACACCAACTTTCCCCAACTTTGACCTCAGCGCCTGCAAAAGCCATTCCGACAACAAACTTCACCTCATCATGTCAAGGCTTTACACCGAGAAAGATGACCTCATTTTTATAGCCGGCGATATTCTTGTCATGGCAGATGCACTACAAGAAACTATACAGACAAAAGGGTCTCTATCAGTGAGTTTAATGGCCGCCTATCAATATCTTCTTGGACATAATTACCCTACAATCTATATGGCCTCAACATACATGAAGGAAGATCTTCTACATCTAAAGAACTTTGGAACAACTGATGTGCTCATTTCTTTCCTCCAACATACGACTCCAAAGTTTATCATGCTTCCTTTCCTTCATGTAGAACACTGGATGTTACTGGCAACAAATCTTCATGATGGAACAACAATCATATACAACAGTTCCGACAGCCAGTACAATCCCAATCAGCAACAGTACACTACAACACCTAGAACGCCTACAGAAGAGGTGGCGAAGGAGTGTGCTGACCAACTACATGACCTTCTCAGCAAGCACATACGGGCATACGGTAAAGAACACTTTCATCGCCCTGCCTTCAACCACAAATGCCCACTGTAGCTCCGCGAGTCGAACGACTGTGGTTTCCACGTCCTCTACTGGATGTACACCATTATGGTCCTTAGAAGACCAATAGAGGACATGATAGATGTGGATTACCATGCGTTACGAAGAAAGTTTGCTGCTAATCTCCTTCGAACACATGGCGCTAATAAAGGACTAACAGACACATGATGCCCTTGTCCTTGTACTTCTCAACCTATCACTTTGACACTCTGAGGACAGAGTGAGTGATAATTTAGGGGGGGAGTACACTGGACAAGGGTGAGGTATCATTTCCAAATCCTTCCCTCTCTATCTTCTTTTTCAAATCTGTACAAACAAAAAAAAATTCTTAGCTTTCTTTGCACTTTTAGTTTTTGTTTTAAATACTTCCCCTAATAATAAATCATGCTCATGAAGAATAACATCCCTCTTGGAACAAAGTCATCCCCAACTAACTTTAGAATCCATTAGTCCTCAAGAGTAATAACAAGAATAGCACATAGACATGTAATGGCAAATTAATAAACTATCTTCACTCGATTTTCATGCTTTTGTTTCAATTCTACATCTGACTCTCCACAGGTCAACATCAGGGCTGAAATAAGCCAAACACTCTCAAGGAAGGGAGGGACATCATGTGACATCAAAATCAAGAAGCTTCGCAAGTGGATCGCTAAGTAGAAACCAAATAAGTGCATGTCGATAAACTCTAAGAACAACTTTCTTCTCTTCAAATAAAAGAGGCTTGGCCGCCCAATCAAATTCCCTAAAAATCCAAATCCTAAGCCTGTGAGTTTACGAATAAAAGGCTGAGTGTTGAATAAAACTATGAGAGTTGTGCCATGAATAAGGATCTATATGAAGAGCCAATAAAGGTCTCGCCCGACCGGTACATTCAGCTGCCCTCACAAAGGCAGATGTGTCGTGCCCGGTAGTGAAACCCTAAAGTATCCAAATATATGAAAGGCTGACAAAGGACTTGCTTGGCCGATACATTCTGCTGCCCTCACAAAGGCAGATGTATCGTGCCCGGTAGTGAGATCCTAAAAGCATAGACAAACCCTCCCCCACTTGAAGGGGGAGTTACACATCAAGCCTTTAGCCAACCCTCATACCCACTCTAGCTTCCGATAGGATTTTTCAGAGAAGTATAAAACTGATTAGAGTCAATGACATGCACAGAATAGAAAGTGATCCCAATGCGGGCTACAAGATATGGAAGAAACCTGAGATCCAAGAAACTCTCAATACTTGAAAGAGTTAAGGCAAGCAAAAAGCATCAATACAACCTTAGGAGATTTTTGGTTTAGAATTGAAGCAAGAGTATGGAAATCTTAACCAAATAAAATCACCTCGCCATTTCATGCCTCAGCTCTATCTAACTTGAGGACAAGCTAGACTTTAAGTTGGGGGGGGATGATAACCTCCAATTTTGTGATGTTATCTTAGTAATTTTCATCAGTTTTCCATACTCTTTCTCAGATAAATTAGATAGAATCCTTAACTTTCCTCTCTTATTGCAAATATACTATTAGATTAACTTTTCTCCTGTTTACTTACAGAAAAGACAAAAAAAATCACAAAAGCCTCACATGATCTCAAGACCGCATGAAGCCAATCGGTCCCAAGACTGCATAGAGTCACACGACCTCAAGAATGCATGAAGCCAACCGGTCTCAAGACCGCATGAAGCCAACCGGTCCCGAGACCGCATGGAGTCACACGGTCTCAAGACTGCATGAAGCCAACCGATCCCGAGACCGCATGGAGTCACACGGTCTCAAGACTGCATGAAGCCAACCGATCCCAAGACGGCATGGAGTCACACAGTCTCAGGACCGCATGAAGCCATCTGATCCCGAGACCACATGGAGTCACACAATCTCAAGACCGCATGAAGCCAACCGGTCCCGAGACCGCATGGAGCCACATGATCTCAAGACCGCATGAAGCCAACCGATCCCGAGACCACATGAAGTCAAACGATCTCAGAGCCCAAATGGGCTCAGGGTCTAAACGGTCTCTGGGTCTAAACGGTCTCAGAGAGCAAACGGTCTCAGAGCCCAAATAGTTTCAGAGTCCAAATGGTCTCAGAGTCCAAACGGTCTCAGAGTCCAAACAGTCTCAGAGTTCAAACGGTCTCATGGTCCAAACAGTCTCAGAACCCAAATGGTCTTCACGACCGTTTGGACCCAAAATTTCCCAAACCGTTTGGACTTCACTTAAGGCCTATAAATAAGACCCAAGGGGTCCTCTCAAAGCATCAAGTTTCAGACGTCCAAACGCTACCTCTACTGCTCCAGAGCTATTCCATCCTCCATCCTCCGCCCCAAGGCTGCCAGTCTGAGATCCACACTCCATCTAGAAGCTGCTTTCTCTCTCATCGCCAAAGAAGGTGGGAAGAGAAGGATTCATCATCGTGCAACCTATGAAGTGTGAAGATTGTCATTCTCTCTCTTTCTAAGGGGTTGACTTTCCTCCCTCCTTTGTGGAGATGACGTTCTCTCTCTCTCTTCTCGCCTCCTTCTTTGTCCTTGGTATGAGCGACTAGTCTCATTCACTAGGATGCGGGGAGTAGCCCCTCTACCCATGTTTTCATTTCATGCAATGTAATCCATAATTTGCAATAGAGATGCACTTTCTTTTTAGTTCAACATGAATCGTTTAATGAATGCTTGTTGCTTGATCACCAACTTGTGTTATCTTTTATCTTTTTGTATGAATTATCTATGTTTGTACTATTAGATTCGAATCTCGATTGAATGTTGGTTCTTGATGCATGTATCCACCATGCATCTGTTTCAGTATCTAGGAGTGTTTCTCAAGAAGTGGAGTAAACACACTTCCATCATTGTACTTTCATACTATGAAATCAAATCAGTTGATGTATGAAAGTACAACCTTGATAAGTTGAGGAACAGACTTTGCAAAGGGAATGATGTAAAGTAGGTGACCATTCATTCAGGGATGGCTGACATTGCAACATTCCCACATTTCTCGTAGTTAGTTCTCTGAAAGGAAACTAAATCTACAAAGATACTAACTATTTAGAATCTTATCGCAGGTTATGTTTTTATGATGCATGTTTTGATCCATTCATAGTGGTGGTGAAAGACGATCACATCCTAGTGGTTTCTTATCATTCTTAACAACCATAAATTTACTTTCCTGCTTTGTTTTACTTGCACTTAGTCTAAAAACAACCAAACCAAATCTTTGGACTAAATATCAACTATTAGAAAGTAAAGTGAAATTCTAACATTTGCCATCTTGTTTGTACCAACAAGATCGTTGTCCTGTGGATTCGACCCTTAACTATACTGTGATAAGGCTTCAACGTATCCTAGCATACGTGGGTGCAGTTTTAACCTAGTATAAGCAAGGCTAAACCTAAAGACTTACTATCTTTAGGATTTTTAGTGGTGCGCGCAATTCCACGCGAGTGGAAGCTCCATCACTGCACCTTCCAAAAGGTGAGTAGCAAACAGAACCTTCTTATTTGGATATACCTCGAGCATACATAAACTAATCTCGACTGCAAGCAGCCAAGCTTCGGCCTTGTCAACCACTTCAGACTTGTCTTCTCCCCAGAATTTCTCGACATTCAGCTAGACGAAGTCCAGGATGGTGGCTCCAAGTCGAGGATGAACTGGAAGTGGCTCACCATCCGTTGTATTGCAGGAAAAAGGTAACGAGGGACGTCATTTGGTGCCATTATCGGATCCTTGAAGAACCTTCTATCACAAATGAGCTCCATGGCGTAACATCCTCGCAAGGAGTGAAAATCTTCAGCGACTAGATCAGCAAAAGGGATTTCTTGGTTCAGCGCTTGGATGTGACGGATGGTGCAAAAAGCGCAGTCCCCAAATCCCTCAGCAGCTTGAATATGTGGGTTAATAATTTGGAACCAGGGTTGGCTCCAGTCTTGGCAGAGGGATGGGCGCGCAGCCCAGATTAACTTGAGAAGCCTGAAAGGTATGCATCGTGCTTCACCTGCTTCTTCACCAACAAAATTTATTGTACCAGCAGGTAGCTCAGTGCCGCAAAAATTATAAACCTTGGCGTCCCGATCCTCGGTGTCTACAATCATAAAAAGCCAGTGGTCCAAAACATAGAAGGGCACTGTGAGATAGCGTGCCGGCCGTGCTAAACCAGAACGCATCCGCTCTATGGATTTTACTCGTATATCTTTGTATAAAAGGCTGATAGATAGAGCAGGTGAGGCATTAAAAACTGGCTGCTGCCTCTTAGCTTCAATCAGTTGCTTTTGTTGTTCCATCCAAACTGCATCTGTTGTGTGAACCACCAGGGCTAGTTCTTGACCACTAGGCTAGTCCTCTTCCATTCGGGCTTCCTCTTCATACACCTAGTATTCCTCATATTCTGGTCCTTCCCCTTGCTCTCGGTTGGTGCCGGGTATTGGTTCAAGGTTTGGGGCCTCATGCACAACTTCTTTAGGCCTCTTTCTCTTCTTAGAGGTCTCTCCACCATGGTTCTGCTTCCTCTTCTTAGAGGATCCATTCTCCTTACGGGGTGGTCCACCACCACTGGTGGAAAAAGGGATAGCCACAACTTTTGTACGAGCCATCTGTACACAAACAGACTTTTAGTTTATCTTTAAACTAATTATACATATGTCGTTGACATCTTAATTACATATCTTTTATTAATTTGGTGGAGGATCCCTTAGACATTATCAACCTTAACCCATACCTCAAGAGGGTGAGGAAGAGAGAGAAAAACCCTAATCCTTAAAATCCTTAAAAGAATTTTGAGTTGAGGAGAGATGAACAAGATGACAGAGTCCTAAAGGTATCTTATTTCAAGTCAAATCCTAGGACCTCGGCCAGGCAGTCACACAATCCGGGAGTCCTCGTATTCTGACTAGCAGTGCGGATGAAAATTTTGCCAGCCCCCAAACGTGATCCTTTTCTAGACACTTCAATCTTTTAGAAAATCCTCTAATAACTCCCTCAGTTCTATGGAATTTGTAAAATTTAATAAATATTAATGATTAGATGAGGAACCTATGCTTTGATACCAATTGTAACGACCCCTCCTCCCGGTAACCCCCAATTAAGGGAGACCCAAAGGTCAGAGCCGTTATTCAATTAATAGGATCAAAGGTTCAACAAATAATCCATTATAATTATGAAATTCTACTAACTAAACTGAAATTTGGTAGTAATATAAATTTTGCTTCCCTTTTTAAAATTTTGGAAATCTATCTATCCACAACTTGAATTATTCTATCTAATCCTCCTTGCACTTTATTTTTTAATTTCACGATGTGTCACTTTACTGTTTGTGCTTTCATGATTACACCTAAAATGCTGACAAACAAAACTCCGATCATCAATTGCTGGTATGTGGAGGCAACCAAAATTTCACAATTAAGTCTAACAATTTAAATATTGCAATCAAGATATTTAGCAAGTCAATTTATATTTTCCATGTGACATTCCCCACCGCTTTTGCCCTAACCCTGGAATTACCCCCGTTAGGGTTTCTCTTTTTTCCGGCCACCTTCTCAATCCTGAGCTTGGTGCCTGGGAGTCACCTCTCATGGTGCTCCATAGTCATGCATTATAGACCACCTTCTCATTCCTGAGCTTGGTGTCTGGGGTCACCTCTCATGGTGCCCATTGTTCTACCCTCCTGGGCCTGACCTTTATGGCATCTTCCATCAGGGTGGCATGTAGGTGCGGGAATACACATTTATATTAAATTGTGATAATCATTGTCACTTTATAATTTCAATATGAACATCCAAATTGTTTAGTTGCACTCAATGTGATTAAACATCTGGGAATCCTTCGGGAAACTAAAGCAGTTATTCATAATTAACCACATACATACTAAGCAGACTTGAATGCAAAAATAACCAATCAAGAAATCAAACAAGTGCACACAGGTTGATCCAAAAAAGGCATCCAATTTCTCTATCATTAATCATGTCATCTTGATCCATTAATCCTAGTTGTTTCCTAGGTTATTTGCCCTTTTTAGGGTTTTGAGCATAATTAGGGTTCCACTTCATTTGTATTACTTTAAACCCTAATTTCACAAAATCACTTACAAACCCTAACTATTTCATTTTTCTTTTACAAAAGATTCTAAATTCATCTTTTAGCAACGGGAAACCCTAATTTCATATTATGAGCACTTTTCTTTTCTTTTCCTCTAATTCAGGGTTTCTAAACATATTAATCAACATATTGAGTTAAAAACCCTAAACCTTGTAATTCTATCATCAAAATAGGTTAAAAACCATCTTAATCATTAAACAAGTTAACCATGCTCGAATTATCCTAATTGAAAGATTAAATATATCTTTTATCAGCAATTAGAGTTTTCTAATTACAAATAAACACTTTTCCCATCAAAATATGCACTTTTGCAAAAATATATAGATTTAGATATCCAAACCATTTTTAACATATTCCTCATATTTTTCTGATCATTTTTCATGTATTAACTTCCTTCATCCGAGTCTTCTAGCAAAAGATACAATTTTAACAAAAAAATTCCCTTTTTAATGGTTTATTTGCTATTTCTCTAGAAAAACTAGAACCGCCCGATCCATGGGCCTTGGATCCACTGAGGATCCAATGGCCCTGAAGGAGCATTCCTTTCTTTTGCAAACAAAGAGAACAAAGGAAAAATGTGCCCTTACCTACAAAGGGGACGCAGAGGGCAGAAGTGTAAAAGGCCAGCGGTCTTCTTCTTCTTCCTTGCGTCGAGCAAGCAGGTCCAGGTGGTCAACTCGAGGGTTGACTCCAGACTCTAGGTCACCTGCGAACCATGTGATTGTCCAGGGAGCTTTGCCTCCTGCCGTCGAAGTCGTCAATGGTTTCAATTGTTCACCAGGAACGCGCCAAAGCCGTCCGCTACTCGCCGGACTCCGGAGAGGTTCGTTGCGATGTCGAGGGTCCAGATCAAGGTGGACGAAGCAATTGAAGGTGCGAGGTGGATCCTTGAACTCTACCACAGAGGTTGTAATATCCAAGAGAGACACTGGTTCCCTCCTTGACCCTCCCTTATATATAGGGTTAAGGTCAGGTCCGCGAGGTTTGGGCATTTCTAAAAACCACGACCAAAGCCAATCAAACCGAGGATGATTCCCCGCTGTTTCATCTCCCAAGTCCAATGGGACTATCCCTAGGCTTGCTCATACACTGGATCTTGAGAAATTCGGATGGGAAATTCTCCCTGTATCCAACAGAGTCCCATTCCACTTGGGACTTAGACGATGAGCGTCCATCGTTGGATTAAGATCCAACGGACCTCATCACTCGCGTTCAAAGCAAAGGAAAGATATATTTCATTAATTCAGAAATAATTCCCAAATTCAAGATAACTTGCAAAATCAATTTCTCCCAAACCATAACTCCTTAATGTCTCAAATTTTAAGGGAAGGTTTGTCTTGGCATTATCTAACTTTTTACGAAATTTGGGAAACAAAAAGCAATGGATGAGAAGGCTTCCTTCTCTCCCAAGTTATCCATTATTTTATTCAAAATTAATTGTTATTTCCTTTCCCTTTGCCATTATCTTATTATTTTGGGTCCTGTGGACCTCAAGAAATCCCAAAGGCACAGATTCCCATGTTCGGGAACATCTATTTGCCTTTATCTTATTGTAATTGTCAATTTCCCATATTTCTCTTTTATTAATCAATTCCTTTTCCTTTTTAGTTCTCTTTTCTTTTCAATTGGGCTCAATGGCCAACAAAGCCCACCATCAATCAAGCAAGGCCATTTCATACGAAATCCATTGCAAATCAAAGAAAAAGATTTCATTTATTCATCAAAAGAGAATTACATCTTTCTTTACATATTCAAGAAATTGAGGTTATAACAATTTTGGTCTTAGACACAAAATGTGTCGATTGATATGCCTTTTGGAAGTGCTCAAAATCTATTTGGTCCAGAGTTATAAGACTCAAAACCTGCAATAGGAGACAAGAAAAGTATCAAATTCCTACAAATTAGTATAAAACCCTAGGTAGATCAAAACAAAGCTATTTCTAGTGAAAATCAAGAGATTTAAATGCTCAAATATACTAAGAATACAACTAAAATTGGGATGAATATGCATTCATCAATCATCCATATGATGACTCCTTTAGGACACACCTTCATCAACACCTTAAAATCAACATGCACCATCACTCATTCAAACAAAGAAAACTATGGAAAGATAGCCAAGAAGATTGTAGAGATCCAAAATAAACTTTTCTTTGTAGAGAAAGATCCCTTATCTGACCCTACCTCTTTTACAAATAGTTAGAGATGAATGGGAACATTTAAACTCTATATATGCCACAATTTGGAAACAACATGCTGAGATTAAATGAATACAAGGAGTGAAAATCCAAAATTCTTCCACACTAAATGTAACCACCATCATCACAATTCTCTCATCTATTTTCTCTGAATTAATGGGGTACATACAACTAAGGAAGCCCTCACAATCAATGCTTTTGAATATTTCTTCCTAAATATTTTCAAACATGGTAGGAAACACTCCACCCAAATGCACATTGACTGGAACATCCTTTAAAAAAAACCAAATGTTCAACTAATCTTATTGAATCTTTCATGGACTAAAAATCAAAATTGTTATGTCTTCGCTTTGAGGTGAAAAATCTCGTAGTTTTGATTGTAGCTGCAAATAATTTTTTCAACACTAATGAGAACACATCAAACCTACTTTCCATCAACTTTTCAACTACATTCACCAACATGATAACATATCTTTATAAATTATACCTCTCAATAAAATCTTCACTAAACTAATACAAAAAGTAGAACATCCAACCCGTGTCAGCCAATTCAGACCCTTTTGGTCTGATAAATACATTATATAAGTTAGGTCACAAATGAAATCCACCTTTATGGATGTTATTAGTTTGCAACAATATGCTTAACTTTGTGGTAGAAGTATTCAATATGCTTATATTATAGTTTATGAAACCATACAACATGCATGAAAAAGAATGTGTCCTTACTTACCTTGAAACTTGATTTTGAGAAAGCTTTTAACAGCATAACCTGGAGCTTCCATCTAAACTATATGATTGGATATGGGTTACCAACCAGGTGGACTAGTTGGATCAAATCATGTATTCGTTCTTACCACTTGTTGGTATACCCTTTGGTTACTCCACCATTTCAAACAGACTTAGACAAGGAGACACACTATCACCTAACCTTAATATTATTTTCTCCCACATTCTTGCTCAGATCATCTCCATTGCCTCTAGGGTTAACTTTTTAGGGATCTCTATGCACAAGATTGAAAATACCATCTAGTATACAAATGTACTATCAATTTCCTCTTACCGAATGACTCACTAATTATCAATATCATTTGCATCCTTGGAATCTTCTCACACCTATCGTGTCTCTAGATCAATCTTCACAAATCATCCATGATTGGCTTGTACATGAGAAATGAGAAGATACACATTAATGTTGGGAAATATGGAGGTAGAGGAGGAACAAAAAGAACAAATTTCTATCCATATTTCCTAACTAGCATAATCCCAACAACAACTATTTATTAGTAAAGAGGGTACAAGATGTACTTGTCCTGTAGAAAGTCCAACGACTATCTGTGCACAAAGATGTACTTCCTTCTCAAGTAGCATATGAACGGTGGTCGAAAACGTCCTACTAGTGTATTACCCATGGACAGTGGTTCATAGCGCTCTCCTAGCATATTAAAAAAAGCTTCAATACCTCTATGTGGTCGACATACACCACAGGGAACCCTACACCACACTTTCTAAGCCACTGCAAAGGAGTTGCCCCTTCATTTGTCAATGTGCTAGATTCAACTTCCTTCTCCCTTAATATCTCTTTTCACTAGTAAGATGGCTTGGTCTCTCACATTACCATAGATATGAGCAGTCCAATGTATAATTTGTGGTGAGATCTTGGCCATACCCCTTCATATAGGAGTGACTAGGCCAGGGTTTCACAAACCCTAAAGAGAGAAAGGGTGAGCTTTCATGGCTGGCTGGTGACTGTGCACTACCAATCGATTAAATGAACAATCCATTTGATCGATTGTCTTGTGATCATCGACACAATGATACCAGTTTTATTGTAACAATTAATGTATGTCATTTCTTCCAACATTGAATTGTTTTACTTATTCAAACTTGTGATTCGACCCATTCAGTTGATTGAACACTCCAATTAGCTGACTTGCTACTCTGATCATTCATTGGAAACCTTGATCAGTTGATCAATTAGACATTTCAATCAGTTGACTACCATGTTCCATTAAGGTCAGAGTCAACACAGTCTAGTTGGTCGATTGGGCACTCTAGTAAGTCAAATAGAACACCAGTCAGTCAACTGACAATTAACATTATTCGTGTTGATTACCTTAACTCTTTAGTAACCAAATTGAATATTTCCCATGATTAAACTCCTCTTCCAAGTGCATCGTATGTGTGCGACCCTATAGGTACCAAATTACATTGATAGTGAATGTTCACAACTAGATTATGAAATCACAAGTATTGAGAGGTATCTAACAAAATATCATTGCTACCCAAGTAATTAAAAATTTGAAGAACAAATTCAACCTAATTCTATGATTGGTGTTACCATGATCGTATAGTTTCTTTGTCTCAGACATCCATATTGATATCAAGGGATAGAATTTTCATCCTCTTAATACTCAATCTATGTTCCTTGAACTAAAGTGTAAGGCCCCCACATGACTTAGTGCTTGTTTGTGCTTTCTTTAGTTAATAAGATGCCTAAACATTAATATAATCTCTTGAAATTCCTTAATAACATGTGACATGCTTATGTTTTTACTTTGGTCCTGTTTGGTTGATGTGTGAGCTAGTTATGTTTGTTTTGGACCAAGCTACAATTTACTCATGATGTGGGGGTCTATCTTGCAATTTGTCACATGCAAGTTGTTCCTTTTGTACCTTATCATCATCCGAGAGAGAATGATTCTTTGGGGTGCCTTGTTGGCCCTTGGTTGATGAAGTGGCATCATGCGATGACATTAGGGTTTGCATGGCTTTACATGGATGATTGAGTTTGATATTGTATCTACCTTGTGTGAAGGTTTTGAAGTGTTGTGACTGCAACATTCCCTTAGGTGATATTTGTTGGGGCCTAATGCCTTGGACATGTGTTTTGGATTGCTAGGGTTTGGTTTTGGTGGATTGTAATGACCGTTTGGCTTTGGTGACCTAGTGTAGAGGTTGCTACATGATGTTCCCTTAGTTTTGTTGTGACCTTGTGGACCTAAGTGGTCGCTACATCACATAATTTTTAATGGCCCTCTTGCATGTGTGTTTGCATGGCCAATCCTTTGGTGGAAAAGTGTACTTTTGGAGCTCTCATACCTTGACACCTAAAATCTTCATCTCCCTCCCACCCGTTGAGTATATAAGCTCTCTGTCTCTCACATGGTATCTCTTTTAGCTCTCTCTTTCCTCTCTTCTTCCTTGAGTCAGCCTAGATCTTGGTGTAGCTAGAGAAGGTGGTGATCTTGGAGCCTTGGTGGTCGATCATCTTTTCATGTGGTTCTCTTGAGCTTGATCATATTCTTTGTGGTGATCCTTGGTGATTTTCCTTCTCAGTAAGTAGTTCTATACCTTTGATCTTGTTTTTCCTTTTGAACCCTACCTTCTTCTCCTTTCTTGTCCGTGAGACTATGGATCACCATGGTGTCTATCTTAAGGAAACTTCTCTTCACAAAGATCGGAGACTATGGTTTGACGATGGTAGTACCTAAGTGATATGAATTTTTCTCCTCTTTGTTCTTTCTTCTCTCTTGTTCGACCTAGGGTTTGATTTTCTTTCATCTTGATCTTCCCTTTTGACCTTGGTATGTTTCTTCTTCTTGAACTAACCTTACTGGACATGGAGTTGATCCAAGTTGGAGTTCATCTTCTCTCTTGGAGCTCCTAGATTTGGAGTTTGATCTTCATCATAAAGTAGGTTATATAACTTTGCCCTCTTTTTTTATTGCACCATAAATTGCTTGCATGCTAATATTCTACATCTACAAACATAATACCAAGATGTCATATGATTTTATCATAATCTAGGGTTTATGATTTTGAAGTGTTCTTATATGGATTACTCTTTCTCTAAAACCCTAAATTACATACACATGATTTCTAAGTAATAGTAGAATTTTTTCTTCTACATGCAACATGATCTTTGGTTTTAGTGCCATGTTATGTTCGGACATATTATGATTTTTTGAGGTTTTGATGTTTGGTTTACATGAGTTGGGGGCATGGTTTTGCCTCTATCATTAATGTCTCTTATGGTTACCGTGGTGACGTTGGTTTTAGGGTTATGATGACCATCTTTACATGGAGTTCTCACTCTGAATGATTCTTAAGTTTTCTTGATGTTCATCATCTGATTTGATCATGGTTTTACTCTATTTTGGAGTTGGTTATGTGATATTTGATGTGGCTTGACCTTTGGTTCACTACACATCACTTTGGGTGTTTGAGGTCGCTACATAGTTGATGGGTTGTTGGGGGTGCAAAAAACCCTAACTCCTATGGTTTGGTCACAACATGTTGGACTTGGTTGTAGTATGGGTCTCTACATATGGTTTCCATTGTGGTCACTACATGCATAAAGTTGTTCCAGTCACAATAAAAATCCTGACCCAAAAAGGGTGGTCACAACACATGCCTTGGTGGTTTGTTCAATACACATGTATGAGTGAATAGTCACTACAATGTGTACTCATTAGCCGATTTATAATGTGGTTAGAGAAATTAACTGTTATACAAGTTCTTCATATTTCTTATAAAATTATAAGATGTTCTACTGCTCAGTTGTAGATGCCTGAACGGCTTAAACAAGTTAATTGTTGTATTCTAATCATTTATCTGAATCTGCTCAACCTAATGCAAATTTTATCTAACTAATTTAGCTTATCATGGTTAATAATAGATGTTGGAGGAGTGTTGTATCTCTCACTGGGATGTTGGTCTCGTTTCGTAGGTTTCTACATATTTTAGGTGGTTGTGTATGACGATGTATAGATTGTGTGGTTATGAGCAGCAAGAGGAGAAGTAGTTGTTAAAGGTTGGATATGCTTCTAGTGTTTTCTAGTAGAGTCCTGACACGAATTTACCGTGCGTGAAATGCAAGTGCACGCGCCAAAGTAATATAGGCCTTTGTGAGGCCCGAGTCGAACTCAGGGAATGAATTTTTGGTAGACTACTACTAAATGTTCGCAATCAGCTAGACCGATTGAAATGGTTTGAGAGTTGATTGAAAAAGAAAAGAAAAATAAAAGAAAGCAAAATAATCAATTAAATGGTTGGTTTAATCAATTAAATATGGAATCTTTAGGATTTTCATTTCACCGCAAGTTCTCATTGTACTAATTCCTACACAATTATCCTAATTCGTCTCCTATTCCAGGTAGTGGCCTGTAATCAGAATTGTTCGCTATCGTGATACAATTCACTACCTAAATCTAGGTCGGTTCCATGGTAGTAGTAACCTATACCCTAAATTAGGTGCATGGAGATCACACTCTGGGTTTCCACCATTAACAGTACATTTCCTTGCTCAAAGGATTTATTATTTAATGTGATATTCACCTCTTTTCAACCGTTAATTCTTCTTTCAAAGTAATTAAAGGTATTAGATTATCATTAGGGTGATCAATTATAATGATATAATGGAGAAAACGAATTCATACCACGGATTTAAGAGAAAAATTATGATAACTATGTCAAAAATATCATAGAAAAATTACCCGGGCTACTCCTAGTCCTAAAGATAAAGGGGATTAGCCCCGCATGTTCATCTCAATGAAAGACATGATGAGGGAAAGGGAAAACATATGGAAAACGTGAATAGATGTGATGTAAACCCCTGAACGGAGGAGATCTGGGTGTTCCCCAGCATAGGTTGAGCGATCTACATCCTTCCGGTAGTGGGAAACTCCTTCCGCGGCTCTCAGAATGATCAGGGCGTGGCTCTGGGCTCCGTACTTCTCTCCTTCTCCACCTCGAGGCTTGTGGAATGGCTCCTCATGTGATAGATTGCTTTTGGCCGCCTTAATTAGATATATGCACCCCTTTAGGTCGCCCAAAAAATCACCACCGTATGATTTGATATGATATTTAGCAAAACTTGATCTGACGGCGTCGATACCATCGACGCTGGTCGATGGTATCGACCTGCATGAGGCACCATCGCTTGCGCGATTCTTGGGGTTCTCTCTGATGTTGCCTCAATACCATTGATGGTGTGTCAATGGTATCGATGCCTTAGGCGTCACTTTTCTCTGGAATCCCATGATGAAGCTGATTTTACTGAGGCGAGGTTGATAATATCGACTTTGGGTTGATAGTATCGACATCTAGAAATCTGGCTCGCTAACTCTCTCTAGATACCATTGACAGTCCCATCGATGGTATCGACTTCTAGTTGCTCTTCTTCGACAATGCACTGTGACCAGGTCGATGGTATCGACCATCCGTCGATGGTATCGACGTATTCAGATATCCGAATTGCCTGAAATGAAGAGAAGAACACCAATCAAATCCAACAAATATGATCTTTTATATAGAATAAGATGAAATAAGGTAAATTTGATGCAAAATGAGATTATAGACTAAAGGTAGTGAATCATGTGATATTAATCACAAATATGATCAAAATACACATAAAATGTATGCAAAACCAATCTATAAAAAAGACTTAGAACCCCTACATCAAACTCCCCTAAGCTTGAACATTGCTCATCCTCAAGCACAAAACTGTGAATGGAATTGTGAGAGTCAACTAAAGAACATATTAGCATAAAAGACAACTCAATATGACTCCCACCTATCGTGCACATGCCGACCCTCACTAACCACAGAACGATAACTACCCTAAAGGTGACAATGATCGTCCATAAGAAATGTCCACCCCAAGATCATCAAACACTACCAAATAAAGTAGTTGATATAATGAATTCCTCCAATTCATACTTAGTGCATCTTGTGATCTCCTATCTACATTGCTCAAGTCCTAACTACCATCTAAATGGAAGCAGATCTCCTAGTATACAATAATGAGGAGATAATCATGGGTGGCCTACCATTTTGAGCAACAAGTGGATGAAATGGGTGGCTGTGGAAGAAAGAGAAGCACCAAATAGTTTTATCATGCAAAATCAACAAAATGACCCAAATGATGCATATGCATATGAAAATGACCTAATGCCTAAATTTTAGGTAAAATGGTGCATGCACTATCATTCTGTCTCAAGATGAGATGGAATGACTACTAAAACTACATTATGTGCTTATTCCTCTTTTCTTTATGTATACATGCAGGTGAAACAAGTTCCTTTCTCCCTCTCCTTTTTTTCACTTACATTTCTTCTCTTTTTTTTTCAAGCCCTCATTTTTCAATTGACTAGAAGAACATTCACAATATTTTATTTTATTTTATTTGGGCTTATTTCCATTTAGCTAACATCATTGATGCCTTACAAATTACTTTTCAGAGGGTATAGAACAATTCCCTATTTTTCTCGTTTTCCAAAATAAATAAGGTACAAAAAGTCCTATATGCTCTAGAGTATGCAAAATGAAACTATAATGACATGCACTTGAGAATGTGTGAATGCATAGATGCAAAATCTAGCTACAATTAAATCTTATCTACATGTCATGCAATCAAGAGATGAAAAACTATAAGTGCTTCCAATTCTTATGGTGGATATTGAATGAAATGAAATGGATAGATCACAAGACTAATGTACAAAACCATTGGAATAGATTATATTTCCCTCTTTACTGACCTGTGTAATAATAAATCAAAGGGTTTCTCTCTCTCAATTTTTATTAAAGTCCCATTACCGTTTGGTTAGTTTAGGCTCAACATCCATGTCTGTCCACATTTCTTGAATCAAACGGTTGTACAGTTATGATCTTATGTTTTAAAGTTGACAAACCCAATTATTTTCATAGGTTAAGTGCTCAATTTCAACCAAGTTCAGCTTATAACTTCCTAATGTTTTTTAAAATATGCTCAAACTTCGCACCCCTAATTCCCATGTGAAAAGCATAGAGATGACACATTACATTAGACATCCACGGATACACTAGATAGCATGTGGATCCTAAAAACTAAGAAAATTTCTAAAAAGAAAAGGAAAAAAAGATAGAAACTATTCCATCTCCTCCCTAATCTTGAATTTGACTATGGCCTCATAGTCAAAAACAATCTCAGCAGGTGGAACAGTGATACCGTTTACTGCTCAGGTGGCGGGTACTGTGGGGCACTGGGATCCCATGATGGATATTTCCCGTGGAAGTTTGGATCATATGGAGGCATCGGTGGTGTTTGTTGGTAGCCCCCAAAGTAACCTTGATTCCAGTAATGATCATAAAATGGTTGTTGCTACTTCTTGATACTCCCCAACTGGTTGTAGACCTGCTGTTGATTGGCGAACAACTGTCATTCATTCTCAAAGATGGCTTGTTGATTCACATACAACCGATTTGTGGTATCTTGGATATCGGTGAATGATGCAATGTGATGTTGTTGCATCTCCTGGATGCTCTGGAGCATGTTGTACATTCCCTGCATCAAATAGATGTCATGTCCTTCTCAGAGGGCTATGGTGGCGGAGGCTACGAGGATGATGATGCACCCAGGTAGAAGTGTGGCCACTTCCGCAGTGCCACTCATGCCCGAAGAGGAGTGAAAGTATCCTCTTCCTCCTCATTCTCATCGTCATCGTCATTGTTACCTAAGTCTTCTTCACTTTCTGAATCGTCGACTACAATAATGGGTCACCTGAAGTGTTGGGCCCCTTGGATGTTGAAGACATGGTCTGGAAGTGCACACTCCTAATACTCCTTATTGACATGACAATGTGCATATACCATGCCATCACAAAATGTGAGAAGATTGGCGCAGTAGAAGTGAGCAAGATTGAAGGAGCTTTTTCTTACCAGCGGAGGGAGAGTGGAAAGATCTAACACCAGGTAGATGTCTAGTGGCATAATCAGCCCCCCAAAGTGAATAGGGGCTCGTCTGGTACTTCTTTTCACTGCCATCACATGCGTCAAGAAGAACACACCCCAATTGAGCTTCTCCCTCTTCAGCAGCTCGTGAAGGAAAAATAAATCTGTCTCCTAAAATTTGCTCAGCGATAGCTCGCCTCGAGCAAAGAAGGTGATGTAGAGCATACAGTGTAAAACCCGCACGAACGGATGCTCGAAGTCAGAGATGACTGCATTATGGTAGCTAAGCGTCTTGCCCGTCGGAGTGGTTACCAAATCCGCAAACATGGCATCATAGTCGGTCCGGCCGTCAGTGCTGCTCGGGTTAGTGCCACCAATAGTAAATGGAATTGAACTGCTAGAGCATAATTGTGTAGTTGCAGTTGAACAACCGAAAAGAGACTTGGCCCTTAATACACTCTCAATCAGTGGCGTTGAGGTCATTGGGCACGATGTAGATGTCGAGCGATGCCATGAACTCCACCACTACTTCCTTGTAAGTCGGCCATTCACCGAAAAAGGGATGGCCTGCTTCATGATAGGGAATCCACTCTTCGTTCAGCGTCTGTCTCCCAACTTGACCATGGAGGATAAAATTGAGGTTGCCCTTGAACCCAAGGTCACAGATTATAGCCTGATCAACATATCGGGTAGGCTCTATTAGACGCTTCATCAATTCATCAAAGATTTTTTTCACTTCTGCCGAGGGATCGACAATCCTTGGACGGGGAATAGAGCCTGGCGGTGGTGGCACGAATGTGTCAATCTCCATGGGAGCAACCTGCGAGGAAGTTGACCCAACATTCCTCACCATGATGAAAGAAAGGAGACAGAAGAATGGAGCTCGATGAAGGTCAAAGTAGATCGGAGAAGATGATCTCCAATGTCGATGAAGAGCTCGGTGATGATTGCTTGATTGCTAGATGCTCGGTGAAGATTTCTGGTTGCTTGGTAATGCTCAGTGCAAGGGTTGAGGGGATTTGCTCTAAAGGTGTGAGTAGAAAAGAGAAATTATCCCTCCTTTTATAACTGAAATTGTCACCATTGTCACTCTGTCGATACCATCGATGGGATGTCGATGGTATCGACACTTGTAGCACAATCCACCACTTTGCGACCATCGACGAACCTCGATTGCTGGATTTGGGGGCCCAGATAGGTGACATGTCAATACTATCGACTGGGGTCGATGGTATAACCTCATCCCATGGATCGACTTCTTGATTTGGTGGGCTCTGTTGATATCTTGTTGCGGATCAGTGACTTGTCACGTCGATACCATCGACAGGTGGTCAATGGTATCAACCTTTTCTGTTTCCAATCCTTGTGGGGCCCGGGCGCCGCTTCCTCACTACTTTCGGGTCGATACCATCGACAGGGATGTCGGTGGTATCGACTTTACTGAGACAGATTTCTCTAAAAATCTTCAGGGATATCACGATCATCGACTTCTTGGTCGATACTATCGACCAAGTTCTCTTTTGTTTTCTGATGTCGCTGATGGTAGGTCGATACCATCGACACGGCTGTCGATGGTATTGACTCAGAAATTTTTTTGTAGCTGCTTGCCTGCACCCACGTCACTACCATCGACATTGTGGTTGATGGTATCGACTTTTAAACAGTACTGCACACTAAGAAAACTTATTAGGGTATCATTTTTACACTAAAAATGAAATTAATCAAAACTAACTTGAAAGCACGATAGAAAATAAAATAACTAGAAAAATGTGAACTACCGATGGTTGGGTTGCCTCCCAACAAGCGCACAACTTTAACGTCTTAGGCTAGATGAAATCAAGCTCATCATTCTTCCTTAAGTGCCATGAGTTTAACCTCATACACCTTTCTCGTGTAATCCTCCCCATAGTAGAGCTTCAATCTTTGACCATTCACTAAGAACGTTAGCTCTCCATCTCTCACCATAATAGCACCATGTGGTCGGACATCTTCCACCACAATAGGTCCACTCCACTGAGATTTCAGTTTCCTGGGTTGCAACTTTAATCTCGAGTTGAACAATAACATGTGATCACCCTTTTTGAAAACGCGCATTTGAATGTGGCAGTCGTGGAGTTGCTCTGTCCATTCTTTATAGATCCTATGGTTCTCATAAGCATTCATCCTAAGCACATCTAACTCATTGAGATCTAACATTCTCTTCTTTCCTGCATCATCATAGCTCATATTAAGCTTCCGTAACACCAGTGCTCTTTGTGCTCTAACTTGACTGACAGATGAGAAGCCCACCCGTAAACCATCCTAAAAGGCATAGTGCCTATAGGTGTTTTAATGGTGGTCCTATATGCCCATAAAGAATATGGTAGTAGTGCACTCCAATTCTTCCTAGAAGATGCCACTGTGCGTTCCAATATCTTCTTGATCTCTCGATTGGAAACCTCGACTTGGCCTTGCGTCTGCGGGTGATGTATGGTACCAACATTGTGTTTGACCTCATATTTACCCAATAGTGTAGCAAATTTCTTATTCGTGAAGTGGGTTCCTCCATCACTTATAATCATCCGTGGCACACCAAACCTAAAAAAAATATATTCCTTCACAAACCTACACACTACCACAATGTCATTAGTCCTTGTGGGTATTGCCTCTACCCATTTTGACACATAATCAACGACAAGAAAAATATATAAGTTGGAATTTGAGGACAAAAATGGTCCCATGAAATTGATGCCCCATAAATCAAATACCTCAACCTCTTGAAACATGTTGAGGGGCATCTCTTTCCGCCTTGAGATGTTACCCACCCTTTGACACGAATCACATCTTTTCACATAGTCATAGGCATCCTGAAAGAGTGTAGGCCAATAATGGCCACTCTCCAACACTTTGGCCGTTGTCGTTGTACTCGCATGATGACCGCCAGTAGGTAGTGTATGATAGTGACTGAGCATACTATTATATTCACCTTCTGGTACACACCTGCGTAAGATGCCATCCCTGCATTGTCTCAACAAAATGGGGTCGTCCCAAAAATAATATCGTAAAGAATGGAAAAATCTCTTCTTTTCTTGATAAGTCCAATCGTCCAATATTTCCTTACATGCAAGATAATTCACAATATTTGAAACCACAAATCCTTAGATTTTAGTGAAAGGATTTGCTCATCGGGAAATGTCTCGGTAATGGGTATATTTATATCTCTCTCATCTACCCGCTCTAACCGAGACAAGTGGTCAGCAACCATGTTTTCAATGCCCGCCTTATCTTTAATTTTGATGTCAAACTCTTGCAAGAGCAAGATCCACCTAATCAATTTAGGCTTGGCATTGTTTTTCCATTAAGTATTTGATGGCAGCGTGGTCCGTCCAAGCCACAACTTTTGACCCCACTAAATATTGCCTAAATTTTCAAATGCAAAAACCACGACAAGTAGCTCTTTTTCAGTGGTGGTATAATTAAGTTGTGCATCATTTAAAGTTTTAGATGCATATAAAATCACTGTGGGTTTATTCTCAAAACGCTGCCCAAGAACAACCCCTACATCAAAATTCGACACATCACACATAAGCTCAAAGGGCTTAGTCCAATCCGGCGTTTGGACAACCGGTGCATAAATTAATTTTTCTTTAAGGACATTAAAGGCATGTATGCATTTCTCATTGAAATCAAATGCGGTATCCTTCTCAAGTAATTCAGACAATGGTTTAGCAATTTTAGAAAAATCTTTAATAAAACGACGATAGAAACCCACGTGACCAAGGAAACTCCTAACTCCCTTCACTGAATTCAGTGGAGGTAATTTGGCAATAACCTCGATTTTTACTGGATCTACCTCCAGTCCTTTGCTAGACACCTTGTGTCCAAGTACGATTCCTTCACTAACCATCATATGACATTTTTCCCAATTTAGGACTAGATGTGTGTCCTCACATCTGTGTAACACTTTATCCAAGTTGTACAAGCACTCATTAAACGACACACTGTAGATGGAAAAGTCATCCATAGAAACCTCTAGACAGTGCTCTACCATATCAAAAAATATAGCAAGCATACAACGCTAAAAAGTGGTTGGTGCGTTGCATAGCCCAAACGGCATGCGGCGATATGTGAAAGTCCCATAAGGACAAGTGAAGGTGGACTGGTCTTGATCCTTAGGGTTTATAGAAATCTGATTATAGCCGGAATATCCATCCAAAAAGCAAAAATGAGAGCGGCCATCCAGCCGCTCTAAAATCTGATCAATAAATGGGAGAGGGAAATGGTCTTTTAAAGTGGCAAAATTGAGGCGATGATAATCAATGGACACTCGCCACCCAGTTACCAATCAGGTGGTGATAGGTTCATTCATAAGATTCTGAGTTACAGTGATTCCCTCCTTCTTAGGGACCACATGTGTTGGGCTTACCCACGTCGAGCCTGAACTAGCATAGATGATGCCCGTAGAAAGGAGCTTGATCACCTCCTTCTTAACGACCTCCATCATACTCGGGTTGAGTCGACGTTGTAGATGAATCACAGACTTGGCTCCTTCCTCGAGCCGGATCTTGTGTTGGAAAAGAGTAGGGGAAATCCCCTGAATATCAGCAATTGACCACCCGAATGCACCACGGTGGTTCTTCAGCACGATCATCAATTGTTTTTCTTCATCGAAACTCAGATATGCCGAGATAATCACCGGTAGCTTTTCACCATCAGCTAAGAAGGCATACTTCAAGTGAGGGGGCAATGGCTTCATCTCTAATTCTGGTGGACAGATCAATGATGATTGATGTGGTAGTGGAGCGATCCAAGATCCTCATAGTGCTTGGCATTATAGCAAGGGAGCACTTGAAGCATCTTGACACATTCTTGTAATAATGTGCTTCTCATCCAATCATGCATGATGTTGACAAGGCAAGTTTTAAGGGGCAATTTTGGATATGAATCAAGCATAGAAACTGCTGCTGCATCATCCTCCATAGATAGATGAATTTCCTCCTCTTCATCATTCAGATAACCCACAACTTTACAAAGAGTAAAAACTTTTGTTTGTTCCATGATATCCACGGCTAGTGTCCCCTTATCTACCTTAGTCATCACATGAGCCATATCAAGAAATGGCTTCCCTAAACAAAGAGAAATGTTCTGATCAAAGTGCTTTACCATACGACACTGCTCCTTTTCCTGTGATTGTTTTGTACTTGGTGGCATGACCATCTCAAATCTGTCATCCGCTACACCCAATGTTAGATGTCCTCTACCCATTTCCAATATCATATCTACAGTATCCTGGAAGGGTCTTCCTAGGAGTAGCTCATTCCCTTGCTCATCTTGCATCTCCATTACAAAAAATCAGCTGGAAATACAAATCGGTCAACTTTTACCAAAACATCCTCACAAATACCATATGGTCGTACCACAGAATTATCTGCGTGTTGAATTGTCATGTTTCTTTGTCTAGATTCCTTAAGACCCAGTTTCTTGAATGTAGAAAGGGGCATCAAGTTTATACTTGCCCCGGAATCGCACAATGCTTCGCCGAATTTCACCTTACCAATGTAACATGAAATATCGAAGCATCCCAGATCTTGTCGTTTTGGTGGCAACATGCCCAAAATGAAGGTGCTAACCTTCTCTTTAAGAACTACCACCTCAATATCAGGAGTCTTCCTCTTCTTGGTAATTACATCCTTCAGAAACATACCATAAGAGGGTATCTGCTCGATAGCTTCTAATAAAGGGATGTTAACTGAAAGTTTCCTAAAACTATCTAGGAACTTTTTAAACTGAGCATCCACCTTCTTTGCCTTTAGACTATTTGGATAAGGGATTGGGACGGTCTGTGCCCTCTGATGTGGTGGCACATATGCCGTCCTCTTTTTATTTTCTTCCTCTGTAATCGGCTCTTTTGCGGCCTTCTCTGCAGCATCATCCACTATCTCTGTGATTGTGTCTTCCTCTGTGGCCTTACATGTGGCTTTTGGATGGGGTGTGCTTGGTTCATCGGCCTTAGAGTTTAAAGTCTTCTTTCCACTCCACAACAGAATTGCTTTGGCTTGTTGATTTCCTCCTGGAACATTTGTATTTCCTGGGAATCCTTGTTGTGTTGGTTTCTTTAAACCTGAAATCTATACTGCCATCTGTGCTAAAGATGTCTCAAGTGTCCTCATTTGAGCCCCATGACTTTGCAGAGTTTTCCCAAACTGATTCATAAACTCCCCTTGTTGATTGATTTGTTGACCAAATATGCTCATCATCTCTTGATTATGCTTTATCATCTGGTTGAGCAAATCATTGCTCTTGTCCTCTACCGTGGGTTGTGGCTTAGCATCCAGATCCTGGAGAAAATTATTTTGATCCTTCCATGAGAACTTTTTGTCTTTCCTCCAAAAGTAATCATTATTCTTGTACCCTTGTTGTTGATGCATGTATTTAACTTGCACGTCTTCATCTGATTCCTCCTCTTGTGTGAGTAGCCTTTTAGCAATTAGGTCCATCTTTTCATTTAGATCTTTGATGGCTTTGGTATCTCCTGCAACCTTAACTTGTTCTGGAGCATCTCTATCACCCCGTGACTACTTTTTAGCCATGTTTTTTAGAATTTCCCAACACCTTGTATCAGTGTTATTCAGGAAGAACCCCAATCCTACTGAATCTAGATTACTTCTATCATGTTTAGAAAGAGCAAAATAGAAAATCTTGACATGCTTTTCTTTGTCCAGCCCATGATGTGGGCATCTCCTCAACATTATCTGGAATCTCTCCCATGTCTTGAAATATGTTTCACCAGCTTTCTAACTGAAGTTATGGATTTTTCTTATGAGATCATTTGTCTTATCAGGCGGGAAAAATCTCTCAAAGAAAACTTCAACCATGTGTTCCCAAGATTCCACATACTCGTCATCCAGATTATGTAGCCATTCTCAAGCATTTCCCGCTAGAGAACTGGGAAATAACTTCAAGTACAACATCTCCTGTGGAAACTGGTGTATCTTAACCATATCACAATTCTCCATGAACTGGCTTATGTGGGTCACCAGATCTTCATTTTTGAGCCCATGAAACACATTAGACTTGACCAAATTGATTAGGACTAGGTCAATTATGTAGTTAGGAATGTTTATGGCCTGCTTCTTAATTGGCCCCTTAGATGAAGAAGAGGACAACACCTTGATTTTATCCCAAATTGTTTGTTCCTCATCCATTGCTTCGAGTTCAGAATCTGAATTCTCATTCTTCAGTTGATTTTGGGTGTCGTTCTCCTCATAGTTTGATCCCAAAAATGGGACCTGCGACGATGACTGTGCGTAGTCTGTGCTACGCGTACTCACCATGCACTAGTTCTTGCACAGTAATGAATTGAATTAGGCACAATGCTAGATGATTACAGATTATAAAAGATAGACAATTAATTTCCAGAATTTAATTTTAAAAAAATGTGGCCTAGAGTGGCCGCTTGCAGCCTCGTAGTGCCGAAAATCACCGTTCCACAACAACGGTGCCAAAAACTTGACACGAATTTACCGTGCGTGAAACGCAAGTGCATGCGCCAAAGTAATATAGGCCTTTGTGAGGCCTGAGTCGAACTCAGGGAACATATTTTCAGTATACTACTACTAACTATTCACAATCAGCTAGACTGATTAAAAGGGTTTGAGAGTTGATTGAAAAAGAAAAGAAAAATAAAAGAAAGCAAAACAATCGATTAAATGGTTGGTTTAATCAATTAAAGATGGAATCGTTAGGATTGCGGTTTCACCGTAGGTTCTCATTGTACTAATTCCTACACAATTATCCTAATTCGTCTCCTATTCCAGGTAGTGTCATGTAATCAGAATTGTTCACTATCATGAACAATTCACTACCTAAATCTAGGTCGGTTCCATGGTAGTAGTAACCTATACCCTAAATTAGGTGCATGAAGATCACACTCTGGGTTTCCACCATTAACTGTACATCACCTTGTTCAAAGGATTTATTAGTTAATGTGATATTCGTCTCTTTTCAACCGTTAATTCTTCTTTCAAAGTAATTAAAGGTATTAGATTATCATTAGGGTGATCAATCATAATGATATAATGGAGAAAATGAAATAATACCACGGATTTTAGAGACAAATTATGATAACTATGTCAAAATCTATCATACAACGATTACCCGGACTACTCTCGGTCCTAAAGATATAGGGGATTAGCCCTGCATGTTCATCTCAATGAAAGACATGATGAGAGAAAGGGAAAACATATGGAAAACGTGAATAGATGTGATGTAAACCCCTGAATGGAGGAGATCCGGGCGTTCCCCAGTGTAGAATGAGCAATCTATAGCCTTCTAGCAATGGGAAACTCCTTCCGTGGCTCTCAAAATGATCGAGGCATGGCTCTGGGCTCTTTTCTTCTCTTCTTCTCCTCCTCGAGACTTGTGCATTGGCTCCTCACGTGATAGATTGCTTTTGGCCTCCGTAATTAGGTTTATGCACCCCTTTAGTCACCCAAAAAATCACCACCGTATGATTAGACACAATCTTTAGCAAAACCTAATCTGACGACGTCGATACCATCGACGCAGGTCGATGGTATCAACCTGAATGAGACACCATCGCTTGCGTGATTCTTGGGTTCTCTCTGATGTTGGCTCGATACCATCGACGCCTTAGGCATCACTTTTCTCTAGAAATCGACGCTGAAGTTGATTTTACTGAGGAGAGGTCAACACTATCGACTTTGGGTTGATAGTATCTCCATCTGGAAATCTGGCTCGCTGACGCTCTCTCGATACCATCGACAGTCCCATCGATGGTATCGACTTCTGGTTGCTCTTCTCCAGCAATGCACTGTGACATGGTCGATGGTATCGACCATACATCAATGGTATCGACGTATTTAGATATCCGAATTGCCTGAAATGAAGAGAAGAACACCAATTAAATCCTACAAATATGATCTTTTATACAGAATAAGATGAAACAAGGTAAATTTGATACAAAATGAGATTATAGACTAAAGGTAGTGAATCATGTGATATTAATCACAAATATGATCAAAATACACATAAAATGTATGCAAAACCAGTCTATAAAAATGACTCAAAACCCATGCATCAAGTCCAATGTGTCATCCCTATACTCTCAGGTCATTGGTAGGCATTGTATATCCATACAAATTTTGGCAGTAGGATATGCCTATACAAATATGGCTTGTATATGTGAATAGGTTGTGATATATGTAGCAGGTTGAAGCAAGTTGGCCAAGTAAATTGTGATATGTATCATTTTGTGACATAATATGTAATACAAGTAACATGTTTTATGGACTCAGATGTAAAATGTTTCCTCTTTTGTGGTTATATGGAATTGGTTTTAATTTATCGTGTTTTCTAGTAATCTTGGATGTTAGTTTTTGTTCCACACTTTTTTTTGAGTAATCTCACTCATGTGGAAGTGGGTTGTCACATGAAAAAGGTTTTTATCAGAGCTCTAGGTTCGTTGATTTTACATAGACATAGGACTAGGGTTTGTGTCTATTTTAGTGTCCTCTTATATTTATTTAGTGGTAACTTCTACTTATATAGAAGAAGAAGAAGAGAAGAAAAGATATGTCTGGAGAACACGAACAACATACAGAGAGTAGTGTTGTTGCACTAGGAGGTGGTGCCAGGAGGAATACAATGGTTGATGGAGTGCATGAGGAGCCTCAGTTTGACCCAGAAACTATGACCAATCCCACTTTGCATCCCATGTTTAGATAGTTAATGGCCATGACGATGCATATGGTTGATAGGATGGTCATACCCCAAGATAGAGTGGCAATTACCAATACGGGATCCTAGGGTTCTTGTAAAACCATGGAGAGGTTGAGGAATGCCGGGTCAGTAAGGAGGATCTGACATATATGGACATGTGGTTGACTGAGCTAGAGAAGGCCTTTAAGATCCCTAATATCCCTGAAAACGACAAGGTGAAGCACACAATATATTTGTTGAAAGGGAGTGCTGGATGCTGGTGGGCCATTGAGGAGAATAAAAGGACTGGTGTTGTGATCACTTGAGAAGATTTTTTGTTAGAGTTTCTGACCTGATACTTCCTAGAGACCTATCTAGATGAGAAAATCATATAGTTTGAGAATATCTGACAAGTATCTATGATGATAAATGAGTACAAGGGGAAGTTCATGGTATTTCTAAGATTTTGTCCACATATGGATGCTATGAATAAAGATAGGATCAGTCATTTTGAGAAGGTGTTGAGCTTTGAGTTGAAGAAATCAATGTCATCTTTAGAGAATAGGGAACAATTTGCCACATTTGTGGAGTCAGTCAGGAGAATAGAGTGGTCAATTATGGAGAAGTGCAAGGTGAATGCTAAGAAGAGACATGTACAATACAAGGATAGTAATCTGGAGGCTTCAAGAGGCCTAGGTTTCGGGCACCTCAGTCACAACAGAGGTCAACAATTTAGTCTCAATGGTCTCCAACCTAGGGTAGAGTCCGTAATTTTCCACCTACAGGAGCTCACAATGATGTGTCAATGTCAGTGATGGGGCAGTCAATGCCATAGTGTGAGACCATGACTTGCCACAAGTGTAGGAAAGTAAGACATCTGAGATGGGGATGTCCTATGAAGGATGAAGTGGTGATGCAACAGATGACTCTTAGTCAGCAAGGGTCATAGCAGTGACAATTCAGTAGTGGCGGTGGTCGAGGACGTGGATAAGAGTCTAATGAATGCAAATTCATCATGAAATTCAATTGCCATCTTGGGCTCAATTCGACTCAATACATCTGACTTCATCTCTTAAATCTCACAATATACAAAAATTATTAATTGATTCAATTGTCAAGATTATTAACTAGGTTTATATTGATTTTATGCAAGTCGTTATGAGGTTCAACCATCAGCTGGAACCCACCTTCACTCAAGATCCTCTTGGCCAAACAGTTTGATCAATCGATCTTGGCCAAATGATTTGATCAATCGGTCTTGACCAAACGTTTTGCCCATTCAGTCTGTTCAACTTGTCTTGATAAACCGGTCTCTAAACTGTGAGCTTATTACACCTTTATCTTCATCAACTTCACCATCAATACCACCTCCATTTAACCCTCACCACCTACATCTTCACCAACATCATCCTTCCACCTTCTCCATAATCAACCATCATCATCACCTATGTCTATTTCCTTAATGGTTTCACCACTCGATCTTTATCCAATGACCCACCCCCTTGCAATTTTCCAGCATACGGTCTTGCCCTTCCATACAGTCTCAAGACCATATGGACACCCATCTATCCTAGACCTCTAGGAATCTGTGATCCCTGGACCATGAAGAACAACATCGCCCAGCTGCCTACTCAATACCATACGGAGGTCCTCATCCCCCATCTTCTTCCTTCTGCCCAATCTGTAACCCTAACTCCTCTGGCACCTACATCACCATCTGCAACAACACCGATGGCATTATTGTCCTCACACTGGAAACGTCGACTTCTCCTCTTCCTCTCCATCTCCCTGCCTACAATACCATCGAGCCTCCTATGACTTTAGCAACACCACCGCTAGGCCAAGGAATGATTGGAAGAGCAGACCACAAGGCGACGACGACTGAGAAGAAAAACCGCTAGGCTACCTGATCATTTTCGATAAGACCAAATGGAGGCTAGAATTCTATGTCCCAAGACTGATTGGACACTGAATGGAAAACCATGAGGATCATCACAATCCCAAACCGTGAAGGAGTCATACCAGAGACCGTGAAGACTAGGGAGGAACTGCACGTGATCCAAGACCGTGTAGTGCAAGAACGTGAAGACCGGTTGGTTGCAAACCGTTTGGATGTGACCTAGTAAACTGATAGAATGTAGAGACCGTTTGAAAGAACATTTATGAAGACCGGTCGAATGATACTACTCAAGAAGAAGCCCAGTTGGAATAGGAAATGTGAAGGCTGGGTTGTGAAGAATGATAGAACGAAGAGAACCGTTTGGTCAGGCTAGCAAGACCATTTATCAAGTCCAAACCGTTAAGAACTAAAATGGGTCCTCCAAAACCGTTTAAAGTGGAGTCACACAAAAACATGAGGACCCCAACCAGTGCCTATAAATAGGACCAACATGGTCCTCATTTTGAGCATCGGATTTGGGACGCTGCCAGGCTGCCCAAATGCAAGATTTGATCCAGATCCATCCACTTACATCCACGCTAATGTCACTTCGCTCACTGCACCTCTTGCTGCGAGCAAGGAGGTCAAGATGAGAAAGAAGGTGGAGAAGAAGATCTTCTCGATCTACTTTGGTGGTTCTTCCTCCTTCTCCAGATATGCTCCAACATGAAATAGAAGACCACATCATCTTCACTGAGCTGCAACTACCTTCTGCATCATACTCATGGTGGAACCTTCCCTCTATCTTGTTCTTCTTATTTCTCACATCATGAGTGAGTAGTTCCTTTTTGCTGGGGTGAGGGGACTAGCCCCGCTGCCCATGCAAGCATGATCTCTTGCTAAACATTCCATGGCAATGTATATAACTTTTCATTTCGTTGTTAATCATTAAAGTTTGTAGATTGATTACCTGCTTGTTTTCATCTTGTTCTTCCCTATGTTGTGAGAACTTCTATATGTAGGGTAGAATGTAAATTCATGAGGTTAACTCCCAAACTAGATATAGAATGAGATTCCTTGAGGTCATAAGTGTATGATCTGTGAGGGGATGAGCCATCTAGCCCATAGTGACACTTCTGTGTGCCTAAACATCCCTCATGGAGGACCACAACTTCAGTTGGATATTTGTGTCATCGTTGTTAATCATCGATGTTTGCTTGTAGATTAATCGCCTGCTTGCTTGTCGATTAGCAAGGTTGACTCCCAAACTAGAAATAGAAAGGGATTCCTTGAGGTTGTAAGTGTATGATCCGTGAGGGAACGAGCCATCTAGCCTACAGTGACGTTTCTATGGCCTAAACATCCCTCAGGGAGGGCCACAACTTCATTTGGATATATGTATCTTTGGAATTGTAAGTGCAGGATCCGGATGGTGACGAGACATCTGATGCCTAAGGTGATGCTTACGCATACCCTAACATCCCTCCAGGAGGGTACGCAACAGTTCCTTTTGGATGGTTATATCTTGCATGGATGTTTGATGTTTGGATGTGTTTTTGTGTGTAGTGGTGGTGAAACCCGTGACCATCCCAGTGATTCCATATCATTAATCTAGATCAAATTTAATTTGACTCTTTACTTTCCTGTACTTAGTTTAATTAACCTCAAATCAACCTATCGTTTAAAATATTAGGCTTACTTGAACTAGACTGGACTAGTAACAATTCTTAAAAACTTTGCCCCTTGGGATTCGATCCTTAACTATACTGCAATAAGATTCATCTACTTGTGGGCGGTATTATTGCATAAGGTTTTGGTAAAAGCTCAGGGATTTCAACCCTGAGTGAATTTGTTAGTGTGATAATAAACCACGTCAAATTTTGGCACCGTTTCTGGGGATGACGGAATCAGTTAGTCAAATCTAATTCTTTTAAGGCTAATCTAGGATTTTGCTTTTTCTTTTGATACAATTGATCATTCACTTGAACTCAGTTCTACTCCGTCAATCTCACTTCTAAAAAATCTTTTCATCTTAGGAACCACCAAAGACTAGTGCATGCACCGTTTGAACAGTCTTGGGCTCTCTGTTAGCTTTGTCCCTGAGATAGACATAACTTTTCATTGTCAGAATAGAGAAAACCAAGAAAGAATCACTCAAGAAGAGGAAATAGCCCGAAGGGTTGCTCAAGCCCTTAACACACAATGAGAAAGGCTCATGCAAGAAGCCCGAGCTACAGTTCAGGAAGAGATTCAAGCAGCACAAGAAGCGGCGCAAGCAACAGAACTACAGAAGGACCTTAGAGAGTTCTCAATTCCTAAAGTTGTTGATGTTCATCACCCAGTACACCCTTCTCCTATCAACGCTCCAAATTTTGAGATTCTGGCACATTAGATCACCTTGCTTCAAAATAGCCCATTCTATGGTAAACAAGGAGAAGATAGTCAGGAACATCTTCTGAGGTTTGTTGATCTATGTGCTATGACAAAGCAAAATGGAGTATCTGACGATGCCATTAGACTCCGTCTCTTCAAGTATTCTCTTGTTGATAGAGCTATAAGTTGGTACAACTCCTTGCAATGCGAACCCATCACCACTTGGGAACAACTTCAAAATGTTTTTCTGGAAACATTCTATCCTCCTTCACTCACCTATGAAAGTAGGGGTCGAATAACAATGTTCACTCAAGCCCCTGGAGAAACCCCTGCGGAAGCATGGGAAAGATATAAAGAGCTTCTATGCATGTGTTCACACCATGGAATTCCCAAGAATCAACTCATTGAGATCTTCTATAGGGGTGTGAATGACAATATCAAGAGATTCATAGATTCCTCATCTGGAGAGAACTTCATGCGTCAAAGTTATGACAACGCATGGAAGGTTGTCACCCTTGGAGATGAAAATCAAGAAAATTGGGGTAGATCTGTAGGTAACAAAGTATTGAAGGTAGCTATAGCTAAAGTTATTCTAAAATACAAGTCTATCACGGAAACCCTAAAACTCTTAGTTTCTAAGTAAGACCATATCGAATCGTACCTTGCTGCATTTGGAAGAGGACGTTAACCCCCTTAACAACAAGAACTGATCAAGTTAGCTTCATTGTTCTGTGAAGTAGGTAAAGGTACTGATCATTCCACTTTAGCATGCAATGTTCTCTATGATGTTGTTCTTAGCAATGCATGTGGCCAAGGAGATAATAGTCAATTGGTAAATCTTAATGTTGTCAACACCATTCCTGGTCAAGGAAACTACAATCTGAATCAAAATAGGAACCATCCTGGTTTTCAAAAGGGAAATCCTTTAGGAGACAAAAAATTGCGACAACTTGGTCAAAATAATAAACAACGAGGGCCACCAGGATTCTAGTATAACCAACAACAAAATTTCAGAAATCAAGGAAATTTCAGAAGTAACTTTCAGAGCAGGAACTACAACAATTATGAGAACAATTCTCAATTCTAGAATCCCAACCAAGTTCCTTATCAACAACTAGGGCAACAAGCCAGTCCCATCTCTTCTGATGACAAGCTAACCGCCATTGAAAAGATGCTACAGTCACAACAGACTATGATAGCTAACCAGCAAGCCCATCAGAAGGCTATTGAATCTCAACTAGCTCAACTTGCAGCTAGTATGAAACCACCTACTAGAGCCTTTGCTAGCCAACCAGAAAACAATCCTAAGCACCCTGAGCAACTAAAAGATGTCACAACCAGGTCTGGAAATGATTATTCCGATCCTCCTGTCAAGACACCTATGGTTATTACATACAATGATGACTCTGTGATAGAACAAAACTCTACCGCACCTGATTCTCAACCAAAAGATCAAGTAACTACTGAAAATACAAACAAGGAAAGTCTAGAGATACCTACTGATGAAGAAATTGAAACATTAGAGCCAGATGTGACAATATACAAACCTCGTCCTCCTTTCCCTGCCCGTTTGAAACAAACCAAGCTCGACACTCGATTTAACAAGTTCAAAGAATCTATGAAGAAGCTTCATGTTGATATAACCTTTCTAGATGCCCTGGCTGAGATACCAGCATGGACGAAGTACTTGAAGTCACTTCTCACAAGGAAATATATAACTGAAGAGTACGAGACAGTCCAGTTGGCTACTACCACTTCAGACATCATCTAGGGTAAGATGGCAAAGAAGCAGAAATATCCAGTATCTTTTGGAATCTCCCACCATATCGGTGATTCTTCATGTAAGAAAGGATTGGCCGATCTTGGTGCTAGCATCTTATCATGCCACTTAGCCTTTGTAAAAGGCTAGGGTTTGCTGAACTGCTCCCGACTGGCATGATAACATGATAACTTGTAGATAACACTATGACTCTCCCCTTGGGAATTATCGAGGATGTACCTATCAAGGTAGGCAAAGACTCCTATGTTCGGTGTGACTTTATCATTATGGAAATAAAAGAAGATGATAGATACCCTCTCATATTTGTCCATCCATTCCTTGCCACTGCAAGAGCTATCATTGATGTTGAGGAAGGAACCTTACTGCTCAGACTAGGCAAAGCAACTCTCGAGTTCAAAGTTTTTGAAAGTATGCAAAGATCAAACATGCAAGAAGAAGTCTACTTGATTGAGTGCATAGAGCAGATGTCACTCCTTACGCAAGAGGATAATTAAAAAAAAAGATTCTTTTTGAGTGTCTCTAACTAATCCAAATGAAGAGAATTCATTGACGAACAAGTGAAAAGTTGTGTTCTCCACCTCGACACTGCTGAAGAAGATCCTGAAGCCAAAATTGAGGAACTTAAATCTATGGATGTTACTGAATAAACGTGTGAGAAACCATAGGCTCCTGAGATGAAACCCCTACCCGAGGGATTGAAGTATGTGTTTCTAGATGAACTCAAGGTATGCCCAGTCATCTAAATTCAGATTTAACATCATAGCAAGAATACAAACTCTTGACAGAATTAAAGGAAAGAAGAAAAGCCATAGGCTACAAGATGAGTGATCTCACCGGAGTCAGTCAAGCACTGTGCATGCACAAAATCCCCATGATGGAAGATCACAAGCCAACTATTGAACACCAAAGGAAGCTTAATCAGAATAAGAAAGAAGTTGTCTGCCTTGAAGTTATAAAGTTGCTCAAGACAGGAATTATCTATCCAATCTCTGATTCACCATGGGTAAATCCTGTGCACGTTGTCCCAGAGCAAGGTGGGACTACATTGATATAGAATGAAGACAATGAACTCATCCCCACTTGAATAGTCATAGGGTGGAGGATGTGTACTAATTACAGGAAATAGAACATGGCGACTCGAAAGAATCATTTCTGAATGCCTTTTCTTGACCAAGTCCTAGAAAGGTTGGCTCACCAAGAGTATTTCTGTTATCTCGACGGTTACTCTAGATTATATCAAATACCTATACATCCAGATGACCAAGAGAAAACAACCTTTACTTTCCCATTTGTAACATATGCATTCAGAAGGATGCCATTTGGACTTTGTAATGCTCCTACCACTTTCCAACACTGTATGGCTGTCATATTTGCTGGACTCACTGAAACCATTATGGAAATTTTCATGGATGATTTCTCCGTATATGGGGATTTGTATGAATCATGCCTGAAGCACCTCTCCCTGGTACTCAAATGATGTGAAGAAGAACATCTTGTGCTAAATTAGGAGAAATGTCACTTTATGGTAAAAGAAGGCATTGTCTGTGGCCATAGTGTCAGTAACTGAGGAATTGAAGTGGACAAAGCCAAGATCGAAGTGATCTCCAAACTCTCTATCCCAACCAATGTAAGAGAGGTTCACACATTCCTTGGTCATGCAGGCTTTTACAAAAGGTTTATCAAATATTTTTCCAAGATAACCAAGTCTATGACCAACTTGTTACTAAAGGATGTTGATTTCCATTTTTATGAAGAATGCATCAAAGGTTTCAACAACCTGAAGCATGCTCTAACAACAACACCCATCATCTGATCTCCAGATTGGGATCACCCATTTGAAATTATGTGTGATTCCAGTGATTATGTTGTGGGTGCTATTTTAGGCCAATGTATAGAGATGAAACATTATGTGATCTACTATGCATCAAAAACCATTGATGAAGCTCAGAGGAACTACGCGACTACTGAAAAGGAACTCCTTGTAGTCGCATATGCCTTTGATAAGTTCAGATCCTACCTCATTGGTTCTAAAGTCATTGTCTACACGAATCATGTCGCTATCAGTTACCTAGTAGCAAATAAAGATGTTAAACCCAGGTTAATCAGATGGAATCTCCTCTTGCAAGAATTTGAGCTGGAGATAAGAGATAAGAAATGTACAGAGAATGTTGTGGTAGACCATCTTAGTTGTATTCACACTCTGGAAACTGAGAAGATCCCGATTAACGATTCTCTTATAGACAACCAACTTATGAATGTCTCAGAAGCTACTCTTTAGTACTCAGACTATGTGAACTACCTCACCGCTGGTGTCATCCATCCTGAATGCACCGGGAATGCACTGAAGAAATTCATGCATGATGTGAAATAGTATTGAAAAACCACTAGAGGGGGCTGAATAGTGTTTTATAAAGATTTTAACAATAATTCAACTCAAACAACCACAATTGAGATAATAAGAATGAGGCAAGGTGTTTAGAGTGGTTCCACCTTTAGCAAAAACTAAAGGAGTCAGTCCACTGCCCAATTGTTTCCAATTGGGATTTTGAAAGTATTTAAATTTTATTACCTCGCAAGGATGATACATAAAATTACAAATACTTTCACCAGCCTTTGGACAGCCTTCCCCTGGTAGTAGTCCCACCAACCTTGAATCAACCATCCTTGAAGTAACTTCAAGCTCCCCCTTGAAATAGCCTTCCTCTTGAAGTAGCTTCTCGTTGAGACAACCTTCTTGATGTAGTCCAAAGTCCTCCTTCTCTGCTAAGAAGATCAAACCCTCTCCAATTTGTAGCCTTCAACCCTAGGAGTAGCGAGGAGAGTACAAGCAATAAGAAAGAACAAGAAAGGAAGATGGAAATTACAATTACCGTTGTAGCACAAGGCTTGATTTCCTATATCAAGCAGTTTGATCTCCTAACCAATGTATATGGAAGTGCAAGTGTAGTGGGTAGGAGATGCTAGCCTATAGGACAAGAATTTGGAGCAATTGAAATGAATAGAAAATGTTGGAGTTTCTCAATTGCTCACAAGAATAGATTGCCAATTGCAAGTATGTATGCTCAAGTATTGCACAAGTGTGTTTCGGGTGTCCTAAGGCATGTCCTACTTATAGGAATGGCCTATGAGTGCTTAAGGACGTTCTAGACACATTCTAGAGGGTTCTTAGTGCTTAACTAGATGTTAGTTGTCCACTAATTGCTTTAACAATGACTAGTTAATTAATCCTAAAAAGTGCAGACAGAGGCAGTCTCGGTCGAGGAATTGTCGACGGAGTTCCCAGTCGATCAAAGTTTTTGTCGACCGAGGGACTGTCTGGACCAAGTGTATATAACGTTCGATTCCAACTCCCAACTACCTTGTCTCATGTGTCTAACGGCTACTTAGGTCATTTCTCGGTCGAGGAGTTTGTCGACCGAGAGTGTCTCGGTCGAGAAGTCTTTCGACCGAGAATGACTTTGTTTCAATGTTTTAAACTATGTACTAAGTGTGTGTATCAGTGTGCAGTTGTGACACTATTGTAGGGGATAACCTATCTAAGTGTTGTGTCTGGCTAGGGAAGATCTAAATGCTTGATGTACATGATATCTAAGTACTTGTACATTATATACTTGTACAAGTTTTTACATTTGATTACAATCATGAAATTAAAACATTTTGAGCATATAGATCTTCCAAGTTGTGTCATCCACCTAGTTCCTACAACACTCAAGTAACACGTTAGATCCACAAGAATGAAATGTTTATCATTATCAAAACAAAGGGATTTAAATGATGTCCATTTAGCCAACAATCTCCCCCTTTTTGAAGATGACAAACATTTCCAAAATATAAAATAAGGAAATATAAAGCATATGAGTTTCATACCTGAAGTTTACCTTTTATAGCAATTTTCTTGTGTGCAAGTGTGTGCTGGCCGAAATATTATGAAACTAATTTTATTTTATAGAATTTCTCTCCCTTTGTCATTTCAAAAAGATAACCAAGATAATAATTAAGTATGACTTTTATTATTCTCCTTTAATTTTATTGTTATGCTTCGCCTTAATAAGATATTCAGTTTTAAAAGAAAGGGATTTAATATGAAAGCATGTGTTGTCAAATTTAGCCACAATATATTTCTTAATCATTTGCAAAAAGGGTGTTAAGCCTTGAAATGCTACGAGATCCTTTTAGGTTCATGTCATATGTATTTTGATTTCTCATCCATTTTACAAAGAATGTTAAGCCCAAATTTGTCTAGAGAACTCAATTAAGAGCACGTTATATATCACATTCATGAATATTATAGGCTCCTTTATTTCCTTTAAAAAATACTAAGGTCATAACTTGTTTCAAATTTCTTTAAGATGTTTACAAATTTTTTATGAACTCCCCCTTAATCTTATAATTAAGATAATTTAAGGATTCTAAGGTCATAATAAGCATTAGATCATAATAAGTTAACCTTTTATGAGAGCTATGTACTAAAGTCTTGTTTTCAATATACTAATATTGATTGCAAGAAAATGATTTACAAATAAACATTTGGTCAAGCTTATTTTAGGTCAACCTTGACTTTGACCATGGCGCCCCTTGGCCAAACTTGATTTCAACCAAGAGGCAATTTATGCAAATTTATAGTTTAAGCACTCTTATTGAATTAGATTAATGTTAATATATGTGAAACATAAAGTCTTTATGTAATATGATCAAATGTATATCAATTTAAAGAATTTTGAGTGATACCTATTTTGAAGATGTTTTATCAATTGAGAACTTAATATAGGCATCACAATGAAGTCTTTGTTCTTGATTTTCTTGAGCAGATTTTTAGAATGTATGTGCTTCATGAAATAAGGAATTTTGATATCCATAGTGATTGTTTTTCTTGCAAAAAGGTAATTGAGCTATATCTACAACATGTTCAATCATAGAAAGAATGCATCTTTCAATCATTTATTTATAAGCAATATAAGAATTTAGTACCTTGCTCTTGATTTTGATAGATTTTAAATTTAGTATTGAAGTAGCCCTTTATCTTAAACAAATCTCTCATTTTAAAACTTATTTCTAGATTAACTCTTTAGAATTAGTCATCCTTGAGTATGAATTAAGAACAAGTTTTATATCTCAAGTTCTTAAAATCAAGATTTTGTTTTTGATTACTTAGAACAAACAACTAGATAAGACATTAATATTCTTATTCTAAGAAACAAACTATTTAGCTTGCCATAGTGTCATCTAGCAAAAATCATTCATTTATTACATGAGATTATACAAGCCATGTGCACGATAATCATTCTATATTATGTCAAGATGCATTTGTGCCATAGAGTTTACTGTTATGCAAAATGGCATTTTCATCATCTTTATATGTAATGAGCTAAATCACAATGATCATTTTGAAAACAATATCCATTCATGGTTTGTATATATAGATAAAAGATTATTTTAGGCAAACCAAGTAAAAGATGGAGCACAATGATCTTGATAAAACAGTGAAGGTATGTCCATAACATAATGATCATGATAGAACAATAGAAGCATACCCATAATTTTATGAAATGCAATGATTATGAAGCAAATTTCAAGACACATGGTTTTTATATAGATAGACCAAAAAATACTTAGGACAAACCATGTGGATTGTGATAAAATAGTAATTTCGTTGATTAAACGAATCATGGTTCATATTTTTAGTTTTAAGCCAAACCATGTAGGAGATTATATCAATTAAAAATGAACTTACAATTATGGTATATGTTTAAAGAATTTTCTCCAAGATTCATTCTTGATTTGCATATTAAATCACTCATTAATAGCAAATTGATAGCAAACTGGATGAATCAAAATAGGTTCAGCAGAACTTGATTCGGTCGAACTTTTCTTCGACCGAATTTATCTCGGTTGAAGATTTTCTCGACCGAGTATTCTGCTGTTTGTACAGGTTTTATCATATTTTTGCAAGCTTAAAAATAGTAACCTGCTCGATCAACTAATTCTCGACCGACAGTGTTCTCGATCGAACATTTTCTCGACTGAGAATGTTTCTGTATCATTTTTCAGTAATTATTTGCAAGTAAAACATAGATCACTTTCAATTCAATTATGCATTTTAAAACTCAGTTTAGTTTAGATAAACATTGAAGTATCACAATAACATTTGAGTTAAATCTCAACTAATCATATTCAAATCTCTAGATTTTAGGAACTTAAACTAAAACAAGTTATTAAAGATGTGTTTCTGCAAGTTTATTTAACAATGTGTATTTTCAAGTTAGAAATTTTAATTACTTGAATCAATTTGTTATCTCACTATGTTAATTTGAGATAGACATAAAGATATACAATTTAGAGACTTTGGTCATATCTCAAGTTAATTTGGTCTATTTAGTTTGGGGCTTTTGGAACCCATACCAACTCAACATCCTTTTTCTTGTAAGGGCATGAGAAGGAATAATGTCTAAGATGCAAACAATAATGGCAACATACATAATCAATCTCATTTCTCTTTTCTAGATTGTTCTTGGGTACATATATATACTTGCCTTTAGGTACATACATAGATTGAGTCTTTGGCACTTGTGTCCTTCTCCCACTAGGTTTTTGATAGGATTTTCCTTTAGGCTTGTAACCTAGTCCTCTCCTTCCAATTTGACCACGAGAATCATTTAAGATCTTATCAAGAACATCATTGTTTCTTAATCTACTAACTTCTTGTTGTAACTTAGCAATCTCATTCATTCTTATTTTGATATCTAACTTTTCTTGATCTAGATTAGATAATAAAGAATCTCTTTCTTTCACAATAGTATCATAATCTAGATGAGTGCATAGGATAGGTTGAGTTTGAAAATCATTTAACTTTGCAAGTAGTCCAACATTTTCTTGAGAAAGAATATCATAATTTGTTTCTAGAGTAAACATCTTCACCTTACAATCACTTAGATATAATTTCAAAGTACTATTTTCAGAAATAATATTATCCTTTTCAAATCTAAGATCATTTAATTTAGCATATAGATTTTCATTTTTAGATGTGAGAGCAAGAAGTTTAGCATGTAACTCAGCATTTGCTTTATTAGATTTCTTTAATTTCTTCTTGCACTAATATACTTATCATGTGTCTCTTGAAGACTAGAAATTAACTCTTCTTTAGATAAATAAAAAAGGCTTACATCTTCTTCTTCTTCACTTATTGTAGCAATAAGGCATTCTTTGTGCACATGTTCCTTCTTTAACCTCCATGGATAGCTAGGTGTTGTGTGTTTTTTTCCTAAGCACCAATTACAACTTGTTGAAGATTGGTCCATGCTTCTCCTTTTCTTGTGGCTGTAGACACCATCACCCTCCATTCTTCAAGACTCGATTAGAGCTCCTTGAAGCCTGCTCTGATACCAATTGAAAAACCACTAGAGGGGGGGTGAATAGGGTTTTATAAATGTTTTAACAATAATTCAACTCAAACAACCACAATTGAGATAATAAGAAGGAGGCAAGGTGTTTAGAGTGGTTCCACCTTTAGCAAAAACTAAAGGAGTCAGTCCACTACCAAATTGTTTCCAATTGGGATTTTGAAAGTATTTAAATTTTATTACCTCACAAGGATGTTACATAAAATTATAAATACTTTCACCACGCTTTGGACAACCTTCACCTAGAAGTAGTCCCACCAACCTTGAAGCAACCTTCGTTGAAGCAACTTCATGCTCCGCCTTGAAGTAGCCTTCCTCTTGAAGTATCTTCTCATTGAGACAACCTTCTTGCAGTAGTCCAAAGTCCTCTATCAACTAAGAAGATCAAACCCTCCCCAATCCACAGCCTCCAACCCTAGGAGTAGCAAGGAGAGTACAAGCAATAAGAAAGAACAAGAAAGGAAGATGGAAATTACAATTACCGTTGTAGCACAAGTCTTGATTTCCTATATCAAGTGTTTTGATCTCCTAACCAATGTATATGGAAGTGCAAGTGCAGTGGGTAGGAGATGCTAGCCTATATGACACAAATTTGGAGCAATTGAAATGAATAGAAAATGTTGGAGTTGCTCAATTGCTCACAAGAATAGATTGCCAATAGCAAGTATGTACGCTCAAGTATTGCACAAGTGTGTTTTGGGTGTCCTAAGGCATGTCCTATTTATAGGAATGGCCTATGAATGCTTAATGACATTCTAGACACATTCTATAGGGTTCTTAGTGCTTAACGAGTCGTTAGTTGTCTACTAATTACTTTAGCAACGACTAGTTAATTAATCCTGAAAAGTGCAGAAAGAGACAGTCTCGGTCGAGGAATTGTTGACAGAGTGCCCAGTCGGTTGAAGTTTTTGTCGACCGAGGGACTGTCTGGAGCAAGTGTGTCTAAGGTTCGATTCCAACTCCCAACTACCTTGTCTGTTGTTCCTAACAACTACTTGGGTCATTTCTCAGTCGAGGAGTTTGTCGACCGAGAGTGTCTCGGTCGAGAAGTTTGTCGACCGAGAATGACTCTGTTTCAATGTTTTAAACTATGTACTAAGTGTGTGTATCAGTGTGCAGTTGTGACACTATTATAGGGGATGACCTATCTAAGTGTTGTGTGTGGCTAGGGAAGATCTAAATTCTTGATGTACATGATATATAAGTGCTTGTACATTATATACTTGTACAAGTTTTTACATTTGATTACAATCATGAAATTAAAACATGTTGGGCATATAGATCTTCCAAGTTGTGTCATCCACCTAGTTGCTGCAACACTCAAGTAACACGTTAGATCCACAAGAATGAAATGTTTGTCATTATCAAAACAAAGGGATTTAAATGATGTCCATTTAGCCAACAAGTATCACTGGGATGAGCCATACCTATTCAAGCTATTTGCTAATGGTCTTTACAGACATTGTATTGTTGAGGAAGAAGCCCAACTCATTTTAGAGCAATGTCACTAAGGCCCAGTTGGAGGCCATATGAGTTCTAAGAAAACTACTAATAAAAGTTTGCAATGTGGTTTCTTTTGGCCAACCATATGCAAAGATTCCTACAACTTTGTCTTATCCTGTGATAAGTGTCAGAGAATGGGTAACATAACAAAGAGAGATGAGATGCCACTGAAGTTGTGGCAACAAGTTAAGATATTTGATGTTTGGGGTGTGGACTACATGGGTCCATTCCCTTCTTCTCATGGATTTTCCTACATCCTAGTGGCGGTGTATTACGAGCCAAAATGGGTAGAAGAAATACCAACCATGACTAGCAATTCCAAACCTGTCATCAAAATGTTCAAATATATTATTTCCCCCCATTTTGGAGTCCCACGCTCCGTGATATCCGATGGAGGATCTCATTTCCTTGAAAGAAGCTTTGAAGCATTGCTGAGACAATATGGTGTAACGCACAAAGTAGCCTCACCCTACCATCCATAAATAAGTGGACATGTAGAGGTTTCTAACCGTCAACTCAAGGTTATTTTGGAAAAGATAATAGGCCACAATTGAAAAGATCGGTATGCAAAAACCAATGATGCATTGTGGGCCTACCGAACCACTTTTAAGACTCCCCTTGGTACCACACCATTTTGGTTAATCTATGGGAAGTCATGCCACCTTCCTGTAGAACTCGAACACAAAGCATGGTGGGCAATAAAACAACTAAATTTTGATATGAAGAAAGCAGGCCCAGCCAGGATTCTACAACTTTAGGAGCTCGAAGAACTCCAGATGACAGCTTATGAAAATGCACGAATCTATAAAGAACGTATGAAAGTTTGGCATGATGTGTTGGTATGTATGCCCTTAGAGCCAATCATGGGATGATTGGTGGGATACATTAAGATTGATTTGATAAACATCAAAGGCAAGCTTCCAATTCTTTCTGGTTCAGTCATATGATATAGTGATAGAACATATTGAATGTCTAGAGAATGACAATACTCAATGACGTATGCTTTCAGGTTGAGGACCTGGACGATGAGATCATATGGATGCTAAGAGTTTGTACATTCTTGTTATGTCCCTAGTCAGATGTCATTGTGGAAGGTAGATAGACAATAATGAAACACAAGACTAGATTGTGGTGTTGGTTGATGACAAAATCTCATTAGTCATGATATAGAGATATCAAACCAAACACATAGGTACTTGTTAGAGAACAAGTTTACCGAACAGACCCACCATGAGTTTGACACATGGAACCATGACATGGTAGTCACAGTCAGTACTCACAGTGATGGTGGTGAGTGTGATTCTTTGACATGAAATCACTACACTCAACACATGTCGTTGGGCACACTTTGACATCATCAAACACAGTCCTGAAACATGGGTTGTTATAAAGGTGATTATTGGGTGGCTTTGACACATGGGGCTTTTGAGGGATGAGTGATAGATATGGGATTTGTCCCTCCTGAGGGAGTTTGATATCCAAGGCCACTTGATGAGTAAGATTGAAATAGGTGTGCACACACATGTGTGAATCAGTATGTGATATTGATGTCATACATATCTCTTCCAATCTGCTCTGAGATCAAGAAAGTGAATGAACGTTGACAGGATGACTGTTCCATGCCTCGAGTTCATTCGGGATATCAGTGACAAAGGAATTATACATTCACTGTAACACCATTCACAGATTGTAGGATTGAAAGTTGTTCTCCAACTTTCTATTTCACTTGGGTAGTGCTGATGTGTGACTAGGCACCGCTCTTTGCTTGTGAAGTGATAAGTGTTATGGACTTTCACTGCCAACGTGAAAAGGACCAGCAGGGTCACACACATTGGATTTAATCTGGAAGAGGAGTTTTGTCCAAAAACAATGTTTAGATTGATTGCTAAAGGAGTTTAGTAGTTCAATTAAACACTCAACCAATTGATAGCTCAATATCATAATGTTCAAGGTGTTGGACTGATTGATTAGAGTATCAGATTGATTGAAACTGCAATTGACTGTTTCTGCACAATCTGCACTCCCAACCGATCGGCTCATGTGATGAACCGATCGGCTGAGCTTGGTGAACCAATAGGCTCAGGTTGTGAGTCGATCGGCTCATGGACAGGGTGAAATGATTGCTTCAAGTGTTGAAACGATCGGTTCAACTGATGCAACCGAGCAAGTTGGGAAAGTAAGATTGGTGAGAAATTTCCTTTTTTGTTTTTACTTGTCCAATACGATTGGAATTAGAAACGAAAAAGTCAATCGGGAACTGATCAGGACCACAAACTGACCGGTTCAGAAATGAATTGACCGGTTGAGGTGTCCCAACCGATCGGTTGAGGTGTCAACCGACCGACTCAGGTCCCCAACTAACCATTTTAGAAATGAAACGATCGGTTCAGGTTGTGCAGTTGGTTGTTTTTGTGGAAAATCTCGAACCCTTCTACTCCTTCTTTAGTCCCATATTGCCCGGGATGGAGAAACCTGTCCCAAGACCCTCCTATATATAGGGGTATTGGGGGATTCTCATAGTACAACTCAGTGCAACCAGTTGCTCTGTGAAGTTATCGTTCTCTCTGGTTTTTGTAACCGAGAGAGCCCGAGCAAGTGCTACCCGATAAGGGAGGCACAATAAGGGAAAGACAACAACAGAAAGCGACTGGTGGCAGGAGAGTGTGTCGGTGACTAGTACACTGACAGGAGGGTGTGACTCCTTCCAATTCCTTGTGAGACAAGGAGATTGGAGTTCCAGGTGGTTCGTGTGGACTACTTCAGAGGCGGGAGATTTCTGCCGCTCGAAGGACAACTGTCACTCCCGACAGTCTCGGTGAGACCAGGAGTCTTCAGTCCCGGTGTGACCAGGAGCTGCACAGACACCGTCCAAGACCAGAGGTGAAGACCGCGCAAGGCGCGAGGTATTGTCGCCGAGCAAGCCTCGGGACAAGGTATGATTCCACAAACCATCATTTCCTATTGTATGGACGTTGACGCGTTTCCTTGTTCTGGGTTTGGGGAGGAAATTGTTTTGTTTCCGCTTCCTTATCTGCCTCCCCTAAAACCCAACAGTGGTATCAGAGCCACATCAACTGCTCTATACTTTAAGGATTATCGATATGATCGATTTTGGTTTGTCGCCTTTATTTATTACATACGATGCGAATAATATTCTCTTTATGCATGTCTAATCCTAAATCCACAAATCCTAATTTACATATATGATATGTATTATGAATGCACTCGATACGTGTCGCCCTTAAATGAGTTTTGTGGTGGATGTATAGCGTGGTTATGGCCAATAAACCCTATCTGTGTGTGGTTGTATGTGGTTGCTTGCATCTCGGTCTGCGCACTGATCTTCCTTCTCCTATTCCTGAGGTAACTCGAAATAATTCAAGATTTCTTTCCTACCTTTGCTCCCCTCGAATGTAACTCGAGGTTTCTCTTTTTTACAATGTAAAATAGGATAGATTTTATTTCCTGTTATGTCAAAGAATGGAGGACATCCTGACGACAACTGAGACGATCGGTTCAAGGCGTGAACCAATCGGTTGACGTTCGAGACGACCAGTTCAAGGAGTGAGCCGATCGGTTGATGACCGGTTCGAGGAGCGAGACGAGCAGGTGGTGGCCATGATGAGATGCACGACGACTAGGAAAACTGATCGGTTGGAGGAGCCAACCAATCGGCTGGTGGAACCCAGTCGACCGACCTGATGGCGAGCTGATCATTCATGCAATGAGTTGATCAAACCCAGAAAGGCAAAGCACAGAGATCATCTGGTACAAGTTGCATGTGATGTAGACCTAGATGACCGTGATTCCTCTTGGCTCGAGGAATCACATTAGGATGGCCATAATCATCGCTTTTATCATTTTGCATGTTTTCTGTGGGATATAGCATGTATATGATACATACTATGTATTGTGGTGATTGGATATGTATATGTATATAAAACCAAATCCCTCATTAAAATATTAAGTCTTATATGCCTTCCATTAGCGGCACACATGAAAAACTCGATCGACCAAGCATAGGTTATGCCAAAGCGTGGTGTGCCGTCTATCTTGTGGAAGTGTAAAGGGTAGACATGTAGGTTCTGCCAAAGCAGGGTGCATGTTAACCGTGTCGGCTTTTGGGTTAGACTTAACTAGTGATTCTTAGAGCGTCTAAGCCCAGAGGCAAGGAATGTTCATGGTAAGGTGTTGCACATGTTCATTCATCAAGAGTTACATATGATGCAATTGACAAGAGTTTCCTACCTGAGAGATCTAAGTTGTGGGTGACAGCCCTAGCTGGTCCATGACTTAGAGGATTTTAGGATCTTGCCCACTAGAAGGTTGTACGCTGCAATCTTCCGAATTGATGATGAGGGCTATCAATTTGAAGTAAACTAGTGGGAGCGATAATTAATTAAAGGCCTAATTTTATCATCAACTTTTCAAATCAATCAAACAAGTCAAAAAGAGTTTTGGACTAAAAATTGCATATATTTCCTTTTGTTAAAATAAATGGTTAATCAACAATAATCACTTTATTTGCGATCGGTCTTTGAGACCAACAAATTAAATGGGAATAATTCCACGACTGGTTGGGATGATGAGAAGTGTTCTAAATCAAAGAGCGAAAGCTCTAAGTCCTAGTTATACCAGAACCAGATGAACTCGATCCCACCACATCAATGGCTGAAAGTATGCTTATGGAAGCATACTGAGGATGACATTGATGAGGAGTGCTTGATGTTGTGTTCTCTGAACTATGAGTTGCAGAGACAACATGAGACATATGATGTCTCCAAGACATTGTCCTAGTATGTCATGACAGAAGGAGATCTAGTAAGGTATTCACACACTCAATATGATTGGGTATGTGCAAAGACCTGACTAAGAAGGATTCCCTCTGAGCCAAGAGTTGGCTATTGGTATGATACTACAAATGTTGCGAGAATCATATAGTTCATGATAAACTACAACATGAACAACTTTGACAAGCGTTGATAAAGTCGTTGGGCATGTTGAGGACAGTAGAGGCAAATATGAAGAAAGACTAACCCTAATCTTTGATGAGATTAATGAAAGGTAAGTCTTAAGGGCAAGGACAAGGGAAAAGCAAAGAAGTGTTCTGATGCTAGCCAGCAACCCAAACCATCTTCAACCTCAAGGCACATGGGGAAAGGGTGTATGAGGGAATTTCCCTCTATATCTGGAAGAACAAAAGAAGATGAAGGAGGGGATGAAGATCTCCACCTAAGGTATCATGAAATGAACTGCTTCTTTATCTGAGGTATATGATACCAATATATGGATCTATCATATATGATATGCAAGATCTGCAAAGAAGTGATGGCCTTTGTGAAAGGACCAAGAAAGGAGTACCCATCTTTGGAGCAAGTGTTGCTGCCATAGATAGGAGTACCTTTCAGATTATTTCAGGCTAAAGCACACCAAATAGAGTTGAGAACTGCTATTTCATATTTTCCAATATATAGAAACACTTTATTTTTGCATATTGTATGACAATGATGGCAATTAATAAAGAGATGTTTCAATATGATCTTTGTGGGAATGCCTTATTTATCTTGTGGTATTTGATATGCATAAGATAAAATGATACCTAAAAGTTATAGATAACTCAAACAATCAAATTAGCATAAATCATAAGAAATTCATTTCTAGTTTCCATGTGATGGATAAATCTAGACTCTTTTGGTTAGAGAACCAGTAAGAGACATGAATCTCTTGTACATGATTAATCAATCTTCACTAATGTTAGTAGGAGAATGATTATCCAATTAGGTATAATACATGTGATGTATTTACATACCATTGGAACAAATGCTAATACTTCAATTGGTGTTTAGAGAAATACCAATATGAATATCTTGAAGTGTTCAAGAATATCATAGATGAAGTGCAAATTTGGTAAAGTGTTAATTCTTGATGAGATCAATGAATGAAATACTTGGACCAAAGGTTTGAGATCCTTAAGAGTGATTATGATAGTGTATCATAGTGAACTCATGATTAAGGCATGGTGATGTCTAAATCAAGAAGGAATCATACTCTAAGTAGTTAGAGAATGATTATCAAATAACTGAATTCTTCTTAATAAAAGAATACCCCACACTAATAAAGGACATTAAGAATCACAAGGAGTTGTAAGTTCTTATATCATTGACAGATACACCTCGTTTATCTATGTGATGAGTTGTTCATGTGATGAGTCAACTATCTAGATGAATATGAGGAACTGAATTTTGAGTTATGGTTTATGACCATTACATCCTAAATGACATCCATGTGAACCATAAGGTATGACCTTGATGGTAGCACCCATTGGATGAAATCCATAAGTGCAAATGAATCTTAAGTGTTAAGACACATGGATAACATTTTGAGAAGGATGATGCTTGTTGATTGCAACTTAATGACTAAGACATTTGGCATATGGATATTAAAACCGCATTCCTATGAGGAATAAAATAAGGATGTGTACGTGACACAACCTATAAGGTTTATGAATCCACTAATGCAAATGAAGTATATAAGTTACAATGGACTAATCAATGTGATTGATTGAGTACAAGAAACTCAGAATTGGATCTTTACTTTGATGATATAGTCAAAGGGTTTGACTGATATGTCAAAGATAAAGAAGGGATCTGTGATTTAGTGGGAGCGTGTTCACATGCATTGGCAATCTGTACTGAAGGGTTCAGTATGCATAGATTTAGTGGGAGAAAACTTGTCCATGTTACATGGAGTTAGTATCCCAAGGCCAAGTGTCCAATTCTTATATAGCATGGGAACACTAAGAATAGATGTGGATCTATCGTGTATGTAATCATCCCATTATCTTACATGTATCGACATGGCAAGAACAAAATGCATTCATCATCTTGTATGTATGACATGGCAATATTATGTGCTCATCCTAATAACTCATATGTGAGACATGACGAGTGGATATTTGTCAACTTCCAGTAAGTGTTACTGGAATACCATGAGAACTTGATAAGTACTTGAGAAGTACTAGTTCTATGGAGATAAGGAAGAGTTCAATGTAAAGAGTTACATTGATGCGAACTTCTGAAAGGATAGAAAATTAATCGCAAAATATATATAGGATATATAAAAGTGAAAGTTTGTTGATAATTCGAAGTGTTCCAGTGAAACCATTTAAAAGGAAATGTCGAGTATCTGTGTGTTAGAGAATAATAGTGGATACTATATGGAACTAGAAGTTCATGAGATGAACTTATAGATATTCCGGTCATTGATGAAAAGTATGGAATCCTTGATCATGCAATGTGGCTAAAGGTTAGCAAAGGAATACTGGATCACATATTATGGCAACTCCATCTCATACATGTGACGTACAACGAAGAGATGTGAGACATGCAATTTATACTGACTTTGGCAAGGTGTTTCCATAACTCACTATGTTGGCACAAGAGCACAGGAACATGTGGGACATGTTTGAAGATCACTATGAATATGATTCAAGGGTGATTGGTTCGCAGTGCAAGTGGGAGTCTGTTGGTATGTATGCCCTGAGAGGCAATCATGGGATGATTGGTGGGATACATTAAGATTGATTTGATAAACATCAAAGGCAAGCTTCCAATTCTTTCTGGTTCAGTCATATGAGATAGTGATAGAACAGATTGAATGTCTAGAGAATGACAGTACTCAATGACGTATGCTTTCAGGTTGAGGACTTGGACGATGAGATCATACGGAATCTAAGAGTTTGTACATTCTTGTTATGTCCCTAGTCGAATGTCATTGTGGAAGGTAGATAGACAACAATGACACACAAGACTAGATTGTGGTGTTGGTTGATGACAAAATCTCATTAGTCATGATATAGAGATATCAAACCAAACACATAGGTACTTGTTAGAGAACAAGTGTACATGATAGACCCACCGTGAGTTTGACACATGGAACCATGACATGGTAGTCACAGTCAGTACTCACAGTGATGGTGGTGAGTTTGATTCTTTGACCTGAAATCACTACACTCAACACATGTCATTGGGCACACTTTGGCATGATCAAACGCAATCCTAAAACATGGATTGTTATAAAGGTGATGATTGGGTGGCTTTGACAGATGGGGATTTTGAGGAGTGAGTGATAGATATGGGATTTGTCCCTCCTGAGGGAGTTTGATATCCAAGGCCACTTGATGAGTAAGATTGAAATAGGCATGCACACACATGTGTGAATCATTATGTGATATTGATGTCATACATATCTCTTCCAATCTGCTCTGAGATCAATAAAGTGAATGAACATTGACTGGATGACTGTTCCATGCCTCGAGTTCATTAAGGATATTAGTGACAAAGGAATTATACATTCACTGTAACACCATTCATGGATTGTAGGATTGAAAGTTGTTCTCCAACTTTCTATTTCACTTGGGTAGCGCTGATGTGTGACTAGGCACCACTCTTTGCTTGTGAAGTCAGAAGTGTTATGGACTTTCACTGCCAATGTGAAAAGGACCTGCAGGGTCACACACATAGGATTTAACCTGGAAGAGGAGTTTTGTCCACAAATAATGTTTAGATTGATTGCTAAAGGAGTTTAGTAGTTCAATTAAACACTCAATCAATTGATAGCTCAGTATCATAATGTTCAAGGTGTTGGACTGATTGATTAGAGTATCAGATTGATTGAAACTACAATTGGCTATTTCTACACAAATTGCACTCCCAACCGATCGGCTCATGTGATGAACCGATCGACTGATCTTGGTGAACCGATCGGCACAGGTTGTGAGTTGATCGGATCATGGAAAGGGTGAAACGATTGCTTCAAGTGTTGAAATGATCGGTTCAACTGATGCAACTGAGCAAGTTGGGAAAGTAAGATTGGTGAGAAATTTCCTTTTTTGTTTTTACTTGTCCAATACGATTGGAATTAGAAACGAAAGAAGGAAAGTGAATAAGGAACTGATCAGGACCACGAACTGACCGATTCAAAAGTGAACGGACCGGTTGAGGTGTCCCAATCGATCGGTTGAGGTGTCAACCGACCGGCTCAGGTCCCCAACCGACCGTTTCAGAAATGAAACGATCGGTTCAGGTTGCGCAGTTGGTTGTTTTTGTGGAAAATCTTGAACCATTCTACTCCTGCTTTAGTCCCATATTGCCCGGGATGGAGAACCTTGTCCCATGATCCTCCTATATATATAGGGGTATTGGGGGCTTCTCATAGTACAACTCAGTGCAACCAGTTGCTCTGTGAAGTTGTCGTTGTCTCTGGTTTTGGTAACCGAGAGAGCCCGTGCAAGTGCTACCCGATAAGGGAGGCACAACAAGGGAAAGACAACTGCAGAAAGCGACTGGTGGAAGGAGAGTGTGTCAGTGACTAGTATGCTGATAGGAGGGTGTGACTCCTTCCAATTCCTTGTGAGACAAGGAGATTGGATTTCCAGGTGGTCCGTGTGGACTACTTCAGAGGCGAGAGATTTCTGCTTCTCGGAGGACAACTGTCAATCCCGACAGTCCCGGTGAGACCAGGAGTCTTCAGTCCCGGTGTGACCAGGAGTTGCACAGACACTGTCCAAGACTAGAGGTGAAGACCGCGCAAGGCATGAGGTATTGTCACCAAGCAAGCCTCGGGACAATGTATGATTCCACAAACCATCCTTTCCTATTGTATAGACATTGACGTGTTTCCTTGTTCTGGGTTTGGGGAGGAAATGTTTTTGTTTCCGCCGCCTTATCTGCCTCCCCTAAAACCCAACATGATGGTCATCTAAAAGGAAAAGATATACAAGTGGGAGACCAAGTTCTTCTATTCAACTCAAGACTAAAGTTATTCCTAGGAAAACTCCATTCTCGATGGTTAGGGCCTTGCATTGTCAAGAGCATCTCCCCACATGGTGCTTTCTCTTTATGGAGTGAAAAGTCAGGCGAATTTGTGGAAAATGGTGAACGATTGAAGAGATATTTCACCTCAGATGACACATGCACCGTAGCAATGCTGGATTTTCCAATCTAACATATCCACCGTGAAATTGAAGGGTTCAATTGAGCCATCGACATAAAACAAAGGCGCTTGTCGGGAGGAAACCCGATCAATAAATTTGTTTTTACTTTTAATTAGAATTTTCCTTAATTTTGTTTTTAGATTTTAGATAAGTTTGCACTAAATAAAAATCACATCATGAGATGCCATCTTGAGTTCTGATTGATCTTCATTTTGAGATTTTCAGATGGAGGACGCACACTGCTTGGAACGCAACCACATCTGCTGGTCCAAACGACATGAATTTTCCCCTCCATCTCAGATTTAGAGTTTGCTCAAGACAAGAAAATTTCTAAGTTCAGGGTGGAGGGTGGGTGGTACGTACTTTACTTTCCACCTTCACCCATCTATTTCAGACTTAAGTTTTCATCATTGCATTGTTGACCAAAATTTTCAAAAAAAAATTCAAAATTTTGAAAGTTTTTCAAAGAAATTAAACAGATACTTGATGAAGTTTTGACACTTTCTGTTTCATTAAAATCCATTACCTTGCCAGCTATGCATTTTGAATCATTATACCCTCCTTATTCAAAGCAGATCCTCAAAAGGACCACTTTTTGAAATTAGCCTATTGATTGAAATCATCTTGTGAAGCTTATGAATCCTAACATCATGATACTTATGCAAAAAGGACAAGTGTCTGTCAAACTAATATGGATCAAACACGTCATGCTTCCTAACTGACTAGTAGAACAATAACATAGAATCCCCACTGGATCCTCATTAAGTCATTATTTGAGTAGAGTACGATAAAGAGAACGACCTGATGCACTAAATTGTAAATCAAGTGGTATTCTAATCTAAACTCTCTTCTACATTTCTTCTATCATCTTCGTACACCCCATCCATCAAAAGAAACAAAATTAGCCAAAATATTTCCAAACCCTAAGTTTGGGGTGGCACGCCACTTCCCTCTATATCTTCTTCTTCCATACCACTCACAAATTAATAGTAGCATACCACCAAGAAAAGATGCCAAAGAGCACACAAATAATTGCAATCTCGAGTTGAATAGAGGAGATATTTGCACAATAAATGCAATAAATGAAATTGTAAATGATATAATAAAAATCACGGGTCTAATAGAGGAGAAATTTATTTCTTCCTTCCATACCACCCTTCACTCCCTTTTCCACCTAAAGGCACAATGAATGCCTCTACTATCCTAAGAAACACCAGTGTCAGATTAGGTGCACATTTGTTGTTCATCAGGTACCTATGGACTCTTACAAAACTTTTAGAAATGCTTGTTGTTGGAAAAAGCGAGGAGGAAGTGATGTTTGAAAAAAAACTCAGGAATGAAGATATGGTAAGATGTGTTTAGTGGTCACAGGAAGTTGAGATGCTTATTCATGTTAAGTAGAAAGGAAACAATCGTGATGAGAAGAGGAGGCAATCACGTGAATTGAAAGCATTCATTTGGCAACTATTTTAGATCTTGTGTTACTCGAGGATGAGCAACATTTAATTTTGGGATGTTTTGATGAATGCATATTCACCATGAAATTCAATCGCCACCTTGGGCTCAATTCAACTCAATACATCCGACTTCATCTCCTAAATATCATAATATGCAAAAATTCTTAATTGATTCAATTATCAAGATTATTAACTAGGTTTATATTCATTTTATGCAGGTTTTGATGAGGTTCAACTATCAACTGGAACCCAGCTTCATTCAAGATCCTCTTGGCCAAATAGTTTGATCAATCAGTTTTAGCTGAACGGTTTGATCAATCGGTCTTCACCAAACAGTTTGCCCATTCGGTCTGCTCAACCTGTCTTGATAAATCGGTCTCAAAACCACGAGCTTATTACACCTTTATCTTCATCAACTTCACCATCAATACCACTCCATGTAACCCTCACCAACTCCATTTTACCAACATCATCCTTCCACCTTCTCCATACTCAACCATCATCATCAACTCCCTCTATTTCCTTGACGGTTTCACCGCTCGATCTTGATCCAATGACCCACCCCCTTGCGGTTTGCCAGCATACAGTCTTGCCCTTCCATACGGTCTCAAGACCGTATGGACACCCATATATCCAAGACCTCTAGGAATCTGCGATCCATGGACCATGAAGAACAACATCACCCAACCGCCTACTTGAGACCGTATGAAGGCCCTCGTCCTCCGACTTCTTCCTTCCGCCCGATCTGTAACCCTAACTCCTCTGGCACCTGCATCACCATCAGCAACAACCCCGATGGCACTGTTGTCCTCACACCGGCAGCATCAGCCTCTCCTCTTCCTCTCCATCTCCCTAGACCTACAATACCATCGAGCCTCAATTGACTTTAGCAGCACCACCGCTAGGCCATGGATCGATTGGAAGAGCAGACCGCAAGGCGACGGCGACCGAGAAGCGAAACCGCTAGGCTACCTGATCGGTTTTGATAAGACTGAATGGAGGCCAATATTCATTATCCCAAGACCAGTTGGACATTGAACGACAAACCGTGAGGATCATCATGATCCCAAAATGTAAAGGACTCATACCACATACCATGAAGACCAGGAAGGAATCGTACATTATCCAAGACCATGTAGTGCAAGAACATGAAGACCGGTTGGTTGTAGACCGTTTGGATGTGACCTAGCAAACGAATAGAACATAGAGACCGTTTGGAAAAATGTTTATGAAGATCAGTTGAAAGATACTACTCAAGAAGAAGCCTAGTTGGAATAGAAAATGTGAAGGCTGGGTTGAGAAGAATGATAGAATGTAGAGACTGTTTGGTCAGGCTAGCAAGACTGTTTATCAAGTCCAAACCATTAAGAACTAAAATAGGTCCTCCAAAACCCTTTAAAGTGGAGTCACACCAAAAACATGAGGAACCCAACCAGTTCCTATAAATAGGACCAACATGGTCCTCATTTTGGCCATCAGATCCGGGACGCCGCCAGGATGCCCATACGCAAGATTCGATCCAGATCCATCCAGTTACATCCACACTACTGTCACTTCATCCGCTGCACCTCTTACTGCGAGCAAGGAGGTCAAGATGAGAAAGAAGGTGTAGAAGAAGATCTACCTAGTCTACCTCGGTGTTTCTTCCTCCTTGTCCAGATCTGCTCCGACATGACGTAGAAGACTACATCATCTTCACCGAGCTGCGACTACCTTCTACATCATGCTCATGGTGGAACCTTCCCTATATCTTGTTCTTCTTGTTTTTTGCATGATGAGTGAGTAGTTCCTTTTCGCTGGGGTGGGGGGACTAGCCCTGCTACCCATGCAAGCATGTTCTCTTGTTAAACATTCCATGGCTATGTATATAACTTTTCATTTCATTTCATTATTAATCGTTAAAGTTTGTAGATTGATTACCTGCTTATTTTCATCTTCTTCTTCCCTATGTTGCGAGAACTTCTATATGTAGGGTAGAATGTCAATGAATGAGGTTGACTCCCAAACTAGAAATAGAATGGGATTCCTTGAGGTTCTAAGTGTATGATCTGTGAGGGGACAAGCCATCTAGCCCACAGTGATGCTTCTGTGTGCCTAAACATCCCTTAGGTAGGGCCAGAGCTTCAGATGGATATATGTATCATCATTGTTAATCGTTGATGTTTGGTTGTAGATTAATCATCTGCTTGCTTGTCGATTAGCACGTTTGACTCCCTGAGTAGAAATAGAAAGGGATTCCTTGAGGTCGTAAGTGTATGATCCGTGAGGGGATGAGCCATCTAGCCTACAGTGATGCTTTAGTGGCCTAAATATCCCTCCGGGAGGGCCACAACTTTAGTTGCATATCTATATCTTTGGAACCGTAAGTGCAAGATCCGGATGGTGATGAGACATTTGATGCCTAAGGTGATGCTTATGCGGACCTAAACATCCCTCTAGGAGGGTACGTAGTAGTTAAATTTGGATGGTTATATCTTGCCTGGATGCGTTTGCATTTGTAGTAGTGGTGAAACCTGGGACCATCCCAACGATACCATATCATTAATCTAGATCAACTTTAATTCTGCTCTTTACTTTCCTACACTTAGTTTAATTAACCTCAAATCAACCTATCATTTTAAATATTAGCCTTACTTAAACTAGACTGGACTAGCAAAAATTCTTAAAAATGTTGTCCCTTGGGATTTTATCGTCAACTATACTGCAATAAGACCTGTCTGCTTGTGGGTGGTATTATTGCACAAGGTTTTGGTAAAAGCTCAGGGATTTCAACCCTGAGTGAATTTGTTAGTGCAATAATAAACCATGTCAGAGTCACATAATGGTTCATCTTGACAAGCCAGTAGAAGATGGGGGAGACAACAAGCAACGATTCAATTTTATGCCACGAGTCCTCTAGAAGGAGTAGTCATCCTGAGGGTCATGAAAGGTCATATATGGAGTTATTTCATTCTAATTTGTCTTCTTCCTTCTTTATATTTGTTTAGGTTGACCCAGGTGCTTTTGGGAAATACGAGCACAAAGTATAGCCATAGAAACAAAAGAATTATCTATCTATATTCCCATAACAATAAGATCACGTCAAATACTATGAAATAGGAAGGATGGTTTTTGAGTTATACCTAGTCCTAGAGCAAGTCCAATGACAAAACTTGCTTCTTTGCAACTACTGATAAGTTTCTCTTGGATGGTGACTGGGAAGCTCCTGGTCCAATATGTTGTCCGTACCCGACCATGAACAACAAACAAGTCAGGTTCTGTAGCGCTCCTATGGTCGGGTACGGACAGCAGGCTGTAGTTGTCCTCCTAGAAACAACCAAAACTCCTGCCTCTAGAGTAGTCCACATGGACCAACTAGAACTCTTATCTTTCACCAAGAATTGTCAGGAAGGATTTATCCTTCTCATTGGTGTACTAGTCACCAACATTGTAACACCCCTCCCTAGGGTTTCATACATAACCAGCGAAAGCACAGCCTAATCCCCAACATTATCCATAATGTGGGGTACTTGGCATATCAGGGAGGGATTGTCACATGTATGATCTCATATTAAGAAATAAACAACACTTGGCATTCATAGAAACATAGATTCATACATGAGTTCTTGGAAAGAAATCTACATTATGGTTCTAAAGGTATACTAAACATAAACTAGATAATATGAAAAAGATAGGATCTCCATAGATGGACATCCCACCAGGCAACAACTCCTAAGATCTTGGATCCTTGGAATCTTCTCAAGATGTCTCCTTCCCTTTAGCTCCAATTTTTGCGGACATCTCATCCCCAGCCATGCAAAAGAAAACAAACATGGTAAGTAAGCGGCATTGGCATGTTATAAAGCATAAAATAACATATAAATTTATTTGAAATAAACATGAACATGCATTACATAATGAATTTGACAAGAAGTATATGCTCCTCTCTTAATGCTCCATAAGGAGCCCATAATGCTCGGAAAGCCCATAACAAGGTGCATATAAATCTAAATCAAATTCCCTTAACCATGATCTTTCTTAGACTTAATTATCTTCTTAATAACTTAAACTTGATCTTAATTGGGATTTCTCCCTCTTAAACATAATGGGATTTCTCCCTTTTAAGCATGGATGGGAATTTCTTCCCTCTTAATCTTAGTTTCATGCATCCAAATCATAATTCATAATCTTAATGTGATTTCTATTCTTAGACTTAGATTATAACAATCAACATCCAATAATCATATACATTGAAGAAAAACATACATTTATCATGACTTGAGTATAAAGTGCATAAACATATCATAATCATTCATTAAATCAAGTTTACTATGCCAAGGGCATGGCCCGCTTACCTTGAGCTAAACCACCTAAGTCAAACCTGGTTTGACTGATTGGGTCCCCTTAAACACCTAAAATTTACATAATTATCCTTCATCATATATCATTAAACCCTAATTTGTCCATACAATTATTGAGATGTGAAAACAACAAAATCAGTCAATAAAAATCACAAAATCGGATTCCTCATCGAAAATCCTTTCCAAAACATATTTTTGTGTAATTTTCTGATAAACAGTAGATTTACTATGAATTTTACAAGGAACAAACCAATCACAAATCAAGAAAAAGCCACGCATATATATATATATATATATATATATATATATATATATATATATATATATTATATATCCAAATCCAGAAAACAGGGGGCCAACATCTGACTTGGCCCAATTGGGCTTGGCCAACTAGGCCACGAGGCTTGACCCAACAATCAAAGGAAACCAGGGCATGAAAACCCAAAAATACCCTCACGGGTGAAAAACATCAAAATGGGCTGACAGGGGTACCAAGGTCATTCACTGGCTTGGTTTGTTCCATGCCTGTTCCATCGCAAGCCATGGATCGAGCAGCTCACAAGGGCATCTTGGCCCTGATCCAAAGCCGTTGGTAGAGGATCTCTAGAGCTACCAAGGCATCAGGCGAGTTTACCAACTCAGGGCGGATGCACCGAACCGAGCCACTGGCTCAGGCTTGGACTGGAGGTGCAACTCCATGGGTGTCGCCATGCCCAACACCAGGGAGGTGATGCAAAGTGAAGAACTAACATAGAAGGCAGTGAGACAGCATGATAAAGACTTGCGAGAGGTCATTGAACTATAGGCAATAGACCCAGCTGTGAAGAGACTATCATGGCCATAAGCTAGATCGTCGGAGTGCCGAAAATAGGGAAGGCGGTTGAAGGGGTAAAACCATTGCTCAAGACAGACACTCAACTGTAAAAGGTCAAAAAACATTCCGCGAGGCTCGACAAGGTGGCCAGAAGTGATAGAGGAGTCGGTGACCCACTAACGAGCCATGGTGGTACATGCCAACGAGGGAGGGGGAAACAACCATATAGGGTACAACAACTGGGGGCTCGACGATTTAAAACGACAACATGGAAATGCAGGGCAGAGGTCGAGGATGCACACTATGGATTTGATCAAACCGAGGTGACCGGAGCAGCGTGCACCAGGCCAAGGTAGTCAGAAACTAAAACCGAGTAGGTCAGGGCTTATAGGGATGCAAACAGAAAAATTGAAGGAGGAGGAGGAGTGCCTACAACTTAGAGGTGCTCTACAATGCCTTATATAGGCACAACATGGTCTGCAACCTTGGGGTGAACAGGCTGTGGAGAGCCCTAGATTGGGCATTTCGTCAAAAGGGAGAGATGGAGGGTGATTCAGGGATCACTGGGTTCGGATGAGTCTCCCAAAACCACTAGTCAAGAAATCCTAGAGAAATGTGGAATGATGAGGGAGAGTGGGATCAGTGAACAAATAACCTGTGACACGACTTCGTTCGCGAGAGAAACAGAGGAAGAAGAAAATTGGCATACTGTTGGATCTTGATCCAACGGTTGTCGTGCACCCGTACGAGAAATAAAGAAGAAGTAATGCATGACATTCAATAGAACCGGAACTTTAGGGAAATAAAGGCAATCAATGAAAATTGAATTAAATTCTTGGCTAAACAATATTGAAATCTTTCAAAATCGATTTGAAGGGTCAAACATAGTCCAAAAGAGTTCAAATTTGAACCATAGGTGTATTAGAGGGTCTTGAATATTCCTATGGGGTTATATTTTATGCTTGCACACGTTTTAGGCCTAAAGTGGCAAAAGATATTATGTGTACTTAAATGAATATGATTAGTGTATATAAAGCTATTAATTTCTCAAATAAGAATTACAAAATATTAAAACGTGTACTAAATATTATTTCTTTTCAATTAACAATATGGAGGCCATTAAGCAAACAATTAAACAAGTAAATCACTAATTACCATATGAAAGAGGAAAATTTGACATAAAAGCATTTATTTCGATTTTCTAAACAAAAGTGCATAAAGATATATTTTCTTTAAATAAATCATAGGCAAGAGAGTAATTGAACATACTAAACAAAATTGCAAAACTAACATGGGTAATTTACATTTAAGTCCTCAACAATTATCTTATTAGAAAAAGAGCATACAGAGAATAAAATAATTTGGAAATTTTGCATAATAAGATTGGGGTGTTACAAACATGCTCTCCCACAATGAAATGTATCTGTTGTTCTCTCCCTTTGGCTATCATTCCATGTCAGGTAGGTCTTACTTAGGCTCTCTTGGTTACCACAACTAGAGAGGACAATAGTTGTTAGAGGAATTGATTCTTAGTTATATGTGTTGTTTCTTGGGAAGCCCAATACCCCTCCTTTCAGAGGCGAGGTTAGGGTCAGGGTTCCCAGTTTAGTTTGTACGGGATTGTGTGGGAGTAAAAAGGACGAGAAGAACTTGAACTTTCACAACTCACGAAAGTCAAAACAGCCATTTTGCACACCCAAATGGTTGTCTGGTGTGTGAGATGGTCATCTCCCACTGCCAAATGGCCATTTGACAATTTCTCAATCACACACAAATTTGGCAATTTTGATTACAATTAATATACATATTAATTTTACTTATATGCAATCTAAACCATTTGGGAAACATCCTAAACCTTCACTCATCTCCAATCGGGCCATATCACCCAAGTGAGATGCCCGTCTCACTAACCAAGATGGCCATTTGGTGAGTTGAGATGAGCCAATCGGTTCATCACATTGAACCGGTCGGTTCAAGGGTAGAGATAAGCCAATTTGAACATTGATTATCCTAATAGCCTAAACGACCATCTAAAAAATTGAGATGCCAGTCTGGCATTCCCAAATGGCCGTACCACTTAGTGAGATGGTCGTTTGGCACACCAGTCATCCAATCAGTCTATCTGTTACATGAATTGAATACCTAACATTTTAGTAATTAATCCTATTGTCATTCAAGATTAAACTCCTCTTCTAGATGAGTTCCTATGTGTGTGACCCTATAGGTCCCATGTTACTTTGGCAGTGAATGCCCATAACTAGATTATGGTATCACAAGAAAAGAGTGATGCCTAGTCACACATCAGTGCTTCCTAAGTGAATGGAGAGTTAGAGAACTACTTCAACCTACAATCTGTGTAAGATGTTGAAGTGATTGTATAATTCCTTTTTTTCTGATATCCATGATGAACATGAGGCATGGAAGGTCAGCCTCTCAACATTCAATCCATGTTTCTTTAACCATGATCATACTATCTAAGATAATGTGACCTCAATATAATATATTGATTCACATGTGCATGTGCATGCATTTCTCAGTCTCGCTTATCAAGTGGCCAAGATATCATACTCCAGTAGGAGGGTCAAATCACATATATATCACTCACAGTCTATCCCCATGTGTCAAATTCACCCAATCATCACTGTTACAACAACTCATGTTTTAGGACTATGTCTGATAATGTCCAAGCATACCCAACGTCATGTGACGAGTGTAGTTATTTCAAGTCTAAGAATCACAACCACCACCTTCACTATGAAGATGATTGTGGCCACCACAACCATGTGTCACTATCAAGGTGGGTCCATATGATACAGTGATCCTTAATATGTATCTGTTTGCTTGGTTTGATATTTCCATATCATGACTAATGAGATTTAGTAATCAACCAACACACACTATGATCTTATGTGTTATTGTTGTCTATCAACCTTCCACATTAACAACTGATCAGGGACATAATGAGAATATGTATATGTACTTTTAACATCCGTATGATCTCATCTACAATGTTAGTAACTTGATAACATACATAATTGAGTAATATAATGGATTATACATTCACTATGTATCTTCATTATCTCATAATTGAGTGAAACAGATGAATTGGAAGCTTGCCTTTATATATGTTGATGTTATTCTAATCCTTTATGGTAATTATTCCATGTCAATCATCATATGTTTGGTTCTACGGGCATACCTTACCATTATACTCCCACTTGCACTTAGAGTTAATCACCAATGGATCTAATCCTTAGTGATCTAAACATGTCCAACATGATTCTGCTATGTTAGTGCTGATTTTGCGGGTTAGCAACAATTTTCTTATAGTTGGAATATTGCACGTTTCTTATCTCTTAGCTCTGAGATGAAACCTTCGTAATCTTTCCTAACAATTAGCTCCATTATTTTCACAATATCTAGTGAGTCATTAATGGTGGGAACATCTATAAGTTCATCATATGAACCTTTAGATCGATATAATATCACTTTGTGTTCATAACACAAGTATACTTGGATTCTATTGTAGAACAATATTAATGGCTATTAGTTCAAAACCCTTTCAACTAATAACATACTTTTCTATTTTAAAATCAAATCATATTTTAATTTTCAATCAACTATGTCATTTATGGAAGCTTGTAGTTATGTAACCCATTACATCCAACTCTTCCTCTTATAGCTATCATCATTAACTATCAATCTATCCTTAGTCACACCTCAAGTACTAATGGATATCTTTAATGGCTTTCCAATAACCATTATTGGATTTTAATATCATCTTGTCAAGTCCAATACATATAAGATTATATGAGATAAGCGCATTAATAACTGACATGATATGTCCATCGTTGGTCTGGCTGATGGAATCTTATTCATAATATTTGTTGGATCTAGGGCTCTAGAGGAGGATGGGGGTGAATAGAGCTTCAAAATTCTCACAAGATAAGTTATATCTTCAAATTATATCAATCAAAACCAATAGCTAAAGATCAATTTGAAGTCCTAACTAAACAAGCATAGCAAGGATGAGAGAAATTGAAACAAACACTTAGACAAGGTGGTTTAGAGTGGTTCCACTCTCCAAACTAGGAGACAATCAATCTATTACCTAGAGAGGTCAACCTCTAGGACTTTGCAATCTGTGCATAATTATATTCCATTCATAAGAGATACATGGAGATCACCGTACATCTAAGGAATTACCTATTTAAGACAAGAGTCATTAACCTACACAAGGACTTACCCTTTTGATCAAGATGTCATTAGCCTTCAACAAGGAGTTACCCACACTTACATCAAGTCTTTATCCTTGAAGGAATTTGCCCACTCTTCTTGAATCCTGGCCTTGCCATTCTCCTTCACCTGGAGAAGATCTTCACCTCTTCTTCAACCTTGAAGAATAACAACAACATCTTCACCTTCACTCGGAATAGCTTGCTTCACCTTTGCTTCTTTGAGAAAGGGAGTAGGGAAGATGCATTGATTGAGAGATTTACATGTACAAGGAAGTAGGTCTCTTACAACTAGCCTAACTCACTCGTAGTCATGAAATGCTTTGTAAATGAGAGAGAGAAAGGGGCTCAAGGAGTTGCAACACACTCAACTATAGAAAAGACTTAGAATAGAATGAAATGAGCAAACTTGGAATGAAATTCAAGGGGTCCTATTTATAGCTGGGGGTGTTCCCTTAAGTGTGTGATCACTTAAGAATGATATATAGTCATTTTACAACTTGCAACAGATCTATTCTCACTCAAAACAACTCACCAATGGTTATAATCATTTTTTCTGCATTTTCCATATAGTACATTCGGTTGAGTTTTAATAAAGATAACTCGACCGATCCACTAAGTGATATAGCCAATTTTCAAACTGTCGATCGAGTTTGTTCTAGGAAACTTGATCGATGAATCAAAATCAGTTTTGCTTAGTTGATCGATTGGTCGAGTTCTGTGAGTGTGTAACTCGACCAATTGATCATCTTCAAAAAATCCATGGCTGGATATCTCGAGTTTCCAACTCGACCGACAAAGTTGATGTGACAAATTTTCTAAGTTGACTTTTGGTTGAGCAAGCATTGGAATTAAGTGTCCCTAATTTTTTCTCATCTTAGTTACAAGTCATATAGTGAATACAAGTGATTACACAAACCATCTAAGGTCATTTGGGGTGATTTCCCAAAGCTCACACTTGCATTTCTTTTGACTTGAATTTGAACAAGCTAGGGCTTGTGCAATTTGATCCTTTTCATGTACCTAAAGCCTAAAACAAATCTTGAAAAAACTTATTAGATCCATAGGAATGGAATGGTTTAAGTCATTATCATAATATGGACAATGTATAACTCTCAATTCATCATTCTCCCCCTTTTTGACAATGACAAACCATTCCTCAATCATATTAAAAAGGATATATAAAGTCATACCTTTGCTTTGTGAATTGCAGGGGGATTCATGATTTGAACAATGTGAATTTCTCCCCCTCAATTTATGAACTCTAACCTACATAGTTATTCTATCTACACAAAGCAACATGACATATATACTATATGGTCCTTTATCAAGTTACATGATAAAGCAAGTATTGAACTAGAAAAGGATCACATAAACAATAAAAGCAATATGGTTGAGATTCAAAACATTGAACTTCTCTCCACCTTTTGACATTATCAAAAAGAAAGGGGGTAGAAGAGAAAAAAAATAGGTCTTCTCCAAGCACAACTAAACATACATCCACCACATGCAATCTCAAAGCATACATCAAACAGAGATGAGAGAAACATACAATCTATGTGAAAACCTAGGTTTTAGGATTTTGATAACTAATATAGTATTTTAAGACCATGTGCATCATTTAGAGTATTAATACCAAATGAGGAATTGGTTATCCAATTAATGACTCTTTTAAAAAAAATGAACCAGATACCCAATGGATGATTAGAACATTAATTGTGTTCAAATATGATGAATGGATTTGGTTAAATAATTTGTGTACGTATGAGGCCAAGAGGTCCATTGAGTAGTTTCAATGACCTTGAGGGGTCAATTGATGAAACCTAGGGTTATAAGGATCATATAAAGTCATTTGAGATTTATTTGACCAAGATTTGCAGATTAATTGATTTTTATATAAGGACATACACTTATTTATGATTATTTGAGGAATCAAGTTATATGACCAAATGTTAGAATTTTGTGTCCAAATATGGAGTTTTGTATAATTGGGAACCCCTGATTCATAATTCATTTGAATCGAAGGTTTGTGCTTGGATATACAAAGGTTTAAATGTGAGATATAATTGAAAGTAATTGAATGATAATTATTCTTTGAATATATCCGATTTTGGTAGCGAGTTATCACCCTGTCACACAATCAATCACCCACAGATCCACTTGACTGTATGTAATCCTATCATTTTGTAGAAAAAAAACTAATCTAGCAGTAAACTCGTTGCCCTCAACCTCTGAAAAGAATGGGGAGAAAAATAAGATCAATTCTATCAAAAACAAGACCTCATTTACCCATTCAATCACAAACTGGGTACGATTGCAATACAATTGTGAGATCTGAAATGATAGGAGTTATTGACTGGATTCTGTTGGGGGTCATTTCATGGATACTTAAGGAATATCAAGACCTCCACCTCTTATATCTGTCCTTTTGGTAGCAGACCTCTTCTAGGGTAAGCGTTTGAGGAAGGAAGCAATAGGGAGAATCTTGTTCAAGATTATGACCATCATCTTCAACTTAAACAGTCCCTTGATGGGTGTCTAAGGTCGGATGGTGATTCTTCTCCTTTCTTCAGAAGCCATGTGCATTACTGACGAAGATGGAGCTGGGGAGCATATCGTTGTTCCCTCTCTTTTTAATCTACAACCATCACCTCCTTCAGAGGCATGCCACAAACATCCTCGGCCATCGTCAAGAATGAGGGAACGAGTCATGTAGGAAATCCCATTTTTCATGGACCTTTTCTGCCATGGTCGACAAGTAGCAGTTCCTTGGAGCTCTTTTCCCCCACCTCGAAGGAGATTCCTTGGAACATCCTTAGATCTACCACTGAACATGAAAGAAGTGAAGACGACCCCCTTTTCTGGCACCTCACAATGCTACTCCAGGAGTAGAAGGACTGTCAGCGATGCTGTAATAGGGAATTTAAGAGTTTAGGTTGTGGGAGCTCGGTTCCCATCACACCCGCCTGTGAAGACCACCACCAGGTTTAGTTGAAGGTGTGGATCTTCCTGTGATCTCAGATAGGTATGAATAGCACATAGGTACAAAGCCCCAATCTGGGTAGCTTCTCCACTACGGATCCCAGTCAGAGCCCTCAGTGAGTCGTGGATCCCTCTCCAAGCGTGGAGGGTGTGAGTAGATGTGTGCCTGTATCTAGACAACACTACAGGATCATCACTTGAGGACGAGGATGTCGAGAAGTGGGGGGGGTCGCTCACCGAGAGTCTATTGCACGACGGTGCCCTGTGTTGTGGAGACCAGGAAGGCTAGTGCGAGAGAGAGAGGGTCACCAGAGGGAGAGATAGACATTGGACCAGCCTGGTCTAAGGAGACAAACCAGCAAGTCCATCCAGCTTAGGAATCTTTGAACCGCACCCTCTTTGTGGCCGCATGGAAGACGTATAGAGTGCCCATATGTGAATCCAATGACCCACCTAATTCTGACAAGTAACAAATACCTTTGAATACCTTCAAAAATGCTCATTCCTGGTATAAATCATATAAAATAGCATCATTGGCCAAATAATTCACCAAAGATATCCTTAGACTCTAAATAATGCCCTGTTTCTTATAGAACCTCTATATCAGACTTTTGAGACATTCTTGCTGATGATATTTCAAATTAATGATGATGCTTCTTTCTAGGGTTTAGTCTATTAGAATAAATAGAAAATGATGTAGATTAAATCTGAGAAAATTATTTATGTACCCTAATATCATGTGCCTCCAAATATGCATTTTGATAAAGTTATAATTTTAGAAAATTAGATCTTTTCTGATTAATGCATAACTAGATTCTTTTAGTCTCATATTAATTCTAGAAAATAGGAAAAGCCTCAGAAAAACATGAAATTCATATCAGACCTATAATGAGATATTGATCAGACTAAAAATACTAGATACCATCCTTACATCAGATTGACCTAGGTTTGACCAAAAATATAAATTTGACCAATAATATCAAGAATATATGAATCATGTATTAATGATTATTATTTGCTATTAATCAGGTGACAACCAGAGATGTATATGATCCAAAAATATAAATATGAATCTCTGAACTCAGGTATGTGGATTTATTTAATTATATGACGATGGTTTTCTTGCTTGCAATCATGATATATATGTATGCTCTTTTCTATTTGCAAATATTGGATGTAGTATTACTATGTAGTACTCGTTGTTTTGCCATTTGAAAACATAAATTATGAGTAGATGTTTTGTAGTTATTTAAGGTGTTCATTATCCCCCTTATGAGGGAATGGATTAATGTTGACTAGTACACCTCCCTACAGCACATGGTGTACGAGGAGTTTCCCTAGAGTACTCGGTACATGGGGATGGGCCCAATATATATGTTTTGGTACTAGTCCACCTTGGTAATGCAACTCATCTAGAAAAATGAATAAAAATTGTTGTATTTCTCTTATTAAAGAACTAATTTCTATGATTGTCTCTCTTTCTTTCTTTCTACAAATCTTTCCAAATTATGAAAACCATAAATATGTGTATCTTTCTATCCATGTACTCGACACCTTGTGTGTTAATTTGTTGTTTCACATATGTTTTAAGTTCAGAGATAGCATGGAATAAAAGAACATGAAGTGAGCAGTTGTACAGGTTTACCTATTGTGTGTAGATCCTAGTTAGCATACATGTTCATAGACTGTAGAATTTTCATTCAATATGTAATTGTAAATCATGATGTAATAACTCACTTTGTAATATATTCATGTTGAATGTTGACAAATGTTATGGTGTATGCCAATGGTTGTATGTTCATGTATTCATATTATGCTTCCGCATCGCTCTCTGATATAATTGCTAATGTTTTCAGATTTTGTCTTCTCATCTCCATGGGGTTTTGAGAAGGTGAAAATCTGGGGCTGTTATAGTTTGTATCAGAGCATGAACAATAGCTACACCTAACAATTTCTCATCATGAAACATATAAACTAAGCCTCACCTTTCACCCTAAATCCTATAAACTTAGTATGTTGTTCTATAGGAATAAGGTTTGACTTAGCCTCTAGGTTAGAACCTAGATGTCCGAGAACTAGGTTTAGATAAGTGTGTGAAACTCTATTCATATATAGCTCATATGCATTGGGTAGCTACACTAGTCTACACCATGTTCTCACCACTTCACTATGTTACATGGCACTGGACTATCTAATGTGTGTGGGACACTCGATTTTTCTGATTTGGTTTTGTTTTCCAATCGGCTCGAGCCTCGAAAAGTTTCTCTGATGTCTTCTTTCTCGGAGAAAAACTATATAATAATTTATTATATATATGTAACTATAAAATGTGTCCCGCACACTGGAGAGTAGTTAGTGTTCATGCAACCTAAGTGAAAGGGTGTAACATCTGTCTAGAAGAGAGAGTATATGTAGAATAGATGTCTAGATCCTTATAAGGATATGTGATAGATAGAAGGACAATATAATGATAGATGATGTAAGTAACGATGGTCTTATATAAATTTCATGTATGAGGTATAAGTTCTTTATAAAGATCTAAGTTGTATATGAGGTCTGAGTCTAATTTTGGACAATCTAAGACAAGTCAGGTGATGAAAGCACATATTGTTTTCTTACTTAAGATGAGCTAAATTTAGATAAAGTTGAATATGCATGAGCCTCAAGCTCTTTTACAAAGGAGGACCTCTAGTGTGAGGACAAGATATGTGGTGAACTCCAAAGAGAGTGAGACCCACAAGGAGAGGGTCATAGGACCTACCCTCAGATATATGTGAAATGATGTGTCCTAAGCTGGGTTACTCCTAAGTATATGAGTTGAGTCATGTTGCATGATTCAGTTCTATATGTGAGAGTTGAAAACAAATGATGGGTAGGTGACTCATAATTAGAAAGTCAATTGAGTTAGGTCCTATCTAGAGTGACATATATTTATGAATATCATCATTAGCTACTAGTGAGGTGATAGATGAACTCCGGTTTTGAGAGTAAAATGCCTTGTGCGTAAGATACTCATAAATGTCATTGTCTTCACTTCTCTTTCTGAATATAAAATAATAGAAACCTCACTTGAGCTATATAGATGATTTTTATATGAGGAGTCACTTATATAAGGATGACCTATTCTATATTCCCTCCCTCTATCATACATGTGACATCTTAGTTGGAAATTGTGATAAGCTTGACTCATTATATTCTTTCCCCTTCATATTGTAAATGAAAGAAATAAGTTTGAAATCATGAGATAAAAAAAATAATTGGATTATAAGTTTCATGACCACAAATATAGTTCTTAACATCAATGCTTCTAAATCTATTTTTCTAAGTTTGAGGACAACTCTCACAAAATATAGTAAAAATCCTAATATGTAAATATGAAGATCAAACCCCTCTAATGCTGAAATCCTAGTATGATGTTGATCATAAACCACATTAAAGATGTTCATTCTCATAATTCCTATAAGTAATGGCATGAAACCTTGACATCACCGTATGATCGGTAGGGTGAAATATGAACCATGAGTGGTACCTTATTAACTTCATATGTATGAATAAAACCCTTATCCTTAAGGGACTATGAGGATGTATATTCCAAAATATAAGAATGACATGTGATGACTAAGACACTAAGTGATGCTACAATTCCTTAAAAAATGACGTTTCGACCTATATAAGGTGGGTTGGGCACACTCTGCATGCTTAAATATACTAAGATGACAAATTAGGATGAATATAGAATAATTATACTCTTAGGACTTTAAAATGGTGGCCTAGAGGCATCCAAACCTCCTTTATATTACTTTCAGAATCAGACTAATTGAATTTCGAAGGTGAAATTCCATATAAGATGGGGTGAATGTGAAAAATCGGGTTTTAGGATTTTGATAACTAATATAGTATTTTAAGACCATGCGCGTCATTTAGAGGATTGATACCAAATTAGGAATTGGTTATCCAATTACTGACTCTTTTAAAAAAATGAACCAGATACCCAATGGATGATTAGAACATTAATTTTGTTCAAATATGATGAATGGATTTGGTTAAATAATTTGTGTACTTATGAGGCCAAGAGGTCCATTGAGTAGTTTCAATGAGCTTGAGGGGTCAATTGATGAATCCTAGGGTTATGAGGATCATATAAAGTCCTTTAAGATTTATTTGATCAAGATTTGTAGATTCATTGATTTTTATATAAGGCCCATACACTTATTTATGATTATTTGAGGAATCAAGTTATATGACCAAATGTTAGAATTTTGTGTCCAAATATGGAGTTTTGTATGATGGGGAACCCATGATTCATAATTCATTTGAATCGAAGGTTTGTGCTAGGATATAAAAAGGTTTAAATGTGAGAGATAATTGAAAGTAATTGAATGATAATTATTCCTTGAATATATCTGACTTTGGTAGTGAGTTATCACCCTGTCACACAATCAATCACCCCTAGATCCACTTGACTATATGTAATCTTATCCTTTTGAAAAGAAAAAAAACTAATCTAGCAGTAAACTCGTTGCCCTCAACCTCTGAAAAGAATGGGGAGAAGAATAAGATCCATTCTATCAAAAACAAGACCTTGTTTACCCATTCAATCACAAACTGGGCACGATTCCAATACAATTGTGAGAACCGAAATGATAGGAGCTATTGACTGGATTCTGTTGGGGGTCATTTGATGGAAATTTAAGGAATATCAAGACCTCCACTTCTTACATCTGTCCTTTTGGTAGCATACCTCTTCCGGGGTAAGAGTTTGAGGAAGGAAGCAATAGGGATAATCTTGTTCATGATTATGGCCATCATCATCAACTTAAGGAGTCCCTTGATGGGTGTCTGAGGTCGGATGGTGAGTCTTCTCGTTTCTTCAGTACCCATGTGCATTAATGACAAATATGGAGTTGGGGAGCATATCATCGTGCCCTCTTTTTTTGATCTGCAACCATCATCACCTTTAGAGGCATGCCACAAACATCCTCAGCTGTCGTCTAGAATGAGGGAACAACTCATGTAGGAAACCCCCTTTGTCGTGGACCTTTTCTTCCATGGTGGACAAACAGTAGTTCCTTGGAGCTCTTTTACCCCACGTTGAAGGAGATTCCTTGGAACATCCTTAGATCTACCACTGAACTCGAAAGAAGTGAAGATGACCCCCTTTTCTGGCATCTCGCAACGCTGCTCCTGGAGAAGAAGGACTGTCAGTGATGTTGTAACAAGAAATTTTGGAGTTCAGGTTGTGGGAGCTCGGTTCCCATCACACCCACCTGTGAAGACCACCACCAGGTTTAGTTGAAGGTGTTGATCTTCCTATGATATTAGATAGGTATGAATAGCACAGAGGTACAAAGTCCCAATTTGGGGAGCCTCTCCACCGCAGATCCAAGTCGGAGCCCTCAGTGAGTCGTGGATCCCTCTCCAGGCATGGAGGGTGTGCGTAGATGTGCGCCCGTACCTAGACAACACTGCAGGATCATCACTTGAGGATGAGGATGTCGATAAGTGGGGGGGGGGGTCGCTCACCGAGAGTTTGTTCCATGACGGCGCCCTGTGTTGCGGAGACCAGGAAGGCTAGCGCGAGAGAGAGAGCAGGTCACGAGAGGCAGAGATAGACATGATACCAACCTAGTTCAAGGAGACAGATTGGGCATTGCATCCAGCTCAAGAATCTTTGAACTGCACCCACTTTGTGGCTGCGTGGAAGACATCTAGAGTGCCCATATGTGAATCCATGGCCCACCTAATACTGATAGGTAATAAATACCTTTGAATACCTTCAAAAATGTTCATTCCTGGTATAAGTCATATAAAATAGCATCACTGGCCAAATAATTCACCAAAAATATCCTTAGACTCAGAAAAATGCCCTATTTCTTATAGAACCTCTATATCAGACTTTTGAGACATCCTTGCTGATGATATTTCAAATTAATGATGATGCTTCTTTCTAGGGTTTAGTCTATTAGAATAAATAGCAAATGACGTATATTAAATTTGAGAAAATTATTTATGTACCCTAATATAATGTTTCAACCAAATATGCATTCTGATAAAGTTATAATTTTATAAAATTAGGTCTTTTCTGATTAATGCATAACTAGATGCTTTTAGTCTCATATTAATTCTATAAAACAGAAAAAGCCTCAGAAAAATATAATATTCATATCAGACCTTTATAATGGCATATAGATCAGACTAAAATACTAGACACCTTCCTAACATCAGATTGACCTAGGTTTGACCAAAACCATAAATTGGACCAAAAATATCAAGAATACATGAATCATGTATTAATGATGATTATTTTCTATTAATCAGGTGACGACAAGAGATGTAGATGATCCAAAAATATAAATATGAATCTATGAACTCAGGTACGTGGGTTTATTTAATTATATGACTATGGTTTTCTTACTTGCAATCATGATATGTATGTATGCTCTCTTCTATTTGCAAATATTGGATGTAGTATTGCTATGTAGTACTCGTTGTTTTGTCATTTGAAAACATAAATTATGAGTATATGTTTTGTAGTAATTTAAGGTGTTCGTTATCCCCCTTATGAGGGAATGGATTAATGTGGACTAGTACACGTCCCTAGAGCACACAGTGTATGGGGAGTTTCCCTAGAGTACTCAGTACATGGGGATGGGCCCAATATATATCTTTTGGTACTAGTCCACCTTGGTAAAGCAACTCATCTACAAAAATGAATAAAAATTGTTGTATTTCACTTATTAAAGAACTGATTTCTATGATTTTGTTTCTTTCTTTCTGCAAATCATTCCAAATTATGAACACCATAAATATGTGTATCTTTCTACCCATGTACTCAACACCTTGTTTGTTGATTTGTTGTTTCACGTATGTTTTAGGTTCAGAGATAGCATGGAATAAAAGAATGTGATGTGAGAAGTTGTACAGGTTTACCTATTGTGTGTAGATCCTAGTTAGCATACATGTTCATAAACTGTAGAATTTTCATTCAATATGTAATTGTAAATCATGTTGTAATAACTCACTTTGTAATATATACATGTTGAATGTTGAGAAATGTTATGGTGTATGCCTATGGTTGTATGTTCATGTATTCGTATTATGCTTCCGCATCACTCTATGATATAACTGCTAATGTTTTTGGATTTTGTCTTCTCATATCCATGGGGTTTTGAGAAGGTGAAAATACAGGGCCGTTACAATCTAAGTCATAATCAAAATATGATAAATATGGCACCAACTCATGAGATATAGCATATCAAAGAATAAGTGTACAAAGAATTTTGATTACAACTTAGAAAGCAGGTTCTTAGATACAACTACAAGCCAAAAATGATGAAAACATGATGATAAATAGTACAACTTAGAAAATGTGATAAGATGTTTGTAGTACAAAATAACCTAGAATGATATATATCATTAACATCTATAGACTAAAAACTAAGACATATAAACATCTAGGTCATCTATGTCCACATCATCAACAACAAGATCCACATCAGCATCTATAGTCTCCGGATCATAGTCGTCATCTCCATCTGAAGGTGCAGTAGAGACAACAACGTCCTCATCACCAGAGTCACCAATAAAGACATCATTAGAAGAATCACCAACGTCATCATCATCATCCAAAGCCTCCTCATTAGGAATAGCTTCCTCATCTGCCTAATCTGGCATCTCCTCATCAGCAAGAGAGACAAAACCATTGTCGGGCCAATGGCATTCTTCTCATCCCAAGACATGCCAAGAGCATGAAGCTCATTGGCATGTGGGAAGGTGGGAGCAGAAGTAATAAGACTAACAAGCAGGGTGGTTGAAAGGCCAATAGGAAGAGGTAGCAGTCTAGGGGTTGATCCAACAACAATAGAGGGTATAGTATTAGAAGCACCAGGTGTAGGGGCTGGGTATAAAGTGATCATATGCATAGGATGCATAGTCACCTCCTGGGTATGGCTGGTAGGTAGGATAGGGGTGTGCACATGACATGTTCATGTTGGACATGATGGCAAAGAGGTACTGATACATGTGCTCCTGAACCTAAATGTTATATGTGTGATGATCGACTCACAAAAATAGGATTAACCAAATTTAAACTAATGCGGAAGCGTTTTGTTAGCAGTGGAATTATTGAAAATCACTAAAAATAAAAACTTTTTTTGAAGAGATCTACAAACGATAAAACTCTTTGATAAAGAAACATGATAAGTTATTTACAAACTGATCCATCATTACAACTCTATAATATCACATTTCAAGAGTCACAAGCATCAACTGCTCTGTTGAACTGTGCAAGGCAAGATACAAAAATCTTGAGGCTTTACGCCAAAAATATCAGATCTACTTTAAACATCTACTGACTCCTAGGAACTAAGAGTACAAAGACGACACATAGGACGTTCTATCTATAAGACTTGACAGACAGTGTCTCCACCTAATGATCACTGTTGTCCCTGATGTTGCTGCTGCTGTTGTTGCTGCTCACCCACTAATGGGTTCCTCCATCCTCGGCGTCTACCTAAAAAGTTGAATCCCACGGGGGTGAGACAATTGAATAATTGTCCCAGTGAGAGTTATAACTCTCCTACAGAAGCATTTTTGTTGCAATAATGGAATAACATTGAGTAGTAAAACTATAATTATTCAATAGCAGGTAAAACATTGCATAGGCTAAGTAGAACAGTATTTCATAAGCAATCATTTCAATTATATCTTGATTGAATGACAAGACATATATCAATAAGGAATATGAAGAACATGTATATTAGTTATTCAACTAGAGCACTATAAACAATGTATTATCAACCATTGTTTCTCGAAGTTCATCCTAAGCAAATATGCTATACGGAAGATTACATTTTCAAACATATTAATGCCCTGAGGAAATGAGTTACACCTCTCATACTCCAACCAACCATTACAAAATCACAATCGGTACCATACATAGGTCATCAGAAGAGCCAGATTCCTATGACCTCATCTTCCTCAGTCAGTATGAGGAACAACATGCAAGACATCTTGTGTCTCTGCCATAATAGCTTTCCAGGGTATTCTGGAAACCTCGCTATTAGAGTTATAGTGGCGTGTTGTACTCTCTTCGCCATCGAGGGATTTCTCATTTATCTCTCTTTGATGCGGCATTAACAACATCATCGGGAGATTAGTGATACATCATCCCGAAATAAACATATAATGAAGGATTGAGAGATTAAATGTACATCTCACATCAATTCCCACATTAGGACGTAAGGATATTCACGTCCATAACCCCCACATACTCAAAAATATCCTCTCGAGGAGTTCCCTTAGGAACACCTGTTTAACCATCATTTAACTTCTAACAATGATGGATCTATGGTCAGGGCTCTACATGATATCATTATACTTGATTATTTAAGTACATTATAGCATTCTTTTAGCATTAGACATGTCTTGAAACATGAACCATTAAAACAATAGCTATAAAGAAAGAGTACTAATTGTATCAAGTTCATTTCACATCCAGTTATCATTGAGAATTTGAGATATCAATCCCTAACCATCTCATCATTATGATTCATGAATATGGGTGTTCAAACCCTTAGATCATCAAAACACTTGTTACTAAGCTATCAAATCATTTAACAGTATGAATATGATTGTAGCAATGCAGATATTTCTCATGGCTCATACAACCTATCAATCTCATATGTGACCTCTTACTAGGCAACATAGCATGTCATTACTTTTAAAAATTATAAAGTTCTTTCAATGAACATGGCATCATAACCCTTACCTGGCTATGCTCAATTCTTTATAAAAACATGCATGAATTAACACAATTGATAACATGCACATTATGTCTATATCAGCACAATAAAATTATTTCCAAGTCGAGTATAGAACATCACGACCGTGCTATCTTGCACAGTCGTGCTACAGAAAATTACCATGACGGTTTTACATTACCACGGCTGGTTTCTAGGGTTAGGGTTTCTTATTCAATTCAATTAGGGTTATCCAACCCCTTTAGCTTAAGAAGGCATAGTGATTTATAATTCAATCATAGAGTTTCATGCTTAAAAGCATAACCCCAAATTAGGGTTTATTGTTCACATCATCACATTACCCTAAATTAGGGTTTACTATTCACATTATATCACATTACCCTAGATTAGGGTTTACTATTCACATTTCAATGAATTAAGATCATACCATCATCATGTATTAGGATTACTTCCATTAATCCCCTCAATAAGGGTTATGATTCATTAGCTGTCATAATTAGGGTTTCATGATCTCACTATCATGGATCATGCCCTAATTAGGTATTCATTCATGTTGGGAGTCCAATACTTGATTAGAATTCATATAAGAAATCTTCTCTCTCATCTTTCTATAAGTTGATGTTTGCATCACCTTGATCAGGCTAAGTTAAATCAACCTTGACATCATGGTTATATCATTACTATTGTGATCATTTAAAGCTCACTTGATCATAGGGTATCGGTCACTCTATCCCATCAAGGTTCCTTTTTAATGATCACCACTGATCATGACATACATTATAAAACCAATTACTTGGTCCCTTAATCACTTTAGGTGTTTATGAGGTTTAGGTTAATCAACTACTAAACCATCTAGATTACTAAGGAATCAAATGATCTTGACCTTTTTAGACCTCAAACGGTCTTGCACACTAAACCCCCAAACGGTCTTGGACAGACCTTGAAACCATTTGGGGTTGAAGACCGTTTGGTAAAGTGCACACTCAAGACCATTTGGTCATGAAGACTATTTGGTCTTGAAGACCGTTTGGTCATGTTTGACTTTGAAACCGCATGGACACAATCGACCTTGAAACCGCATGAGCAACAAACGGTTTGGGATCCTTTGGTCCCGAACGGTTTGGAGACCGTTTGGTCCCAAACGATCTTGAGACCGTTTGGTCCCAAACGATCTTGAGACCGTTTGGACTCAAACGGTCTTGAGACTGTTTGGTCCAAACCACCTCAAAACTGCATGGACCAAAACGTGTCTCAACCACTTCAATTGAGTTACGGTTTCCAATGTTGAACCCTTCAATCGATCATGCACTTGTTAGCCACTCATTAATTGAGTCAATTAGGTCAAACCTCAACTGATTTGACACTCAATTGACCCTCAATTTATCATCAATTAGGGATTGTATCAATTTGATTAGGGTTTGGAATCGATCACCCTTCAACATGTTTCAACATGAGTTTAATTGATTTGAAACCATTGAACCTTCATTCAATTTGATCATGACCTGACCCCAAACAGTCTTGGGATCATTTGGATGACCTAAAAATGGTCTTGAGACTGTTTTCTCAAGTCAACATCAAAATCTAACTCAACCAATTGAGGTTTGGTTCATTAGATTGATCACTAGGTCAACAATCAATTATACTTCAACTCGTTACCTTTAGATCTTCAACCACTTAACCATAGTCAACCCTAGACCTCCAACCGGTCTTGGGTGACCCCCAAACGGTCTTGGGATCATTTGGATACCCCCCAAATAGTCTTGAAACCGTTTTCCCATTATTTCATCATAAACCAAGTCATTCAATTAAGGTTTGAACCCTAGGTTTGGTCACCAAATCAGAAATCAATTGTTTATCAACTTGATATTATTGGACCCTCAATTGGTCAACCCTACTTAACCCTAGACCTCCAAATGGTCTTGGGTGATCACCAAACGGTCCTGAGACCGTTTGGGTGATCCCCAAATGGTTTTGAAACCGTTTGGGCCACTCGACCCAAACTTCAACTTAATTCAATTATTGAAATCAGCAACTAACCCGATTAGGGTTTACATGGTTGATGGGCCTTCAATTGGTGATTTACTTGGAATTACTTGATGATTTTTGGTAAGTGATTAGTCTAATTTATTCACAACAGACCTCCAAATTGTCTATGCCTGGTCAATGCCTCCAAATGGTCTTGGACCGTTTGCTTCCATGCGTTCTTGGTTGAAACCGTTTGCATTCAAACGGTTTGAAACTGTTTGCTCGCAAACAGTTTGGGAAACCATTTGAGCAAGGGGTTAGAGACCGTTTGCTAAAGTACTTTGTGGATAAACATTGGAATTAACGTCATCATCTTCTACCTTAAGAATAGGGGCTGTTCTTCACGGAAATATTAGCAAGAACACACAAAGGTGTCTAAAGAAGAAGTATAAGCAACGATTCTAAGAAAGAAGGATGCAAAAGAAAAGCTTATGGGTTAAAGTTATAAAACCCGCCTTTAGATCTGATCTAGAGCTCCAAGATTCGTATCTTTAATGGTGGATGAAGCTCCAGTGGTTGTCCAAGGTCCGTTCTTCAAGTTTTGGATGGAGAAGATGGCTAGAAAGAAGAATTGTGTGAAAAACACCAATAAACCAACCTTGTTTTATGGTTTCCACCATGAATTCAAGGTAGATCATGACCCATACTTACCAAACCAGCTTGGTCGTTCTCCTTATGCTCCAGAGCTATCCTTTGGTCGGCCAAGGCAAGAAGATATGGAAGGAAACTAAGGGAAACGATCCTCTGCTTTGTTGTTAAGGATGCTTTATATATTTATGGGTATTTTCAAGGAAAGTGAAAAGAAGAGGATTATCTCCTTTTATTTCCCAACTAAAACCACTAAATCTTCCTCCATTCTTTGGCCACGTTTCCACATTCTATCCACATGCAAAACTACTCTATTATCCAAGTTTTAAAGGAACACATCATAATAACTTGTATATATACAAAAGGGCCATTTGCTTAAATCTTGATTATTTTAATATCAAGATTATCTTTCCTTCTTGATCATTCAAATGAGGCGCCCTTCTCGATCATTCAAATGAGACACCCTTCTCATTATATTTGCTCTACTTGATGCCAAGAAACATGAGAGATCCTAGAGGGTATATTTTACAGGTTGGACCTTAGGTTTTGGGTAAATTGCACTTTACCCCAAAAATAGGTTTTAAAGCACAAGGATTGATCTACAAGCTATATCTTGGTGCTCAAGCTTGTGGAAGCCATACCATTACATCTTATTTATTCTTATGATGTATCATTATCATAGGAAAATCTTAACATGTGAAATTTTCAAGTTAACCCCTCTAATTGGGTAATTTGCACTTTAGTCCAAAATTAACAAAACAATGTTGCAACATTATTTAAAAAGGACTGAAATAGAAATATAAGTTCCTCAAAAGCCTTAATTACATTTAAAAGGATAAACACAAGCATCTAATCACTTAATTAAGCAAAACACCTATGGTTAGTACATGACCCAGGTCAGGGATGTTACAAATTATCCACCCCTTACAAGGATTTCGTCCCCGAAATCAACAAAACATATTAAAAGAAAAGAGCAAAGTATTTCCTTCTCATCTCTTTCTCTAGTTCCCATGTGGCTTCTTCAATACCACGGTGATTCCAGAGGACTTTCACAAGACTTATATCTTTCTTTTTCAACTTTTTAATTCTCTTGTCAAGGATTGACACGTGTCCTTCCTCAAAAGATACATCATCATTCAACTCTATTTCCATAGGTTGCAGAACTGATTCTGTATCAGGGTGACATTTCCTAAGCATCGAAATGTGGAACACAGGGTGTAACCTTTGTAGCTCTGGTGGTAACTCTAGCTTATAAGCTACCTTCCCAATCCATTCAATGGTTGGATAAGGCCCCATAAAGCTAGGAGCTAACTTTCCTTTCCTCCCAAATCTCATAACCCCTTTCCAAGGTGAGAGTTTGAGATACACTTTGTCTCCAACCTAGAATTCTAAAGGTCTACAACGCTTGTCAGCATAAGATTTCTGCCTATCATGTGCAGTCTTTATCTGTTGTTGTATTACTTTAATTTCCTCGGTGGTCTGCTGCATAAGATCAAGACCTAAAAGTTGATATTCACCAGTTTCATACCAACATAGGGGTGATCTACAACATCTACCATACAAAGCTTCATAAGGTGACATATCAATGCTATGTTGATAGTTGTTGTTGTAGGCAAACTCTATCAAACTTAAGTGCAAATCCCAACTCCCTGTAAACTGAAGAACACATGCTCTAAGCAAGTCCTCTAATGTTTGTATAGTCCTTTCTGATTGTCCATCATTCTGAGGATGAAAGGTTGTACTAAACCTTAACTGTGTCCAAAAAATGACTTGTAAACTGGGGACCTCTATCAGAAATAATGGTAACTAGGACCCCATGCAGCCGTACTATCTCATCTACATACAATTGTGCCAGTTTCTCAGTAGAATAGGTTGTTTTGACAAGTAGAAAATGTGCTGTCTTTGTCAACCTATCAACTATTACCCAGATGGAATCATGACTTTTGGTTGTTCTAGGTAAACCAACCACAAAGTTCTTGGTTACATGATCCCACTTCCATTGTGGTATGGGTAAAGGTTGCATTGTTCCTGCAGGCTTCTGGTGTTCAGCTTTAACTTGTTGACACACAGAACATCGCATAACAAACTCAGCAACATCTTTCTTCAAACCAGTCCACCAATACATATCTTTCAAGTTTTGATACATCTTGGTGCTTCCAGGATGCATAGCATACATTGAAGAATGAGCTTCTTCCAGGACTAACTTTCTCAAGTTATCCACATCAGGTACTATCATCCTACCATGATAACAAGAGACTTGATAATCTGAGTCATGGAAACCATCTCATTTCTCACGGCCATACTCCGATCTGATCTTTTGAACTGCAACATCAACTTGTTGTGCCTCCTTGATCCGCTGTCTTAGAGTAGGTTTTATATGCATCTCAGCTAACAACCCAGCTAACAATAATACTTTTAACTGTACATTGTCTTGCCTTAAGGAGATAAGCATATCTCTCTTTAAGCACACTAAGGAATTCAGTTGTGCTCTATTTAAAGTTGGTGTTGCTGATTTCCTACTCAAAGCATCAGCAACCACATTGGCCTTCCCTGGATGATAATCAATCGTACAATCATAGTCCTTGATAAACTCCATCCAATGGCGTTTCCTCATGTTAAGCTCATCCTGAGAAAAGATATACTGAAGGTTCTTATGGTCTGTGAAAATCTAGAATGTCTCTCCATAAAGATAATGTCTCCAGATCTTCAAGGCATGAACTACAACAACTAACTCTTGATCATGTGTCAGCTAATTCTCCTCGTGTTTCTTAAGCTGTTGGGAAGAAAAAGAAATCACTTGTTTATCCTGCATCAACACACATCCTAGTCCATTCTTAGAGGCATCACAAAAAACTATATATCCTTTTCCTTGTTCAGGTAACACCAGCACAGGTGCACTTGTCAACCTTTCCTACAACAATTGAACAGAAGATGTTACATATGTGGAAAGATGGGACATCTGATGAAAGATTGTAGAGCCAGAGAAGTGAGTGTAACTCAACCTCAAAGGCAGAACCAACAAGGATCCCAAAGGCGACAGTTTCCAGGAAGTGCTAGAAGACGTGGAGCAGCGTCCAAAGCAGGATCATAGGCACCTAGTCATCGAGCACTGAATCAACCACAAGCGACGACAAGATTCTTTGCGATGAATCCACCTGATGCAGTGATCAACCCTCGGGTTGTAGCAGGTCAGATGGAATTGTTATATTATGATATGTCTACATCTTACGTTGTATCTATTTTTAATTGATCCAGGTGCTACACACTCCTTTATCACTCGAAGAGTGATTCTTGACTGCAACTTTACTATAAGTCATAGGGCAGATAGTTTGTTGCTAGAAACTCCGTTGATGGGGTCTACTGTGTTGCAGGAGGAATGTTCTCCCTGCATCCTATTCTTTTTTGAACATCACATTCAAGTGGATCTTATACCACTTGAAATGCATGGATTCGATGTAATCCTTGGGATGGATACCTTAGAAAGGTATAAGGTTGTCTTGGATTGTGAGTCCAAGCAAGCTGTGTTCGCTGATGATAGTGACACATGGATCTTTCAAGGAGATAGAAAGATTCTACCCACCTGTCTTGTGTCAGCTATGGTTGCTGAGAAGCTGATGAGGCAAGGATGTTATGCATTCTTGGCCCATGTGATAGATACTACCATGGATAGTCCTAACACTGTTGAAGTTCCTGTAGTCAAGGAATTTAAAGATGTATTTCCTGAAGAACTTCCAGGTGTGCCACCGCCTCGGGAGATTGATTTTGAGATCAATTTAATCCCAGACACACAACCTACAGCACAAACACCATATAGGATGGCGCCTGTTGAGATGGAAGAACTCAAGAAACAGCTGCAAGAGTTGCTCGAGAAGGGTTTCATCTGACCAAGTACTTCACCCTGTGGTGCTCCGATTCTCTTTGTTAAGAAGAAAGACGGTTCAATGTGGTTGTGCATTGATTATAGATAGTTAAATAAAGTAACAATAAAGAATAAGTATCCTTTACTGAGGATTGATGATCTCTTTGACCAGTTGCGTGGAGCAACCGTCTTCTCAAAGATAGATTTGAGGTCAGGATATCATCAGCTGCGTATTAAGGATGGTGACATACCTAAGTCTTCCTTTAGGACAAGGTATGTTCATTATGAGTTCACAGTTATGTTGTTTGGACTAACTAATGCACCAACTGCATTTATGGAACTCATGAATAGAATCTTCCGACCTTTTCTCGATCAATGTGTTGTTGTCTTCATAGATGACATCCTGATCTATAGTAGAGATTCTCAACAGCATGAGCAACATCTTCGTCAGACTCTATCTTTGTTAAGAGAACATAAGTTATATTCTAAATTTAGCAAGTGTGAGTTCTGGTTACCAGAAGTATCTTTCCTTGGACACGTAATATCTGCCTTAGGTATTCGTGTTGACCCTAAAAAGGTAGAATTTGTTCTGCTATGGGAGCAGCCGAAGACACCGATAGAGATCTATAGTTTCTTAGGGTTGGCAGGCTATTACCGGAGATTCATTAAGAACTTCAGTTCTATAGCTTTACCCTTGACTAAGTTGACCAGGAAGGATGTTCCCTAATTTGAGATGATCGAATTGCAAAAATAGGATTAACCAAATTTAAACTAATGCAGAAGCGTTTCGTTAGCAGCGGAATTATTGAAAATGACTAAAAATAAAAAACTTTTTGTAAAGAGATCTACAAACGATAAAACTCTTTCATAAAGAAACATGATAAGTTATTTACAAACTGATCCATCATTACATCTTTGTAATATCACATTTTGAGAGTCACAAGCATCAATTACTTTGTTGAACTGTACAAGGCAAGATACAAAAATCACGAGGCTTTATGCCAAAAATCTCAGATTTACTTTAAACATCTATTGACTCCTAGGACCTGAGAGTACATAGACGACACATAGGACATTATATCTACAAGACTTGACAGATAGTGTCTCCACCTGAGGATCACTATTGTCCCTGATGTTGCTGCTGTTGTTGTTAGTGCTCACCCACTGATGGGTTCCTTCGTCCTGGGTGTCTACCTAAAAAGTAGAATCCCACAGAGGTGAGACAATTGAATAATTGTCCCAGCGAGAGTTATAACTCTCTGATAGAAGCATTGTTATTGCAATAATGGAATAACATTGAGTAGTAAAACTATAATTATTCAACAACAGGTAAAACGTTGGATAGGCTAAGTAGAACAATATTTCATAAGCAATCATTTCAATTATAACTTGATTGAATGACAAGACATATATCAATAAGGAATATGAAGAACATGTATACTAGTTATTCAACTAGAGCACTATAAACAATGTATTATCAACCATTATTTCTCGAAGTTCATCCTAAGCAAATATGTTATACGGATGATTACATTTTCAAACATATTAATGCCCTGAGGAGATGAGTTAGACCTCTCATACTCCAACCGACCATTACAAAATCACAATCGGTACCATACATAGGTCATCAGAAGAGTCACATTCCTATGACCTCATCTTCCTCAGTCAGTATGAGGAACAACATGCAGGACATCTTGTGTCTCTGCCTCTATTAGAGTTATAGTGGCGTGCTGTACTCTCTTTGCCATCGAGGGATTTCTCATTTATCTCTCTTCGATGTGGCATTTACAACATCATCGGGAGATTAGCGATACATCATCTCGACATAAACATATAATGAAGGATTGAGAGATTAAATGTACATCTCACATCAATTCCCACATTAGGACGTAAGGATATTTGCATCCATAACCCCCACATACTCAAAGGTATGCTCTTGCGGAGTTCCCTTAGGAAAACCTATTTCACCATCATTTAAATTCTGACAATGATGGATCTATGGTCAGGGCTCTACATGATAACATTATACTTGATTATTTAAGTACATTATAGCATTGTTTTAGCATCAGGCATGTCTTCAAACATAAACCATTAAAACAATTTCTATAAAGAAAGAGTACTAATTGTATCAAGTTCATTTCACATCCAGTTATCATTGAGATATCAATCCCTAACCATCTCATCATTATGATTCCGAAATATGGGTGTTAAACCCTTAGTTCATCAAAACACTTGTTACTAAGTAACATATTGCTATCAAATCACTTAACAGTATGAATATGATTGTAGCATTGTAGATATTTCCCATGGCTCATACATCCTATCAATCTCATATGTGACCTCTTACTAGGCAACATAGCATGTCATTACTTTTAAAACTTATAAAGTTCTTTCAATGAACATGGCATCATAACCCTTACCTGGCTATGCTCAATTCTTTATAAAAACATGTATGACTTAACACAATTGTTAACATGCACAATATGTCTATATCAACACAATACAATTATTTCCAAGTCAAGTATAGAACACCACGACCGTGCTATCTTGCACATTCGTGCTATAGAAAATTACCGTGACCGTTTTACATTACCACGGCTGGTTTCTAGGGTTAGGGTTTCTTATTCAATTCAATTAGGGTTATCCAACCCCTTTATCTTAAGAAGGCATAGTGATTTATAATTCAATCATAGAGTTTCATGCTTAAAAGCATAACCCAGAATTAGGGTTTACTATTTACATCATCACATTACCCTAAATTAGGGTTTACTATTCACATTACATCACATTACCCTAGATTAGGGTTTACTATTCACATTTGAATGAATTAAGATCAAACCATCATCATGTATTAGGATTACTTCCATTAATGCCCTCAATTAGGGTTATTCTTCATTAGCTGTCATAATTAGGGTTTCATGATCTCACTATCATGGATCATACCCTAATTAGGTATTCATTCATGTTGGGAGTCCAATACTTGATTAGCATTATTATAAGAAATCTTCTCTCTCATCTTTCTATAAGTTGATGTTTGCATCACCTTTATTAGGCTAAGTTAAATCAACCTTGACATCATGGTCATATCATTACTATTGTGATCATTTAAAGCTCACTTGATCATAGGGTATTGGTCACTCTATCCCATTAAGGTTCCTTTGTAATGATCACAACTGATCATGACATACATTAATCAACCAATTACTTGGTTCCTTAATCACTTTAGGTGTTTATGAGGATTAGGTTAATCAACCACTAAACCATCTTGATTACTAAGGAATCCTTTTTAGACTCCAAATGGTCTTGCACAATAAACCCCCAAACGGTCTTGGACAGACCTTGAAACCGTTTGGTGTTGAAGACCGTTTGGTCCTGTTGACTTTTGAAACCGTTTCGTAAAGTGCACACTCAAGACCGTTTGGTCTTGAAGACCGTTTGGTCATGTTTGACTTTGAAACTGCATGGACGCAATCGACCTTGAAACCGCATGAGCACCAAACGGTTTGGGATAGTTTGGTCCCAAACGGTCTTGAGACCGTTTGGTCCCAAACGGTCTTGAAACCATTTGGACCCAAATGGTCTTGAGACCGTTTGTTCCAAACCACCTCAAAACTGCATGGACCAAAAAGTGTCTCAACCACTTCAATTGAGTTAGGGTTTCCAATGTTGAACCCTTCAATCGATCATGCACTTGTTAGCCACTCATCAATTGAGTCAATTAGGTCAACCCTCAACTGATTTGACATGCAATTGACCCTCAATTTATCATCAATTAGGGCTTGGATCAATTGGATTAGGGTTTGGAATCGATCACCCTTCAACATGTTTCAACATGAGTTTAATTGATTTGAAACCATTGAACCATCATTCAATTTGGTCATGACCTGACCCCAAACGGTCTTGGGATTGTTTGGATGACCTACAAAAGGTCTTGAAACCATGTTCTCAAGTCAACATCAAAAACTAACTCAACCAATTAAGGTTTGGTTCATTAAATTGATCACTATATCAACAATCAATTATACTTCAACTTGTTACCTTTAGATCTTCAACCACCTAACCATAGTCAACCCTAGACCTCCAAACGGTCTTGGGTGACCCCCAAACGGTCTTGGGACTCCAAATGGTCTTGAGACCGTTTTCCCATTATTTCATCATAAACCAATTCATTCAATTAAGGTTTGAACCCTAGGTTTGGTCACCAAATCAGCAATCAATGGTTTATCAACTTGATATTATTGGACCCTCAATTGGTCAACCCTACTTAACCCTAGACCTCCAAATGGTCTTGGGTGATCACCAAATGGTCCTGAGACCGTTTGGGTGATCCCCAAATGGTTTTGAAACCGTTTGGGCCACTCAACCCAAACTTCAACTTAATTCAATTATTGAAATCAGCAACTAACCCGATTAGGGTTTAGATGGTTGATAGGCCTTCAATTGGTGATTTACTTGGAATTACTTGATTATTTTTAGTAAGTGATTAGTCTACGTTATTCACAACAGACCTCCAAATGGTCAATGCCTGGTCAACGCCTCCAAATGGTCTTGGACCATTTTCTTCCATGCGTTCTTGGTTGAAACCGTTTGCTCCAAAACGGTTTGGGAAACCGTTTGAGCAAGGGGTTAGAGACCGTTTGCTAAAGTACTTTTTGAATAAACATTGAAATTAACATCATCATCTTCTACCTCAAGAACATGGGCTGTTCTTCACGGAAATATTAGCAAGAACACACAAAGGTGTCTAAAGAAGAAGTATAAGCAACGATTCTAAGAACGAAGGATGCAAAAGCAAAGCTTAAGGGTTAAAGTTATAAAACCCACCTTTAGATCTGATATAGAGATCCAAGCTTCGTAGATTTAATGGTGGATGAATCTCCAGTGGTTGTCCAAGGTCCGTTCTTCATGTTTTGGATGGAGAAGATGGCTAGAAAGAAGAATTGTGTGAAAAACACCAATAAATCGACCTTGTTTTATGGTTTCCACCATGAATTCGAGGTAGATGATGACCCATACTTACCAAACCAGCTTGGTCATTCTCCTTCTGCTCCAGAGCTATCATTTGGTCGGCAAAGACAAGAAGATATGGAAGGAAACTAAGGGAAACGATCCTTTGCTTTGTTGTTAAGGATGCTTTATATATTTATTGGTATTTTCAAGGAAAGTGAAAAGAAGAGGATTATCTCCTTTTATTTCCCAACTAAAACCACTAAATCTTCCTCCATTCTTTGACCACGTTTCCACCTTCTATCCAAACGCAAAAATATTCTATTATCCAAGGTTTAAAGGAACACATCATAATAAGTTGTATATATACAAAAGGGCCATTTGCTTAAATCTTGATTATTTTAATATCAAGATTATCTTTCCTTCTTGATCATTCAAATGAGGCGCCCTTCTCATCTATTTTCTCTACTTGATGCCAAGAAACATGAGAGATCCTATAGAGGGTATATTTTATAGGTTGGACCCTAGGTTTTTGGTAAATTGCACTTTACACCAAAACTATGTTTTAAAGCATAAGGATTGCTCTACAAGCTATATTTTGGTGCTCAAGCTTGTGGAAGCCATACCACTACATCTTATTTATTCTTATTATGTCTCATTATCAGAGGAACATCTTAAAATGTGCAATTTGCAAGTTAACCCCTCTAATTGGGTAATTTGCACTTTAGTCCAAAATTAACAAAACAATGTTGCATCATTATTCAAAAAGGACTTAAATAGAAATATAAGTTCCTCAAAAGCCTTAATTACATTTCAAAGGCTAAACACAATCATATAATCACTTAATTAAGCAAAACACCTATGTTTAGTACATAACTCAGGTCAGGGATGTTACAATATGTCTATTGATGCATCATGTAGCCCATAAGGGTTTCATTGGATCAATGGAACCAGGAACGAGTAGGTCAGGTAGACTGAGGTGGTGGAGGACCACGGGTGGAGGTGAAGGTAGAGGTTTTGTGTGTGGTAGAGGTAGGGATAGACACAAACTTTTGAAGGTTGGTCTCACAAATACAAACTCCTTTCTGAGCAGGTTTGTAGTGAAGGTCATGGAAAAGAGATTTACTAGTGGTAAGTTGAAAAAGACCACACATGAGTGTAGGGTAGGGCGGGTGGGTGCCACAGATGTTCTTACCAGAGTCAAAGAAGGTCATGTGATGGATAATATACTGAGTCTGATGTTCTTCAAGATTCACAACATAATTACCATAGTGTTCTCTGCAATTTCAGTCTAATTTTTTTTGGGATGAATATTGAAGTTAACAACTAGGGCAAGTATGCGGTTCTTGAGGTTTAGGGCAGAGGAGGGAAGGGAGAAATTCTTATTATATTGGAAATGAGGCTTCTTCAAGTTTTTATGAATATTAGGGAGAGTAAGATCATATTTCTTGTAGTAGGCCTCAGTCTAAACTAGGTCAAAATACTCGGGGTAGTCCTTTCGCCAGATGTCAGTCACTTTTGTACCGGGAAAGAAAATGTTCAGGGTATTCTTAAAGACTTGAAATTTCTTCCTGATGATCATGAAAGCAAGGATAACTTGAGTATTGGGTGGTGGTACGAGTGTGTCACAATTCCATTGTGAGTTATCATAGAATTCATGAACAACTTTTGTGCTAGTTATGGAGTTGTTGTTTGTTATGACCGTATCCGAGCTTAATTGGTAAACTAGGGTTTACCTGGATAATTATATGCTTAATTGAATTGATCATTTCTTAAATATAATTAATGATGATAATTCAAGTATGATGTTTTAAATCTAATAATAACATTAAGTGTTCTATTGTTTGAGAAATTAGGGTTTGAGAAATATAAGCCCTAGTTGGCTGAAATTAGGGTTTTGGTGGTACATGAGTATGGAATTTGATCAAGATAGTAGTACGGTAAATAATTTATCATACTTTCTATGTAATTTGGATTTAATTGAAATTTATATATAATATGTATAACTCCATCATGCATTTCAGTGAAAAATTTCAGAATTTTTGGATGTTCTTTAAAAGTCATTCTCGGTCGAGATATATTTCAACCGATCATGCTGACAGAATGTTGTTTAGCAGTATACTATTTGATTTTTATTTATTTATTGGTAATTCTAAATGATCTGAAATTTTAACTTGAAATCGAAAACTCAATCATAAAAAATATGTAAAATTTTTATAATTATTGGATGTGTTTAGACCTTATCTGTAGATGAATTATAGTAACTGACATTTTTGCAAAATTCTGGATATTAGTGTACTATTAGATTTTTAATTATTTAATGTGACTTGGAATGATATAAAATTTTAATTAAAGCTTAGTAACACAATTATACACAACATGCTAAATTATAATAAATTTTGGTGAAGGTTTGATCTTTAAAATACATGAATTACAAAAACCTTTTCATGACAGAAAAATCTGCTGAAATAAGAAAAAGTTTAGTAAGAGGTCAAAGTGCAATTGATCGAAGAAGCTCAATTTCTCTATAGGATCAACCTAAACACAAGGAGATCTCACGATTCATGGTTCAGTCTAGAGAAATGAAATCCTAGAGAGAGAGGGAGAGTTAGGGTTTGAGAGGAGAAAATGATGGAGATGCTGACCTAGGGTTTTGCGGTCCGAGGAATGATGAAATCATGTATGTTTATCTTCTTTGGATATAGTTTCATGGTGAATCTTCTCTCACATGTCAAAATTCCGTCCCTCCTCTGATTTGATCCAAAATGGTTTCAAAACATCCCATTTTCTCACTCTTTCTTCATAATCACTCATTTTTAGGGTTTCTGAGTTGAAAGGAAGAAGAATCGGGTGAATTGCTAGGGATTTGATATGAGATCTAGATTTTTAGGGATGATCTACACTTTTAAGGTATTTTCACACCTTAGGGTGAGTGGGAACTTCCTTTAAACAGTACATTTTACGAAAATTGGTTAATTCACCATAATCTTTAATTGCTAGTATGCGACTACAAACCATGAATTGTCTATTTGTTCTAAGTTGCTGCAAAATGATATGAAATAAATTCTTGCTCTATTTGGATGAAGTTAAGATGAAAAAATCATATTATAAATGTATACAATACATCTAATAAGAATTCCCTAAGTATTCACAGAGGTTATAAGAGTAAACTGAAATATAGGGAATTTGTCTATGACTGAAATTTGCTATATAAGTAAATAGAGAAAATTGCTCATCTAGATCCCCTTAGTTATGAATGATTGTTTATCTAAATTCATAGTACATATATGTCAGATACTATCTTGAATTTCATTCAAAGTGAGTTGTGTTTATTTGATATCTCAGTAAAGAGGGTGAAACCCTAGATGTGAGGAAAGTTGGATATGTGCGAATAGATATCGTGAAATCCATTTGAAGGGATTTTCTTGACATGATAGACTTTATTTATTCAATGTTATTATTGATGCATGATATCCTAGTGAATGGCATGGAAACCCAAATTCAACTCAGTTCTAAGGTTTCATACATATATTGATTTTATATGATTTTTTGATAGTAGTCTTTATTCAATGAATGTTTATGTGGCATGAAATCTTTATGGGAGCCATGTGAATAAGTTGTTTCCTGGTGAGAGGTGACAAGATGTGTGATGGCCTTGTGAGCCATGAGAATACTTGTACAACCAGTGAAATGAATACCTTGGTCTAAAGACCTATAGGTAATGGTTACCTGTTATAGAGGTAATAATGCTATGCGATGATCTAAGGGTTTGAATACCAAGATCTAGTAATCATGATAATGATGTGAAGGGATGAGAATTCCCAGTAATGTGATAAGGGATTGAGATCCCAGGTATCATGTGTTTTAAAGATTTGAAAAGTATGTGATAGATGTATTACACCTTTCTTTGTAGCATTTGTGGTGATTAAATGAAACCCTAAGGGTAGAATGTTCAATGAATCAAGTATTGTGATATCAATGTTCTCAGTTATTATTAATAATTCTTTTCATGATAAGTAATTAACTCTTAATTGAGTTATGAGATGCACAACTCAAGATTTGGTTTGATATGCACAATTCTAGTGTGTATGTGCCAAGTGGACATGAAATCTATTTATTTAAGAATTTTAGTCTGCCTGCATGTATAATATGTTGATCAATCAATATATTATTGTGTTTTGAATATATTTCTATGCCAAGTTTAGAATGATATACATGTTCTATTATAACTTCAAATAAGTAAATGTGACACCATAGAGATACTAGAGTCAAGTATAAGTAAGAGAAGGGTACAATGTAGAAAGAGCTTTCTAGGAATAATAAAATAATAGACTTAGGAGCCATGAACGCCATAGAACACCTATGTGAGGTTTGTACCTTAGGGGTGAAACGACCTAACCCTGCCAACATCCAGTATACGGGGGTTGGAACGTGCTATCAGGTGGCATGGGGGACAAAGCCCTAGTGGAAGTATCCTTAAATTTTAGTTTGTAGTGTCCAACATTAACCAGAAGTCATGGTGGCACTAGAGTACAAAAAAGCCAAGAGGTGGCTTGGCTCTCTACCTGTGTGCTCAGATTAGAGGAGGAGTCCAGTTTAGGCCAAAGAGCCATTTCTCTGTTGCAGACCAGGAGAGTAGTTAGACTTAGCATTTCCCAGGTGTGTCCACTAAGTCTTGTATGGTGTGATCATAGTGCACAATGAGTCTTCATATGTAGAGTACATTGCATATGATCAGGGCATAATAAAATGAATGAGAGGTCAAACAAGTGTGTATAGTTATTCAATTATTCTTTGTATATTTCTGAATTATTAGTTCTCTTTATGATCAATCAATCATTTCATATATTGATTCACTCTTATAGATATTTAGAGTATCCTGCCATATTTATGATTGTCAATTATTAGACACTCTAAAGCTTTCTGCTGTTATAATTGATATCAATTGCTCAAAAGTATATCTGTAATTATATCAGTGCTTTAGACTATTTCTTTGAAGTACTTATTCACTGAGAGAGTAGGCTCACCCCTCTACTCAAAATTTTTAGGGAAATCACATGGATTTGAAGAATATATCATTGCATCAGAGTAGATCTACCACAAGAGTTAAGTCTGAGTGTAGTTAAGTCCAGTCGGTCCCTATCACTCTAGGTCGTTATATAGATGTGAGAGAGTTGTAAATGATGTTTTGTATGTTTGTTTCCCTAATAAGAGAGAATGCAAATGATTGTCATGTTGTATGTACATGAAAGTGTGAGAAACATAATGAATGTATGGATGTGTATCATTAATGCTAAGATTATATTACAGAAATAAAAGTTTAATTATCTTGTAAAGTTAGTTTATGTGGTTCAATGAGAGAAAACAAAGAGTTTGAAAAAGAAGAAAAAGTTAAGGGTGATCTTTGTATTATGCTAAATCCTCAATTTATACCCTAATCTCATGATTAGTGGTAATTGTGAGATTGGGGTGTAACAACTTTGATATCAGAGCTTAGGCTAAGTTGTGAGGGACAATTCAGTTAGTAAGTTAGAGTCATAAGTGTGGTAGATAGGAGATGTTATGATGTTAGCTCTGGGGATTTGAGTATTTGGATATCCTCACCCAGTATCTGAGTACTTGGATCAACCAACATCAAGCTACTCTATCTATTCTTTCATGTATACCCTGGCCAGGTATATAGTGGAAGGATGGTCTAGAGAGGAACCCTAGAAATATTAGGTTTAGAAACAAGATAAGTAACATGAATTAAGAGCATAAATAAAAAATGAGATAGAACTTTCATTTCATTATGTTGTTTTATTGGAGATGAGTAGAAAAACTCTTATGTGTTGAAATTCATATATTCAGTATTTTGAAATATATATGGGTCTTTAAGATTTGTTGTACACTATGCAGTTGTAACATTTATTGATTACATTCTTTGTATCAAGTAGACTAGAAATGATCTTTGAATGAACATTCCTAAGTGGATATTCTTTCCACATGTTTGAGATTAATAGAAGTTGGTTAATCTTAAGTAGCTCTTTGCTTCAGGATTGCAGGTTTCGCCTGGTCTGGCTGGAAGGATGCGTTACTAGAATCTAATGACTCCTTTTGAAAGTAGACTCCAGATAAATTATACCCACATCATAGTGAGAATGTACATATAATAAGATGTTGAAGCATATGGGAAAGATTAGAATAGCTAAGAATCAGTTGGAATTGATATCTGAGATCCAACTTTGAGGCCTCGTATGTGAAACCCTTAATTGGGAATAAAGGAACACGACATAAGGTTCTGATTAAGTTTAATCATTAGTATTATATGAACTCTATATATGAAATATGGAAAAGATATAAGAAAAGTATGTAAGGGACAAGATAGTAAGAATCAATCATGAGGAATGGACTATATAATTGAGTACAATGTTTTTATATACTCCAAAGGAAAGGGAAAATATAAGAAAAGAGTTAAGTAGAAAATAAGTAAATATAAGTGGAGTCTTCAGAAGAGTTAAAGTAAAGAGAATTAGATGAACATGTAAATCATAAGACTAGGATAAGAAAGTAAGTTAAAAAAAAGATAAATGCTGGAAATGATGAGCTCGATCAAGGAATGAGGGTTATGATATAATTGAGAGCATGGAATATATACCTTTATTGTGAAGTTAATACATTCATCCTTACTACCTTTGGATTCCAAGTCTCTATAGAACAACAAACTAATTTCTGAAAGAAGAACAAAAGTGTAGCTTAACCAATGAATAAGTCATACAAAGGTAGACTATATCCAAGAGGTAAAAACTTTATTAAAAGAGATACTAAGTTTGACCCATGCATGAGCCATTTTATTTAAAATGAAGGACATGTAATATATTAAACATGAGTTGAAACTAGTAGAGAGATTATTGAATTAGAATTTCAACTTCACATTAGTAGAAGGATAAAAAGAAATATGTGCAACATGGTATATATGATCATACACCTAAAAGAAACAACATGATCATAAGAGAAAACTACAAGTCATAGATGTTATGTGGAATAGCAGTATATGGTAAGGGGATTATGGAAAGTAATGAAAAGGTTTGAAACATGGTGGAGTAATATATATTATAAAAGAAAGAGGTTGCGAGATTCAAGAAAGTGTTAATTAGTCAAGTATCCTTATTGATAATTAATTAAACCTACATATGAGAAATGTATTAATGAATGCTTGAAGATAAGAATTCTAAGTCTCAAAATCATCTTCTCTTTCATATCTTCCTTAATGAAAGCAATGTGGGAATGAAGTAATAAGAAAATGAATCATATATGATGCATAACCACCATGGTAGAGGCATCTAGTGAATGTAATAATGACATACAATATGATGATGAAGCCCTATCAGGGTAAATTGAGAATGTAATCTATTTGAATGTCCAAGTAAGAGAATAGTAATTCAATTGATAAGATAATGAAGACTTTAGTAAAACTTGTGAGATTCAAAGTTTGACTTTCAAATTAAGGGAGCAAAGTTACACACAATAACGTCATGCTACAGATAAGGACCAAACCCTAGAATGTTTAGAGTTGTAGTAGTTCAAGGGTTGCCACTAGTGATTTGACCTTGAATACTAGCATCTCTATAAAACAAGACCATGAAATTTGCAATATGAAAAGTAAACTAGCACTGATAGTAATCCAGGGTTTAAAGATAACTAATTTGAAAGGTAGATAAACAATATGGAAATGATTCAGAGTAAAGTGTAAGATATAAATCTGAAATGTAACAAGTGTGTTTTGAACAAAAGGAGAAATACAATATGAGTGAAGTGTGATATGAGATAAATTCTTACAGTGATAGAAAGAATGATGAATAATCTATTTGTACCTTGTATGTTTCAATTTTAGGGATGTTTAATCTAAATGATTAAAATGAGAAGGATAAGTAGCAAAAAGTATGTAGTAATGAATGAGAAGAGAGAATTGAGAAAACAATGGCTTTTAGTAATATGTGAATTTGTTTTTAGAAGTACAATTTGTTGAAGGTATATTAAGGGATGTAAATTTATTTTACATATGATTTTAGTTGTACATGTACAAGCAATATGTTAATTTCAGGTGTCTGATAGTTGTAGTCATTCATACCAGTATTCCATCTTAGTATTGTACAATTATTGTATGGTGATATGGTTCAAATGATGATAAAACAAATGGAGGGTTACCCTGAATAAGGTAGTCTTACCTATTCACTCATATGAATAGAAGGGATGATAACCATATTGTATTGATATGTAACCCTAATGAGGTATAGCTTGTTATACCAAGCTTTAATATAATTAAGTGATGGTAATTGGGTATGAATATTCCTTGAATGACTAATACAATCATGGAGTATTTTGTTACTATTTTTGAAACCCTAGTATGCTATAACTCGATGGTTACATCTTGAATTATGTGTGAGCGCATACTTGAGAATAGTATGGAATGTAATGGTAATGCTTCACCTTATGCATCTATGATCCAATGGGGATGTCGTGAGTAGTATTGTACAATTGTTATTGAATCTATTCCTCCAACTCAAGACTATTTTGCTAATTGAGTAGCATAATAGTAAAAATTCAAAACAACACGGTGAACTCTTATTCGTGATTTAGAGGTAATACATAACAATAGTACATATTGAGTCATATGAATTGAGATAGTTGGATCAGATTATCAATGTTAAGGTAACATCTCCATAGTATATATATATATTTTTGAAATGGTTGTTTCTCTCTCTCTGCTATGATTGATTGTGGCATAGAGAATTTGTTTGTTATCATTGAGAACTATTTTTACATGTTGTGATTAGAAAAGAAATAAAGGACTTAACGTTGAAAACTACATTCAAGTATGAAATACAAGAATATAATGACATGTAAGATTTCAGAAGCTTAAAATAAACCTTAAAAGTACTTTTATTATGTTTTGGGGATGAAAGCTTTTAAAGGGGGGGAGAATTGTTATGACCGTATTCAAGCTTAATTGGTAAATTAGGCTTTACCTGGATGATTATATGCTTAATTGGATTGATCATTTCTTCAATCTAATAAATGATGATAATTCAATTATGATGTTTTAAACCTAATAATAATATTAAGTGTTCTATTGTTTGAGAAATTAGAGTTTGATAAATATAAACCCTAGTTGGCTGAAATTAGGGTTTTGATGATACATGAGTATGGAATTTGATCAAGATAGTAGTACGGTAAATAATTTATCATATTTTCTATGTAATTTGGATTTAATTGAAATTAGTATATAATATGTATAACTCAATCTTTCATTACAGTGAAAAATTTTAGAATTTTTAGATGCTCTTTAAAAGTCATTCTCGGTCGAGATATATTTCAACTGACCATGCTCACAGAATGTTGTTCAACAATATATTGTTTGATTTTTTTATTTACTGGTAACTCCAAATGATCTTAAATTTTCACAGGAGATATAAATATCAATCTTAAAGAACATGTAAAATTTTCATAATTTTTGGATGTGTTTAGACCTTATCAGTAGACGAATTACAGTAACTGACATTTCTGCATAATTCTAGATAGCGGTGCACTATTCGATTTTTAATTATTTAATGGGTACATGTAATGATCTAAAATTTAAAAAAAAATACTAACTCAATTATATACAACATGCTAAATTATTATAATTTTTGGAGAAGGTTTGATCTCTGAAATACATGAATACATAAACCTTTTTATGATAGAAAAATCTACTGAAATAAGAAAAACATTTAGTAAGGGGTCAAAGTGCAATTGACCCAAGAAGCTCAATTGTTCTATATGATCAACCTAACACACAAGGAGATCTCACAATTCATGGTTCAATCTAGAGAAACGAAATCCTAGAGAGAGAGGGAGAGTTAGGGTTTGAGAGGAGAAAATCATGGAGATGCTGACCTAGGGTTTTGCGATCCGAGGAATGATGAAATCATGTAAGTTTAGCTTCTTTGGATATAGTTTCATGGTGAATCTTCTCTCACATGTAAAAATTCTTTCCATCCTCTGATTTTATACAAAATGGTATCAAAACTTCCCATTTTCTCACTCTTTCTTCATAATCCCTCATTTTTAGAGTTTCTGAGTTGAAAGGAAGAAGAATCGAGTGAATTACTAGGGATTTGATATGAGATCAAGAATTTTAGGAATGATCTATGTTTATAAGATGTTTTCACACCTTAGGGTGAGTTGGAACTTCCTTGAAATGATATATTGCATGAAAATTGTTTAATTCATCCATAATCTTTAATTGCTAGTATGCGACTACAAACTCTGAATTGTCTATTTGTTCTATGTAGTTGCAAAATTATGTGAAATTGATTCCTCCTCTGTTTGTATGAAGTTCAGATGATAAAATCATATTAGAAATGTATACAATACATCCTAATGAGAATTCCCTAAGTATTAGCAGAGGTTATAAGAGTAAACTGAAATATAGGGATTTTGTCTATGACTGAAATTTGTTGTATAAGTAAATAGAGAAAATGGCTTATCTAGATCCCCTTGGTTATGAATGATTGTTTATCTAAATTAATAGTACATATATGTCAGATAATATCATGTATTTCATCCAAAGTGAATAGTATTTTTTGATATCTCAATAAAGAGCGTAAAACCCTAGATGCGAGAAAAGTTGGATATTTGTGAATAGATATCGTGAAATCCATTTGAAGGGATTTTCTTGACATGATAGAATTTATTTATTCAATATTATTATTGATGCATGATAACCTAGAAAATGGCATGGAAACCCAAATTCAACTCAGTTCTAGGGTTTCATACATATATTGATTTTATATGATTTGTTGATAGTAGTATTTATTCAATGAATGTTTATGTCGCATGAAATCTTTATGGGATACATGTGAATAAGTTGTTTCCTAGTGAGAGGTGACAAGATGTGTGATGGCCTTGTGAGCCATGAGAATACTTGTACAACCAGTGAAATGAATTCCTTGGTCTATTGAATATTTATGTCGCATGAAATCTTTATGGGATCCATGTGAATAAGTTGTTTCCTAGTGAGAGGTGACAAGATGTGTGATGGCCTTGTGAGCCATGAGAATACTTGTACAACCAATGAAATGAATTCCTTGGTCTAAAGACCTAGAGGTAATGGTTACATGTTACAGAGGTAACAATGCTATGTGATGATCTAAGGGTTTGAATACCCATATCCAGTAATCATGATAATGATGTGAAGGGATGAGAATTCCCAATAATGTGATAAGGGATTGAGATCCCATGTATCATGTGTTTTAAAGATTTGAAAAGTATGTGATAGATGTTTTACACCTTTCATTGTATCATTTGTGATGTTTAAATTGTTGACTCAAGGTCAATTAGTTCAATGTTGGCTCACGTATAAATTGATTAAACCCATGTTTTGATGATGATTAACCATTCCACATATTGGTGTCTAACGTCTCTACTTGAGTGATTTTAGATTTGGTATAGACACACTCCAAATGCCCTAACTTGCGCATATCAAATTGGAGAAATGACAAGTCAAAGCCAATACAAGTGCACATTTTTGTAATATGAAGTAAATCCATTAGAATCATGTTGTAAATCACTTGTAATGATTGTATGACTTGTAATTAAGCTTAGAAAAAACCAGGAGCACTTAGATCGAATGCTTAAGCACTCAAAAGAAAATTTCCAAAATTCACATCAGGTTGTTCATCGGTCAAGTTGTGTGACTTGCAAACTCGATCGATCCTCATTGGATCTTGAAAATGACTTTTGATCGATGGAGTTTACACTACACAAAACTCGACCGATGGAGTAGCTAACCAAATCGATTTTCATTGGTCGGTCGAGTTTCCCCAGGACAAACTCAACTGATGGTATGCATATCAGCTTTGTCTTTTACTCTATTGGTCGAGTTACCCTTATAGAAACTTGACCGATTGCACTGTACGGAAAAGTGTAGAAAAGTGCTTCTAGCCATTGTGGAGTTGCAACAAGTGAAAATATATCAGTTGCAAACCACAAAATGGCTAGTTTTCATTCACATTCCCAAAGGCTAAGAGGCATCCCCAGCTATAAATAGGACCCCTTAGGATTCATTCAAAGCTTGAGCATTCATTGCAAAACTCTATGTGAGGTTCCTATTCTATAGTTGAGTGCTTCCTACATCCCCCTCTCTCTCTAAGCTTAATCACTTGCTACATCCATTAGAGTGAGTAGGAAATCTGTAAGAGAGCTAGTCCTACATGTATATCTTGTGAGGCTCTCACTTCCACCACCTCCCTATCTCTCTTTTCAACCATGAAGATGAAGGTTCTCTCTTGGCTAAGAGAGGTGAAGAAGAACAAGGGAAGGAAAATTGAAGATATGATTTTTCGTGAAGTATAAAATTTGAAAAAATGTGGTTTAGTATTTAAACAAATTATGACCACCAAACAAGCTTTGGGAAATCTAATCACTATAGCACTCCAGGTGGGTATAAAAGTCAATTTATGATTTAATATTTTTACCAAAGCTAAAAAAATATCAAAAATAATTATTTTAATCATTTTTTAATAAATTCGAATGACTTAGAACTTTAAATGTAATGATTTAGTAAAAACATACAAATAAATCATTTCTTATAATTTTATTTATCAACAAATGTCTTAAACATGAAAATTGAGGAGAGAGTATATTAGTCATATATGACATAACAAAATATTATGTTGGGGTTTTAATTATTTAAAGCGCCCAACTACATTAAAAGTGTTGGATCTAGGGCTCTAGAGGGGGTGAATAGAGCTTAAAAACTTCTCACAAGATAAGTTAGACCTTCAAATTATATAAATCAAAACTAATAACTTAACTGCAATTTGAACTCCTAACTAACAAGTATAGTAAGGATGAGAGAGAATGAAACAAGCATTTGGACAAGATCGTTTAGAGTGGTTCCACTCTCAAAACTAGGAGAGAGTCAATCCACTACCTTGAGATGTCAACCTCTACGACTTTGCAAGTGATTTCCTATATATATTCACCTATAAGAGTTACAACACAAAACACACCAAAGCACTTACCTATCCATTACAAATAGTCTTCAACCTTACCAAGGACTTACCCACTTTGCAAAATGTCTTCCACTTTCTTCCCAGGACTTACCTACTCTTGCACAAGTCTTCAGCCTTTAAGGAATTACCCACTATTCTTAGATATTCAGCCTTTGCCTTCTCGTTCACCTGGAGGAGATATTCACCTCTTCTTCAACCCTGAAGAAGAAGAACAACAACTTCAACTCACTCAGAGTAGCTTGCTTCACCTTTTCTTCTTTGAGAAAAGGGGTAGGGAAGATGGAATGGAATGAGAGCTTTACAAGCACAAGGAAGTAGCTCTCTTACAACTGGCCTAACTCACTCATAGTCACAAAATTCTATGTAAATGAGAGAGAAAGCAGCTCAAGAAGTTGTAACACACTCTACTATACCAAGGACTTGTAATAGCATGAATAAGCAAACTTGGAATGAACTCCAAGGGGTCATGTTTATAGTTGGGAGTGTTCCCTTGAGTGTGGGATCACTTAAGGGAAAAATATAGCCATTTTCCAAGTTGTGACATATCTATTCTTGCTCAAAACAACTCCCAATGGTTATAATCACTTTTTCTACATTTTCCATATAGTACATTCAGTCAAGTTTCAATAAAGGTAACTCGACCGATCCACTAAGAGACAAAGTCAATTTTCAAAGTATCAGTCAAGTTTGTTCTGGGAAACTCAAATGATGAGCTAAAATCAATTTTTCTCAATGATTCGGTCGGTCAAGTTTTGTGAGTGTACAACTCGACCAATTGGTCTCTTCAAAAAATCCATCATTGGATCGGTCGAGTTTCCAACTTGACCGATAAACATCCTGTGAGAAATTCTCTAAATTGACATTTGAGTGATCAAACGTTGGAATTAAGTGTCCCTGATTTTTTCTCATCTTAGTTATAAGTCATATGATCAATACAAGTGATTATAAAAATCATCTAAGGTCATTTGGAGTGATTTCCTAAAATGTGCACTTGCATTGCTTTCGCCTTGAACTTGAATAAGCTAGGGCTTGTGTAATTTGATCCTTTTCATGTACCTAAAACATGAAATCAATCTTTTACAAACATAAATTTGATCCTTTTCACGTACCTAAAACCTAAAATCAATCTTGAAAAAATATATTAGATACATAATAATGGAATGGTTAAGTCATTATCAAAATATGGACAATGTAGAACTCTCAAGTCAACATTCTTCCCCTTTTTGACAATGACAAACCATTCCTCAGTCATATTGAAAATGATATGTAGTGTTATACAAATGCCTTGTGAATTGCAAGGGGGTTAATGATTTGAACAATGTGAATTACTCCCCCTCAATCTATGCTTACTCTGACCTACATAGTTAGACTATCTACACAAAGCAACATGACATATATACTATATGGTCCTTTAGCAAGTCACATGATAAAGCATATAATGAATAAGAAAAGGATCACATAAGTAATAAAAGCAATATGGTTGAGCTTTAAAGCATTGAACTTCTCTCCCCCTTTTGACATTATTCAAAAGGAAGGGGGGTTAGAAGAGCACATAAATGAGTCTTCTCGAAGCACAACCAAACATACATCTACAACATGCTATCTCAAAGCATACACCAAATAAAGACGAGAGAGGAAAATAATCTAAGTCATAATCAAAATACAGTAAAACATGGCACCAACTCATGACATATAGTAAATCAAAGAGTAAGTGTTCTAGAGATTAGGATTACAATCCAGAAATCATGTTCTCAAAAACAACTACAAGACAAAATGATGAAAACAAGATGATAAAATAGTACATCTCGGAAAATGTGCCCAGATGTTTGTAATACAAAAATAGCCTAGAAAGATATATATGATTAGCATCTAGACTAAAAACTAGAAAAACTAAATATCTAAGATATCTATGCCCACAACATCATCATCATCAGCAACATCCAAAGCTTTTTCTCATAATAATCATCTCTGTATGAAGGTGAAGTAGAAAGAACAACATCACATTCATCACCAGAGGCACTAGCAAAGCCATTAGAGCCATCATCAGAAGCATAACCATCATGTTGATCAACCTCCTTATCAGCAGCAATAGCTTCATCAGCCTGGTCTGGCATCTCCTCATCAGTAAGAGAACCAAAACCTTAAATGGGCCAATGGGCATTCTGCTCAATCATTGACATGCCAAGAGCATGGATCTCATTGTCCTGTGGGAAGGAAGGAGGCCAAGGAAGAGCATGGGCAAAACTTCCAAGACTACAAAGCAGAGTGGCCAAGGGTCCAGTTGCCAGAGGCAACACTCCAGGGGTAGATCCACCATCTAGAGGGTATAGCAGTGGAAGCAGTAGGTGGAGGGAAAATGTAAAAGTGATCATATACATAGGATGCATAGTCACCTCCTAGGTAGGGCTGGTAGATAGGATAAGGGTGTGCACAGGACAAGTTCATGTTATACATGATGAAACAGAGATCCTGATGTAGGTTCTCCTAAATGTGAAGGTAGTACGCCAATTGATGCATCATGTAGCCCATTAGGGTGTCATTTAACACATGGAACGAGGCATGGGCATGTTGGGTAGGCTGAGGTGGTGGAGGTGCTTGGGTAGAGGTAGAGATAGATGCACCATGTGTGGTAGAGGATGGGATAGGCACATACTTATGAAGTATGGTCTCACTGATACAAACTCCTTTCTGAGAACGTTTGTAGTGAAGATCATGGAAAAGAGATTTTTTAGTGGCATGTTGGAAAAGACCAGATATCCGGGTTGGGTAGCGTGGGTAGGTTCCACGGGTGTTCTTTCCTGAGTCAAAGAAGGTCATATGGTGGAGAACATATCTTCCCCACTTGACTCCTATGTTATTTAAGAGACAGTACATAATTACCACAATGTTTTCTTCATTTTCAGTCTGATTTTTCTTTGGATGAATATTATAGTTAACAACTAAGATAAGTATGCATCTCTTGAGGTCTAAGGAAGAGGAGGAAAGGGTGCACTTCTTCCTATATGGGAAGTGAGGCTTCTTAAAGAACTTATGAATATTAGGGAGAGTAAGATCATACTTCTTGTACAAGGCCTCAGGCTTGACTAGGTCAAAATACTGGGGATAGTCCTTTCTTCGGGTGTCGGTCACTTTAGTACCCAAAAAGAAGATGTTTGGGGTATCCTCAGAGACTTGGAATTTTTACAAAAGATCATAGAAGTTAGGACTACTTGAGTATTGGGAGGTTGCACGAGTGTGTCATAATTCCATTGCAAGTTGGCATAGAATTGATAACAACTTTTGTGCTAGTTATGGAATTTTTGAAGCACAAGCATTCAACACACAAGGCAGAGAGGTGGTGGTCGTATAACAAATCAACTACTTGATCAATGACCTCTTGTCTCCTTGGGCATGGCTCAAACAAGGCACAAAATGGAAAAGGGTTCCTAGCAAGGAGCTCGTTTTACCAATTAAGAGCCTCATTTGAGATGAAGAAAGTGTCATCAAAGGAAATCAAACAAGTGTTGGATGAAGATGAAGGTGCACTAGCTGGGGTGGCCCTCTTTCTATTATTAGGCACCACGAAGACGAAATGGAGAGGAAAGAGAGAGAAAAAATGATAAGAACACCACAAAAACTAATTCATAGACCTAGGGTTGATAGGAATGAGGTCTAGCAAGGTTGATCCAGGTTGAACTAGGGTTAGGGAGAGGAAGGTTGGGGCTAGGGTTGAGAGCTTCAGGGAGCTAGTAGTTGGATCAGTTGATTTTTCTCTAGTTGAGATGGCAAAAAGTCAGCCAAACCTAACTTATGTGTGCTCTATCCCAACCATCGGTCGAGTTTTGTGACTTGGAAACTCGACTGATAGGTTCTTTAAAAAATATCTCGGCCTCTGATCGATCGAGTTGGCAACTCGACCGATGGTCAACCTGAACCAACTTTAGAAATTCTAATTTCTAGCCATTAGAGTGCTAATTAAATTTATTTTTCAAGTCCATTTTGCATTTTGAACTTACTTAGGCACATATCACTCATCATTGGGTACTATTTTGCGATAAAATGTGTGTTTGAAAAAAAAAACCCAAAAAATGAGAAAAATAAGACAAAAAGAACCTAAAAATGGATTTTTAGAATATTAACAAGAAATGGTGATCAAAACACATGCAAAGCATATAGGATAGACGACAACTAGATAGAAGGCATATTAGGTTCATTCAAAGTAGTTATGAGTAGTTTGGATCTAATAAAGTTAATTTCTTTCAAGCTAGAGGTTTAGTGAAAATGTCCGTCAACTAATTTTTTCTGTCCACATGTGTGATATAGATATCCTTTTTGGCAATGTGATCATGAAGAAAATGATGGTGAACCTCTATATGCTTAGCTCTACTATGAAAGATAGAATTATATGACAAGTTATTTGCACCAGTATTATCACAAAATATAGGAGAAGCATCAAAATGAATGTTAAAGTCTTGGAGCATTTGCTTCATCTATAGGACCTAGGCACAACAACTCCTGGCTACAATGTATTCAATCTCGATGGTTGATAATGCACTCCACTCTATTTCTTGAAGAACCCAGACACCAATCATGGTCCTAGGAGAAAACAAGTGTCACTTGTGCACTTTCTATCAATCAAGCATCATGTGTAATCTGCATCATTATAAGAAGTAAGAGTAAAGTCCCTTGACTTGGGATACCATAGTCTGAAATTTTGAGTTTTAGCAAAGTACCTTAAAATCCTCTTAATAGCTATAAGATGTGATTTCTTAGGATTCAAATAAAAGAAAGCGCACAAGACAACATTAAATATATCAGGTCTAGATGTAGTTTAGTAAAGTAAACTTACTATCATACCTCTATAGAGCTTCTCATCTACTTTTTCACCTTCTTCTTCCTTATCATGTTTGGCGGTGTTTGACATGGGTGTGTCCATCAACTTGGTGTTCTCCATCCCAAAGTGTTGAAGTAGCTCACTTGTATACTAGACTTGGTTGATGAAGTTCCCATCTTTGGTTTGCTTGATTTGAAAGCTGATGAAGAACGTGAGTCACCCATAATACTCATTTCAAATTCACTCTGCATAAGATCTCTAAATTATTTGCAACGATCAAGGTCAGTTCTGCCAAAAATGATGTCATCAACATATATTTGAATGATAAGAAAATTTTTAGAAGTGTGCTTTAGAAATAAGATAGAATCTATTTTTCCCATGATATACCAATGATCTAACAAAATGTTCTTTAATTTCCCATACCAAGCTCAAGGTGCTTATTTTAATCCATAGAGAGCTTTTTACAACAAATAGACATGGTTAGGTAAACAATCATGTTAAAAGACAAGAGGTTGTGCAACATACACTTCCTCCTCAATTGTACCATTTAGAAATGCACTTTTAACATCCATTTGATACAAAAGAAAGTTTTTATGACTAGCAAAGGCAAGAAACATACGAATGGACTCAAGTCTAGATACAAGTACATATGTTTCATCAAAATGTATACCTTACTACTTATTGTAGGCTTGAACCACAAACCTTTCTTTGTCCCTTACCACTTTGCTTCTTTCATCAAGCTTTTTGCGGTAGACCCACTTGGTTCCAATGATCTTTCTATCACTTGGTCTTGGAACTAAGGTCCATGCTCTGTTCTTTTCAAATTGTTCCAACTCTTCATGCATATCTAGGATCCACTCATCATTCCTAAGAGCTTCTTTGACGTTCTTTGGCTCGAGTTGTGAGATGAAGGAAATGCTGGCTTGTTCTTTGTTGAATGCATCATGCGTCTTCACTTTTTTAAATGGATCACCTAAAATCAACTCTTTTGGATGATTCTTTGCAAATCAGGGAGTTGGATCCTTCTTCTCTTCATCTTTCTCTTCTTCTTGAATGACCATTTCTTTTCCCTTTTGAGTGATGTTGAGCTCTTTTAGAATAGGAATTACCTCACCTGCAACATCATCATTTGGAACAATATCTTTTGGAATAGAAGGGTCAGTATCAATAAAGTTAACATTTATAGATTTTTCTACTTTAGCAAGATCAATATTAAACACTATAATGCTTGGTAGTAGTTATATATCCAAGAAAGAAAGTTGTAATGACCCACACTTGTCACAGATCGTTAATCATAAATTCTAGGATCAGAATCATGAAATAATACAAAATAGTAAACAATTTCCATTAACGATCAAATATTTACATGTTTACATAAAAAGCTCCTCTAAGGAGTTAAATAACATTTAGAAATGATTAACTTATACAAGTGTGAACATATACCATTACAACTAAACCATTAGGAATAACTCTAGTGTGTTCAACATCTTTATCTATACCCTCATGTCCACGCTATCAAGTATATCTGATACCTAAAATGCCAACAAACAAATATGTGATGAGTTTATTTCTATACTGGTATGTGGGTTCAAACAATAATTACAAGTACACATATAAGCAAATGTCTTTATCTTGCATTTAAGAACATAAACGTATTTCATATTGTAACCCATATCTGGTCACTACCTCAGGTGTAATCATTGTCCCTCCGGGGCTCGTGTGCATTACCCTTAAGATCAGTCCAACCCAGGGTTAAGAATATTGGTATTTATTTACATCATACTCATAGGAACTTTATATTTTGCAAGAACTAAATAAACAAGCAAGCAGTTTATTTGTCATTCAATCTCATCGAGAAACATTGGTAATCTCAAAATTCGATACATGTATTCATAAGTGTAACCATGTACCTTATGCCATCATAGAAACCATGCAGAACATCATACACTTTAAGAGTGTATCCAAACATCCAAGCAATAGGGTATTCAATCAGAAATATACATACTACATACATGTCACCATGTATTCATGTTACATTAATCAGATCAAGATGCGTTCCTAAATTAGGGTTTAGGACTATCTCATGTTTGTACTAGGGATTAGGACTACAAACCATAATTCCATAATATCGTGGTTTCTAAGATTACTTGTTCAATTATGTGTATTAAGTAAAACCTTAATCATCAACTTAAGCATATTAGATTACTCGTGACACCTAAATCATATTACTAACATTATAATCATAGCAAGATGTCCATATCGGTTTTAAAACCCTAAATAGCATGAATAATATTACTAATATGGAATCATCCATTATTCATCATTATCAAGGATTTCTACATCATACAGGTCTAGATCAGGTATTAGCTTAACATGAACGAACATAATCAATTAAACATCAGAATAAGGCAAATCTAGGTTTTTCCTTTTCACTAACACATTAGGACATGTATTGCATAAACTTTTGGAACAGGAAGCTTAATCAGGTTCTAATAGTATTTTATTTGGATTCCTCTTGTTTTTTTAGCAATTATATATATATATATATTTGATATATTCTGAGCATCCTAGCATTTTTGTAAGTTTCACAAGATATATCATTAATTAGCAAGTAGGGGAGTGCCAAGTCAAAGTTTATTACCTTTTATCAGTTGACTAAGAGAAAGAATGAAAAGACTGACATGCCCCCATGCGTCATGCATACACAGAGGGGTGTTTTGGTCAATTGGTTGTATTTCTCCCATAACCTTGCGTCGAGGCCTCTCCCTGCCCTATGCGGATGGGTGATCCTGCCTCCGCTGATGTTGCAGGCAAGGTCATCTCGGACGCCCTCACCCCCTTCTCAATCTCCAGGCATCGGTTGCTGGGATACTTCCCACGTCGCCATCTCCCCAAAACTCCCCTCTTAGTTGCGGGATGCTCTCCTCCTCAACAGTTGTTGTAAGTGCTACAACCAGTCCTAGACATCTTGTGGCATCACCCCATAGAGAAATCCAAGGCACCTTATCCTCAGTCTTCTTCGACGGGGTTCGACTACACCTGAACACCCTTCTTGCCCCTTCAGCCCTTCTCCTTCACGTGAGCCCATGTCGCGATCTGTCTCTCACATAGACTGGACCTACGATGTTGCCACCGAAGCTGAGAGCGGTTGACTTCAATTGTGGTCCACACACAACCCCATCTATTTCCTCCACCACTCCCAGGTCCTCCTAGCATGAGGTGCCCTTCCTTTCCACATGGCTTCAGATATGGATGCTCCATCTCTGACATTAAGACCAGTTCTTACTCCTAGACCGACCCTCCATTGTTTAGAGTGTTGGATGTTGCATCCTCCCCTCCCCATTAGTCTTGAAAGTCCTAATCCCAATGAGAGCCTCTAGGTCTCTCTTTATATATCTATGTACTCAGTGGAAGCCCTAATGGAGACTATGCTTAAGGAAAGATAGAAAGGAAGAGTAGCCACATGGAAAGGTCGGGTCCTTCCAATTTGCACATGGTTTAGGAGATAACCTTGTACCAGAGTCCTCCTTCAACTTGTGTTTCCCTATTCCTTCTCAATACAAGTCTATATATTCTCATAAAAGAATAATTACATTTTCCTTCTTTTGGTTTCTTTCACTTCCAACACGGTAATGAACAACATCCTTGGAAAAGATAGTATACTTTATCAAAGAGATGAAATACCCAATAGAGTCCTCATGTAGTGATACATATACACATATATGCTCATGCTTGTCCTTCAAATTTATACAATTTTCTTCCCTTCTATTATTATTATTATTTACGAGGAAACAAAGGTTGAATCAGGACCATGTTATTGGGTACATTAACACTATGCCGCCACTCTTGGCAAGATAACTACTCCTTTAATTATCCAAAACACCATGTATTTTATTTCTAATTGGAAATTTGACAAAATATTAAAAGCCATTATTATTTAGTCATGTATGGATTCCTTTTATTTAATTAACTTGCCACAAGCACCCATGCCATGAAGTTGATTAATCATATTATTCCATGAATAATAACATTGGAGAAACTATTTATCGATTCATCCCTTATATTTAATAAATTCAATTTCACCAAAAATTAAGGATATTACATTCACCCTTCCCTAAAAGGAATTTTGTCCTCGAAATTCACACTCAAAAGAAAAATGTGAATTATAACTCATCTTAGTTTCAAGTCTTAGGGTTAGAACCTTACTTAGACATCTTTAACAACTTTTCCATAATTTATCAAATTTTGTCTTATTACTAAGATTGGCACCTGAATCTAAATTCAAGTATATACACATTTCTAGTATATGCATAATATCATCACTTCATGATTTCATTCTCATTGGCGATTTCATTATTACTTGGTGATTTCTCTTTTCACCTCGGTTTCCAACCTATTATTCATTACTTTCACACAAAGGTGAGGTAACACCTCTAACCCTAGGTCATGCCATTACATATTAAATGTAGAATATTCATCATCATTATCTCAATTTTATGCATAACATGTGTCTATCCAATCTCCCTCCCTTATAATGAAATGAAATAAGCATTTGTCTACAGCCCAAACACAAAGTTCAATCCATTCCAAGAGTGAATATGGCACATCCACACATTACCTTTCAATTTCACATATTAAGTAGAATCATACTCGATATGACTCTAAACTTACTTGTTCTTAAATTCATAGCATTCTTATATTCCATGAAGTCAAGGGTTCCTTTTCTTACTCTTAAGTTAGGGCACAACTTCTCTCAAGTTTTCATGACTTCCTTATATCTTTATATTTGCATCTCATGTATCATTATGAGCCTTCGCCAAATCCTTGAGGTATCTAGGGGTATAGGTACTTTTGGGGTGATCTCATCCTTACACATCAAGAGAGTGCCTTCTACATTCACCCATTAGGCTACATGATCCTCATGGAGGTAGCTATTCTCCTGAGTCATGTACCTAGGATAAACCTAGTTGTTACCTCCTGACCACATGGTCATGTGCATTTAGGGCATGTCAACTCCCAACCCATCGGTCCTATGTACCTCTAATACACCCTACTTGACCCTAGGATTGCATTAGGACTCTACCCTCCCTAAGGCTTTCTTTTGAGATGTCACATCTTTTAAGCACATTATTCTCTTATTTATTTCTTTAACCTAGATTGCCTTCATCTCTCTCTTTCGAGTACACATAATGTAGTGTCGTCCCATCATTGGGCTTGGGCCACCTTCCCTCTAGGGCTTGGTTCCATGTTGGTCTTCTCTCCTGGGCTTGACCTCTATGATCTCTTCCTCCAGGGGCTTGATCCTAAACAACTACATTGTGGATTAGGTCACCTTCCCTCCTGGGCTTGACCATTTCATGACCTTCCCTCCTTGGCCTGGTTCCTACCTGGTCTTCCCTCCTGGACTTGTCCATTTAATGACCTTCCCTCCTGGGCTTGGTCGTCCACTTAGGCCACCTTCCCTCCTGGGCTTGGTGCCTTACTGGTCTTCCCTCCTGGGCTTGAGCAGTTGTGTCACTCAAAGTTGGCATCCTTGGGCTCAAAGAATTTAAGTATTTTCATTTTTTTTAATCTTTAATTCCTCACTCCTCTAGGTGAGGATTAAGGTTATCTCAAATATAAATACATTTATTCACTTACCTTTTAAGGGAAAGTCCTAGCCTAGGGTTCCTTCTTGGCTCATAGGAGGGGGTTAGGCTATCTAGCCACAACCTGATCCCAAGATCTAGGTTTTGCCTCCCTCATAGGTCATCTTCCCACTCTTTGGGTTGACCCACCCCAGGTTGGCACACTAAACCTAAAGGTTTCATACATATCTATTTTTTTATCATTAGGCATAACTTTTATCATTATAACATATCAACCCATGTTTGCTCAATTTATGGGATACCCCCTCAGGGTCTCTGTCTCTTCAGTAAACTTGGGTCACCTTCCCCTCCAGGGGCTTGGTGCTACATCGTCCTTCCACTCCATGGGCTTGGCCACCATCACCAAACTTCTAGAGACAACATAGGAGTTTGAGAAAGTTATATTCAAACTTTACTTTCATTTATATAACTTATTGGGTTCATATATTTCTTAAGATCTCTTACATACAAGTCATGCTCCTCATGCACACATGCATGGGAGACTGGGTCACCTAAACCCATCCCTTTATCTTTCTTATTCTTGATTTCAAATTTCACATGGGTAGTGTCCCATACCACCACACCATGTTCATTATTTAAGATTAAGGTTTTAGGGTTAGGGTTAGGAGCTATACTCTACCTTTTAGAGTTTTTGTGTCCCTAGAATCTCTAGAGTTTTCACACCCTAAACCAAGTCCTTCCTCTATGAAAGGGCTTACTCATACATGTATCTTTCTAGTGTCTACCCTCTCTAGAGGGACCTACACAAAAAGGTTACATCTTTTCATAGTTTACATCTCTTTTAATATATTTTTTTTCAAAGCTTTTAAGCAAAGAGATGAGAAGTAGAAGAAATTGTGAGACGAGGAACCTAATTTTTCTCTGAATATTTCTAAGGATGATTTGAAATTATAAACTATTATGTATTAGTTGATGAATTTGTTCTCTGATACCAAATGTAACGACCCACACTTTTGAGTGTCTAAAATACCTTAAAGTCACAGATCGTTAATCATAAATTCCCGGATTAGATTCATGAAATAACACAAAATAGTAAACAATTTCCATTAATGATCAAATATTTACATGTTTACATAAAAAGATCCTCTAAGGAGTTACATAACTTTTAGAAAGGATTAACTTATACAAGTGTGAAGATATACCATTACGACTAAACCATCAGGAATAACTCTAGTGTCTTCAACATCTTTATCTGTACCCTCATGTAACCAAATTTCTTTCTCTTGCATTTAAGAACATAAACTTATTTCATATTCTAGCCCATATCCGGTCAACTACCTCAAGTGTAATCACTATCCCTCCGGGGCTTGTGTGCATTACCCTTAAGATAAGTCTGACCCAGAGTTCATAAGATTGTTATTTATTTACATGATACTCATAGGAACTTTATAGTTTGCAAGAACTAAATAAACAAGAAAGCAGTTTATTTGTCATTCAATCATATCAAGAATCATCGACAATCTCAGAATTCGATACATGTATTCATAAGTGTAATCGCGTACCTTATGCCATCACAGAAACCATGCAAAACATCATATACTTTAAGAGTGTATCCAAACATCCAAGCAATAGGTTATTCAATCTGAAATATACATACTACATATGTGTCACCATGTATTCACGTTACATTACTCAAATCTAGAGGTGTTCCTAAACTAGGATTTAGGACTATCTCATATTTGGAATAAGTATTAGGGCTACAAACCTTAATTCCATCATATCATGGTTTCTAATATTACTAGTTCAGTTATGTGTATTAGGTAAAACCCTAATCATAAACTTAAGCATATTAGATTACCCGTGACACCTAAATCATATTACTAACATTATGATCATAGCAAGATGTCCATATTGGTTTTAAAACCCTAAATAGCATCAATAAGATTACTAATATGGAATCATCCATTATTCATCACTATCAAGGATTTCTTCATCATATAGGTCTACATCACGTATTAGTTTAACATGAACAAACATAATCAATTAAGCATCAGAATAAGGCAAATCTAGGTTTTCCCTTTTCATTAACACATTAAGACATGTATTGCACATACTTTTGGAACAAGCAGATTAATCAGGTTCTAATAGTATTTTATTTGGATTCCTCTCATTTTTCTGAGAAATTTGATATATATATTTGATATATTCTGAGGATCCTAGAATTTTTTATAAGTTTCAAACTATATATCGTTAATCAGCCAATAGGGGAGTGACAAGTCAACATTTGTTGCCTTTTATCAGTTGACTGAGAACAAGAACGAAAAGACTGATGTGTCCCCATGCGTCATGCATACATGGAGGGGTGTTTTGGTGATTTGGCTGTATTTCTCCCCTCACCTCGCGTCAGGGCCTCCTCCAGCCCTACGCGGTTGGGTGATCCCGCTGCCGCTGATGCTGCAGGCAAGGTCATCGCATGCGCCCTCACCCCCTTCTTAGTCTCCAGGCGTTGACTGTTGGGACTCTTCCCACGTCGCCGCCACCCCAAAGATCCCCTCTTCCTTGTGGGATGCTCTCCTCCTAAGCGGTTGTCGTAGGCACTGCAACCAGTCCTAGCCATCTTGTGGCGTCGCCCCAAAGAGAAATCCAAGGAACCTTCTCCTCAGTCTACTGTGACGGGGTTCAGCTACACCCCTACCACCCCTCCTGTCTCTTCGGCCTGCATCCTTCAAGTGAGACCATGCCATGATCTATCTCTCATGTAGACTGGACCTGCGATGTTGTTGTCAAAGTTGAGAGCAGTTGACTTCAACCGTGGTCCACATACAACACCATCTACTTCCTCTGCCACTCCCAGGTCCTCCTAGTATGAGGTGCCCTTCCTTTCCACATGAATTCAGATATGGATGCTCCATCTTCAGTGTTAAGACCAGTTCTTCCTCCTACCCCGTCCCTCCATCGTTCGGAGTGTTGGATGCTACATCCTCCCCTCCCCATTAGGCCTAAAAGTCCTGATCCCAATGAGAGCCTCTAGGTCTCTCTCTATATATCTATGTACCCAGTGAAAGCCCTAACATAGACTATGATTAAGGAAAAATAGAAAGGAAGAGTATCCACATGGAAAGGTCAACTCCTCCCTATTTGTACATGATTTAGGAGATAACCTCATACCAGAGTCCTCCTTAAACCTATGTTTCCCTATTCCTTCTCAATACGAGGCTATATATTCTCATAAGAGAATAATTACATTTTCCTTCTTTTGGACTCTTTCACTTGCTTCACAGTAATGAACAACATCCTTGGAAAAGATAGTATACTTTATCAAAGATATGAAATACCCAATAGAGTCCTCATGTAGTGATACATATACACATATGTGTTCATGCTTGTCCTTCAAATTTCTACAATTTTCTTCCCATCTATTATTATTATTATTTCCAAGTAAACAAAGGTTGAATCGAGACCATGTTATTGGGTGCATTAAGAGTATGTTGCCACTCTTGTTGAGATAACTACTCCTTTAATTATCCAAAACACCATGTATTTTATTTCCCCTTGGCAACTTGACAATATATCAAAAGCCATTATTATATACTCATGTATGGATTCCTTTTATTTATTTAACTTTCGACAAGCACTCATATCATGAAGTTGATTAATCTTATTATTCCATGAATAATAGCATTGGAGAAACTATTTATCAATTCATCCTTTATATTTCATAAATTCAATTTCACCAAAAATGAAGGATATTACATTAGGCCAAAGTGAACCTCCTTTTTAATTGTAACGTCCTAGGATTTAAGGCCTTGTAAAACATGATCTTAAAAGGAATTATTAGACTACCCATATCACCAAGGTGCACCTCCTTTTTCAGGAGCCCATCACTAAAGAACTCCATAGTTAAGCATGCTCATCTTGTAGTACTAGGATGGGTGACTAGTCGGGTAGTTGACCCCGACTTGCGCATGAGTGTGGACAAAGCGCTCTGTTAAGGCAAGTGGTGCTTTATGGGGCTATTCGTCATTCCTAAAACTTTAATAGAGCCTTGGTCAGTGGGCCCAGGCGTTATAATGGTATTAGAGACAATTCCCCTCTAGTAGGTGGGGCCCACATGGGCATGTGGCATGCCGATCTTTGAGTCGTGTGGTCCATGCAATTTGGAAAGGGCTATCTCAGTTGATGGAGCCACCCATGCACTAGTAGTGTCCAGGCAAGATGGAAAGGGCTATCCTAGTTGATGGACCCACCCTTGTGCTGGTAATCGTGGATGGTAGCTGGGTGTACATGGGTCATTTGGGTCTACACTAAAATGAGGAAAATATTATGAGTCCATATATAGTTGAGCCTTAACCAGGACTTCAAGAGCCTAAGTGGTGGAGATTGTAACGTCCCAAGATTTAAGGCCTTGTATAACATGATCTTAAAAGGAATGATTAGACTACCCATATCACCAAGGTGCCCCTCCTTTTTCGGGAGCCCATCACTATAGAAATCCATAGTTAGGCATGCTCAGGTTGGAGTAGTACTAGGATGGGTGACCAGTCAGGAAGTTGACCCCGATTTGCACATGAGTGTGGACAAAGTGCACAATTAAGGCTAGTGGTCGTATGTGGGGCCATTTATCATTCCTAAAACTCTACTAGAGCCTAGGGAAGTAGGTGTGGGTGTTACAAAAGCCTTATAATATTTTGGATCAAACTTGTCGAGAGAAACTTTCATATTCAAAATGAAACAAGGACATCTGAAAACACAGAAATACTTGATAGAAGGCTTTCTACCACGCCATAGCTCATAGGGGATTTTCTTCAAAGAAGGATGTGTAAAAACCCAGTTTTGCACAAAACATGAGGTACTGACAACTTCGGCCCAAAACATCTTTGGAGTGTCATACTATAAAATCATGGTCCTATCTGTCTCCTGTAGTGACCTATTATTCCTCTCGACAACCCCATTTTGTTGATGTGTTCGAGGTGAATAAAATTTATGTGCATAACCAGATTCTTCAAAAAAATGTTCAAAAAGATCATTTTCAAATTTGCCCCCATGATAACTATTGATGGAAACGATGTGGGTCATTATCAACTCGTTTACAAAAGCTTGAGAAAACATCAAGTGTATCACTCTTGGAAACGAGAAAGAAGGTCCAAGTATATCTAGAAAAATCATCGACAATAATAAGGTAATACTTGGAACTACAAAGAGATTGAGTTCCCATTGGTCCAAATAGATCAATGTGAATAAATTCAAGAGCTCTCTTGGTACTAAGGAATCCTATAGATTTGAAGGAGGACTTCGTTTTCTTTCCTTGGGTACAAGCTAGATTTCACAACCAACTTTTATTTTTTAGGGAACTCTAGGTAGTTGTGTTGGGGTGGCATATGGTTGTGGTGTATCCTATCCGCTTCATGCTCAATTAACCATGATATTGTCATAATAATGTTTTTTGCAACTTTTAGTCCTGATGTAATTTTACGTGGTTAGGCAAGTTCCCCATGGAAGCCAGGTAGGTGATGAATTCATCTTCTTGACCCTGGTACTATGCATGACATATCCGCATTAGTGAGTGTGGAAATACACTGGTTGGCCAGAGTCATTCAATCTCTTATCAGGCACAACTCTCATAATTTTATTTGAGATCAAATTATATGATTTCTCACAAGGCTTAGGGGATAGGTTTTTAAGGAAAGTGGGTTTCCAATCTTGAATTGTTCCCTTCGTAGGAAGGGGTAATAGTTCACCTTTCACAAGAAATATGCACTTTCCAACCTATACTAGGAGATTAAGATGATCATATTGGGAGTGTAGAGGATTAAGTCCTCCATATTTTACAAAAATTCCTTGGATTAATAATGTTCCTTTGATGCTTACAATGTCTTGAGATAAGAATGGTGTAAAGACATGATTTTGTAGGTTTTTGTTGAATGAATTAATACCCCAAAACATCACCATTAAAATGATTAAGTTGAGAACTAGCTTAAATATATGAAGGTTTTAGATGAGAATGAAGAGGACATTCTAGAAAATTAGATTTAATGTTTTTTCCTAAACATCAAACATTTTCCTTTGAGGTGGGATATATTATCATAGGGTATGTACAATTCAGAAGTTTTAAGCAGGAAATTAAATTTTCATGAGTTTTATATATATTAGGGATGTAAATGTGCATAGATCTCCTATTTGGACCCCCCCAATCTTATCATACAGCCTGTCCATAGGATGTTAAAGAGTGATGTTGAGTGAGAATAGGAGAGTAAGAGCTTCAAACTTGTCAAACCTCATTCTGATGTTAGTATCTCCATTGTATAATTAGATGTAGAGGTGGTGGTAGTAATCTTCTTCTTGGTAGACATCCACCTACTTGTCATTTGTATCTAGCATTTGCATCCAGAATAAGACATAAAAGCCACATTCATCGGAGCCAATTACTTATTGAAGGCTCCTGTAGTAGAATTGTGGTTGTTCAAATTTCTTTTCTTCATCAGTGAAGCTTCTTCCATACATCATGATAATCCCAATAATATGAGTATCCACTTGTGTGGCTTTCTGTTCACTATCACTTATCATAATTTATGATAAGTTGTTATATTTGTGTCGAACATGGCGTGTGACAAATTGTATAAGATACTATTTTTTATTTTGTATTGATTGATAGGAGCATCTACTGGCCATCGTGGAGATTAGATACAAATATTATATGCGCAACTCTAGAATTTGGGTATTCTATAAGTCATTGGAGTTTTCCTAATTCCATTTTACAAAATGATGTCCCATACTATCTCATAGAATTCCATGTATACATCATCGAGCTCATTAGCTGGAAGTAATTGGAAGGTTGTTATATTGTTTATTGTCATATAACATCCTATAGTAAGAATGTCATGGATGTCTGGCTATAGGATTCAGACATTGTCTCTATTAAAAATTATTAATAATTAATCATCATTGGGTTCGAGTTCTTTCGTTATTGAAGTTTAGGTCTTCTAACGATAAACAATAGTAAGTGTATTTGTCAAAATTGTCAAATGTGGGTTGTACTTAGATTTGTAGGTGCTAGTTCTAATGTAGCTTCATCTTCATTATGGGCAACATCATCCTTATTAATTTCCACACCCTCTTTTTCCTCTAGTTGAATGATATAGTTTTAAGGTGGGGAAGTGGCTCTTGCAGTTTCATGAGCAATTGCAGGTGTAATAGGGTCTTCTGAGAGGTAATCCTTGGTGTGTTCAAAATTTGGTTCAACATCCATCTATTATGTTGTTGTTTCCTATACATGTGGGTGGTGTGGGATGTTTGATTCTATGGGAGGAGGTATATGCAATCTTATTTGGAAATGAGGAGACACTAAACTAGGTTTGTTGTCTTGTAGTGGAGGGGACACTAGTTCCTTCTATGGTTTTTAATTCTTCCTTCCATGGAGTATGTTTAGGAAAGGGGATGAGTTACTACATTCTCCTTGGTATGTATTCCATGTGTTCATCAGATAAAAATCATCTATCATGAATGTTTTCATGACATATTTTCCTCTCAATGCATGAAAGTCCTCACTAGCTATTTTATCAAGGGGAATTCCTCTATTCAATGCTTCAATGGTCCTAAGAACTATGAAAGTGTTGTCCCCTGAATCAGGAAATTTTCGAAGTCTTTTACAATCGATTTGGAAATATCTCCATTTTGGGCGCTATCACCCATCAGTCCCCTATATGTGGAGTTCAAGGCAAGTCAATATCATGTGGATTGCCCTTGTTTCTACCTATTTAGATATCATCCCTCCACAAGAAAGGTCCTTGGTGGTGCACTTGTAAGGTGTTACCCTCCTGTTAGAAAGATTCATCACGATCAAGAGCCAATGCTTGAAGTCTTTGAAGGGGAGAGATATGAACTTTAGCTACCTTACTCTATGCATTGTATCTTGTATCTCCTATATCAAGGGGGCTAATAATTTTTCACATATAACTGACTAAGAAGATTGGATTGATATTATAGATGTTCCCCACTTTGTCCATGTACATATACTCCACAATTATGGTTCCATAAAGGACTTTTAAGAATACTATCATGATTGATGCCTTGTGTCTAAAGCCTGATCGTAGGTTGTTCCTAGTCAAAGCGTATTTGTTGTTGTTGTAGACGACATCTTCTGTTACAACCCCAATTTTTGGGTTCATTTGGTGAGAAATGTAATTTCTCATATTAAAGATATTTGAAAAAATAATGATATCATTTGTTTTGAATAAATGGATTTTGTTCGCAATAGCCTTGATGATTGTTTTGTGGGCTTTATTGGCTATTGGGCCCAATAACAAGGAAAAGACAAAAGAAACTCCATTATTAAATGAGTAAATAAGAAAATGGAGAAAGGAAAGATGTAGAAACCTCTAGAAGGCAAAGGAATGTTATCCAAAGTTGGATTTCATGCCTCTTGGGTTCCTTGGGTTCCAACGAGTCCAAAGTTGCAAAGATAATTCAACAAGAAAAGAAAAGATCAATTAAGTATTTCTTTATTAAGAAAGAAATTGAAAATAATGGTAAAATGTGGAAAATAAGTGGAAAGAGGTATAATTGAGTTATCCTTGGTGGATTTTTGTATCCAAAGGATTTCTAATATTAAAAGAAATGCCGATAAGGAAAATAAAAAGAAAGATAAAGAGAAATCCTTGAAAAGAGATATTTTAATAAAGAAATAAACATGATTACGAGAAATAATGGACGTATACACATCTAGAAGGATAATGAGTATACATTAAAAAGGCTTTTGAAATATTAGAGTTTCTTGGGTTCCAATGAACCTGAATGGAGAAAACGAAAGAGGAAAGGCAAACAATAACAAAATAAGAAGATAATTTGATAAATCATTAATGACTTTTTGATAATATCAAAAAGAGATGTTATTTTTTTAAGAAAATATATTTTCATGGCCAATAGATTAAAAGCCAAGGCTAGAGATAATGAAAGAGATAATTTTTGTATTTCTAATTATCCAGGAAATAAATAATACCAAAGAGATAAACATGAGAGAGAAGATTACTTATCCTTGAAGGAATAGGGTTCCTTTTGGGAATAGAACTAATTGACACATAGATGGTCATCTTAGGGTGTGGATACCCACCCCTATATAAAGGGTAGAGCCCTGATTCGAGTCCAAGATAGAAAGAGAGAGATCCCACACTCTCCTCCTTGTTCTTTTCATGAAAACCCTAGTCGAGAATAGGGATATATCCTTGGAGCAACAAAGGTTGGTTTTGTAGTCTTGATGGAGGCAGGGAGCTTCCACAACAACCTAAGATGGATCAAATATGACACCTACACCCTTGTCTTCAAGCAACTCTTTCCATAGGACTGCAAGACTGCAGCAACCGTGGAAGCAACCGCGGACAGATTTCACTCAAGAACGTCCTTATTGGCCATGACTTGGAGATGCTTTGCATGCGCCAGGGTAAGGTGGAGGCAACGACACCCTCCCTGGTGGTCGTCGAGGTCAAGAGAGGGAAGGAGGAGCCACGCCCTTGGCCTCTAGGGCGACAACAAGAAGGTGGTGCGAGGTAGAAAAAGGTGATGGGCCATTGGTTGAAGTTGCCCCTCCACGGGCTGAAATGCTGACCACTTAACCAAGGGAAAAAGAGTCATTTAGTTATAATCTCGGCCGAGCTACGTTGCATGACTTAGATGACGTGGCAACCTCCCATTGGTCTGGGTAAGTAAATCCTTGCAAAATTCATATCTAATTAATGATAGCTCAGATAGAAGCACATAATATATGAATTTTGCTCAGAAGAACACAAGGAATGCAATAAAAATATAATTGAATCCTTTTTCTGATTGAAATTTGAAATGTAATGGTATTTATCAACTTTAGTGCTTTAATGATTAAGAAACCCTATTTTGAGATGATTAATGAATTAGTAGGGTTTAATTGATGATTAAAGTTGGTATTACTTTGTTAATAAAAAAAAGATACGTTAAGATAAAAAAAGATGAACTTAGCACGTAATTAGTTTAATTTAGAAGTTCATGTGCATAAATATGCTTTAATGAAACTTGAAACCCTAATGATGGTAATTGTGACTCTTAATGGCTTTAATTGTTTGAATTTATGATTAAAGTTGAGATATGATGGTTCTAATCTATTTCAAGTGTAAAAGTTCCTAATTATGGATAAATACATGTATTGTAATTAGGGTTTTCTAATGAATAAAGATGGAATTAATGATAAATAGAATTCGCATGTGATTTAGATGAACTATAAATTGTTAATCCAGAAGGAACCAAGGATGATAATTAGGCCCAATGATCCTGTTACGAATTAAAAGGATAAATTTTGTAGTTTTAGTATAAAGAGCATAATGGACTTAATTGATGAATAATTGTGCTTTTAATCTGAAATTAAGGTTAAATGTTGTTAAAAGACAACCTTAATATATTTTGTGAAGAATCGATGAGATAATTAGGGTTTGTGAGTAATTGCATAAAATTAGGGTTTAAAAGAGTAAAAATGAATTGAAACCCTAATTGCAATGGAAACCCTAAAATTGAGATAGAAACCCTAGGAAGAGAGCTAGGTTTAATAGATCTTGATGGCGTGATCAATAATAGGAAATTGGATGCATATTTTAGGATCTATTTGTGTGCTTGCTTATTGGATTTCTTGCATTGATTAGATCAATTCTATCTCAAATCAGCCTATCAGGTATGTGGTTAATTATGATTAATCGTATTAGTTTTCCTGAAGGTTTTCTAGATGATTAATCACATTGAATGCAACCTATCAGTTTGCATGTTCATACTTGCAAATTATAAAGTCACTATAATTATCACAATTATAATAGAAGTGTGTATTCTCGCACCTACATGCCACCCTAATGGATGATGGAAAAAGGTCAAGCCCAGGAGGGAAGACCTAGGGGCACCATGAGTGGTGACCCCAGGCACCAAGCTCGCGATTGAGAAGGTGGCCTATGATATTGCATGACTATAGGGCACCATGGAGGGTGACCCGAAGCACCAAGCTCAAGATTGAGAAGGTGGCCTTAAGTTAATGGCAAAAGAGAATCCCTAAAGGGGGTATGGCAGGGTTAGGGAAAAAGTGGTGGAGAATGTCACATTGAAAGCATAAATTGGCTTGTTAATTAACTTGATTGTGATATTTAGATTTTTAGCCATATTTTTTTATATATTGGGTGTCCCCACATACCAGCATATTCCGATATGCTGACCGACATTTTGTTTGTCGGTGTTTTTGGTACAAACTTGAAAAGGACAAACAATAAAGTGGCATATGTGGACTTAATTAAGAATTAAAGTACAAAGGAGGATTAGTTAAAATAGACTCCATATGTGGATAGATGTAGATATCCAAGTTTTCAAAAAGGTATGCAAAAGTTTTATTTTATTACATCCTTTCAGTATAGTTTGGTAGAATTTGATAATTATTATCGATTGTTTGTCGAACCTTTGATCCAAAAATTGGGATAATGATTCTGACCTCTAGGTCTCCCTTAATTGGGGGTTACTGGGAGGCGGGGTCATTACATCTTCCTTTGGCTTGTCATCATCAAGTATATCTGATATGACATGGATGTCAGGGAGTAACATCCCTAAAACTTATGTCGTATCCATGTCCTTCACTTTACATGATAGAGGTGGTTCCATTGCAGGGTTCATTACATCAATGGTGTTGGCCCAGGGAACACTAGATTTCCTAGACTCCTAGGGGCATTATCGAGCATCCAGTTCATGTTCCCCTCATTTGGTTTAGAAATCAACTCCTCTATTTCCACTTCAAAAGGATTTGGGTGAAATCCTCCTATGATTTATTCATCCAACAAAAGATCATTGACAAAGCCTTCATTATTTATTGGAGGTTGTGGAGCCTTGTAATAAAAAAGAGGGTCAAGCCCAATCATTGTGTCCTTGATTGTTCCTGGTGCCTGACGAGCCTTAAACGTGGGTCCAAAAGATGGAGACATGCCTAGGTTATTGGACTTTTATAATTTATAGTACCTAAATGTTTAAGACACCTGCAACTAGCACATGGTTGAAGTAGTTCAGGGTCGAACTTAGGGATAGGAAGAATGGAACTTCAGAATTTGGGTTTCACTTGTCTAAGCACTTCAAAAAAAAGGGGGTGCAAGGAAAGGTTGTATGTCACATAAAAGAATCACAAAGAATCAAATAGAAAATCTTATCTCGAAAAGGATTTATAAGAAAGATTTAAGTTTTGGGTTAAGAGGTTTTTATAAAGGTTTTGTAAAATAGAATATGCGGAGATAAAAAGGTAAAGCACGAAGGAACAAGACTTAGGCATAACAAGAGGTAGCGAAAAACTTCATGTACTCTCTTCTCTCAAAGAGGGTACCTCCAACTACATGCCAATACCCTCTCTCAAGAGTAATGGACATCAGTTGGAGTGGAATGAAAACAGGGGCGGCCCTGATCATGGGCACTATCATACTCCCGGATCAGACTAAACTCTAGAGTTACAACATCCCTCTCTCGAAGGAGTTGAAATGGGAAACACGATTCAATAGCTAGTCAAAACATGATCCAAGCATACAGGCTAGAGTTTAGATGCTATAATGAAATCATCCAACAAAAAGAAACCATACACAGAACAACATATATTAAACTCGACTGATTCCATAAGCATATATATGTAAAGGGTTTAGTTACAATGTGTAATAAACGAAAGTAAATTGTTGTCAAAAGGGAAGATAGGTTTCGGCCCCCATGATATAGGAGGTCGATATACAACAACAAACCCCTAAGGTATCGCTAACCCGATACCGGGGGGGATCTCTACCTGATATGCCTGTGTCAGGTGGCTAGCCTGACGTGGTATTTTGAACGCACTAACAAACTCACTCGAGGTTGAAATCCTCAAGAGTTTACCAAAACCAAAGTGCAATAATACCACCCACAAGCGGACGAGTCTTATTGTAGTATAGTGAAGGATCGAACCCAAAGGACAACATTTTTAAGAATCTTTGTCAGTCTAGTCTAGTTCAAGTTAAGGCTAATCTTTAAAATGATTGGTTGATTTGAGGTTAATTAAACTAATTGTAGGAAAGTAAAAGCTGAATTAAAGCTACATTAAGATCAATGGTATGGAATTGTTGGGATGGTATCAAGTTTCACCACCACTGCTCATGCAAGCACATCAAAACATCAAACATCCAGGCAAGATATAACTATCCAAGTAGAGCTACTGCAAAACCCCCCATACAAGCATTAGGTCTGCGTAAGCATCACCTTCGGTGTCAGATTTCTCATCACCATCCGGATCACATACTTACGGCTCCGAAGATACAACATCCAACTAAGGTTGTGAACCCCCTATACAGGCGTTAGGTTCACAGAAGCATCACCAAAGGCTAGATGGCTCGTCCCCTCGCGGATCATACACTTACAACCTCAAGGAACCCCATTCTATTTCTAGGTTTGGAGTCAACCACTCTAATCGATAAGCAAGTTGTCGATTTATAAAGGAGCAAACATCAACGATTAACAAGAAGATGCAAAATCCAACTAAGGTTGTAAACCCCCTATACAGGTGTTAGGTTCACATAAGCATCATTGAAGGCTAGATACTCGTCCCCTCGCGGATCATACACTTACAAACTCAAGGAATCCCATTCTATTTCTAGTTTGGGAGTCAACCTGTTAAACAACATTCAATCCTACATAAGATATACTCACACATAGGAAGAACAATGATGAAAGCAAGCAACCAAATAAACATCGAACTTACCGATTAGCAACAAAATGAAAAGTTATATATATTTCCATGGATGGTTAATAATATAACATGTTTGCATGGACAGCGGGGCTAGTCCCCGCACCCCAGTGAAAAGGTACTACTCGCTCATGATGTGAGAAATAAGAAGAGTAAGAAAGAGAGAGAAATCTTCCATGGACTCAGTGCAGAAGGTAGTCGCAGCTCGTTGAAGTAGATATGGCCTCCTACGTCGTGTCAGAGTAGATCTGGATGTGGATGGGAGTTGCCAAGACAGACCGGACAATCTCCCTTGCTCCATCTTTCTTCTCTCCTCAGCCTCCTTGGTTGCAACACGGGCAGTAGGTGAAATGAAACTGGCACAGACTGGACTGGTTTCGGATCAGAATTGTATACAGGCATCCTGTCGGTATCCTGTAACCGATGTACAAGTGAGGACCCTTGGGGTCCTATTTATAGGCACATGACTGACCCCAAACGGTCGTGTATTTAAAAGAGACCAAACAGTTTCAGTTAGTTTAGACCAAACGATCTTGAAATATCTCCTCCAAACGGTCTGGAGACCGTTTGCTACAAAACGGTCTGGAGACCATTTGCTACCAAACGATCTGGAGACCGTTTGCTACCAAATGATTTCTCCAAACGGTTTTGGGCAAACGATCGCTCTGTGTGGTCTTCTTCAAACGGTATATAGATAGGGGAAAATGGTTTGTAAACCATTTTCTAGCAAATGGTCTAGAAACCCTTGATAAGCAAACGGTCTTCAGCAGCAGCAGACAGTCAACGCTCCAACCCAACTCAAACGGTCTTGGAGATGGCTGATTCAACGATCTGAAACCCACACAGGGTCCAAATGGTCTCTCGTCGAAGAAGGTCAAACGATCTTGGACATATCATTGGGTTTTTTTGCAACTGGTTCAAATAGTAGATAAATTCATCATCAGCTGGGTCAAATGATCGGTTGGCCCTCTGGTAAAAGAACAATCTTCGTCCTTCATCTGCAAGTGCAACGGCCTTGGGGCGACCCCATTTGGTCTGCAAATCTCCTCCAATCGACCTTGCTTAGGAGATGAAAATGTGTGCTGGTCGGAGGTTGAAGACGACGCACCACGACCGTAGTTAGGCACCATGGTCGTGGTAAAGTTGTTGTCCCACAGCTGTGCCACCTTGCACGGGCGTGGTGGGTGAGAAATTTGGCCCTGGAGGTGTTGAGCCACGGCCTTGGCGTGACACCACAATTGTGGTGAGGTAGCTGCCACATGACTGTGCTGCCTCACACGGGCGTGGTGAGAAAGAGAGAGGGTTGAAGCAGGTAGGGTGCCACAGTCATGGCGAGTGAAAGCTCAAGTCTACCATGGTCGTGGCCACATCACACGGTCGTGGTGATGACAGAAGACCACGACCATTTTGGACCACCACGGCCGTGGTTATGACTTTGCTTCGCGACCTTGAGTTCATGCACTGCTCGATTCCTTGCGGCTGAGTGATGCCTCTAATTGGTCTCTGCTGCTCAAAATGGTCTTGAGACCGCATGGGCTCAAACGGTCTTGAGACCGCATGGGTGGAATTGCTTGGTTAGATATCTTGATCGGAGCCAGGGATGAAGGTGGACCTTGACTACTTGTTTAGCTTTGTCAAAACCTACATTAAATGAACAATGTTTAGTTAAAACCTTGATAATCGAATCAACTAAGTAGTTTTGCACATTATGATTCATATTGAGTGAAATAGTGTGTATAAAGTTGAATTGGTCCCGAAGTAATAATTTAATTTCATGATGAATATACATTCATCAAAATACCCCGAACTTAAATGTTGCTCGTCCTCGAGTAACACAAAATCTGAAACAGTCGCCAAATGGATACTTTCAATTCATGTGATTGCTTCATCTTCACATCAAGAATGTTTTCTTTTTACTCAACATTACTCAGTATCTCAATCTCCTGAGACCACAAAACACATCTTACCATATCTTCGTTCCTGAGTTCATTTTCCAAAATCACTTCCTCCTCACCTTTTCCAACAAAAAGCATGTCAAACAGCATTGTAAGATTTTAGAGACACCCGCAGAACAACAAGTGTGCATTTGATCTGACACTGGTGTTTTCCAGGATAGGGTAGGAAATCATTGTGCCATTAGGTAGAAAAGGGAGTGAAAGGTGGTATGGAAGGAAGAAGTAAATCTCTCCTCTATTTGACTCGAGATTTTTATTTGCATTGCAATTTTATTTATTGCATTTTTTGTGTGTGAATCTCTCCTCTATTCGACTCGAGATTGCATTTCTTTTTGTGTGCACTTTGGCATATTTGTGTTTGCAAATCTCTCCTCTATTCGACTCGAGATTGCATTTTTGGTGGTATGCCCCTATTTATTTGCAAGGGGTATGGAAGAAGCAGATAGAGAGGGAAGTGGCGTGCCACCCCGAACTTAGGGTTTGGCACTTTTTGGCTATTTCGTTTCTTTTTTATGAATGGAGGGGTACGAAGATGATAGAAGAGGTGTAGAAGAGAGTTCATATTAGAATGCAACTTGATTTACAATTCAATGCATCAGGTTGTTCTCTTTAACAAACTCTGCTCAAATAATGACTTGATGAGGATCCGGTTTGGATTCCATGCTATTGTTCCACAAATCAGTTAGGAAGCACGACATGTTTGATCCCTATCAGTTCGACAGACACCTATCATCTTTGCTAAAGTATCACGATGTTAGGAATCATAGGCTTCACAAGATGATTTCAATCAAAGGGCCTGTTTCAAAAAGTGGTCCTTTTGAGGATTTACTTTGAATAGGGGGGATATAATGATTCAGAATGCATAGCAGGTTAGTTAGTGACTTTTAATGAAACCAGGAAGTGTCAAAAAGTGTCAAAAATTCATCAAGTATCTGTTCAATTTCTTTGAAAAACATTAAAGAATTGTGAAAATTTTGAAATTTGTTGATCAAGAATGTGATAGTGAAAACTTAAGTATGAAAAGGATGGGTGTAGGTGGAAAGTGAGGTATGTACCACCCACCCTCCACCCTAAACTTAGAGATTTACTCATCCCGAGCAAACCATAAATCCAAGATGGAGGGGAAAATTCATGCCAGAATGACCACCATGTGTGGTTGTGTTCCGATCAGCGTGAATCCTTTTATCTAAAAATCTCAAAGGTAAAGAGCAATTAGATCTTAAACTAGCATCTTGCGATGTGAATTTTATTTAATGAAGAATTAACTAGAATGTAAAAAATAAAATTTAAGAAATATAATGACTTTAAAAGAAAAGTAAAACAAATTTATTGATCGGATTGCCTCTAGACGAGCGTCGTTGCTTTATGTCGATGGCTCGACTGAATTTTTTAGCTTCATGGTGGATCTTTAGGATTGGTGAGTTCCATCATTGTTTCAGCACCTATGTCAATCAAGGTGAAATATCTCTTTAAGCGGTGACCATTTGCCATAAATTTGCCTAACGTTTCACTCCATAAAGAGAAAGAACCATGTGGGGAAATTCTTTTGACAATGTAAGGTCTAGACCAGCGAGAACGGAGTTTTCCTGGAAATAACTTCAACCTTGAGTTGAATAGGAGAACTTGGTCTCCTATTTGTATGTCTTTTCTTTTTAGATGTCCATCGTGCCAAAGTTTTGTGCATTCTTTATAGATTCGTGCTTTCTCATAAGCTGTCATCCTGAGTTCATCCAGCTCTTGGAGTTGCAGAATCCTGGCTTGGTCAGCTTCTTTCATATCAAAGTTCAGTTCTTTAATTTCCCACCATGCCTTGTATTCCAGTTCTACTGGAAGGTGACAAGTCTTTCGATATATTAATTGAAAAGGTGTAGTCCCGAGGGGAGTTTTATAAGCAGTTCGATAGGCCCATAAGGCATCGTTGATTTTTGTTGGCCAATCCTTTCGATTGCGTCCTACAGTTTTTTCCAGAATAGCCTTTAGCTAACGGTTAGAGACCTCTACCTGTCCACTTGTTTGTGGATGGTAAGGTGAGGCTACCTTGTGTGTTACACCGTATTTTCTCAGTAATTCTTCAAATCTTCTTTTAAGGAAGTGGGACCCTCCGTCAGATATTATGGTTCGTGGCACTCCAAAACGGGGGAAAATAATATCTTTGAATAATTTGATGATGGGTTTGGAATTACTAGTGATGGTTGGTATAGCTTCAACCCATTTTGAGACGTAGTCTACCACTACTAGGTTGTATGAAAATCCATGAGAAGAGGGGAATGGACCCATGTAGTCCACCCCCCAAACATCGAATATCTCTACTTCTTGTCATAGATTCAACGACATCTCATCTCTCTTTGTTATATTACCTATTCTTTGGCATTTGTCGCATGATAGGACAAAATCATAGGAATCTTTGGATATGGTTGGCCAGAAGAACCCACATTGCAAAACCTTTAAAGTAGTCTTTTTAGAGCTCATATGTCCTGCCACTGGTCCTGAGTGACATTGTTCCAAAATAAGTTGAGCCACTTATTCAGAGATACATCATCTATACAGACCATCGACACCTAGTTTAAAAAGATATGGCTCATCCCACTGATATTGCTTCACATCATGCATGAACTTCTTCAGGGCATTCCCGATGCATTGAGGATGGATAACCCCAGTAGCAAGGTAGTTCACAAAATCCGAGTACCATGGTATAGCTTCTAAGGCCTTCATTAGTTGATCATCTGGCAGGGAATCATTGATCAGAATCTTCTCAATATCCAGAGTGTGGATGCGACTGAGGTGGTCTGCTACAACATTCTTTGTACCCTTTTTATCTCTTATCTCTAAATCAAATTCTTGTAACACGAGGATTCATCTAATCAACCTAGTTTTTGCATCTTTCTTTGCCTGAAGGTAACGAATGGCAACATGGTCAGTGTAGACAATAACTTTTGAACCAATTAGGTAGGATCTAAATTTGTCAAAGGCATACACGACTGCTAGAAATTCTTTCTCAATAGTTGCATAATTCCTCTAGGCTTCATCGAGAGTTTTGGATGCATAATAGATCACATAGTGTTTCTTCTCTATATATTGCCCTAAAATAGTGCCCAAAACATAATCACTGGCATCGCACATAATTTCAAAAGGATGGTCCCTGTCGAGAGCTCTAATGATGGGAGTGGTTGTAAGGGCTTGCTTCAGTGTGTTGAAGCTTTTGACACATTCTTCATTGAAATTGAAATCAATATCTTTTAGTAATAGGTTCGTCATTGGCTTCGTTATCTTCGAAAAATCCTTTATGAATCTTCTATAAAATCTGGCATGACCAAGGAAAGCATGAACTTCTTTTACATTTGTGGGAATAGCCAGTTTAGAAATCACTTCAATCTTGGCTTTATCTACTTCAATTCCTCTATTGTTGACCCTATGGCCCAGGACAATGCCTTCTTTTACCATAAAATGACATTTTTCCCAATTTAGCACAAGATGCACTTCTTCTCAACGTTTGAGGACCAGGGAGAGGTTCTTTAGACAAGAATCGAATGAATCTCTCTAAACAGAAAAATCATCCATGAAAACCTCCATAATTGTTTTAGTAAGACCAGCGAATATGGCAGCCATGCAACGTTGGAAAGTTGCGGGTGCATTATAGAGACCAAACGACATTCTTTTAAATGCATATGTTCTGAATGGGAAGTTAAAGGTTGTTTTCTCTTGGTCATCTGGATGTATGGGTATTTGACAGAATCCAAAGTAACCATCAAGATAACAGAAATATTCTTGATGAGCCAACCTTTCTAGGACTTGATCAAGGAAGGGCATTGGAAAATGATCTTTTCGAGTTGCCTTGTTCAATTTTCTATAATCTATGCACATCCTCCACCCTGTGACTGTTCTAGTGAGGATGAGTTAATTGTTTTAATTCCATATAATAGTTGGTCTACCTTTCTTCGGGACAACATGCACTGGGCTCACCCATGGCGAATCGGATATCAGATAGATTATTCCAGCTGTGAGAAATTGAATGACCTCACTACGGACCACTTCCATCATATTTGGGTTCAATTTCCATTGATGCTCAATAGTAGGTTTGTGATCTTCCATCATAGGGATCTTGTGCATACAAAGCGCTTGACTGACCCCAATGAGGTCACTCATTTTATAACCGATGGCTTTCTTGCTTTCCCTCAATTCCTTCAGAAGTTTCTCTTCCTGTTCAGCTGTTAGATTGAAATTTATAATAACTGGACAAACCTTGAGATCATCTAAAAACATGTACTTCAGTCCTTTGGGCAGGGGCTTCATTTCGGGAGCCTCTAATTTTTTGCTTGTTTCTTCTGTAGTTTCAATAGCCTTGAGTTCTTCACTATTGGCTCCAACATATTCTTTAGCAGAGTCGAGGGATTCGATGCAATCCTTTACTCATTCGTCGATTGGTTCATCCACTGATGGGTTTGTTAGAGAAATTTCCAAGGGATCATTTGATTCATGATGCTCTTGAGTCAGAAGTGACATTTGCTCAATGCAGTCAATCAGATAGACTTCTTCCTGCATACTTGGTCTTCTCATACTTTCAAAAACCTTAAATTCGAGAGTTTCTTTTCCTAATCTGAGTAGTAAGGTACCAACTTCAACATCAATCAGGGCTCTTGCAGTGGCGAGGAATGGACGACCAAAAATGAGAGGATATCTGGCATCTTCTTTTATATCCATAATGACGAAGTCGCATGGAACATATGTCTCCTTGCTTGCCTTGACCGGGACATCTTTGAGGATTCCTAACGGACATTTTATCAAATTGTCTGCAAGCTGTATAGTCATGCCAGTAGGAAGCAATTCTACAAACCCTAATATTTTGCACAGGCTAAGTGGCATAATAGAGATGCTTGCACTGAGATCTGCAAATCCTTTCTTGCATGATGAGTCACCAATGTGACATGAGATTCCAAATGATCCCAGGTCTTTTTGTTTCATGGGCATCTTGCTCAATATGATATTCGATGTAGTTGTCACCAATTTTACTGTCTCATATTCCTCAGTTATATACTTCTTGGTTAGGAGTGACTTTAGGTACTTAGTCCAGGCTGGTATCTCAGCCAGAACATCTAAGAAGGGTATATCAACATGAAGTTTCTTCACAACCTCTTTAAACTTATTGAATCTAGTATCGAGCTTGGTTTTCCTTAGACGGGCTGGGAAGGGTATACGAGGCTTATATACAGGAATATCAGGTTCTGGTGTTTCTGTTTCTTCATCATTAGATTTCTCAGGACTTCCCTTATCTATCTTATCATCTTTTGATTGAGACTCTAGTGTTGTTGAGTTTTGGACCATCATAGGTTCATCTTCATCTGTAATAACCATAGGTGTCTTTACTAGGGGATCTAAATAGTCTTTTCCTGACCTGGTTGTGACTACCTTCAACTGTTCAGGATGCTTGGGATTGTTATTGGGTTGGCCAGCAAAGACCCCAGTAGGTGGCTTTATGCTAGCTGCAAGTTGAGCTAGTTGAGATTCAATAGCTTTCTGCTGAGCTTGTTGGTTGGCTATCATAGTTTGCTGAGTTTGCAACAGTTTTTCAATGGCTGATAGCTTTTCATCAGAAGAGATGGGTCCTACTTGCTGTCCTTGTTGTTGGTTAAGATTCTGATACTGAGAGTTGTTTTGATAATTATTGTAGTTCCTATTCTGAATGTTCCCCTTGAAATTTCCTTGATTCCAAAAATTATGTTGTTGATTATACTAGAATCCTGGTGGGCCTCTTGGTTGATTGTTTGAACCAAATTGATGCGAGTTTACTGCTCCAGAGGGGTTTCCATATTGAAAACCTAGGTGATTCCTATTCTGATTCGGATTGTAATAACTTTGCCCAGGAATAGTGTTGATGGCATTAAGATTTTCCATCTGACCATTATCTCCTTGTCCACATACATTGCTCAGTACAATGTCATAGAGAACATTGCATGATAAAGTGGAATGATTAGTGCTCCGACATGCTTCACAGAATAGGGAAGTGGACTTGACTTGTTTCGGTTGCTGAGTGGGTGAACGTCCTCTTCCAATAGCAGCTAGAGATGATTCAATATGGTCTTTCTTGGCAACTAAGATCTTCAAGGTTTCAGCGATAGACTTATACTCGGGAGTAGCTTCGGCCATAGCTACTTTCAAGACTCCTTTACCTACAGATTTACCCCAATTGGCTTGATTTTCTGCTCCCAGGGTGACGACTCTCCATGCGCTGTCATAACTTTGACGCATGAAGTTTCCTCCAGACGAGGAATCTAGAAACCTCTTAATATCATCATCCACACCCCTACAGAAAATTTTGATGAGTTGATTCTTAGGAATTTTGTGGTGTGGACACTTGCATAGAAGCTCTTTGTACGTATCCCATGCTTCAGTGAGAGTTTCTCCAGGGACTTGAGAGAAATTTGTTATCTGGCCCCTGATTTCATATGTGAGAGATGGAGGATATAACTTTTCTAGAAACACATTTTGGAGTTGTTCCTAGGTGGTGATGGGTATTTCATTTTGCAATGAATTGTACCAACTTATGGCTCTATCAGTAAGGGAATACTTGAAGAGACGGAGTCTAATGGCATCATCAGTGACTCCATTTTGCTTTGTCATAGCACATAGATCGATGAATCTCAGAAGATGTTCTTGGCTGTCCTCTGCTTGTTTGCCATAGAAAGGGCTATTTTGAAGCAATGTGATCCAATGTGCCCGAATCTCAAAATTGGCAGCATTGATGGGGGGGTTGTACTGGATGATGAACATTCACAACTTTCGGGATTGAGAACTCTCTAAGATCCTTTTGTAGTTCAGCTTCTTGCACTGCTGCTTGTGCTGCTAGGATTTCCTGCTGAACTGCAACCCTGACTTCTTGCATGAGCCTCTCTCTTTGTGCATTGATGGCTTGGGCCACCCTTCGGGCTACCTCTTCTTCTTGAGCCATCCATGCTTGATTGTCTCTGATCTGACGATGGAAAGATCTGTCTATCTCGGGATCAAAGCTTGATGTGAGTCTGGGGTTGTCTGAATGGTGCATACACTATGCCTTGGGTTGTACCTAAAAATAGAAAGATTTTGAAAATGAGATCCATAAAGTAGAGTAAAATTCAAGTAGATGATCGATTGTTTCAAAAGAAAAAGCAAAAAACTAGATTAGTCTTAAAAGAACTAGATTTGACTGACTGATTCCGTTGTCCCCGGCAACGGTGCCAGAATTTGACGTGGTATTTTGAACGCACTAACAAACTCACTCGAGGTTGAAATCCTCAATCTTTTACCAAAACCAAAGTGCAATAATACCACCCACAAGCGTACGAGTGTTATCTCAGTATAGTTAAGGATCGAACCCAAAGGACAACGCTTTTAAGAATCTTTGTCAGTCTAGTCTAGTTCAAGTTAAGGCTAATATTTAAAACGATTGGTTGATTTGAGGTTAATTAAACTAATTGTAGGAAAGTAAAAGCTGAATTAAAGCTAGATTAAGATCAATGGTATGGAATTGTTGGGATGGTATCAGGTTTCACCACAATGCTCATGCAAGCACATCAAAACATCAAACATCCAGGCAAGATATAACTATCCAAGTAGAGCTGCTGCAAAACCCCCCATACAGGTGTTAGGTCCGCGTAAGCATCACCTTTGGCGTCAGATTTCTCATCACCATTCGGATCACATACTTACGGCTCCAAAGATACAACATCCAACTAAGGTTGTAAACCCCCTATATAGGTGTTAGGTTCACAGAAGTGTCACCGAAGGCTAGATGGCTCGTCCCTTCGTGAATCATACACTTACGCCCTCAAGGAACCCCATTCTATTTCTAGGTTGGGTGTCAACCGTGCTAATCGATAAGCAAGCAGCTGATTTATAAACAAGCAAACATCGATGATTAACAAGAAGATACAAAATCCAAATAAGGCTGTGAACCCCCTATACAGGCGTTAGGTTTACAAAAGCATTATCGAAGGCTAGATGGCTCGTCCCCTCGCGGATCATACACTTACGACCTCAAGGAATCCCATTCTATTTCTAGTTTGCGAGTCAAATTGTTAAACGACATTCAATCCTACATAAGATATACTCACACATAGGAAGAACAATGATGAAAGCAAGCAAATAAACAAACAGTGAACTTAGCGATTAGAAACAAAATGAAAAGTTATATACATTGCCATGGACAGTTAATAATATAACATGTTTGAATGGGCAGCACGGCTAGTCCCCGCACCCCAGCGAAAAGGTACTACTCGCTCATGATGTGAGAAACAAGAAGAGTGAGAAAGAGAGAGAAATCTGTCATGGACTCGGTGCATAAGGTAGTCATAGCTCGGTGAAGTAGATACGGCCTCCTAAGTCATGTCGGAGCAGATCTGGATGCGAACGGGAGTTGCCAAGACAGACCAAACAGTCCCCCTTGCTCCGCCTGTCTTCTCTCCTCAGCCTCCTTGGTTGCAACACGGGAAATAGGTGAAATGAAACTGGTACGGACTGGACTGGTTTCGGATCGGATCTGTATACAGGCAGCCTGTCGGTGTCTCAGAACCATGCCCCAACCGTTTCAGAGGCCGAAGAAGGTGTGGAGAGAAGAACGGAGCCCAGAAGCATGCCCCAGCCATTCCGGAGGCCGAAGAAGACGTTCTCCACCGCTGAAAGGTTGTAGATCACGTATTCCACACCGAGGAACGCTTGGATCTCCTCCGTTTAGGGGTTTCATTTCTTATTCACGTTTTTCTCCATGTGTCCCTTTTTCTCTATCATGTTTTGCTTTGAAATGAACATGCGGGGCTAATCCCCTTTGTCTTTAGGACTGGGAGTAGCCCGGGGAAGCATTGTATGACGTTTTTACCATAGTAATTCATCATTTATCTCTTAACTCCGTGGTATGAATTCATTTTCTCAATTATATTGTTATGCTTGATCACCATAATAATAATTTAATGCCCTTAATTTCTTTGAAAGAATAATTAACGGTTGAAAAGAGACGAAGTTCACATTAATTAACAAATCCCTTGAACAAGGTGGTGTAAGGTTAATGGTGGATACCCAGAGGTCGATTCTAATGCACCTAGTTTAGGGAATAGGTTACTACGATGGTGGAACCGAGATAGACATAGGTAGTACATTGTACCACGACAGTGGGCAATTCTGACTACAGGCCACTACCCGGAAAGAGAGATAAATCTGAGTAGCTATATAGAAATTAATACAATGATAACCCGCGGTGAAACCGCAATCCTAAAGATCTCCACTTGAATTGATTAAACTAAACCTTTAATTGATTGTTGTGTTTTGTTTTATTTCCTTTTCTTTTAATTTTACAACAACTTCCAACTTTTTAACTGGTCTAGCTGATTGTGAGTAGTTAGTAGTAGTCTCCAATAATTCAGTGTCCCTGAGTTTGACTCGGGCCTCACAAAGGCCTATATTACATTGACACGTACACTTGCGTTCTACGCACGGAAAATTCATGTCAAAGAGCATGCTTCGGGTTGTTGAAACTCTTGACACATTCTTCGTCAAAATGGAAATCAACATCCTTTAGCAACAAATTCGTCATCGGCTTGGTTATCTTGGAGAAATCCTTTATAAATCATTTGTAAAAGCATGCATGATCAAGGAACATGTGAACCTCTCTTACATTTATCGGATAGCGAGTTTTGAAATCACGTCGATTTTCACTCTATCTACTTTGATACCTCAGTTGCTGACTCTATGACCCAAGACAATGCCTTCCTTTACCATAAAGTGAAACTTCTCCCAATTCAACACAAGATATGCTTCTTCACACTATTTAAGGACAAGGGAGAGGTTTTTCAGGCACGAGTCGTATGAATCTCCATATACAGGAAAATCATTCATAAAAACTTCCATGATAGTTTTAGTGAGACCAGCGAATATAGCCACCATACAACACTAGAAAGTTGCAGGCGCATTGCGGAGGCCAAATGACATCCTTCTAAAGGCATACGTTCCAAATGGGCAAGTAACAGTTGTTTTCTCTTGGTCATCTGGATGTATAGGAATTTGATAGAATCCAGAGTAACCATCGAGATAGTAGAAATATTCTTGGTGAGCCAACTGCTCTATGACCTGATCAAGAAAAGGCATTAGGAAATGATCCTTACATGTCTCCTTGTTCAACTTCCTATAATCGATACACATCCTCCACCTGGTGACTGTTCGAGTGGGTATGAGTTCATTATCTTCATTCTGTATCACAATAGTTTCACCCTTCTTTGGGACAACATGCACAAGACTCACCCATGGTGAATCGGAGATCGAATAGATAATACATGTTGTGAGCAACTTAATAACTTCAAGTGGGACAAATTCTTTCATATTCGGATTAACACTACTACAGAAGTGCCTTTTAGGGTCGGTTGTTTAACCCCCTTTGGCGTCGGTTTCTGAACGACGCCTATGTGGGCGCCGCTAAAAGGTTGGACACTTCAGCGTCGGTTAAAAAATCGACGCCTATTTAACATAAAGGCGTCGGTTTATTATAAAACACCGACGCCAAAAGGGTTCGCGCCATAGAAAATAGCGTCATCTAGGACGCTTTCTGCGTCGGTTATATACTAAACAACCAACGCAGAAAAGTGTCCTAGATGACTCCCATTTCCTGTAGCGCGAACACTTTTGGCGTCGGTGTTCCACAAAAAACCGACGCTGTAAGTCTGTGCTGACGGTTATCGGTAAATAACCGACGCCTATATCTATTTTTTTTTTATAAATCTGTTTGCAGGCCTGCTGTGGCTGGTCAGCAGGATGAGAACCTGCAGTTCAGTTTTCTGAACTGCAGGTTTACGACATCCATTGATATCAGCCTACAAACATGCCACAAACCTGCAAAATTAACATAAAAAGATTCACACAAGTAGATACATTCAGACATCAATTCAATTGTCACGTTCACACATATAGAATCATTCAAATACATGTTTTAACATTCAGAAACATTCATTTACAAAGTATCATTCATCATCACTATCAACATCCCAATTATATCTTACAGTTGCCACTGTTTGTACAACTATTGCCCATTCTTCTCTTACTTCATTTAATGCTTCCCTCGTATATGGAGCATGTACATTTTTTAAGTGTTTGCCTATAGTGTGGTCAGTTTTAAACACCTGCAAAGAGAATGATGTATATATATAAGTAATAATATAAAAATAAGATTGATATATTTCATACTAACTAATGAGACTATATATAATACCTCATGTATGGTATCGATGTCCAATGCGGCATGTTTGATAATCATCTGCATAAATCGCATCACATAGTATGTGCATGCCCAGCCATTGTCTTGTGTAGCGCACTATAAATTGAAACATACAAATTAATACAACTAAGCACAATTCACATCAATAATATATACATTGGAGTCGGGGAGTCGAGAACTTACTTTTACATTCTCCCAAGACAATGGCTGGTTCTTTTTCCTTGGGACCTTTCCTCCAGCATTTTTGAATGCATCTAAACCCCTACATGTTAATATAACACACTTAAGTTGCATAAGTAAATAGTAATGTAATAAAAGATGTTAACGGATATAAAAAATGAAATATTTCTCACCAGAATAATGCCATTCTCATTACGTGTCCAATTTTAGTGTTTAATGTACTTCCTGCGGGATCTAGATAATAAACAGTGAACGTCCCGGGGACAATAACTAGTAACTCCCAATGTCTACCACTAGAGGTAAAAAGTTAGCAATTAATAACTCAAAATGCAAAATAATAATGGAATTTTCTTAAGTCCAAATTATAAATAAAGCAAACTTACTTGACATTGAATGGAGCTATTATTATCGTCTTCATTTGATGACCAAAAATTGTAAAAGCATCTATACAGTATTGTTGAACACTATCAGGGTCTTTAGCTACCATACTAATCAATGATGGAATCAAAAATCCCACATGATCATATGCAAATTGTTTGCAATGATCTTCGATTAAGTAGCTGCAAAACATATAGACGTATGCATTAATATATAAGAAACTAGATCACCGGATCTTACACAAGGTATATGGATGTATAAACAAGATCTCACCTTATCCATGTCTCTATCATTGATGTATTCAACCAATCATACATAAACAGCTCAATAATATCTTGTATAAATAAAGAGCTGTCGTATGATTGACCTGCATAATCTGCATCTAAAGAAACAATTATAGGGCAAAGTATATTATGTGCCCGTAGCCAACATGCCATTCCCCTACAAGCAGGACCTAACGGGTATTGTAGGTCAGTTGGAACCCAAGTTGGTAATGCGGGAATTGGAGGTGGAGGCCTAGGTGCTCCTGGTGTCTTCTTTTTAACCTGTATATATAATTTCAGATCAGTTGACATCATATATACACATTAACAGTCTAAATCAATGTAAATTTATCTTACAATTTCAGTCGTGTAGAGGACATCTGCTTTGGGCCACAATATGACCCCGCTTTCTGCCTCACCAAGTGTATCAATATCTGGGTGGGCATATGGAAACTCAACTTCCCTCCAATCGGGTAATACATGTATCGGGCTCACACGAATGTAGCCCTGCGGCATTGGAGTCCCATGAAACGTTGCCCCAGGAAGAGACTGGTAAGCTTGCGCCTCTGCAACAACATAGTTTTCCATTCTTAAGCGGCATGGCTTCAATGCCTACAAATTTACGTAAAGAATGTTATACATATATACATATCATCTTGAAAACATATCATCTTGAAAAGACTAGCTACAATGTCATAAACAATACTTACAACAGACGTGTTAGGCGATGGGTCTCCAGGATTACTTGCAGTCTGTGCACCAGGAGAAGAGTGGGTCGGCATAGGCTGATTGGAAGCCTGAGATGCCTGCCACCGCAGCAATTCTTCCTTGACCTTCTCAGCAACCACATCGTTGAGCTTCTTAGCAACTATATCCTCGACTCTCTTATTCTCCTATACATGGATAAAACAAATATAAGCTTTTTATTAATGAATTTCCTTTTGCAGTAACATTATAAAAATAGAATATGTTACCTCTTCTTGAGAAAGTCCCGCTCTGGGTTTGCGCTGGGATGGCCCAAAGAATGCTTTGATGCCCACACCAGCGCCGGCACCTCTAACACGTCCAGGATGCTCTGGGTTACCCAGAGCAACTGTCAATTCATCCCTTGTGCCCTGAGGGATGAACGTGCCTTGTTTCCTCTGCTCGTGCAGCTCCCGCTAATCACCATAAACAAAAATTGGTAAGTTAACACCACAAATAATCAATATTCAAATGATTGCTCTAAGAGTTGTATTTTACCATTTTTGCAGCCGCCTCAGCAGTTTCAGGCTTCTTTATTTCACCCTTCTTGTTTTTCCTGCCAGCTATCCAGATATCATGGCGAGGGAAGGATGTGGCCGCAAACTCCTGAGTAGTCGCAGACTCCTGAGTAGCCGCAGACTCCGCCTGTAGTCTTTGGCGAACGCTTCCATAGCCTTTTGGACCCATAGTATGGTCATGTACATTCAGTGCACGCCTTGCTTTTTGTGCGTCACTGAGGGCCTAGTTAGTATGCACATTTATAATTAGGTTAGTAGCACTAAATGTTAATCTTGAATAGGTGAATACAATGTATATTAATTAAAATGGGAGTGACGCCTAATACCTTGAATTCTTCAGATTTTCTTGAAGCAACAAAATTGTCCCAATCTTCTTTGTCCAAGAAGTTCCATTGTTCAAGGGCTGACTTCTTCTTCTTATCACCCTGTCTTATGTATTCTCTGTTCAGATTTGTCCTGTAATTCCTAAGCATCTTTCCAGCGCGTTGCATCACACTTTTATGATGCAACATCTCATCCAATGCAAACAGATTCTGTAAAATAGAAATGTTATTAACTAGTACCAAAAATATAATTGCAAATAATAGAATTTGTAATCTACAAAATAGAATTGCAAATAATAATAACTCACGCATAAATCTTTCCATATCAAGTCTTTCTTCGCCTGAGGAACTTTATGCCAATTATCATACTTAACACCACAATGGCTTCGAGTGACAACCCCAAGATAGTTTATAAAATTATTGCGGTTCACTCCAATTGCATTCCCTCCATTATCAAACTCCACAACCAATTTGGATCCACTGCCACTCAGCGCAAGTAACTTTTTCAACAGAGTGATACCCCTTTTCTTGTTAAGTTTTTGTTGCTGCGCATCAAGTTGCTCAATTGCTTCAGTGGGTAGCTGTGCATCATCAACCTAAAATTTGACAAAAATAAACACACCGAATTAAGCCAATATAGAAATACAGGATATATGACATAACTAGAAGATAATGAATTTTATAGAAATACGGGATATGTTTTTAGAACTTACATTGGTATCCTCGCCATGCTCGTCATGGACAGCATGCTCATCATGGACTTCATGCTCATCATGGACATCATTCTCATCATGGTGAGCCATCTGAAAATTTCATTAAAAAGGAAAACATTTAGCATTTGTATCAACTAGAATAAGGAAAACATTTAGCATTTGTATAAACATACATGTCTCTAAAATTGTGATCTTTTATCAATTAGCAATCCTTCAATGTACAAGTAATATAAAAAACAATGATTGTTCACATTCTAGGCCAACAAACACATGTGATGTCATTCTTATATATAATAAATGTGTACCACCTATCCCATCCTTGAACACCTAATCTCACTAGTAAGTGTATAATGTGTATTGGGTTTTCAAGAAAATTTCGGCAGCATTTCCCCGCTGTTCTCTAAGTACATATGTACTTAGAGAACAAACGGGGAAATGCTACCAAAATTTTCTCGAAAACTCAATACACATTATACACTTACATCCTAAGTGAGATTAGGTGTTCAAGAACAGTCCCAAACCGGGGACTATCCAAGATTTACTCCTAATGAGTAAATCTTGGATGGGTTTCTAGGCCAACAAACACAATAATAGATATCTACAATGCAGCCGGACTCCATACAAACAGTATATAATTTAGTGATTGTTCATTCTAATTTATATCAATGTACAAGTAATATAAAAAACAATGATTGTTCACATTCTAGGCCAACAAACACATGTGATGTCATTCTTATATATAATAAATGTGTACCACCTATCCCATCCTTGAACACCTAATCTCACTAGTAAGTGTATAATGTGTATTGTGTTTTCAAGAAAATTTCAGCAGCATTTCCCCGCTGTTCTCTAAGTACATATGTACTTAGAGAACAAACGGGGAAATGCTACCAAAATTTTCTCGAAAACTCAATACACATTATACACTTACATCCTAAGTGAGATTAGGTGTTCAAGAACAGTCCCAAACCGGGGACTATCCAAGATTTACTCCTAATGAGTAAATCTTGGACGGGTTTCTAGGCCAACAAACACAATAATAGATATCTACAATGAAGCCGGACTCCATACAAACAGTATATAATTTAGTGATTGTTCATTCTAATTTATATCAATGTACAAGTAATATAAAAAACAATGATTGTTCACATTCTAGGCCAACAAACACATGTGATGTCATTCTTATATATAATAAATGTGTACCACCTATCCCATCCTTGAACACCTAATCTCACTAGTAAGTGTATAATGTGTATTGGGTTTTCAAGAAAATTTCGGCAGCATTTCCCCGATGTTCTCTAAGTACATATGTACTTAGAGAACAAACGGGGAAATGCTACCAAAATTTTCTCGAAAACTCAATACACATTATACACTTACATCCTAAGTGAGATTAGGTGTTCAAGAACAGTCCCAAACCGGGGACTATCCAAGATTTACTCCTAATGAGTAAATCTTGGACGGGTTTCTAGGCCAACAAATAATGTGTTGTCATTCTTATACCTAAAATCCTAGTTCTTCAAATTAGGGTGATTATTGATGTCTTTAAAAGCATGATTGGCAATTTAGGGAAAAGTTCATCATTTAAATTCCAAGCATTCACATGTGTGCATTACAGTTCATCATTAAGCAAGAAGGGTGATTAGGATTCTCAATATACTCAACAATAAAATAAGTTAAACATGTGTGCATTACAGTTCATCATTTACATTCCAAACATGTCACATGTGTGCATTACAGTTCATCATCAAGATATCTATAACTTACTTAAACATTCAATTATGAAGTAAATATACACTTAATTAAGAATAGCATGACACACAAAGTTGCAGTCAACATCATTATGTTTTGTTCTATCATGGACTATCAGATTGGTATATCACATATGTATCAGTACATTATTAAATAAACACAATCAGTAAATAACTTTTAGCAAAAAATCCACTAGACGTGCAGCCTAGACGTGCCCTGGCGCCGCCCAAGCATCTGCCCAGAGGCCTATCTAGGCAGGGCACCTGGGCTTGGGACCCTAGGCGTGCCCTGGCACCTACTTAGGCGCTGCCTGCGTGAGTTCTAGGTTGGCGGCGGCAGAGAAAAGCAAGGCAGAGGACAAAAAAGGTGGTGAAGGTTTGTGGGTTACCTTGCACGAGGACAGCACGAGTAAAGCTGCTTCTACCGGCGGGGGCGGAGGTGACGACGACAGCACCGTAGCTGCTTCTACTGGCGGCGACGACTAGAGGAGAGCAGGGGCGGTGGGCAACGACCGGCGGCGACGAGCGGACAGCAGCAGTAGCAGGGGCGGCGGAGAAGAAGGGCGCCGGAGAAGAAGGACGCCGGAGATGGGGCGCCGGAGAGAAGCGCCGGAGAGCAGCAGCAGCAGAGAAGCGCCGGAAAATCGCCGCAACAGGGAAAATCGCCGCAATAGGGTAGCAATGAAACAGAAGAAAGGGGAAGAGTCGGGCGATCGCGGGGGGTTATAAGTTCCCAAATAGCGTCGGTTGTTTACAACAACCGACGCCTAAACATCTTTAGCGTCAGTTGGTTGAAACAACCGACGTCCAATTGGATGATATTTTCATGGAAATTTTTGGCGGGAACCACCTTCAGCGTCGGTTAGAGAGGGATAACTGACGCTGAAAATGACACTATTTTTTTTATCGAAAAATGGATTTCGCGGGCGACTTTAAGCGTCGGTTGTTTATAAAAAACCGACGCTTAATACAAAGCGGTACCCGTGTCTGGCTGGTCTTCGAATATAGATGTCAGGTTTATTAAACAACCGACGCCTTATATGTTAGGCGTCGGTTTTCCTTAATAACCGACGCCCAGAAAAGCGACACTGAATGCTATTTCTGTAGTAGTGTAAGCTTGCTTTGGTGTTCAACAGTCAGCTTGTGGTCCTCGTCCATGGGGATTTTGTGCATGCACAACGCTTGACTGACCCCAGTGAGATCACTCATCTTGTAGCTGATGGCTTTTCTTCCTTCCTTTAATTTTGTCAGGAGTTTATCTTCTTATTATGTCGTTAGATCTGAATTTATGATGAATGGGCAGACCTTGAGGTCATCTAGAAACACATACTTCAGTCCCATAGGTAGGGGTTTCATTTTAGGAGATTTTGGTTTCTTGCACGGTTCTTGAGTAACATTTACAACCTTCAGTTCCTCAAATTTGTCTTCAAGATCTTCTTCAGTAGTGTCAAGGTGGAGAACACAATTTTTCACTAGTATGTCAATTGAACTATCTACATTTGGATTAGTCAGATCCATTCCTAAAGGATCTTCTTATTCATAATCCTCTTGCATGTGGAGTGACATATTCTTTATGCAATTAATCAAACAGACTTCTTCTTGCATGCTTGGTTTGTCGCATACTTTCAAAAACTTTTAACTTGAGAGTTTCTTTACCTAGTTGAAGGGGAAAGGTTCCTACTTCAACATCAATCATAGCTCTTGCAGTGGAAAGGAACAGATGGCATAAGATGGGAGGGTATCTGGCGTCTTCTTTTATGTCCATGATGACAAAGTCACACAGAACATAAGAGTCTTTGCCTACCTTGACAGGGAAATCTTCAATGATTCCCAAGGGAAGCAACATAGAGTTATCTGCAAGCTGTATGGTCATGTCGGCCGAGAGAAGCTTAGAAAATCGTAGCCTTTTGCAAAGGCTATGTGGCATGATGGAGATGCTAGCACCAAGATCGTCCAATCCCTTCTTACATGAGGAATCACTGATATGGCAAGAGATCCCAAAAGATCCTGGATCTTTATGCTTCTTTGGCATATTGCTCTGAATAATGTCAAAAGTTGTTTTTGCTAACTTGACTATCTCATATTCTCCAGTTATATATTTTCTTGTCAGGAGTGACTTCAAATATTTCATCCAGGCCAGTATCTCTGCCAGTGCATTTTGTTTAACAATTAACATGTGTATTCTTGTTTGTTTTGTCTTGAAATCTTTTCAAATTATGCAATGCTTATACATATACGTATCTTTCTACTCCATACTCAACACCTCGTGTGTTGACCCATTTCTTGTATTTTGTTTTTAGGTTCAGAGATGTCCAGAAGGTTGATGGGATCGGTGAGCTATGCTAGGTGTACTTGTTGTAAGATCAAGATTTAGTGCACATGAATGGCTTGTACCTTGACTCTGGAAATATGTAACTGAATGCATGAATATAATGCATTTTGTATAATTTATACTTTTTGAATGTTGAGACTGTGTTGGTGCCTTTATCTTGATATTTGTTCATGTGTGCTAAGCTTTATGCTTCCACATGTTGCCTTTGGTATACGTTTGGTTCATGGGACTGGGATTTTGGTGTTGGGTTTTAGGTGAGACAGAGAAGGCAGCGGAAACAAAAATTTTCTCCCCAAACCCATACCGAGGAAACGCGTCAACGTCTATATAATAGGAAAGGATGGTTTGCGGAATCATACCTTGTCCCGAGGCTTGCTCGGCGACAATACCTCGCGCAATGCGCGGTCTTCAACTCCGGACTTCGACGGTGTCTGTGCAGCTCCTGGTCGCACCGGGACTGACAACTCCTACTCGAACCGGACTGTCGGATGACAGTTGTGTTGGTATGTATGCCCTGAGAGACAATCATGGGATGATTGGTGGGATACATTAAGATTGATTTGATAAACATCAAAGGAAAGCTTCCAATTCTTTCTGGTTCAGTCATATGAGATAGGGATAGAACAGATTGAATGTCTAGAGAATGACAGTACTCAATGACGTATGCCTTTAGGTTCATGACCTGAACGATGAGATCATACGGATGCTAAGAGTTTGTACATTCTTGTTATGTCCCTAGTCAGATGACATTGTGGAAGGTAGATAGACAACAATGACACACAAGACTAGATTGTGGTGTTGGTTGATGACAGAATCTCATTAGTCATGATATAGAGATATCAAACCAAACACATAGGTACTTTTTAGAGAACAAGTGTACCGGACAGACCCACCGTGAGTTTGACACATGGAACCATGAGATGGTAGTCACAGTCAGTACTCACAATGATGGTGGTGAGTGTGATTCTTAGACCTGAAATCACTGCACTCAACACATGTCGTTGGGCACACTTTGACATCATCAAACGCAGTCCTGAAACATGGGTTGTTATAAAGGTGATGATTGGGTGGCTTTGACACATGGGGCTTTTGAGGGGTGAGTGATAGATATGGGATTTGTCCCTCCTGAGGGAGTTTGATATCCATGGCCACTTGATGAGTAGGATTGAGAAAGGCGTGCACGCATGTGTGAATCAGTATATGATACTGATGTCATACATATCTCTTCCAATCTACTCTGAGATCAAGGAAGTGAATGAACGTTGATAGGATGACTGTTCCATGCTTCGAGTTCATTCGGGATATCAGTGAAAAAGGAATTATACATTCGCTGTAACACCATTCACGGATTGTAGGATGAAAGTTGTTCTCCAACTTTCTACTTTCACTTGGGTAGCACTGATGTGTGACTAGGCACCGCTCTTTGCTTGTGAAGTCATAAGTGTTATGGACTTTCACTGCCAACGTGAAATGGACCTGCAGGGTCACACACATAGGATTTAACCTGGAAGAGGAGTTTTGTCCACAAAGCAATGTTTAGATTGATTACTAAAGGAGTTTAGTAGTTCAATTAAACACTCAATCAGTCGATAGCTCAATATCATATGGTTCAAGGTGTTGGACGCATTGATTGGAGTATCGGATTGATTGAAATCGCAATTGACTGATTTTGCCCAACCTGTGCTCCCAACCGATCGGTTCATGTGATGAACCGGTCGGCTGAGGTTGTTGAACCGGTCGGCTGGAGTGTCCAGGCCGATCGGCTCATGCCCAGGTTGAAACGACCGGTTCAAGGGTTGAACTGATCCGCTCAACTGGTGCAACGGACCAGTTGGGAAAGTCATGTCGGCAAGGATTTTCCTTTGGTTTCAAATTGCCCAATTCGATTGGGAATAACATTGGTATTCGATACCAATTGGGAAAGAAACAAGGAAAGTCTTTTTGAGCCGGATTAAGACCATGAACTCATCGGTTCAGGGCACCAACCGATTGGTTGGAGTGCCCCAAACGATCGGCTCAGGTCCAACCGATCGGCTCAATGGCCGAACCGATCGGTTCAGTTGTGAACCGATCATTTGAAGTTGCGAACTGGTTGCTTTTTGTGGAAAATTCTCGAACCCTTCTACTCCTGCTTTAGTCCCGCATTGCCCGGGATGGAGAACCCTGTCCCATTACTCTCCTATATATATAGGGGGTATTGGGGGCTTCTCAAGGTACAGCTCAGTGCAACCAGTTGCTCTGCAAGTTGTCGTTCTCTCTGGTTTTGGTAACCGTGAGAGAGCCCGAGCAAGTGCTTCCCGCAAAAGAGAGGTGCAGCAAGGGAAGACAACTGCAGTTGCAACAGGTGGCAGGAGAGCGTGTTGGCGACTAGTACGTCAACAGGAGGGTGCGCTCCTTCCACTTCCTTGTGGGACAAGGAAAGTGGAGTTCCAGGTGGTCCGTGTGGACTACTACAGAGGTGGGAGGACACTGCCGCTTAGGAGGACAACTGTCATCCGACAGTCCGGTTCGAGTAGGAGTTGTCAGTCCCGGTACGACCAGGAGCTGCACAGACACCGTCGAAGTCCGGAGTTGAAGACCGCGCATTGCATGAGGTATTGTCGCCGAGCAAGCCTCGGGACAAGGTATGATTCCGCAAACCATCCTTTCCTATTATATAGACGTTGACGCATTTCCTCGATATGGGTTGGGGAGAAATTTTTTGTTTCCGCTGCCTTCTCTGTCTCCCCTAAAACCCAACAGTGGTATCAGAGCCACGTCAGCTGTTCTATATTTTAGGAATATCGATATGATCGATTTTGGTTTGTCGCCTTTATTTATTGCATACGATGCAAATAATATCGGCTTTATGCATGTCCAATCCTAAATCCACAAATCCCTAATTACATATATGATATGTATTATTAATGCACTCGATACGCGTCGCCCTTAAACGAGTTTTGTGGTGGATGTGTGTAGCGTGATTATGGCCTATAAACCCCTATCTGTGTGTGGTTGTTTGTGGTTGCTTGCATCTCGGTCTGCGCACCGATCTTCCCTCTTTTATTCCTGATGTAACTCGAAATAATTCGAGATTCTTTCCTACCTTTGCTCCCCCCCGAATGTAACTCGGGGTTTCCTTTTTAAAAGCAATGTAATAAATAGGATAGATTTTTATTTCCTGTTATGTCAAAGACCGGCGGACATCAGGACGACTGCTCAGACGATCGGTTCAAGGAGTGAACTGATCGGTTGACGTTCTAGACGGTCGGTTCAAGGAGTGAACCGATTGGTTGATGACCAGTTCGAGGAGTGAGACGAGCGGGTGGCGGACATGACGAGATGCACGATGACCAGGCGAACCGATCGGTTGGAGGAGCCAACCGATCGGCTGGTGGCACCCAGACGACCGACTGGAGAGTACAGATCATTCATATGATGAGTTGATCAACTCGGATGGCAAGGCACAGATGTTCATCTTGTACAGGTTGCATGTGATGTAGACCTAGATGACCGTGATTCCTCTTGGCTCGAGGAATCACATTAGGATGGCCATAATTATCGCTTTTTATTGTTTGTGCATGTTTTTTTGGGATATAGCATGTATGTGATACGTACTATGTATTGTGGTGATTGGATATGTATATGTATATAAAACCAAATCCCTTATTAAATATTAAGTTTTAGATGCCTTCCAAATGCGACACACGTGAAAAACTTGTTCGACCAAGTGTGGGCACGCCCTAGCGTGGTGCACCGTCTACCTCGTGGAAGCGTGAAGGATGAATGTGTGGGTCTACCCTAGCAGGGTGCATGTTCATCGTGTTTGCTTTGGGTCGGACTTAACAAGGTGATCTAGATGGGATCTAGTACCTTGAGGCATGGAGATGATCATTGCAAAGAGTTGTATTTGACATCTTATCAAGAGTTGCATATGATGCAATTGGAAAAAGTTGCCTACCTGAGAGATCTATGTTGTGGGTGACAGCCCTAGCTGGTCCATGGCTTAGAGGATTTCAGGATCTTGCCCACTAGAAGGTTGTACGCTGCAATCTTCCGAATTGATGGTGAGGGCTATCAATTTGAAGTAAAATAGTGGGAGCGATAATTAATTAAAGGCCTAATTATATCGTCAAACTTTCAAATCAATCAAATAAGTCAAAAATGAGTTTTGGACTAAAATTGCATATTTTCCTTTTGTAGTTCAAATGGCAACAAACAACAACAACTTTTCTTTGCGATCGGTCCTTGATAAGGACAAGCTAAATGGGACAAACTTCCACGACTGGTATCGGACATTGAGAATTGTTCTCACTCAAGAGCGTAAGCTCTATGTCCTGGATACTCCGATTCCAGAGGAACCCGCTCCTAATGCACCAAGGACAGAAAGGGATGCTTACAAGAAGCATTCTGATGATGCCATTGATGCAAAGTGCTTGATGCTATGTTCAATGAACCATGAGTTGCAGAGGAAACATGAGAACATGGGTGTCATAGAGATGATTATGCATCTCAGGAACATGTATGAAGATCAGGCACGACAAGAGAGGTACAATGTTTCTAGGGCGCTGTTCAAGTGTGTCATGACAGAAGGAGATCCAGTTGGTCCTCACACACTCAAGATGATTGGGTATGTGGAGAACCTGCAGAGACTGGGATTTCCACTGAGCCAAGAGTTGGCTACTGACGTGATACTGCAATCGTTGCTAGAATCTTACAGTCAGTTTGTGATGAACTACAACATGAACAACTTTGATAGGCCACTGTCAGAGTTGTTGGGCATGTTGAGGACAGCCGAGTTACAGATGAAGAAGGACAAGCCTAAGTCCGTGATGGTGATCATGAGCAAGAAAGGCAAGTCTAAGCGCAAGGGCAAGGGCAAAGCTAAGAAAGGTTCTGAAGCTAGCCAGGAGTCCAAGCCATCTTCAGCTCTCAAGGCCAAGGGAGGCGTGACCAAGAAAGGAAATTGCCACCATTGTCAAAAACCAGGACATTGGAAAAGGAATTGTCCTCTCTACCTGGAAGAACAAAAGAAGAAGGAGGCGACTGAAACCTCTACTTAAAGGTGTCATGAAAGTAAACTTATAACACTTTTGAGATATATGATATCAAGATGTAAAGTGTAAAGCATTCTTACTTGGGGCAAGTGTTGCCTTTATAGATAGGAATACTTTAGTTTATTTTTAGCCAATAAGGCATGTAATACAGTTATGAACTGTTATTTCATACTTTCCAATAGATAGAAACACTTTATTTTTGCATATTGTATGACAATGATGGCAATTAATAAAGAGATGTTTCAATTTATAAAGATGTGATCTTTGTGGCAATGCCTTATTTATCTTGTGATATTTGATATGCATAAGATAAGATGATACCTAAAAGTTATAGATAACTCAAACAATTTAATTAGCATTAATCATGAGAAATTCATTTCTAGTTTCCAAATGATGGATAAATCTAGACTCTTTTGGTTATAGAACCAGTAAGAGACATGGATATCTTGGACATGATTAATCAATCTTCACTAATGTAGTGGGAGAGTGATTATCCTATTAGGTATAATACATGTGATGTATTTACATACCTATTGGAATAAATGCTAATACTTCAAATGGTGTTTAGAGAAATACCAATATGAATATCTTGAAGTGTTCAAGATTATCATAAATGAAGTACAAATTTGGTAAAGTATTAATTCTTGATGAGATCAAGGAATGAAATACTTGGACCAAATGTTTGAGATCCTTATGAGTGATTATGATAGTGTATCATAGTGAACTCATGATTAAGGCATGGAGATGTCTGAATCAAGAAGGAATCATACTCTAAGGAGTTAGAGAATGATTATCAAATAACTGAATTCTTCTTAATAAAAGAATACCCCACACTAATAAAAGAAATTAAGAATCACAAGGGTTGTGAGTTCTTATATCTTTAACAGATACACCTCAATTATCTATGTGATGAGTTGTTCATGTGATGAGTCAACTATCAAGATGAATATGAGGAACTGAATCTTGAGTTATGGTTTATAACCTTTACATCCTAAATGACATCCATGTGAACCATAAGGTATGACCTTGATGGTAGCACTCATTGGATCATATCCATAAGTGCAGATGAGTCTTAAGTGTTAAGACACAAGGATAACATTTTGAGAAGGATGATGCTTGTTTATTGCAACTTAATGGCTAAGACATTTGGCATATGGATACTAAAACCACATTCCTATGAGGAATAAAACCAGGATGTGTACGTGACACATCCTATAAGGTTTATGAATCCACTAATGCAAATGAAGTCTATAAGTTACAATGGACTAATCAATGTGATTGATTGAGTACAAGCAACTCAAAATTGGATCTTTATTTTGATGATATAGTCAAAGGGTTTGACTGATATTTCAAAGATAAAGAAGGGATCTGTGATTTAGTGGGAGTGTGTTCACATTCCACATATTGATGTGAAATGGAAATGTTCTAGATTGGAAATCCTAATTTTGAAATTATCTTTAAGGAAGATAGAGATGTTTCCTATGTGATAGGAATAGAGATCTATAGAGATAGTTCTCGAAAATCTCTTGACCTGGAAAGAGAGAGCATACATTGGCAATCTGTACTAAAGTGTTCAGTATGCACAGATTCAGTGGGAGAAAACTTGTCCATGTTACATGGAGTTAGTATCCCAAGGCCAAGTGACCAATTCTTATGAAGAATGGGAACACTAAGAATAGATATGGATCTATCATGTATGTAATCATCCCATTATCTTGTATGTATGACATGGCAAGAATAAAAATGCATTCATCATCTTGTATGTAGGACATGGCAATATGATGTGCTCATCCTGATAACTCGTATGTGGGACATGATGAGTGGATGTCTGTCTGCTTTCCAGTAAGGGTTACTGGAATACCATGAGAACTTGATAAGTACTTGGGAAGTACTAGTTCTATGGAGATAAGGAAGAGTTTGATGTAAAGAGTTACATTGATGCGAACTTCCAAAAGGACAGAAAATTAGTCGCAAAATATACATAGGATGTATAAAAGTAAAAGTTTGTTGATAATTGGAAGTGTTCCAATAAAGCCATTTAAAAGGGAAAAAGCCGAGTATCTATGTGTTAGTGAACAGCAGTGGATACTATATGGATCTGAAAAGTTCATAAGATGAACTTACATTCCACTCATTGATGACAAGTCTGGAATCCTTGATCATGCAATGTGGCTAAAAGTTAGCAAATGGAATACAAGATCGCATATTACGGCAACTCCATCTCATACGTATGACGTACAGTGAAGAGATGTGAGACATGCAATTCGTACAGACTTTGGCAAGGTGTTGCCATTACTCACTATGTTGGCACTAGAGCGCAGTAACATGTGGGACATGTTTGAAGATCACTATGAATATGATTCATGGGTGATTGGCTCGCAGTGCAAGTGGGAGTCTGTTGGTATGTATGCCCTGAGAGCCAATCATGGGATGATTGGTGGGATACATTAAGATTGATTTGATAAACATCAAAGGCAAGCTTCCAATTCTTTCTGGTTCAGTCATATGAGATAGTGATAGAACAGATTGAATGTCTAGAGAATGACAGTACTCAATGACGTATGCCTTCAGGTTCATGACCTGAACGATGAGATCATACGGATGCTAAGAGTTTGTACATTCTTGTTATGTCCCTAGTCGGATGTCATTGTGGAAGGTAGATAGACAACAATGACACACAAGACTAGATTGTGGTGTTGGTTGATGACAGAATCTCATTAGTCATGATATAGAGATATCAAACCAAACACATAGGTACTTGTTAGAGAACAAGTGTACCAGACAGACCCACCGTGAGTTTGACACATGGAACCATGAAATGGTAGTCACAGTTAGTACTCACAATGATGGTGGTGAGTGTGATTCTTAGACCTGAAATCACTGCACTCAACACATGTCGTTGGGCACACTTTGACATCATCAAACGCAGTCCTGAAACACAGGTTGTTATGAAGGTGATGATTGGGTGGCTTTGACACATGGGGCTTTTGAGGGGTGAGTGATAGATATGGGATTTGTCCCTCCTGAGGGAGTTTGATATCCATGGCCACTTGATGAGTAGGATTGAGAAAGGCGTGCATGCATGTGTGAATCAGTATATGATACTGATGTCATACATATTTGTTCCAGTCTACTCTGAGATCAAGGAAGTGAATGAACGTGGACAGGATGACTGTTCCATGCCTCGAGTTCATTCGGGATATCAGTGAAAAAGGAATTATACATTTGTTGTAACACCATTCACGGATTGTAGGATGAAAGTTGTTCTCCAACTTTCTACTTTCACTTGGGTAGCACTGATATGTGACTAGGCACCGCTCTTTGCTTGTGAAGTCATAAGTGTTATGGACTTTCACTGCCAACGAGAAATGGACCTGCAGGGTCACACACATAGGATTTAACCTGGAAGAGGAGTTTTGTCCACAAAGCAATGTTTAGATTGATTACTTAAGGAGTTTAGTAGTTCAATTAAACACTCAATCAGTCGATAGCTCAATATCGTATGGTTCAAGGTGTTGGACGCATTGATTGGAGTATCGGATTGATTGAAATCGCAATTGACTGATTTTGCCCAACCTGTGCTCCCAACCGATCGGTTCATGTGATGAACCGGTCGGCTGAGGTTGCTGAACCGGTCGGCTGGAGTGTCCAGGCCGATCGGCTCATGCCCAGGTTGAAACGACCGGTTCAAGGGTTGAACCGATCCGCTCAACTGGTGCAACGGACCAGTTGGGAAAGTCATGTCGGCAAGGATTTTCCTTTGGTTTCAAATTGCCCAATTCGATTGGGAATAACATTGGTATTCGATACCAATTGGGAAAGAAACAAGGAAAGTCTTTTTGAGCCGGATTAAGACCATGAACCGATCGGTTCAGGGCACCAACCGATCGGTTGGAGTGCCCCAAACGATCGGCTCAGGTCCAACTGATCGGCTCAATGGCCGAACCGATCGGTTCAGTTGTGAACCGATCATTTGAAGTTGCGAACTGGTTGCTTTTTGTGGAAAATTCTCGAACCCTTCTACTCCTGCTTTAGTCCTGCATTGCCCGGGATGGAGAACCCTGTCCCATGACTCTCCTATATATAGGGGGTATTGGGGGCTTCTCAAGGTACAGCTCAGTGCAACCAGTTGCTCTGCAAGTTGTCATTCTCTCTGGTTTTGGTAACCGTGAGAGAGCCCGAGCAAGTGCTTCCCGCAAAAGGGAGGTGCAGCAAGGGAAGACAACTACAGTTGCAACAGGAGGCAGGAGAGCGTGTTGGCGACTAGTACGTCAACAGGAGGGTGCGACTCCTTCCACTTCCTTGTGGGACAAGGAAAGTGGAGTTTCAGGTGGTCCGTGTGGACTACTACAGAGGCGGGAGGACACTGCCGCTTAGGAGGACAACTGTCATCCGACAGTCCGGTTCGAGTAGGAGTTGTCAGTCCCGGTGCGACCAGGAGCTGCACAGACACCGTCGAAGTCCGATGTTGAAGACCGCACATTGTGCGAGGTATTGTCGCCGAGCAAGCCTCGGGACAAGGTATGATTCCGCAAACCATCCTTTCCTATTATATAGACGTTGACGCGTTTCCTCGGTATGGGTTGGGGAGAAATTTTTTGTTTCCGCTGCCTTCTCTGTCTCCCCTAAAACCCAACAAGTTGTCCTCCTAAGTGGCAGTGTCCTCCCGCCTCCGTAGTAGTCCACACGGACCACCTGGAACTCCACTCTCCTTTTCCCACAAGGAAGTGGAAGGAGTCGCACCCTCCTATTGACGTACTACTCGCCAACACGCTCTCCTGCCTCCTGTTGCAACTGCAGTTGTCCTTCCCTTGTTGCACCTCCCTTTTGCGGGAAGCACTTGCTCGGGCTCTCTCACGGTTACCAAAACCAGAGAGAACGACAACTTGTAGAGTAACTGGTTGCACTGAGTTGTACTTTGAGAAGCCCCCCAATACCCTTATATATATAGGAGAGTCATGGGACAGGGTTCTCCATCCCGGGCTATGTGGGACTAAAGCAGGAGTAGAAGGGTTCGAGAATTTTCCACAAAAAGCAACCGGTTCGCAACTTGAAATGATCGGTTCACAACTGAACCGATCGGTTCGGCCATTGAGCCGATCGGTTGGACCTGAGCCGATCGTTTGGGGCACTCCGACCGATCAGTTGGTGCCCTAAACCGATCGGTTCATGGTCCTAATCCGGCTCAAAAAGACTTTCCTTGTTTCTTTCCCAATTGGTATCGAATACCAATGTTATTCCTAATCGAATTGGGCAATTTGAAACCAAAGGAAAATCCTTGCCGACATGACTTTCCCAACTGGTCGGTTGCAACAGTTGAGCCGATCGGTTCAACCCTTGAACCGGTCGTTTCAACCTGGGCATGAGCCGATCGGCCTGGACACTCCAGCCGACCGGTTCAGCAACCTCAGCCGACCGGTTCATCACATGAGCCGATCGGTTGGGAGCACAGGTTGGGCAAAATCAGTCAATTGCGATTTCAATCAATCTGATACTCCAATATATGCGTCCAACACCTTGAACCATACGATATTGAGCTATCGACTGATTGAGTGTTAAATTGAACTACTAAACTCCTTTAGTAATCAATCTAAACATTGCTTTGTGAACAAAACTCCTCTTCCAGGTTAAATCCTATGTGTGTGACCCTGTAGGTCCATTTCACGTTGGCAGTGAAAGTCCATAACACTTATGACTTCACAAGCAAAGAGCGGTGCCTAGTCACACATCAGTGCTACCCAAGTGAAAGTAGAAAGTTGGAGAACAACTTTCATCCTACAATCCGTGAATGGTGTTACATCGAATGTATAATTCCTTTGTCACTGATATCCCGAATGAGCTCGAGGCATGGAACAGTCATCCTGTCAACGTTCATTCACTTCCTTGATCTCAGAGTAGACTGGAAGAGATATGTATGACATCAGTATCACATACTGATTCACACATGCGTGCACGCCTTTCTCAATCCTACTCATCAAGTGGCCATGGATATCAAACTCCCTCAGGAGGGACAAATCCCATATCTATCACTCACCCCTCAAAAGCCCCATGTGTCAAAGCCACCCAATCATCACCTTTATAACAACCCATGTTTCAGGACTGCGTTTGATGATGTCAAAGTGTGCCCAACGACATGTGTTCAGTGCAGTGATTTCAGGTCTAAGAATCACACTCACCACCATCACTGTGAGTACTGACTGTGACTACCATCTCATGGTTCCATGTGTCAAACTCACGGTGGGTCTGTCCGGTATCTTGTTCTCTAACAAGTACCTATGTGTTTGGTTTGATATCTCTATATCATGACTAATGAGATTCTGTCATCAACCAACACCACAATCTAGTCTTGTGTGTCATTGTTGTCTATCTACCTTCCACAATGACATCCGACTAGGGACATAACAAGAATGTACAAACTCTTAGCATCCGTATGATCTCATCGTTCAGGTCCTCAACCTGAAAGCATACGTCATTGAGTACTGTCATTCTCTAGACATTCAATCTGTTCTATCACTATCTCATATGAATGAACCAGAATGAATTGGAAGCTTGCCTTTGATGTTTATCAAATCAATCTTAATGTATCCCACCAATCATCATATGATTGGCTCTCAGGGCATACATACCAACATTTGGTTCATTGACACTTGACATGGTTGGAAGCTGCCAATGGGAAGAATAGGGTCGACCTCCAATTTCTTATCTCCTCAATTTTGATTGTTAGGAATCCCTTGGATAACATAAAGTTTACAAAAGTACTTCCACAAACATGAAGAATTCATTAAACTTCCTTATCTAATGAGGGCCACCCTGAGAAATAAAGACAACTAGAAATTTAGTTTTGAAGATGGGACTGATTTTGGTGACCAAACTGAGGCTTCCACTGTAGGGTAGCACCACCTCCCCCTCCCTCTATCTCCACTCATATGGACTACAAAAGGACTATGCCAAACGTACAACATCTCTATAGGTTTGTCCAACATTGTCTTAATTAGTAGAACACCTGATTGAACCAGCTGGGCTAGAAGTACAATGATATTCATTCCATGATCTAGACCATGGATATGGGGCACATCTCTCAAGGTCACTTTGTCATTCCTCTTTCACCTCCACCATAGCCACCACATGAGGTGACATGCACTAATATTGCTGATGATGATCACACATTGAGCTAGTTTTCAATGACTGGGCATGGGGGACTGACCCTTCTCTCTAATCCAGCTAGGGCAGGTACCCCCATTACAAACCACTTGAGTTTGATTTATGTAGTGAGGACACTGTAAATGTCAATCTTGGGGGGAGCAACTACCCGGTATTGTAGTTTTAGTTTCTTTTTGTCATCTTTTTCTTAGATTTCATTTTAAGTTTCTATTTTAGACTGTGCAAATCTAGTAAGATATGAGGCCCATTTATGCTGACTTGTTTGTCCAAATTTGTATTGAGAAATATCAATTGAAGTAAAATTGTACCAGCCATGTATCAATTAAAAGAAATCTTATTCCAACAAGTTTTACTTCAACTTATTGTGTTTAGCTTGCATGTTCACCTTTCACACTCTTTCTTATATAACAAATATAATGGCTAAAATATTCTTGACTAGTCAACATTACAAGCTCGTTTAGCCTTCTAGATGTCATTTAGAAATTTTTGGTGTGATTTCAACCATAAGCTTAATGAATTTTTTCAATAAATGAATGAGTACATGTAGATATACAATATAGCTAATTTTTCTATTTTTGGGGAAAAATTTGAATTTAAGGCCTCATGTTTCTCAAGAAGAACCCAACATAGTCTTGACTATATTGGCTTATTCATAAAAAAATCACATTTATCCCCATGATAGATGGCTAAACTACCACGTAACATGCTAGACTAGTGTGAGATGGATAAATGTTACATCCTAAAAGAGGGTATGTCACCACAACTTACATTCCATGTCTGAAAGTCTATATTAGATGTCAAGTGATAGAACCCATACCTCATCTATTAATCTTGTTCTAAAGAGGAAGGAGAGTGTCACTCAACTGTTATTGTATGTTTGGATTTCATGTCTTACATCCTTAATTATTGATAGGATCATGTTTCATATTCACTATTTATTTGGATTGTTGATCTAGGTTCTACTTAATGTTATTATGATGATTCTCCCATTTGGATTTTAACAATTTTGTTGAATTAATACCCATATCATAGGTATATAAGTTGATCTCATGCCTAATAGAAATAACCCTTGATTATGGTGAATTGTATTGATATAGTTTTTCTATTTCACTTTATTGACCCTTGTGCTTGACATTTTTTTCAATTGTGTTTCCTTGTTCTTTTTCCTTTAGGACAAGTAACAATTCAAGCAAAGGGGGATTTGATGTTCATAATATATAGAACTTTTGGCCACTTTTGGCTGCATTTTCAATCTGCTTTACACCTCATTTTTCCTCTAATCATAATATATTTCCCACTTTATAGTTTTCTTTAGTCATTTCATGTTTGTGATCACAAGTATATGACAAGGAAATGTGGTTAATATGATCAAAATTTGACCTTAATTAGATTCCCCAAGTGATTGCACATTTAGTAGAAAATTTATCAAGTTTCTAAAAGAAACATCTGGTGTCAATTGATCAACATATCATGTCCATTGTAGATATATAATGTCCATCCCTGATGAGCAACAACATAGTGTGTTTGTCAAATGGCACGACATGTCCCTTCATTCAAAGAATTTGCCAAAGTCCCTGCGTGACAACAACCATGACATGTTGTTATTAGTACAAGGCATGTTCACTAGGTCTAGAGTTGTCAGATCGACAATGAATAGTTGAAAAATGGCATGTCATCCAAATAAAATGTCATGCATCCTTCGACTTTGGCTATTTCACCTTTAGTTATTTAGAGCAACAAGTTCTGTCACTTCACAGGAGGGTGATTTTGTACATTCTGTACATTTTGAGGCTATTTTGGATGGTTGTTACTCATCATTTGAAGGTTTTTTTGACCACAGAGTAGAGCATAGGAGGGTGATTTTGGAGAATACGAGGCATTTCTCATGAGAGAATCTCATCTCCTCTTGATTTCTCATCATAGATTGCAGCAAGGATGTCCACTCTCCATTCCAACACCTCAATAGAGAAGGTTTATGGAGTAGAAGCATAAGCAAGGATGAAATTCTATACTCAAATTGGATTTCTTACTTGTTCTTTTTCTTTCATGGATTTCTTTTCTCTTTGCCTTCTTAATCATTCTTAGCTTCACAATCCACCACCAGTAGTTGTAATGTACTGCCATGTGCGAGTAGAAATACTATCTTGGGCATGGAAGAGTAACTCCCCTGCCATAACATAAGTGAACTCGAATTTCATGTTTAATACTAGTTGTCTACTTTACTAAGATTGCATCAATGTCTTAATTTACTTGCTTGCTTGATTGGACATATAGTTTGCTTGTATTATGCTTCTTATGTGATCTGGGAAGATGTATTTAGAAGTATAATGTATTTATAAGTATACATATGTGATATTGGAAACATTTCCTTGACCATAGGAGTGGCTAAGAATGTGTTGAGGAGTTAAGGCTTGTAGTTAAAAAAAAACATATGCATAGGCGTTCTATGTGGAGTTAGAACTGTCTCAAATCTCAAGGAGGTGTATGAGAAGCAAACCTCCTTTGTGTGGTTAAATAGTATGTTAGATTTTTGTTGTTCCATTAAGTTATGTTATGAACGCTAAATCTCAACCATGATATCCGTTTAATATGGTTTAAGTAATCCTTTGAAGACTTATATTTGTTTATTTTGTTCTTATCCACTAAAATAGTTTGAGCCAATCAATTCAACTTCGATAAACAATCTATATTGTTGAACTTCAACAATCATGAACATAATCAGTCTAGATCCATGTGATTTGACTTGACTACAATCAGTCGTGTATACTTGGGGGAAAAATGAGTTAAGACCAACACCACTACACCAATCCTCCAAGCTCTAGACTAGGAGCTATGATTTGAATTATTGTGTGATGCAAGAAATTTCACAACTGAGGTAGTGCTTGGTCAAAAGAAGGATAAAAAGTACCATATTATTGATTACATATGTTAAACCCTCATTAAATCTAAGGTTGACTACACAACATATAAAAAAAGAAATGATATCGATATTTTTTCTTTTAACAATTTCAAGTGTTATCTTATTGGGTTAAAGGTGATAGTTTATACAAACTATGGATCCATTAAGTATCTATATAGAAGAACGTGGGCACTCCTTCTATAGGAGTTTGAAAACAAAATAATTGATAAAAAGGAACAAAAAAATGAGTGATTGATCACTTATCCCAAATTATGATACTCAACAAAACTCACTATCAATCAATGAAAATTACTCAAATTAAGCTCTAATCATGGAAAAGACCATCAAACCTTATTTACCTTGGTTTTCCAATATCTAGAATTACTAGGCATGTTTGTAATTGCCGCCAAATATTACTGAAAATAAGAAGAATAAGTTTTTTTTGGATTTGAAGAACCACAACTGGGATGGCACACTCTCATTGAAGAAGTGTGTCGACGACCTATATCACCACTGTATTCCAGAATAAGAAGTACCAAAAATCCTTCATGAGTTCCATTCTTTATCTTATGAGGGGCATTTTGAGGAAACATGACAGTCGATGAGATTCTACAATCTATATTTTATTAACCTTCATTGTTCAAGTACTCCCATGCCTATACAAATTCATACAAAGAGCGCCAACATATGTGGTACATATCAAGGAGGAATTAGATGTCCCTCTCTAGATGGATAGAAGTGTAAATCGTTGATGTATGGGAAATTGGCTATATGGGACCTTTCCCGTCTTTGAGAGAGAATCAATACATCCTAGTTATAGTTGATTATGTATCCAAATGGGTAGAAGAAATAGATACACCCACTTGTGATTCAAAACTTGTGGTGAGACTATTTGATAAGTTTATCATTTCCAGAAATAGAGTCCCACACACTATCATTATTGATGGGGGATCCCGTTTGTGAAAAGGTAGTTTAAAGCTATGTTGCAAACGTTTAGGGTGAGACACAAGGTTTCAACTCCCTATCACCCATAGACCTATGGTTATGTAGAGGTGTTGAACTGACAAATCAAACAAATCTTGGAAAAGAGAGTGGAGCATACCAAGAACTATTGGTCTATGACACTCGACGAGGCTCTATGGGCTTACCATAATGTCTACAAGACACCTATAGGAACTAGTTTTTACAAGTTGATCTATGGGAAGGCATTAAATTTTTTTTGGATCATGAATTAGCTGATAAGAAGAGGTTTCTATAGTTACAAGAATTAGAAGAGCTTCGGATACATGTGCATGAAAATGTAAGAATTAAAAAACAATGGTAAAGAAAGGATATTTATGAAGTGGACAAAGTCCTATTATTCAAATTGAGTATACAAATTTTCCCCAAAAAACTCAGGTCCATATGGTTAGGTACATTCATAGAGTCAAAAATATATCCATGAAGAATTATGGAAATGTTCATTGAAAAAATAGGCATGATTCCTATGAATGGACATAGAGTAAATAGGTACTATGAAGATGAAGAATTCTCAACAAGTGATAAGGTTCGATTTGATGTACCACCCCTAGTACCAACTAAACAAGAATAGTGATGAAAACTAGACAGAGTCAAGATAAATGATATAAAATAGCGCTTCTTAGGAGGCAACCCAAGCAACACTTTCATAGATTCTAGTGTAGCTAATTTTTAATTCACTATGTTCTTGAAGTTTTGTTATTTTGCTTGATTAACACAACTTTTTCAATAATTTTATTATATAAAGAACAATGTTAATGAAGAATAAAAGATCACCTTCTGTATTGAAGGTACCATCGATTGATCACAAAGGGGAACCATCAAATAATGTCCAAGTGAAACCATTGATTTCACACTCTGATATGGGGGAACTGACCCATCATCAGAAAGTGGGAGTCTAGTGAAACCATCAACATGCAAAAATGACTCATTGGAAGTCAACACACTAGCCATTTCATCACAATGTGTGAAATTAGCTTGGCCATCAGATTTTGATGCTCAGTGAATCCATCAAAGACAAGAGTCCAGTCCTTCCACTAGACGACACATATACACCATCAGAAGGTGTTACACTGCCCACTAAAGGCCGCCAAGGGTCAAGGTCCTACCTCTGCTTAAGGAAAATACTATAAAAGATAAAATGAGTGGGTCAAAACTTGTAAGTTACAATCATACAAGTGGAGTTAAAACTACAAAAGAGAAAATCTAACCCTGGCCACCTAATCCCATCGAATCAAGGAAATTAATCTGCCACTCCACCACCATCCAAAGACACAAGATCATTGTCAACCTCGACCATCGGAAGACACTAAATCAAAGACAAATCTCTTTGGGGTTGATGAAGTAGAAGAATTAGGATTAGAAGCCCCATTGTAAGTGAAGACATGGCTAACTCCTCAATGACGCTAGGAATCCCAGTGGAACACTGAAGGATATAAACACATCAAATGATGAAAAGGATGATGGGTAGCCCCCATGCTTCCTACCCTTTCTGTTAGTTTTGATCTAGTTCTAAAGCTAACCTATAAGAATGAAACCTTCTGACCTTTTCACTTCTCCTTCAACTATCACCTTTGGTAGGACAGACTAAGTTTTCCTTGGTATCTTCACTTGTCATTGTCTTGACACCTCACTATCAAACTTCCTCCTATTCTTTCACACCACAACAATCAATTTTGTTTTCTGATGATGGTACTAGTAATTGGAATATGACCTACATGGGAAGGTGATCACTGACGTTCCTTGACTCTCCGACCCATCGGTTCATTGATGCCATCACAAGAAAAATTTTATACAACTTTTTGGTTATATGACCCTACAACCATCCATTCTCTGAAATATAAATTCTCTTCATCCATTGATTTGTATATCTCCCTTTCTACCATCGGTTCTTCAATGTACTCTCAATTTTTTGATCTACCATCAATATGTAGATTTCCATTTCTAGAACATGATTGTGAAAGCAATCACCTGATTTGACTGATTAGTTATTTCTAGTTTTTTATTGACCTAACTATCCTTCATGAGATATATCCATATATCAAAATGAAAGGAAGTTAAACTGGCATGTAATACATATAGAGAGAAAATAGTATACAAAGGACATGAATAAGAGAGTGAGTGAGGCAAGTAGAATCAGAGAATCTCTCAAAAAGGAGGAAATTGAGAGAAGTGAAAATTTAAATATGAGATTGTTTTATACATAAAAATCTATGGGGATCCTACCCCAGCCAACATAAGAACCAGATTGAAAGTAGAAAGGAAAAATCACTTAGACAAACCAATCCTGAAAGTGTCATCCACTCAGAGGGGTCAAAAGGGATAGATATTTTTGACTATACACCCTTAGAAGATATTGAGAACTACAAGAAGAGGAAAGCATTAAACCTTCCTCCCAATGATAAAAAATGAAAGGTAGCTAAGGTATCTAGCAAGGAGGAAACTAAGGTAAAAACAAATACCCAAGGTTGTGTAGTTACCAGTACTTCAAAAACAATTCACATTCACACCCCTAGGTGACCAATGTAGTTTACAAACCTCAAACTGATAACCACTTCATCCTACAAGATGATGAGCATGTCAAGGATCAAGACTAGGTATGGGGTAGAAAAACCGTTAAGGAGATAAGGTTTTGGGATTTCAACACCATAATAATATTGGGTATCTATCAATAGGTGAAAGACCATCTTAATGAAGTGGAACTGAAAAAAATATGCATCAAAACCACATCTCTTATGATGAACTTGCTTTAGAATTTATATCATCGTTGAAGAAATTTCTACTCATAGAGGATGAAATCAATAGTGCTGGGGAGGATACAAGTTAACCGTTAGGACAGTCAAGGTGGACTACATTATGAAAGAGAATTGGTTGATTTCTATCTTCACCAACACTGTTGTGTAAGCTGAAGCAGCCAACATGACCAGAATCGATAGAGACACCTGAGAATTTCTCACCAACTCCTGGGAAAGGATGAAAAATGAATACCAATTCAGATATGGGCAATCAAAAGCTACCCAAACACACTCAATATTAATGTGATTAATGCACAAGATATTCGTTGATACCCTACTCTTCAAATAAGATACTTGGAATGAAACATGAAGGGATATCCACAATTGTGGAGTATCCTAGAACAGAAAACAATAAACATAGGGATCATCTTAATCGATAGATTTCTAGTAGTTATGTACTAGATGGGTCCCAAGATTTCTACATGGGTGGCCTAATAGCATATATCACCCACCTCCTAGGCTATCCAAAAGAATTGAAACACTTCAATGTGAGTAAGTGGTAAAGACTTGTAGATTCCACATATTTGACATCCAAAAATGGCTTCAATAGACAAAAGATAAATAATTTTACAGATTCAATAGATTAAAGGACTTCACCCACTTCCTGAGATGAGAAGTTATGACTTTAACAAATTAGTATTTGGGGATGAAGATATCCTAAAAATATAGTCTGGGTCAAAACCTATTTCACAATTTAGCGACCAAACACCTGCAATAGAATCAATTGAGTTGATAGTAGACAAGCTTGCTTAATCATCACTAAAGAAGATTGTAACCAAGCCTAAAATTAAGAAAATCCCCACACTCGATATAGTAAATATAAGGAAGAGATGATTCAACCAAAGACCATCCTAACTGTTGTATTTGTGGAAAAGCCAATGGAAACACCATTCGGTGCCCAATCATAACTTGAAGAGACAAGAGCACTCTCAATAGAAGTGAGTGTGACAACCCACCATACTATGCCATGGGCAAAGGCTAGGTATTTGTCATTTTTCACAGGCTATTGTATGTTGCTTTTGTGCACATACTATTCATTTTCATATTAATCTGTGAATAATTTATTAATATTAGCTTGTGTTACTCAATTGCATCAAATAAGAATAATATTAACTTTTTTGAATGATTTATTATATTTCAAGTACTTATGTACATTTTTGTGTGATTTCAAGACAACAAGAGTCTCACAGACTCAGTACTACTGAGTCCAAAAGTTTTACTGTTGACTTTGCATCAGAGACATAGCAGATTTGGCTTCCAGAATTGATACTACCGAGTCCAAAAGTCAGCACTACCAAGTTTTTCTGATCAGGCAGTCTGGAAAATCAAGTTTAATCTAATGACTGAGGATTTAGTTCGCACTAAGTCACTTCTACTACTTAAGGGGAGTTCTGCCAGACCGAAGTAATCACATTCTATTCCATTGCAAGATGTCTATGACATGGGAGAGGAGAAAGAGGAGGAGAACCGCACGTTTGGGCTGTTCTGGGCACGTTTGGTGGGTAGAATTTGTGGTTTGCAGATTCTTTCATCGACGTGGAGCGTCCTAATCACGTTTCTCCAGGGGGGTCATTAGTTTTCTATGCTCTCCGTGTTTTTCATTCTTCCTAGCATGTTTTTATCCATGGAAATCATGAGGTGCTAATACCTATGTTCTTTAGGACCTGGGAGTAGCCCGGTTGTACATTGTACATGGATCTTCTACATTAGTATATTGTTTTCTCCTTATTCTGGGGCATGTTACTATAAAATCATATTGAATTGTCTATGTTGCGCACCCTAGGTGATTAATTAGATCCTTAATAACTTTGGGAGGAGGATTAAGGATTGGAAATCCATAGTAATACATATTTTATATTGCCCTTTGGGAAAGGTGGCTAACATGAAGAAATTACCCAGAGATTATTCAATAAGCACCTAACAAATCAACAAATTACTATGGAAATGGGATTGGCATTAGCATAGGTAGTGAACTACACTGTGAGAGTGGGTAGTTATTACTACAAGTTGTTTGTCAAGGAGTGGGAGGAAAATATATTAATCTTGGATTAAATTCCAGTGTCAATCATAGACAAACCATAGTCCAACATAATTTTTTCTCATTGTGATCACAACCCATTAAATTTGTTTTCTTTCTTGTAATTAGTTTAAAAACTCTTAAATTAAAGTTTTCTTTAGCTTAGCTGAATGAAAAGTAGTTAGTAGTAGTTTCTTGAATTATGTTTCCCGATTTCAATATCTGGGCCTCTTTGCCCTATATTATTTTGACGTGTACGCTTACATTTTGCACGTATAGTTTAGTCGTGTCAAGTTTTTGGCACCGTTGATGGGGAAATGACATATTCAGGCACTATGAGTGATGTAATTAGCCACTCTAGCCCACCTTATTTATTTTTATTTATTTTTTATTCTTTCCAAAGATGAATTGCAAATATTTTCTTAACTCAATCATCAATATCTCATTATCACATTGAGTTTACAAATTTTGGTTACTAGTACATGGTTCAAACAAGAACCACTTATTACACTCCCACAACATATCAACAATCAGAAGTTATGGGTGATGCAGAAGAATAAGATCAAAGCATCATCCTCAACAACTCAGCTTGGGCCAATCAAGTGACAAGCTATAAATGTGGTTAGCTACAAGATTTATCCTAGGCAAGTGGCATTAGTCAAACAACAGGATTTCCATGACCAAAGTACTGAAGACCTAATGACTCACATCAGCAATTTTGTTGAAGGTTGTGACATGGTGAAGATAGACAAGGTTCCCGCCACCATCATATACATGTTGTTTGCATCATCCTTGGCTGACAATGCTAAGTCCTAGTTTCCTGGTTCTGTAACCTCAAGCCAGAATCCATAGAGACATGGGACCTGATGATAAATGCTTTATTTGAGCATTACTTCCCTCCATAGAAGATGAATGAATTGACACGAAATATTTACAACTTCAAGCAACATGATAAAGAGTCATACTCAGAGGCTTGGGAGTGCTTTCAGAATATGTTACAAAAGGTGCCTCATGATGGTATAGAAAAATATGGCCAAGAAAAGACCTTCAATTATGGCCTACATCAGGGTGAGAGGACCACCCTGGACAGTGTTAGAGCTAGATTTTTCTTGAATAAGAAGCCTTCTAGATGCCATGAGATCCTAAAGAACATGTCTAAGAACCAATCATGGGGTGAATAAAGAAAACGCTCAGAAACCATTAAAAGCAATGAAGAATCTAAAGTCATCTCTACATTGAATGAGAAGCTTGACCTCATCACCAAGAAGTTGTGCCAGAAGGATGTAACATCATTTGGCACTGAATATGAGAATTGTTTGTATATGCACCAGCAGCACCAGCAGGACAAGGGCCCTAGTAAGATTGACAAATTGAGAACATTTTAGGAAAGCTGGTGAGCCAAAATGAAGCACTTATGGGTCAGACACAGAGGGAGCTACAAAACCAAGGTGCCCAGATCTATAACATTGAATATCAAATTTCTCAGTTGGTAGCACAAGTAGCTTCCATGAAGGAGTCCATTCAGTAAGGAGCACCTGGGAATGTAGTTGTAGCCCATCAACATCGCCTAGAAAAATTCATCTCTATTGTCAAAGAGAGAGAACATCATATCGAGGAGGCACCCAAGAAACACACTCAGGAGTTTGATGGGGTGTATGTACCTAAATTCCCATTTCCTAACAGTCTATTTGGATTACCAAGAGGATGCAGAACTCCAGTGGATAGTGAACTTCAAGGTCCCATTCCTAATAAATTGTCAGCTACAATTCCTGATATGGTACCTATTCAACAAGAATAGGTGAAGGTTTTACTATGGAGTGGAAAAATCAAAGTCAATAAAGGGGCACCCAAAATTCATAAGGAATAGCTACTGGTAACACCCCCACAGAGGATGTGCCTATTTCTAATCCAGACAGTGGTGTTGAAGCAAGCTTAGGGGAGGAAGTTCATAAAGGACCATATATTCCCCCACAAAAGCAAGCAGAAAAGTTAGATGTGCCATACCCGGATAGTCTGAAGCTAAGGAAAAAGGAAGCATAGTTCAAAAAGTTCATGTAAATCTTCTGAAAGATCCACATCAATTTCCCATTAGTGGAGACGATAGATCAAATTCCTACTTATGTGAGATTTTTGAAAGATATCATCAACAAGAAGCGGATAATTAAAAACATGAATATTGTACAGGTTGATGAGGTGACGAGTGCACTGATCAATGGGAAGCTTCCAAAGAAGAGGAAGGATCCAAGATGTTTCTACAACTCATGTACTATAGGTGGCAAACACTTCAAGAAGGCACTATGTGATTCGAGAGCGAGCATTAATATCATGCCTCTTACCACCTTTCAAAAGTGATGATTGAAGGAACCAACAAGAACACCCACGGCAATCGAGTTGGGAGATGGCACTATTGTGAGGCCATATAGGATATGCAAGGACGTGTGGGTTAAAGTCAACAAGTTCATCTTTCCTATAGACTTTGTGGTGATGGACATGCATGAGATACAAGGATGTGAGATGTTGTTAGGGAGGCCATTCCAAGCTATGACAGATGAGATCACTACCATTGGTAGAGGCTAATTGACACTCAGGATAGATGATGATAGAGTGGAGTATAGACTTCCGGATTAATCTTCACCACCATTTCAAGACAACCTGGGCTGAGGAGGATCATTCATGTCGAGCATAGGACATTAAATAAGGGCGCTTATGGGAGGCAACCGAATTTTATTTTTTTCATTTACTATTTGTTTAGGTTTTTATCTTAGTTACATTTCATCTTATTTTGTTACATTTTTATTTGATGTAAAGAAGGTACCTTGATGCTTTTGTTAGGTGTGCAAACAGGGCCAAAGTCGGTACTACCGAGTCCATATTTGGTACTACTGACTCCTTAACAGTTAAAATTTTGTACTCTCTATAGAAAGTCGGTTCTATCAACTTTCAAAGTCGATCCTACCAAACAATTTCCCAAAATATAAACTGAAACCTGAACCAAAATTGGTACTACTGAGTCCAAACTCGGTACTATAAAATATTTTCAGAAAAAAGTGACAAAACCTATAAGAAGAAGCAGTTTGAACCACTGATACACATGTTGGTGGGCACCAATTTTCAAAGCTCAAAGAAAAAGAGAGAATGCCATATCTTGATGGAAAAAAGACACAAATTAGTGGCACCAACAAGATGGATATATGCTTTCACAACTTGATCCAAATAGCCACCAGTCATCCACCTCCACCACCCTTCAGAGCATCTGGTATACCCGTTCCACCTCTAGGTTTGAATTTTTTACTATGAGGACATGGTCAAATTCAAGCTGAGGGGAGGAAGGTGTTGGAACGGCTTTATCTTCTCTTTTTACTTGCTTTTAGTTTTTATTTTTTAACTTTGTAGGATCCACAATCTATCTAGCATAAAGTGGAGCTAAAATTTTGTTTGTTCCTTGCAATTATCATGTGTGCTTTCAAGTTTGCAATGGAAATTGAAAATATTTTTGTAGTCTTAGTTGTGAGTACTTGAGTAATCTCACTTAAAGTAAGTGTATGAGTTAGTCATCTTAAGGACATTTGATATGAATGGACATCTTAATTATTCATGAAATGGGGATGAAGATGGAGTTTGAGCTTGAATTGATCAAATAGTTAACTGGACCTTAAATTGAAATTTAAGACAGAAACCCTAAGGTTACCCTATACACAGGTCATTAGAGAGGGACATATCATAAATTCATCAAAGAATTTGTCTCTTAGTTATGTGATTCCACCCATCCTCCTCTCCTTATTGATTTCCAACCTTAACATGAATAAGTACTCTGAATTATTTTCTCATATTTGCATTACATTGCATAGCATAGTAGTTGGCATGATAGTTAGTTTACTTTTATTGCATTAGTTACAAAAATGAAAAAAAATACCAAGTTGTGTACTTCCAAAATTTATGTACACATCATTCTAGTTGCATAAACAAATACATGTAGATTGTATGTATTTTTAATCATTCATTGCTAGATCATGTGGGTATCATTTTCCTTCAAAATTTGAGTGCAGGGATACACATCCATACCCGTAGAAAAAAAGAAAAAAAATGATATGTAGTAAAGCCCAAGCATAACATTCCATCATGCTAAAATAATGGGCCAAAAAAAAGAGTTTGTTTATGTTTTAAATTTAAGAGGGAGAAAGGATGCCCTCAACTCTACACAAAAAAATGAGGGAAACATACACATGATGCATTCTTTTCTTCAAATTTTTGTTCATGAAATTGAAAACATCTTTTGACTCATGCATCATTCAAAAAAGAAAGTAGGCATTTGGACTCATGCATTTCTCATTCTTTTCACCATATATATTCATCATGTTTTATTTTGCAGAAATGATTTGGCTGTACTTATGATTCTTCAATTGCCACCCATTTCATACCGTTCATTTCTCTTATTGGTAGGCCACTCAAATGATTTATTCTCCTCATTCATTTGTATATGGAGAATTGCTTCCAATTAGATTGGTATTTAGGAAAGAACAATGTAGAATAGGGAATCACATAATGCACCAAGTGAATGTCTGACTAATTATGATGTTAACTACTCTCTTGATAGTGTTCATTGATCTAAGGGTGGACAATTTTTATGGAAATTTTTGGTCGCAACAGAGAAGTTGATTGTTCAGTGATAAATGAAGGTAGGTTTGGGACCACCAAGTGTGGGAGTAGTAGAGAAATGAAGTTCATATTCCTTGTCCATTTGTTGACTATTCTCAATCAAATCCAAGAGTGTGTTGCTCGAGGATGAGCAACATTTATGTTTAGGGGTGTTTGATGCACTGGATATTTGTCATTTTTCATAGGCTATTTTATATTGCTTTTTTGCACTTACTATTCATTTTCATATTAATTTGTGAATAATTTATTAATATTAGCCTGTGTTACTCAATTGCATCAAATAAGCATCATTTTAATGTTTTTGAATGATTTATTATATTTTAAGTACTTCTGTACATTTTTGTGCAATTTCAGGACCACAAGAGTCTCACATACTCGGTACTATTGAGTCCAAAAGTCAGTACTACCAACTTTGCATCAGAGACAGAGCATATTCGACTTCCAGACTCGGTACTATGAGTCCAAAAGTCGGTACTACCGAGTCTACCTGATTAGGTAGTTTAGAAAATTAGGTTTCATCCAATGGTTGAGGATTTATTTCACCCTAAGTCACTTTTATGACTTAAGGGGAGTTTGGACATACCGAAGAAATCACATTCTATTCCATTGCAAGACGGATTCAACACGGGAGAGGAGAACTAGGAGCAGAACCGTACATTCGGGAGGTTTTTGGCATGTTCGGTGGGTGGAATTTGGGGTTTGCAAATTCGTTCATCGGCGTGGAGTGTCCTAATCACATTTCTCCAGGGGGTTCATTAGTTTTCTATGTTCTCCACATTATTCATTCTTCCTAGCATGTTTTTGTCCATGGAAACCATGAGTGCCTATCTCCATGTTCTTTAGGACCCAAAAGTAGCCTGGTTGTACACTGTATATGGATTTTTGTATTAGTATATTATTTCCTCCTTAGTCTTGAGCATGTTTCTATGAAATCATAATGAATTTCCTATGTTGTGCACTATAGGTTATTAATTTGATCTTTAATAACTTTTAGAGGAGGATTAAGGATTGGAAATCATATTAACATATGTTTTATGTCACCCTTTGGGAAGGGTGGCTTACAAATGTGAAGAGATTACCCAGTGATTATTCATAAAGCACCTAACTACTCAACCAATTACTATAGAAACGGGAATGGGTTTAGCATAGGTAGTGAACTACATTGTGGGAGTGGGTAGTTCTTGCTATAGGCTCTTTGTCTAGGAGTGGGAGGAAAATATCATAATCTTAGATTATAATTGCAGTGTCAATCATGGTGAAACCATAGTCCTATTTAATTTCTTCTAATTGCAAACACAACCCATTAAATTAGTTTTCTTTCTTGCAATTAGTTTAATAACTCTTAAATCAAAGTTTTCTTTGGCATAGTTGATCAAAAAGCAGTTAGTAGTAGTTTCTTGAATTACATTTCCCCATTTTTGATATATGGGCCTCTTTGGCCTGTATTACTTCTATGTGTACACTTGTGTTTTACACATGCAATTTTCTTGTGTCACAAGCCAATCAACAAGGCATCATCAAAGAAACATCTAATATGAATGAAAGGGATACTACAATAGGGGAGGCAAAAAAAGAAATGTCCAAAAGAGAACCCTCCCAATTAGAAAAGGAGACCAAACATGATCTATGTAGAGATGAAGGGCATGTCATGTCAACACAAAGAATGGAGCCTGAGCAAGAGGCAATCTGAATGAAGCATAAAGAGTAACCACGATGAGCCCCTTCTATGTTAAAGTTCATGGAGATAGCACATGAAATAGACAACCTCCATGAGATCTTTTTTAACTCTTTTGTACATATTTCTAATTTAACTTTAAGTATCTCGTCACTAACCCATAGGTCGATAAAATCACAAATGATATACCTACAATAGTTGATGTAGCTTTTTGTTGCAAACCAATTGTAAATTGTGGAGGCCCTTATAGACATGACCAAAGAGGTTTCTCTTCTCAGATAAGAGCAGGAAAACCTAAGTAAAGAGAACAAGCGACTATGTGCCAAACAATAAAAAAGAAAGTAGATTACATCAATGGTATTGTTCCAAGATGAAGTGGAGAATAAGAAGCACAACCAAGGCAGCTGATGGAGCCTCCACTCACGTGAAGTTGCATGCACCACTAAAAATCCTAGATATAGTAAGTCTATAAGTTTAGCCTTGTGTGTTCTATAATAAGATCTCCACCCATGTACTCTAAGGTATATGGAAGTCTTAACATAGTACAGTTGAGGGTCGAATCCATGAGACAATGGTCTTATTAAGGATTCACAAGATGGGAAACATTATAATTCTACTTATCTACTCAAGATTTGATATCTAGATCAAAGAGTTGATTTGATGATTAAACTAATATTTAAATGTAAATTAAATGGTAGGAAACTAAACTTAAGGTTGTAAACAATTTTTGGAAACCACTAGGATGTGATCAATTTTCACCACACTAAGCATGGATCATAACATACATCATAATAACATGGCTTGCAATAAGAGTCTGAATAGTTAGTATCTTTGTAGATTTAGCTTCCTTTTAGATAGCTAACTATGAGAAATGTGGGAGTATTGCAATGCCATCAATCCTCCAATGAATGGTCACTTACTTTACATCACTGCCTTCGCAAAGTGTGTTCCTCGACCTATCAAAGTTGTACTTTCATATGTCAACTAATTCCATTTCAAAGTATGAAAGTACAATGATGGAGGTGAGTTTACTCCACTCCTTGAAAAGGTCTCCTAGATATTGAAACAGATATATGGTGATTACATACATCAAGAACCAACATGCAATCAATAATCGAATCTAAAAGCACAAACATAGACAATTCATACTAGCATAGAATAAGTAATGTATGTTGGTGATCAAGCAACTAGCATTCATTAAATGATTGATGTTGAACTGAAAAGATAGTATTTTTTTATTGCAAACTCATGAATTACATTGCATGGAATGAAAACATGGGTAGCAGGGCTACTCCCCGCACCCTAGTGTATAGAACTACTCACTCATGGCAAGAACAAAGAAGGTAATAGAATAAGAGAAGGAGAACATCATCTCCACATAAGAGGGAGGAAGGTTGACCCCTTGGAGTAGAGAACAACTATCTTCACACTATGTGGCTGCCTTGGTGATGAATCCTTAACTTCCCTCCTTCTATGTCTATGAGAGAGAGAGTAGGTTTATGGATGTAGTGTGGATCTTAGACCGGTAGCCTTGGGGCGAAGGATGGAGAATGAAGTAGCTCTAGAGTGATGGAGGCAGCCTTTGGACATCTAAGACTTGATCTCAAATGAGGACCCCTTGAGTCCTATTTATAGGCTCCAAGGGGGTCTTGAACGGTCTCAGGACCGTTTGGATCTTCACAGTCTGGAGACTGTTTGGATCCTTATGGTCTTGGGACCGGTAGCCTTTACACGATCTTGGGACCGATATGCCTTCACTCTATTTTGAGACCAATGGGTCTTCATTCGGTCTTGGGGCCGACAGGCCTTCACTCATTCTTGGGACTAATAGGCCTTCACTCGGTCTTGGGACTAATAGGACTTCACTCGGTCTTGGGACCGGTAGGCTCTCACTCGGTCATGGGACCGATGGGATATGTATCATTCTTGGGATCATTTGGGTCCTCACGGTCTTGGGACCATTTCGGTTGGGACTTTTGCAATTTTGTTGGGTTTATCTATAAGAAGAAAAGAAGAAATATCAATCTATTGGTATATTCATAATAAAGCTAGAATGTTAAGTATTAAATCTAATTTATATAAGAAAGAGTATGGAAAACTTAGAAAAACTAGTAAGATAACATCACAAAATGGGAGGTTATCACCCACCTAACTTAGAGTCTAGCTTGTCCTCAAGCTGGATAGAGCTAAGGCACGTAGTGGCGAGGCGATTTTATTTAGTGAAGATTTTCATACTCTTGCTTTAGTTCTATTCCAGAGATTTCCCTTGGGGTTTTGTCGAGGCTTCTTCTTACTCTAACTCTTTCAGGTATTGGGAGTTGCGTGGTCCTCAAGTTTCTTCTGTGTCGCGTAACTCACATTGGGACCACCTTTTCCTTGAACGTATTAGGTGCATGTCTTCGACTCTAAGAAGTTTTATACTTCTTTGAAATTCCTACTAGAAGATAAAATAGGTATGAGGGTTGGCTGAAGGCTGCTATGTAAATCCCCCTTCGAAGGAGGGAGGGCCTATCTAAACATTAGGGTCTCACTACTGAGCGTGACATATCTGCCTTTGTGAGGGTAGCTGAATGTACCGGTCGGGAAAGACCTTTGTCAGCTTTTCATATATTTGGAGACCTTAGGATCTCACTATCAAGAACGACACATTTTCCTTTGTGAGGGCAGCTGAATGTACTAGTTGGGCAAGACCTTTATTGGCTTTTCATATAAGTCCTTATGCATGGCACAACTCTCATGTTTTTATTCAACACACAGGCTTTTATTCATATGCTCACCGGCTTAGGAATTGGGTATATAGGGATTTTATTTGGGTTGCCAAGCCTCTTTTTGAAAAGAAGAAAACTATTCCCTAGAGTTTCCATACATGCACTTGTTCCGGTTTCATACTCTACGGTCCACTTAGGATTTGGATTTCACCTGGTTCCCTCCCATCCTTGAGAGCATTTGGCTTGTTTCGACCGCGGTTTTGACCTGTGGAGAGTCTGATGTAGAACTAAAGCAAATGCATTGATATCGAGTGTGGAGGTGATTAATTAATTTTCCATTAGGTGACTAAATTCTACTATGCAAGTGCTTGTGAGGACTACTTTGTCTCTAACTTAGCTGGGGGTGTCCCCTTACCAAAGCGAATGTTGTCTTATGTACAAAAACTATTCTATCAAAGAAATTATCAAAAAATCTAAACATCAAAAAGAATAATCTATTTGAATTCAAAAAAACAAAGGGAAATGAAAAAGGGAGAGGGAAGAGAAGGTTTGAATATAATACCTCTTCCCTTGCCCAGTGTACTCCTCCCCCAACTTATCACTCACTTTGTCCCCCGAGTGTCAAGGTGATAGGTTGAGAAGTACATGGGAAAGGGTGCCAAGGTTCTATTGAACCCTTGTTGGCTCCATGATAATGGAGCAGATTGGCAGAAAACTTCCCCCATAATGCATGATAGTCCACGTCCTTTCATGTCCTCAATGTGTTTGCCAAGAACGGTGAGGGTATACATCCAGTAAAGGACGTGGAATCCTCAATCATTTTATTCTTTAATTTGCTGGGGAAATTTGTGATAGAAGGTTGGGCGCTTGAAATGTAATCTATTGTACACCTATGTGTGTTCGCTGAGAAGATCTTGTAGTCATTCGGCACAATCCTTCACCACTTCCTCCATGGGCGTGTTTGCTATGATATCATACTCTCTCTCATTTAGATTGATCTGGCTATCAGAACTATTGTAGATAATTGTAGTTCCATTATGTAGGTGTGTTGCCAATAGCATCCAATGGTCAGAGTGAATGAATGGAAACAAAAGGAACTTTGGAGTCGTATGTTTAAGATATGAGATAAGGGCTTCCTTGGTTCTGAAGTTCTTTGTATCAAGTAAATCATGCTTCAGGTATGTTGACGCCATATAGACCGTAGGAAAGTCCCGTGCTAGAAGATATTGGTAGGAAGCCATCACACTGATGAACATTTAACCTTTCACTTGTACAGTCTCACAGAGTGCATCGGACATTACAAGAATATTCGCTTGATGAAAAATAGGCTCGTCATGCTCTACATATAGCCAAGACATGATGAGTTTGAGTTCATTATCTGAAAGACTCTTGCATGAAGCAAGGTCAAAGTTCGGGAATGTTGGTGGTATATCACATAGAGGCATGATATCATTAGAGGATCTATTAATGGTATCTCCTGTTAGCATATCTATGTCCGCCTTATCTTTCATCATATCAAAAGTGTAGGGGTCCCATTGTCATTTTTCTAGGACCGTGGCAGTCTGTTATTTTTGTTGCTCCAACTCCTTTAGAACTTGTCTGAATGGTTTCTTTTGTGGACATTGGATAACATAGAACAAATAGCGGGGTACGTCATCACATCCCATTGTCGTGTCCTTGAAGAACCATTTGTCCCAAATGAGCACCATGGAGTACCATCCCCGTAATCCATGCATGTCTTCCTTAGCTAGCTCGGTAAAGGGGATGTGTCTGTTAAGTGCCTTAGTGAATCTGATTGTGTAGAGAGCACAATCTTGTGAACCTTCTAGAATCTGAATGACTAGGTTTATGATTCTGAACCATGGTTGGTTCTAGCCACGTGCGAGAGATGGGAAGGTGGCCAATATGACTTTGAGAAGCTAGAAGGGAATGCATCACGCTTCTCTGGCTTCTGAGCCAATGAAATTAATGTTTCCCACCTAAAGCTCACTGGCGCAGAAATTGTACACCCTAGTGTTGCGGGCCTTGGTGTCAACAATCATAAGGAGCCAGTAGTCGGAGACTTTGAAAGGAATCATGATGTAGAGTGCCTTTCTTGCAAGACCCATTTGTAGCCTCTTGATGAACCTTACATGTAAGTCCTTTTCCAGCAAGCGTAATGCTAAAACTGGTGAAGCATTGAAAACTAACTGCTTTTTCTTTGGGATCCGAAATTCCTCTATAGAATTGGCAAGCAGGACACAAAATATGGCCATCTTCATTGCCGACTAAGGTCGTAAAAGAACATGGAAATCTTCACATGTCAACTTGCGCTTTGTTTTCTTGTTATTATAGAGGATGTCTGCCCCCCGTCCTTGGCATTGTCTATAATAGTGTTTAGGATGAAGATGTCATGAACATCTAATGTAGAGATGGCCGCCATATCTAAGTCGTGCATCTTTTGAGGTAGAGGTGGAAGCGGGGGAAGGTCTTCTGGAGGAGGAAGGGAGTTTTGTTCATTGTCATCAAAATATTGTGTCAGATCTTCATTCTCATCAGAGTCAGAGTCAAGTGTATCATCGGTGTCGAGACTCACATTGTCAAAATCCTCCAGTTCTGGGCGGAATGACCGCAGCTTGCTCTGGAGCAGATGGATCTTGAGAAGTGGTAGCTCCTGCGAGTGGGCTAGTGTTGGTTTCCAAGATGCATTGTTGAAACTCAACAAAGGCTTCATCTTTGGTTGTGTCCCCCAGAGAGCCCAGAGCAGAAAAATTGAAGAATTGGTCTGCATAGGACATTGTCACATTCTCGTTGTTGTCGATAGCACAGTGGTCTTTGCTACCACCATTCTGGTAGTCTCCACCGTATCCCCTTTCTGTGTTATCTGCTCCTTGGCTGGTGCCCTCCCCAGTATTGCCTGGGTCATCTGGTTGGTCATCTGAATAGGAGCTATTGGCATTGGAGTCAGTCGAGGAGTCAGAATCACCATCGTCATCTTCGTCATCTTCATCATCCGCCACCTTGTCTTTGTTCTTTCTAGTCGATGCTTTCTTGCATCTCCTATGGAGTGCTTGTAATTCTTCGAGGGCCACTTGCACGTTCCTGTGGGTTTTGAGCAACGCTTCATGGCTTTCCTTGAGATCTATGTAGCGTGCTTCAGTGGAGAGGAGTTGTGCGGTTAGATCAGTCAATTTTATTTGTAGTTGATCTAATGCTTCGTTTAAATGCTCCTCCTGGCAGCGAATGAGTTGTCTGAGGCTTCATTCCATGCAATCCATGTGCGTGCTCATTACAACCAGTTGCTGCTAAAACTCATGAAGGATCGTAGGCAGAGGTTGTGTTTGCTTGGTGACACAGTCGACTTGCTTGACTATCATTTCTTGTTGGGTTTCCATGCTAAGCATCAACTCCGATAGGGTACGTAAGAGATCGTCAATGAGTTTGACTTTCTGGACCGCCGCTTCATGTCATTGTTGAATGCTTGTGAGAAGGTCTGGTAAGGTGTGAGTCTGCTCGTTGATTTTGGATACCTACGTAGAAAACCCCTACACACAAGAAAAAATAGAGTGTAAGGATCAGAGAGGAGGGTTTGAATAGCGTCAAATTGACGTCTAAATGCCTCTCCAACTTGTGAAAATGGGACCCCAGTGGAGGATGGGTGGGGTGGCTGGGGTCTAGATTGAAGGGTGGTGGTGCCTTGCGAGAGAGACACCATTGATGGACCCGCAAAATGTGTGGCGACTGTAGAGGGAGTCACTAGTGGTATCGAGGTGGTGACGGATGAGAGTGGCAGCAACATCTTGGAAATGAAAGTTGGAAATGAGTATGCAAGAGGGAAGGTGGTGGAGGTGAAGGTAAGATTGGGTGTTGAGGTGAAAATGGGCTCGCCCGTTGAGAAAATGAGTGAATCAGAAGATGTGAAAGAAGTTGTTGTTGTGGACAATCGAATGTTGGTGGATAGAATGGTGGAACAGTGATGTGGTGTGGAATGGTGGTGTATAGTGGAGTGGTGGAAGATAGTGGAGTGGTGGAAGATAGAGGTCTCGGCCCCTCTATCCTGAGGATGGTGGAGGTGGATGTAGAGGTGGTCCCTACATCCAGACCCAATATGAAGGATTCTGATGTCAGATTCATGATTTTGTCCTCATTGTAGGGGTGCTCTGCCCCTGGGGTGACCTTGGAGGTGGGTGTCTCTGACTGTTGTTGCTTATGTATTCACAGTTTGGACGGTCGCACCACTGATACTTTCTTTATCTTAGTTGTGGGGGCAGTAGCACTTTACTCCATTTTCCCTTCTTTTGCATGTTTCCCCTTCCCTTTTACAAAGGCTAGTACGTTAGCAAGCTCCTCTTCAGTGAAGAGATACTTGTCTTTATCGTAATCGGTGAGCACGGGAAGCGATAACATCATCGTAATTTCTTTGAAAGTGGGGCAGAAAACAAAGTGGAGCTTTTTATCCTTCTCTTTTATGATATAGGAGTTTTTTAGAATCTACTTGTTGGTTAGGTTATCACCCGTTATTAATGTACAGTTATGTAGTGGTATGTCCATCATGAGGTACTTCAAGATTGTAATCACGTGACCACCCATGCAGATTTCCCTCCCGGGGGCATAGGATGTGTGTTTATGTATCAATTGTCAACCGATATTGATCGGTTGCCTCTTTAAGATGGACCAGAGTAGCAAGAGGTCAGTCATGAGAACATTCCCACTCTTTGTTCTAGGGAATAGTGTACATATTATAATCATGTGCAGTGTTTGCACCATACAAGAGTGAATGATGGAGGCTTTGCATGTCTTCAAATCAAAACTGGAGATTCCAATTAGGGACTTCCAGAATGTATGCATGTTGAACTATGGGTGATCCAGACCTACTTCCATAGCCTTCTCCAGCTGGTCAAGGTTGTCAATAAAGATTTCGTTTAATAGGTTTTCATTTAATGTAACCTAATTTCTGAAAAGTGAGGTTACGAGATTGCATTCACCCCCGTCTCTTGGTTTGTCTTTGGTTTCTACTAGTTCTTTGGTAAGGTAAGTAATGAATTCCAGTTTGGGCTCGACGTAAGAATTCTCAGTGATGAAGTTGAGCTTGGAGAGGTTTGCCTCTTCAAGAAAGGCAAGAACTACTTTGAAGACTCCCATCTTCTTTAGTATGTTGGAGCAGATATACTTTGTTGGCCGCCAAATTTTGTCACCAGCCTCCACATGTTGAATTTGAAGATCATTTGGTCCTACAGCAGCTATGGCAACAAGGGAAGTAGCTTGTCCTGTCAGGATCAGTTCCTTGGAGGTCGTCGGCTAGACTTGCTTCCTTGTTTGTCTTTTGAGTAGTCGTTCCTTTGTATCCTCCTGGGCCATCCTCTTCCTCTTTGACTTGTTGGTTGGGGATTCCACATCAGAGTTTGGTACATAGTCAGAGACTTCATTAGTTGAGGAAGGATCTATGAGGTTCTCAACTGGGTCACTACTCAGACATTTGCTGACGTGCTCAAGGTCGTGAATGACCTTGGGCAGTTGAACTGGAGATTTACCTATCTTTGTGCACATGTCGACAATGCGTTGGAGCCTATCTCGGCTCCCCAATAACTATTCTTTGGTCCAGTGGCTTGCTTCAGTGACTTCCTTTGCAAGTGAGGCCATCTTGTAATGTGATAATAGGAAATCATATATTAGAAATAATTGAGATTTAGTGCTAATAGAATTATTGTATGAATAGTGAGGAGTGTGCAAATTGGTCCAAGTAGACCGGTCTCAAGATCATGAAGAGGCCTCACGGTCTTAGGATCGTGACAAGGGTCACACAATTTCTAAACCATGAAAAGGACTTGTGGTCTCATGACTGTGACAAGAGTCACTCAGTTTCAAGACCGTGAGGAGCAAAACCATGAGGGTTCATACATGTGTTTGGCTATGGAAAAAGGTAGGTGAAGAAGCGGAAGTGATGAAGGCATCAATGGTGATGGATGCATGCGGTGATGGTCGGAGGTGCGACGATGGCGAAGAAGAGAAATCACACAATGCGGTGATGATGGTGGTGATGATGATGGCAGAAAGTGCCTCCCTACCTGGCAATGCAAACGGCTGTGAAAAAGGGTGAAGATGCAAGGATGAAACGGCATAGCCACGATAGAGGTGGGCATGGATGGTGATCTGTGCTACTGCGGCGGAGAAGGAGGCGTGGCCCAAATGCAGGTGGCAAGAAGGGGGCAAGGAGGCAGAAGCATGGTTGCGTGAGCGAGGATCGCGCGTGAGGGGTTAGGGTTATATTTATATAAAAGGGGAGGGTGGCTTCTTATCACGGAACCGTTCTTAGCCCAATCCCAATCCCACTGCCTAGACAGTAGAAAAAGGATTGAAGCGCCCATCCTTGAGTGGCCTAATAAGATCAATCACACTGGCATATACAATAAGAAATAAATAACTCAAAAACTAGATAATAAAGAACAAACTAACCCAATATGGAGATATATCCAATTTATCTTTGTCGTCAGAGTGTATGAGTGCGGAAACAATCTTATTCAATATTCCATTTGTATTGCCTAAAATCAAGAAAATCGAGACACAATCATGCATTTGTACGGTACGCTATCAAAATCAAGTAAAACAATTTATAACAAAATAGTATACTTGGTAGGACCTATATTCAAAGAATAACAAGCAATTTGCAAAACCAACATTTATTCGACAAGTTTTTCAAGCAATTCGAATTTTATTATGAGTTTCCATTATGTTGTAATTCAAGAAGAATTCTTATATAATTTGTGTGACTCTATTACCCCAACGCGATGGGGAAGGTCACTAGGCTCCTTCTCACCATAGGAACACAGGAGGCCAATGTGCAAGTCCCACCCCCAAATGAGGGGGGTTGTTGCACTCAATATCAACATTATAAACATTATCAATATCATCATCATTATCCATATACGGGCAGTCATAATGGGCATGCAATTTATGTTTTCATGTTTTTCAAAATATTGTATAGAAAAATTGAAGACTAATCATAGGGAACAGTAGTTCATCCAAGTAAAATAGCCAAGCTTACGGTCAAGAGATATATAAATAGCATACCTTTCACTGAGGATTTCAAGTATAAACAACAAATAGGTAGACCCTTTGAGTCAGATCCTAAATCATCAAGATAGGATCAAGGGTTAACATCATGATATTCTGAATGTCATGTTTCAATATTCAAGATTAGGGTTACACTTTTCCTATGACAACCTTACAGTTGGGTCATTCACTTATAATCAAACCATATTTCAATATGTCCAATATTTCTTCCGGTGTCATGTATTTTCAAGTGTGAATGACTTAGGTTTTCTGGGATCATATTTTTCAACCCTAATATTATGATCATTATTCAAGTCATCATCAATTTCTAGATTATCATCATGGTATTTGTGAATCAATATCAGATTGATGGGTCAAAACCACATCAAGTGTTTAGCAAGATTAATATCAATATCAAGATTACTCATATTCATTATAATCAAGATTGAATCCAGACAATAAATCTAGATGACTAATGATTCATTCTCAAGAGTATATGATTCAAATGGACCAGATCTAGGTTACAAAATATCATCAGAGTCCAAATATAGGGTTTTCAAATAACTAAACATCATTATTGAGCCATATGAAAAATTAAATGACCAAGAGTGTATGATCTAGGGTTATTAGTGAGCTTCGTTTAGAATAAGGTTTCAAAAGTATTTTTAAACGATCCATTGGATTTTTTTGATCAAAATGGACTACTTATTCATCATTTTTGGAGTTCATATGAATTAGATATGATTTTTGCAAGATCTGACTATTAATTGCAATTTCGAGTAAAGAGGGATATAAATACCTTATATTTGGAAAAATGATGGCCATCGGATGCACCAAGAATGGCCGAGATGGGGCCACATAGGCGGGGTGGCTTGCTTGGTTTAAGATCCAGTTCAAGGCTTGATTTCTGGGTTCAATCGGGTTTACTGGTCCTTTGGGCCGATTTGATTTCCTTCTCTAGACCCGGTGGTTCACAGGGTCTGTCCCCCGTCTATGAAGGCCTTGCGCGAGCCACAAAGGCAGGCGGAGCAGGGTCACCGGCGTAGAGGAGCTTTGGGAGTAGGGAGATCCATTGGCGGCAGTGATGCGACCATCTGAGCTTGACTCGGCGTTACGAAGTTGATGCAGGCCAGAGAAAGGGGGTAGGAGGCGAGGGGAAAGGATGCCCAACGTGAGCAAGGCGGCGGGGCCGCAACAGAATAGGAGGGGACGAGGTGAAAATGGGGGCATTGAGGCCAAACGAGAGAACCAGAAAGGGGCTCGTAGGTAGGTGTAGTGATTTTGATCCTCGGGGGTGTTTATATAGCATCGAGGAGGGTTAGATTTTGGGTTAAAGGGAGCTAGGTAGCAGCCCTTGTTCGCCGGAATGAGAATGGGAGGCAAGGGACGAATTTTTCTGGCAAACTAGTGCCTTAATGGTAGTCAAAGTACGACTGGATGAGTTTTAAATCATGAGGCTGGTCTTTTTGTCCGCTTATATTTTCAAATCGTGGTCAAGATCACTAAATTGTTTGTTTTGGTCGCATTGATACCTCCCTGCAATCAACGAGAGGTTGAAGATGATGCAACGACCATCAGATCTGGCCTGGATCCACGAGAGGCTGATCCAAGGGCCAAAACGCACCCCTGATGTCTTGCCATGGATAGCTGATGTGGAAAAACCAATTAAAATGGCAAATGAAGGGTTTTCAACACATAAATTTTAATAATTCATAATAAATCGTAGGAATGTCCAAATGCCATGAAATTTGGACCATAGCTTCACAAATGTGAGAAACCTTTATTAAAAGTTTGAGAACAAAAACATGAGCTTTGATGGATCAATTTGCTTCTTTGTATAAAGTGATCAATTAATCAAATTTGTGATTTCATAATGTGTATAAAATTCACACTGATCACTATATTTTGGTTTTAAGTCTAAATAATGATTATGAAGACACGAAAAGTATATTGGGTTCCAAAGTGAACATAAAGAGGGAAAAATTGGAATTACTTCATATAAATGCTAAAATTTCACTTTGTCACACTTCTCTTATTCTCTTAGGGGAAATAGTCTTGGGACCATTTGGATCCAAACAGTTTCAAGACCATGAGGTTTCAAACGGTTTCAGGACCGTTTGGATCCAAACGGTTTCAAGACCATATGTCCAAATGGTTTTAGGACCGTTTGGTAGAAGATTATTTTGGTTATTGATTTTGATATTTTTATATTTGTATGGTTGTTTATAAAAATTTTTAAATTTTTTGAACAATATGTATGAAAGAAAAATGACTAAGTAATGAAAATGTTATCAATGCAAGAAATTGATAAATTTAGAAAACTAATCAAAACTGAGCAAGAAATTAATGAAAGAAACTAAAGAAATTAAAAGAGATATAAAGGTGATACTCAGTCCTTGGGTTTCCTCCCAAGTAGCGCTTTGGTTTTATGTCACTGGCTCGACGAGATTCTGGCTCAATCATGTGGATGCAGTGGGGTCATGAATGTCGATGGTTTTTCTGGGACTTTTATTATCTAGAGTATAATATATGTTAAGTATGTGGCCATTGGATATCCTTTCTCCTCCATTGTTATCCAAGATGATGACAGCTCATGTTGGGTAGATATGCTTGATAGTGAAGGGCCCAAACCACTTAGTATGAAGTTTACTGGGAAACATTTTGAGCCTGGAGTTGAAAAGGAGGACTTTGTCTCTGACTATAATATCCTTTCGTTTAAGGTGTCCATCATGCCACATCTTAGTTTTCTCTTTGTAAATCCTGGCGCTCAGGTAAGCATACATTCTTAGTTCCTCAAATTCTTGTAATTGAAGTTGTTTGTATTCGCTAGCACTTTTGAAATTGAAATTCAACTGTTTAATAGCCCACCAAGCCTTATGTTCCAGTTCAACTGGAAGATGGCACTACTTTCCAAACATCAAACAGAATAGAGTTATTCCTATTGGTGTCTTGTAAGTAGTGTGATATGCCCAGAGAGCATCAAGAAGCTTGGTGGAACAATATGTACAGTTCCTATTGACAGTCTTCTCTAAAATATCTTTTAGTTGTCTATTTGAGACTTCCACTTGACCGCTTGTCTGCAAATGATAAGGTGTGGCGACCATGTGTTTTACTTCATGTTTTCTCAGAAGGGCTTCAAAACTTTGTTCCAAGAAATGTGACCCTCCGTTGGATATGACTGTTCTAGGAACTCCAAATCTAGGAAAGATAATGTCCTTGAATAGCATAATAACTAGCTTAGAATCATAAGATATAGTGGGTATAGCTTCTACACTTTTGGCTACGTAATCCAAAGCGATTAATATATAGGAGAATCCATATGATGAGGGAAATGGACCCATATAGTCCACTCCCCATACATCGAAGAGTTCAATCTCCTACCATAGAGTTAGTAGAATTTCATTCCATTTGGATATCCCTCCAGAGAGCTGACATTTATTGCATGACTGTACAAATTCATGTGCATCCTTTGCTATTGTCGGCCAGAAGAGACTTGAATGTAAGACTTTAAGAGCAGTCTGCTTTGAACTCATGTGCCCCCCAGTGGGACCAGAATGACAGTGTTCCAAGATTGGGATGATCTCTTCTTTAGGAAGGCAACGACATAATTATCCGTCTGTGCATAGGCGGAAGAGGTATGGTTCATCCCAGAAGTATTGCTTGACATCATGGAAAATTTTCTTCCTGTCATGATATGAAGCATAAGGATGGACAATTCATGTAGCCAGATAGTTTACTATGTCGACATACCAGGGGAATCCAGTGGTGACCTTCATGAGTTGGTCATCAGGTAGAGAGTCGTGGATAGGTATATTATCTTCATCTTGAGCCTCAGTGCGACTCAAGTGATCGGCGATAACATTTTCTACCCCACTTTTGTCCTTTATTTCCAGGTTGAACTCTTGAAGCATCAGCAACCAGCGAACAAGTCAGGGTTTGGCGTCTTGCTTCTGAATCATATATTTTATTGTTGAATGATCTGTGTAAACTGTAACCTTTGATCCGATCAGGTAAGAATGGAATTTATCAAAAGAATAAATGACTGCCAAGAACACTTTTTTTGTAGTTGTATAGTTCTTTTAAGCCTCATCAAGCATCTTTGATGCATAATATATCACTTAGGGATTCTTATCTATCCTCTACCCTAGTATTGTTCCTATAGTGTAGTCACTGGCGTCACACATTATCTCAAAGGGTTGTGACCAATCAAGATCTTTTAGTATAGACGTAGAGACTAAAGCGTTCTTTAGAGTCGTGAAGTTGTGTAAACATTATTGATAAAAATTGAAGTTCACATCTTCAATTAACAACTGAGTCTTGGGCTTTGCTGTTTTTGAAAAGTCTTAGATGAATCTTCGGTAAAATCTGACATGGCCCAGGAAAGCTCGTACTCCTCTAATGTCTTTTGGTGGTTAAAACTTTGAAATGACATCTATTTTTGCTTTATCTACTTCAATCCCTCATTCACTCACCTAATGCCCGAGTAAAACACCTTTTCTCACCATAAAGTGACATTTTTCCCAATTAAGGATCATATTTGTTTCCTCGCATCTTTGTAGTACTTTACTGAGATTAAGCATACAATTATCGTAGGAATCTCCATAGACTGATAAGTCATCGATGAATACCTCCATGATAGATTCTCTTAAACCTGCAAATATGGCGCACATACACCTATGGAATGTTGTGGGTGCATTACTTAGCCCAAAGGGCATCCTCCTTAAGGCGTAAGTTCCAAAAGGGCAGGTAAAAGTTGTCTTTTCTTGATCTTCAAGGTGTATCATAATTTGATAAAATCCTGAGTAGTCATCGTGATAGCAAAAGAATTTTTTGTGTGTCAAGAAAAGGTAAAGGAAAGTGGTCTTTCCTTGTTGCCTTGTTCAATTTTCTATATTCAATGCACATCCTCCACCCGGTAATAGTCTGGGTGGGTACCAATTCATTTTATCATTCAAAACAACAGTGGTTCCCCCCTTTTTAGGGACCACTTGAACCAGACTTACCCATTGGGAGTCGGAAATTGGATAGATAATATTAGCTTTTAGAAGTTTTAGAACCTTGAGGTGAACTACCTCATTGAGATTTGGGTTTAGCTTCCTCTGGTGCTCCCATGATGGTTTATACTCTTCCACCACCGGTAATCTGTGCATGCACAAAGCTGGATTTACCTCGGTTAGATCAGTCATCTTATATCCAATGGCTTTCTTGTGCTTTCTTAATTCAAAAAGGAGTCTTTCTTCATGGTCATCAATCAAAGTGGAACCGATAATGACCTGACATAGTTTTTCTTCGTCCGGAAAGATGTTTTGGAGACCAGCTGGTAGGACTTTCATTTCAGGTGCCTTTGGCACTTCAGTAGTCTCCAGAGTGCTGATAGATTTCAACTTCTCAAAGGTAGCTTCCAGGTCTTCTTAGGAATGTTCTAGATATTGCAGACATTATTGAACTAGTTCATCAGTCGAAGATTCAACTTCTAGATTCATCAAGGCGTTCTCTAGAGCTTCAGATGGTTTGAGAGTTTCTTGCTTCAACTGTGACATTTTATCAATTTCCTCAAGAAGAAACACTTCTTCATGGATGGTAGTACTTTTTAGGCTGTCAAAGACTCTAAATTGAACAATTGCCTTCCCCAGCATTAAGGTAATTGTGCCTACTTCAACATCAGTTAGTGCTTTGGCTGTCGCAAGGAAAGGTCTGTCAAATATTATTGGATATCTCAGATCTTCTTTTATGTCCATGACAACAAAATCACAAGGGACATAAGAGTCTCTTCCTACTCTCACTAGGATATCTTCAATAATTCCTAAAGGTGCAATAATGGTAGAATCAACCAACTGGATTGTCATTTTTGTGGGTAGTAAATCGGTAAAGCCCAATCTATTACACATAGAAAAGGGCATAATAAATATGTTGGCCCCCAAATCAGGTAATCCTTTCTTGCAAGAGGTGTTTCCGATAGAACATTGGATGCCGAAGGAGCCAGGGCCCTTCTATTTTTTCGGCATTCTGTTGAGGATGATATCAGAAGTAGTCTAAGCTAATTTGACGGTCTCATGTTCTTCGGTCATGTATTTCTTTGATAGCAAAGTCTTCATATATTTAGACCAAGCTAGGATTTTAGAGAGAGCATCAAGGAACGGGATATCAACAAATGGCTTCTTCATTGCTTCGTTGAACTTTAGGAATCTAGTATCTAGTTTAGTCTCTCTCAATCTTCCTGGATAGGGTAACATGGGCATGTATGGTGGGACTTCTAGTTCTTTGGAAACTAGTTCTTTTTCCTTCTCCTTCTCGGCCTCTACAGATTTTTTAGTTTCTTGATTTATGCTTATAGTTGGGATGATTTTAGCTTTATCTTTGTCTTCCAGAATGAATTTGGTAGCTTCTGTAAGAACATGACCAGACCATGTGGTAACTGCATTTAGTTGTTCTGGTATGTGTTGATCATGTCTCAGATTTATTTTCGGCTGACCAGCAAAAGTACCCAATGGAGGTTTCAACTGAGATGCAATTTGTGCCAATTCGGTCTCTATAGCTTTCTGTTGAGCATGCTAGTTGGCAAGCATGGTTTGTTGAGATTGCAACATTTACCTTATTGGAGACAACTAATCTGTTAGTGGAGGCGGATCATTCTTTTGTTGATACTACGTAATTTGTTGTTGTCCTTGAGGTTGCTGTTGTTGAGGTGCTGGCAACCGAGGTTGTTGAATTTGTGGTTGTTATACTTAAGGTTGTTGCAATTTTGGGTGCAATGGAGGGTGAGTGTATTGATAGTATGAAGAAGAATTTATTAGGTAGACAAATCTTTGAAACCCACCTATATAGTTTCCTTAGTTTCAGTTATAATTGCTCTGGAATCTAGGTGGTGGTCTATTAGAAGACCCACCTTGTGTTTGGTGTTACGGGTTGGTAGTTCCCCCAGGATTCCCATACTGAAACCCAAGGTGGTTTCTTTATTGGTCTAGATTATAGTATGCTTGACCCGATATGGTATGGATAGAATTAACCTACTGTGGCAGCTGATCCTCAGGTTGTTCAATGATTGGTTCATATTGTGGTTGAGATGTTTGCAGATTCATTATCACATCATATAAGAGGCCACATAATAATGTGGGGTGATTTGATGCATGACAAGCTTCACAAGTCTTAGTAGCTTCTTTGACTTGTTGAACTTGGGAGTTCTTCTTCCTGTCATATTCTCAAAATGATGTTTCAAGGGCTTGCTACTTATGAACTATGTTTTTCAGAGATTCAACAATGCCTTTCATTTCTACAGATTCTTCATCTTTGTGGACTTTTAGGACTCCTCCTATAGATGGGCTTCCCCAATTAGATTGGTTCTTGGCTCCGAGCGTAACAATCTTCAAGGCATCCTCATAATTCTATCTCATGAAATTTCCTCCAGATGAGGAATCCAAAAACTTCTTAATTTCATCACTTACTCCTCTATAGAATGTTTCTATGAGATGGTTTTGTGAGATTTCGTGATGAGGGCCTTTTCTCAAAAGTTCCTTAAATCTTTCCCATGATTCTGCTAGTGACTCTCCAGGAAGTTGGAGGAACTGGTCGATTTGTCTCCTAATCTAGTAAGTCAATGACGGAGGAAAGAACTTCTCCATTAATTTGTCTTCCAAGGGAGCCCAGGTGGTGATTGGCTCTCCTTCTAAAGAGTTATACCAGCTTAGTGCCTTTCCAGACAGAGTGAAATTGAAAAGTCAGAGTATGATTGCATCGAATGTAGCTCCGGCTTGTGGTACCAATCGGAAAAGTGGCTTGAATTATTTCAGATGGTCCATGCAATCATATCTAGTGCTTCCAGAGAACGAGATGCCTTGCATGATTTGGATCCATTGTGTTTGAATCTTGAAGTTAGAAACGTTAATGAGTGCAGACTGGATTGGGTGATTATTTTTAGAATTCTTAGGAACAACGTAGTCTCGAAGTTGCTTGTTCCTTATCAATAACTGAGCACCTACTGTGGCTGCCTCATTTTCAGCTTGGATGCGAGCTTGCTCTTCAGCTCGAACTTTAGCTTGGAGTTGATCATGTCTATCAGCGATGAGTTGTGCTCTCTGAGCTGTTATAGCTGCATTGACTCTTTCCAGTATCAAGGCGGCTTGGCTTTGTTCTTTAGCCATCTGTCTGGCTCATTGGCGGTTGAGTCTGATGCGTCAGTGGAAGTTTCATTCTACCTCAGAGTCATACTCTGGTTCAGGGGAGAATCCACAATTATGCGAAGTTTGCATACATGTTTTCTACCTGAGTAGAAGAAAAATCACACTTTAGATGGTGTGGAAAAATTATGGAATCAAAAAGATATGAACTAGCAAGTTGATAAATGAAATTAAAACGTTCCGTTGTCCCCGAAAATGGTGCTAATATTTGATGAAGCCTCATCACGTGTGAAGTTGCATGCACCACTAAAAATCCTAGAGATAGTAAGTCTCTAAGTTTAGCCTTGCGTGTGTTATAATAAGATCTCCACCCACGTATGCTAAGGTACATAGAAATCCTATTGTAGTATAGTTGAGGGTTGAATCCACGAGATAATTGTCTTGTTAAGGATAAACAAGATGGAAAATGTTATAACTCTACTTATCTACTCGAGAGTTGATATCTAGATCGAAGAGTTGATTTGATGAATAAACTAATATGCAAATGTAAATTAAACGACAGGAAAGTGAACTTAAGGTTGTAAACAATATTTGGAAACCACTAAGATGTGATCGAGTGTCACCTCCACTACGCATGGATCATAACATACATCATAATAACATATCTTGCAATAAGAGTCTAAATAGTTAGTATCTTTTTAGATTTAGCTTCCTTTCGGATAGCTAACTAAAAGAAACATGGGAGTATTGCAATGCCAGCCATCCCAGAATGAATGGTCACTTACTTTGCATCACTCCCTTCGCAAAGTGTGTTCCTCGACCTATCAAAGTTGTACTTTCATACATCAACTGATTCCATTTCATAGTATGAAATTACAATGATGGAGGTGAGTTTACTCCACTCCTTGAAAAGTTCTCCTAGATACTGAAACAGATATATGGTGATTACATACATCAATAACCAACATGCAATCGATAATTGAACCTAAAACCACAAACATAGACAATTTGTACTAGCAGATAATAAGTAACACAGGTTGGTGATCAAGCACCTAGCATTCATTAAATGATTGATGTTGAACTAAAAAGATAGTATTATTTTTATTGCAAACTCATGAATTACAATGCATGGAATGAAAACATGGGTAGTGGGGCTACTCCCCGCACCCTATTGTATAGACCTACTCGCTCATGGTAAGAACAAAGAAGGTAATAGGAGAAGAGAAGGAGAACATCATCTCCACATAGGAGGGAGGAAGGTCGGCCCCTTGGAGTAGAGAACAACTATCTTCACACTATGTGGTTCCCTTGGTGATGAATCCTTAACTTCCCTCCTTCTATATTAATGAGAGAGAGAGTAGGATTATGGATGGAGTGTGGATCTTAGACCGGTAGCCTTGGGGCAAAGGATGGAGGATGAAGTAGCTCTGGAGCGATGAAGGCAACCTTTGGGCATCTAAGATTTGATCTCAAATGAGGACCCCTTCAGTCCTATTTATTGGATCCAAGGGGGTCTTGAACGGTCTCGGGGCCATTTGGATCTTCATAGTCTGGAGACCATTTGGATCCTCACGGTCTTGGGATCGGTAGCCTTTACACAGTCTTGGGACCGATAGGCCTTCACTCAGTCTTGGGACCAATGGGTCTTCATTCAATATTGGGACCAATGGGCCTTCACTCGGTCTTGGGACATATAGGCCTTCACTCGGTCTTGGGACTGATAGGACTTCACTCAGTCTCGGGACCGGTAGGCTTTCACTTGGTCTTGGGATCAATGGGAGATGTATCATTCTTGGGATCGTTTGGGTCCTCACGGTCTTGGACCAATTGGACCTTCACAGTCTTGGGACTATTTTTGTTGGGACTTTTGCAATTTTTTTGTGTTAATCTATAAGAAGAAAAGGAGAAATATCAGTGTATTGGTATATTCACAACAAAGCTAGAAAGTTAAGTATTCAATCTAATTTATCTAACAAAGAGTATGGAAAACTAAGAAAAACTAGTAAGATAACATCACAAAATGGGAGGTTAGCAGTAGCCTTCTAGGCCAAACCAGAAATGGATGTACAACTAAAAGAAGATACAATGTTCATGAAACTCAATATCAGTCGAGCTACACCACCTTATGTATAAGATGTCACAATAGAGAAATCTTCTAAACATGGATAAGAAGAATTCACGAAGAACATGGAAGTACATGTAACATCCCTAACCCGGGTTCTGAGTAAACCCTAGATTTTTTTCTTAATAAGTTTGAGTAGATACTTAATCTTATCTTGTGAAAAGTAATTAGGGCTCATAAGAAACTTATGTTTCAATTTTGGTCCTGTTTGAGCAATGTTGAAGCAATGTTTGCTTATTTTGGACTAAAGTGCAAATTACCCAAGTTGAGGGGTTAAATTGAAAATGTTGCATGATAAAATGTTCCTATGATGTTTAGAAATCATAATAATGAATATGATGTAGTGTTATGGTTTTCACAAGTTTGTGCACCAAGATTACGCTTGTAAAGCAATCCTTGTGCATTAAAACCTAGTTTTAATATAATGTGCAATTTACCCAAAAGCTAGGGTTCAGTATGCAAATTACCACTTCAATAAGGTCCCTAATGTTTCTTGGAATAATGTAGAGCAAATAAAATGAGAGGGGTGCCTCATTTGAATAAAGTTGGAGGAGCGAGAATCTCGATATTAAAATAATCAAGATTTATTCCTAATTGAAACCCTAATTCAATTTAGGGCAAAAATGAATGTATTAATTAAAGGGCCTTCAACCAAAATTAAAATGGTTGGATTCATATGTGTTTGGATGAGCTTAAGGCCTTGCAAAGGCACGAGCATATCCTACAGAGGTGAAATCCCACTCACCATTATTATAAGGAAAAGAATTTCCACTCAAATATGAATATTCTTATTTATAAGGGTTAAGGTGCTTAATTTCTTTTTCTTTAATTCATGGATAATGGAAGGGAGCTTGGTGGAGATATAGATGCCTTTTAATGCAATAAACCAAGGGCGAAGTGGTGGCAACAGTTTTGGAATTAAAATACTTTTATAAAAGATTTTCTCTCTCATCAATTTTCTTATAAAAGTACCCTTTCCAAGCCAAAACAAAGGCTTTTTTGGATCCCTTTCTTTCCCCTTGCTTGGAAAACGACCAAGGAGCTTGGGAGGAGAAGGAGGACGAACCCCAACCTGTTGGTAAGGTTCTTGACCTCCTTTCACCTTGAATCCATGGTGAAAATTGAAAATCAATGCATGAATTCTTCATAGCTCGATCCCCTCTTCAATTCTAACCAATTCTTTTCACTCAAAGCTTGAGGACGACCCTTGGAATAGTGAAAGGAGTTGCATCCACCATTGTTTCCGTGAGCTTGGAGCTTTGGAGCTCAATTGGAGGTGGGTTTTAAAACTTGAACCCTTAATTTTATTATTGCAATCAATTCCTTATCAATTGGTGATCATTTCTACACTTACGAAATTAAGTTTGATTGATTGATGCAATCTCCATGGAAATCAAAGTAGATTTAGTGAGTTTGAATCTTGATGATGATGAAATCATCATAAGCACACACCTCCCAAAATATCTAGGGCAAACAGTTTCAATGTTGAGTCCAAACAGTTTCACCAAACCGTTTGGTGGTTTGGTTTCCAAACTGTTTGGAATGGTTGATCGTTTGATATGGTTGACCATTTAAAGATATATGCTGTGGTGCTTGGATTTTGATCCAATGGTTTCAATTGGTTTGATCTTGAAGGTTTCAATGGTGAATGATTCCAGAATTGCAAACCCTAATCGGCTAAGTGCTGATTTTGAAATTGATTGAGATGTTGTTTTGGGTTGATTGACCCAAATGGTTTCAAAACTGTTTGGGGATCACCCAAACGGTCTCAAGACCGTTTGGGGGTCACCCAAGACTGTTTGGAGGTCTTAGGTTATGTATGGCTAAGTGTTTGAAGGTCCAAAAGTACCAAATTGAATTGCAACTAAGTGCAGATTTGATAATTAATCCAATCGTCCAAAACCCTAATTGGATGTCATGGTTTTTTATGATGGAATGGGAAAACGGTCTCAAGACCGTTTGGAGATCAACCAAACAGTCTCAAGACCATTTAATGGTCATTCAAGACCGTTTGAGGTCAGGTCATATCATGTGATGATGATAGTTCATTCGTTTCAATTGATTTGGTTCCACAATGTCAACCATTGATGGATCCTCGATTTCAAACCCTAAGTGATGGTTTCTTGATTGTCAAACCTAGTTCAATTGGGTTCAAAACCCTAAATTGAAGGTCTAATTGAATGGTGATTCATTGGTCTAATTGATGAATACTTTAGTGGTTCAATTTATAATTGGTCCATGGATTGAAACCTTGAGTTGATTGAGTGTTGAAGTACCTTTTTGGTCCATGCGGTTTTGAGAAGGTTTGGACCAAACGGTTTCAAGACCGTTTGGGACCAAACGATCTCAAACCGTTTGGAGAGCCAAAGTGAAAACAGTTTCAATACCTACTTTGTCCAATTGGTTTCAAGTATAACCTGTTGAATTGGTTTTCAACCAATTGATGTATGAGAACCACGATCATTGAGGGTCTAAGTAATTAACTTTGTGAAGATAAACATGGTTAATCCATTTGAATATCTCATGTAATTGAAGGTCCAATATGGTGAACCTATTTAGATACTTAATGTATTTGAAGATTTCAATGGTTAACCCAATTGATCACTTTGTGGGATTGAAAGTTTAATTGGCCAATTCTTTTGAATTCCTTATATAATTGATGGTTTAATTGATTAGACCATTTGGACATCTAATATGATCAAAGGTCAATCACCTATGTGATTATTAAAGATGTAGACCCATGATGATTGTGAAGGTTAACCCTAGCTATGTGTACTCAAGTGAAGTGTTGACCTAGATTAATCTTGGAGTAGTTAACATCCTAAAGAGGATGAGAGAGAGAATGAGAGATATGAATGCTTATATAATTAAGCCCTAATTCTCTCATTATCAGTAAACTATGTGATAAGGATTGATCCATAATAATGAGATCATGAAACCCTAATCAATGAGCCCTAACCCCAATTAGAGCAATGCTATGTGTGAAACCCTAATTAGAGCAATGCTATGAGTGAAACCCTAATTAGAGAAATGCTATGTGTGAAACCCTAATTAGAGAAATGCTATGTGTGAAACCCTAAATAGAGCAATGCTACGTGTGAAACCCTAATTAGAGCAAAGCTATGTGTGAAACCCTAATCTAGGGCAAAGCTGAGTGTTATCATAAATCCAAGATGATGATGTAACCCTAACTCAGTGTAACAATGAAGGAAACCCTAATTTAATGGGAATTTTACATCCTAACCCTAACTTGGGTATGAGGTAAGAGAAACCTTACTTGGATGTGAATGGCAAACCTTAATTCCCTAAAATGGGATAAAGGTATGTGAAACCCTAATATAGGATAGTGCCATTAATACTAATGTGAAGCCTTAACAGTGGGTGATGTGTTGTGAAATCTTAATTTCACATAATACTAGGTGAAACCCTGATATAGAAGGATGTTATGTGAAACCCTAATAAAGAGTGATCCTAGGTGAAATGTATATATGTTTGTGAGATGCTAAGTGAACCTCAATTATAAAGTTGGAAATCTTATTCCTATTAATGAAATAGTGATTAATGTATTGACAAATGAAATACCTAGAGGGGTTGATTATGGACATCCTTACATTAATAGTCCCTGACTCAAGGGTGAGTCCATATCTTTGGCAATGGTTGTGTTTTCTAAAATAGATGAATCATGACCAATACATAGCATATTGAATGTGATGATCTAGTGCATGTGTATTAGGATGAGTGATACCCTAATACAAGCTAAGTGAATAACTCTGGTAAGATGAAGGTGCTGAGGGAAGTGATACATCAAGGTATGATAGATATCACATCCAACACCCCAATTCTGATATATCATGATGTGTTCTGAGTTCATTATAATTGGAATGGATGACACATGAAATGTGTCATGTCAATTGTTATATTGAGATATAATGCACCTTGATGGTTGTAGGCTAACATGCCTTATGAAAAGGTTAATCCAAATTAATATACTATGATTCAATCATAGTCTGATAAAGATGAGGAAGAAACTCATACTTTGTGTTGATAATACATTCAATGATGAATGATGAAGATATATAAGTATGTTTGAATACTTATGATATCTATTTTTGGTTTCTAGCTTTGAGAAGCAATGGAATAGGGCTGATCATTAATAATATGATCTTAAGAACACAAGAGGTTATTTATGGAAAACCCTAATGTAGGGTGTTGATATAAAAGAGAAACCATGAACCCTAAAGAGGGAACAGTGGTATTACTTAGTATTGTATGGTACTGATATGAAAGAGAAATCATGAACCCTAAAAAGGGATAATACTACTTAGTGTTGTATGATACTGATATGAAAGCATTATAATTGTTACCATGAATACTAATCATGTAGGGATGATGAGATGAGAAGCATAAATAGGTATGGGTTATGATGCTTGTTTATCGAGAATGTTTTATAGGCTTTATAAGCCTTCATATGCTTTGTGTAGTAAGAATCATTGAGCTTTGTGTACTATGAAAAATACATTGTATAGCAAGAATTATGATGTCTTTGGTCAGATGATCTAAAGGTAAAACATTACCTAACAGGTGGTAATAAGTATCCTATGGTGAGTTATGGGTTCAAATACCCAGATGCTATAATTATGATTATGAACTTATTAAGAAGAGGAAATGTACTTGGTGAGTTGAGGGATTAAGATCCCAATACTTTGTGAAAAGAGTATGGCTACATGCCATGACTCCACAATGACAATGTTAGGTATTAGATATATGATCTAAGCCTGAAGATAGTTAATGTTGTGGTAATGATGTTGTAGTGAATAAATGTTATACATGTTCTTCATATTCCTTAATGAATAAGTGACATGTGGCTCTTTCAGGTTATAGTTGCAATGTTTTAGATAAGAATAATATCCTAGTATGTTAGACATTGAATTAGCTGTTGCCAAATAAATATGATTCCTTTGTGGATATTTATCTTCTTAAGATGGAATAATAATGTTACTGGCAAAGAGTTATATCTCCCGTTGGGGAAATTTACAATTGTCTCACCCCCGTGGGAACTACATTTTTAGGTGGACATGGACGAGGAGACATGAATCCTTCACTAGGAGAAGGACAACAACAACAACAGGGACAGAAGTGAACGCTTAGGTGGAGACACTGGTTGTTATGCCTTGTATAGATGTAGATAGAGTCCTATGTGTCATCTCTGTACTCTCAGGTCCTCGGAGTAGTAGTTAGTGCTTTCAAGATTTCAGCTCAGTGCCTTGATATTTTATATTGCCTGTGTTTAACTTGACAGGATAGTTAATGCTTGTAATTCTCAAAAGGAGATGATACAAAATATGTACATTTGAATAAGAATGTAAATGTGTTACTCTGGTTCTTTGTGAGAAAGTTTTCCTTTGACGGATCTCTTGATAAAAAGGTTTTAATTTTTAGTGATTTTTGGTAATCCGCTGCTTAGTGATTGCTTCTGCATTAGTTAATTATGTTTTGGTAAGTTGTATGCCACAATTAAGTGGTATCAAAGCTCTAGGTTCACTGAGTCTACATAGACATAGGACTAAGGTTATAGAGTTTGTTCTAAGTGTCTTCCAGTTTATCTGATAGTATCTTCTTCTCACACAGGAGAAGAAGAACTTGAAAATGACTGGAAAACATGAGGAACACGTTGCTAAGGGCAATGTTTCTGCACTGGGAGAGGGTGCATGGGACCAGGCAAGAGGAGAACAAGTGCCTGAGAATTCCCACATTGACCTAATCAGGAGAGAGAATCCTATGTTATGCTCTTGAAGGGTAGGATAGGACAACAGTAATGCATATAGAAGACTGGATACTAGTATTACAACCTAAGGTACCAGTCTTTAATGCATAAACTTTGGGCTTTGAAAGGATTCCTAAGTGACATGGTCATGTGAGAACAGTGGAAATGTGGGAAAGATTAATAAATGGCAAGAAAGTAGACTCTGCCATAAGTCTGGACAAACAATACATTTGTGATGGTAGTGCCCAAGGAGGGGCCATAAGATATGAATTAAGGTAAGGTCTCTACAATTTTAGAGACATTTGCCTGGATATTCTGAAAAGCCAAAGTTTTTGGTGTCATCAGTGCAATAAATGCCTAGTGCACCAGGGCAGTAGCCTCTAAGTAAAGGCAAAAGAAGCAACATGAGATAACTGGACACTATGTGTTGAAATCAACCTAATGTGGTAGGTGACCTTGAGGGGTAATACTTAAATAAAATATATTCATCCTGATACTTCATTTCATGATTCTATGTGTTAAAGATATGAAAGTAGTTGTTTATTAACTTCCTTTGACTGAGTCCTATAAGGACACAAGGAAGATGAAAATTTACATTTTACTCAGTGCCCTTTAAAATGTTTTATGATTTCTCTTATCTTTTTAATATAAGATGAAATATAGAAGTGATGCTTGGAGAAAATCTAGAAATGGAAAATCCTATGTGTATAATGATATGAAAAGTGAGGAAATGATAGTAAATAAAGTGCATACTACCTAATCTCAATACTTGTATACCCTGGACAGGTATATGATTATTGTAGATTAAGTAAGTATGAAACTCTTAGATTGTTATCTTTTTTATTACTCTGATCAAGTAGTCATTTTGAAACAATCTAGAGAGTATAATGAAATTAAAATAGGAAGAGCTAAGTGATTTTTTTTCCAAATAAACTACTTAGTGAACATACTCCGTGAACTTTCTCAGTGAATTTTTCCAAAAAAAATTACTTAGTGAATATTCTCAGTGAACATTCTCAGTGAACTTTCTCAGTGAATATTTTCAAAACAAATTACTTAGTGAACATACTCAGTGAACTTCCTTAGTGAATACTTTCAAAACAACATACTTAGTGAATATTCTCAGTGAACTTCCTCAGTGAATACTTTCAAGACAACATACATAGTGAATATTCTCAGTGAACTTCCTCAGTGAATACTTTCAAAACAACATACATAGTGAATATTCTCAGTGAACTTCCTCAGTGAATACTTTCAAAACAACATACTTAGTGAATGTTCTCAGTGAATAATTTCAAAACAACATACTTAGTGAATATTATCAGTGAACTTCCTCAGTGAATACTTTCAAAACAACATACTTAGTGAATATTCTCAGTGAATTTCCTCAGTGAATACTTTCAAAACAATATTCTTAGTGAACATTCTCAATGAACTTTCTCAGTGAATATCTTCAAAACAAAATACTTAGTGAACATACTCAGTGAATTTGCTCAGTGAATATCTTCAAAACAAAATACTTAGTCAACATACTCAGTGAATTTTCTCAGTGAATATCTTAAAAACAAAATACTTAGTGAACATACTCAGTGAATTTGCTCAGTGAATATCTTCAAAAAAAATTACTTAGTGAACATACTCAGTGAATTTGCTCAGTGAATATCTTAAAAACAAAATACTTAGTGAACATACTCAGTGAATTTTCTCAGTGAATATCTTCAAAACAACATACTTTGTGAACATACTCAGTGAATTTGCTCAGTGAATATCTTCAAAACAAAATACTTAGTGAACATACTCAGTGAATTTGCTCAGTGAATATCTTCAAAACAAAATACTTAGTGAACATACTTAGTGAATCTTCTCAGTAAATATCTTCAAAACAAAATACTCAGTGACATACTTAGTGAACTTGCTCAGTGAATATTTTCAAAAACAAATTATTCAGTGAACATACTTATTGAACTTACTTAGTGAATTTTTCCAAGACAAACTGCTTAGTGAACCTTCTCAATGAATATTTCTAAATTAATTGCTTAGTGAACTTTCTCAGTGAACTTTTCCCAAACAAATAAAGGATTGCTGAGTGAATTATATGTGTTAGATATGTATGTTTCTCTTTTGGTAAATATTCTTGGGTGATGATAGAAGTATGTTCTTTTATGCTTCTTCCTTTCAATAATATGGACATCATATGTTAGAGGTTTATGCTCTGCATAAACATAAATAGTGATAAGGTGGAATTAATGAAAGGAACTTTGTGTGAATTATAGATCCATGGTATCTCCATAATATTAAGATGACATGTGGAGACTTGAGGGCATGATTAATGAACAATTTGTCCCTCCTTTTTCCTAGGATTTTGGGGACGAAATCCTCGTTAGGGGTTTATAGTTTGTAACATCCCTGAACTCGGTTATGAGTTAACCCTAGATTTTTTTCCTAATAAGGTTGAGTAGATAATTAATCTTATCTTGTGAAAATTAATTAGGGCTCATGGGAAACTTATGTTTCAATTTTGGTCCTGTTTGAGCAATGTTGAAGCAATGTTTGCTTATTTTGGACTAAAGTGCAAATTACCCAAGTTGAGGGGTTAAATTTCAAATGTTGCATGATAAAATGTTCCTCTGATGTTTATACATCATAAGAATGAATATGATGTATTGGTATGGTTTTCACAAGCTTGTGCACCAAGATTAAGCTTGTAAAGCAATCCTTGTGCATTAAAACCTAGTTTTGGTGTAATGTGCAATTTACCCAAAAGCTAGGCTTCAATATGAAAATTACCACATCAATAAGGTTCCTAATGTTTCTTGGAATCATGTAGAGCAAATAAAATGAGAGGGGCGCCTCATTTGAATAAAGTTGGAGGAGGGAGAATCTTGATATTAAAATAATCAAGATTTAATCCTAATTGAAACTCTAATTCAATTTAGGGAAAAAATGAATGTATTAATTAAAGGGCCTTCAACCAAAATTTAAATGGTTGGATTCAGATGTGTGTGGATGAGCTTAAATCCTTGCAAAGGCATGAGAATATCCTAAGGAGGTGAAATCCCACTCACCATTATTATAAGGAAAAAAATTTCCACTCAAATATGAATATTCTTATTATAAGGGTTAAGGTTCTTAATTTCTTTTTCATTAATTCATGGATAATGGAAGGGAGCTCGGTGGGGATAGATATTCCCTTGAATGCAAGAAACCAAGGGGGAAGTGGTGGCAACAGTTTTGGAATTATAAGACTTTTATAAAAGATTTTCTCTCTCATCAATTTTCTTATAAAAGTACATTTTCCAAGCCAAAACAAAGGCTTTTTTGGATCCCTTTCTTTACCCTTGCTTGGAAAACGACCAAGGAGCTGCGGAGGAGCAGGAGGACAACCCCCAAACTGTTGGTAAGGTTCTTGACCTCCTTTCACCTTGAATCCATGGTGAAAATTGAAAATCAATGCATGAATTCTTCATATCTGGATCCCCTCTTCAATTCTAACCAATTCCTTTCACTCAAAGCTTGAGGACGACCCTTGGAATAGTGAAAGGAGTTGCATCCACCATTTTTTCCGTGATCTTGGAGCTTTGGAGCTCAATTGGAGGTGGGTTTTATAACTTGAACCCTTAATTTTATTATTGCAATCAATTCCTTATCAATTGGTGATCATTTCTACACTTCCAAAATTAAGTTTGATTGATTGATGCAATCGCCATGGAAATCATAGTATATTTCGTGAGTTTGGAGCTTGATGATGATGAAATCATCATAAGCACACACCTCCCTAAATATCTAGGTCAAACGGTTTCAATGTTGAGTCCAAACGGTTTCACCAAACCGTTTGGTGACCAAACGGTTTGCAAACTGTTTGGTGGTTTGGTTTTCAAACTGCTTGGAATGGTTGACCGTTTGAGATGGTTGACCGTTTGAAGATATATTTTGTGGTGCTTAGATTTTGATCCAATGGTTTCAATTGGTTTGATCTTGAAGGTTTCAATGGTGAATGATTCCTTAATTGCAAACCCTAATCGGCTAAGTGCTGATTTTGAAATTGATTGAGATGTTGTTTTGGGTTGATTGACCCAAATGGTTTCAAAACTGTTTTGGCATCACCCAAACGGTCTCAAGACCGTTTGTGGGTCACCCAAGACCGCTTGGAGGTCTAGGGTTAAGTATGGCCAAGTGTTTGAAGGTCCAAAGGTACCAAATTGAATTGTAACTAAGTGTTGATTTGATAATCAATCCGTTTAGAGATCAACCAAACGGTCTCAAGATTGTTTGAGGTCAGGTCATATCATGTGATGATGATAGTTCATTGGTTTTAATTGATTTGGTTCCACAATGCCAACCATTGATGGATCCTCGATTTCAAACCCTAAGTGATGGTTTCTTGATTATCAAACCTAGTTCAATTGGGTTCAAAACCCTAAATTGAAGGTCTAATTGAATGGTGATTCATTGGTCCAATTGATGAATACTTTAGTGGTTCAATATATAATTGGTCCATGGATTGAAACCTTGAGTTGATTGAGTGTTGAAGTACCTTCTTGGTCCATGCGATTTTCAGAAGGTTTGGACCAAACGGTATCAAGACCGTTTGAGTCCAAATGGTCTCAAGACCGTTTGGGATGAAATGGTCTCAAGACCGTTTGGGACCAAACGATCTCAAATCGTTTGGAGAACCAAAGTGCAAATGGTTTCAATACCTAATTTGTCCAATTGGTTTCAAGTATAACTTGTTCAATTGGTTTTCAACCAATTGATGTATGAGAACCAAGATCATTGAGGGTCTAAGTAATTAACTTTGTGAAGATCAAAATGGTTAATCCATTTGAATATCTCATGTAATTGAAGGTGCAATATGGTGAACCTATTTAGATACTTAATGCATTTGAAGATTTCAATGGTTAACCCAATTGATCACTTTGTGGGATTGAAAGTTTAATTGGTCAATTCTTTTGAATTTCCTTATATAATTGATGGTTTAATTGATTAGACCATTTGGACATCTAATATGATCAAAGGTCAATCAGATATGTGATTATTAAAGATGTAGACCCATGATGATTGTAAAGGTGAACCCTAGCTATGTGTACTCAAGTGAAGAGTTGACCTAGATTAATCTTGGAGTAGTTAACATCCTAAAGAGGATGAGAGAGAGAATGAGAGAGATGAATGCTTATATAATTAAGCCCTAATTCTCTCATTATGAGTAAACTATGTGATAAGGATTGATCCATAATAATGAGATCATGAAACCCTAATCAATGATCCCTAACTCTAATTAGAGAAATGCTATGTGTGAAACCCTAATTAGAGTAATGCTATGTGTGAAACCCTAATTAGAGCAATGCTATGTGTGAAACCCTAATTAGAGCAATGCTATGTGTGAAACCCTAAATAGAGCAATGCTATGTGTGAAACCCTAATTAGAGCAAAGCTATGTGTGAAACCCTAATCTAGGGAAAAGCTGAGTGTTATCATAAATCCAGGGTGATGATGTAACCCTAACTGAGTGTAACAATGAAGGAAACCCTAATTTAATGGGAATTGTACATCATAACCCTAATTTGGGTATGAGGTAAGAGAAACCTTACTTGGATGTGATTGGTAAACCCTAATTCCCTAAATTGGGATAAAGGTATGTGAAACCCTAATATAGGGTAGTGCCATTAATACTAATGTGAAGCTTTAACACTGGGTAATGTGTTGTGAAATCTTAATTTCACATAATACTAGGTGAAACCATGATGTAGAAGGATGTTATGTGAAACCCTAATAAAGAGTGATCCTAGGTGAAATCTATATATGTTTGTGAGATGCTAAGTGAACCTCAATTATAAAGATGGAAATCTTATTCCTATTAATGAAATAGTGATTAATGTATTGACAAATGAAATACCTAGAGGGGTTGATTATGGACATCCTTACATTAATAGTCCCTGACTGAAGCGTGAGTCCATATCTTTGGCAATGGTTGTGTTTTCTAAAATAGATGAATCATGACCAATACATAGCATAATGAATGTGATGATCTAGTGCATGAGTATTAGGATGAGTGATACCCTAATACAAGCTAAGTGAATAACTCAGGTAAGATGAAGGTGTTGAGGGAAGTGATACATCAAGGTATGATAGATATCACATCCAACACCCCAATTATGATATATCATGATGTGTTCTAAGTTCATTATAAATGGAATGGATGACACATGAAATGTGTCATGTCAATTGTTATATTGAGATATAATGCACCTTGAGGGTTATAGGCTAACATGCCTTATGAAAATGTTAATCCAAATTAATATACTATGATTCAATCATAGTCTAATAAAGATGAGGAAGAAACTCATACTTTGTGTTGATAATGCATTCAATGATGAATGATGAAGATATATAAGTATGTTTGAATACTTATGATATCTATTTTTGGTTTCTATCTTTGAGAAGAAATGGAATAGGGATGATCATTAATAATATGATCTTAAGAACCCAAGTGGTTATTTATGGAAAAACCCTAATGAAGGGTGTTGATATAAAAGAGAAACCACGAACCCTGAAGAGGGAACAGTGGTATTACTTAGTGGTGTATGGTACTGATGTGAAAGAGAAATCATGAACCCTAAAAAGGGATAATACTACTTAGTGTTGTATGATACTGATATGAAAGCATTATAATTGTTACCATGAATACTAATCATGTAGGGATGATGAGATGAGAAGCATAGCTAGGTATGGGTTATGATGCTTGTTTATTGAGAATGTTTTATAGGCTTTATAAGCCTTCTTATGCTTTGTGTAGTAAGAATCATTGAGCTTTGTGTACTATGAAAAATACATTGTATAGCAAGAATTATGATGTCTTTGGTCAGATGATCTAAAGGTAAAAAGTTACCTAACAAGTGGTAATCAATATCCTATGGCGAGTTATGGGTTCAAATACCCAGATGATATAATTATGATGATGAACTTGTTAAGAAGAGGAAATGTACTTGGTGAGTTGAGGGATTAAGATCCCAACACTTTGTGAAAAGAGTATGGCTACATGCCATGACTCCAATGTGACAATGCCAGGTATTAGATATATGATCTAAGCTTGAAGATAGTTAATGTTGCGGTAATGATGTTGTAGAGAATAAATGTTATACATTTTCTTCATATTGCTTAATGAATAAGTGACATGTGGCTCTTTTAAGTTATAGATGCAATGTTTTAGATAGAATAATATCCTAATATGTTAGACATTGAATTAGCTACTGCCAAATAAATATGATTCCTTTGTGCATATTTATCTTCTTAATCTGCAATAATAATGTTACTGGCGAAGAGTTATATCTCCCGCTGGGGAAATTTACAATTATCTCACCCCCGTGGGAACTACATTTTTAGGTGGACATAGATGAGGAAACAGGAATCCTTCAGTAGTAGAAGGACAATAGCAATAGCAGTAGGGACAGCAGTGAACTCTCAGGTGGAGACACTGGCTATTATGCCTTATATAGATGTAGATAGAGTCCTATGTGTCGTCTCTGTACTCTCAGGTCCTCGGAGTAGTAGTTAGTGCTTTCGATATTTTGGCTCAGTGCCTCGAGATTTTTTACTGCCTGTGTTTAACCTGACAGGATAGTTAATGCTTGTAATTCTCAAAAGGAGATGATACATAATATGTACCTTTGAACAAGAATGTAAATGTGTTACTTTGGTCCTTTGTGAGAAAGTTTTCCTTTGATGGATCTCTTGATAAAAAGGTTTTAATTTTTAAGGATTTTTGGTAATCCGATGCTTAGTGATCACTTCTGCATTAGTTAATTATGTTTTTGTAAGTTGTATGCCACAGTACCCATTGGGGAGACCAATGAAGAAAATTCTCTAGCCTTGCCACGTAACTTCACAAACCAACCCACAACCCTAGAAGAATCAAAGAGCTATACAGATCGGGTTTCTCGAATAGGACCCGATCAAGAAATTCCCCCAGAGGACGTCAAAGAAATTGGAGAATTGATGTCTCTTCTGAATCAACAAAGTCAAGAGAGGAGGCACTGATAACACCCATTTATGTCTATTTATGGCTCATATTCCGTTTTCAAGCCAGCCTTCTAAACTATTTTCCTTTCCATTTTATCATGTTATTGCATAAGAATAAACCACATTATGCTCCTAACTCTTTTCCCATCTTTTACAGAGTTTCCCTCGCTTTTCCACTCTAAATCATCAACAAGGCCTGTCCTGGCCCAATTACAACGAATCGACCCCTTTACTGGCCGCACGACACACCCACTTACCCATCGTGGTCGCTATCCGATGTGGCAGCAACTCGACACGGGCGTGTCGCATGAGGAGGCATCTGACAAGCGACACACTACCTTCCCCACAGAGAGCTTCTACATGCCACGACCAATCAGCCCGATATGGGCATGTTGCACGCTTCAAGCCACTCACCAGAAGCAGTCACCCTCCACAGCCGCCTGATACCTTCGCAACCCGACACGCGATAGCCAGGCCATGCCGAGAAATACACAGGTGTCAACCATCCTCGAAGCCATGTGAACAAAGCCGATTGAAGACACATGGCTCTACGAGAACCCTCTTCCAAACTGCAGCCTATAAATAGCAGCTATAGGACTCTGATGGGACGGGGTGAAACCTCGCAAAAGCTAACTTTGGAAAGCATTTGGAGCTAGTGTGTCGACTTCTAAGGCGTTTTGGGCAATACTAGGTGAGCACACTGCCAAACCGAGAGGGGGGGAGTGGTTCACTTATAACCCATCCCGGTAGCTGCAACAGCCCGAAATGACCAAGAAGGCCACCCAATGTGCCAGGTTCCTAGATGGGCTCCTATCCGAGACGGCTCGCCCCCTACAACCGATACAAGGAACCTAAGAAACTAAGTCATCTCTAACCCGACACGATATTGAACCCGATACAGACCACCCATCACGGTGTGTCGCCCGAGAGGGTGATACCCCGACATGACCATATCAGGTAGGGAGCCTTAACCGATACACCTTACCGTCACGGCATGTCACCCGACAGGGCTAGCTGCTCAAAATAGGCATATCAGGCAGAGCTCCCGCCCGATATCGGGTTAGCAATACCTTAGGGGTCTGCTGTTGTATATCGACCACCTATATCCAGGGGGTCGATACCTATCTTCCCTTTATCGAGGGGGTTGATACCTATATTCTCTTTTTAGAGCAATTTACTTTCGTTTATTATGCATTGTAACTAAACCCTTTACATATCTATGCTTATGGAATTAGTGGAGTTTAATATATGTTGTTCTGTGTATGGTTCGTTTTTTTTGGATGATTTCTTTATAGCATATAAATTCTAGCATGTATGCTTGGATCATGCTTTGACTAGCTATCGAATCGTGTTTCCCGTTTCAACTCCTTCGAGAGAGGGGTGTTGTAACTCTAGAGTTCAGTCTGATCAGGGAGTACGAGAGTGCCCAGGATTGGGGCCACCCTAGTTTTCTTTCCACTCCAACTCATGTCCATTACTCTTGAGAGAGGGTATTGGCACGTAGTTAGAGGTACCCACTTTGAGAGAAGAGAGTATAGGAAGTTTTCCGCTACCGCTTGTTATGCCTAAGTCTTCTTCCTTCATGCTTTACTTTAACGATAGTTTTATCTCCCCAGAATCTATTTTACAAAACCTTTATAAAAACCTCTTAACCCAAAACTTAAATCTTTCTTGTAACTCCTTTTGGAGATAGGATTTTATGTTTGATTCTTTGTGATTCTTTTATGTGACATACAACCTTTCCTTGCACCCCTTTTTTTGAAGTTCTTAGACAAGTGAAACGCAAGTTATGAAGCACCATTCTTCCTATTCCTATGTTTGACGCTGAACTACTTCGACCCTGTTCTAGTTGCAGGTGTCTTAAACATTCAGGTACTATAAATTATAAAAGTCTGATAACCTATGCATGTCTCCATCTTTTGGACCCACATTTAAGGCTCGTCAACTTTTTGGCTCCGTTGTCGGGGATAGGCAATGAAAACCATTCTACAAATTTGAGTTTTGTTTGCACTTTGCCAAAGACTTGTACATTTGTATATAACACTGCAACTATTTACTATACATATCATACACTGCACTTACCTTACACAACATGTTGATACTTATTTCATCCTTCTTTCTTTTCAGGTGCTTTCCCCTCTCTTCCAGGCCACTCTTACCTTAGCAAGACATGGCCAATCAACCTCCTGCGGCTCCCTCTCTCCGATCATTCCACCAAGTTTGGGCGAATGAATAGAGAAACCCGGTTGTGACACAACCTCTGAACGTCGTGAAATTTGAGCTGAAGCCTTCATTTCTCTAGCTCCTGCAACACAATAGGTTCAGCGGGAACTCCTCTGAGGAGAACACGTACAACCATCTAACGACGTTCAAGCAGACGTGCAATACCTTTAAGATCAATAGTGTCCCATTGATTCACATCTACATCTAGTGCTTCTCGTTCTCTTTGAGGGATAAGGTACTAGAATGGTACACCAGCCTACAGGATGGGAGAATTCCCGACAGGGACCATCTTTCTGATGCTTTTATCTCTAAGTTTTTCCCCATCGAGAGAACTATCAAATGCCAAAACAAGATCATGAGGTACTCTCAGAAGCCTTTAGAAAATCTTCACGAGACTTGGGAGAGATATCTAAGTTATCAGCATGAGTGCCTACACCATGGTTTCTTAGAACCAAAGCTAATCACCACGTTCTACAACGGGGTGTGTCCTGCTAAAAGGAAGTCTTTGAACGCTGTAGCTGGCAGTGACTTCTTGGGAATGAGTTCCCTGAGGGCCCAAGAGATCATTGAAAACATGGCCACAAATCAACAAGATGGTGAATATGATCGCGAGTCAATGAGCCATACCACTCCTGGAGAGTCCAAAGCAATGGAAGCTCTCACGACGAAGCTTAACAAGATTGTGACTGATGTTCAGACCCTTAAAGAGCAAGGCTACAAGGGTAAAGTTTGGAAAGATGTCGTAAGAAGCTATGTAACCTCTGGAGAACCTGACCACACGTTGGATTTTTGTCCTCACACTACACCCGAAGAGGATCTTGATGAGAACAATACTGAGAATGTGAGTTTTTTTCAGCATTGAAGGCCCGATCACCCCAATTTTTCTTATGGAAACACTAGTGCTATAGAAAACTCTCACCAGCTGGTGGGTGGGAATCCTTCGGGAGGACCATCAAATCAGCAATGGCAGGCAAGGTTTCAGCAACAAAGAACTTATCAACAGAACCAGCAACAAAGGTCGTCTATGATGATAGAGCTTATGCCCTTTGCCAAGAAGCAGAACGACCTCAATGAGAAAATGCACAAGAGTTATGTGGACATCACCGCTCTTTTGAAGTTAATGCAACAACATATGGGGGATTTCTCTGCCCAGATAGGGGAGTTCCAGCAACACATTAAATAGATCGATCAGCAGATGGCGTGTCTCATCCAAACCATCAACCATCAAGTAGGGTGTTTTTCCTCAAGTACCGAAGCCAATCCATGAGACCACAAGACTGTGAATATGGTCGTTTTGAGGTCGGGGACAGTTGTACCATCAGCCGTTGAGAAGACAACAACGTCAGCAACAACACCCACCAAGGAAGTTGGCTCTGACGTCATTGAGAAAGAAGTTTTGTAGAAGTTAAGGAAGGAAGCTAAAGACATCTCTTCTGAAGAGCACCCAGATAGGTATGCACCCCACATATCCTCTCCTCATAAGCTGGTGAAAGCACAACTAAAGAAGAGGTACAAAAAGTTTATGGCAGTGATTAAGAAGTTGCATGTGGATGTCCCGTTCTTGGACACCATCGAAGAAATGCCCACCTATGCTAAGTTCCTAAAAAATCTGATAACTAGGAAGAAAAGAGGAGAATATATAGAGATTGTGAAGCTTGCCAAGATGTCCAGTTCTTTTGTTATGGCTATTCCAATGATAACTAGGAAGAAAAGAGGAGAAGATATAGAGATTGTGAAGCTTGCCAAGATGTCCAGTTCTTTTGTTATGGCTATTACACCATTGAAGAAGAAGGACCCAGGGGCCTTTGTGATCCCTTTCCAAGTTGGGGATAACGTCACCCGGAAAGGTCTAGATGACCTAGGGGTCAACATCAGTTTGATGCCTTTTTCCCTCACCAAAAGCATTGGGCTCACCGATATGGTGAGCACCAACATTAGGATACAATTGGCAGATCATACATTTACAAGGCCAGTTGGGGTTGTTGAAGACATACCCATCCACGTAGGGCGATTATTTATCCCTTGTGATATTGTCTTGATTGATACAGTTGAAGATCCTAGCTGATCGATGTCGAGGTAGGAATGATTACAATCCGTGTTGGAAGAGATCACATCGATTTCAACATCAGTGACTTTATGATTGCCCCCTCGTTCTTTGAATCCTCCTACTTTGTCGAGAGCTATCAGAAGTTGTGTGATGAGGTACAGGAAGAGAAAGCCATGGTGGACCCACTCATGCATGCCTTAACTAGTGAGTCACGAGAGATCGATGATCCCGAGGTCAGGGAATTGCTAGCCTATTTAGATGTTGAAGACACAGCCGAGGATGAGGATCCTGTCAAGACAGTCATGTATGCCACTCTCTGAGAAGACCCAGCTGGAGAACAGATGAAGGAAGTCCCGCCAGAGTTGAAGGTCTTATCGAAAGGTCTTGCGTACAATTTTCTGGATCAAGAAGGGATGTACCCAGTAATTATCAATTCAAGTTTAACTAATTGCCAAAAGGACCAGCTACTGGAATAATTAAGGCTGAGGAGGAAAGCCTTAGGTTACTCAATCAAAGATTTAAAGGGGATAAGCCCCTCTGTGTGCATGCATAGAATTCATCTGGAGGAGGACTCAAGGCCATATGCTCATCCTCAGAGAAATCTGAATGAGAAGCTTCGAGAAGTTGTGAGCAAGGAAGTAGTTAAGCTCTGGGATGCCGGAATTATCTATGCTATTAGTGATAGTAGGTGGGTAAGCCTGATCCAAGTTGTCCTGAAGAAGGAATGCATGACGTTAGTCAGAGGAGATGATGGAGTATAGGTGGCTACTAATATGGTTACTAGATGGTGGATGTGTATAGATTACAGGAAGCTTAACACCGCCACCCGCAAGGACCATTTCCCTCTCCTGTTCATTGATCAAATGTTGGAATGTCTGGCTCATGATTCTTATTTCTGTTGGTTGGATGGGTATTCAGGTTTCTATCAGATCCCCATCCACATTAATGATCAGGAGAAAATGGCTTTCACATGTATCTACGGAACCTTCACTTTTATAAGAATGCCCTTCGGGCTGTGTAACACACCTGCCACCTTCCAAAGATTCATGAATTCTATCTTCGCTGACCTGCTAGAGAGGATAATATATAAGTTTTCATGGATGACTTCAATGTATATGGAAGCTCATTCGACGATTGCCTGAGCAATTTGTCTCTAGTGATGAGATGTTATGAGGAGTAGAGTCTCACCCTAAACTGGGAGAAATGTCATTTTATGGTTCAAGAAGGTATAGTTCTGGGGCACAAGATGTCCAACAAAGGAATTCAGGTTGACCCCTCAAAGATTGAGGATATTGCTAAGCTCCCTCTGCCAACTTCAGTTACCGGTATATGATGTTTTCTGGGTCATGTCGGTTACTACTGGTAGTTCATAAAGGACTTCTCTAAGATAGTGAAGCCCCTTTCTTACCTTCTGGTGAAAGATGTGAAGTTTGACTTCACGAATGAGTGCATGAAGGCTTTCTCGACCCTAAAAGACATGTTAGTATATGCACCCATTCTCCAATCCCCTGATTGGAATCTTCCTTTCGAACTGATGTGCAACGCCAGTGACTTCGCCATCGGGGTGGTCTTAGGGAAAAAGAAGGACAAGAAACATCATGTCATCTTCTATGCAAGTAAGACCCTAGACGAGGTGCAATAGAATTACACGACGACTGAAAAGGAGATGCTAGCCATCGTATATCCTTTTGATAATTTGAGATCCTACCTTGTGGGTTCCAAGGTAATAGTCCACACTGACCATGGGGTGAAAAATATTTGATGCATAAGAAGGATGCAAAGCCCGGGCTGTTATGATGGGTGTTGTTGTTACAAGAATTTGACCATGAAATAAAGGAAAGAAAGGATCGGAGAATGTGGTCACTGACCATCTTTCTAGAATTAGGGTGGAAGATGATCACCCGCTACCTGTCAAAGATAACTACCCCGACGAATCCATCAATGTAGCCCAGTCAACCGACCCTGAGGGGCCATTATTTGTAGATTTCTGCAATTATCTTGCCTGCAAGCAGCTTCCCCCAGATTTGACTTACAATCAGAAGAAGACATTCTTTGTTTATTTGACGAACTATTATTGGGATGACCCTTTACTGTTCAGGCATTGCGCTGATGGATTGTATAGAAGATTTATCCCAGAAGAAGAAGCCCTCAAAATCCTCTTTGAGTGTCACTCCTCCCCTTATGGAGGACACTTGGGTGTTGAAAGGACTATTGTTAAGGTCCTCCAGTCGGGCTTTTACTGGCCGACCTTATTTAAAGATGCTCATTCTTTTATAAGATCTTGCAACGAGTGCCAGCGAGCGGGGAATATCTCCCGCCGCAATGAGATGCCACTCTCTTATTGGATTGAAGTTGTGATTTTTTATGTGTGGGGCATTGACTACATGGGCCCTTTTCCCTCCTCTTTTGGCTTCAAATATATTCTTGTCACTGTCGACTATGTCTCCATGTGGGTGTAAGCAGTCCCTACCATGACTTGTGATGCCAAGGCAGTAATCAAGCTTTTTACCAAGATCATATTTCTGAGGTTTACAGTTCTGAGGACCATCATTAGTGATGGCGGCTCTCACTTTGCAGAAAAATAGTTTGAATCGTTGCTATGCAAGTATGGCGTCTGTCACAAGGTTTAAATGACATATCATCCCTAGACATCAGGACAGGTTGAAGTCTCCAATCGACAGATAAAACAGATTTTAGATAAGATAGTTGACAAATCCCGCAAGGACTGGTCAGCTAAGCTGGATGAAGCTTTGTGTGTGTATCAATCTGCTTTTAAGATGTCGTTGGGTACCACACCTTACCACCTAATTTATGGAAAAGCCTGCCATCTTCCCTTTGAATTGGAGCATAAGCATTCTCAGTGATCAAATGCCTCAATATGGACCAGACGCTGGCCGGAAAGAAAATGTTTTTTCAGCTCCAGGAACTTGAAGAGTTGAGACTTCATGTTTATGAAAATGCCAGGATTTACAAGCAAAGGACGAAGATCTAGCACGATGCCCATCTTAAGAAAAATGACATCAGTGAAGGTGATAAAGTTTAATTATTTAAAACCTCTATCTGCCTTTTTACAGAAAAATTGCAGAGTAGATGGTCTGGACCCTTCATTGTGGCAAAGATATACCCATCTGGGATGATGGAGTTATTTGATAAAGACAATCCATCAAAAGTCTTCCCAGTGAATGGGCATAGAGTGAAGAGGTTCTATGTAGATGAAGCGTTCGTGAGAAGAATACATATAAACATGCAGGATGCTGAAACTATGACCAACGGAGTAGAGTAGCAGAGTTTGAAGTTATCGAGCTGATGATGCAAACTACAATGCTCACCAGGAGGCAGCCTGAGTCTTTAGTTTTCCTAGTATAGGACATCATGAACATTATCATTGTAATAAGGCTCGGGTCAGTGCATGTGCCACGTGCACGGACTCTCTCATTTTATGGGCCACCGACTTAGTTTTACAGCCTTGATGAGTAATACTATCTGAGTCTGGAAGTTTTCCCTTTAGGCCAATGATGTTTTACCCATCAATGCATTTCCTTTCATTAGCTTTAGTTTTTCTATCATTGCCTTGCTTTGTTTCCCCTATTTTAGTTTTGTATCAGGCATGCATAGTTGAGTTGCCTGATACCCCACTTTTTGATCATGTTAGCATCCGCTTTAAGCGTGCCCAACAAGACTTCGCACGTTGCACCCATGTCGGGCAACGTATCACCCAGGCTTGTATCGGACAATGCACCCTGTGCCGCACGACATGTGCCAACCCTTATCGGGCATCGATATTGGGCAGCAAACGTTAATGTTGGAACCATGTTGTGCGATACACCAAGCTCACGTGATGTGCCTTATCACCCAGATCGAGTCATGCTTAGGAAGACAAATCGACCCTCGACGTGACCGATTAGACTAATTTTACTACATCTCAGGAATGATTTGCCTCCTAGCGTGACATGTGCCCTTGCTTTTACCCGATTTACCCCCGCTTGTGTCGGCTATATATAGTAACTTCAGTTAATCGTGTCGGGCACTTGCATTTAATTTTTACCTACTCCCATATTGTGTATCTAGCCTTTGCTTTAGCTCTCGTTCCGGACAACCATCAACAAGATCTTGTGTCACGCACAGCCTTCCACCCAACATAGGTATAACCCGATACGCCATATTTTATCATGCAACTTTTGTTTTAGTGATTCCTTTATCAGGCACAAAGCTTTAGTTTTGAATCAACCAAAGAGTTTCACGCAAAGCCTCGTGTCAGGCGATACACTTTGCACATTACCCGTGTCAGGCAATGCCCATTTTCTCTGTGTCAGGTTTCATCTACCGGGGACTTCTGACCACATTGCGCGCTACACATATCGTGCGACACATACTGCACGAGTTGTGTGGGGTAAAGCCCTTATCGCCAGTTTTGATTGACAAGGAAAATTTAACTCGTGTCACCTGACACACCATTGTATCGGGTGGCACTTTTATTGGGCGGCGCTTTCTTATCGCGCGCTGGAGCTCTGCGTTCTGATGTCTTATAACCATATCGGCCTCTGAACTTTTGCCAAACGATGCAAGTATCGCATGATGCCTTGTCGGGCATATTTATCGGGCACACATATCAGGCAGGTCTGTTACCGACCGGATATCGTCGTGCACCCTTGGCCAGTGCCCATATCAGGCAATTATGTTGCGCAAGTCCCATTTTGTTAACGATACACGATATCGACCAGCTATATCGGCCAGATCCTATTGGGCAATAAGACGCGTTTACCCCTACCCGATATCGACTTGCTTGTTCCAGGATTTGTTTAATTTTAACCAATATTAGTTTTCATGCATCACCTACCTTGTATCGGGTGACACGACCCTGCCGCCCGATATCGAGTAAAGTGACCCATTCAGTAAATTTATTACTTACTATACTTTTATTTGATCATTACAGAAATGTCCCGCACCAAGCAAACAATCATCTAAGTAGACGAGCAAGCCCGGAGGATCAACCCCGAGGCCACAACTGAAGCCACTACAGTCGGGCAGAAGCGCCCAAACCCCGACACAATGGGCGACCCAAGAGAGAAGTGGAATCAACCCCATCAATGATGGAACCCCTGGCTCACTCTCCAGGCCGGTTCACTCCCCGGGATGTAGAACACCAGCACCGCTACACAGAGTTGGCGGCCAAGATCTACCGGCCGACCCGATTCTGCCACCAGCCTTCCTTCCACTAACTCGACATCTTCAACAGACTAGAAAATGTCTTAGGAGCTGTCGGGCAGAAGACAATATGCTTTAGCCTCTCTGGATCGTCCACAGAACTCACCAAGGAGTTCATGTCCTCCCTCCGCCGGGTGCAGAATAGACCGAAGGAAGTGGAGAGATTCGGAAGAGCTGACTGGATGTAGGGCCGGCTATATAAAATTGAGCACAACATCTCAGAAAAGCTTCTCAATGAGATCTTCTCCTCCTCAGAAGCTGAGAAGGAGATGTTGAACAGCAGCACCAGGATCGGCGAAGCAAACGTCTTCAACCTGGTCAACATTTGGAAGAATCTGACCGACGAATCGTCCTACAAGCTAGGGAGCAAGGTGGCGACCATCCATTCCTACTTCTGGAGGATCATCCACAAAATAATGGTGTGTCTCCTGTTCAGCAAATATGAAATGAGCAACCTCTACACTGAAGAACTCCATCTCAAGTTGTACATGATGGAGGGCAAGGTGGTCAACTTGGGGCACTTTCTGCTGAACCGGCTCTACCCAATAAAGGATGCCACCAAGGAGTACTGCAGGGGTGGCATCGTCAACCAGATAGCGGCAGGGTTGGGATACCCAAAAGAGTCTCACAGCATGTCAAGGACTCAGGGAGACGACATGATTGATTTGAAGTTCTTGCAATGAGCCAACATAATCAAGAAGGAGCGTCCCTAGTACTTTTATAGATTTGCAAGGACTTCCACCCTTCTGGCCCTCCCGCTCTGCATAAACTACAATGTAGTGAAGCTGGTCTTCACCACAGTAGAAATTGAAGCTATGGAGGTTGAAGCCACTTACGCCGCCACCATAAGAATACAAGAAAGGGTGGCCGCAAGAGGAGGGCCAATCCCTCTCGACGCTCGGCTGGACAAGTATCCAGCAACTCTTGTCGAGCCATCCACCGCCACCACGCAAACGGCGTCTAGCGTTTCTAAAGCTGCCATTGTTACTCCTGAACCGGCCGCGGTCGCCAAAAAGACAATCGCCATGGTTGCTGAAGAAGTAATGGTGATCTTGGAGGTTGCCAAAACAACTAGGGATGAAACAACAACAAAAGCCTCGGGGGAAGTTACCAAGGAAGAGATGGCCACAACTCCTGAAGCTTCTGTTGTGCCTTCAATGACAGATGAAGTTGTATAGCTAGATGCCAGCAACGGTGCATTTGCTGAGCTCCTTGAGGTGGAACTCAGAACTGTACATCCCACGCCACCACCAACATTGCCAGTGGTAGTTGCGGAGGAGGTTGCTGACAACCAAATGGTGGAGCAACGAACACCCTCCATGTGCCCCTCTCCACCACTACAAGCAGGCATGGCAGATGCAGCCACAAAGGTGCCAACGCCCTGCCCTAAAGTGATGCCCTCATGTACAATCCATACGGACTCAGACCCGAGTGAAGATGCACACTCATCAGGCCAAACCTCTCGCACGAGGGACGTCAGGAGGCCGAGGGGCAGATCAGCCACAACCACTCCGTCACTAGGGCAGATTTTGGGTCAGAGTTTGACCCCTTACGGGAGGTAACGGGAAACCAGTTTGTTACTTTTGCTTCCCTTACCTACAAGTTTACTATTTTCTAGGAAAGGCTCAACAACGAAGAGTGGTAGCTGCTGACTCTAGTTGGCCTTCCCGGCCAACTAGAAGCACTTAACGAAACGATACAGTTGGTGCTCTAACGCCTCGATGCAATCGAAGAGAGGTTGGATCGGAGAGACGACCACACCCATTCGAGACAGCTGAGGAGGTCTCCATCACCTCCTGGCTCTGGCTCTCAGCCATCCTCATCGATGTCCTCCTCTGGGATGTCATCTCCTTCCTCCTCCAGCGGGCCCTCCACAACGCCGGAGGAAGGAACGACACATAAGACAGATGATGGGGCACCAACAGGACAGGAGAGTTCCCACGACATCGAAGAAGTTTCTCCCTTAGCCTCCCTATATGAAGCTGAGGAGAATGACGAATCAATCATCATCGGGGAAGACTCTTCTGAATAATCAGAGGGAGAAGGGGGGGACATCTACACTGCTAATGACAGACAACCCCTAGAGGAAGGAGTTCGATGGCATATGCATTCTATGCACCGTCAGAAATCCCCTCCTTTGAGATGGCAGACTTTGATAGAAGAGCCATCAGATACTTGACGATTAGAGACCCAAAGTTGTTGAACAAGGTCCTAAGATCATAGGCAGATGAAGAAGACATCATCTGGAGTGACAGCTACTTCTCTGTATGATGGCGAACGTTGAGGAGCATGTTCTGCTCACCGGCCATCGTCGGAAAGAAACTTTTTAGGGTCCTATAAGGTGTCGTGATCGAGAACACGAGCATCAGGACAGGCCGACAGCTAATTTACAATGCCACCCTGGCCTTGGTGAGTAGACTAATGAAGGGGCTATACAACATCTACACAGGTGGCCAGCATGCTGGAATACATTGAAGAGCACAACCCCAACCTGGTGTTGGCCGCCTACAAGCATCGAAGAAATTGGTTCCTTTGCGTGGCAAATCTCCAGAATAATGACGTCCAACTCCTCAGCTACTGCAACAAGGAGGTCCCACTCTCAGGAAATGCCTTTGCTTTCCCTGAAGATAGACATCTGAGGCTTCTTCTGCTTCATCTCCACCGCACGATCAACTACGGAATCCAATGCCACAACGGCATCTGAAATTTCTTCACACTTAGAGACTTCCCCATTCAAGAAGAAGAGGGAAGTGGAAATAACACCTTCGTAGTCCTATGCGCCATTGAGATGCTACACATCTTCGAATACTTAAGGCAGCTCGAGGGCCAAAACTTTTATCAGCTCGGAAGCACTTATGCACTGCTACTGATCAAGGACGGGTGCTATTTCTGAGATGCAGGCGTCCCAGAGAAGCTGCTGGACAACGATCAAGAAAATGAATCATCCTAACCCAGCAGCCTTCCAGAAGGAGAAGCCGAGATGGCCACGGACATTTATGGGGCAGGCAAGCGGATGGATATTCTGCGTGAGATTCTAACAACTGAAGATCCCACTTTTCCTGATTCTTCAGAATAAAAGATCAGCAACTTCGATCGTTCGGCATGTTCTTCACTAACCCAAGAACAGGTCGACAAAATTTTGTAGAAGTTGGCTAATTCTACCCCTGCAGACGTCATATATGAGACAAAAGACATCATAGTTCCAGTTGATGATCTTCGAGACATGATAAAGGCAGAAGGATATCTGGCAATGTCAGTGGTTGCAGCCTACATCCAAATACTATAGAGAAAGTTTGAACACACATACATCATCCATCCAATGTTGTTTAATGATATCTGCTTAGATGACGAGTCGGGAGTGAAGCAATCATTTTTGGCAAAGATACAAAGCAGCATGTCGTGTATCATCTTCTTTCTGATACTGCACTACAATCACTGGACGCTCCTGACAGTGTACACTCTCCCATGAGCAACAATCTTTTACAATAGCTTGGACAGCAGCAAAGATCATACGGTGTAGTGTACATCAACCACGTTGACACCCCTCGAGCGCTTAGCAATAAAATACTACACGAGGTGGCAATGCTGATCCAACCATTCCTGGAGAACACAGCGAACGAATGACATGAGCTTCAATTCTGCCACAACAATCCACAACAAGCTCCACAATCAAACGACTATGGCATCTATGTGTTGGAATGGATCTCTAGCTCAGTGACACTACAACACATGCCTGACAAGCTCCACCACATCGACTACCACAGCAAACACAAAGAATATGTGTGGGATCTTATATCTGAAGGAGGCGCGCTCACCATCTAAACCCTCATTGACTTATCACTATCTTACCTTATTTATCTCGCAACTTTGGGATAGAGTATGGGGTAAGTTTGGGGGGGGTGTGGTACTATATATTAGTGAGGGAGGTACTAAAAGTTCTCCCATTTTGTCTTTCTTCTTTCTCTTAAACATACCATGTGTACATATACATATACAAGTCTGATACAAAACAATGCATATACAACTCTTTGCCTCTATACAATTGTACAAAGACATTCTATAGTAAAAACTTGATACAACTTCTCCCAGTTTGTTTTCTCTATGTCTAAGGTGGTGTAGGTTTTTGTAATGTTCTTTTCGAAAATGTTGTCTCAAACGACAAAGACTATAACGTTTCTATGCCAATTTCAAAAAATAATCTCGGAATAGCTAAGAGATGAGTATGTGAAGGAAAAAGCTGCCCAAACAGTGAATTTTCACTTGATTCCTTTACCCAAAAAAATCCCAAAAAGAGTGAAAAGCCTTATGAGAGTGAATAAAAGAATGAGAGTTGTGCCAAATGAAAAAAATACACACTTGTCTTTCCAAAAGTACCCATTTTTAGGCATGGTAGATCCGGAGCAGTGGTACGTAGGATGTGAAATCACTGCTCTAAAGCCAACTATCTTGGACTGCAGGGACCACTTTCCCGCTAACAGACCCATACCTTGATGGATCGATGGGAAATAAGAAAAACCCAAAAAGCCTTAAGCCTACCCAAAAACCCAACTTTCTACTCCCAAAAGTTGTTTGGTGTGAAAGATAACTTTGAAATCATGCACCTAAGTCTCGCTAAAGCTAAAGGGAAATTTTTTTCTTAAATAAGGCAGGAAACATAAAGTCTGTTGTTCGTGGTCAGACATAATTCTCCTTAAGACATCTCAATACTCGCACAAACCCCTTGTCTGAAAACTATGACATATTAAGAAGCAGTATCGCAAAACAAAGTTTTAGAATAAGTACAGATTGATTGAGGACAATCAAAATGCTAAGTTTGGGGGAGTTGATAACACCCATTTGTGGCTATTTATGGCTCATATTCCGTTGTCAAACCTACTTCTAAATTGTTTTCCTTTCCGTTTTATCTTGTTATTTTGGGTATGTATGCCCATAGAGCAAGTCATGTGATGATTGTAATGGAATACTTTGAAAATGATTTGAATAACAATAAAAGCAAATTCCGATCTACATGTTTTAACTATTTCTGAGATGATAGTGTAACATGATAGATGTCTAAATAATTGTTTACTCAATGACGTATGATTTTAGGTTAAGGACCTAAACGGTGAGATCATACAGATGTTAAGAGTATACATTCTTGTGTAGTCCCTAGTCGGTTGTTATTGTGGAAATAACCATAGACATCAATAACACTGAAGACTAGATTGTGTGTTGGTTGATGACAAAATCTCTTCAGTCATGATATAGTGACATCAAACCAAGCACATAGGTACTTCTTAGAGAACAAGTGTATCGGACAAACCCACCATGAGAGTGACACATGGAACCATGATTTGGTAGTTACAGTCATCTCTCATAGTGATGGTGGTGAATGTGATTCTTCGACCTGAAATCACTACACTCAACACATGTCATTGGGTACACTTTGACATCATCAAACACAGTCCTAAAACATGGGTTGTTATAAAGGTGATGATTGGGTGACTTTGACACATGGGGTTTTGAGGGGTGAGTGATAGATATGGGATTTGTCCCTCCTAAGGGAGTTTTATGTCCATGGCCACTTGATGAGTAGGATTGAGAAAGGCATGTGCAGGCATGTGTGAATCAATATGAGATATCGATGTCACACACATCTCACACAGTCTGCTCTAAGATCAAGGAAATGATTGAACGTTGAAAGGATGATTGTTCCTTGCCTTGAGTTCATTCAGGACATTAGTGATAAAGGAATTATACATTCATTATAACACCATTCATGGATTGTAGGATTGAAAGTTGTTCTCCAACTTTCTATTTCACTTGGGTAGCACTGATGTGCGACTAGGCACCGCTCTTTTCTTGTGAAGTCATAAATGTTATTGACTTTCACTGCCAACGTGAAATGGACCTACAGGGTCACACACATAGGATTTAACCTAGAACAAGAGTTTTATCCACAAATGATGTTTAGATTGATTACTAAAGGAGTTTAGTAGTTCAGTTAAACACTCAGTTGATTGATAGCTTAAAATCATAATGTTCAAGGTTTTGGACCAATTGATTAGAGTATCAGATTGATTGAAACTGCAATTGACTAATTTTGCACAGTCTACACTTCCAACCGATCGGCTCATGGGATGAACCGGTCGACTCAGGTTGGTGAACCGATCGGCTCAACTGGTGAGACGATCAGCTCATGTATCAATGAGATGATCAGCTCAATTTTTGAACCGGTCGATTCATGTGACCAACCGAGATCGTTTGGAAAGTGAGAAGACTATTTTGCTAATACAATTTGTTTCACTTGTACAAATTTGATTTGGATAAGGATTAATATTTGATTTATCAGAAACAAATATGAAAGTCAATTTGAGTTGGGCCAGGACCACAAACCGATCGGCTCAGAAGTGAACCGATCAGCTTAGGAGTCCCAAACAATCGGTTCAGGTGTGAACCGATCGGTTGAGGTAACCAACTGACCGTTTAAGGGTTGAAATGATCAGTTCAGCTGGAACAGTTGGTTGTTTTTGTGGAAAATCTCAAACCCTTCTACTACTGCTTTAATCTCACATTGCCCGGGGTAGAGAACCCTGTCCCATGACCCTCCTATATATGTAGGGGTATTAGGGGCTTCTCAAAGTACAACTCAGAACACCAGTTGTTCTGCAAAGTTGCCGTTCTCTTTGGTTGTGGTAACTGAGAGAGCCCGAGTAAGTGTTACCCGATAAGGGAGGCACAACAAGGGAAAGACAACTGCTGGAAAATTGACTGGTGGCAGGAGAGTGTGTCGATAACTAGTACGCCAACAGGAGGGTATGACTCCTTTCGATTCCTTGTGGGACAAGGAGATCAGAGTTCTAGGAAGTCCATATGGACGACTGGACTGTAATATAAATGCACTCGATGCACATCACCCTTAAATTAGTTTTTTGGTGTCTGTATAGCATGGTAATGGCCAATAAACCCTATGTATTTGTGCTTGATTGATTATGGTTGCTTGCATCTTGGTCTGTGCAATGATTCCCTATCTCCTATTCCTAATGTAACTCGAGATAACTCGAGATTTCTTTCCTACCTTTGCTCCCCCCAAATGTAACTCGGGGTTTCCTTTTTTAAATGTAAAATAGAATAGATCTTTTATTTCCTATTATGTCAAAGAACGGCGGATAATTTGATGACCGATTCGAGGAGCGAGATGAGCGGGTGGCAACCTGAGGAGATGCACGATGACTAGTGAACTTGTAACACCTGGGTCCACTGCCCAAGGCTCTAGTAGAGTTTCAGGAATGACGACTGACCCCACAGACCACCACTATCCTTAACTGCGCACTTTGTCCACACTGACGTGCATGCCAGGATCAACTTCCCGATAGGTCACCCATCCCAGTACTACTCCAAGATGAGCACGCTTAACTATGGAGTTCTTTAGAGATGGGCTCCCAGAAAAGGAGGTGCACCTTGGTGATATGGGTAGTCCAATCATTCCTTTTAATATCATGTTATCTGAGGCCTCAAATCCTGGGATGTTACAATCTCCCCCACTTAGACTCTTGACGTCCTCGTCAAGGCTCAACTATAAGGCCTCATAATCTCTTCCCCATTTCAGTGCAGACCCACAATGGCCCATGGACACCCAGCTCCCGATCACGGAATACCAGCGCAAGGGTGGCTACGTCAACCATGGACAGCCCTTTCCTACATGCCTGGACCACACAGCTCAAGACTGGCATGCCATGCCCATGTGGGCCCCACCTACTGGAGGGGAATTGGCCCTGATACCATTTGTAACACCTGGGTCCACTGCCCAAGGCTCTAGTAGAGTTTCAGGAATGACGACTGACCCCACAGACAACCACTAGCCTTAACTGCGCACTTTGTCCACATTGACGTGCATGCCAGGATCAACTTCCCGATAGGTCACCCATCCCAGTACTACTCCAAGATGAGCACGCTTAACTATGGAGTTCTTTAGAGATGGGCTCCCAGAAAAGGAGGTGCACCTTGGTGATATGGGTAGTCCAATCATTCCTTTTAAGATCATGTTATCTGAGGCCTCAAATCCTGGGTTGTTACAGAACTGATCGGCTGGAGGTGCCAATCGATCGACTGGTGGCACGCAACCAACCAGTTTGATGGTGAGTCAATATATCATGGTGATGAGTTGATCAAACCCTGAAAGGCAAAGCAAAGAGTTCATCTTGTCCAGGTTCCATGTGATGTGAACCTAGATGACCGTGATTCCTCTTGGCTCGAGGAATCACATTAGGATGGCCATAATCATTGCTTTTATCATTTCACATGTTTTCTGTGGGATATAGCATGTAAATGATACTTACTATATATTGTGGTGATTGGATATGTATATGTACCTATAAAAACCAAATCCCTCATCTAAATATTAAGTCTATCACGCCTTCCATTAGAGACACACATGAAAAACTTGATCGACCAAGCATAGGTTACGCCAAAGCGTGGTGCGCCGTCTATCTCACAGAAGTGTGAAGGGTAAACATGTAGGTTATTCCAAAGCAGGGTGCATGTTTACCGTGTCGTATTTTGGGTTAGACTTAACTGGTGATTCTTAGAGTGTCAAAGCCCAAAGGCACGGAATGCTCATGGCAAGGTGTTGCACATGTTCATTCTTCAAGAGTTGCATATGATGCAATTGGCATGATGGCCTACCTAAATAGTCAAGATTGTGGGCGATCAGCCAAAGCTGACTCATGACTTGATGAAACATGAATCTTGACCCACTAGAAGATTGTATGCTACAATCTTCCGAATTGATGGTGAGGGATGTCAATTTGAATCAAAATAGTGGGAGCAGTAATTAATGAAAGGCCTAATTAACTATTGTCAAATTTTATTCAAATCAAAAGGAGCTTTGACAAATGCAATTTTCTCTTGTAGAATGGCAAAAGAATCATCTTTTCAAATGGGCAAATTAATTGAGAATAAATTCCATAACTGGTTAGGGATTGTGAGAAGTGTTCTACACAATCCAGATATATTGGTAACCTTTGAATACACTCTATGTGCACTTAAGAAGAAGGATATTTCATTGATGGAGATCAATGGAACAAATTCTAAGGACAAAGGTGAGGGAGGAAGGGTTCTCTCGCCAAACCAATGTCAGAATCGTCTGTGCTCAAAACATGGAGAGGATGGAAGGAACAATGGAAGAAGAAGTGAGAGATAGAGATCTCTACTTCTGGTGTATAAATGATGGAGATTAACTTTACTACTTCCTTGTCATGGGTACTTGATACCGGATGTGGATCTCACATTTGTTCAAATGTGAAGTATCTTAAGAGAAGCAGGCCTTTGGGGAAAAGCGAGGTTGAACTACGTGTTGCTAATGGGGAAAGAGTTGCCGCCAGTGTCGTAGGAACCTATGAGTTAACTCTACTAAGTGGGCTAATAATAGAGTTGAAGAACAGCTATTATGTACCTACCATAAATAGGAATATCATTTCCGTCTCTTGTTTGGATAAGGATGGTTTTTAATTTCTTATTAAGAATGGAAAGTGTTCCATTTCAAAAGATGGGATCTTTTATGTCATTGCCCCAATGTCTTATGGTATATACTTGATAGATCTAGAGACAAGTGTATACAACGTGAACACCAAAGGCAAAAACTCAACAACTCAAAGAAAATGTATCTTTGGCATTGTCATCTAGGGCACATAAATGATAAGCGCATTTCTAGACTCCATAAATATGGTTATCTAGACTCTTTTGATTATGAATCAATAGAGACATGTGAATCTTGTTTGTTGGGCTAGATGACCAAGAATCCCTTTTCAGGTAAAGGTGAGAGAGCTAGTGATCTATTAGGGCTCATACATACTGATGTATGTGGGCCTTTTAGAACTAATGCCAGAAATGGGTATCCGTACTTCGTTACCTTCACTGATGACTTCAGTAGGTATGGCTATGTGTACCTGATGAAACATAAGTCAGAAACCCTTGAAAGGTTCAAGGATTTCATGAATGAAGTACATAACCAACTTGGTAAAAGTATTAAAGCACTTCAATCCGATCGAGGTGGAGAATACTTGAGCCAGGAGTTTGAGGACCTTCTACGAGCCTATGGTATTGTATCAAAATGGACTCCGCCTAGAACACCACATCATAATGGTGTGTCTGAAAGAAGGAATCACACTTTTCTAGATATGGTGCGATCAATGATGAGTTTTGCTGATCTTCTTATTTCCTTTTGGGGTCATGCTCTTGAAACCACCGCATTTACACTTAACCGAGTACCATCTAAATTGGTTCAAAAGACACCATATGAGATATGGACTGGGAAGCATCCCAATATGTCTTTAATGAGGATTTGGGTGTGTGAGGCATATGTCAAGAAAATGTTTCCTAACAAGCTAGGCCCTAGATCTGATAAATGTTATTTTGTTGGATATCCTAAGGAGACCAAGGGATATTACTTATACCACCCAATTGACAAAAAAGTGTTTGTTGCCAATGATGATGTGTTCCTAGAAAAGGAATTTATTTCCAAAGGAAGCAGTGGGAGGAAAATAGAGCTTGAAGAGGTTCAAGCCCAACAAGAAAATATTGAACTGGTAGATTTACAAGAGGAACATAGAGATTCACAAGGTGTTGTGGAATATTAGTCTCCTCAAGTAATACAAGGACCTCATAGATCTAGTAGGACACACCTTGAACCTGAGAGGTTTGGATACCTTGTGACTCAAGAAGTCGGTGAGTTGATCATAGATGATGACCCAACTACCTATCTAGAGGCTATGGAGGGACCAGATTTTGAAAAATGGATTGAGGCCATGAAATCTGAGATGGAATCCATGTACTCCAACAAAGTATGAACTTTGGTGGAAACACCTGAAGGGGTAAAACCCATAGGGTGCAAGTGGGTCTTCAAGAAGAAGACCGACATGGATGGAAATGTGCAAACTTATAAAGGAAGATTGGTTGCAAAGGGTTTCTGACAAGTTCAAGGTGTTGACTATGACAAAACTTTTTCTCCAGTTGCCATGATTATTTCCATCAGGATCATGCTTTCTATTGTGACTTACTATGACTATGATATATGGAAAATGGATGTTAAAACCACATTCCTTAATGGGAATATAAATGAGGATGTGTACATGACACAACCTGAAGGTTTTGTAGATCCAAAGAATGTCAATAAAGTCTGTAAGCTACAAAGGTCAATCTATGGATTGAAGCAAGCATCTCGGAGTTGGAATCTTCGATTTGATGAGGAAGTCAAAGTGTTTGGCTTTACTCAAAATGAAGATGAACCTTGTGTGTACAAGAAGGTTAGTGGGAGAACGACCACATTCCTCATATTGTATGTGGATGACATATTATTGATGGGGAATGATGTCTCAGCCTTAGAGAAGGTAAAGACTTGGCTTGGGAATACTTTCTCAATGAAGGACTTAGGAGAAGCATCCTACATTCTAGGTATTAAGATCTATAGAGATATATCTAAAAGTCTTCTCAGACTAAGTCAAAGCACGTACATTAATAAAGTGTTGAAGCGGTTCAGCATGGAGAACTCAAAGAGAGGCAACGTCCCCATGCTACATGGAGTCACCATCTCTAGAGCTCAATGTAACCAATCTTGTGCAGAGAGGGAGCGTATGAATGGGATCCCATATGCATCAGCCATCAGATCCATCATGTATGCTATGTTGTGCACACACCCAGATGTCTCGTATGCCCTCAGCATGACGAGTAGGTACCAGTCAGATCTCGGGGATGCTCACTGGATAGTCGTAAAGAGCATCCTCATGTACTTGCGAAGGACTAAGGATCAGTTCCTTGTATACAGCGGCGAGGAAGAACTGGTGGTAAAGGGTTACACCGATGCATGCTTCCAAACCGGAAAAGATGATTATAGATCGCAATCAAGATTTGTGTTTTACCTAAAGAATGGAGTTGTGAGCTGGAAGAGTTCCAAGCAAGAAATAGTTGTCGATTCTACTACAGAGGCTGAGTATATTGCTGCTTCACATGTAATAAAGGAAGTTGTGTGGATCAGGAAGTTCATCATTGAACTTGGTGTAGTTCCCAGTAACTGTGATGCAATTGAGCTTTATTGTGACAATAATGGAGCTATTGATCAAGCTAAGGAGCCCAGATCACATCAGCGGTCCAAGCACAAGCTGTGGCGCTTCCATCTCATACGAGAGATCGTACAGCGAGGAGATGTGAAGATTTGCAAAGTACCAATAGAAGACAACATATTTGATCCACTGACTAAGGCCCTTTCTCAACAAAAACATGATGGTCATGCTACATCACAAGGACTGAGGTTCCTAGGTGACTGGCTCTAAGTGCAAGTGGGAGTCTGTTGGTATGTATGCCCATAGAGCAAGTCATGTGATGATTGTAATGGGATACTTTGTAAATGATTTGAATAATAATAAAGGCAATTTCCGATCTATATGTTTTAACTGTTTCTAAGATGATAGTGTAACATGATAGATGTCTAAAGAATTTTTTACTCAATGACATATGCTTTTAGGTTAAGGACCTAAACGGTGAGATCATATGGATGTGAAGAGTATACATTCTTGTTTAGTCCCTAGTCGATTGTTATTGTGGAAATAACCATAGACATCAATAACACTAAAGACTAGATTGTGTGTTGGTTGATGATAGAATCTCTTTAGTCATGATATAGTGATATCAAACCAAGCACATAAGTACTTGTTAGAGAACAAGTGTAGCGGACAGACCCACCGTGAGAGTGACACATGGAACCATGATTTGGTAGTCACAGTCAGCTCTTATAGTGATGGTGGTGAATGTGGTTTTTCGACCTGAAATCACAACAATCAACACATGTCGTTGGGTACACTTTGACATCATCAAACGCAGTCCTAAAACATGGGTTGTTATAAAGGTGATGATTGGGTGACTTTGACACATGGGGCTTTTGAGGGGTGTGTGATATATATGGGATTTGTCCCTCCTAAGGGAGTTTGATGTACATGGCCACTTGATGAGTAGGATTGAGAAAGGCATGTGCATGCATGTGTGAATCAATATGAGATATTGATGTCACACACATCTATGTTGGCTAAATTGACATTATGATAAATCCCTTTGTTTCGATGATGACAAACATTTCATTCTTGTCGATTTAACGTGCTACTTGAGTGTTGCAGGAATAAGGTGGATGACAAAGTACTAGGGAATCTATATGCTTGAATATGTGTAAATTTCATGAAATGTAATCAATTGTAAACTTGTACAAATATATAATGTACAAGTACTTAGACTTCATGTAAATAAAGCGTTAGATCTCCTCTAACAAATCACTACACTTAGATAGGTCATCCCCTTCAATAGTGTCACATATGCACACTCATACACACACTTAATGCCTTAAATTGAAACAGGGGCAATCTCGGTCGACAAACTCCTCAACCGAGACACTCTCGGTCGACAAACTTCTCGACCGAGAAAGATCCAAGTAGCCGTTAGACACAGCTGACAAGGTAGTTGGCAGTTAGAGATGAACGTTGCAAATACTTGATCCAGAGAGCCTGTCGGTCGACAAAACCTCGACCGAGTAGGTATCTCGGTCGACAATTCCTCGACCGAGATGGACTCTGACAGCAACTGCAGAATTTATTAATTAGTCATTGCTAATGCAACCAACTTGTACCTAATGGCTAGTTAAGCACTTAGAACCCCCTAGAAAGTGTCTAGAACGTCCTTAAGCACTTGTAGGCCATTCCTATATATAGGATATGCCTTAGGACACCTAAACTTACACTAATCTACACTTGTGATACACTTGAGCTTACATTTGCAATTGTCAATCTGTTTTTTGAAATTGAGCAACACTTGCATTGGCTATTCTTCTTCTTGCTCTAATTTCGTGTCCTATAGGCTAGTATCTCCTATCCACAGCAATCACACTTCCATATACATTGGTTAGGAGATCTACACACTTGATATAGACAAATCAAGCCTTGTGCTTCAAAGGTTAAGTGTAATTTCCTTTTTTCCTTCTTGTTCCTTTTATCCTTTGTATTCTCCTTGCTACTCCTAGGGTTGGAGGCTGCGGATTGGAGAAGGTTCTTCTCGGTGGAGAAGGTGGACTTCGAATTACTTCAAGAAGGCTATTACAACGGGAAGCTACTTCAAGAGGAAGGCTACTTCAAGGGGGAGCTTGAAGTTACTTCAAGAAGGCTGCTTCAAGGTTGGTGCAATTACTTCTAGGTCAAGGCTCTTCGAAGGGTTTGGTGAAAGAATTGTAATTTTATGTAAAGTCCTTGCGAGGTAATAAAATTTAATTCTTTCAAAATCCCGGTTGGGTAAGCAACCGGGTAGTGGACTGACAGCCTTAGTATTTGCTAATGTTGGAACCACTCTAAATCCTTGTCCCCTTGTCCAATATTCTTGTGGTTGGTTGTTTGAGTTAAATAATTGTTAAATTAATTTAAAACCCTATTCACCCCCCCTCTAGTGGTTTTTCAATTGGTATCAGAGCAGGCTTCAAGGAACCCTAACCAGGTCTTGAAGAATGGGTGATGGGATGCTCAACAACCTCAATCTTGAAGGAACACTTATGACTAGGCCTCCTATGTTTGATGGGACAAACTACACCTACTGGAAGAGAAGGATGCAATTCTTCTTTCAAGGGATTAGTTGGGATCTATGGAGGATGGTGTCACCCCCCTATGAGCTTCCTCAAATGGAATATGCAGCTTGGGACACCAATACGGTAAAATCGGCTCAAATGAATGCAAAGGCTGTAAGTATTCTCTATTTTTCAATTTCATTAGGAGAATTTAATAGAATATCTAACTGTGAAACAGCCTATGAAATTTGGCATAGACTTTCCATAACTTATGAAGGGACTGTTCAAGTCAAGAATTCTAAAATTAGTATGCTTAAACAAAAGTTTGAACATTTCCGTATGGATCCAAATGAATCTATTAGTGAAATGTATGCAAAATTCTCTTCTATTGTAAATGGTTTAAATGCTTTAGGTAAAGTTGTTCTTGAGGAAGATCAGGTGTCAAAGATCCTTAGATCACTTCCTCCCAAATACAAGCCCAAGGTGACGGCCATTGAAGAAGCAAATGACCTCACCCGACTAAAGATGGAACAACTCATTGGCAACCTAGAAGCTCATGAGGCAACTTTAGAAGAGGAAGAAAGAAGAGAATGTGAACTTCAACAAGGGAAAAAGAAGGACATTGCATTCAAAGCATCAACCAAGGACAATCATGACACAAGTGAAGATGATAGTGAAGAAGAAACTCTCATTGTAAATGGTAAGCAATATAAAAGTTTTAAAACTAATAAAACTTCTAGTGTTTCTTCTTCCAGGTGCTTTGAATGTGGCAAAAAGGGACACATGAAAGGTGATTGTCCAAAACTCAAGAAAGGGAAGAAATCATCTCAAAAAAAGAAAGAAAGAGCATATAAAGCTGCATGGGATGATTCAAGTGATGATAGTGATGATGAAAAAGAAGAAGTAGAATGCCTCATTGCTACAACAAATGAAGAAGAAGAAGAGGTAAGTCTTTTTGATCTACCAAAAGAAGATCTAATTGCTAGTCTTCAAGATACTCATGAGAAATATATTGAGTGCAAGAAGAAACTTAAGAAATCAAATAAAGTAAATGATGATTTAAACGTTAAACTTCTTGCTCTTGCATCTGAAAATGAAGATCTCAAAAAGGCAAATGAAGATTATGATCTTAAGTTAAAATCTGTAGAAGTTGATTACAATCTTCTTTCCTTAGAGAAGTTAAACTTGCAAACTCAAGTGAATGATATTCAGAAACAACCTATTTCATGTTCACACTTAGATTATGATGAGGTTGTAAAAGAAAGAAATTCTCTAGTATCTGATTTAGATCAAGCAAAGAAAGATATAAAGAAGAAGATGGACGATATTGATAAGTTACAAAGAAAAATAAATGAGTTAAGAGGAAATGACATCCTTGAGAATATTCTGAAAATTTCCTCTAGTTATAATGGAAGAAGAGGATTAGGATATGATCCAAAGAAGAATCAACATAAAAGAGCTAAAGCGTCCAAGCCTAAAATTGTACCTAAGAACACAATTCCTAGAAAGAGAAATGAAGTTGACTCCATTATTTGTCATTATTGCATGTGCATTGGACATTATTCGTTTTCATGCCCATATAAGAAATAGAATGATGATATAGCTTGGATTCCTAAAACTTAGAAGCTTAAAATTAACAAATTGAGATTTGACCTAAACTGATTGTTGATATACAAATGTCATATCTCAACACAATCAAGAAATAACTTGTATAATTTTGTTTGGAAACAATTAACAGTTCTGAAAAACAGTACAGAAACCTGGTCGGTCGAGAAAATGTCGACCGAGCAATCTGTCGGTCGAGAAATCTTCGACCGAGCAGGTTACTGATTTCCAGTCTGTAATAAATCTGTTGAATGTGTTTTTCAATTAATCAAATTACTATCTATTTGTTGTTAATAACTGTTTGTACATGCAAAATAAAGTGTAAATTTTGGAAATCATCCTTGAAAACTTATATGAGATTAATTTGGTTTATTCTCTACATGGTTTAGGTTAAAACTAAAAATTATGAACCATGTTGATTTAAGTCAAATTACTGCCTTCATGGTCTATTCTAAGTATTCTTTGATAGAAACCATATGTTGAATTTCATGTTGTTATTGTTCTATCATTACATCATGGATATGCTTTCACCATTTCATTATTCAAAGATGATGCTTGTTGCAATAAATAAAACTCTATGGCACAAATAGATAATGATTATTGCATGAATGGTCTTTGATGATACATAGGCAAGCACAATGAATTGTTGTTGATATATTGCTTAGAACCTCAATACTTGCTCTTCTAAAGCAAATAGTCGTAACACATAAGATATTAATACAAATTTCTCAATTAGACTTGAGATATTAATCGTGCTTTCAAGGATATTTTTTTAAGAATCTTATGGGTACAAGAAGAAATAGAATTTGATATTTATGTACCTACAGCAAAGCTTATATAAATCTTCAAGGAAAATCAAGGACGAACATTTTTATATTGAGTATCATTCAAAATGCTTCAAATTGATATCTAATCAAATTACGTGCAGATATTATACTTCACATATGAGTGTTCAAATTGGAAATCTGCAAAATTGCCTCTTGGTTGAAATCGAATTTGACCAAGGGGCGCTATGGTCGAAGTCAAGGTCGACCTAAAATAAGCTTTGACAAAATGCTTATTTGGACATCATTTTATTGCACTTAATCTTAATATACTTTTGATAAAGGTCAAAATCAAAATTTAAAATCATTTGTGACCTTAGAAGCTTTAAATTGCTTTAATTGTAAGATTAAGGGGGAGCTCATAAAAACAAATTGGATTATTTGATTAAGAAGCTTACAAAAACATTGTAAACATCATTTGAAGCTTGTTACGACCTTAGTATTTTTACTCTTGGTTATGAAGAAATCTATGAATTTCATAAAAATGATATATCTTGTTCTTAAAGGAACTCTCTAAACAAATCAGGGCTTAACATCCCATGCATTTGGTTAGAGACATTTTTATGTACTCTAAGATTAAAGGATTCTCATTTCATTTTTAGGGCTTAACATTCCTTGCAAAATGGATGAGAAATCAATATATATCATAAGCTTAAGGGAATCTCATATCATTTTAAGGGCTTAACATCCCTTGTAAAATGGGTGAGAAATCAATACACATAAGCCATAAACTTAAAAGAAACTCATATCATTTCAAGGCTTAACATCCTTTGCAAATGATTGAGAAACAAATTGTGGCTAAATTTGACAATAAAATCCCTTGATTTTAATTGGATATCTCTTTAAGGGGGAGCAAAGCTTAAAAAGAAAGACACAAAGTCATACTAAATGATTGTATTGGATATCTTTTTGAAATGACAAAGGGGGAGAAATAATATAAAATCACAAACATAAAATTAAAATGAGTTTCATAATATGTTGGCCAGCAGTCACTTGCAAAATCAAAGATGGCTACAAAGGTAAATTTCAGGTATGAAACTCACATGTTTTATATTTCCTTATTTTATATTTAGGAAATGTTTGTCATCTTCAAAAAGGGGGAGATTGTTGGCTAAATTGACATTATGATAAATCCCTTTGTTTCTGTCACACCCCGATCTCACACTAACCACAACCCACGAGATTAGGGCACGACGAAGAAATTATCACATAAACAAACCACTGAGAACTTTTTCTTTTTAAAACCTCGTAATGATATCCGGATTATTGTTGTAAACTAAAACATAATAAACTATTGCGGAAGCATTTCAATTAAACTGGCTAGAGAACATAAACAGAGTTTACAACATGTAACATTGTTTAACAGAAAGTAAAACATAACAGTTAATTTACATCTTTTACACATTCGCCATACATACTCTCTCTCACCCACACCATGTCCCAAGGACCGAGGGGAAAGGACTAAGAGACCACTATCTAACTAACTATATATACCTTCTACTGACTAGGGTGGTAAGATCCTTCAGATTCCTGGAACTGTCGCTGACCTGAAAATGTTTTGAGTAGAGGTATGAGCCTACTCGCTCAGTGAATAGCATTTCATTTAGCTATCACTAAAAAACTCATCAGGTTTATAAAATTGAAATAAACATAAATACAGTACAAGCAGGGCAGCTCTAATGACATAGCAGATTACAGAATATAATCACATTTCTATGCAACAACAGATAATTTAAACCAATAAATAGATATAATGAATTGACACAAAAGTTCAGATATATTAATTTACTGTGATCCTATATGATTTCATATATATATTATTATGCCCTAATCATATTTAGTGTACCCTGCATATAAAGATCCGTAGCGAACTACGATCCCACCGTACAAGACTTAGCGACACACCCGGGAAATGCTAAGTCTGCCTGCCAGCCCTGGTCTGCTGTAGGACTCTCAGGCTCACAAGGCCTCACTACACTCTCAAAAGAGTGAACTCTAGACTCCTCCTCAACCTGAGCAGACAGGCGGAGAGTCTCACCGGGCTACCACCGTGACACAAGCACAGATTAATGTTGAATAACCCATATTTACTCCAGTGCCACCATGACACAAGCACGCGTTGTTGTTGAACACTGCCTCTCTCTATCCTCGTGCCTGTGACTCCGCACAGTTATTGTTGCAACACGAGTTTCACCCCCTGGTGCAGACCTCTCAGAAGGGGTTCTACGGTGTTAGGGCACCTAAGTCTATTAACTGATTAACATATAAACATTTAAACAGGAAAATCACATTTACTGATTTCATATCCGATCACAATACACTGTCATTCTAAACTGACAGAGCAATATATTTTAAATCATTGTAATTTCTGAGAAATTCTCATACCATGCATTCAGACAAATTAGAAATGCATAACTAACCCAACTTATTTCAATTTGGCACATACATAGAGAATTTACGTAATCGAACATCTTATTACACAAATTAAAGAAATTTACTTCACATATGAGAATCATACTCAACAATTATCAATTCTCTAAAATTCTCGACAAACGTGCACATTAACCCAAATCCTGGTTTGTGCATCACTTAACTCAATTAAGAGTTAATTACATATCACAACACAATTTAATAACAATACTTGAGAATTTCTGGTAATATATCAGAGAAATGTGCCATTTCATGTAAATATCAATTTACACATATTAACGTCAAAAGATATATGCAATTAGGGTTTTCATGCATATTTTATTTATTCATATCAACTTTGAAATCGTACATGTGATAATTTATCAGAAATCTTCATTGTCTGGGTTCATACCCAAATTATACCATTTTCGGACATGAATTTCTAATTTCAACATTCAAATGAGCAATTTAGGTTCCTCAAGAATCTTTTCTTTCGGACAACTTAGTGTTACGTGGATGCATAGCGTACATCGATGCATGTGCTTCCTCAAGAATCTTTTCTTTCAAATCACTGTCTTGAGGTACACAACATATCATGCTAATACAACACACCATCATCTGAAAACCTAAACTTTGGTCTTTTCCCCCTATCATGTCATGTACGATCTGCTGCAACCCACTGTCACCCTACTGTAGTTCCTTGATCTGATCATAAAAAGTAGGCTTGACTTGCATCTATGCAATCAAACCACAATGTTATATCACCCTTAAGTCTAAGTTCAACTTTCACATTTCTACTAGCATGTCTCTCTCGAAACATGCCATAGAGAATGCATCAGTTGTTGAACTTAACTTCCTGCTGAGGGCATCAGCTACTACATTCACCTTTCCAGGATGATAATCTATCATTATATCATAATCCTTAATCAATCCTAATCATCTCCGTTGTCTAAGATTCAGATCCTTCTGGGTAAAGATATATATCAAGCTCTTATGATCTATAAACACCTGGCACACCTCACCATAAAGACAGTAACGTCATGTCTTATGAGCATGAACTACAACAACTAATTCGAGATCATGTATCGCGTAGCACTCCTCATTCTATGCTACTACTTATTATTACTACTGTAAGAATTTATTTCAAAATTATATCTTACTCTTTTCTCCAAGTCATTTTCATATTGTGTATCTACCTTCCTGATTAGCTAACTTTAAACCCTGGATTTTATTAGTGCTAGGTTACCTTTCATAGTGCAAATCGTATGATCTTGTTTTATAAAGATACTAGTATTCAAGGTCATCCCTTGAATTACTTCAACTCTAAACATTCTAGGGTTTGGTCCTTATCAGCAACATAGCATTATTGTGGTGTGACTTTGCTTCCTTAGTTTGAAATCAAACTTTAGATCTCATAAGTTCATCCATCTACTTGTAATGGATACAACAGATATGAATAATCATCAATGAACTATAGATATATAACAGAAATGTAACATCAACCAAGTTCTCTAGCATAACTTATTAACACAAATGCTACAAATAAACATGATACTTGTTACCCAAGCATCACACATGGCTCACAAGGCCATTCATATCTTGTCACCTCTCACTAGGCAACAACTTATTCACATCGTTCATAAAATCCGTACACATTATTACTTTTATTAAGAAACAACAACATCAACACACAAAAAGCCAATCAACATTTATTATATAAATGTCACAGCCCAAACTTGGCTATATTCATCATCTCATCATACCTGCATGGTTATTAGGCATGATAACAGTCATACAAGATATTTATCACATCATGTGATACAATAGTAATACCATCATTCCTTGACCAGGAATTAGGGTTCACTATCAAACAGGGCTTATTATTCCCTTTTCCCCAAATTAGGGTTAGGGTTCCCCATTTCTCATTAATTCAGACCCTCTTGAGTTAACCAACTTTATCTTGTATTAAGGTATTTCCCCTCTTAATGCATTCCATCACAGAATACACACCCTTAGCATATAATGTATAGGCCACACATTAGAATTGTCCAACTACCTCACAAGATATGGACTTATTTTAGTTTAAAGCATAACTTATAAAGTTGCCTATAAACAATCACAATGATACACCCTCAGCTAGGGTTTCACAATGATACACCCTCCACTAGGGTTTACTAATCATGTATTGGATCCATGCATTGGTTATGCCTTATTGATTAGTACCATTAAGGGTATTTCTCACCTAATCATTAAATTTAATCTGACCCTTATTGTGTTCCTTCATTTCTAATTAAGGATTGCTCATATGAGGTTCCAACATTGGGCCTCTGATATCATTTCCAGCAAATTCTTAGTTGTTCTAATCTTTCTTTTACATCTCAACGTCTTAGTGTATGTACATTCTAACTATGATGTGAGTCTAAATTATCCAGAGTCTACTCTTATTACACTGTTAATAGGAGTCATTAGATCTCAGTAACGCATCCTGCCAGCCGGACCAGGCCGAACCTGTAGTCCTGAAGCCAAGAGCTATTCAGGATTAACCAACTCCTATTAATCTCAAACATGTGGAAAGAATATCCACTTAGGGCAGACTCATTTAAGCATAACTTCTGGTCTACTTAATACAAATAATAAAAACAATAAATAAATCACTTCATGACACACAACCATATAAAAGAATCATATTAATTCTTCAAACTGAAAATTTAATTCATACATATAAGGGCATTTCTAGAGATTTCCAATCAAATAAGCAATATAAAGTAAGAGTTGCATCGCATCCTATGTTTAATCCTTTATTCCTACATTGATTTTCCGATTTCTTAACCCTAAAATTTCTAGGGCTTCTCTCCAGCCTATCCTTCCTCTGCATACCTGGACAGGGTATTTAGAGAAGAATAGACAGAGTAGCTTGATACTGGTCAATCTAAGTATTCAGACACCTGGCCAGGGTATCTAAACACTCAGACCTCCCAGAGCTAAAGACACATCATTTCTTATCCATCTTAATTATAATTCTATCTTTTGATCCTAATGATCCTTGATAACTCAGCTTAAACTCTCAACTTGATTCTCGTGACCACGTCCTCTTCCTGTCATCTGCAATAGTATAACAGAACACTTCCTGTTAGAAAATTGCAGTTAGAAGGAAGACACCTAAGTCCTAATCCTATTAGTCTCTTATCGTCCCCTGACCTTGACTTAGAGTATTCATATACTCAACCTATGCTCTGATACCAAGTTGTCACACCCCGATCTCACACTAACCACAACCCACGAGATTAGGGCGCGACAGAGGAATTATCACATAAACAAACCACTGAGAACTTTTTCTTTTTAAAACCTCGTAATGATATCCGGATTATTGCTGTAAACTAAAACATATAAACTATTGCGGAAGCATTTCAATTAAACTGGCTAGAGAACATAAACAGAGTTTACAACATGTAACATTGTTTAACAGAAAGTAAAACATAACAGTTAATTTACATCTTTTACACATTCGCCATACATACTCTCTCTCACCCATACCATGTCCCAAGGACCGAGGGGAAAGGACTAAGAGACCACTATCTAACTAACTATATATACCTTCTACTGACTAGGGTGGTAAGATCCTTCAGATTCCTAGAACTGTCGCTGACCTGAAAATGTTTTGAGTAGAGGTATGAGCCTACTCGCTCAGTGAATAGCATTTCATTTAGCTATCACTAAACAACTCATCAGGTTTATAAAATTGAAATAAACATAAATACAGTACAAGCAGGGCAGCTCTAATGACATAGCAGATTACAGAATATAATCACATTTCTATGCAACAACAGATAATTTAAACCAATAAACAGATATAATGAATTGACACAAAAGTTCAGATATATTAATTTACTATGATCCTATATGATTTCATATTTATATTATTATGCCCTAATCATATGCAGTGTACCTTGCATATAAAGATCTGTAGCGAACTACGATCCCACCGTACAAGACTTAGCGACACACCCGGGAAATGCTAAGACTGACTGCCAGCCCTGGTCTGCTGCAGGACTCTCAGGCTCACAAGGCCTCAGGCTCACAAGGCCTCACTACACTCTCAAAAGAGTGAACTCTAGACTCCTCCTCAACCTGAGCACACAGGCGGAGAGTCTCACCGGGTTACCACCGTGACACAAGCACGGATTAATGTTGAATAACCCCTATTTACTCAAGTGCCACCGTGACACAAGCACGTGTTGTTGTTGAACACTGCCTCTCTCTATCCTCGTGCCTGTGACTCCGCACAGTTATTGTTGCAACACGAGTTTCACCCCCCTGGTGCAGACCTCTCAGAAGGGGTTCTACGGTGTTAGGGCACCTAAGTCTATTAACTGATTAACATATAAACATTTAAACAGGAAAATCACATTTACTGATTTCATATCAGATCACAATACACTGTCATTCTAAACTGACAGAGCAATATATTTTAAATCATTGTAATTTCTGAGAAATTCTCATACCATGCATTCAGACAAATTAGAAATGCATAACTAACCCAACTTATTTCAATTTGGCACATACATAGCGAATTTACGCAATCGAACATCTTATTGCACAAATTAAAGAAATTTACTTCACATATGAGAATCATACACAACAATTATCAATTCTCTAAAATTCTCCAAAAACGTCCACATTAACCCAAATCCTGGTTTGTGCATCACTTAACTCAATTAAGAGTTAATTACATATCACAACACAATTTAATAACAATACTTGAGAATTTCTGGTAATATTTCAGAGAAATGTGCCATTTCATGTAAATATCAATTTACACATATTAACGTCAAAAGATATATGCAATTAGGGTTTCATGCATATTTTATTTATTCATATCAACTTTGAAATCGTACAGCTGATAATTTATCAGAAATCTTCATTGTCTAGGTTCATACCCAAATTATACCATTTTCAGACATGAATTTCTAATTTCAACATTCAAATGAGCAATTTAGGTTCCAATAAACCATATAAATCTACTGATTCAATCTGCACTGTTCAAATGCTAAATTTAATCATATAACAGTGTCTAGAAGCAGTTTATGAAATAAAAAGGTCGGGAGACGCCAAACTCTGCCCGTCGCCTGATAACGCCTGTTATCAGCGTAATTCGTGCAAAAAACAGAAAATATTCAAACGCCTGAGTTTATTAATGATAAATAAATGAAATCCTACTCACAGTGACTTGGACTGTCCGGATTCGTCCGGAGATGCGTCCAAGGCCTGATTCCGGGCGAAATTGGGTTGTCTTCTTCCTTTGATTTATCTCTTTACTGTTCCTGTTCTGTGAACAGGAGCTTCACGTGTACAAGTTAACGCAAGAACTTGATTGGTAGCTGAATCGCGGATAGGAGCTATGGAATCTTGCCTAGATCTCAATTTCGGAGTTGTGGGAGGCTTTTTCTTGCTCAGGCGCACCCGAGGTGGCCTCCTCCTGGCCGTGCACAGCAGCCGTAGCCTGCTGCTGCTTGCCGCTGGTCACTGATAGGCGGCTGGCTAGCTGGGTGGGTGGAGTGCTAGAGGAAATAAAGAGAGAGGAGGAAGAAAAGAAGAAAAAGAAGAAGGAAGAACGACTGCTGGAAAAACGAACCTAGGATCGCCCCTGTGATCCCTCCCCTGCGCGGAAGTAGGCCTTGCGCCGCTTGAGTCTGTTGCCCGAAGAACGGATAAGCAAGAGAGGAAGAAAAGAAAAGTTTATAAAGCAAAAACTTTGGGAAATTTACAATTTTGACCGTAGAATTTAAAAAGATCATAACTACTGACTCAAAGGTCTGAATAACATGATTTCTTTTGCAACTTTTCAAGAATGAGGCCCTCTACAAACCCAAGGCATGAAAACAAGCTAATTATACTATTTTACTGGTTCAAATCTCTAATTTCATCCAATTATTACTTTACTCAAATTAATCATCTTAATTATGTACTAATTGATCTTATGTGCTTAATTCAACTAAATCAAGTTAATGATCACTAACCACATCATAAGCACATATATTAACTCAAATAACTTTAGTTAGGCTCAAATCATAATGCTTACCAATAAACTTTGGAACGAGTCATAACAATCTCTCTCCCTTATAAGAATTTCATCCCGAAATTCCTAAAAGAGAAAAGGAAATTTGTTATGCATTTCAGATTCAAGCTCCCACGTAGCTTCCTCTAGATTATGATTCCTCCACAGAACATTCACTGACGGTATCTTGCTATTTTTGAGCTTCTTAATCCTCCGATCAACTATCTGTATTGGTCCCTCAACATAGGACACATCAGGTCTGAGTTGTACAAGTTCTGGGTCAACTATCTCCTCTGTACAAGGGTAACATTTCTTCAACATCGATACATGAAACACATCAAGTAAATTAGCCAACTCAGATGGCAATTCCAACCTATAGGCTACAGGTCCAATCCTCTCAATGATAGGATATGGGCCCATAAACCTAGGAGTCAGTTTGTCTCTCTTACCAAACCTCAACACTCCTTTCCACGGTGAAACCCTCAGATACACTTCATCACCAACCTGAATCTCAAGTGGTCAACGCCTCTTCTCGGCATGACTCTTATGTCTATCATGTGCAACTTTCAACTGTACTTTGATCACAGTAATATTTTTAGTGGTCAAATCCACTATCTCTAATTCATGAATCTACCTTTCACCTACCTCATATCAACATATGGATCATCTACACTTTCTGCCAAACAGAGCTTCATACTGAGCCATAGCAAGACTAGAATGGTGATTATTATTGTATACAAACTCTATAAGGATCAAGTGTTCTTCCCAACTTCCACTGAAATGCATGAGACATGCTCTCAGCATGTCCTTAAGAGTCTGAATGGTCCTCTCGGACTGATCATTCGTCTTTGCGTGGAAAGTTGTACAGAATCTCAACTTGTGCCCAAAGCATGATGCAACTGATTCTAAAACCTAGATGTGAACTTAGGATCCTTATTTGGTATAATTGAAACTGGGATACCATGCAACCTGACTATCTCATCCATATATATCTTAGTCAACTTCGGGACATCAAGGGTTGACTTAATATGAAGAAAGTGAGCAGACTAAATTAATCTATCCACAATCATTCATATAGAGTTACAACCTCTAGGTGTCCTGGGCAACCCTATCACAAAATCCATTGTGATATGTTCCCACTTCCACTCAGGTATAGGAAGAGATTGCAAGGTACCTACAGGTTTCTGATGCTCAGCCTTAACCTGCTGGCACACACTACATCTAGCCACGTACTCAGCTACATCCTTTTTCATACCTGACGACCAGTACAACTCCTTGAGATTCATGTACAACTTAGTGTTACGTGGATGCATAGCGTACATCGATGCATGTGCTTCCTCAAGAATCTTTTCTTTAAAATCAATGTCTTGAGGTACACAACATATCATGCTAATACAACACACCATCATCTGAAAACCTAAACTTTGGTCTTTTCCCCCTGTCATGTCATGTACGATCTGCTGCAACCCACTGTCACCCTACTGTAGTTCCTTGATCTGATCATAAAAAGTAGGCTTGACTTGCATCTATGCAATCAAACCACAATGTTATATCACCCTTAAGTCTAAGTTCAACTTTCACATTTCTACTAGCATGTCTCTCTCGAAACATGCCATAGAGAATGCATCAGTTGTTGAACTTAACTTCCTACTGAGGGCATCAGCTACTACATTCGCCTTTCCAGGATGATAATCTATCATTATATCATAATCCTTAATCAATCCTAATCATCTCCGTTGTCTAAGATTCAGATCCTTCTGGGTAAAGATATATATCAGGATCTTATGATCTATAAACACCTGGCACACCTCACCATAAAGACAGTAACGTCATGTCTTATGAGCATGAACTACAACAACTAATTCTAGATCATGTATCGCATAGTACTCCTCATTCTATGCTACTCTTATTATTACTACTGTAAGAATTTATTTCAAAATTATATCTTACTCTTTTCTCCAAGTCATTTTCATATTGTGTATCTACCTTCCTGATTAGCTAACTTTAAACCCTGGATTTTATTAGTGCTAGGTTACCTTTCATAGTGAAAATCGTATGATCTTGTTTTATAAAGATACTATTATTCAAGGTCAAATCACTAGCGACATCCCTTGAATTACTTCAACTCTAAACATTCTAGGGTTTGGTCCTTATCAGCAACATAGCATTATTGTGGTGTGACTTTGCTTCCTTAGTTTGAAATCAAACTTTAGATCTCATAAGTTCATCCATCTACTTGTAATGGATACAATAGATATGAATAATCATCAATGAACTATAGATATATAATAGAAATGTAACATCAACCAAGTTCTCTAGCATAACTTATTAACACAAATGCTACAAATAAACATGATACTTGTTACCCAAGCATCACACATGGCTCACAAGGCCATTCATATCTTGTCACCTCTCAGTAGGCAACAACTTATTCACATGGTTCATAAAATCCGTACACATTATTACTTTTATTAAGCAACAACAACATCAACACACAAAAAGCCAATCAACATTTATTATATAAATGTCACAGCCCAAACTTGGCTATATTCATCATCTCATCATACCTGCATGGTTATTAGGCATGATAACAGTCATACAAGATATTTATCACATCATGTGATACAATAGTAATACCATCATTCCTTGACCAGGAATTAGGGTTCACTATCAAACATGGCTTATTATTCCCTTTTCCCCAAATTAGGGTAAGGGTTCCCCATTTCTCATTAATTCAGACCCTCTTGAGTTAACCAACTTTATCTTGTATTAAGGTATTTCCCCTCTTAATGCATTCCATCACAAAATACACACCCTTAGCATATAATGTATAGGCCACACATTAGAATTGTCCAACTATCTCACAAGATATGGACTTATTTTAGTTTAAAGCATAACTTATAAAGTTGCCTATAAACAATCACAATGATACACCCTCAGCTAGGGTTTCACAATGATACACCCTCCACTAGGGTTTACTAATCATGTATTGGATCCATGCATTGGTTATGCCTTATTGATTAGTACCATTAAGGGTATTTCTCACCTAATCATTAAATTTAATCTGACCCTTATTGTGTTGCTTCATTTCTAATTAAGGATTTCTCATATGAGGTTCCAACATTGGGCCTCTGATATCATTTCCAGCAAATTCTTAGCTGTTCTAATCTTTCTTTTACATCTCAACGTCTTAGTGTATGTACATTCTTACTATGATGGGAGTCTAAATTATCCAGAGTCTACTCTTATTATACTGTTAATATGAGTCATTAGATCTCAGTAACGCATCCTGCCAGCCGGACCAGGCCAAACCTGTAGTCCTGAAGCCAAGAGCTATTCAGGATTAACCAACTCCTATTAATCTCAAACATGTGGAAAGAATATCCACTTAGGGCAGACTCATTTAAGCATAACTTCTGGTCTACTTAATACAAAGAATAAAAACAATAAATAAATCACTTCATGACACAACCATATAAAAGAATCATATTAATTCTTCAAACTGAAAATTTAATTCATACATATAAGGGCATTTCTAGAGATTTCCAATCAAATAAGCAATATAAAGTAAGAGTTGCATCGCATCCTATGTTTAATCCTTTATTCCTACATTGATTTTCCGATTTCTTAACCCTAAAATTTCTAGGGTTTCTCTCCAGCCTATCCTTCCTCTGCATACCTGGCCAGGGTATTTAGAGAAGAATAGACAGAGTAGCTTGATACTGGTCAATCTAAGTATTCAAACACCTGGCCAGGGTATCTAAACACTCAGACCTCCCAGAGCTAAAGACACATCATTTCTTATCCATCTTAATTATAATTCTATCTTTTGATCCTAATGATCCCTGATAACTCAACTTAAACTCTCAACTTGATTCTCGTGACCACGTCCTCTTCCTGTCATCTGCAATAGTATAACAGAACACTTCCTATTAGAAAATTGCAGTTAGAAGGAAGACACCTAAGTCCTAATCCTATTGGTCTCTTATCGTCCCCTGACCTTGACTTAGAGTATTCATATACTCAACCTATGCTCTGATACCAAGTTGTCACACCCCGATCTCACACTAACCACAACCCACGAGATTAGGGCGCGACGGAGGAATTATCACATAAACAAACCACTGAGAACTTTTTCTTTTTAAAACCTCGTAATGATATCCGGTTTATTGCTGTAAACTAAAACATAATAAACTATTGCGGAAGCATTTCAATTAAACTGGCTAGAGAACATAAACAGAGTTTACAACATGTAACATTGTTTAATAGAAAGTAAAACATAACAGTTAATTTACATCTTTTACACATTTGCCATACATACTCTCTCTCACCCACACCATGTCCCAAGGACCGAGGGGAAAGGACTAAGAGACCACTATCTAACTAACTATATATACCTTCTACTGACTAGGGTGGTAAGATCCTTCAGATTCCTAGAATTGTCGCTGACCTGAAAATGTTTTGAGTAGAGGTATGAGCCTACTCGCTCAATGAATAGCATTTCATTTAGCTATCACTAAACAACTCATCAGGTTTATAAAATTGAAATAAACATAAATACAGTACAAGCAGGGCAGCTCTAATGACATTGCAGATTACAGAATATAATCACATTTCTATGCAACAACAGATAATTTAAACCAATAAACAGATATAATGAATTGACACAAAAGTTCAGATATATTAATTTACTATGATCCTATATGATTTCATATTTATATTATTATGCCCTAATCATATGCAGTGTACCTTGCATATAAAGATCTGTAGCAAACTACGATCCCACCGTACAAGACTTAGAGACACACCCGGGAAATGCTAAGTCTGACTGCCAGCCCTGGTCTGCTGCAGGACTCTCAGGCTCACAAGGCCTCAGGCTCACAAGGCCTCACTACACTCTCAAAAGAGTCAACTCTAGACTCCTCCTCAACCTGAGCACACAGGCGGAGAGTCTCACCGGGTTACCACCGTGACACAAGCACGGATTAATGTTGAATAACCCCTATTTACTCCAGTGCCACCGTGACACAAGCACGTGTTGTTGTTGAACACTGCCTCTCTCTATCCTCGTGCCTGTGACTCCGCACAGTTATTGTTGCAACACGAGTTTCACCCCCCTGGTGCATACCTCTCAGAAGGGGTTCTACGGTGTTAGGGCACCTAAGTCTATTAACTGATTAACATATAAACATTTAAATAGGAAAATCACATTTACTGATTTCATATCAGATCACAATACACTGTCATTCTAAACTGACAGAGCAATATATTTTAAATCATTGTAATTTCTGAGAAATTCTCATACCATGCATTCAGACAAATTAGAAATGCATAACTAACCCAACTTATTTCAATTTGGCACATACATAGCGAATTTACGCAATCGAACATCTTATTGCACAAATTAAAGAAATTTACTTCACATATGATAATCATACTCAACAATTATCAATTCTCTAAAATTCTCGAAAAACGTACACATTAACCCAAATCCTGGTTTGTGCATCACTTAACTCAATTAAGAGTTAATTACATATCACAACACAATTTAATAACAATACTTGAGAATTTCTGGTAATATTTCAGAGAAATGTGCCATTTCATGTAAATATCAATTTACACATATTAACGTCAAAAGATATATGCAATTAGGGTTTTCATGCATATTTTATTTATTCATATCAACTTTGAAATCGTACATCTGATAATTTATCAGAAATCTTCATTGTCTGGGTTCATACCCAAATTATACCATTTTCAGACATGAATTTCTAATTTCAACATTCAAATGAGCAATTTAGGTTCCAATCAACCATATAAATCTACTGATTCAATCTGTACTGTTCAAATGATAAATTTAATCATATAACAGTGTCTAGAAGTAGTTTATGAAATAAAAAGGTCGAGCGACGCCAAACGCTGCCCGTCGCCTGATAACGCCTGTTATCAGCGTAATTCGCGCACAAAACAAAACATATTCAAACGCCTGAGTTTATTAATGATAAATAAATGAAATCCTACTCACAGTGACTTGGACTGTCCGGATTCGTCTGGAGATGCGTCCAAGGCCTGATTCCGGGTGAAATTGGGTTGTCTTCTTCCTTTGATTTATCTCTTTACTGTTCCTGTTCCGTGAACAGGAGCTTCATGTGTACAGGTTAACAGAAGAACTTGATTGGTAGCTGAATCGCGGATAGGAGCTATGGAATCTTGCCTAGATCTCAATTTCGGAGCTGTGGGAGGCTTTTTCTTGCTCAGGCGCACCCGAGGTGGCCTCCTCGTGGCCGTGCACAGCAGCCGTAGCCTACTGCTTCTTGCCGCTGGTCACTGATAGGCAGCTGGCTAGCTGGGTGGGTGGAGTACTAGAGGAAATAAAGAGAGAGGAGGAAGAAAAGAAGAAAAAGAAGAAGGAAGAACGACTGCTGGAAAAATGAACCTAGGATCGCCCCTGCGATCCCTCCCCTGCGTGGAAGTAGGCCTTGCGCCGCTTGAGTCTGTTGCCCGAAGAACGGATAAGCAAGAGAGGAAGAAAAGAAAAGTTTATAAAGCAAAAATTTTGGGAAATTTACAATTTTGACCCTAGAATTTAAAAAGATCATAACTACTGACTCAAAGGTCTGAATAACATGATTTCTTTTGCAACTTTTCAAGAATGAGGCCCTCTACAAACCCAAGGCATGAAAACAAGATAATTATACTATTTTACTGGTTCAAATCTCTAATTGCATCCAATTATTACTTTACTCAAATTAATCATCTTAATTATGCACTAATTGATCTTATGTGCTTAATTCAACTAAATCAAGTTAATGATCACTAACCACATCATAAGCACATATGTTAACTCAAATAACTTTAGTTAGGCTCAAATCATAATGCTTACCAATAAACTTTGGAACGGGTCATAACAGTTTCGATGATGACAAACATTTCATTCTTGTCGATCTAACGTGCTCCTTGAGTGTTGCAGGAATAAGGTGGATGACAAAGTACTAGGGAATCTATACGCTTGAATATGTGTAAATTTCATGAAATGTAATCAATTGTAAACTTGTACAAATATATAATGTACAAGTACTTAGACTTCATGTAAATCAAGCGTTAGATCTCCTCTAGCAAATCACTACACTTAGATAGGTCATCCCCTTCAATAGTGTCACATATGCACACTCATACACACACTTAATGACTTAAATTGAAACAGGGGCAATCTCGGTCGACAAAATCCTCGACCGAGACACTCTCGGTCGACACACTTCTCGACCGAGAAAGATCCAAGTAGCCGTTAGACACAGTTGACAAGGTAGTTGGCAGTTAGAGATGAACGTTGCAAACACTTGATCCAGAGAGCCTGTCGGTCAACAAAACCTCGACCGAGTAGGTATCTCGGTCGACAATTCCTCGACCGAGATGGACTCTGACAGCAACTGCAAAATTAATTAATTAGTCGTTGCTAATGCAACCAACTTGTACCTAACGGCTAGTTAAGCACTTAGAACCCCCTAGAAAGTGTCTAGAACGTCCTTAAGTACTTGTAGACCATTCCTATAAATAGGACATGCCTTAGGACACCTAAACTTACACTAATCTACACTTGTGATACACTTGAGCTTACATTTGCAATTGTCAATTTGTTTTGAGAAATTGAGCAATACTTGCATTGGCTATTCTTCTTCTTGCTCTAATTTCGTGTCCTATAGGCTAGTATCTCCTATCCACATCAATCACACTTCCATATACATTGGTTAGGAGATCTACACGCTTGATATAGACAAATCAAGCCTTGTGCTTCAAAGGTTAAGTGTAATTTCCTTTTTTCCTTCTTGTTCCTTTTATCCTTTGTATTCTCCTTGCTACTCCTAGGGTTGGAGGTTGCGGATTGGAGAAGGTTCTTCTCGGTGGAGAAGGTGGACTTCGAACTACTTCAAGAAGGCTATTGCAATGGGAAGCTACTTCAAGAGGAAGGATACTTCAAGGGGGAGCTTGAAGTTACTTCAAGAAGGCTGCTTCAAGGTTGGTGCAATTACTTCTAGGTGAAGGTTGTTCGAAGGGTTTGGTGAAAGAATTGTAATTTTATGTAAAGTCCTTGCGAGGTAATAAAATTTAATTCTTTCAAAATCCCGGTTGGGTAAGCAACCGGGTAGTGGACTGACAGCCTTAGTATTTTCTAAGATTGGAACCACTCTAAATCCTTGTCCCCTTGTCCAATATTCTTGTGGTTGGTTGTTTGAGTTAAATAATTGTTAAATTAATTTAAAACCCTATTCACCCCCCCTCTAGTGGTTTTTCAATCTCACCCAGTCTGCTTTGAGATCAAGGAAATGAATGAACGTTGAAAGAAAGACTGTTCCATTCCTTGAGTTCATTTAGGACATTAGTGACAAAGGAATTATACATTCACTGTAACACCATTCACGTATTGTAGGATTGAAAGTTGTTCTCCAACTTTCTATTTCACTTGGGTAGCACTGATGTGCGACTAGGCACCACTCTTTTCTTGTGAAGTCATTAATGTTATGGACTTTCATTGCCAATGCGAAATGGACATTTAGGGTCACACACATAGGATTTAACATGGAAGAGGAGTTTATCCAAAAATGATGTTTAGATTAATTACTAAAGGAGTTTAGTAGTTCAATTAAACACTCAGTTGATTGATAGCTCAAAATCATAGTGTTCAAGGTGTTGGACCAATTGATAAGAGTATCATATTGATTGAAACTGCAATTGACTGATTTTGCACAGTCTGCACTTCCAACCAATCGGCTCATGGGTTGAACTAATTGGCTCAGGTTGGTGAATCGATCGGCTCAACTGGTGAGATGATCGACTCATGTATCAATGAGATGATCAACTCAATTGTTGAACATGTCGATTCATGTAACCAACTGAGATCGTTTGGAAAGTCAGAAGAATATTTTGCAAATTCAATTTGTTTCACTTGTACAAATTCAATTTGGATAAGGATTAATATTTGATTAATCAGAAACAAATATGAAAGTCAATTTGAGTTGGACCAGGACCACGAACTGATCAGCTCAAGGGTCCCAAACGATCGGTTTAGGTGTGAACCGATCGGTTGAGGTCACCAACTGACCGTTTCAGGATTGAAACGATCATTTCAGCTGGCACAGTTGGTTGTTTTTGTGGAAAATCTTGAACCCTTCTACTCCTACTTTAATCCCCCATTGCCTAGGGTAGAGAACCCTATCCCATGACCCTCCTATATATAGGGGTATTGGGGGCTTCTCAAAGTACAACTCAGAACACCAGTTGCTCTACAAAGTTGTCGTTCTCTCTGGTTGTGGTAACCGAGAGAGCTGGAGCAAGTGTTACCCGATAAGGGAGGCACAACAAGGGAAAGACAACTACAAAAAAGTGACTGGTGGCAGGAGACTGTGTCGGTGACAAGTACTCCGACAGGAGGGTATGACTCCTTCTGATTCCTTGTGGGACAAGGAGATCAGAGTTCCAGGCAGTCCGTGTGGACGACTGCAGAGTTGGGAGACTTCTTCCCCTTGGAGGACAGTTGTCAATCCCGACAGTCCCGGTGAGACCAAGAGTTGCACAGACATCGTCCAAGACCTGTGGTGAAGACCGCGCAAGCCACGAGGTAACGTCACCGAGCAAGCCTCGGGATAAGGTACGCCTCTACAAACCATCCTTCCTATTGTATAGACGTTGACGTGATTCCTTTATTCTGGGTTTGGGAGAAGAAATTTTTTTTTCTGCTACCTTCTCTGTCTACCATAAAACCCAACATTTATTGCATAAGAATGAACCACAATATGCTCCTAACTCTTTTCCCATCTTCTATAGAGTTTCCCTCACTTTTCCACTGAAAATCAACAAAAAGGCTTGTCCCGACCCACTTACAACGAATCAGAACAGAGAGTTTGAGGACCTTGTGGAGAGTTTGTGATAGTGTATCACATTGAAATCCACCAAAAACATACTGATATGTCAGAAAGAAGGTTTCACACCATGTTATGTCATGGTGAGTTTATAATAAAATCTAGTTGATCTTACAATTTATTTTGGCACACTCTTTACACTAAAACAATGTACTATACAAAGTGGTTCAATAGAGACCATATGAGATATGGAATGGGAAGTGTCTAGATGAGTCTTGTGTAGTGATTGGGATTAAAATCTTGTATAAGATAATAGTTTCTTAAAAGTCTTTATCCACAAATAACATGAATGTTATCTTGTTGAAGACTACTTATATTCTAGTCTGACAATAAAGTGTTTCTTGTTAGGATGTCTTCATTCCTAAAGGCAACTTAGTTCCAAAAGAATTAGTTGGAATAAAAGTAAAACTTGAAATGTTCAAGACAAACAAGAAAACTTTGAATTTAAAGAGGTACAACAAGGAACAAGGAGAATCACAAACTATTGTAGAATCTCAAGTTCCTTATGTCAACACATAACTCATAGTTTTAGTATAATGCCTTGAATTTGAAAGATTATGGTATCTTATAACTAAAGAAGATGGTAAGATGATAATAGTGATGAGTCAACTACCTACCTTGAAACTATTGAGGAACCAAATTTTGAGAAATGGCTTGATGTCATAAGATTAATGATGGACTCCATTTAAACCAACAAGGTATGACTTTGTTGGATCCACTTGAAGGGGTAAAACCCATTTGGGTGCATTCAGGTCTTTGTAAAAAGAACCAACATGGAAGGGTATATTCATTGCAAAGAGCTTCAAACAAGTTCAAGGTTTAAAAAAAGATGAAGTCTTTCACCAATTACCATGATGAAATCCATTTAGATTATGCTTGTTATTGTAGCTTACTTCGACTATGAGATTTGGCATATGGATGTCAAAACTACATTCCTAGTTTGGAATATTTAAGAGGATGTGTACATGATACAACCTAAAGGTTTTATAAATCCTTTAATGTAAATAAAGTTTATAAGCTTCAAAGATCAATATGAGGATTGAAGCAAGCATCTCAACGTTGGACTCTTCTATTCAACAAGACAGTCAAAAGGTTTGACTTGAGTCAGAATGAAGATGGAATTTGTGATTAAAAAATATTTAGTGGGAGCACATTAATATTCCACAGAATTATCGGTAATGACATCTGTATCCTACAAAATGTTAAAACCTAGCAAGGAAAGTACCTTCTATAAGAAGGGTTTAGGTGAAACATTGTATATATAGGAATCAAGGTCTATAGAGATAGATCTGGAAAGCTTCTTGACCTAAGTAAAAGCACATACATTGGCAAGATGTCGAAGGGTTCAACATACTCAATTAGAGAAAACTTGTCTATGTTCGATGGAGTTAGTCTTTCAAGGGCCTAGTCTCCCAGTTCTTATGAAGAATAGGAACACATGGATAGATACCATATGCATTCACAATTGGATCTATCTCGAATGCAATGTGATGTACTTATCCCGTTATCTCGTATGTATTGGATATGACAAGAATATTTTTTGTAATCTCATATTTATTGGACATGATAAGAGGATATCAAGTCGTCTCATAGGTATTTGACATGATGAGAAGACATATATATACATGCCTAGCTGTCTCATATGTATTGAGCATGACGAGAGGGTATATGTCAAATGCTAGTGAAAGTCACTAGACTGTCATACATAACATCCTTAAGTGCTTGTGAAGCACTAATAGGATCAGTTCCTTGGTTTTGGTAATGTGTAAGAGTTGGGTGTAAAGAGTTACACCGATGCAAGCTTCCAAACTAATAAAATGATTGCAACCGTGTTTGACATTAAATGACAATTGTAATCTAGAAAGGGTTATGATCTCATTACAGTTGTTCTAATCTACAAAAGTATTCGAGTATCTCTATGTTATGAAAACAACATAGGATATTGTATGGATCAAGAAGTTCATACAGATGAACTTGTGTGAGGTTCCAACCAATAACGACACAGTAGAAATATTGATGACAACAATGAAGCTACTAGTTAGGTTGGGAATCTCATATAGCATACTATGGCACTTTCATCTCATGCAGGTAGTTGTACATCAAAGAGATGAGAAAATTGCAAAATACTGACTTAACACAAACGTTGCTAAACCCGCTATGAAAGCATGTACACAACATAAGCATGATGTTCATGTTAGGTCATTTTTCATGAGATTCGTGGGTGATTGTCTCTAAGTGTAAGTGGGAGTTTGTTGGTATGTATGCCTAGAGAGCCAATCATGTAATGATGGTAATGGCATAACATATAAATGATTTGTTTAATAATACAGGCAAGCTTCGAATTTATTTTGTATATTCAGCTATGAAATAATGAATAAAATAATAAATGTCTTGAGAATTATAATACTCAATGATGTATGTATTCAAGTACTATCCTTGTGGTTGAAATCATACAAATGTGAAGATTACATATAAATATTCTCATTATGACCCTAATCGGTTGTCATCGTGGAAGGTTGATAGACAAGAATGACACATAAGATCAAAGTATGAATTGGTTTATGACTAAATCTCATTAGTCATGATATGGAAATATCTAACCAAGCACATAGATACATGTTAGAGAACAATGTATCAGACAGACAAACTATGAGACTGACACATGGAAGCCATCATCATGGGAGTCATAGTCAAGTCTCACAGTGATGGGGGTGGTTGTGGTTCTTAGATCTAAAATCACTGCACTCATCACATGTTGTTGGGTACACATTGACATCATCAAACACGGTCTTGAAATATGGGTTGTTATAAAGGTGATGATTGGTTGACTTTGACACATTGGGATTGATTCTGAGTGAGCGATATGGGATTTTTCCCTCTAGTAGGAGTGTGATATCCAAAGGACTCTTGATTAACAAGACTGAGAAAAGTATGGTCATACACATGTTAGTCAATATGTGATATTGATCTTACATATATCTAATGCAGTATGCTCTAGTACAAGAAACAAGATTGAATAATAATGAGGGTGACTACTCCATGCCTCTAGTTCAATCTAGATATCAGTGATAAAGGAACTATACAAACATTGTAACACCATACACAGATTGTAGGTTGAAGTTGTTCCCCAACTTTTCATTCACTTGGGTAGTAATGATGTGAGACTAGGCACCAACCATTGCTTGTGATGTCATAAGTTAGTTACAGACATTCATTGCCAACATGATATGGTACCTATAGGGTCACACACATTGAAACTCACCTAGAAGAGGAGTTTGATCTTGAATGATGATAGAATCGATTAATAAAGAGTTTAGGTATTTCAATTCACACAACAGATCAGGTGACAAGACTGCCAAACGATCAGTCCAAGTGTTGAGACTGTTGTTTGGAGTGTCTGATTATATAGTACATTGATTAGAATTCTACATGACCTAGCCTGTGAGAGGCCCATCTCGCTTGTGTGAAACTGCCGTCTGGCTTGGTGTGAGACGCTTGTCTCTGTTGCACCAAAGAGCTGTCTCGGATTTGCTATTCGATTGCACAAAGGATAGGTGTTGACGTCAAGTTGAGTACTAATTTGAATTGAATTGGCAACATATGAGAAAAATTGAAAACTGTGAAATGACCATTTTACTTAGAGAAATGATCGTCTCACGTGCGAGACAACCGTCTTGCTGGGCGAGACGACCATTTCGGCGCACACAGGTGGTGAAATTTTCAAAATTGTTGTACAAATTCAAGATCTTTTTGTCCTTTCCACTCACGCTTTAGTCCCACATCAGCTGGGGACTGGGAGCCCTGACCCTAACCCCTTCTATATATAGAGGGGTACTGGGGGCTTCTCATAGCATAACTACTACACAGACAATTGAAAATCAGTTACTCTGACAATTGTTGTCCTCTCTGGTTGTGGTAACCACGATAGCCCAGATAAGTCCTACCCAACTAGGGAGGGATACCCAGTGGAGAGAAACAACTGAGGATCATTGTTGTGGGAGAGAATGTTGGTGACTAGTAACCAACAGGAGCGACAACTCCTTCCTATCAGTTCATGTAGGTTGACAAGAGTACTAGTTGGTCTGTGTGGACTACTCTAGAGGCAGAAACCGTTTGGTTGTTACTAGCAAGATAATGTCAACACACAATCTGTAGTGGCATCTGAGGAGCCGCTATGACAATTGTCCAAATTTATTGTGCATGGAGGAGCAGTCAGACGAATCCGAGTACACAACTACAAGCTCTATAGACACTGTCCAAGACAGAGTACACATCTACATCAACAAAGATTGTCGCTGAACTTGCTTCAGGACCAGGTATATCTTTGTGAAACCATCCTTCCCATTGTATATTTATTGATGCGATCTGCTGGTTCATGTGATATACGTCAGTAAATTTTTTATTTCATCTATCTACCTAATGACATATTTCCCTATAGACCCACCTTGGCATGGTAAACTCTCGATGCCTGCCAGGGTGTGGTCCAATCACCCTTCTCTCATGCTCAATCAACATAATGTGGCATTCACAATGTGCTTTTAGTATGATTCAAACACAAGTCTTTCATTGTGACTTATCAAACTCTTACCACCCAGACTATTGTGGTCGGACTACCATACTCATCTTTGTCAATCTTAAAACTCTTTGTCGTAATAATAAAAATATGTTTGATCAGCACATTCTAGCATGTTTGATTATGATGGTGTTTAAAATTGAGCTCATTTCTATATTAAAGACGCTTGAGATAAATGTTTTCAATTATGTTGTTATAATATACACATTCGGGTGGGAAATTTCCCTTAGACAAGTTGAAAAATCCTAATTACAAACCGTCAAATAATACACGTCAGATAGCAAACCTATGGTGTGTGCGCCCAGGCTTCTATATATCCCACGGGTTGAGGATAACTTTCTTTATAGAAGATGCCTTGCTTGATTTGCTAACTTATGGAACACGAGCCGCTTGTTAGAACTAGCACCTCGTGCAATCCGACCACTGATTCTGCGAGGATGTTCGATTGCCGAGAGTAGAAGGGACAGCAGGATGCTACTTTAGCAAGTTTAGTAGACCGCGGGATTCAACAACTCTGAAGGGAGTGTCAAAGTGTGTTTTGTTAGTTTGTCGTGCTGTATTGCAATCCTTGTTTCAAGGCGCGCATATGTTTCGGGTATGGTATTTTACTTTAATTTTGAGGCTGGCCACTAGGCCATTTGTTTATAAGTAATGGTAGGCTCCTTGCTTCTCAAACCCACTGTTCATGAACCTTCAAAGCAAGACCCCGAGTGCTATATGTGCGCCGAGCTACATGCGAAGTGTACTTGTATGCATGCAAATCTAAAATTGTATCTATTTTTTAGTAGTGATGGCATGTCGTATCAGCCAGCTCATTAACAGCTTTTTTTATTCAATAAATATCTAGTCTAGTTAGATTTCATTCGATTTCTTGTGCGGCCTTCAATACTAATTATTTCCACCAACGTACTTTCTCCAAACAAGTTATTCAGAATCGGCTTTCTAGAAACCCGACGCTTGATTAAGTAGAGGCGGTTCTACTTCATGGGAAAGCAAGCGTCCACCACATCAGTTGTACCATCTTATTAAGGAAAAGGAAAGCAAGAAACTAGAGTTGACATCTGCAATCCTGTGATCGGTATTAAGCTAATGACAGCTGGAAAAAAGCAAGAGGCGTGTCATTAACTTACTCACAGGATCCAACTGGCTGGTTAGCTTTCCATAGTTCTTCAAACATGCTCTGGAGATCAGCTAGCGGACCAATCTATTAAATCTTCAACACCCATCTATACAGGAATGTGACAAGAGACAAAATCTGGTCGACAGAAAAGTAAAGTGTTCAAGACCCTACACACATCATCTCAAATCCGTAATTAAAAAATTAGTCAGAAATGGACTGGAATGGCTCAGTTGGTTAACAGAGTCCGCCACCACACTCAATGAAGGCGATTCTCTAAAAAAAGATCAATAATTTTCACACCGTCATATTTCCTGTAAGTTATTACTAGCCTGTTAACTACTCAAGTAAGAGCGGGTATGAGCTGGCCAGGACTGGTCTAACTCTAAAATCACAGATCTATCCATGAAAATCACAGATCAATCCATGTAAACGGCAGAAAAAATTTCATGATCAAATTTGACAGTTAGAAGGGTCAAAATTATACCCTTCCTCTAGCACCATCGGTTTTTTTCTTTTACTGTGTATTACACATGTCAATGACTTTTTTTCCCAGAAGGTCGATAATTTTGGCACCGTCATACTTCTGCTGAGCTACCAAAAACGTATAATACTACTCAAGTCTCGTCAGCCCTAAAATCACAAATCATAGCATATAAGCACTTGGAGATTTTTCTGATCGTTAATAGATCAGAACGAATTTTCTGAATATTTGATATCTAGAAAGGTCCAACCAATGCTTAGTGTCCTGCCTAAAAAAGGAAAAGAATAGAGATATTCGGCGCAAATTCTATCTTTTTGTAAGGAAATGTCACATAGAAATAAATAGGGGTGTTCGGAGTCTCCACCATCTTTTTTATGAAAAATGAGGAAAAAGAAAGGGAATCGTTGAAACCACGGTGTTCATTCAAGTAAAATTTAGGGAAAGAAATAAGTAATAACAAAGAGATCCAGAGACTAGATTCGACCATCTAGTTACGAGTGGGGAAGGATTAGCACCCCATCTCCTCGGTGAACTGGTATTAAGACACCATCTCGTTCCAAAAAATAGAGCGTTTCGGGACAATTGAATTAAGGTAAAACATTAAAAAATAAATTTATCGATGTGCAAGCTTTTAGGGTTAGAGATGATCGTGTCCTCCTAGTTGTTGCCCTAAAAGTCCTAATATTTTTGGTGGCTTGTGGTCCTAATCACCTCAGGACCTCTCACGATGACGATTCCTCATTGGGTATCAGGACATATGCGTATGATTAGAAGCGATTGGCTGATGTAGGGTAATGAAAAGAGATCCAATTTATTCAGATTTAGTTATAACAACAATGAGTAAGTTATGACAGTTTAAGTAGATATGATGCATGAATAATTCATATCAAATGCAATATTTTTAGATAAGATTTAGTAGTTAGGTGTAGTTGTTAAAGAAGTTTACTATTCTACATGTGCTAACTAGTTAAAATTTTTCACAAGGACCCTCAGATCACGAAAAATATGAAAAATAAAAATGGATGAAGTTAAATACTCTAGCTTCAGGAGGTTTGAAAGGGGCCCAAAATATGATGGTGTTGTTAGAAATTACGGGCACAGAGTATAGTAGCGGAAAAAAATTATCTATTTGTATTTCCATAACTCCAAGATCGTGTCAACTACTATGAAATAGGAAAGATAGTTTAACGAGTTTATGTTGGGTCCTGGAGCAAGTTCAATGACAAAAATTCATTACAGTGCAACTATTTTCTAGTTGCTCTTGGACGGTGGCAGCCCATCTCCTGGTCTTCACCACAGACAGAGGACAAGACAACTTCTGCAACGACTCTTGTAGTCTCGCCACAGATTACAGATTAAGTTTTCCCTCCTTGTAGCAGCCAAAGGACTCATGCCTCTAGAGTAGTGCACACAAACCAACTAGAACTCCTGTCGTTCACCTAGAACAGACAGGAAGGAGTTGTCCCACCCGTTGGTGTGCTAGTCACAAACTTACTCTCCCACAACAATGATCCCTGGTTATTCTCTCCCTTGTTATCCCTCCCTATTCGGGTAGGACTTCCTTAGGCTCTCTTAGTTACTACGACCAGAGAGGACATAAATTGTTAGCGTAACTGATTCTCAATTGTCTATGTTGTGCTCTAGGGAGCACCTAGTAGCCCTCTATTTATAGGAGTGGTTTGGGCCTGGGTTCCCAGTTGGTTTGGGATCTGTGTGAGAGTGGAAGGGATGAAAATATCTTGCATTTTCAAACATGTGACATTCGAAATGGTCATTTTGCATGTGAAATGGTCGTCTCACATGTGAGATAATCGTCTAGTACACATAGACGATCGTTTCACCATTTTTCTTGATTTCACATGAATTTTCCGATTCAAATACAATTAATGCATGACATGATATCAACACTAATCCTTGATGTAATCGAATATCCATAAGAACTAAGCGATCTTGCACCATCGAGATGGTCGTATGGCTCATCCAAACAGTCTTCTAGTGAGTCAAGCCAATCCGGACAGTTTAAACGAATGAACCGGTTGGTTCACACCTCAGTTTGAGAAAAACATAGCCAATTCAATTTTTGATCATACTAAAAATCTAAACGACTGTCACAACATTTGAGTCAATCATTTGACACTCTAAATGACCATCTCACAGAGTGTGATGATCGGTTGGCAGTGCAGTCAGTAGATTTGTTGTGTGAATTGGGTACCTAAACACTATAGTTATCAATCCAGTTATTATTCAAGATCAAACTCCTCTTCTAGATGAGTTCCCTTGTGTGTGACCCTATAGGTCCCATGTCACGTTGGCAGTGTATGTTGAAACTAGATTATGACATCAGAATAAAGGAGAGGTGCCTAATCATACATTAGTGCTAACCAATGGAATGGAAAGTTGGAGAACAATGCCAACCTACATTCTATTTAAGGTGTTGCCGTGATTGTATAATCCCTTATCTCTATTATCCGAAATGAACTTGAGGCATGGAAACATCACACTATCAATGTTCAATCCATGTTTCTTGAATCAAGAGTATATTGTCTGAGATATATGTGACCTCAATATCATATATGGATTCACATGTGCATGCACATGTCTTTCTCAGTCTCACTTATCAAGTGGCCTGGATATCATACTCCAGTAGGGTGGGTAAATCCCATATCTATCATTCATAGTTAGTCCTCATGTGTCACAGTCACCCAATCATCTACTTTATAATAACCCATTCTTCAGGACTACATTTGATGATGTCAAAGCATATCGAATGACATGTGATGAGTGCAAAGATCTCAGGTCTAACAATCACAATCACCACCTTCACTATGAGAGATGACTATGACCACCAATTATGGTTTCCATGTGTCACTGTCAAGGTAGATCTTTATGATACTATGTTCTCTAAAAAGTATATGTGTGTTTGTTTTGATATCCCATATCATGACTAATGAGACTCTATCATCAACCAACCCACACTCTATTCTTTAGTGTTATTGGTGTCTATCTACCTTCCACAGTAACAAACAACTAGGGACATAATAAGAATGTACCTACTCATATATGTATGATCTCATTCTTCCAAGTCACGTACTTGAAGATATATGTCATTGAGTAATCTTTAGACATTTACTTTGTCTCCTCATTATCTCATAACAGAATGAGGACTATTTATATATATATATATATATATATATATATATATATATATATATATATATATATATATATTTATATATATATATATATATATATCAAATCAAATCATTTATATGCCTTGTCAATCATCATATGATTGCCTCTACGGGCATAACTTACCAACAAACTTCTACTTGCACTTAGAGCCAATAACCAAAGAATCTCATTATCAGTGGTCTAAACATGTGCATCATGTTTCTTCTAAGTAAGTGCTAATCTAGCAAATTAGCAACTCATTTCTATAGGCTATATATTGCATGTTTCAATTCTCCTTGTTGTACGACACTTCATATGATATGAAACTATCATAATATGATCTTAGATATTCCTGCATAACTAGTATCTCAATTGTTGTTCTAGTATTTCTACTATGTCATCAATGGTTGGAACATATATAAGTTCATCATATGAAATATGAGATTCATACATTACTTGTGTGTTCACAACACTAGGACATACGACTTCTTTTATGGAATAATATGAATGGCTTTATTGTTTGGAACCCTTTCCAACTCACAATTCTTTTCTCTTTACTTATGAAACATGTTTTTGTTGTGATTATTTTATGTCATTTAGGAAGCTTTCAATAGTGTAACCTTTTACACTCAACTCTCCCTTGTTGTTATCAATTAACAACATATCTTGAAGTACTTCACAAGTATTAATGAATATTTTCATGACATTTTCCAGTGACCTTAATTGGAATTCAATGCATCTGGTCATGTCTAATACATACAAGATTTATGGGATTATTACATTATATGGCATACATAATAGATCCAATTGCTAGTGCATATGGTGTCTTATTCATGTTCTTTCCATTCTTCATAAGAATCAAAACATAGGATTGTTGAGAAACTATTCCCATCTCTATGGATATATTCTCTCCCACTGAATCCTTCATATTGAACTTTTTACACATTAGCTAATATGTATTCCTTTGGGTTATGAGTTTTCAAGAACTATCTCTATTGATCTTGATCTGTATCACATTGGGTGTTTCACCTAATCCTTCATTGTTGAAGGTGTTTTCCATCCCAATTCTCAATACTCATAATATTGGCATGTTATTCCTCATAACATGTGGAATATTTCAATATGCTCCCACTAAATCTTTTACAATTACAGATTTCATCTTTTATCTTGACTTAATTCATACTCTTTCACTTTCTTGTCAAATCAAAGATTCCATGTCTGATATACTTGCTTTAGGTTCTTTGTAGTTTATAGACTTTATTTTCTTAAATGGAGTTATAAAACCCTTTAGTATATGTAATGTACACATCCTTTTTGTTATTCCTATTAAGGAATGTAGTTTTAGCCTCCATGCACTAAATTATCAAGTCTTAATAAGTTATAGAAGTAAGAAAGACAATTGGTGAAGGGATTTCATCATGTTCAACACTTGAACTTGGTTCAAAACCTCTATTACCAATCTTTTCCTTCATTTTATCCATGTTGATTTTCCTCTTGATAGCCCAATTGCACCTTATGGATTTTTCCCCATTAGGTGGTTCCACAAAGATCATATCTTGTTGGTCTCATGGATTCCATTCTAGACATAATGGATTTAAGCCATTACTCAGATTGTGGTCCCTCAACAACTCTTAGTTCATGGTTGACTCATCTTATGACCAATTCTCAACTTATTTGAGTTATAAGATTCACAATATATTAACTTCAAATGTGTTGAACTATGAGTTATGTGTTACACAATCAACTTGGGATTTTTAAACAATTTGTGATTATCCATAGCTTCATTAATACCTCTTATGGTTTAAATGATTCTTGTTGATCACTAACTTTTCTAATTCTACTTTCCCACTCATTCTTTTGGAATTCAACTATCCAACCAATAAATGATATTTTATTTGATTGAGATAAGTAGTGTTTGAAAAATAAACATATGATTAAATCTTTTCAAGAAACTATTTTCTTGCATAGGTTTCAATCTTTAAGACACATCAGGACATTCCCATGCCATATCACTTATCTTGTCTTATTTAACCATTTTGATGGTAATTTAGTGCTTAAAAAATTATCTTTAAGGAATTCAGAGGATTAGATTAAATGATAATTGCATCATGACCGATCATGTTGTGATTCCTTCTTTTTGACACATCATTATGTTTCAAGTGATATACTATCATAGTCTATCTAGAAGGTCCTCAAACTATTCCTATGAACTATTTGAATATTTGATTATATCAAAGTATTTTAATACCATTAAGGATGCTATGTACTTCATACATGTAATCTACTTGAACTTTTCAAGAATTTTTTATTTTACTATATGTATACCATCATATCATCAGTAAACAAACTGAAGTACTTGCAATAACTTTTACCACTTATTCTAGAAGGTCATTATACAACATATGTGTTAGTTCTAATAGAATACTTGTTCTCCACTACACTTAGTGATAAGTTGTATGTCATCTTACTCACGTATAAGACTTGCATATCTCTTGTTAGTTCAATAATTGAAAGAATCTAGATGAACATCAACATGTTCTTAGCAATGGATTTCTCACGTATGTGCTTTAGATTACAATGATATAGTTTGTTTGAGTTATCGCATGTACTCCTTTTAATATAAACATTCATCTGAATATTATTTTATAATATATCATTAGATGGTAGGACATTGACATACAAGATCATATATTTGCAATAGAAGCATTAATGACTCTTTATTGATAGTCATCTACAAGATGCATAAAGAAAATGTGTTTATTACTGGCATACATTAAATAGTAGTTCTATTGACTCTATTACATGCCCTTTGTGCTAAGATAAACTTAAACATAGATTATGGTTTTCATAACACTTGCTTCACCTTGTCCATCTTTGTCCTTCCATAAAGGCCTTTTACTTCTTGTCGGATCCTGCATATGAATATGTCAGATCTTAATCTAGTATCTTGTACTAAGATTAAGAAGTAATCAAATTTATCTCATAATGTTTATACATAAAATAAAGGCTTCAATGCTCTCCTTCTTCTTCTTTAATTCCTATATCTAGAGTGATCAATTTCTTCTCCAATGTCTAGGTTGGTGACAATGGTGACTATCGCCTCTCTTCTTTACTCCTCCCTTTTCCTTTAGAACTGAAGACTTGGACTTCTAGATAGCTTTAGAACTCTTCTTAGATTTGCCTTTTCCTTTATACTTTTCCTTTATCTTGTTGATCATCATCATAGACTTGGGATTGTCTTTCTTCATTTGTGTCTCAGTTGTTCTCAACATGCCCAATAACTTTGTCAACGATTTGTCAAAGTCATTCATGTTGCAGTTCCTGACAAACTAATTGTATGACTCTAGTAGGGACTATAGAATTGTTCCAGTGGCCAACTCTTAGCTCAAGGGGAATCTCAGTCTAGCAAGGTTCTCCACACACCTAAGGATCTTGAGCATATGAGTACCTACTAGATCTCTTTCTGCCATGTTATACTTGAACAACACCTTTGAGGCATCGTATCTTTCTTATCTTGCCTGATCTTGGAACATGTTCTTGATATGTGTGACTATCTCAATAGAATATATGTTCTCCTGCTTCCTCTAAAACTCATAGTTCTTGGAGCATAGAATCAAACACTTGACATCCATTAAATCTTCAATATGCTTCTTGCAAGCATCCCTATCAACCCTTGATGCATTGGGAAGGGATTCATCTGGTTCTGGTGTCACCAGGACATAGAGCTTGCTCTCTTGTGTGAGAACAATTCTCAGCGTCTTGAACTAGTTGTCAAAATTGTGCCCATTTAGTTTGTCCTTATCAAGGAACAATCATAGAGAAAAGTGGTTGTTGTTTGATGCCATTTGATTCTACAAAGGAAGTTACAATTTTGCCAAAAAATAATTTTTTATTTGATTTAACTTGATTAAAATTTGGGCAATAATAACTAGGTCTTTAATTAATTACGATTCTCATTATTTTGTTCAAATTGATAACTCTCAAGTATCAATACGGAAAAATTGCAGCAAACAAATTTTCTAATGAGAAAAGATCCAAGATAATTAAACTATGACATGACCAACATCAACATACATAATTAATTATCTAGGTAGGCTACTTGCCAATTGCATCATATGCAATTCTTGGATAGACAATATACACGACTCTTTGCCATAATCGTCTTTATGTCTCTGGGCTTAGACACTCTAAGAATTTCCAATTAAGCCTGACCCAATAGCCAATATGATAATAATGTGACCCACTTTGGAAGAACCTACATTACTACAATCACACTTCCACAAGGTCAACAACACACCACATTTGGGCGTACCCTACACTTAGTCGAACAAGCTTTAAATATCTATTTCTATTGGAAGCCATCTTAGACTTAATAAATTTTATCTAGGAGATTTTATATATATCATATATATACATATATTGTACCCAATAACCACATATATAATATGTATCATATACAAGATATATCCCACAACGTAAACATGAAATACAAACTAAAAAGTGATGGTTATGGCCATGTCTACTGGTGGAGCTACTACTCATGTGGAATTGTGTGCACCACTAAAAATCCTAAAGATGGTAAGTCTTTAAGTTTAGCCTTGATTATACTAGATCGAGAACTCCACCCACGTATGCTAAGATACATGGAAGTCTTATCATAGTATAGTTAAGGGTCGAATCGACGGGACAACAGTCTTGTTGGGAGCAATAAGATGAAAAACGTTAGAATTTCACTTAATCTCTTAATAGTAGGTACTTAGATCAAAAGGTTGGTTTGGTTGTTTTCAAACTAAGAGCAAGTAAAGTAAAGCAATAAGGATGTCAACAAAGATAAGGGACTACTAGGATGTGATCGGCTTTCACCGCCACTACACATGGATCAAAACATGCAATATAAAACATAACCTACAACAAGAATCTGATCAGTTAGTATCTTTGTAGATTTAGTTTCCTTCCAGAGAACTAACTATAAGAAGGGTGGGAATGTTGCAACGCCAGCCATCCCCGAATGAATGGTCACCTACTTTGCATCATTCCCTTCGCAAAGTGTGTTCCTCGACTTTATCAAGGTTGTACTTTCATATGTCAACTGATTCCATTTCATAGTATGAAAGTACAACGATGGAAGTGAGTTTACTCCACTTCTTGAACAACACTCCTAGATACTGAAACAGATGCATGGTGGATACATGCATCAAGAACCAACATTCAATCGAGATTCGAATCTAATATTACAAACATAGACAATTCATACTAAAAGATAAAAGATAACACAAGTTGGTGATCAAGCAACAAGCATTCATTAAACGATTGATGTTGAACTGAAAAGAAAGCATCTCTATATTGCAAACTATGGATTACATTACATGAAATGAAAACATGGGTATCGGGGCTACTCCCCGCACCCTAGTGAAAGAGACTACTCGCTCATAGCTAGCACAAAGAAGGAGGTGAGAAGAGAGAGAGAGCGTCATCCCCACAAAGGAGAGAGGAAAGTCAACCCCTTGGAAAGAGAGAGAGTGATGATCTTCAAACTTCATAGGTTGCTCGATGATGAGGTCTCCTCTTCCCAACTTCTTTAATGAAGAGAGAGAAAGCAGCTTCAGGATCGAGTGTGGATCTCAGACCGGTAGCCTTTGGGTGGAGGATGGAAGTTGGAAAAGCTCTGGAGTAGTAGATGCAGCCTCTGGGCGTCTGAAACTTGATACCTTTTGGGAGGACCCCTTGGGTCTTATTTATATGCCTTAAGTGAAGTCCAAATGGTTTGGTCAGTTTTGGGTCCAAACGGTCTTCAAGACCGTTTGGGTCCTGAGACTGTTTGGACCCCGAGACCATTTGGACTCCGAGACCGTTTGGACTCATGCGGTCTCTTGAGATCGTTTGGATTCATGCGGTCTTGAGATCATTTGACTCCATGCAGTCTTGGGACCGGTTGGCTTCATGCGGTCTTGAGATCGTTTGAATCCATACGGTCTTGAGATCATTTGAATCCATGCGGTCTTGAGACCGGTTGGCTTCATGTGGTCTTAGGACCGTGTGAGTCCATGCGGTCTTGGGACCGTTTGAGTCTTTTGTGATTTTTTTGTGTCTTTTTCTCTAAGTAAAAAGGAGAAAAGTTAATCTAACAGTATATTTGCAATAAAAGAGGATAACTAGGGATTCTATCTAATTTATTTAATAAAGAGTGTGAAGAATTTAAAGAAAATCACTAAGATAACATCGCAAAATTGGAGGTTATCACCCCCCCTAATTTAGAGTCTAGCTTGTCCTCAAGTTAGATAGAGCTGAGGCATGTAATGGCGAGGCAATTTTATTTAGTTAAGATTTCCATACTCTTGTTTCAATGATAAACTCTAGTTCTCCTAAGGTCATATCGGGTCATATTGCTTGCTTTAACTCTTTCAGGTATTGAGAGTTGCTTGGCTCTCAGGTTTCTTTCGTATCTCGTAGCCTGCATTGGGACCACTTTTTATTCTGTGCATGTTGTTGACTCTAATAAGCTTTATACCTCTCTGAAAAACCTATTGGAAGCTAGAGTGGGTATGAGGGTTGGCTGAAGGCTTGATGTGTAACTCCCCCTTCAAGTGGGGGAGGGGTTGTCTATGCTTTTAGGATCTCACTAACAGGCGCGATACATCTGCCTTCATGAGGGAAGCTGAATGTACCGGTCGGGTGAGACCTTTATAAGCCTTTCATATATTTAGATACCTTAGGGTTTCACTACCGGGCACGACACATCTACCTTTGTGAGGGCATCTGAATGTACCGGTCGGGTGAGACCTTCATTGGTCCTTTATATAGATCATTATTTATGGCACAACTCTCATAGTTTTATTCAACTCTCTGGATTTTATTCATAGACTCACAAGCTTAGGATTTGGGGTGTTTAGGGAATTTATTTTGGGTGGCCAAGCCTCTTTTATTTGAAGAGAGGAAAGTTGTTCTTAGAGTTTTTCAACATGCACTTATTTTTATGGTCCACTTGCAAGACTTCTTTATTTGGATGTCGCCTGATGCCCCTCTCATCCTTGAGAGCTTGGCTTATTTCAGCCTTGATATTGACCTGTGGAGAGTCAGATGTAGAAGTGAAACAAAATCATGAAAAATAATTGTGGAGAGGCATTATTAAGTCGCCATTATATGTCTAAGTGCTATTCTTGTTATTACTTTTGAGGACTAACATGATTCTAAAGTTAGCTGAGGGTGACTTTGTTCCAAAAGGAATGTTCTTGTTTATGTGCAAAATTTATTTTAACAGGAAAAATACTTTTTAAAACAAAAATTAAATGCGCAAAGAAAACTGTAAAATTTTATACATAATTGAAAGAAAATGTAGAGAGGGAGGGGTATTGAAAATGATACCTCGCCCTTGTCAATGTACTCCCCCCCTAACTTATCACTCACTCTGGCCGCAAAGTGTCAAAGTGATAGTTTGAGAAGTACAAGGACAAGGGCGTCAGGCTTCTGTTAGTCCTTTATTGGTGCCATGTGTGTGGAGGAGATTAGTGGCGAACTTCCCTCGTAATGCATGATAATCCACTTCTGTCATGTCCTCTATTGGTTTCCAAGTACCATGATGGTGTACATCCAGTAGAGGATGTGGAAATCGCAGTCATTTGATTCCCGAATTTGTTGGGGAGATCTCTGGCTGAAGGTTGGGCGGTGAAAGTGTTCTTTGTCGTATGCCCTTGTGTGCTGACTTAAAAGATCAATTAGGCTATCAGAACATTCCTTTGCCACCTCCTCCGTGGGCATCTTTGGTGTCACGACATATTTCTTCTATTGTGGATTGAACTCGCTATCAGAACTGTTGTAGATGATAGTTGTTCCTTCATGTAGGTTTATTGTCAGAAGCATCCGGTGCTCTTGGTGAAGGAAGGGGAGCATAATAAATTTTGGTGTCGTATGGTGTAGGAAGGAAATTAGGGTTTAAGTTGTTCTGAAGTTCTTTAGCTTTAGGATACTGTCCTTCATGTATGCGAATGCCATATAGGTAGTAGGGTGATTCTGTCCGAGAAGAAATTGATAGACAACCATCAAGCTCACAGATAGAGACCCACTACTACAGAAGTGCCTTTTAGTGTCGGTTGTTTAACCCCCTTTGGCGTCGGTTTCGGAACGACGCCTATGTGGGCGCCGCTAAAAGGGTGGACACTTCAGCGTCGGTTAAAAAACCGACGCCTATTTAATATAAAGGCGTCGGTGTTTTATAAAACACCGACGCCAAAAGGGTTCCCGCCACAGAAAACGGCGTCATCTAGGACGCTTTCTGCGTCGGTTATATACTAAACAACCGACGCAGAAAAGTGTCCTAGATGACTCCCATTTCCTGTAGCGCGAACACTTTTGGCATCGGTGTTTTATAAAACACCGACGCTGTAAGTCTGTGCTGACGGTTATCGGTAAATAACCGACGCCTATATCTATTTTTTTTTTATAAATCTGTTTGCAGGCCTGCTGTGGCTGGTCAGCAGGATGAGAACCTGCAGTTCAGTTTTCTGAACTGCAGGTTTACGACATCCATTGATATCAGCCTACAAACAGGCCACAAACCTGCAAAATTAACATAAAAAGATTCACACAAGTAGATACATTCAGACATCAATTCAATTGTCACGTTCACACATATAGAATCATTCAAATACATGTTTTAACATTCAGAAACATTCATTTACAAAGTATCATTCATCATCACTATCAACATCCCAATTATATCTTACAGTTGCCACTGTTTGTACAGCTATTGCCCATTCTTCTCTTACTTCATTTAATGATTCCCTCGTATATGGAGCATGTACATTTTTTAAGCGTTTGCCTATAGTGTGGTCAGTTTTAAACACCTGCAAAGAGAATGATGTATATATATAAGTAATAATATAAAAATAAGATTGATATATTTCATACTAACTAATGAGACTATATATAATACCTCATGTATGGTATCGATGTCCAATGCGGCATGTTTGATAATCATCTGCATAAATCGCATCACATAGTATGCGCATGCCCAGCCATTGTCTTGTGTAGCGCACTATAAATTGAAACATACAAATTAATACAACTAAGCACAATTCACATCAATAATATATACATTGGAGTCGGGGAGTCGGGAACTTACTTTTACGTTCTCCCAAGACAATGGCTGGTTCTTTTTCCTTGGGACCTTTCCTCCAGCATTTTTGAATGCATCTAAACCCCTACATGTTAATATAACACACTAAGTTGCATAAGTAAATAGTAATGTAATAAAAGATGTTAACGGATATAAAAAATGAAATATTTCTCACCAGAATAATGCCATTCTCATTACGTGTCCAATTTTAGTGTTTAATGTACTTCCTGCGGGATCTAGATAATAAACAGTGAACGTCCCGGGGACAATAACTAGTAACTCCCAATGTCTACCACTAGAGGTAAAAAGTTAACAATTAATAACTCAAAATGCAAAATAATAATGGAATTTTCTTAAGTCCAAATTATAAATAAAGCAAACTTACTTGACATTGAATGGAGCTATTATTATCGTCTTCATTTGATGACCAAAAATTGTAAAAGCATCTATACAGTATTGTTGAACACTATCAGGGTCTTTAGCTACCATACTAATCAATGATGGAATCAAAAATCCCACATGATCATATGCAAATTGTTTGCAATGATCTTCGATTAAGTAGCTGCAAAACATATAGACGTATGCATTAATATATAAGAAACTAGATCACCGGATCTTACACAAGGTATATGGATGTATAAACAAGATCTCACCTTATCCATGTCTCTATCATTGATGTATTCAACCATTCATACATAAACAGCTCAATAATATCTTGTATAAATAAAGAGCTATCGTATGATTGACCTGCATAATCTGCATCTAAAGAAACAATTATAGGGCAAAGTATATTATGTGCCCGTAGCCAACATGCCATTCCCCTACAAGCAGGACCTAACGGGTATTGTAGGTCAGTTGGAACCCAAGTTGGTAATGCGGGAATTGGAGGTGGAGGCCTAGGTGCTCCTGGTGTCTTCTTTTTAACCTGTATATATAATTTCAGATCAGTTGACATCATATATACACATTAACAGTCTAAATCAATGTAAATTTATCTTACAATTTCAGTCGTGTAGAGGACATCTGCTTTGGGCCACAATATGACCCCGCTTTCTGCGTCACCAAGTGTATCAATATCTGGGTGGGCATATGGCAACGCAACTTCCCTCCAATCGGGTAATACATGTATCGGGCTCACACGAATGTAGCCCTGCGGCATTGGACTCCCATGAAACGTTGCCCCAGGAAGGGACTGGTAAGCTTGCGCCTCTGCAACAACATAGTTTTCCATTCTTAAGCGGCATGGCTTCAATGCCTACAAATTTACGTAAAGAATGTTATACATATATACATATCATCTTGAAAACATATCATCTTGAAAAGACTAGCTACAATGTCATAAACAATACTTACAGCAGACGTGTTAGGCGATGGGTCTCCAGGATTACTTGCAGTCTGTGCACCAGGAGAAGAGTGGGTCGGCATAGGCTGATTGGAAGCCTGAGATGTCTGCCACCGCAGCAATTCTTCCTTGACCTTCTCAGCAACCACATCGTTGAGCTTCTTAGCAACTATATCCTCGACTCTCTTATTCTCCTATACATGGATAAAACAAATATTAGCTTTTTATTAATGAATTTCCTTTTGCAGTAACATTATAAAAATAGAATATATATGTTACCTCTTCTTGAGAAAGTCCCGCTCTGGGTTTGCGCTGGGATGGCCCAAAGAATGCTTTGATGCCCACACCAGCGCCGGCACCTCTAACACGTCCAGGATGCTCTGGGTTACCCAGAGCAACTGTCAATTCATCCCTTGTGCCCTGAGGGATGAACGTGCCTTGTTTTCTCTGCTCGTGCAGCTCCCGCTAATCACCATAAACAAAAATTGGTAAGTTAACACCACAAATAATCAATATTCAAATGATTGCTCTAAGAGTTGTATTTTACCATTTTTGCAGCCGCCTCAGCAGTTTCGGGCTTCTTTATTTCACCCTTCTTGTTTTTCCTGCCAGCTATCCAGATATCATGGCGAGGGAAGGGTGTGGCTGCAGACTCCTGAGTAGTCGCAGACTCCTGAGTAGCCGCAGACTCCGCCTGTAGTCTTTGGCGAACGCTTGCATAGCCTTTTGGACCCATAGTATGGTCATGTACATTCAGTGCACGCCTTGCTTTTTGTGCGTCACTGAGGGCCTAGTTAGTATGCACATTTATAATTACGTTAGTAGCACTAAATCTTAATATAACAATATAATGAATTTCCTTTTGCAGTAACATTATAAAAATATAATGTGTATTGGGTTTTCAAGAAAATTTCGGCAGCATTTCCCCGCTGTTCTCTAAGTACATATGTACTTAGAGAACAAACGGGGAAATGCTACTGAAATTTTCTCGAAAACCCAATACACATTATACACTTACATCCTAAGTGAGATTAGGTGTTCAAGAACAGTCCCAAACCGGGGACTATCCAAGATTTACTCCTAATGAGCCAATCTTGGACGGGTTTCTAGGCCAACAAATACATGTGTTGTCATTCTTATATATAATAAATGTCTATAAAGTACAGGCAACAGGGTTAATCCTAATCAATAGAGCATTATTAAATAATAAATCAAGAAATCAATAGTTTCAAACAAAAGGTCTAGGAATCTTTACTAGACATTATATGTATCCCTAATCATCATATTTAACATACTACATTATTATGAACATCCAGATCAGATTAAGATCATACTATGTTATAACCATTGGTTTAATAACCCTATTTCTGCATGTACATGTTTATCAACTTTAAAACCCTATAATTCATGAAATCATTCTAATTCAATTTAATATGTTGGGATCACATAATTATATAATGACATCAGAATATATAGAAGAATCATAATTAACATGATTAACAACATGCTCATCAAACTAGGGTTTTCTTGAATATCATCTAATATTTGTGTACTAGACATTATATTTATCCCTAATCATCATATTTAACATACCATTATTATGAACATCCAGATTAGATTAACTCTAATCAAATACATTACATGCATTTTTATCACAACAATTTGATCGATGCATAAAAAAGCAGAGCAGCTAGCAGCGGGAAGACCAACCTTGTCAGAGGGAAGAAGGCAGACGCTCCGGTGGCTCTGGCTGGAGAAGTAGCTAGCAGCGACGGCGGTGGAGGAGCAGCTAGCAGCTCCGGTGGCTCTGGAGGTGGTTGCGGCGGCGCGACGACCGTGGAAAAGCACCAGGCGGCGCCGAAGAGTCAGGCGTGGCGGCGGCCTCAGGCGCTTGGAGCAGCAGGGGCAGGCAGCAGGGGCGGGCAGTAGGGGCGGCGGAGAAGGGGGCGCGGAGAAGGAGGAGTGGTGGTGGAGAAGGGGGCGCCGGAGAAGGGGGCGCCGGAGAAGAAATAGCCGGAGAAATGGCACTGGAGAAGAAATCGCCGGAGAGAAATCGCCGGCAGCAGAGAAATAGGGTAATTGCTCGCAATGAAACAGAAGAAAGGGGAAGAGTCGGGCGATCGCGGAGTATAAGTTCCCATATAGCGTCGGTTGTTTGCATCCACCGACGCCTAAACATCTTTAGCGTCGGTTGTTTGCAACAACCGACGTCCAATTGGACGATATTTTCATGAAATTGTTTGGCGGGAACAACCTTCCGCGTCGGTTATAACAGGATAACCGACGCTGAAAGTGACACTTTTTGCGCAAATTTTCATCGCACATAGGCGTCGGTGTATACCTACATGACCGACGCTGACAATGACACTATTTTTTTTTTATCTAAATTTGGATTTCGCGGCCGACTTTCAGCGTCAGTTTGTTATAAACCACCGACGCTGAATACAAAGCGGTACCCGTGTCTGGCTGGTCTTTGAATATAGACATCGGTTTGCTTAAAAAACCGATGCCTAACATATAAGGCGTCGGTTTTCCTTAATAACCGACGCCCAGAAAAGTGACATTGAATGCTATTTCTGTAGTAGTGACCCTTTTATCTGTACAGTTTCCCGTAGCACATATGTCATGACCATAATATCACTGGACATGAAAACGAGTTCATCTTTCTCAGTGTAAAGCCTTGACATGATGAGGTGAAGTTCATTGTCGGAGAGACTCTTGCAAGCTGCGAGGTCAAAATTTGGAAAAGTTGGTTCTATGGCAGATAGGGGCACCATTTGTGATGAGGATCTCTTGATGGTTGTCCCTAATAACAGATCTATGTCCCCTTCATCCTACTCCAGATTGAAATTGTAAGGGTCACATTTTCTTTCCTTGGGGACTATGGTGGGGTGTTTGTTTTTCTCCAACTCTTTTAAAGTTTGTCTGAAAGGTCGCTTTTGTGGACATTGGATTGCAGAAAAGAGGTAGCGAGGGACGTCGTCTGGTGCCATTTCCGGGTCCTTGAAGAACCGTCTGTCACAAATAAGTTCCATGGCGTAACGCCCTCACAGGGAGTGAAAGTCTTCGGCGACCACCTCAGTGAAAGGGATTTCTTGGTTTAGGGCTTGAATGTGACGGATAGTGCAAAAAGCGCAATCCGCAGATCCCTCAGTAGTTTGGACTTGTGGGTTTATGATTTGGAACCAGGGTTGGCTCCAATCCTGGCGGAGGGACGGTCATGCAGCCCAAATTAATTTAAGGAGTCACAAAGGTATACATCTTGCTTCTCCGACTTTTCTCCAACAAAATTTATCGTTCCGGATGGTAACTCGTTGGTGCAAAAATTGTACACTTGGCGTCACGAGCCTCGGTGTCCACAATCATAAATAACCAATGGTCGGAAACTTGAAATGACATGCTTAGGTATCCTGCCCTCCGTGCTAAACCAGCACATAGTTGCTCTATTGACTTTGCTCGTATTTCTTTGTATAGCAAGCCTATAGATAGGACAGGTGAGGCGTTAAAAACTGGCCGTTGCCTCTTTGAGCTTCTATAAACTTCTATGCAGTTGGCGAGCAGGACACAGAATATTGCGAGTGACATTGTTGACCGTGGGCGCAAGATGTTGTGGAAATCTTCGCGTGTCAACTTGTTCTTAGTCTTTGTAGTGTGGTAAATGATGTCTCCCCCCTCTTTGACATCATCGAAAATAGTGTTCAGGATTAATATGTCTTGAGAATCTAGTGTAGAGATGGCCACCATATCTAAGTCATGCATCTTATGAGGTAGAGGTGGTGGCGGGGGAAGCTCCTGCGGAGGGGGTGGAGGAGTTTGTTCCAAATCTTCTATAAAGCTTTGCATGTCTTCATCTGAATTAGAAGCAAAATTGAGTTCTTCATCTGTATCTAAACGTACTCATTCTGATTCTTCCTGTTCAGAGGGAAAGGGCACTAATTGGTCAAGAGCGGAGAAAAGTGGAGTGGTTGTAGCTGGTGGGCTTGTGATGGTTCCTAATGTACATTGATGGAATTTAGCAAAAGTTGCATCTTTTGCAGCCTCCCCCAAGGATCCCAAGGCAGAGTAATCGATGAACTGATCCCCGTATGATATATTCACATTTTCGTTGTGGGTGGGGGACTTGGGATCATGCTCACCTTCTTGGTGGTGTTTGGTATATCTTGTCTGAGATGGTTCTGCTCCTTGGCTTGGGCCCTCCCCAGCATCGTCTGGGTCATCGGGTTTGTCATCTGAGGAGGTAGTGTCATCGTTGGAATCTGCTGAGGAGTCAGAGTCATCTTCTTCTTCATCATCTCCATGTTTTTTAGCGGTTGCTTTGTCTGATAGTTTCTTATGTGTTGTTTTTTTGCATTGCCGATGGGTGGTTTGTAGCTCGTCAAACTCCACTTGCACATGCTCGTGTGTTTCGAGCAGTGCGTCGTGTGTTTCTTTGAGATCTGAGTATCGTCCCTTAACAGAGAGGAGTCGTGGTATAAGACCAATTACTTTAGCTTGTAATTTTTGGCTTTCATTGTTTACCGACTCCTCTTGGCGATTGTTGAGCTGTGTGAGAGTGTTACTAATGTCATCCAAGTGCAAGCTAAGAGCTGTTTGTTGCTGCTTGAACTCGCGGAGGGTCTCAGGCAGAGGTTGAGTCTGCGTAGAGATCATATCAACTTGCTTGGTAATCGCTTCTTGTTGGCTTTTTACTTCAAGGACCAACTCGGGCAAATTGTTGCAGCGGTTGTCGATGCGATCAACTTGCTGGGCTACTACATCTTATCATTGCTGAAAACCTTGAAGGATGCTTGGCAAGGCATGGTTCTGCTCGTCGATCTTGGCGACCTATTTAGATATTCCCTACACACAAGAAAAAATAGAATACAATATGTTAGAAGGGTCTGTGAGGAGGTTTCAGATGGTGTCGAACTGACGTCTGAATTCCTCGCCGACATTTGTAAAGGGGACCCCGGTTATGGAAGGGTGGGGTGGTTGGGGTTGGAGTGGAAAGGTTGTAGTGTCTTGTGGAAGAGACACAGTTGATGGTTCTGTGAACTGCGTGGTGACTGTAGATGTGGTCGCCAGCGATGTCGGGGTGGTGGTGGATGGGAAAGGTGGTGATATTCCTGGTGAGAATGGTGGGATCAATAATGTTGGGGAAAAAATAGTCGAAGAGGAAAAGGCGGTGAAGTCATACGTAGGAGTGGGAAAAGGGATGCTCGAAGAGGAAAAGGGTGAAATGGAGGACACGGGTGGTGGTGTGGCTGTAGAGAAAGAGGATTGTGGAAAATAATGGGAGAGTGGTTGATTGTGCAAAATGGGGAGGGTGGTGGAGTGGTGGTGGAAGTAAGTTCAGCATTTAGACTCATAATGAAGGAGTCTAGAGATGAGGTGGTGATTTGTTCTTCGGGGAGGGGGGGGGTTCTAGCTCTGGATGTGGTTTTGATGTTGGTGTCCCCGACAGCTGTTGCTTCTGTGAAAGTCTTTTGGAAGGTCGTTTCACTGGAATTTTTGTTATATGATCTATCGGGGCTGTGATACTAAGCTCAGTCTGCCCCACCTTTGTTTTTTTATCGGTTGCTTTAACCGAAGCTATGAGTTTTGTAAGCTCCTTGTCAGTGAAGAGGAGTTTTTCCATGTCATAATCTGTAAGCTATGGGAGCGGTAGCAAAGTTCTGGATGATTTGACTGTAGGGCATAAAATGTAATATAACTTTGCATCCTTTTCTTTGATGATATAGGAGTTTTTCAAGGTTTGTTCATTGGTGAGGATGTCGCCCTTTATCTGCTTGCATCTGGGTAGAGGTCTGTCCATTTTGAGATATTTGATAATAGATGTGATATGCCCCCCATGCAAATTTCATTCCCCAGGGCGTAAGCAGATAACTTCTGGATCATGTGACGTCCAATGTTGACTGGCATCCCATGTAGGATTGACCAGAGAACAAAAAGATTTGAAATGATGACATTCCCACCTTCTGTCCTAGGGAAAAGTTCACCAGTGAGAATTTTATTCAGTGTGCGCACTAATCCAGATTGTATGTTTGAGGCCTTGCATGTATTTTCCTCGTAGGTGGCGATCCCTATCAGGGATTTCTAGAAGTTATGTCTGTTGAATTGGGCATTCTCTATTCCAATAGCTTTGGCTTTCTTGAGCTGCACCTGGTTGTCTATAAAAATTTCATTCAACATGTTTTCTGTGATGACAACCTTGCTGCCGAAGAGCTTGGTGACCAACCTACGGTCACCTCCATCCCTTTATCTATCCATAATGTCGATAGCTTATTTGTTAATATGAGTAAAGAATTTAGTTGTAGGTTCGGCGTAGGAGGTCTCAGGGATAAAACACACCCGTGAAAGATTTGCAATATCGAGCAATGTGAGGATTCTGTCGTAAATCCCCATCTTCATTAATACGTTAGGGAAGACGTACTTTGTAGGTTTGAGGGATTGATTAATGGATGGTAGGGTGTGGATGTATAGGTTTTCTGGTGGTGGTGCGGTAGTGGTGATGAGGGAAAAAATAGGAACGGTGATGGTGGCGGAAATGGCAGCAGAGGTGGTGGTTGGTGGAATGTATCCTGCCAGGGTTTGTTCCCTTGCAGTGGCGAGATGAACCTGCTTCCTTTCCCATTTCTTTGGTTATTGAGTTGTGGTGGCTTCTTGGGCCTTCCTCTTTCCCTTGCTCTTTGTGTTGGGGGATTCTGCCTCGGGAGTTGGCTCATATTCTGAGCCCTCATCACTGGAAGAGATTTCTTTCACTTCTTCATCGGGCTCCTCGGCTAGGCATTTGTTGATGAGGTCAATTTCGCACAGGGCCGCTATGATGCTGACCTTTGGTGGGGCCTTGCCAGTCTCATTGTAGTTATCGACGATCTTTTGGAGCCTAGCTCGGTCCTCTATTTGTTGTTCCCTTGTCCAGAAGGGAGCGTCATCGGTTCCAGTGGGTTGCTTTGCTGGTGAAGCCATTTCTAAAAATGGAAAATCATGTGTTAGAATAACAAGTTTATTATAAGAAAAATTGGGTTTTATTTATGTGTTTTTATGTTTTAACGAAAAACAAGTGTTTTTGAAAATCCAAACGGGTTGGATACCGTTTGGTTCTAGACAGTTTCAAAACCGTTTGGTCCCAAACGGTTTCAAGACCATATGGTTCCAAATGGTTTGAAGACCGTTTGGTCCCAAACGGTTTGAAGACCGTTTGGTCCCAAACAGTTTCAAGACCGTATGGTTCCAAATGGTTTGAAGACTGTTTGGTCCCAAATGTTTTGAATACCGTATGGTCCCAAACGGTTTGAAGACCGTATGGTTCCAAACGGTTTCAAGACCGTTTGGTCCCAAACGGTTTCAAAACTGTTTGGCAGGTGAAGCGTCAGGGGTCGGCCGACGGCGATTAGGACGACGATGGCTAGGAAGGGGGGTGCCGCGGTGGCGCTGAAGATGTAAACGGTGATAAAGATGGTTGCAGAGGCGGAAAAGACAAAGGTGTGATAGAACAAGGAACCGCGGTGGCGTTGCAGGCGTCGACGTTTAGCAAAGACGGCGGCAGTGCACAGACGGAAGCGCCAGTTGAAGTTGCGTGCTGAGCAACCTTGTAGAACCGGTCCGGGATGACGATGGTGATGTGAGGAGAGGCGGTGACTAAGTGTGATCACCGAGAATACACATGGGGTTGGGAAGGAGGACGGCAGAGAGAAAATGGGTCGCGGGTCACGCGGGAAAGGGAGTAGAGATGGAACAGTGCACTGAGGGTTTAAGGGAGTTCGAGAATCGAACGAAAGAAGAAGGAGGGGGGGTTATATTTATAGGATTTGGGGGTTGACCTTACAAAAACAATAGGTCAAACGGTTTAGCGATCGTTTGACTACAAACGGTTTCAGGACCGTTTGGCCCCAAACGGTTTCAGGACCGTTTGGCCCCAAACGGTTTCAGGACCGTTTGGGAGGGTTAAGGTTATTTTGATTTTTATATTTATATATTTGTTTTGGTTATATAATTTATTTATTTTCGGAAGATAATCTTAAGGTAACTTAAAGGAAAAAGAGGATCTTGGGTTGCCTCCCAAGTAGCGCCTGGGTTTAACTTCGCTGGCTTGATGAGTTTTCGATGTTGTTAGAATGATGTTGTGGTGTCTCTAATCTTAATGATCTGTCTCGACATTTTATCTACTGGAGTGTAGTATTTTTTCAATTGATGGCCATTGACTGTCCTTTCTCCTCCATTGTCATCAATAATTATGATATCTCCAGTCGGGTATATATGTTTGATGGTGAAAGGCCCAGACCACTTTGTGCGGAGTTTTCCGGGGAACAATTTGAGCTTGTAGTTGAAAAGGAGTACTTTGTCACCAATGGCGATGTCTTTCCTTTTTAGATGACCGTCATGCCACATCTTGGTTTGTTCTTTATAGATCCTGGCACTTTGATAAGCGGTCATTCAGAGCTCCTCAAGCTCTTGTAATTGGAGTTGTCTATTTTATCCAACACTTTTAAAATCAAAATTGAGTTGTTTAATGGCCCACCAAGCCTTATGTTCCAGTTCTACTAGAAGATGACATGACTTCTCGTACACCAAACGGAATGGGGTTGTCCCGATTGGTGTTTTATAAGCTGTTCGGTAAGCCCAAAGGGCATCGGGAAGCTTGTTGGACCAGTCAGTGTGGTATCTATTAACTATTTTTTCTAGGATTGCCTTCAGTTGTCTATTTGAAACTTCAACCTGACCACTGGTCTGAGGATGGTAAGGTGTTTCAACTTTATGGTTAACTCTGTATTTCTTTAAGAGGGCTTCAAAGCTTCGTTCCATAAAATGGGTCCCTCCGTCTTATATGACAGTTCGGGGGACTCCAAATCTAGGAAAAATGATATCTTTAAACATCTTAATGACATGTTTGGAATCACTGGTTACTATGGGTATAGCTTCGACCCATTTCGAGACATAGTCTACTGCAACCAGAATGTAGGAGAAACCATATGAATAAGGGAAGGGGCCCATGTAATCTATCCCCCACACGTCGAAAAGTTCGATCTATTACCACATGGTGAGGGGCATTTCATTCCTTTTAGATATGCTGCCAGAGAATTAACATTTATTGTAATATTTTACAAAATCATGGGAGTCTTTTTCTATGGTTGGCCAAAAGAAACCTGATTAAAGAACTTTTATAGCAGTTTTCTTCCCACTCATGTGTCCCCCCGTGGGACCAGAATGGCAATGCTCTAAGACAAGGGTAATTTCTTCTTCGGGTAAGCATTGATGGAAAAGTCCGTCTGTGCATAGGAGAAAAAGGTAAGGTTCATCCCAATAGTATTGCTTTACATCGTGGAGGAATTTCCTTTTGTCGTGATGAGAGGCGGAAGGGTGAATGATTCCTGTAGCTAGATAATTAACAATGTCGACATACCAAGGGCATCCATTGGTAACTTTCATTAGTTGGTCATCTGGAAGGGAGTCTCGGATAGGTACTTTATCTTCATCATCGAATTCAATATAGTTGAGATGATCGACGATGACGTTTTCCACTCCGCTTTTGTCTTTGATTTCCAAATCGAATTCCTGAAGCATCAACAACCAACGGATAAGTCTGGGTTTTGCATCTTGCTTCTGAATTAGATATCGTATGGCGGAGTGGTCAGTGTAGACGATGACCTTGGATCCAATCAAGTAGGAGCGGAATTTCTCGAATGCATAGATGATAGCTAAGAACTCCTTCTCTTTAGTAGTGTAGTTCTTCTGTGCTTCATCGAGCGTTTTAGACGTGTAGTAGATTACATAAGGTTTCTTGTTGATTCTCTGTCCTAATACGACCCCTATGGCATAATCGCTGGCATCACACATGATTTCAAAAGGTTGTAACCAATCTGGGGCTCTTAGTATGGGTGCAAAGATTAAAGCATTTTTCAGAGTTGAGAAACTTTGTAAGCATTCTTGATTAAAATTGAACTCTGTGTCTTTGGTAAGAAGTTGGGTCATGGGTTTTGCTATTTTTGAGAAGTCTTTAATAAATCTTATGTAAAACCTAGCATGACCCAGGAATGCTTGTACTCCTTTTATATCTTTTGGTGGCAACAATTTTGAGATAACATCAATTTTTGCCTTGTCGACCTCAATCCCTCTGTCACTTACTCTATGTCTGAGGACGACACCTTCATTTACCATAAAATGGCATTTTTCCCAATTCAGGATGAGGTTCGTTTCCTCGCATCGTTGTAAGACTTGTCCAAGGTTGAGTAGACAGTTATCGAAGGAATCTTCGTAAACTGAAAAATCATCCATGAACACATCCATTATAGATTTTGTTAATCCTGCAAAAATAGCAGACATACACCTTTGGAATGTAGCAGGTGCGTTGCACAACCCGAATGGCATTCTTCTGAAAGCATAGGTTCCAAAGGGGCAGGTAAAGGTGGTTTTCTCTTAGTCTTCTGGGTGTATAGGGATTTGGTAGAATCCGGAATAACCATCTAGATAGCAGAAGTATTTCTGATGGGCTAAGCGTTCTAGGACTTCGTCAAGAAAGGGCAGAGGGTAGTAATCTTTTCGCGTTGATTTGTTTAGTTTCCTGTAGTCGATACACATCCTCCACCCTATCACAATCCTTGTCAGTACTAACTCATTCTTTTCATTTATCACGACAGTGGTTCCCCCCTTTTTGGGGACCACTTGGACGAGGCTGACCCATTGGGAATCTGAGATTGGGTAAATTATGCCAGCTTTCAGTAGTTTGGGAACTTCAACGCGAACTACTTCTTTTAGATTGGGGTTTAGCTTCCTTTGGTGTTCTCCTGATGGCTTGAATTCTTTGACCATGGGCAGTCTATGCATGCATAAAGTTGGGTTTATACCTGTAAGGTCAGCTATTTTGTACCCAATGGCTTTCTTGTGTTTCTTCATCTCAACAAGAAGCCTTTCTTCCTGGTTTTCTGTTAGGGTGGAACTGATGATGACTGGACATAATTTTTCTTTGTCCAAGAAGACGTGTTTAAGTCCCGATTGTAGAGTCTTCATCTCGGGGGCCTTGGGTTCTTCTATTGCTTCTAAAATGGTGACATATTTGAGCTCCTCAAAGGTGGTTGTCGGTGCTTCTTCAACTTTCTCTAAGTGTTGCAAACATTGTTGAACCAATTCATTTGCTGAAAATTCGACTTCTGGATTAGTCAGAACATTCTCCAACTCACCGGATGGCTCGGATATTTCCAATTGGGACATTTGGTGGATTCCATCTAAGAGAAAATCCTCCTCTTGAATGTTGGGACCTTTCATGTTGTTGAGAACTCGTAATTGAATTGCTTCTTTTCCCAGTCTTAAGATGATCGTGCCAGCTTCAACATCAATAAGCGCCCTGGCTGTGGAAAGGAAAGGTCTGCCAAATATTATTGGGTATCTCAGATCCTCCTTGATATCCATAATGACGAAATCACACGGGACATAGGCATCTTTTCCTATTCTGACTGGAATATCTTCAATAATTCCTAGAGGTGCAGTGATAGTGGAGTCAGCTAACTGAATTTTCATCGTTGTGGGTAGCAAGTCAGTGAACCCTAATCGTTTACACATGGAGTAGGGCATAATTGATATGCTAGCCCCTAAGTCAGCTAATCCCTTTTTGCTTGAGGCATTTCCAATACATCACTGAATACCGAAGGAACTAGGGTCCTTCTTTTTCTTTGGCATCTTATTAAGGATGATATTGGAGGTGGTTTGAGCTAGTTTGACGGTTTCTTGTTCTTCACTAATGTATTTCCTTGATAACAAAGTTTTTAGGTATTTAGCCCAAGCCGATACTTTAGAGAGAGCATCGAGGAGTGGGATGTCGATATAGAGTTTCTTCATCGCCTCTATAAATCTTTGGAACCTAGTGTCCATTTTAGTCTCTCTCAATCTTCCCGGGTATGGTATCCTTGGTTTATACTGCTGAATTTCTGGCTCTTTGGAAGCTTGTTCTTTTTCTTTGCCTCTTGCATTCTCTGCGGTCTTCTTAGTTCCTAGGTTCGGGTTTACATTTGGCATAAGGAAAAGCATATCATCATTGATGCGATGATTTTGATTCGCATTTGAAGACCTTTTTGCTATGTGTTTTGTGCTCTTATTAGTCATTTTTATGGATAATATTGCATAATTCACTCATTTCGGTCTCTGCCATCATTTTATGTCAAATCCCCTTTAGTTTCATCATTTCGAGCATTATTTATCACATGATCATAATTTGTGTGGATTTATTTGATCTGGTTTTTAAATTTCAGGAAAAACAAGTATCGTCTTCCGTCGATACCATCGACCAGGCAACAGGTTGCCAGCCGAGAGGAAACTGTCGATACCATCGACATTCAAGTCGATGCCATCGACGCATGGAGGCTACAACGTCGCTAAACGACAAACCCGACGCTACAGAGAGTCGATACCATCGACACCCAAGTCGATGGTATCGAGATGACCACAGGAACTCGGACGAAGAAAAGAAGGCTGTCGCTACCACACCGGGTCGATACCATCGACCCGCGTCGATGGTATCGACGCCGGCAGATATGCGTTGGATTCGTTTTGATCTCAATCGGACGGCTGGAGTTAAATGATGACCTAATTAGGGACTTATACCTAATGACGGCCGCCCACACGAGAGGATCATCTCATTGACCATTGCACAAGTGCTGAGGAGGGAGAGAAAGGAGAACGGAGGCCAGAAGCGCATCCCTGTCGTTCCGGACGCTGCCGAAGACGAATTTCACCACCGAGAGGCGGGAAAACTCGTGTTCTACGCAAAGGATCCACCGGTTCTCCTCCGTTCAGGGGTCTTTCCATTCAATTCACGTTTTTCATATGATTTCCCCTATTTCTACTATGTATTTGTGCGAGATGACCATGCGGGGCTAATCCCCTCCATCTTTAGGACCGGGAGTAGCCCGGGAATGCATTGTATGACAGTTTTATATTAATAATTCATATTTTCTCTCTTAAATCCGTGGTATAGTTTCATTTTCTCCATATATTGTTATGCTTGATCACCATAATAATAACTTAATGCCCTTAATCACTTCGACAGAAGGATTAACGGTTGAAAAGAAATAAAACCTACATTAATCGATAAATCCCTTGACAAAGGAGGTGTAAAATTAATGGTGGAAACTGAGAGATCGGTTGTAATGCGCTTAGTTTAGGGGAATGATTACTACGACGGTGGAATCAACCTAAACCTAAGTAGTGAATTACACCACGACAGTGGGTAATTCTGTTTTCAGGCCACTACCCAGATAGAGAGAGAAGATTGAGGAGTTATATGAAACCTAATGCAATGTTGACACGCGGTGAAACCGAAATCCTAAAGATATCCTTTTGAATTGATTAAATTAACCTTTAATCGATTGTTTTCTTTGTTTTATTTTTATTTTTTTTTAATTTCGACAACAAACCCTACTTTGTTATCCGGCTTAGCTGATCGCAAATAGTTAGTAGAAGTCTCCAATAATTCAACGTATCCCTGTGTTCGACTCGGGCCTCACAAGGCCTGTACTACTCGACGCGTACACTTGCGTTTTTAGCGCGTAGTAAAATACACGTCAAGTTTTTGGCACCGTTGCCGGGGATACGGCGAATTGTTGACACTTCGAGTGCTACGAGCGGCCACTCTAGGCCACATTTTTTTTTATAATTTTCATTCAACTTCAAATATTTTCTTTCTATTGTTCGTTCATTTTTATACTCGTCAAAGCACTGTACTGAACTAAATTTTCTCATTTCAGGTATGTTGCATGGTGTAGACACGTAGTACGGACTACGACAATCGCACACCCGAGATTCCACTTCCGGGACCTGAGGACGAGGAGTATTACGAGCAAGAGCAACCAGAAGAGGTAGATTCCAAACTTGAACAAGAAGAGATGGCCGAGCCACATACTATATGGGAGAAGATCAAAGCTTCTTCCTCATCAGCTTCAAAGGGGCCTATAAAAAAGCAGGCGATCAACATACCGACATACAAGATCGATCCAGCGTTGATTAACTTGGTAAAATCAAATGCATTTCATGGGTTGAAGAACAAGGATCATGTTGCACATATCAGCCAGTTCGTCGAATACTGTGACATGGTGAAGATAGACAGGTTTCCACAAGATTCTTTGTACCTCAAGCTGTTCACGAGTTCCTTGGCAGGAGCAGCAAGAGAGTGGCTACATAACCTCGATGACGAATTTGTGGAGTCTTGGGATCATATGGTGGAGGTTTTCTTCGAGAGGTTTTTCCCTCCTGAGAAGACCAATGACATGATTAGGAAGATTCACAATTTCACCCAACAGGCCGGTGAAACATATTCTGAAACCTGAGAGTGATTTCAGGTTATGTTGAGGAGGTGTCCGCATCACGGGCTGGATAAAGAGACACAAGTGAAAATCTTCTATTTTGCTCTCTCTGAGCACGATAGAAGTAACCTTGATTCAGCTGGATCCGGATTCTTTCTGAATAATACAGATACCAGATGTTGGGAGATACTAAAGAACATGGCTAGGAAACAGTCATGGGGTGACAGAGGTGCCGTGGAACAGGTCAGAGCTACTGGCGAATCCAGAATAGTTAGGGAGCTGAACGATAAGTTAGATCTTCTAGCCAAGAAGCTGCTGACTAAGGAGGATGCATCTGAAGATGAGGAGGCCCAAGTGAAATTCATGCAACAACAGGGCTATAGAAACAATTACTATGCATGGAGGAAGGATAAAAAATTCTCATGGAAGGATCCGAATAATTTTCTACAGGATCCGGATGCCAAGCCACAACAGAGAGCCGAGGATAAGAACACTGAATTACTGAGTCAAATGGTCCAGCAAAACCAAGAGATGATGGCCATGTTTGGTAAACAATTGCAATCTCAAGGTGATATTCTAACCAAGTTTGGGCAGACGCTGCAAAGCCATGGAGCACAAATGCGGGCATTAGAAACCACTGTGGCGCATATTTCAAGTGAAGTGGCGGCCATCAAGCACGCCAATCAACAGAAATCGGCCGAGAATGCAAACGTGGCCCAAGCACACCACCAGGTCAAATATGTGTCTCTGGTAAGCAATGAGGAGGAACCTCAGGTGCAAGAAGCTGTAGAAGAAAGAAGAATGACGTTTAATACGCATGCGACACCGGCGATACCATATCCACGCACTTACTACGGATTGCCGGGAGAAAACCCTTTCTTTAGGAAATCACAGCGAGTTGTGAGTATGGTATCTCCATCTAGGCAAGAAGAACAAGTGCAGGTTGTTTGTACACATGCGGAGACATCTAAGGTGAGAGAGGAACCACAACAAGCTGCTACTATTAAGGATGTCTCGCCAAAGCCAACGTCGGAGGGAGTGATTGAAGCAAGCTTAGGGGAGGTACCCCCGAAAAGCTCATATGTGCCACCTCACAGGTGTGTTGATGCAGCAGATATTTCAAATTCGGTCAATACTAAGACAAAGAAAGAGCATCGTCATTTTAAGAAATTCCTGGAGATATTCCGAAAACTCCACATCAATATTCCATTAGTGGAGATGATCGAGAAAGTACCCGCCTATGGGAGGTTCCTCAAGGAAATCATCAATAAGAAGAGGCAGATTAAAGATGATTATATTTTTCGGATGAATGAGACGGTGAGCTCGATGATACACGGGAGTTCGTCAACGAAGAGAAAAGACCCAGGAGGTTTTTACATTCCGTGCTCAATAGGTGGTCGACATTTTCCTAAAGCGCAATGTGATTCCGGCGCTAGCATAAATCTCATGCCTTTGGTGACATTTCAAAAGCTTGGGTTAAACGAGATAAAGAAGTTGGTCGCAACAATTGAATTAGCGGATGGGTCTACAGTGAGACCCTATGGAGTATGTGAAGATGTTCTAGTCAAAGTGGATAGATTCATATTTCCGGTGGACTTTGTCGTCATGGATATGCCGCCGCTCCAAAGCTGTGAAATTCTTCTAGGAAGACCGTTTCAAGCAACGGCAGATGTCGTGACTACCTTAGGGAGAGGGACCTTGTCCTTGGGAATTGGAGGAGATCGAGTTGAATTCAAATTACCGCATGATCCTCTAAGTGCAGTCCCCGAAGTGAAAAGATGATGAGCTTCATACCGTCTAGCCTAAGACGTTAAATAAGGGCGCTTGTTGGGAGGCAACCCAACCATCGATACATTAGGATAGTTTAATTTTAGTCATAGGTTGCTTTAATTTCGTTCAATTTTTAGTGTAAAGAAGATACCTTGATCCGTTCGTTCAATGTGCAGGCTAAGGCAGGGTCGATACCATTGACACACTGGTCGATGGTATCGAGATAGGTTCAGGTTGACAACTCCAAGAATCATTCTGGGTCAATACTATCGACGGTCCCGTCGATGGTATCGACATACCTACAGGAAGGTTGCGTAATAATTGTCGATAGTATCGACACACCAGTCGATACCATCGAGATCTCTGGAGAAGTTCAGAGCGATTTGTCTCAGTCAACTCGATACCATCGACGGCCTCGTCGATGGTATCGACAGGATCACAGGTTGAAGTGAAAAAGTGGCAGTGTCGCAATGAAGCTGCGTCGATACCATCGACCCGCGTCGATGGTATCGACGGGTCAACAGTAGTTCCGGCCAAGTCTATATAAGGAGAGTTATAACGTCATTTGACATCACACCTTCAGAGTGAACTTCCTCCTTTGCGCCGAGAACTCCCCCGAGCCCTCCAAGATCGAAGAGCAGCAACATCGAGCGGAGAATCACTTCTCCATCTTCCCCGAGCTCTTCTTCTTCTAATCCCATCTTTCTTGCAACAATGGTGCATGTCGCCGGAGCATCGTCCTAGCACGCGAATCCCATGGAGATTGTGGAGTTTGTGCCACCTCCTACTGTCACAGTACCTACCTACTCCTCCAGAAGAATGATCGGGTATCTCTGTTCCAATCTTAAGTTTGTTTTTGACTATGGGGCCATAGTCAGATTCAAGCTTAGGGGGGTAGTTGGAACAGATCTATCTTTTCTTTTATTGTTTTTATTCTTTAGCATTTTTATTTGTTTCTTGCATTTTTAGTTTTTGTAGGATCCACGTGCTATCTAGTGTAACTGTGGATGTCGTAAAAGTTTGTCATCTTGCTGTTTGTTCATGGGAAATTTAAGGGAAATTTAAAAATTTTTGTGTCTTGGATAGCTTGCTGTGGTTGACCTTGGGGAACACATCCTACGAAAATGATTGATTATGTCAACTTTAAAATAATATTTCACACCTGTACTCCTATTGATTCATGAAAAGTGGACAGTAATGGTTGTTGAGCCTAACCTAACCAAATGGTAATGAGACCTTAATTGTATATAAGAGAGAGAACCCTTTAAACTACTACACAGGTCAGTAAGGAGGGACACATAATATCTTTCTAAGGTTCAGTCATCTAATCTTTTGATCATTCCACTTCATTTTTCCATAATCCACCTAAGAATTGGAAGTAAAGTGTAGTTTTAATTTCTTTTTGTGTGCATAACATTTAGATAGGACTTGCATTGGTATTTTTCATATGTTTGCATAAAAAAAATAGGGATTCATGCACATTACCTTTAGGTGCATGCCATGTAGTTGCACTCATGATTTTCATGCATAAAGCACACCATGTACCTCAATTTTTCCTCAAAGGTGATTTAAACTGTTCCATACCTTCTAAATATTGCAAGAATTTCTGAGCATGAAGAAAATAGCCCAATAAACTTATCTCTAAGCAATTATGGATATGTGGGCTAAAGAAAAAAATTCTGAAAATCTGAAATAGAAAAAAAGAAGAAAAAAAAAGAGATTTTAGAATAAAGTGGAATAAGAGGGAGAAAGGAACATGAGGTCACTCGCATTACAGGAAATTGAGTACATGATGTAGCTTAACTAGAATTCCATCTCATTTTGGGTGGAAGGGTAGTGCATACATCATTTCACCCAATTTTAGGCATTAGGGCATTTCTAATGTGCATTTGCATCATTTAGGACATTTTTGTATTATGCATGTTGAAACTGTACGATTCTTCCAAGTTCTTCCATGAGCCACCCATTTCCATCCACCCGTTGCTCGGATTGGTAGGCCACCGTGAATTTCTCCTCACTAATGATTATCAGGAGAACTGCTTCCATTTAGATGGTAGTTAGGGCGAGCAACGTAGTATAGGCGATCACAAGATGCACCAATGTTGAATCGGCGAATTGTATTATGTTAACTGCCTTATGTGATAGTGTTCATCTGTTTGGAGGATAATTTCTTTTATTGATGATTACTGTCGCCTTTAGGGTAATTACCGTTCTGTGGTTAGAGAAGGCCGGTTTGAGAATGTTCAGTGGGAGTCACATGGGATGTTGGGTTGGTGTGTTGATTTTTAGTTGACATCTGCAATTCTATTTTAAGGATTAGTTGCTCGAGGGCGAGCAATGTTTAAGCTTAGGGGAGTTTGATGCGATGATTTTGAGTCGCATTTGAAGACCTTTTTGCTATGTGTTTTGTGCTCTTATTAGTCATTTTTATGGATAATATTGCATAATTCACTCATTTCGGTCTCTGCCATCATTTTATGTCAAATCCCCTTTAGTTTCATCATTTCGAGAATTATTTATCACATGATCATAATTTGTGTGGATTTATTTGATCTGGTTTTTAAATTTTAGGAAAAACAAGTATCTGCTTCCGTCGATACCATCGACGGACGTCGATACCATCGACGGACGTCGATACCATCGACCAGGCAACAGGTTGCTAGCCGAGAGGAAATTGTCGATACCATCGACATTCAAGTCGATGCCATCGACGCATGGAGGCTACAGCGTCGCTAAATGACAAACCCGACGCTACAGAGAGTCGATACCATCGACACCCAAGTCGATGGTATCGAGATGACCACAGGCACTCGGACGAAGAAAAGAAGGTTGTCGCTACCACACCGGGTCGATACCATCGACCTGCCGGCAGATATGTGTTGGATTCGTTTTGATCTCAATCGGACGACTAGAGTTAAATGACGACCTAATTAGGGACTTATACCTAATGGCGGCCGCCCACACGAGAGGATCATCTCATTGACCATTGCACAAGTGCCGAGGAGGGAGAGAAAGGAGAACGGAGGCCAGAAGCTCATCCCTATCGTTCTGGACGCTGCCGAAGACGAATTTCACCACCGAGAGGCGGGAAAGCTCGTGTTCTACGCAAAGGATCCACCGGTTCTCCTCTGTTCAGGGGTTTTTCCATTCAATTCACGTTTTTCATATGATTTCCCCTATTTCTACCATGTATTTGTGTGAGATGACCATGCGGGGCTAATCCCCTCCATCTTTAGGACCGGGAGTAGCCCGGGAATGCATTGTATGACAGTTTTATATTAATAATTCATATTTTCTCTCTTAAATACGTGGTATAGTTTCGTTTTCTCCATATATTGTTATGCTTGATCACCATAATAATAACTTAATGCCCTTAATCACTTCGACATAAGGATTAACGGTTGAAAAGAAACGAAACCTACATTAATCGATAAATCCCTTGACAAAGGAGGTGTAAAATTAATGGTGGAAACTGAGAGATCGGTTGTAATGCGCTTAGTTTAGGGGAATGATTACTACGACGGTGGAATCAACCTAAACCTAAGTAGTGAATTACACCACGACAGTGGGTAATTCTGTTTTCAGGCCACTACCCGGATAGAGAGAGAAGATTGAGGAGTTATATGAAACCTAATGCAATGTTGACCCGCGGTGAAACTGAAATCCTAAAGATATCCTTTTGAATTGATTAAATTAACCTTTAATCAATTGTTTGCTTTGTTTTATTTTTATTTTTTTTAATTTCGACAACAAACCCTACTTTGTTATCCGGCTTAGCTGATCGCAAATAGTTAGTAGATCTCCAATAATTCAATGTATCCCTGTGTTCGACTCGGGCCTCACAAGGCCTGTACTACTCGACGCGTACACTTGCGTTTTTAGCGCGTATTAAAATACACGTCAATCATCATCAAGAGTGATTCTCATAGTTTCGTGGAGGGTACGTCCAGATCTTGTAGTAATGGCATTCAACTGTTCAGGTCTATTCTGGTCGTGTCTAGGGTTCGACTCAGGTTGTCATGCAAAAGTGCCTGCTGGTGGCTTCAGTTGCGCAACAATTTGTGCTAGTTAAGCCTCAACCGCCTTCTGCTGAGCTTGATGATTAGCGAGCATGGTTTTTTGGGACTATAGCATCTTCATTATCAAAGTCATCTCGTCCGCTGGCTGGGAGGGAGCATTTTTCTGAGTGAGTTTTTGTTGTCCTTGATGTGGTTGCTGCCGAGGCGGTGCTAACTGAGGTTGCTGCAACTGAGGGTGCAGTTGTGGGTGTAGAGGAGGATGGGTATATTCATAGTAGGCGGAGGGGTTTCTAAGATAGTTGGATCTTGGGAAGTTATTTCTGTGGTTCCCTTGATTTTGATTAAAGTTGGTTTGGAATCCAGGTGGCAACCTATTGGAGGATCCACTTGTGTCTAGTGTTGTGGGTTGGTAGTCCCTGCAGGGTTCTCGTATTGTAAACCTAGGTGGTTTCTTGGTTGATTAGGATTATAGTAAACTTGTCTAGGTATGGAGTGAATGGAATTAACTTGTTCGGGCATTTGCTCTTCAGTTTGTTCAATGATTGGTTCGTACTGCTGTTGTGGTGGGTGCATATCCATCATCACATTGTAAAGCAGACCGCATGACAGAGTTGGGTAATCAGATGTGTGACAGGCTTCACAGGTCCCTGTGGCAGCTTTAACCTGTTGAATTTGAGGGTTTTTCTTCATATCGAATTCTCCAAGCGAAGTTTCAAGAGCCTGTTGTTTATGAGCTATGGTCTTTAAGGCTTCAGCAATAGCCTTCATTTCCATTGATTCCTCAACTTTATAAACTTTGAGGATTCCCTTTCCAGATGATCGTCCCCAATTGGATTTATTCTCAGCTCCAAGTGTGACAATTTTCCAAGCATCCTCGTAGTTCTTTCTTATAAAATTTCCACCAGATGAGGAATCCAGAAATTGCTTGATGTCATCACTCACTCCCCTATAGAATGTTTCTATTAGATGGTTTTGGGAGATATCGTGATGAGGACACTTTCTTAGAAGCTCTTTGAATCTTTCCCAAGCTTCTACGAGTGATTCTCCAGGAAGTTGCACGAAGTGGTTAATCTGCCCCCTAATTTCGTAAGTTAACGACGGGGGGAAGAACTTCTCCAGGAACTTTTCTTCCAAGGGAGCCCATGTGGTGATTATTGGCTCCCTATCAAGTGAGTTGTACCCACTCAAAGCTCTTCCTGATAGAGTGAAGTGGAAAAGATGTAGCATTATTGCGTCGAAAGCAACTCCGGCCTGTGGGACTAGTCGGCAAAGTGCCTTGAACCTCTTCAAGTGATGCATACAGTCATCTCTAGAACCTCCACAGAATGAGATGCCCTGCATGATTTGAATCCATTGTGTCTGGATCTCAAAGTTGGGTATGTTGATGATCGGAGGCCGAACTGGATGATTGTCTTCATAGTTCTTAGGGACAACATAATCCCTCAATTGCTTGTTTCTTAGCTCAATTTGGGCAACTTGGTTAGCTGCTTCGTTTTCAGCTCGGATGCGGGCATGTTCTTCTGCTCGGATCTCCTCTTGAATCTGAGCACGGGTGTCAGCGATGAGTTGTTCTCTTTGAGCGGCTATGGCGGCATTGACCCTCTCCATTACTAGTGCAGTTTGGTGTTGATCTTCAGCCATTTGCCTGGCTCTTTGGCGGTTAACTCTGATGTGGCAGTGGAAGCTTCTCTCTACCTCAGAGTCGTACTCTGGATCACGGGAGAATCTGAGGTTATGCGATGATTGCATACATGTTTTCTACCTGAGTAGAGAAAAGAACACACCTTTTAGATGATGCCAAAGATATGATGAACTTAAGAAGATATGGACTAATGATTAAAGGAAAGTGTAAAACCCTAACCAACTAGCAAGATACTAAATGAAATAAAAACATTCCGTCGTCCCCAGCAACGACGCTAATTTTTGATGGAGCTACCACTCATGTGGAATTGCGTGCACCACTAAAAATCCTAAAGATGGTAAGTCTTTAAGTTTAGCCTTGCTTATACTAGATTGAGAACTCCACCCACGTATGCTAAGATACGTGGAAGTCTTATCGTACTATAGTTAAGGGTCGAATCCACGGGACAACGGTCTTGTTGGGAGCAACACGATGAAAAATGTTAGAATTTCACTTAATCTCTTAATAGTAGGTACTTAGATCAAAATGTTGGTTTGGTTGTTTTCAAACTAAGAGCAAGTAAAGTAAAGAAATAAGGATGTCAACAAAGATAAGGGACCACTAGGATGTGATCGACTTTCACCGCCACTACACATGGATCAAAACATGCAATATAAAACATAACCTGCAACCAGAATCTGATCAGCTAGTATCTTTGTAGATTTAGTTTCCTTTCGGAGAAATAACTACAAGAAGTGCAGGAATGTTGCAACGCCATCCATCCCCAAACGAATGGTCACCTACTTTGCATCATTCCCTTTGCAAAGTGTGTTCCTCGACTTTATCAAGGTTGTACTTTCATACATCAACTGATTCCATTTCATAGTATGAAAGTACAACGATGGAAGTGAGTTTACTCCACTTCTTGAACAACACTCCTAGATACCGAAACAGATGCATGGTGGATACATTCATCAAGAACCAACATTCAATCGAGATTTGAATCTAATAGTACAAACATAGACAATTCATACTAAAAGATAAAAGATAACACAAGTTGGTGATCAAGCAACAAGCATTCATTAAACGATTGATGTTGAACTGAAAAGAAAGCATCTCTATATTGCAAACTATGGATTACATTACATGAAATGAAAACATGGGTATCGGGGCTACTCCTCGCACCCTAGTGAAAGAGACTACTCACTCATAGCTAGGACAAAGAAGGAGGTGAGAAGAGAGAGAGAGCGTCATCCCTACAAAGAAGAGAGGAAAGTCAACCCCTTGGAAAGAGAGAGAGTGACGATCTTCAAACTTCACAGGTTGCTCGATGATGAGGTCTCCTCTTCCCACCTTCTTTGATGATGAGATAAAAAGAAGCTTCGGGATGGAGCGTGGATCTCAGACCGGTAGCCTTTGGGCGGAGGATGGAAGTTGGAAAAGCTCTGGAGTAGTAGAGGCAGCCTCTGGGCGTCTGAAACTTGATACCTTTTGGTAGGACCCCTTGGGTGTTATTTATAGGCCTTAAGCGAAGTCCAAACGGTTTGGTCAATTTTGGGTCAAGACCGTTTGGGTCCTGAGACCGTTTGGACCCCGAGACCATTTGGACTCCGATACCGTTTGGACTCATGCAGTCTTGAGATCGTTTGGACTCATGCGGTCTCTTGAGATTGTTTGGATTCATGTGGTCTAGAGATCGTTTGACTCCATGCGGTCTTAGGATCGGTTGGCTTCATGTGGTCTTGAGATCGTTTGACTCCATGTGGTCTTGAGATCGTTTGAGTCCATGCGGTCTTGAGACCGGTTGGCTTCATGTGGTCTTGGGACCGTCTGAGTCCATGCGGTCTTGGGATCGTTTAACTCTTTTGTGATTTTTTTGTGTCTTTTTCTGTAAGTAAAAAGGAGAAAAGTTAATCTAACAATATATTTGCAATAAAAGAGGATAACTAGGGATTCTATCTAATTTATTTAAGAAAGAGTGTGTAAAATTTGAAGAAAAGCACTAAGATAACATCGCAAAATTGGAGGTTATCATCTACTGTAATTTCTTGAAGCCACAAGGAATTACTATCACCTAGATTAACATCACATTACATGCATGAACCTACTATTAGTGTAGATCAATGCTTACCAATCTGGGTAGATAATTTCAATCCTTAAAACAATCATCTCGCCTCTTGGCCGGTTGGTTGGTCGTCTTGAAAGGTCATGTGGCCTCCTATCCTACCAATGTTTGGATTCCTTCCAAACAATCGGTTGGGTCCACCAGGTGGTCATCTAGATCTTTTTGATATGCCCTCCATGGTTCTCCAGACAATCATCTCGTCTCATGAAATGGTCATCTTGTCTTCCGATTATCATCTTCTTCGTTGTTGTAAAATATATATATATATATATATATATATATATATACATATATATATACATATATATACATACATATATATATATACATATATATACCTATATATACATATATATATACATGTACATATATATATGTATATATATATACATATATATACATACATATATATACATATACATATATATACCTATATATACATATATATACATACATATATATATATATACATATACATATATATACCTACATATATATATACATATACATATATATATGTATATATATATATATATTAGTTTGGGATTATGTTGTCTTTCATTGGATACACATATGAGACAGTTTAAATATCCACATAATATACAATAAATAAATGATAAAATAAAAAATCAGATTATATCGATTATCCAAAATCATAGTAAATTGACGTGTCTCTAATACCACTGTTTGGAGTTAGGGACAAAGAGTATAGCAGTCAAAACAAAAAAAATTATCCATTTGTATTCTCATAACAGCAAGATCGTATCAACTACTATGAAATAGAAAAGATGGCTTAACAAGTTTCTACCTGGTCGTATACCAAGTCCAACAAAAAGAACTTTTTGTAATGAAACTATCATCTAGTTACTCTTGGATGGCAGTTGTGTAGCTCCTGGTCTTCACCATGAATGACAAATCAGAAATCTTTTATAGAGGCTCATGCGGTCTCTCCACAGACTATAGACTAACTTTTCCCTCCCAAGAGCATCCAAAGGACTCCTACCTCTAGAGTAGTCTACATGAACCAAGTAGAAATCCAGTCATTCAACTAGAACAAACAAGGATGAGTTCTCCCTCCTGTTAGCCTACTTGTCACGAACTTGCTCTCCCACAAAAATGATCCTCAAATTCTATCCCTTCATATCCCTCCCTATTCGGGTAGGACTTGCTTGGACTCTATTACTTACCACAACTGGAGAGGAAAATAATTGTCAGAGAAAATGATTCTCAATTGCATGTGTTCTGCTTTGGGAATCTCCCAGTACCCCTCTATTTAAAGGTGAGGTTAGGGCCAGGGTTCCCAGTTGGTTTGGTATCTGTGTGGAAGTCAAAGGGACCATAAGATTTTGAATTTTTGCAATTTGTGACATCCGCAATGGTCGTTTTGCATGTGAAAGGGTTGTGTCACATGTGAGACGGTCGTGTGAAATACCAAGGTGATTGTTTCACCATGTTTCCAGATCACACATGAATTTTCCAATTCAAATCTAATTAATACATGACATGACGTTAGAACTAATCATTGATGCAATCAAATCTCCACACAAACTGAGCGATCTCACAAATGCGATAAGGTTGTATTACTCACCTAGATAGTCATTTGGTGAGTCAAGCCAAGCTAGTTAGTTCAATAGAATGAATCGGTCAGTTCACACCTTAGTTTGGGCAGAACTTAGGCAATTTAATTTATGATCAGTCTGACAATCGAAATTGTCATCTCAACATTTGAGCCAATCATTTAGAACTCCAAACGGTCGTATCACACATTGAGACTATCGGCTGGCAGTGTAGTCAATTGGTTTGTTGCATGAATTGAGTATCTAAACACTTTAGTAATCAATCCAATTATTATTCAAGATCAAGCTCCTCTTCTAGATGAGTTCATTTGTGTGTGACCCTATAGGTCCCATATCACGTGGAGGTGAATGTCTATAAATAGCTTATGACATCACAAGTATGGAGCAGTGCCTAGTCACACATCAGTGCTACCCAAGTGAATGAAAAGTTGGAGAACAACTTCAACCTGTAATATGTATAAGGTGTTGCACTTATTGTATAATCCCTTTATCTCTGATATACAGAATGAAGTCGAGGCATGAAATATCACCCTGTCAATGTTCAATCCATGTTTCTTAAACCAAGAGGAGACTGTATGAGATATATGTGACCTCAATATCATATTTATTCACATGTACATGTGCATGCCTTTCCCTGTCTCTCTTATCTAGTTCCAGGATATCATACTCCAGTAGGAGGGATAAATACCATATCTATCACTCACATTCAGTCCCCATGTGCCACAATCACCCAGTCATCACCTTTATAACAACCCATGTTTCAGGACTACATTTGATGATGTCAAAGCATATTGAATGACATGTGGAGTGCAGTGAAGTCATGTCTAAGAATCACAATCACCATCATCACTATGAAATATGACTATGACAACCAATAATGGTTTCCATGTGTCACTCTCGAGGTGGCTATGTCTAATACTCTATTCTCTGACATGTATCTATGTGGTTGGTTTGATATCCCATTTCATGACTAATAAGACTCTATCATCAGCTAACCCATAGTCCAGTCTTTAGTGTTACTGGTGTCTATCTACCTTCCATAGTAACAACTGAATAAGGACATAATAAAAATGTACTTACTCTTAACATCTATATGATCTCATTCTTCCAAGTGATGTACTTGAAGACATACATCATTGAGTAATGTCATTCTTTAGACGTTTACTCTATCTCCTCATTATCTCATAACTGAGTGAAATAGACTAATTCAAAAGCTTGCCTATACATATATATATATATATATATATATATATATATATATATATATATATATATATATATATATATATATATATATATATATATATATAGGGTATATCTTCGCTACCCGTGCGGGTAACTAAGATTCGCTACCCGTGCATTAGTTTTGTAATGGGAAGGTATGCATTTGTAATGATACAATCCAAATTTGTAATGAATATATTTATTACTGTAATAGCACTGTAATACAAAACGAGTCTTTGTATTACAATTTCGGTTGTCTCATTACAAATTTGGTTATTTCATTACATATATGTGTCATTCCATTACAAAATTGATGCACATGTAGAGAATCTTAGTTACCCACATGGGTAGTGAAGATATACCCATATATATATATATATATATATATATATATATATATATATATATATATATATATATATATATATATATATATATATATATAAGCATTTATATGCCATGTCTGTTATCATATGATTGTCTCTATGTGTATACCTTACAAATAGATGTAGGGGGGTAATATATATAGTATCTATTTAGGATTTGGGTTTCTAGGGAGAACTATATAGAGAGTCAATGGTTGGCACAAATTCACTAACTGACATGGTTGGAGGATGACGCCATCCTACCATGTGTCATTAGATGGATGGATAGAAAGCTCCCGATGAAATGGCTCGGTATAACATGTTTTTGATTTTCTGGTTGCTTCGAGAATGTTCTAGATAAATTCAAAAAAATGGTAGAGTTTTTAGTAGGATAATGAGAGATTGAAAATTCTAGATTATTCTTAAGAAACAGGAAATGAATTCTATGTATAGAATTCAACTGTGAATTTTATGAAAAATGCCTTATTTTAAGTAGAATTGGAGAACAAATTGCTCTTTTGACTTGAGAAAAATATTATTTATAGAAGGTCCAAAACTAAGTCAAAGTAGGTGCAAATGAGTGGATTGAATATGTGAAAAAAATAAGAGGAAAAGATAAAAAAATTATAAACATTGAAATTGAGTGAAATGTGGAATGGATACCATCATTGTTCAAATAATTTTTGTTTCTCGTGAATTTCTAACGAGCGATAAAAAATGGGGTGTCATCAGTTTTCCCATCTTAAGATAAGGTTTGAGATAAGAGTGAGTATCGTAGGCTTTAGCTAGGTCTAACCCCTATTTTTAGTCATAGATGGCCAAAAAGGTTGGACTCGTCAAGGATGTTTTGACAATCCTCATGGATGGTGGAGAGAGAGTTTGATATCTTTTCCTTCTAAGGGTGAATTAATGAGGAAAAGATTGGGAATAAATGATTTGTCTTGAGTAAGGACAACCTTCAACTTAGGCAGTTTCCTATATCTGACCAGTCATTTAGTCCCCTAGAGTTGAGATGAACCTTAAGATGTTTTTTTTCTACAAATTTGATTTTCAAAATTACTTAAGTTTATTTTTTACCTAGGGAACCACCACCAAGGAGGAGCCACTTTGGTGATCCCAAATCAACAATGTAAACCCCAGGGGGGGCACCACTCGACATGCATGTGTGTCAGACCCATTAAAATCGATCATAGGTCGGCTACCCTATAGGTGAATTCATTTTGAAGAAGGAGAGAGTCGAAAATAGTTCCCTTCATTGGGAATTTTTTAGCCCCACGACTACGCCACTCCCTCACCAACTTCATTCCTTAAGTTCATAAACTAGTACATATCTCATTCTTTCACTAACTCGTATCTTAGTGAAAAAATATGTATGTAAACAACTGGATGCAAGTTGTGGTTTATAAATGGATGATAAGACCAGGAGTCTATGATCATTGTAAAATAGTGGCAACTGCTCTTCCTAGAATAGAATCAACATCAAAACTCTTAAAAGGCACAATATGAGGATTTTGCCTACCGGGAGAGGACTTGGATTGTTGAGATTGGAGATTGAGTATTAGAAAAGCTTTCTAATTTAAGGTGACCTTTTTTCCTGTGATCGTGTTAGTTAATCGTCCATATGATAAACAAAAGTGAGATTGCACATGAGATTAGATGTTTAGGCTATTATCCAACAAAAGGTGGTCTCCATGACATGTTCTCCTACTAGTTCACCTTCCATCCTATATAGTGGCAATGAGCAATTATCTTCAACTTTCTACTTCTCAAGTGTGATAATAGAATATATGAACCATAACTCAAGGTCATGAAGAGGCAATATTGACAATTCGTTTTATTTTTGGGCCATGTTCCAAAACTGTCAAAGGATATGTGTGTTAAAGCAAAGGTCATAACCCTAGTCACAAAATGAAATTGAGAAAAATATTCACACAAACAAACAATCTTGATTCCAATCATAGGTCGTGAGTAGGGGCCTCCAAAAAGATTTGGAAATAGAGAGTGTGATGGTCTAGTTTATGACCATTGTCTAGGAGCATGTGTATGAAAATGAAGCTTCAAGTTGGTTTAGTTTTAGGTCATGATCAGGAGGCTCGAAGATTGGAAGATCGAGATTAGTATTGATCTAGTTTTTTGTTGTACTCTAGGACTATAAAAGGTTGTTACCTAAAGAGAAGAGGTGTGGTTACCATTCAGGGTAGGTCTTATGGTCTAGTTTAAGGTCTTTGTCTAGTTCTAGGTCCAGTCCAAGACCCTAAAAATTAGAAAGATGAAGGCATGGAGATGGTCTTGTTTTAGGTCGTAGTCTGGGATCCTGAAAATCTTATCTACATCTGATAATTACTTTTATATTAAAATGTGGAGTTTCAGCTTTTTGCGTCATGTTTTGACATTTCCAAAAAAACTTCATAAATTTTATTTGACTTTTTTGTGATTTTTGGTGATTTTTTGTCATTCTAGAAATTCCATTGAAAATCTAGGTACCAGTTTGTATTCTTGGAAAACGTTTTTGGCCTTAAAAAATACGGTAAATGGGAGGAGTTTGAGCACCCATCCCATTTCTTCTCCACTCGTGAAACAGAGGCGGTGGAAACTATATCGAGGTAATCAATGAGATGATGGTAGCTAATGGAGAGAGAGGAAAAGCCAACAGATTGTTCCAACCCGCTAGCTACAATCCAGAGGATCATTACTTTCCTCCAATTATTTTGATAGTGATGCAAGAAACAATAATGTGGTGACATAGGAGTTTCAGATTGTCCTCTTCAATGACATTTCACTATAGATCTTGACTACATCCATCTCATGGAAAGTATAACTTTCATTTTTTCACTTTAGTTTGGCCATTTTATCTCTAGAGGGTGAAATTGATTTATATTTTCCTAACGTTCTTTACAACATGGAGGATGAAGATGACCTAGATGCACATTCAGATTTGCACTCTAGCTAATTTTGTCATTTAGTTATTTTATCAGACGTTTATTGTCTGATTGATTTGATTTCAGATGATGAGGAGAGCTTGTGACATTTACATCCTATTTGAGCAGATGATGGTTTGTGACTACCATTAGGAGGATCCCATTGTAGATGATCATGACATAAATGATGATGAGGGAGGCTAGGTGTACCCATTATATGTATGATATCTCCTTGGTTAATTTCATATATGAGTTACACATATCCTATTGGAAGTTGTATTTGACACAGAGTCATGGTGGTTGTAGCTAGATTGTGGGGGAGTTCCTTCTAGTCGAGAGATTGATCCAACATCTGATCATGTTATGGATGAACCTGCACCACCTAGGCCATCAAGTAGGAGATGTGGTATATTCTAGAAACTTTGCTCCATATTCTTTTCTTTATGATTTTCTACAAATGAATCAGGCCTTTTGGATTTGTAGTGAAGGTCTTGAGTTTTTCTTCTGCCTATTCCCCTTTTAGGGTCTCAAATTGTCAAACATATACTAACAAACTCATTGGAATGAGTTGGGATCATTGTATATTTGTTTGGTCACTTTGGAGGAGGAGCTTCATGAGGAGAATGGTTTTGGTAGTAGTAGCTGCTGCGGGATCATAGATAGACGTTATCTCCTTCCTTTAATAGAGAATTTTTCCCAGGGACTAGTACATTTTATTTTGATTTTGGAGGGTGAGACATTACCATGATTGAACTTTTTGGAGACTACTAGATTATGGTTTTGTGGAATCCATATCAGTTCTCTTCCTAGCCGATAGGAGTGGGATCATTACTGCATGGTTGGGATTGTAGGAGTGAACCCTAGAGACATTGAGATGGCCTCTAGATATGAGGCCAAGTTCTCTTTCTTGAGATCCATATTCTTCCATGAGGGTGAACTACGGGTGTTGACAATCTTTTGTGTTTATCCCTATCAGTCAAGATGTTCTTGTTTTACTTGTTCACTAGTTGCTTGTTTAGAAACAACATAGGGAACACGAGAGATATCAACCGGTTCACCTTTGTTCTAGATTTGGATATAGTTTCCTCCTTTGATTGAGGTGGCAATGTGCATTCCCATCTACTTCTACACTTATGGAGGTGCCTTGTGGGTGACTTCAAGGGGGAGATGGTATGGGCTAGGAAAAGTAGTGGAGGCCTCATAGGTTTGATTGTGGTAAGATTTTGCATTCATTCCTTATATTTCCTGGGTTAAAATATCTATTTCATATGATTTTCTCTAACATTTTCATTGCAATTGTGGAGATATGAACACTTCTAGATTTGTAGACCTGCCACTATGAGTGGTCTAAAAGGATATTTGCATGCTTCTCTCGCTACTTGTTGTCATTAGACTAGCTATAGCAACAAGGTATGATATGAATAGTAGAGGGATGAATCGGTGAAGATCATTGTAGCTGAGGTGTGTGTAGTATATTAACACTATATTATTTTGTGCCTATATTCTTTATCTAACCCCAATTCTCTATTGTTCCTAGGTCTCAGTCAAGATCTTCTCCAGGATCTAGTGTGGCAATGCAGCCACATCTTGTGTAGCCTTCTTTGTGAGATTGTCATGGATGCTTGCCGGATCCAGTTTTTGTCTCTATATAGGACCATTTTATATATGGGTGAGCACATTTCTCATTATTGGTTGGTGGATAGAACATCCCTTTTGACCTATTTTTACGGTTGATCCCTCCTAATCAAGGGTTTTGTCAGACGACTTGGGATGTAATCTATGTCCAGGTGATGCATCATGAGTATCTTTAGTGGTAATATGTTCATGTCTAGTAGGTTCTCAAATCTAGAGAGGAGAATGACATGCTTCAATGAACTCCATTATGAGAATCATAGTCTAGTGTTGTCTTTATGTACTCACATATCTACAACATGTGTTTTTCAAAGGTGATCGACTATGACTTGTTTTTAGAGCGGGAGGATAAGGGGTATGCATTTTATCATCCACCTCATCCTAAGGTGGTTCCCTCACCTAAGGTTGCACCTTCTCTTTGTGTTGGTGTTCCCACCTTTTATGACTTCCCTGATCTATGATCTCATGGATATTTCAACATGGGGGATCATGTCATTTATCAAGTGGCTTTCATAGGACCTTGTCCTTCCAGGGTGTGAATGAGGCTTCATATTTAGTGGGGAGCCTCTTCAATTAAAATATCCCACCTTGGTACGGATATAATCAACACTTCGGGGGATGTTCTATTACAGGAGGCTTCTCTTTGGACATCCCAATTCAAATTGTCAATCCTCCTTTGATTGATGTCAGAGAAGGCTCCTATCGATGTAGGGATGCATCCCAAAATGTGGACGTTCCTTCCAACATCTACTCTTCTTGTCATCATTTGTCCACTAGTGGTATTCTCTCTAATTAGCATAGTGGGAGTTGTTCTTTTGGGTATTATTCCATTGATGATCAATGTTTGACCAAGCACTTGATGGGGTACCTGAAAAAGAAAGTGGAGAAGTCATAATTTTCCTAGAAACTTTGCTCCGTGATGTACATTCACTTCCTGCAAGAAAAACCATATATTAGTTGTGCTTATATTTATAGAACTCTTTTAGATTTCAAATAAAAGTCATTATTTGAGTTTGAATAAAGTTTGTGATCTTTTATGATCTTCATATTTCCTTGATCCACATTCTAATCCAAAGAGTCATATTTGAGCATTCCTTCAGTTTTTTGGGGCACAAAGTCTTGCTTGTATCTTGACGCTTGTCTATGTTGACTATTTATGTAGATCCATGTAAAGGATTGTTCCATGTTTCAAGGAAAAAGGACATAGAGTTCCCTTGTTCATTGGAAATGAGTTTTCATCGCATGAGACCTACAAATAGGTCTATCTCACTCACATTTTTTGCACATATTTCTTTACACAATTTAGAGCCATGGGAGATAAGGAGACACAAAAAATGCACTTCTACAACATCCTCCCATCAACCTATCCTTAGTGCGTCATTGTAACGTTGATCTCTCTGAGATTGAAGAGGTCAAGTTGGTGACTTTTAGAATCACTTTTCATTTTCATTATTTGGAATATGTACCTATTGTGAGGGAGATGATGTCAGAGGTTTTCCCCTTGTAGGATCCTCTGAGTCACTCCTTTCAGTTTTGGCAATGTGTGTTGACTCCCACCTTAGATAGGGTAGCTACAATCACTTAGCTTCCTTCCATGACATATGGCTTATTTTTTAGAAGAAAGTTGGGTTGCTGAGTTGGGAAATCTACTTGGTCTGAAGAAATCTGAAGATGCTCGATTTCTAATTAATGATGGTAGCTTCATTAAGATGGCATCCCTATGGGAGTAGTTTAAGAGAGAAAATGTCCTATTGTTGACCCTCCTAACATGTCCATTTCGAAGAATATACTTTGATCATTTTGGAAGAGTTGTTCTTGGAGAGACTATCAGGCGAGTGATGGTCACTACTTTTGGACTCGTTGTGGCTTTGTAGAGGAAGGAAACTTTTAGATACTTTGATGTTGGCTTAGTTTTATGAATGCTTGATTGAAAAGATGAGGGGACCCTTCAAGGTCCTACATATTTATGTGGGAATCCACATTAGTCCTACCAGATTAAAGAGTATTCAAATTCTCATTATAGTGTCATTAAGGAGTTTCTATCGAAGCATATCATGGTAGGTAAACCTCTTCAACTGCATGAAGATTTGGCTTGATGGCTTGCCTTCCTGAAGGCCACATACATGCATTTTATATGGATGGAATTCCATCTTGACAAATTGACCTAGATCATGGGCATACCAGACATTGAATGATTGATCTTCTTTTCTGTTCTAAAAGGTTGTGTCACATATTACCCGGTGTCCATGCTGAGGAAATTCAATTGTTGGAAATGTGTGCACAAAGCTATAACTTTTACCTCTATTTTCAAGAAGTTGATGGTAAATTCCCACAATTTCATGATAATAAAGTGTAAATGTGACTAAACCAAAAGAGTCTGACTCAGGATTCTTTCCCTATGATTCAGGACTACTCTTTGAAATACCTTAATTGGATTTCATCAAAACTTCACTGGTAGTGACTTGTGAGTCTTCTGGAGTACCGCATTTATGTATGCCTTTTCTTTTCATAAGTTTTTGTTTTGTTTGATTGTTGGTTTATATTGTCTATTTGCTAGTCGAGACCTAGTCTAAATTCTAGGCATACTGATGGACAAACTTTTAACCATCTTGGCTCATGTGGTGATGAATCCCATATCTTGTTTATAATACCAACACCATGCATGACCTATCAAGGTCTATGAAATATGGTCTATTAGTACTTTTTCGTCATCATGGACTTGCATCAAATCTGAGCAGTTCACCTTGAAGTGGGACAAGGGATCCCTCTTTCTATAGTATCATGCAAATTTGGCATATTGAAGTTTTCTGGAAGCTTCACACTTGGGAAGTGAAAGAAGTCAATGAACAACTTTACACATTCTTTATTCCCCTCTAATTATCTTCTACACAATCTTTAGAAACTAGGGATCTGTAGTAGCAAATTTTTGCATAGTAGCTTCCTAGCATACAACCACCCCTAGTGTCACTAATGGTCTGATTTCCATTTGTGGTTCCATGTGGTAGAAATCCATACCCTCCTCCTATGTATGGTTGTACCAAAATTTCGCCATGGATACTGAGAGTGTAGGTTTGGAAATAGTCCTCGACCATTTAAATGTTGTGCTTGAATCTTTGTGGAGGTGTTGAATTTATCCACCTCAAGGGGGTATCCCTTTGCAAGTGCAACCTCTTATTCTTTCTTTTTTATTCGACTTCTCCCTTGGTACTCCAGACAAATGGTATTGCTTCCCGAGTCTGTTCGGACTGTCCCAATAATATCAAGAAGTGGATCCTCATAAGGCCCTGGAAGTAATAGTTCCAGTTGAGGCAATTAGGAACCCCACACATCGTATGGGAAGAACGACATTAATGATATGATGTGTGTAATTCCCTATCTGATGACCACTTATTGGAAAGTGGGAATCCCACACACTATATGGGAAGAATTGAATTTATGATATGATGTGTGTAATTCCCTGTCATGCATATCTATGGTCTTGATAGAGGCATTGAGAGCATATTGGATGGATGCTCATACAGAAACATTTTCTGGGAGATATAAGTCTCAACTGTAATTGTAGATTCCTTGTGCTTTCCCTCTCTTGTAGGCTTTTATTTCTTGTTTTGACATCCTCTCTACTCTTCTTGACCGTCTGGGCTGATCATTGATGAGACCGTGTGAAGTATGTTCTTCTTTCTCCACCGATGATGTCTTAAAATTCACATTAGTAGGATTCAATAGTAGGTTGTAACATCATATGAAAGGGTACCTTGTATTTGGTGACGGGTATTATCACATGAATAATACTAGGAGATAAATTAAAGGACTTCCCCTTGACTCTAGGAAGTTTATCCCCTGGAATATCTTGCATCCTTCTCACAATGAATGACACATGTGATGTTGTTAGGTAGAGTTAGTTGATTTTTGAGATGATTATCTCTGCCCTAGACTAAGCAAGGTAAAGGAATGTACCTCCCTTCATTTAAGGTGTGCTTGCTAATTCCATGAAAAAAGATCGTGGATGTGATGCTCCTTGGGGAAGCGTTATAAGAGAATCGTTCAAAAGAAGTTGGAAGGTGGGGACATGGGTGATATTAAGGTAGCCCTTACTAGTCTAGTGAGTATGCTCATTCAATCACTTTTATTTTCTTAGAGAGTCTTCATCTAGAGGGGTTACCAAACTAAAACCATTGGTATCATCCGTGACACCCTCATATCATCCTAGTTTGAGTAATTTATCCTAGGAGTTGTTTCCCCTAGAATGTGATGAGTGTTCGACAATAACGAAGCCTCCTCTTGGATCTACTTATGGAGTTTAGTAGAAGGTTCTGGTCTAGTTTTAGGTCATCATCTCAAGGAACATAAATGTTGGCACCAAAGCCCAAAGGTGATCTAGTTTAAGGTCATAGTCCATGATGGTAGATGTGAGGTTGAGAAGATCTCAATGATGCAATTTTAGTTCATGGACAAGGATCTGAGTAGGAAGATGAAGTGTATAATTAGGTTATGAATGAAATATATCCATTTTTATTGAATCTTTCAGATCATCTGTTCGGAGAATTTTTTCTATTATTCCATAGTTTTAGATTTAATTCTCATAGTTTATCTTTTTGATCTTTAATTACATATTTTGTTAATTTAGTCTAGTTATTTTTGGGGAATGGCTCAACCATATCCATTCATTTAGAATATCATGAACTCACAAAAATACTCTGATAAGATGTTTGCACAACTCTCCACAATGCCAAATATATTCATCCCAAAAAATGGCCATATCTTTCTCATATGAACTTGTAATTTAATGTCTAAACATGATTTAGAAAGGAAATTTATATATCTAAAGGGAAAACTAATTTTAGATTTCTCTCAGTCAAATAGATTTTCCAACTTGTTGAATGTCTTGTAAGCTTCCAACAGTGCCAAATATACATATCCCTTACCAAAACATTAGTATCACTCACATACAAACTAGACATTTAATGTTTAAATGCTTATTATAAGTAAATTTCACTATTCATAAGAAACACATTTTTTTTACTGCTGTGGTACTTGTTACCCACCCAAAATTTGTTTGATATTCCTACAATTGAAATCCATTAAAAGAGAGTCAAATAAGTTAATGAGCAGCCAAAATAATTAAAAGAAGGTAGTGCAATAGTTTTTCTAGTGCCTGTTTAGGCTAACAATTAATTTTTTCAAAGATTACTCTTTTTACAAGACATAAAAGCAAGTTGGCCAATAAAATCAACAAGCCATGAGCATTCTCTTTTGTATGGAGGAAAGAATTTAATAAATACCTTTAACTGAGCACATAGATATCAAGGGATCAAATTGCAATCTATAAAATCAAGGCATTTGATCTTCAAATGGGGTCTGACCCATTATGCTTGGTATTTGAGAATTCAAGAATTGACTTATATGGCTCTTCATAGTCCAACTGGTCAAATCGACCAATGGACATAGTTTACTATAAATACAAGGAAACCTCCATTCCTAATAGGGATCTCATACACAGTCATCTTAGAGACCCCTCAGATGCATAGAGCAAGGAAGGGAGAAAAACAACTACTGTCATCCTTACAAATATTTCTTTATTGTTGTTAGATCCTAGAAACATGTCTTTCTCTATCCTTGTCCCCACTATTGTGTTTGTTACCATTATGCCTAGGTAAAACCTCCATGACAGGGCATGGGATGTAGCCACATAGCATGTACCTTATTTTGGCAGTATTTGACACCATGATTCTATTGATTAGATTTTATTTTCCAATTTATGTACTCATTCTATGTTTACAACAATTATATCCTTGTTGGGTGAAGAGATCCATAATCCCACCATTGTATGAACCTATAGTCTTCTACGAGATCAATTAATGAATCTTTATGATTGATCTAAGCATTTTATCTTTTTAGGTATAACTTGTGGTGGTGAGATCTTAGATCGATGAGCTAGAACACCATTTCAAACTCATAAAACTCCTGAAAAGATCTTTGATAGAGCTTACTGGATCATTTAACAATGACCCTCAAATGCTGAGATCTGAGTTTGTGGAAAGTCTGACTCTTGCAAGATTTGTGTTTCACATGTAAATAAATATTAATGCTTCTTATATAACTAACAAAAAGTAAGTAGTTGAATTCCTTAAACTAAGTACTTTTTATATGGTGGTGAATCCTCAAACCTCCAATATCTGTTCTTAAATTAAATTCATCCAATTTTGAATTTATATTTCTATTTCTTACTTTAGCTTTAATCATTGTCCACAATCTAGATTTTTCATATTGGTCTTAGTTTGAATGAAACTCTTATAATTCCATAGGATTCATAATAAAATTAACTTATTCTTTATGATATAATTGATTGTCTCTTTAAAAGTGAAACTCTACTAAATAAATTCATATGGTGAATTTGTTGTGTACACAATGCACATCAAAATTTGGCGATGTTGTCAAGGAAAACAAAGTTTCTTTCAAACATCATTGATTTGAATAATTAGGATTTCTTCTATCTAGTTTACTTATGTAATTTTTAGTTTTGTTTCATTATTTCTTTGTTTGAATATATAATTTTTAGTTTGGTTTTGTAATTTCTTTTAAATTTAATTTTCCTTTCTACCATAAATTTTTGTAATAAATGTTTCTATTCTACTGGGAAAGAGTCATCACTTTTCTCCTTGAAATTGATTGTGAAATTCTTTCATTTTTTGGCAATCATATTAAATGGATGAGGTAGAAATTCACTACAAGATGGATTAGATTGTTAAAATAGGGTTAGATAGATTTCTTGTAGAGTCCAAGGCTGCCATGCGAGAAGAATTATGAGCATATTAGGAAACAACTAAATGGGGCCACAATCAACAATGTAAGTTTCAGAGAGAGTGGATAGTACCCTATAGAGTTAAGTCTATGAACCAGTAGACCGCTGAAGAAAGGGTTGATGCTTGGCTGGCTCAAAGAATCTCCCAATATCTGAGGACTCTACCACCCTTCACTATTGTAGGCCTAAATCTAGACATTTAAAATGATGAACCAGGTTTGGTTGAGACTAGTCTAGATAATAAATATCTATTCTCCCATACAAAATTGGTGGATTTTAACAAAATTGATAGATTCTCATCAAGATCCTTACATTCCTCCACAATTAGTTTCTATCCAATATATGGATCATTTAAATGAGGAATCATGCTATGTATATGAGGATGAAGCCAATCGTCAAGTAGGATAGGCCCTTTTCATGCCAATTAGGCCCTATCACCTGAGGCAAGAGAGGTTGCAACCGCTAAATAGGAGGCCTGAGATGCCAAGAAGAAACTTGATGTCCTAGATATTATGGTGAATGGGTTGAAGGCATAACTTACTCAACCAGTCTCATCCCATGAGGGGAAATTAAAATGCTCCTCAAATAAGTTGGAGTAGCCAATGATGATTTAAATTGATGAAGATGATAATGATACCATCCTCATGTCATGTAATCTAGATTGAGCAAAATTGGAAAAAAAACAAAGGAGTTGTAGCCATATTGTGATGTTTACTCCTACATTCCACCTAAGCCACCCTTTGTTCCATATCAAGTTGAACCTGAGGAGGCGATTACACCTCTGTAAGTACTTGACATGTTTCTGACATTAGATTATGATGTTGACATTCTTTATGTGATTCCTACTAATTCCATTAAATTGTGAACATGCTTCATGAAGAAATCAGAGAAAAATTACGACATGGTAAAGGATATGGGTTTCCATTAACCTTCAAGTTGATTGGATGATTGATTAGGAGAACACACAACCTCATACAATGTTATACTAGTATTATAAGATAGTTCTTCTCATACCAATACCAGATCTACTACATGCAGATCTAGGTGATGAGGAGAAACCTAAGCTAGATCCCCAACCTGATCTACCATATCCAACACTACACAAAGTGTTTCATCTTATACCACTTTCTCCTTTAAAAATGTGATCCACCACATGTCTTTATGGAATAGTTAACCCCAAAGACACCTGATGAGTATGAATTTAATCATGTGCCTTTGGCCCCTAATCCATACACATCGAAAACACTTCCTTTATTAATAAAGGAAGACTTATGGATATTACTAGAGAGATTGTGAGCGGAAAAACAATATTCTTCTAATCAACCAGAAAGCCCCTTGAATCTTCCACGATCACCCAATCACTGGGTACACTATGAAGCTCCTTTGTTCAAGGCCCCCACTTTCATCAACATCCCTTTTATCTGGCCATTCTTCAAGTTATTGAAACCACCTAGTGATCTCAGTGAAATTATTTCCCCCAACCTATATTTATGTTTTTCTCATGAAGAAAAAAAAATTAAATTTGGGGAGGAGGTGGATTATGTGTATCCATTCTAGCCAGTCTATCTTATCATGTTATGTAATTTAGCATTTTTTATCATGTTATGTAGTTTAGCTTTTAAATTTTTTAATTTCCCTTTCTTACTAATGATTTGGACGTCATCTCGTCGTCTAGTTATGCATGTAAATCAATGAACCCCCTAAATGAGTGAATTTTCTTGCAACACTTTTGTAAACTTTCCTAGATAGAAATCATTTGTCACCTATGACCTTTAGTAGAACTATTCCATGCAACTGATGGAAAGTCATAATGTATAGAGAGGAATCGAACACAATATGTCTCTACTTGGTATGTACAATAGCTTGTGAAATTTCTCAAACTTTTCTTGTTTCTGAGAGATTTCGACTAATGCTATGATGCTCCCCAAGAACTAAAATTCAAATAAATGAAATGCATAATTTTAACCTCTTTTACATTTCTTCTCACCTTCTTACCCTTCCATGTGCTAAAAATAATCAAAAGCCAAAAATGTACCAAAATTCAAGTTCAGGGTAACACACCCCTTCTCCCTCTTTTGCTTCCTTGATACCCCTCCTATTAAATAGGGGTGTACCACCAATAAAGAAAAGAGCCAATGTCCACACACAAAATATAATCAATGAGATTATAATAAAGAAAATAAAAAGATCTCAAATCAAATATAAGAGAGATCATCATCTTCCATATCTCCATTCACTTAGCTTTTCCACCTAGTCAATGTACATGCCCCCCCAATCCATTCAATTAATGGGCTTTGTTCTTTTACAGAGCTCATATGATTATCTGAGAGTATCGAAAATAGAAGAGATATGGCATTTGTGAAACCGTTCGAGTGGATAATGTGCAACAATTTTGATTTGTGATTTCAAGAAATCAATTTTGCTTGGCCATGAGAGGTGTTAAGGACAATGTAGTGATATACAAGAGAGGAGGATAGGATGTAAGTAGCTATACAAGAGAGGATGATTGTAATGACCCCACCTCCCGGTAACCCCCAATTAAGGGAGACCAAGAGGTCAGAGCCATTATCCCAATTAACAAGATCAAAGGTTAGACAAATAATCAATAACAATTATTAAAAATTTACCAACTAAACAGAAAACTCGTATAAAATAAAGCTTTTCATACCTTTTTAAAACTTTGTTAAACTACTCTATCCACAGTCTGGATTCATTCTATCTAATCCTCCTTGCACGTTTTTTCTTATTTCCACAATGTGTCACTTTACTGTTTGTTCTTCCAATTGTTGTACCTAAAACACCGACAAACAAAACGTCGGTCAACATATAGGAATACGTTGGTATGTGGGAACAACCAAAATCTCACAAATATGGATAACAATTTAATTATCACAATCAAGGTATTTAGCAAGCCAATTTTCATTTTGATTGTGACATTCCCCACCGCTTTTGCCCTAACCCTGGAATTACCCCCTTTAGGGTTTCTCTTTTTCCATTGACTTAAGGCCACCCTCTCAATCCTGAGCTTGGTGCCTGGGGTTCACCTCTCCTGGTGCCCCATAGTCATGCAACATAGACCACCTTCTCATTCCTGAGCTTGGTGTCTGGGGTCACCTCTCATGGTGCCCATTGGTCTTCCCTCTTAGGCCTGACTTTTATGGCATCTTCCATCAGGGTGGCATGTAGGTGCGAGAATACACATGTATTTATATTTGTTATAACCATAGTGACTTTATAATTGCAGTATGACCATCCAAACTGTTTAATTTCAATCAATGTGATTAACCATCCGGGAAACCTTCGGGAAATCTAATGCGATTAATCATAATTAACCACATACCTGTCAAGTTGTCTTGAATGCAGAATTAATCCAAATAGTCAAGTAATCCAGAATCAAGAAAGCAAGCACAATTCAATCCTGAAATATACATCCAATATTTTCTATCATGGATCATGGTATCCAAGTCTAATAGGCCTAATCGTGCCCTAGGGTTACTAGCCCCTTTTTAAGGTTTCGACCATAATTAGGGTTTCATTTCCTTTTTACCACATTTATTTTTCTTTTATCAAAGTATCCAAAAAACCCTAATTATCTTATCTTATTTTCCATTAAGATCCTTAAGATGAGGTTTGAACCACAAAAACCCTAATTTTCGGATTACTATATCTTTTCTTCCCTTTTTCCTCACTTTAGAGTTTCTAAGGGTACTAATTACATTATTAGGTTCAAAACCCTAATTCTTATAATTCCCTTTTCAAAATAGGTTAATATCCATTTATATCATTAAACCAGTTAATAGTGCTTGAATTTATTTACTTGCAAGATTAAATCTATTCTTTATCAACAATTATGGTTTTAACCACAAATTATTACTTTTTCCCTCAAAATAAAACACTCTTACAAAAGTGTATTGATTTAGGCTTGCAAACCATTTTTAATTCATCCCTCATATTATTCTGATCATTTTTCATGTATAAGTCGGCCTAATCAGAGTTACCAATATTTAATTATGAATTTCCAAAGAACTAACCTTTTGGGCCAATCACAGAATGACATACGTCCTTTTTATTCCATTTTCTTTCAAAAGGCTTCCTTGGCTCGCAGACCCGCCTGTGGATCCGGTTATCCATTTACCCATTTTGGGTCTTCATCTTCTTCCTCTCGACACTCAGGTTCAGGTGTCAGACGATTCAACCGGGTAGTTGACTCCACGCTCAAGGGCGTCAGAGAGATGGGTCAAGAGGTCAACACCACCGCCTAGTCCTCCCGAATCCAACAGAGGAGTAATTTCTAGGAAGAGGATGCCCGCATAGGGTAATTGATGAGAAGGTCCCCAACGGCAGAAACTCTGAAGAAGAAGGAGAAGAGTACGTCCAGTGTTTGAAATTTAAGACTGGGAATTATACCCTTCAGTTTAGCGGAACTCGTTGCACCTTTGGGTGATTGCAGATGAACCTATAACATTGTATTTATACTTCCCCCAGATCGTCTAGTTTTCTAACAGAGGAGGGGTTTGGGAAAAGATTCTAGGATTCTCTAAATTCTATCAAATCTAGTATCCTTCGGTCTGTAACCCTCTCCCAATCACATTGGAAAACTTTCCAAGAGCACTCCTGAACTGGCCAACGAGGAAATCGGTTCCCAAAATCTTACTTCCCTATTCTTTCTTTCCCATTTCTACCTGTATGTGCAAAGTAAAGCCACTGTTGTATCTTGGATCCAACGGCTATCAACCACGCACTAAGATCAACATCTTCCAATTAAATTGAAAAATCATGACATGAAAAGATTCCCTCTCACTTAAGGAAATATTACAAATATCATATCTCCTAAACTGCTTATTCGTTTGATCCCAAATTTTAGTGGAAAGTCTATAAAGACTTAATGCACATATGTACAAAATTTGAGACTCAAACTCGAAAGTATGAGATGTTTTTCTTTATATGCAAGATATCACTTAAATATATATTTCTAACGTGTTTTCTCTTTCCCTTGCCGTTAAATTATTATTCTGAATTCCTCAAACCTCTAGGAACCTTAATGGCTCGAAATCCCCTCCTGGGAATATTTCTTTAGCCTCATTCCTTATCTTTCATCCTTTTTCTTATTATCTTTCTTTATTAAAATATCTCTTTTTGAGGATTTCTCTTTATCTCTCTTTTATTTTCCTCATTGGTATTCCTTTTAATATTAGGAATCCTTTGGATATGAAAATCCACCAAGGATAACTCAATTATACCTCTTTCCACTTATTTTCCACATTTTATCGTTGTTTTTTAATTTCTTTCTTAACAAAGAAATATATCATTGGTCTTTTCTTTTCTCTTTGCATTATCTTTGCAACTTTGGACTCCTTGGGACCCAAGGAACCCAAGAGGCACGAAATCCACCTTTGGATTATATTCCTTTGCCTTCTAGATGTTCCTACATCTTTCTTTTCTCCATTTCTTATTTTCTCATTAAAAGATGGAGTTTCCTTTGTCTTTTTCTTTGTTATTGGGCCCAATAGACAATAAACCCCACAAAACAACCAGCAAGGCTATTGTTAATGAAATTCATGTATTCAATCAAATACATCACTATTTGTTCATTCATCTTTAATATGACAAATTACATTTCTCAGCAAATGAACCCAAAATTGGGGTTGTAACATCCTTCCCCTCTTATAAGAATTTTGTCCTCAAAATTCCATCAAGTAAGCAAACAAACATGATAATTCTTTCTTATGTCCATCAGGGCTCCCATGTGGCTTTACCCTTTCCATGGTGCTTCCCAAGAACCTTCATCATCTCATATTCTTCCATCAGAGTTCTTTCTTACCTTGGTATATCGTACCCTCATAGGTGACTCAGGACATTTCAGCCTCTCATAAAGCTAAATAGGTTCAGGGCTCAGTACATGGCTTGGGTACCTCACATAGTGCTCTAGATCAGACTCATGGAACACATTATACATCATGTTATCCTAAGGGGTAAGGTTAAACCTGACCATCTCCACCAATCCATCTCCAATGGACCCATATATTGGGGACTTAGCTTTCTCAGTTGTAGCTTAGTGGGGTCAGATTTTCACATCACATACTTTCCTATATTGAACTGCATGTCAGTCTGCTTTGCATCAGCTCACGATTCATGTCGTCTCTGGGCTGTCTCTCTCAGCCATTGCATGATCAAAGTGACTTCATCTGCACCCACTATAGTTCTTTTCTAACCTTCTTGAGTTCTCCTTCACCAACATCATCTTAATGAAGTGGTGACCGAAACAACCTCCTTCTAGAACTTCTTGCATCCCGATAAAGTCTATGGTGGTTATCATCACATCTTAAGAACCGTCTCTTTGTATCACCCTGAACAAGCACACTTTCTCTCATCAGACCCTCTAGTCTGGATCATACTAACCATTAGTTAGGGGTGATAGACTGTACTAACACCGAGTTCTTCACACATCTCCTTCCACGTCATGGAAGTGAACCTTTAGGCCCTGCTCAAGAACTTTTGAACTTGCATCATGTTGTAGTTGAACCATCTCTCTCATGTGTAGTTCAACCAAATTTGTCTCTTGATAGTACTCCTTTCTTTCTCTTGTCATATAGGTAAGGTGATCTAGCATAAACCATATAGCATCTTGATCTTTCTTGATCAAGGGGAGACTTACCACAACATCCATAATGGATGAACTCCCATTCCCTCTCGCAGATTCTTTAACCTCTAAAACAAAGCACTGGGTTACTAGTGTTCATCCTTCATGTTGGCTGTTTAGGCTAACGAGTTTCAATCATAAGAATGATCTTTTACTCAACTAGCTATATCCCGCAAGTATACGAGAGTAGTTGTAGTCGAGGTCGAACACAAGGAGTGTTGGTTAGTTAGGCGCTAGAGTTATGATTTTCAATAATCTAGTCATTGTACACAAGATGATTGGATTAGAACAACTAAATTATAGATCTAAAACAAAACAATGAATTATCACTTAAGAAAGGTTCAGATTCAGATTTGGAAGGATCTTAGACTTGGGATTTCACTATCACATCATAGTTTATATTAAAATACGAATTTAAACATGTTAATTAACTTGCAAAGGAGGTTTGTAGTCATCACTCACCTCCCGGTGAAGTGATGACGATTTTAACTCCATACATCACTCTCGTGTATGTATTTCATTTCAAATCACAAACCTTGCTCCTCAACATAATCCCAGCCACTCTCGCGGTCAAGGACAAGTTTCCAAAAGAGTAACTCCATACTCTCAAACACATCTTCTCAGATTATGAAAGAAAGCATAAAACATGCAAGTATGATGGCCAATCACACAAACAAGCATTTTAGATTTGAAACAACTCTTGGAACATTCAAGAAACTAACATTTAGTACGAAATTCATATGTTCATACAAGCTATGACATGAGAGTTACTCTCCCATGCCTAAGAAAAAGAGTCTACTCATCCATGACAATGTACAACAGAAAATGTGCAGAAATTTCAGAGTTTAGCATGGTTTAGAGAAGGAAAAGCTAAGCAATCCCAAGGTGTAACCAAAGAAAGGTAGAATTCCAACTTGAGGACGAAATCCCACTTCTACATCTGCTCCAAACCGGGCAAACCTCTCTCTCAAGAAGCTTGATGGAGTGAAGAAGCTCTGTTGCACCTTGGAGAAGAATCTTGGGGAAGAAGAGAAGAAGAATGGAGGTTCTTTGGCAAGGAACCACCTCTTTTCTCCTCCAAATCGCCCTCCTCTGCTCTAGGCTTACTCTGGAATGAGGGAACTGATACAAATGACTGAGCCTAACTTCCCATTAAGTTCCCACTTTATTTTAAACAAAACTCATATTTTTCAAAATGTTGAAACTGCCAGGTGCACGCCGTGCACCAAATGTGCACGTCGTGCAACTTTCCAGAAACTTTCATTTTTCTCCAGAATGCAATGTGCATGACATGCACTGAAGAAATGCATGTCCTGCAACTTTCCAGGAACCTTTAGCTCCTAGGTGCATGACGTGTGCTGAAGAAATGCACGCCGTGCAACTTTCCAGAAACTTTCAGCTCCCAGGTGCACGTCGTGCAATTGCATGCACACCATGCAACTTTGCATAAAATTTGGTCTACTTGACGCTCCCAGGTGCACGGTGTGCATTTTTGGTGCACGGCGTGCACCTGGCTGTTCTGGGCTGTTGTGTATTCTGCTCATAACTTTCAGTGTGTAGGTCTGATTTACATGTTGTAAAAAGTGGTATTTGCATAATTTCAAACCCCAAAACATGTAGATACTTGAGGAGTGATCTAAAAAGAGATAATATGATATATTCCTCATCATTTCATTGCAAAATATAGTACCTACAATCCAAACCATGACATAAGTAAGAATAGCTAAAATATAGAATCTAGCATGAATGAGAGTGATAATTGAGTCAAAACAATATGAATATGCAACCAAACATGATCCAAAAGATGATATGATTTGTGCACATCAAATCCCCCTAAGGTTAAACTATTGCTTGTCCTCAAGAAAAAAGAGCATAGAAACACGAATGAAGTATTGTCAAGTTCATGCATAGATCAAATGAAAAGAAAGATGTGTATAAGACCAAGCCAACCATGATCAACATGTTTATACTCATTGCCATCAATTCAACTTAAACACCAAAGCAAGAGATTTTTAGTTCAATAGGGGTGGTCACAATTAAATGAATCAATAAAAGAAACAACACTAAGTAGAATTTGGATGACCAAGCCAAACAATTAGTGGATGTGCAACTCAAACTCTCAACTATTAAGGATACAAATGATGAAATCTTAGTTAAAATTAACAATTTTAGTTGTACTCTCCTTCTTTCCCAAAAATGATATGATAATGGATTATGGGTTCCGACACTTGGCTGCTAATGTAGGCTTATGCACATGTGGAATGTCGGTTGGGGTATTTTACCCTCTTTTAAGACATACCACCTAACCATCGTGGCCAGATCAGACTTACACTAGGCTAGCATGATATGTGGGTGGTTTAGCCAACTTTTATGGGGTATAAAGATGAGATAAGCAAAAAGAAATTTTAAATTTTTTTCTAAAAGATAGGAGAGTCAACTAAATTGCAACATTATCTAGGTTTCAGTCATTTGTTTTGAAAAATTTTCATTGAAAGAGTGGTTGAAAATGCACTAAGAGCTTGACAAGGGCATCCCATATTCCAAATGATGTTGTAAAGTTGATTTACTCACAAAAATTGAAACCATTACATGTTTTAAGCAATCAAGGATGTGAAAGATGAATGTTCAGGCTAGAAGCATAAACTAGAGTTAAGCACATGTTGATGGCCAAAAGGTTTCATTGGATTAATGCATGCCTTTTACAATTTCTCCAAATGATATTTCTCATCAAAAGAGGACAATCTGTTAAGCATAGGAGTTCTATCCACACATAAAAGATAAACCTCATATCATACTAGATTTTCCACCAGAAGAGGAGAACTGAAAACAATGACTGAAATGTGAACACAAAACAAAAGCAAATGACAAGAAGAAAATAACATGAAAGGGAAATGCTAAACGAACTAGGTTACCATCCGGTTGCTCCCCCCTAAGCTTGAAATCTGTAGTTTCCTCACTGCATAAATAAAACTAAAAAGGATGCAACTGGGTACCACATCATGATGGAAACATCAAAGTCCATGGAGGACTGGTGCTTTGATTTGCAGCTGGAAATTGTTGTGCTAAAGATTGATGCCTCCTTGCAAATATGTCCTTGATTTGGGGTAAGAGAAAACACCTATGAGCTGTAGCAAGAATAGCCTTTTGTATGCCAATACTATTTGTCTTTTCATTCTTCTTTGAAGCATCATCAAAATATGAGTTTGGAAGAGTGTTCTCATTATAAAGTAATGTGTCATCTAGAATGTGAGGAGGAAGGACATGTGGCTTGCTTGAAGAATCAACATGTTGAGCATGTGTTGTAGCTTTCTCCCCTTTAGTTGAAACTTCATAATCATCATGGGTATCAACATCATCATACTTTGAAGGATATACCTCTATAACAACTCCATTCTTCAATGTCACCAGCCTGAAATATGTAGGATTCATCTCCGGTGGACTAGGAAAGAAAGGTGGAAATGCTTCTTTACTAAAAAACGCTTGCTGGGTAATTTGTTTCTCCAAGATGTGTGCATGAGTGGTAATATCGTCCACCTTATAAGAGAGTTGGAAAATGGCACCCTTCATTGATTGTTTTTGTTGATGGAACTCCTCATTTTTCTGCATTTGAGTTGAAATAAATGTTGCAAGCATGGACTCTAATCTAGAAGTTACTTGTGGTTGTTGTGGCTGAATGAAATTTGGGTTTGCATTACTGTAGAAGTCTGGTGGAGTGTAGCCCATTGGAGAATAAATAGAAGAAGCATAACATGTAGAAGATGAGTGTCCAAGAAACCTAGATGCATCACAAAAATATTTCCTGCTTGAAATGGCTATGTGCTTAGCTTATCAAACCTTTGTGATAAAGTGTCTAGCGTTGCTGCAATTATGTCTATAGCACCAACCGTTTGATCTTCCCTTTGCTTTCCGGAAGTAGTATGTGAAAAGGATGGGTGGTATCTTGTAGTCGGACTCCATTGGAAATGGCTTTCTACCATATCTTCAATAATAGCATAGGCTTCTCTATAAGATTTGTTCATTAGAGCTCCATTTGCAGCTGCATCAATAGACATCCTTGTATTGTACCACAAACCATTATAGAAAGATTGCAATAGAAGCCAATTGCTTAGACCATGATGTGGACAAAGATGTTGAAGATCTTTGAACCTCTCCCATGTATCATACAAGGTCTCTCCATCCCTTTGAGAATAATTGATGAGTTGACTCCTTAGCTGCAAAGTTTTGCTAGGTGGAAAATATCTTGCCAAAAAGACCTTTAGAAGCTCCTCCCAAGTGCTGATTGACTTCTTTGGCAAAGTATAGAGCCATGCCTTGGCTCTATCTTTAAGAGAGAATGGAAAAATAATTAGGCATATCCCATCAGTAGGAACACCATATATCTTTATGGTGCTTAGCAACTGCAGAAATTCAACAATGTGGAGGTTTGGATCCTCCATTGGTGTCCCTCCAAATGCATTCAGCTGTAGCAATTGTATGATGGATGGGTTGATAGAAAACTCCTCTGCCTCAAATTCCGAAATATTAATAGGCCCACTCATGTGCATTGTAGCTGTAACAAAGTAGTCCTTAAGAGGAAGGTCATCCTCCTTGACTAGTTCTTCATGTGAATCCAGAGGATTAGGTAGATGTGGCATAGATGGTGGTGGTGTATGTTGTATGGATGTTGGTGGTGTATATGAGGGTGTGGAAGAATGTGGTATGGTTGTTGGTGGTATATATGATGGCGGTGAATTAGGTGTGATTGATGGTGGTGTGGATGAAGGATGTGTGGATGAGGGTGGTGCATATGATGGTGACATGGATGATGGTTGTGTGGGTTGTGATTCCTCCATACATGTTTGGGTTTCACTCTTTCTTCCTCCATGAGGGCTGCAAATAGTGTGTTCATTTTCTAAATGTAGACATATGCACAGTTCAAGGATTTTTTTATGAACACCCCGTATGCTCCTGCAAATAAACAAGGTGAGTGAGATACAAAAACAAACATGGAAGATACACCAAATTATGATGATCATGATAAATTATTATTTATGGATATGAAGGTTGTGATCTAGTCTCATTTACTTATCAACAACTCTTACTCTAACAGGAATACCGATGCTCCCCGGCAACGACGCCAAAAACTTGTTGGTTGTTTAGGCTAACGAGTTTCAATCATAAGAATGATCTTTTACTCAACTAGCTATATCCCGCAAGTATACGAGAGTAGTTGTAGTCGAGGTCGAACACAAGGAGCGTTGGTTAGTTAGGCGAAAGAGTTATGATTTTCAATAATCTAGATCATTGTACATAAGATGATTGGATTAGAACAACTAAATTACAGATCTAAAACAAAATAGTAAATTATCACTTAAGAAAGGTTAAGATTCAGATTTGGACTGATCTTAGACTTGGGATTTCACTATCACATCATAGTTTATATTAAAATATGAATTTAAACATGTTAATTAACTTGCAAAGGAGGTTTGTAGTCATCACACACCTCCCGATCAAGTGATGATGATTTTAACTCCATATATCACTCTCGTGTACATATTTCATTTCAAATCACAAACCTTTCTCCTCAACATAATCCCAGCCACTCTCGCGGTCAAGGACAAGTTGCCAAAAGAGTAACTCCATACTCTCAAACACGTCTTCTCAAATTATGAAAGAAAGCATAAAACATGCAAGTATGATGGCCAATCACACAAACAAGCATTTTAGATCTGAAACAACTCTTGGAACATGCAAGAAACTAACATTTAGTACAAAATTCATATGTTCATACGAGCTATGACATGAGAGTTACTCTCCCATGCCCAAGAAAAAGAGTCTACTCGTCCATGATAGTGTACAGCAGAAAATGTGCAGAAAATTCAGAGTTTAGCATGGTTTAGAGAAGGAAACGCTAAGCAATCCCAAGGTGTAACCAAAGAAAGGTAGAATTCTGACTTGAGGATGAAATCCCACTTCTACATCTGCTCCAAACCGGGCAAACCTCTCTCCCAAGAAGCTTGATGGAGTGAAAAAGCTCTACTGCACCTTGGAGAAGAAGCTTGGAGAAGAAGAGAAGAAGAATGGAGGTTCTTTGGCAAGGAACCACCTCTTTTCTCCTCCAAATCACCCTCCTCTGCTTTAGGCTTACTCTGGGACGAGGGAACTGATACAAATGACCGAGCCTAACCGCCCATTAAGTTCCCACTTCGTTTTAAACAAAACTCCTATTTTTCAAAATGTTGAAACTGCCAGGTGCACGTTGTGCACTAAAAGTGCACGCCGTGCAACTATCCAGAAACTTTCATTTTGCTCCAGAATGAAATGTGCACAACATGCACTGAAGAAATGCATGTCGTGCAACTTTCCAGGAACCTTTAGCTCCTAGGTGCACGACGTGAGCTGAAGAAATGCACGTCGTGCAACTTTCCAGAAACTTTCAGCTCCCAGGTGCATGTCGTGCAATTGCATGCACACCGTGCAACTTTCCAGAAACTTTGGTCTACTTGATGCTTCCAGGTGCATAGCGTGCAATTTTGGTGCACGGTGTGCATTTTTGGTGCACGGCGTGCACCTGGCTGTTCTGGGCTGTTGTGTATTCTGCTCATAACTTTCAGTGTGTAGGTCTGATTTACATGCTGTAAAAAGTGGTATTTGCGTAATTTCGAACCCCAAAACATGTATATACTTGAGGAGTGATCTAATAAGAGATAATACGATATATTCCTCATCATTTCATTGAAAAATATAGTACCTACAATGCAAACCATGAGATAAGTAAGAATAGCTAAAAATATAGAATCTAGCATGAATGAGAGTGATAATTGAGTCAAAACAATATGAATAGGCAACAGACATGATCCAAAAGATGATATGATTTGTGCACATCACTTCACCCTTGGCTTACATGGCCACATGCTACATGCGACTTCACATCAAGTAGCCAAAGTGCTACTACCACTTACTATCCTTGTAGTTTCACGGTGTATGGTGATCTTAAAATCATGATTTCCTATATGTCATGATTCCTCAAGATTGATTCCCCAGAAACCCTAAACCACTCTCATCAGGGTTTTAATACCTTCCCATCCAAAGAAGTGCAACCAAGGTTCAAAAATTATCCTTCCATTATATCATAGACTAAGCTGGCTAACCAAACAACGATTAACTTGATCAATCTCCATTGGCACACCTGAGTGTTATCCAAACTAATCTCTTTTTCCAAACTTAAGGTTAGCCTAACAACCTCAACTTCTTCTAGCTTCCAGCTAAACTAGGCAACTATATCTCAACCAGAGCATTCTTTACCATTTCTTATCCTTAAGTGTTAGGTAATGTTGAAGACATACACTTCCATGTATTCTACTTATCATCTCATCTCTAAGTTTGTCTTCATCAAGAAACTTTGAGCTCCTCTTCATGGTGATCAAAGTCAACCTTGCATAACTTGCAAATTCCAGATAGCTCATGGTATTACATCCTCATAAGATGATCTCCTTACTACTATTAGTGTTTGTAAACCATTCATGTATCATTCTCTCCATAAGGGTATGTTATCATCTCTATCATCATACCTTGTAGCAACGTTCCAACTCACATCATCTTTATCCTTAGTGTATGGCATGCGTGCTGTCCTATCTCTCTCTCCCATAACAAGAGGAAATAAGCATTTGGATACAGTCCAAATACAAAGTTCTTCCTGTTCCAAGAATAGAGATGGTACATCCTACCTTGCCAGTACACCTTTACATCAAAGTTGAAACGTGCCACATATGTCTCTACAAACATCATGATATTACTTACTTCCATGGAAAACTGGTCTCGAACCTACTGAGGTTTACACACATTCTTAGGTCATCTCCTCTAGGTTTATAGGGTGCCGAAACTTTTGGGGTCGTCCCTCTTCCCTTATGCTTCCAGAGAGTACCCTACTCATCTGCCCTTTGGGTCCCATGAGTTCATGAAGACGATCAATCTCTTATCCCATGGACCTTAGACAATGATAGTTGTTACCTCCCGACCCTATGGTCATGTGCAACTAGGGAATTCGGCAAATCCTACTTCCATCGGTCTTATCCCCACCTGACCGTAGGATAGGCTTAGGATTATAACGTAGTACATGTTCAACTTAGAACCTTACCCAAGCCTTCATCATCTCTCTCTGCATTCATGACTGACTTTCATCCCTTCATAGGAGTCATGGCAACCTGCCTACCTTGGTCAGGCCCCATATTGGTTACCTCCATGGTAACACATCCACGCACTTAGAGATGATTATCAATGGGTCTACAAGTTCATTCTCATACCATGTACTTTTTGCTTCTCAAGATCCCATGAAACCTCATTAGGTTACCTCAAAACTGGTATACACCCTACCAAATGGTCCCTCTCCCAGGATGGGAGAAAACTACAACTCTTGACAACCAGGTCATAACCGTCCTTAGGGTTTACATTCACATGAGCATGCCTAACCCAGCAGCTACTAAGGCACAAGCAGACCACCTATTAAACCATGCTAGGTCATACTTGTTCTCTTTCCTCAACATTAGATCAACATAGTTGTGAGGGGTTCATCCAACATACCCTTAACTTAAGGGGTTTCCTTTACCTCTACACATGAGGAGTACCATGCTTGAAACTATTGAAACTAAAACCTTGTTATGAGCATCAGGTACCCCACTTCCCCTCTTAGGCCTAGGAACCCTAGGTTCATTTCTTTATGCCACAACTATCCAATTTCATACTCAATCTTTAACCACGAACCAAGCATGTCCAAGGTATGTAATGCACTCTCCATGATCCTTTTATTTGAGTAACACTTCAGAGTTGAGTCCTCCTTAAGGACAGTCGACAAGGTACAAGGCCTCACAACTTGCTACTTAAACCTCTTCAGGGTCTAAGGTACTGTTTGTCTCATCTCAGTAGGTAAACTCCTATACCATAAGCACATAGGTTCCAGAAGCATCATCCTCTCTTTAGGGTTTGGTTCCTCTACAGGCCACCTAAATATCATCATCCTCCAGGGATCAAGCACGAGGCAACCACTATCATCCACTTAGGTTGCATCATCCTCAACTCCCTGTTGTCCCTCATGTCTCGGAATCTAAGCTTCCATCCTCCTTGCTTGGGTACTACTTTCTCTCTCTCTAGAGCTACTCCATAACCAACATTATTACTAAAGGTCCTCTCCCCATGAAGGTGGATCAAGCTCACAAGCACACCCCTACATGGGTGATACCTACGTTCAATCTTATGTTTGCTCAAGGTTATACATAACCCTTTATGCTTATCTCATCAACTATCCAACATACTCCCTTGGCTAGGGTTTCAACCTACTGCTCGCACTGCTGACGTATTCTAGGTACCTACTATGCGATGCTCATATAAGCTCATGGGGTTCCATATGTTCTTCTCTAACATCCTCAATGAAGGAGCTATCCTTCACTCTAACATGCACGACCCTTCCCAGGGTTGGGTCGCCAAAGGTACTAAGTCATCCAACCTCTCATGGCTCATATGGGCATCCAAAAGCACGTCCACCCTCACGCCTGGTCTATCATGACATCTACCTCCTCATGTCATCTCTCCTTCTAACCTTCACTTAGGGTTAGGGTTAACATCATCCTCAGAGGATGTGCCAGGTCTCTACATTAAATGGAGATCTCTACCTCCAAGACTAACTCTCTCTTTACTTATCCTCCTGACAAGAAGGTCTAGCCTCAGGTCTCTCCTGAGGGCATGACAACTTATGTCATACGACCTAAGCATGTATCTATTCCTTTACGCTTAATCTATTAAGCTTATGTCCATGACATCTTATTTACATACTTTTTATTAATTTGGTGGATGATTCCTTAAACCTTATAAACCTTACCCATACCTCAAGATGGTGAGGAAAAGAGAGAGAACCCTAATCCTTAAGGTCCTTAACATCATTTGAGTTGACAAGGGATGAATAGGACGAGAGAGTCCTAAAGGTATCTTGTTTCGAGTCAAATCTTGAGACATTGGCCAAGAAATCACACTAATCCGGGAGTCCTCGTATTCCGACTAGCGGTGTAGAGGAAAATCTTGCCAGCCCCCGGACGTGATCTTTTTCTATACACCTCTATCTTTTGGACAATCCTCTAATAACTCCCTTGGGTTCTACAGAGTTTGTAAATTTAATAATTATTATATATTAAATGAGGAACCTATGCTCTGATACCAAATGTAACGACCCCGCCTCCCGATAACCCCCAATTAAGGGATACGAAGAGGTCAGAGCCATTATCCCAATTACCAGGATCAAAGGTTCAACAAATAATCAATAACAATTATTAAAATTTTACCAACTAAACTTAAAACTCGTATAAAATAAAACTTTGCATACCTTTTTATAACTTTGGTAAACTACTCTATCCATAGCCTGGATTCATTCTATCTAATCCTCCTTGCACTTTATTTCTTATTTCCACAATGTGTCACTTTACTGTTTGTTCTTTCAATTGTTGTACCTAAAACTCCGACAAACAAAACGTCAGTCAGCATATAGGAATATGCTGGTATGTGGGAACAACCAAAATCTCACAAATATGGATAACAATTTAATTATCACAATCAAGGTATTTAGCAAGCCAATTTACATTTTCTATGTGACATTCCCCACCGCTTTTTCCTTAACCCTAGAATTACCCCCTTTAAGGTTTCTCTTTTGCCATTGACTAAAGGCCCCCTTCTCAATCCCAAGCTTGGTTCCTGGGGGTCACCTCTCCTGGTGCCCCATAGTCATGCACCATAGACCACCTTCTCATTCCCAAGCTTGGTGTCTGAGGTCACCTCTCGTGGTGCCCATTGGTCTACCTTCTTGGCCCTGACCTTTATGGCATCTTCCATAAGGGTGGCATGTAGGTGCGAGAATACACATGTATTTATAATTGTGATAACCATAGTGACTTTATAATTGCAGTATGAACATCCAAACTCTTTAATTTCAATCAATGTGATTAACCATCTGGGAAACCTTCGGGAAATCTAATGTGATTAATCATAATTAACCACATACCTGTCAAGTTGTCTTGAATGTAGAATTAATCCAAACAGTCAAGTAATCCATAATCAAGCAAGCAAGCACAATTCAGTCCTGAAATATACATCCAATATTTTCTATCATGGATCATGCTATCCAAGTCTAATAGGCCTAATCGTGCCCTAGGGTTACTAGCCCCTTTTTAAGGTTTCGACCATAATTAGGGTTTCATTTCCTTTTTACCACTTTTATTTTACTTTTATCAAAATATCCATCAAACCCTAATTATCTTATCTTATTTTCCATTAAGATCCTTAAGATTAGGTTTGAACCACAAAAACCCTAATTTTCGGATTACTATATCTTTTCTTCCTTTTTTCCTCAGTTTAGGGCTTCTAAGGGTACGCATTACATTATTACGTTTAAAACCCTAATTCTTGTAATTCCCTTTTCAAAACATGTTAATATACAACTATATCATTAAACCAGTTAATAGTGCTCAAATTTATTTACTTGCAAGATTAAATCTATTTTTTTATCAACAATTAGGTTTTTTAACCACAAATTATTACTTTTTCCCTCAAAATAAAACACTCTTACAAAAGTGTATTGATTTAGGCTTCCAACCCATTTTTAATGCATCCATCGTATTTTTCTGATCATTTTTCATGTATAAGTCAGCCTAATCTGAGTTACCAATATTTAATTACGAATTTCCAAAGAACTAACCTTTTGGGCCAATCACAGAATGCCACACGTCCTTTTTATTCCATTTTCTGGAAAAAGGCTTCCTTGGCTCGCAGACCCACCTGTGGATCTGGTTATCCATTTACCCATTATGGGTCTTCATATTCTTCCTCTCGACACTCAGGTTCAGGTGTCGGACAAGTCAACCACCTGCTAAAGGGCGTCAGAGAGCTGGGTTAAGAGGTCAGCACCACCGCCTGGTCCTCCCGAATCCAATGGAGGAGTAATTTCCAGGAAGAGGATGCCCGTATAGGGTAGTTGATGAGAATGTCCCCAACGGTAGAAACTCTGAAGAAGAAGGAGAAGAGCAGGTCCAATGTTTGAAATTTAAAGACTGGGAATTATACCCTTTAGTTTAGCAGAACTCGTCGCACCTTTGAGTGATTGCAGATAATCCTATAACGTTGTATTTATACTTCCCCCAGATGGTCTAGTTTTCTAACAGAGGAGGGGTTTGAGAAAACATTCTAGGATTCTCTAAATCCTATCAAATCTAGTATCCTTGGGTCTGTAACCCTCTCCCAATCACATTGGAAAACTTTCCAAGACCACTCTTGAACTGGTCAGCGAGGAAATCGGTTCCCAAAATCTTACTTACCTATTCTTGCTTTCCCGTTTCTACCTGTACGTGCAAATTACAGCCACCGTTGGATCTTGGATCCAACGGCTATCAACCACGCGCTAAGATCAACATCTGCCAATTAAATTGAAAAATCGTGACATTAAAAGATTCCCTCTCACTTTAGGAAATATTAAACAAATCATATCTCTTAAACTGCTTATCCGTTTGATCCCAAATTTTAGTGGACAGTCTATAAAGACTTAATGCACGTATGTACCAAATTTGAGACTCAAACTCCAAAGTATGAGATGTTTTTCTTTATATGCAAGATATCACTTAAATATATATTTCTCACATAGTTTCTCTTTCCCTTGCCATTAAATTATTATTCTGAATTCCTTGAACCTCAAGGAACCTTAATGGCTCAAAATCCTCTCCTGGGAATATTTCTTTAGCCTCTTTCCTTATCTTTCATCCTTTTTCTTATTATCTTTCTTTAATAAAGTATCTCTTTTTGAGGATTTCTCTTTATCTCTCTTTTATTTTCCTCATTGGTATTCCTTTTAATATTAGGAATCCTTTGGATATGAAAATCTACCAAGGATAACTCAATTATACCACTTTCAACTTATTTTCCACATTTTATCGTTGTTTTTCAATTTCTTTCTTAACAAAGAAATATATCATTGGTCTTTTCTTTTCTCTTTGCATTATCTTTGCAATTTTGGACTCCTTGGGACCCAAGGAACCCAAGATGCATGAAATCCACCTTTGGATTATATTCCTTTGCCTTCTAGATGTTCCTACATCTTTCTTTTCTCCATTTCTTATTTTCTCATTAAAAGATGGAGTTTCCTTTGTCTTTTTCTTTGTTATTGGGCCCAATAGCCAATAAAGCCCACAAAATAACCAACAAGGCTATTGTTAATGAAATTCATGTATTCAATCAAAGACATCATTATTTGTTCATTTATCTTTAATATGAGAAATTACATTTCTCAACAAATGAACCCAAAATTGGGGTTGTAACAAGGATAGTATGTAAGTATTCTTTGGTATTTTCTTGTCATTCAATGTTCCTTGGGGATGAGAAACACTCAAATTTATGATATTTGATTAATGTGTATTTATCCATTTTTATTGCTTCTTTTAAATCATTACGGAGGATCATCTTGTTGATTATTCCATAGTTTTATATTTAATAATCTTAGTTTAGCTTTTATCTTTTTAATTAGAGTTTCTATCATATTTATTTAATTATTGCAGAGAAATGAATCAATGATATCCATTCATTTAAAAGATCAAGAATTCCCAATAATACTCTGGGAAGATGATTACACTACTCTTCAAAGTTCCTGATTATATATATATATATATATATATATATATATATATATATATATATCTGTGTGTGTGTGTATATGTATATATATATATATATCTGTGTGTGTGTGTATATGTATATATATATATATATATAAATATATATATATATATATATATATATCTTGCACCAAAACTGCCATATCTTTCGCATACAAACTTAGAACTTAATGCTTAAAATGCAATAGAAAGAAAACTTCATAATCTATGGGATAAATATATTTTTGATCTTCTAATTGGTTGATTAGAATTATGAATTGTTAGTTTTAATTAGTGTTGATGAGATCCCTAATCCATAAGTTAAAACATCAGTTCAAACATGGTAATATTCTTTGTAGAGGTTACTAGAAATTTTAAAAATGACCCTTAAATGCCGAGATACTTGGTTTGTGGAAAGTCGGAACCATGCAAGATTTATATTCCTCAAGGACACAAATTTGCATGGCCCAATCTATTTAATAAAAATGAAGGAGTTGAATCATTTAACGTAAATATGTCATCTATGGTGGTCAACCCCCAGAACCCACTATATCTTCATAAGTTGAACTAACCCCATTTTACTTCTAAGTTTTTTTTTCTTGCTTTAGCTTTAGTCAATCTCTACAAACGATTTTCAATTTTATCTTAGAAACGGGTTCTAATAAAATTCATAAGCATGTTGTTCCATGGGGATGATACCTTTCAATAATTAAATTAACTTATTCACTTGTGAGTGAGTTGATTTTTTCATTAAAGGTTAAACTCTAGGTAATATATTTCTCTAGTGAATTTGTTGTGTAAATGAAGTGCGGCATTGGACCAGTACTAGGAGCCAAAAGCATTGAAAAGTGAAGTTGAGATCAATTTAAGGTCACATTTTTGGGGCAGACACAATATTGGTTAGGGTGGACACATTTTTGGAGAGAGGTTCTCTTATCTTGTTTTGTTTAGTAGAAGAAGCCCAGCTTTTGGATGGTTCCCACTAACTTTAGAATAAAAAAAAGTTGATCTCTTTGGCAACATTTTTTTATTATGAAAAAGATTGTTAATCAAGCTTGTTAATATCTTAAAAAAGTCTTTTTGATTTGAGATTCGTTATTTTTTTAAAAAGAAATGATTCTTCATAAAAATATTATTTGGTTTCGAAATTATTTATCTTTTAAAGCATTTTTTTGGTTTGAGATTTGTCAATATTTAAAAAATATTGGTTAAATTTAAAAAAATTATATTTGAAAATTTTTGTTTAAATTTTAGATTGGTTAATATTTTCTAAATTTTATTATTAATCTTTAAAATGATTGTTGGATTTGGAGAGTGTTTATCTTTGGAAAGATTGTTTGAATTTGAGATTTTTAGTGTTTGAGAAAAGATTCTTTGAATTTGTGATTGTTAATCTTTGAAAAAGTCTTTTTAATTTGAGATTGTTAATAGTTGAAACAAATAATTTTAAGTTTGAGATTGTTAATCTTTGAAAAATATTGTTTGTTTTGAGATTGTTAATCTTTAAAAAAATATTCTTTGAATTTTAGATTGTTAATTTTATCAAAAAGGTTGCTTTAATTTTATTTTTAGAAAGGTTTTTTGAATTTAGATGTTAAACTTTATAAAAAGATTGTTTGAATCTGTACTTCAAAAGGGTCAGCAACCATCACAATCATTTTCAATAGTCAAGGAAGAACATATGTATAGAAAGAAAACAACACTCCTTTTTTAGCCAAATAGTTTAGATTTGGATCCTCACTCAAGTGTGACCTACTTGTGGGCGGTGGGTCTTTATCTTCACTATGGATAGATGGAACTCATCGAGGGTAACCCAAGTTCAGTGGATAATGGTACTACTCGATGTACACCTTGTGACTATGATGGACATAATCAATTATAGGTTCTAGGAGAGTGGGATCATTTCAAGGCCTTTGAATGTCTAGTTTAACATTGTGTCGCTACCTTTACAACATCCAACATCACTTCCAACGATCCAAGTGAGTTTGTGATGTGTGTTTTACTGCACTAACTAATTTTTCTAAGGGTAGCAATCCTCAACGTTTTACCAAAATAATGAGCAACATAAGAGGATGTGTCTTATCATAGTATAGTTAAATAATAAATGCCAATAGGCAAGATTTTTAAGAATCTTCTTAGTTTGTATCTAGTTGAACCAAGACTATCATTTAGAACGAAGAGTTGGTTTGAGTTGAGCTAAACTAATTCCAAGTAATGTAAAAGTGCAGGATTAAAACTGAGGTGATATCGAGTTTCACCCCACAAGATGCACAAGAATATCCATAACATGTACATACTAGATGTAACCATCCAAATGGAGAAATGAAATATCCACCCATTAGGCATGGGATAATGTGTTGCTATCTCCATGCGCTTGATGAATTGTTACTCACGGGTCATGTACCTACTACTTTGGAGATATCCCTTTGGAATTTCTTGTCTGGGAATCAATAATGTTAATCTATATTCAAATCCTGAGTATAGAAGCTCTCAAAAAACGAAATAGACTAGATCATGTAGACTAGGAGATCAATCCACCAAACATGCATAAAATGATTAACAATAAATTGGAGGAGTTTTATAGAAGCCATGGAGCATTTAAGAATACACATGCAAGAATGGGTCACGGGGCTAGTTCCCATACCCCCACAAGATGGACTACTCACTTACATAATGGAAACATGGGAAATGGAGGAGAAGCAAGATACATCCATGATAACCATGGAGAAGACATTCAAAGATCGATGCAATAGTGGTATCCTACTTGATAAAGATGTTGACTCGGTCGAGGGAAGAGGAGAGCACCTAAAATAGGATTGTGTGTCTCCCTCTTCAATCCTTCCTTCTCTTTTTTGGACGTGTTCCATTGGAAAAGATGGAGAAATGGATGGACAACGATGAAGATGGGGATCCAACCACATATTTGGATGGATGATGGATTGTGGTGATGGATTTGGATGGATTTGGAAAGGGAACACCACAATGGACCTTCAAGGGAAACCATAAAATTGTTGTTCGATGATTTTATTAGTTGGGCAGAGAGTAGAAGGATGTCAAAATAGACAAGGGGATGTGACCCATCTAAATGATGGAGGAGATCGAGTATTTATAGTTGTGGGGTGTGGAGAAATAGATCCATTGGTCTGCCTCTTCTTTGGATGATGGGTTGTAGTAGTACATATTTTCTATCAAGCACCTGGTTGTTGGAAGGTCATCACGCACCAAGAGATGACGAACCATTGGGCATTGAATGGTGAAGTCTCATCAGACACCAAAGGTTCAGATTCCATCAGACATTGGTTTGTTGAAGTGTGGTCGAGCACCAGTAGGTGAGGAACCATTGGGCACTGGGAGCTGAGGAACCATCAGGCACCAAAGGTTGAGGTCTTGTAGGGCACCAACAATTGAGGAACCATTGGGCACTGAAGGCTGAGGTCTTGTTGGGCATTGGGGTTTCGCTTGACAAAAAATGTTGATTCTAATTGATTTTCTTTAAAAAAATGGGTAGTGAATGTAATTAGGGAAGTTATTATAAGGATATATAATGTAAAGTTGATAAGATATAGGAAAAACAAGCGGTTAACATCCACAACATTGGATGTTATCAACTCCTCCAAACTTAAAACATAGTGTGTCCTCAAGCTAATGACAAAAATTAGGGAATTGAATGACTTCAACGGGTTTTATTATATTAGTGGTTTGCATAACCAAGTATGTCTACGCCAGGTTTAAGTGAAGATATCTGTTTTGTGATTGGTTTACTCACATAGTATCTAGATTCGTTCTTGTAGATCTGGAGTTGTGAGACCCATCAAATCGGTGACACCCTTCCTTGGAGGAAGGGTTTCTCCTTTGTGATGCATGTAGGATCCCTTTTCCTAGCGTTACTCATGCAAGGATCTGTCAAGAGGTATCCTTCAACCCAACTTTATTTTTTGGTTATCCTAACTGCTTATGTCAGGATTGACTGAGGTTGCAGTGTATCCTATCATTTTTAGGATCATTCAACCACGAATATTGTTGTAGTGGTAGTGATACCTAGTTTCTAGTCTTCATGTAGTCATAGGTGGTTTTGTGAAAAGGCCTTTGAAAGACATGGTGGGTGGTATTTTGCCTCCTAGACCCTATTATTAGACGTCACATATCTACATTTGTGAGTCCAGTCATACATCGACCGAGAAAGGTCCTTTAGCATCTTATTAGGAACAACTCTCATGATTTTATTTGCACTCATCTTTTATTCTTTCTCACTAGCCTTGGGGTGATGGGTTTCAAGATGGTTGGACCATTGAGCCTCTTTTGATCCCTAGTAGGGATTTGAGCACTAGAAGGAGTAGCTATTTCCCCTTATGATTTGTATGATTTTCCAACCTGTACATGGGATCAAAGTGATTATTCAAGAGCATATCAGATAGGGTCCACCTTATTTCTTGTAGTTTGTCTTGGTATAGAGAGAATCCTTCTGCATTCCACAGTGTCTTAAGATAAAACTAGCATAAAAACATATTCGTACTCAATTTTTATGTGAGTTAGATAGCTCTAATTTATCACTCTTACAATAATTCCTGTAAGAATTATCTTGATGACAAGGAGGTCTAAAAATGTGAGTTATGATAGAATCTAGGAGAATATGATTAACAATATGTTTGTGACAATTTTCTTTCAATTTTATGAAAAATTCCAACTTTCTATTCAAAATTTACAAAAAAATAATGTTTTAAAAAATGTCTCTATAAAGGACTAGAAATTTATGTGAAGAAAAATAGATGGAGAATCATAGAAGATACTAAGTAGAAGGGAGAGGATAATACCTTCCTTACATGTTTACGCACCCCCAAAATCATCATACACTTTGTCCCATATTGTCAAAGGTTTATTTAAATGTTGACAAGTGATATTTACTCATTCTCCATAAGTCCCTCGATTACCCAGTGAGAGCGTAGAAACACAACATCACAAATTATGTGTAGACTATTGTGATGATCATGGTGCAAACTTTTAACTGTGAATCCCCTATGAGATAAGGCTTGAATTTAATTTATGTTGTCCAAACCAAATTCATTGAAATAGAGAGGTTTTGAGGGTTAGACGACATAATTGTGGTTTTTTGAAGTCTTTTTCGGTGAGACTACTTGATATCCCTTTCCATGTTCTTGTATTAACTTGGATATTTCTTTTGCACAAACTCTAGTTTTCCCCTCTGTGACTCATACATTTTTGTCATATTTTTATATTTTTTTGAACGTAGGCGTCAAATGACTTTTGTACATAATTGTTGTTTTCATTTTCACATTCACTAATACAAGTGTCTAATGGTTGTCATGCAAAATTGGTAAGAAAAGTAATTATGGAAGTGAACTTTACAAACATTGTCCCAACTATTATTTTTCTGCCTTGCTTTACTTTTTGATGTTATCCTCTTTTAATAGATAATGTGCCATGTGAGTGTTTGGAATACCATCTCCGATTAGGGTTCTTACTTTAAGCATGTCGTGGATGTCATCCTTTAAAATACAGATGCCTTCTCTTTCAGTGACAACCTCTTCAACTCCATTGTCTTCCTTTAGTTTGTCCATGATCATGTTTATGAATTCCAATTAAAGATTGTCAAATGATCATATGTCAGAGTTTGAGAAACTAGCTTTGCCAGTCCTAGTCGGCCTTTCTAGCCTTGCTACTAGAAGTTATTCTTCTTGTTGGTCTAGGAGGTATTATGTCTTCTATCTCCCCTCCTATTGTTGGTCTTCTCTTGCAGGCGTGGATGCTTCTTTGGATGTGACAACACAAAATTGAATTTTAGATTTTTGAGGGGGTGTTGCTACTTGCTTAGTTTATGCATGGAACATTCGTTGCTTAGTTGTCGGTCATGTTGGGGGTTGATTTTGTTCTGTTTCCTGCTCGGTGGTTAGTGAACCCTTTTTGAAAGCTCGGGATCATTCTTCCTGTATTTGGTCCAGCAAAAGACCCTTTCTTTGCTCACGTCACAATACTTTTTTAGGATGAGGGATGACAGTGTAAAATCTATGTGGTACTACATCTGGAAGCATCACCGGATCTTTGAAAAAGCAGTAGTCATATATAACCTCCATAGTGTAGACACTGTGTAATCCATGTAAGTCATCAAGAAAAATAACTTCAAATTGGATCCCTTTGTTCACAGATACAACCTAAATTTGGGGGACCCTAGACCTTATTGCAAAAAAATTTCCAATTACTAAGATTTGCAGTGCCTACCATGTGAATAGGCCATATAGGGATCTTCCAAATGTAACCTACTTCTATGCTTCATAAGAGCATTGTGTTGCAAGGTAGCTTCAGACTACAAAAGTTTATATAGTCATGTGCCATTTTCAACAAGTCAATGACTATTAGCACCATGTCTGTTATTTCCTCAAATATATAAGACTTGATTGGATAAATTAATTCTTGAATTACTATTGATTAAATAATATAATTGTTTATGTGGTGTGGATTTAACCCATTGCCCATATAAAGACTCGTGAGAATATTTTCATTACAAATAGGTCTTTGGATAAAAAGATAAAGAAATAAGAGATTTTGTGCATAAACAAATAGCAACAACTTTATGAATTGTTCAATAATAGAAATAATGGATAAAATACAAATTTTCAAAAAAAAATACGTGTGATGTTTTATGTTATTAAAGAGTAATGATCTAGCCTGTTTGGAAACACATATTTTGAGACATCAATAAGTATTAGTTTGATCTAACTTTTTCCATACTTGAAAATAATAAGGAAAAGATGAGAATTCTGGAAATCAGGAGAAAAAGGATATTCTATGAGATAATGGTGTTGTTTTAATAGAATCTTTAAAAGAGCAAGTTTACGTAAAAAAGACATCCCAATACATCTAATCATAATTGTGAAGGGTATTAGTGATTTTTTGGAGGGAATGTATCAAAGAGACATTAAAGAATAATCTAGAATTCAATTATAAGGGGGCTCCTAAATAGATCCAATGTGCACCATATATTTATGAATATTTCCTTAATGGATTTAAGTTGCCAAATCAAAGTCTTTTTCCCAATATGGTAGTGCCTTCTCATGACCTTTCTATTTGTAGGAATAAAAAGAGTTTTATGTGAATGCATGTAGAAGAAATATATTCCTTCTGAGGATCATGCATTGCTTTCCCATAATATTGGTTGGTGTTATGTTGGTGAATAAAAGAGATGTCTTTTTGTTACTTATATAAAGGTGGTAAAGTGATTTTATAAAATGTCATTAGTATGTTGTGTTTTGGCATCTTCCTTGTACATCAAAGGGAAAGGACAAAGGAAATGAGAAGGGTGTATAGTTTTGGTGGTAAATTGTGACTAAAGCACTGTCCATCCAAGTAAATCAATGTATATCTATATTAAAGGGAAACTCAGCCTTACCAAGGAGGTTATTATCCCCATGCCTTGTGACTAGAAGGAAGCAAAACTCTGGTTTCCTACCATCTCTCTTTATATCCACCATCCTCCTTATAACCCTAAATTTCATTTATCTTTTATAAAAGTAGCCATACAATCCTTACCCCTCCCTAAGAAAGAGTTAGTCTCTACACTCAGTAGACCATGGAACCATTGGAGGTGATCTCTATCACCCAACCTTTCCTTCAGCATGAGGTACATATGAGAGTTCCACCAACAATGCTATTTCTATGACAACTAGTGCCTCATTATGAGGGATCATGTCGGTACCAACGTGCTACAGAGAAAGACACTACTACTATCACATAGTTGACACTCATCGGTGTAGTCGGAGCAATGCCACTACCTGGTTTCTATGCATAGAGCAGGAGGCGTCAAGGCTTGTTTCTATGGTTAAACCTACTACTGGCTAGGTGGTTACCGATACCTTTTGTCAAATCAGGGGAGACCTATGGTAGGAAGGGGAGGGGCTAGGGCCAGCCATCAGAAGCCTCAAGAAATAGTGATCAACACTGACAGTCGAAGTTGTAGTGTAGAAACAAAGTCATGTGTCAGGCGGAAACCATCACACAAGGATGAGAGTAAGGGACAACGTAGGAACCGAATTGATTTCGAACCAATTGGTTCAGAATTACACTGACATGTTGGGTGGACCTCGGTTATCCACTTAAGCAATGTGTTTGGGTAGTGTGACCCAATAAGAGGATGCCATGTCACCTATGCTTAAGGTTTTTTACTTTTAATAAAGCATATTTTCTAAAAATCATCAAAATCACTAGAGTTATCCAAATATAGGTAAATTATATATCAAATGAATTGTTAAAATATATAGAATCCAATTATGATAAATTTTAATGCCAAATTATTCTACCATTCTAAAAGTAGTGCTAATATGTATTAAAGTGGTGATTAAGGCATATAAACCCTATTTTTTGTGAACAAGTCAATAATCATGTTAAATATGATTCCTTAAGGTATAAACTGATAATGTGGAATATAATGGTGAATTAACATGATTATGATCATAATTGTGATAATTAGACTTATGAACGTTAATAACAATACATATGATAATTAGGGTTCAAGATCCTAACTTGCCATGTTGTTAATAAACATAACATGATCTAAGTAAATGATATAATGGATCCAATGGTTAGGGGAGAGATTTGCACAACAAAATGCAATCTCGAGTCGAATAGAGGAGAGATTCGCACAAAAAATTACAATCAATGAAATTGCAATCATACAATAAAAATCTCAAGTCGAATAGAGGAGAGATTGATTTCCTCCTTCCATAGAACAATTCACTCCCTTTTCTACCTAAAGGCACAATGAATGCCTCCGCTATCCTGAAAAACACCAGTGTCAGATCAGGTGCACACTTGTTGTTCTGCGGGTATCTCTGGACTCTTACAAAACTCTTAGAAATGTTTGTTGTTGGAAAAAGTGAGGAGGAAGTGATGTTGGAAAACAAACCCAGGAACGACGATATGGTAAGATGTGTTCTATGATATTAGGAAGTTGAGATACTTAGTCATACTAAGCAGAAAAGAAACAATTGTGATGTGAAGATGAGGCAATCACACGAGTTGAAAGTGTTCATTTGGTGCTAATTTCAGATTTTGTGTTACTCGAGGATGAGAAACGTTTAAGTTTGGGGTATTCTGATGAATCCAAATTCATCATGATTTTCAGTCGCCATTTTGGGCTCAATTTGACTAAATACATTCGATTTCATCTCCTAAAACTTACAATGTGAAATTTTGCCTAATTAGTTGAATTATTGAGTTATTGACTAAATTCCATATTGATTTCATGCAGGTCGCGATTAAGGATCAATCATCAACTGGAACTCACCTTCACTTAAGATCCTCTTAGCCTTGATCTGATCAATCGGCAGTGACCAAATGGTTTGATCAAACAGTCTTGACCAAACGGTCTTGATCCATTCGGTTTCACCTCATTCGGTCTTGGGCTTTCTTCCCAACCACACAATCTGCCCTTGCAGTTTACCCGCTATGTTGCCTTAATGATTTTGAGCCCTTCCCCCCTCCACACGGTCTCAAGATTGTGTGAAACCTCACAGTCTCAAGACCGTATGAGCAGCCTTCTACCCAAGACAGTAAGGAGCAACGACAACCACCCAACATTGCTTGCGACCAATTCTTCTTCCTTCTTCTATGACATGCTACCCTAGACCTGCAACCACATCCATCGATTACCTACTCAACTACAACAATTATCACCTCCATGATGCCTTCCTCCACAACACCTTTCTCCCTTTCCTACGTCTTCCTCTGCCATCCACGATGCCAAAGATCTCCACTGCAATGTCCCCCTTTCTTCCTCCCCTAATTCATTCTTGCCACAGCCCACCACCTGCAAAATCTAACCCTCAACGCACTGCACCTCCCCCACCTCTCTCGCGGTCCTAGTCTATGTCGTCTATATGGTTTCGAGACCGTGTGGCGGCAAATGATCTGCGAGACCATATAACCTTCACTCACCAGCAAGACCAATTGGAGGCATACCCCAGACTGCATGGATACTGAAGACCGTTTGGACGGCTACCATGAGACACTGAGAACGTGAGACCACACAAGTCCTAGTGGTCTACAAGACCGTTAGGCTAGCAGGGACGTCGACACCATTTGGACAAGGTCGTGAAGATCCCAAGACCAGTTGGAGTTAGGATCATTTGGAGGCCGAAGACTGTTTGGACGAGAGGCACGAGATCGTTTCATCGATGATAGGCCAAAGACGGTGAAGAACCAGAGGCAACCAAGACCATTAAGTCTCCAAGACCATTTGGACGAGAGTCCTCAAACCGTTAAGAAAAAGCAAACGGTCTTCCAAACTGTTTAAACTGAAAACTGTGCGGAAGTATTAAGACTACAAACTGTGAAAATTGTAAGGGGATCCAAATCGTGAAGACCCCATCCAAGCCTATAAATAGGACCAACATGGTCCTCATTTGGGGCATCAGATCTGGGATGCCGGTAGGCTGCTCCTTTGCAAGCTCGACCCCTGCTCCCTCCGATCTACAAAATCAACTCCACCACCAGGCTACACCTAGTTTGCTCAACCCCGGGCAAATCCTCCGCCTATGTATCTCCTCATCCTCCACTCCACCACCAGGATGTGCCTAAGAAGCACTTGACCCCTGGTGGAGGACGATCTCCACAACCAAGCTGAGTAGCAGGCTTGCACATCCATCCGTCATCCACTCCACCTACACATCCACAACCTACTCCTCCTATTGCAAGCAAGGAGGATGAGATGAGAAGGAAGGTGGAGAGAGAAAGACTACCCGATCTGTCTTGGTGTCCCTCACTCCTCATCCAAATCTGCTCTGACATGGCATAGAAGACCACATCATCTTCACCGAGCTACGACACTCTTTTGCATCATGCTCATGGCATAATCTTCCCTCTCTCTTGTTCTTCTTGTTTCTTGCATCACGAGCGAGTAGTTCCTTTTTTCTAGGGTGTGGGGACTAGCCCCGCTGCCCATGCTTTCATGTCTTTTCATTTTAATATTCCAAGGCAATGTATATAACTTTTCATTTCATTGTTAATCATCGATGATTGCTTATAGCTTGATCACCTTCTTGCTTTTATCTTGTTCTTTCTTATGTTGTGAGAACTTCAATATGTAACATTGGATGTCGATTAATGTGGTTGACTCTCTGACTAGAAATAGAAAGGGATTCCTTGAGGCCATCAGTGAATGATCTATGAGGGGACGAGCCATCTAGCCCATAGTGACACTTTTGTGTGCCTCACACCTGTATAGGGGAGGCGCAGCTTCAGTTGGATATATGTATCTTTAGAACCGTAAGTGCATGATCCGGATGGCGATGAAACCCTTGATGGCTAAGGTGATGCTTATGCAAACCTAAACATCCCTCAGGGACAGTTTGCAACAGTTCTATTTGGATATTTAGATCTTGCCTGGATGTTTGTGACTGGATGTGTTTTCATGAGTTGTGGTGGTGAAACTCGAGACCACCCTAGTGATTCCCCATCATTAATCTAGATTCAACTTTAATTTTGTTCTTTACTTTCTTGAAATTTGTTTAATTAAAATCAAATCAACCTTTGTTCTAAATATTAGCCTTACTTGAACTAGACTAGACTAGAAATGATTCTTAAAAACATTATCCCTTGGGATTCAATACTTAACTATACTGTGATATGAGCCGTCCTCTTGCGGGTGGTATTATTGCACAAGGTTTTGGTAAAAACTCTAGGATTTCAACCCTGAGTGAATTTATTAGTGTGATAATAAGCCAAGTCAAATTCTAGCAATGTTGTCGGGGATAATAGAATCAGTTAGTCAACTCTAGTTCTTTTGGGGCTAATCTAGGATTTTGTTTTTTCTTTTAATACAATTGATCATTCACTTGAATTTGGTTCTACTCCGTCAATCACACTTCTAAAAAAATCTTTCCATCCCAGGAACCAACAAAGACTAGTGCATGCATTGCTCAAACAATGTCGATCTCACTGCTAGCTTTGATCCTGAGATAGACAGGATTTTTCATCGTCAGAATAGAGAGAACCAAGCAAGGATGGCTCAAGAGGAGGAAATAGCCTGAAGGGTTGCTCAAGCCCTTACTACACAAAGATATAGGCTTATGCAAGAAGCCAGAGCTGCAGTTGAAATAGAGATCCGAGCAGCACAAGTAGCAGGCAAGTAGCAGAACTGTAGAAGGACGTTAGAGAGTTCTTAGTCCCTAAAGTTATTGATGTTCACCACCTAGTACAACCTCCTACCATCAATGCTACAAATTTCAAGATCTGGGCACGTTAGATCACGTAGCTTCAAAATACCCCATTCTATGGTAAACAAGGAGAAGATAGTTAGGAACATCTTATGAAGTTTATTGATCCATGTGCTTTGACAAAGCAAAATGGAGTATCAGACGATGCCATCTGACTCCATCTCTTCAAGTATTCTCTTACTGATAGAGTTATAAGTTGGTACAACTTTTTGCAATGCGAACCCATCACCACCTGGGAACAACTTCAAAATGTCTTTCTAGAAAAATTCTATCCTCCTTCTCTCACCTATGAAACTAGGGGTTGAATAACCATATTCACTCAGGTCCCTGGAGAATCCCTTGCCAAAGCATGGGAAAGATACAAAGAGCTTCTACACAAGTGTCTACACCATGGCATTCCTAAGAATCAACTCATCGAGATATTCTATAGGGGTGTGGATGACGACATCAAGAGGTTCTTAGACTCCACATCAGGAGGAAACTTCATGTGTTAAAGGTATGACAGCGCATGGAAGGTTGTTATGCTAAGAGCTGAAAATCAAGCTAATTGGGATAGATATGTAGGTAAAGGAGTGTTGAAGGTAGCCATGGCTGATGCTACTCATGAGTACAAAACTATCACCGAGTCTCTCAAGCTTCTAGTTTCCAAGCAAGACCATCTTGAATCGTCTCTTGCTGCCTACAAAACAAGATGCTCACCCCATCAACAACAAGAGCAAGTCAAATCTGCCTCTTTGTTTTGTGAAGCCGGTAAAGGCAATGACCACTCTACTTTATCCAGCAATGTTCTTTATGATGTTGCTTTAAGCAAAATAAATGGACAAGGAGATAATGGCTAGATGGAAAGCATGAATGTTGTTAACACTATGCCTGGTCAAGGTTATTACAATCCAAGTCAGTATAGGAACCAATCCACTTTTCAGTATGGAAATCCTTCTCAAGCGGTAAACTTGCGTCAACTTGGTTCAAACAATCAACAACGAGGTCCGTCAGGATACCAGTATAACTAACAATAGAATTTTGGAAACCAAAGTAACTTCCAGAACAGGAATCAGCTCCAAGATCCTAACCAGGCCCCTTATCAACACCAAGTCAGTCCCAATTCTCTAGATGACAAACTGTTAGACATTGAGAAGATGCTTCAGGCACAACAAACATTAATAGCTAACCAACAAGCCCATCATAAGGCCATTGAATCTCAACTAGCTCAACTTGCAACTAGCCTCAAGCCACCTGTTGGAGCTTTATCTGGGAAACCAGAAGACAATCCAAGGCACGTTGAACAAATTAAAGTTGTGACAACTCGTTCAAGCTTTATCTTTCCAAAACCCAAGACTCCTGTCATTGTGACAAATGTCCAAGGTGCTGAGCATAGTGTAGGTGCCACTCAGAATGATAAGACGGACAAGGCAATTTTTGAGGAACCTATTGTTGCTGATGTAGAAGACTCGCCTGAGCCAATTGTTCCAGTGTACAAACCTCATGTGACGTTTCCAAATCGACTGAATTTTACCTAGATCGATACTAGGTTCAACAAATTCAAGGAAATCATGAAAACGTTGTATGTCAATATCCTGCTCTTGGATACCATGGCTCAGATGCCTCAGTGGTCAAAGATTTTCAAACTCCTGCTCATTCAGAAATACATAATTGAAGAACATCAGACAGTGAAATTGGAAGAAACCTCATCTTATTTAGTGATGGATAGAATGCCTTGAAAGAATAAGGATCCATGAACCTTTGGAATAAACTACTCGATAAGTGATTCCATCAACCAACCAGGCCTAGATGATCTTGAAGCTAGAATTCCTATCATTCTTCTCAGCCTATGCAACAAACTGGGCCTCACCAACTTCTTGTCCATAGAGCTTGCTGACTCTTCAGTGATCAAGCCAGTTGGCATTATAGAAGACATTCATGTAAGGCTTGGGGATCTATATGTCCCGTGTGATTTCATAGTTATGGATATCAGGGAAAATCCCCGCTACCCCCTCCTTTTTAAGACCTTTCCTCTCAACTGCTAGAGCCCTGATCGATGTGTAATATGGAGTTTTAACCCTAAGATTGGGGAACCAATCTTTTGAATTCTATGCATCCAAAAGTGCAAAGGAACACACAATAGAGGAAGAGGCATATTTTGTTGACTGTGTTAATCAATTCACTCAAATGCAGCAACAATTCCTTACCTCAAAATCTGATATTTCATCAGGAAAGGACCATGATAAAAAGGATACTGAGAGTGAACCGATCTATGTTGAGACAAAAGAAATGTCGTCAACTATGGAGGACACACATCTCAACCCTATTGTTACACACACTGAACCTTCTTCAGGTGTCCATGAGCCTCCTCATCTAGAAACAACTATCCTCTGGAATGTACCAGTATCCCAACAGAAAGAGACTACTGATTTCATCTTCCCTCTGCAACAAGATTTGGACTGCATTTTCTACTGAGAACATCCACTAGATCCATATCTGATTGACACCAATGACCAACATTACTACGATGAAGGGATAGTGCATCAACAAACAAACGTTTCTTTCGAGCCTCAACAGTACTACTTTATCAATGAAGCCACTCAAGTCCCCTATAACTATTCTCCACCTCTGATTGAGAAACAAAGAACAATTCAACATAACTCAAGTTGTTTCCCTATGTGCTCTGACATTGCTCTCTCTTTATGGGGAAGAATTCAAGAGACTAAATCAAAGTGCGGGTTAATGAATGGTTGAGAAAGAAACCACCAAAAGAATATGTCAATCCAGCTCAAGCTCCATCCATAGCCCCACCATGGTGATAGTATCCACGTCGAGAGATCGACGTAAAAAAAAGGTGCTTGTCAGGAGGCAACCCGATCAATAAATTCATTTTTACTTTTAATTTCAAATTAGAATGTTTCTTTAATTTTGTTTTTACCTCTTTATAAAATGTTTCACTGAATAAAGATCGCATCATAAGATGCTGTCTTAAGTTCTTATTAGTCTTCATTTTTGAGATTTTCAGAAGGAGGATGCACACATATTGGAACACAACCACATCTGGTGGTCCAATTTTTGGTATGTATGCCCTGACAGCCAATCATGGGATGATCGGTGGAATACATTAAGATTGATTTGATAAACATCAAATGAAAGCTTCCAATTCTTTCTGGTTCATTCATATGAGATAGTGATAGAACATATTGAATGTCTAGAGAATGACAGTACTAAATGACGTATGCTTTCAGGTTGAGGACATGAACGATGAGATCATACGAATGCTAAGAGTTTGTACATTCTTATTATGTCGCTAGTCAGATGTCATTGTGGAAGATAGATAGACAAAAATGATGCACAAGACTAGATTGTGGTGTTGGTTGATGACAAAATCCCATTAGTCATGATATAGAGATATCAAACCAAACACATAGGTACTTGTTAGAGAACAAGTGTTTCGGACAGACCCACCATGAGTTTGACACATGGAACCATGACATGGTAGTCACAGTCAGTACTCATAGTGATGGTGGTGAATATGATTCTTTGACCTGAAATCACTACACTCAACACACGTCGTTGAGCACACTTTGACATCATCAAACACAGTCCTGAAACATGGGTTGTTATAAAGGTGATGATTGGGTGGCATTGACACATGGGGCTTTTGAGGGGTGAGTGATAGATATGGGATTTGTCCATCTTGAGGGAGTTTGATATCCATGGCCACTTGATGAGTAGGATTGGGAAAGGCGTAAAAGGATGTGTGAATCAGTATGTGATATTGATGTCATACATATCTCTTCCAATCTACTCTGAGATCAAGAAAGTGAATGAACATTGACAGGATGACTGTTCCATGCCTCAAGTTCATTTGGGATATCAGTGACAAAGGAATTATACATTCACTGTAACACCATTCACGGATTGTAGGATTGAAAGTTGTTCTCCAACTTACTATTTCACTTGGGTAGCACTGATGTGTGACTAGGCACCGCTCTTTACTTGTGAAGTCATAAGTGTTATGGACTTTCACTACCAATGTGAAAAGGACCTGCAGGGTCACACACATAGAATTTAACCTGGAAAAGGAGTTTTGTCCACAAACAATGTTTAGATTGATTGCAAAAGGAGTTTAGTAGTTCAATTAAACACTCAATTAATTGGTTGCTCAGTATCATAATGTTCAAGGTGTTGGACTTATTGATTAGAGTATCAGATTGATTGAAAGTCCAATTGACTGATTCTGCACAATCTGCACTCCCAACCGATCGGCTCATGTGATGAACCGATCGGCTGAGCTTGGTGAACCGATCGGCTCAGATGGTGAGTCGATCGACTGATGCAAAGGGTGAAACAATCGCTTCAAGTGTTGAAACGATCGGTTCAACCGATGCAACCGAGAAAGTTGGGAAAGTAGGATTGGTGAGAAAATTTCTTTTCATTTCACTTGTCCAATTTGATTGGAACAAGGATTGGTATTTGATACGAATTAGAAACAAAAGACGAATAGTCAATCGGGAACTGACCAGGACCACGAACTGACCGTTTCATGGGTCATAACCGATTGCTTAAGGTGTCAACCGACCGGCTCAGGTCCCCAACTGACCGTTTCAGAAATGAAACGATCGGTTCAGGTTGTGCAGTTGGTTGTTTTTGTGGAAAATCTCGAACCCTTCTACTCCTGCTTTAGTCCCACATTGCCCGGGATGGAGAACCATGTCCCATGACCCTCCTATATATATCGGGGTATTGGGGGCTTCTCAAAGAATAACTCAGTGCAACTAGTTGCTCTGTAAAGTTGTCATTCTCTCTGGTTTTGGCAACTGAGAGAGCCCAAGCAAGTGCTACCCGATAAGGGAGGCACATCAAGGGAAAGACAAGTGCAGAAAGCGACTGGTGGCAAGAGAGTGTGTCAATGACTAGTACGCTGACACGAGGGTGCGACTCCTTCCAATTCCTTGTGGGATGAGGAGATTGGAGTTCCAGGTGGTCCATGTGGACTACTTCAGAGGCGGGAGATTTATGCCGCACGGAGGACAACTATCAATCCCGACAGTCCCGGTGAGACCAGGAGTCATCAGTCCCGGTGCGACCAGGAGCTGCACAGACACCGTCCAAGACCAGAGGTGAAGAACGCACAAGCCGTGAGATATTGTCGCCGAGCAAGCCTCTGGACAAGGTATGATTCCACAAACCATCCTTTCCTATTGTATAGACGTTGACGTGTTTCCTTGTTCTGGGTTTAGGGAGGAAAATATTTTCTTTCGGCTGCTTTCTCTGCCTCCCCTAAAACCCAATAGGGGTATCAGAGCCACATCAACTGCTCTATACTTTAGGGATTATCGATATGATCGATTTTGGTTTGTCACCTTTATTTATTGCATAAGATGCGAATAAAATTGCTTTATGCATGTCCAATCCTAAATCCACAAATCCCAAAATACATATATGATATGTAATATTAATGCACTCGATACGCGTCTCCCTTAAATGAGTTTTGTGGTGGATGTATATCGTGGTTATGGCCAATAAACCCTATCTGTGTATGGTTGTATGTGGTTGCTTGCATCTCAGTCTACACACCGATCTTCCTTCTCCTGTTCCTGATGTAACTTGAAATAATCGAGATTTCTTTCCTACCTTTGCTCCCCTCGAATGTAACTCGAGGTTTCTCTTTTTACATTGTAAAATAGGATAGAATTTTATTTCCTGTTATGTCAAAGAATAGAGGACATCCGGACGACATCTGAGACAATTGGTTCAAGGCGTGAACTGATCAGTTGACGTTCGAGACGATCAGTTCAAGGAGTGAGTCAATCAGTTGATGACCAGTTCGAGGAGCGAGTCGAGCGGGTGGCGGTCATGATGAGATGCACGACGACCAGGCGAACCGATCGGTTGGAGGAGCCAACCGATCGGCTGGTGGCACCCAGCCGACCGGCCTGATGGCGAGCCGATTAGTCATGTGATGAGTTGATCAAACCCATAAAGGCAAAGCACAAAGTTCATCGTGTACAGGTTGCATGTGATGTAGACCTAGATGACCGTGATTCCTCTTGGTTGGAGGAATCACATTAGGATGGCCATAATCATCGCTTTTATCATTTTGCATGTTTTCTGTGGGATATAGCATGTATATGATACGTACTATGTATTGTGGTGATTGGATATGTATATGTATATAAAACCAAATCCCTCAGTAAATATTAAGTTTTAGATGCCTTCCAAATGCGACACACGTCAAAAGCTTGATTGACCAAGTGTGGGCACGCCCTAGCGTGGTGCACCGTCTATCTCGTGGAAGCGTGAAGGATGAATGTGTGGGTCTGCCCTAGCAGGGTGCATATTCATCGTGTTGGCTTTGGGTCGGACTTAACAAGGTGACCTAGATAGGATCTAGCACCTTGAGGCATGGAGATGATCATGGCAAGGAGTTGCATATGACATCTTATAAGGAGTTGCATATGATGTAATTGGCAAGAGTTTCCGACCTGAGAGATCTAAGTTGTAGGTGACAGCCCTAGCTGGTCCACGACTTAGAGGATTTCAGGATCTTGCCCACTAGAAGGTTGTACGTTGCAATCTTCTGAATTGATGGTGAGGGCTATCAATTTGAACTAAAATAGTGGGAGCAATAATTAATTAAAGGCCTAATTATATCGTCAACTTTTCAAATCAATCAAATAAGTAAAAAATGAGTTATTGGACTAAAATTGCATATTTCCTTTTGTAGTACAAATGGCAACAAACAACAATCACTTTTCTTTGTGATATGTCCTTGAAAAGGATAAGTTGAATGGGATAAACTTCCACGACTGGTATAGGACATTCAGAATTGTTCTCACTCAAGAGTGAAAGCTCTATGTCATGGATACTCGAATTCCGGAGGAACCTGCTCCTAATGCACCAAAGATAGAAAGGGATGCTTACAAGAAGCATTATGATGATGCCATTGATGCAAAGTGCTTGATGTTGTGCTCTATGAACCATGAGTTGCAGAGACAAAATGAGTACATGGGTGTCATTGAGATGATTCAGCATCTCAGGAACATATATGAAGATCAAGCACGGCAAGAGAGATATGATGTCTCAAGGGCATTGTTCAAGTGCGTCATGACAGAAGGAGATCCAGTTGGTCCTCACACACTCAAGATGATTGGGTATGTGGAGAACCTGAAAAGACTGGGATTTCCACTGAGCCAAGAGTTGGATACTGACGTGATAGTGCAATTATTGCCAGAATCCTACAGTCAGTTTGTGATGAACTACAACATGAACAACTTTGATAGTCCACTGTCAGAGTTGTTGGGCATGTTGAGGATAGCCGAGACATAGATAAAGAAGGACAAGCCTAAGTCTGTGATGGTGATCACGAGCAAGAAAGGAAAGTCCAAGTGCAAGGGCAAGGGCAAAGCTAAGAAAGGTTCTGATGCTAGCGAGGAGCCCAAGTCATCTTCAGCTCTCAAGGCCAAGGGAGGCATGACCAAGAAAGGCAATTGCCACCATTGTCAAAAGCCAGGACATTGGAAAAGGAATTGTCCTCTCTATCTGGAAGAACAAAAGAAGAAGGAGGCGATAGACGTCTCTACTTAAAGGTGTCATGAAAGTAAACTTGTAACACTTTTGAGGTATATGATACCAAGATGTAAAGTGTAAAACACTCAATAAATGGGGCAAATGTTGCCGCCATAGATAAGAGTACTTCTATTTATTTTCAGCCTAAAAGACATGTAATACAGTTATGAACTGCTATTTCATATTTGCCAATAGATAGAAACACTTTATTTTTACATATTGTATGACAATGATGGCAATCAATAAAGAGATGTTTCAATTTCTAAAGATATGATCTTTGTGGCAATGCCTTGTTTATCTTGTGGTATTTGATATGCATAAGATAAAAGGATACCTAAAAGTTATAGATAACTCAAACAATCAAATTGGCATCAATCATGAGAAATTCCTTTCTAGTTTCCATGTGATGGATAAATCTAGACTCTTTTGGTTAGAGAACCAGTAAGAGACATGAATATATTGAACACGATTAATCAATCTTCAATAAAGGTAGTGGGAGAATGATTATCCTATTAGGTATGATACATGTGATGTATTTACATACCTATTGGAACAAATGCTAATACTTCAAATGGTTTTTAGAGAAATACCAATATGAATATCTTGAAGTGTTCAAGATTATCATAGATGAAGTGCAAATTTGGTAAAGTGTTAATTCTTGATGGGATCAATGAATGAAATACTTGGACCAAATGTTTGAGATCCTTATGAGTGATTATGATAGTGTATCATAGTGAACTCATGATTAAGGCAAGGTGATGTCTAAATCAAGAAGGAATCATACTCTAAGGAGTTAGAGAATGATTATCAAATAACTGAATTCTTCTTAATAAAAGAATACCCCTCACTAATAAAAGAAATTAAGAATCACAAGGGTTGTGAATTCTTATATCCTTACACCTCGTTTATCATGTGATGAGTTGTTCATGTGATGAGTCAACTATCTAGATGAATATGAGGAACCGAGTTTTGAGTTATGGTTTATGACCATTACATCCTAAATGACATCCATGTGAACCATAAGGTATGACCTTGATGGTAGCATCCATTGGATGAAATCCATAAGTGCAAATGAATCTTAAGTGTTAAGACACATGGATAACATTTTGAGAAGGATGATGCTTGTTGATTGAAACTTAATGACTAATACATTTGGCATATGGATACTAAAACCACATTCCTATGAGGAATAAAACAAGGATGTGTACGTGACAAAACCTATAAAGTTTATGAATCCACTAATGCAAATGAAGTCTATAAGTTACAATGGACTACTCAATGTGATTGATTGAGTACAAGAAACTCAGAATTGGATCTTTACTTTGATGATATAGTCAAAGGGTTTGACTGATATGTCAAAGATAAAGAAGGGATCTATGATTTAGTGGGAGCGTATTCACATTCCACATGTTGATGTGAAATGGAAATGTTCTAGAATGGAAGTCCAAAAGTGGAAATTATCTTTAAGGAAGATAGAGATGTTTCCTATGTGATAGGAATAGAGATCTACAGAGATAGTTCTCGAAAACCTCTTTACCTGAAAAGAGAAAGCATACATTGGCAATATGTATTGAAGGGTTCAGTATGCACACATTCAGTGGGAGAAAACTTGTCCATGTTACATGGAGTTAGTATCCCAAGGCCAAGTGTCCAATTCTTATGAATAATGGGAATACTAAGAATAGATATGGATCTATCATGTATGTAATCATCCCATTATCTTGCATGTATCGACATGGCAAGAACAAAATGCATTCATCATCTTGTATGTAGGACATGGCAATATGATGTGCTCATCCTGAAAACTCGTATGTGGGACATGACGAGTGGATGTCTGTCTACTTCCAGTAACGGTTACTGGAATACCATGAGAACTTGATAAGTACTTGTGAAGTACTAGTTCTAAGGAGATAAGGAAGAGTTCAATGTAAAGAGTTACATTGATGCGAACTTCCGAAAGGATAGAAAATTAATCGCAAAATATATATAGGATATATAAAAGTGAAAGTTTGTTGATAATTGGAAGTGTTCTAATAAAACCATTTAAAAGGAAATGTCGAGTATCTATTTGTTAGAGAACAGCAGTGGATACTATATGGATCTGGAAGTTCATGAGATGAACTTATAGATATTCCGCTCATTGATGACAAGTATGGAATCCTTGATCATGCAATGTGGCTAAAGGTTAGCAAAGGAATACTGGATCGCATTTTACGGCAACTCCATCTCATACTTGTGACGTACAGTGAAGAGATGAGAGACATGCATTTAAAACTGACTTTGGCAAGGTGTTTCCATTACTCACTATGTTCGCACTAGAGCACAGTAACATGTGGGACATGTTTGAAGATCACTATGAATACGATTCAAGGGTGATTGGCTCGCAGTGCAAGTGGGAGTCTGTTTGTATGTATGCCCTGAGAGCCAATCATGGGATGATTGGTGGGATACATTAAGATTGATTTGATAAACATAAAAGGAAAGCTTCCAATTCTTTCTGGTTCAGTCATATGATATAGTGATAGAACAGATTGAATGTCTAGAGAATGACAATACTAAATGATATATGCTTTTAGGTTGAGGACCTGAACGATGAGATTGTACGGATGCTAAGAGTTTGTACATTCTTGTTATGTCCCTAGTCAGATGTCATTGTGGAAGATAGATAGACAGAAATGACACACAAGACTAGATTGTGGTGTTGGTTGATGACAGAATCTCATTAGTCATGATATAGAGATATCAAACCAAACACATAGGTACTTGTTAGAGAACAAGTGTACTAGACAGACCCACCGTGAGTTTGACACATGGAACCATGACATGGTAGTCACAGTCACTACTCACAGTGATGGTGGTGAATATGATTCTTTGACCTAAAATCACTACACTCAACACATGTCGTTGGGCACACTTTGACAGCATCAAACACAGTCCTGCAACATGGTTTGTTATAAAGGTGATGATTGGGTAGCTTTGACACATGGGGCTTTTGAGGGGTGAGTGATAGATATGGGGTTTGTCCCTCCTGAGGGAGTTTGATATCCATGGCCACTTGATGAGTAGGATTGAGAAAGGCGTGCACGCATGTGTGAATCAGTATGTGATATTGATGTCATACATATCTCTTCCAATCTACTCTGAGATCAAGAAAGTGAATGAACATTGACAGGATGATTGTTCCATGCCTCGAGTTCATTCGGGATATCAGTGACAAAGGAATTATACATTCACTGTAACACCATTCACGGATTGTAGCATTGAAAGTTGTTCTCCAACTTTCTATTTCACTTGGGTAGCATTGATGTGTGACTAGGCACCGCTCTTTTCTTGTGAAGTCATAAGTATTATGGACTTTCACTACCAATGTGAAAAGGACCTGTAGGGTCACACACATAGGATTTAACCTGGAAAAGGAGTTTTGTCCACAAACAATGTTTAGATTGATTACAAAAGGAGTTTAGTAGTTCAATTAAACACTCAATCAATTGATAGCTCAGTATCATAATGTTCAAGGTGTTGGACTGATTGATTAGAGTATCAGATTTGATTGAAACTACAATTTACTGATTCTACACAATCTGCACTCCCAACCGATTGGCTCATGTGATGAACCGATCGGTTGAGCTTGGTGAACCAATCAGCTTAGATGGTGAGTCGATCAGCTGATGCATAGGGTGAAACAATTGCTTCAAGTGTTGAAACGATCAGTTCAATCGATGCAACCGATCAAGTTGGGAAAGTAGGATTAGTGAGAAATTTCTTTTCGTTTCACTTGCCCAATTTGATGGGAATAAGGATTGGTATTTGATACCAATTATAAACAACAGAAGAAAAGTCAATCGGGACCTGACCAAGACCACAAACCGACCAGTTCAGAAGTAAACCAACTGTTTCATGGGTCCCAACCGATCGGTTGAGGTGTCAACCGACCGGCTCAGGTCCCCAACCGACCATTTCAGAAATGAAACGATTGGTCCAGGTTGTGTAGTTGGTTGTTTTTGTGGAAAATCTCGAACCCTTCTACTCCTTCTTTAGTCCCGCATTGCCCGGGATGGAGAACAATGTCCCATGACCCTCCTATATATAGGGGTATTGAGGGCTTCTCAAAGAACAACTCAGTGCAACTAGTTGCTCTGTAAAGTTGTCGTTCTCTCTAGTTTTGGCAACTGAGAGAGCCCGAGCAAGTGCTACCCGATAAGGGAGGCACATCAAGGGAAAGACAACTACAGAAAGTGACTAGTGGCAGGAGAGTGTGTCAGTGACTAGTACGCTGACAGGAGGGTACGACTCCTTCTAATTTCTTGTGGGATAAGGATATTGGAGTTCCAGGTGGTCCGTGTGGACTACTTCTGAGGCGGGAGATTTCTGCCGCTCGGAGGACAGCTATCAATCCCGACAGTCCCGGTGAGACCAAGAGCCATCAATCCAGGTGCGACCAGGAGCTGCACAGACACCATCCAACACCAGAGGTGAAGACCACACAAGCCGTGAGGTATTGTCACCGAGCAAGCCTCGGGACAAGGTATGATTCCACAAACCATTCTTTCCTATTGTATAGACGTTGACGTGTTTCCTTGTTCTGGGTTTGGGGAGAAAAATTTTTGTTTCTGCTGCTTTCTCTGCCTCCCCTAAAACCCAACACCAATTGGCATGAATTTTCTCCTCCATCTCGGATTTAAAGTTTTCTCAGGATGAGAAAATTTCTAAGTTCAGGGTGGAGGGTGGGTGTACGTATTTCATTTCTTACCTAAACCTCAGACTTAAGATTTCATTGTTGCATTTTGGAGCAAATTTTTCAAAAATTTTCAAAGAAGTATTGTATAGAAACTTGATTAAGTTTTGATGCTTTTTGTTTCAAAAAAGTCATTATTTAGCTGGCTAGTTTCTCTCTCTATGCATTTCGAATCATTATACCCTCCTTATTCGAAGCAGATCCTCAAAAGGACCATTTTTTAAACTAGCCTATTGATTGAAATCATCTTGTGAAACTTATGAATCCTAACATCATGATCCTTCTGCAAAAATGGCAAGTGTATGTCGAATTGATAGGGATCAAACACGTCGTGCTTCCTAACTGATAAGTGGATCAATAACATGGAATCTCCACTGAATCCTCATCTAGTCATTATTTGAGCAGAGTACGATAAAGAGAACCGCCCGGTGCACTGAATTGTAAATCAAGTTGCATTCTGATTTGAACTCTCTTCTACACTTCTTCTATCATCTTTGTACCCCTATGTCCATCAAAAAGAAACAAAAATAGCCAAAATAGTGCCAAACCCTAAGTCCGGGGTGACACACCATGTTACAACCCGAACTTTTGGGTTCATTTGGTGAGAAATGTAATTTCTCATATTAAAGATATTTGAACAAATAATGATATAATTTGTTTTGAATAAATGGATTTCGTTTACAATAGCCTTGATGGTTTTGTGGGCTTTATTGGCTATTGGGCCCAATAACAAGGAAGAGACAAAAAGGAACTCCATTATTAATAATAAATGGAGAAAAGAAAAATGTAGAAACCTCTAGAAGGCAAAAGTATATAATCCAAAGGTGGATTTCGTGCCTCTTGGGTTCCTTGGGTTCCAAGGAGTCCAAAGTTGCAAAAAGAAAGCAATAAGAAAAGAAAAGATCAATTAAGTGTTTCTTTATTAAGAAAGAAATTGAAAACAATGATAAAATGTGGAAAATAAGTGGAAAGAGGTCTTTTTGAGTTACCCTTGATGGATTTTCGTATCCCAAGAATTCCTAATGTTAAATGGAATGCCAATGAGGAAAATAAAAAGAAAGATAAAGATAAATCCTCAAAAAGAGATATTTTAATAAGAAATAAACAAGATAATGTGAAATAATGGAAATATATGCATCTAGAAGGATAATAAGTATCCTTAAAAAGGAATTTCGAAATCTTGGAGTTTTTGGGGTCCAAGGAGCCCCAATGGAGAAAAAGAAAGAGGAAACACCAATAATAGAAAATTGAAAGATAATATGATGCATAATGAATGGTTTTTCGTGGCATTGTTAAAAAGGAACTATTTTCTATTAAAAGAAAATAGAAATTTCGTGCCAATGGATTAAAAAGCAAGAACAAAGAGAATAAGAGGGATGATTTTCGAAATCCTAATATCAAAAGAAGAAGGAATATTAAAGAGAGAGAGAGAGAGAGAGAGAGAGAGAGAGAGAGATAGAGACTTGCTTTATAATGAAGTAATCATATTCCTATTGGGAAAGGATCTTGTTTCTTTGTGAGAAAGCATCCTAGAGCATTGCTACACTCCCCTATATAAGGGTAGAGCACTTGGCTGAGTCCAGAGAGATTACATGCAGTCCCCTCTCTTCTTCTTGTTCCTTTCCCTACAAACCCTAACCAAGGAGTTATAGTGGTATCCCTAGAGCACGAAGGGTGGTAGTGTCATCTTGTTAAAGGCAAGAAGCATCCACGGCGATCCAAGGAGGATCGGCTATCCAACCCCGCCCTGGCTTTTGGGTGACCTATGTCCTATGTCTGCAAGAACTACAACAAACCGCAGTAGTAACCGCAGGAAGATCAAGCTCAAGAACAACCATCTTTGGCCACGTTTTGGATGTGCCCCGAGGGCACCAGGGTGTATCGGAGCTGGGGCGTCCATGGATGGCCACCCCTGAGCCCAGAGGAGGGAAGGACAAACCTACGACACGCTATTGGTCAGCGTTGTTAGGTTGTCACGAGATAGATGAAGAGCAGGTGGTCGTTGGACGGATGTACCCCTCCTGAGTATGAAGAGTCGGTCACTTAGACTGGGGCAAAATCATCATTTAATTATGTTTCCAAACCCACTGGGCGACGTTGCATGCAAGGAGCGACGTGGCACGTGCTGATTGGCCCAAAGTAAGTTTAATTTGCAAAATTCATATCTCATTAACGATAGATCGGATGGGTACGCATGATATATGAATTTTGATCAGGAAAACGAGAGGAATGCATTAAAAATATATTTAGAAGCTAATTCCTCCTAAAATTAAAAAACTAGTGGAATTTATCAACATTAATACTTTAATGATTAAGAAACCCTATTTTGAGATAATTAATGTATCTAGTAAGGTTTAATGGATGATTAAATTTGATATTAACTTGTTAATTGCAAAAAGGGCACATTAAGAATAAAAAGGATGAACTTTTCACTTAATTGGTTTAATTAGATTCATGTGCATAAATACACTTTAATGGGCCTTGAAACCCTAATATTGGTAAATGTGACTCTTAATAGCTTTAATTATTTCAAATCGTGAATAAAGCTAAGATTTGATGATTCTAAGCTATTTCGAGTATAAAAGATCCTAACTGTGGATAAATACCCTTAACGTAGTAATTAGGGTTTTCTAATGGATAAAGGTAGAATTAATGACAAATAGAGTTCATATGTAAATTAAATCATAATGAACTATGAATTGATGATAATGAGTATAATGATTCTGTCATGGATTAAAAGGATAAAAATGGTGGCTTTAATGTAAAAGAGGCTTAATGGACTTAATTGATGATTAATTGTGCTGATTATGAAATTAAGGTTATATGTTGTTAAAAGGTAACCTTAATAACTTTCATGAAAGATAGATTAGAAATTAGGGTTTAAAAGAGTAAAATGAAGTAAAAACCCTAATTGCAAAGTAAACCCTAAAAGAGATAGAAATCCTAAAAAGGATTAGAAAACTTAAGTAGAGAGATGGTTTGAATAGATTTTGATAAAAAGGAATTGGATGTGATTTCAGGATTCTTGTACTCGCTTGATTGGATTTCCCTTCTTGGTTGATTCTATCTCAAATCTTCCTGACAGGTATGTGGCTACGCTTATGAATATCTCGAATTAGTTTTCAGAGGTTTTCCGAAGTTTTCCTCGATGACTTGAATTAAACTGTTGGATGAATTTAATTCATGCAAATTATAATGTGGATATGACTATCACTTAAGATATGTGCCTTTTATTGCTCAGATCCTAGTCCCCTCTGTGGTTTAATAGTTTGACCTAGTACATGGCTACCAATGGGGTAGGTCCATCAGGTCATTGGATGACTTTGTACATGGCTACCAATGGGGTAGGTCCATCAAGTCACCTTGAGTTAGGAATTGGGATACCTATGGGTAGTTCCATGCGACTCTTTATCATACCATGAGTTAGGGATTGGGCTACCTATGGGTAGTGTCATGCGACTCAACACTAGATATTGATCTACCTATTAGGTAGGATCATGCGGGGTTTAATGGGGATGTACCATGAGGAAGGTAGCATCTAGGTCCACTGTAGGGACAACACAGAGATAGGGGATAGGTAAGGATTGAGTAGTATTGCTTAAGTTGTAATCTTGGCTGTTAAATGATAATTGGTTGATTACATTGTTATCATAGTTGCATGATTAATGTTTCCCCCACATACCAGCTTTATGCTGACTGACATTTTGTTTGTCGGCATTTTAGGTTTAAGTGAAAAGAACAAATAGTAAAGTGGCATATGTGGATTTAAACAAGGATTAAAGTACAAAGGAGGATTAGTTAGAATAGACTCTAGTTATGGATAGAAGTAGTTACCCTCAGTTTGAGAGAACAAAAAAAGGTATGCAAATTTTTACTTTATTATATCCTTTCAGTTTAGTTGGTAGAATTTGATAATTATTATTGATTATATGTCAACCCTTTGATCCGGAAATGGGGTTAATGACTCTGATCTCTTGGTCTCCCTTAATTAGGGGTTATTGGGAGGTGGGGTCATTACACGCCACTTCCCTCCATATCTTCTTCTTCCATACCCCTCACAAATTAATAGGGGCGTACCACCAAGAAAAGATGCCAAAGTGCACACACATAAAAAATGCAATCTCGAGTCGAATAGAGGAGAGATTCGCACAAAAAAATGCAATCAATGAAATTGCAATCATATAATAAAAATCTCAAGTTGAATAAAGGGGATATTTATTTCTTCCTTCCATACCACCATTCACTCTCTTTTCTACCTAAAGGCACAATGAATGCCTCCTCTTTCCTAAAAAACACCAGTGTCACATCAGGTGCACACTTGTTGTTCTGTGGGTATCTCTGGACTCTTACAAAACTCTTAGAAATTCTTGTTGTTGGAAAAAATGAGGAGGAAGTGATGTTGGAAAACAAACCCAGGAACGAAGATATGGTAAGATGTGTTCAGTGATCTCAGGAAGTTGAGATACTTAGTCATACTAAGTAGAAATGAAACAATCGTGATGTGAAGATGAGGCAATCACACGAGTTGAAAGTATTCATTTGGCGATTGTTTCAGATTTTGTGTTACTCGAGGATGAGCAACATTTAAGTTCGAGGTATTTTGATGAATCCAAATACATCATGATTTTCAGTCACCATTTTGGGCTCAATTCGACTAAATACATTCGATTTCATCTCCTAAAACTTACAATGTGCAATTTTGCCTAATTAGTTGAATTATCGAGTAATTGACTAAATTCCATATTGATTTCATGCAGGTCGGGATTGAGGTTCAACCATCAACTGGAACTCACCTTCACTCAAGATCCTCTCAGCCTCAGTCTAATCAATTGGCAGTGACTAAATGGTTTGATCAAACTGTCTTGACCAAACGGTCTTGATCCATTCGGTTTCACCTCATTTGGTCTTGGGCTTTCTCCCCAACCAGATGATCTACCCTTGCGGTTTACCCTCTCTATTTCCTTAATGGTTTTGAGCCCTTCCCCCCTCCACATGGTCTTAAGATCGTGTGAAACCTCATGGTCTCAAGACCGTATGAGCAGCATTGTACCCATGACCGCAAGGAGCAAAGACAACCACCCAACAACGCGTGTGACCAGTTATTCTTCTTTCCGCTATGACCTGCTACCCTAGACATGCAACCACCTCCATCGACTACCTACTCAACTACAACAATGATCACCTTCGCACTGATTTCCTCCGCAACACCTTTCTCCCTTGCCCATGTCTTCCTCTGCCATCCACGACGCCAAAGATCTCCACCGCAGTGAACCCTTTTCTTCCTCCCTTTCTTCATTCATACCACATACCACCACCTACAAAACCTAACCCTCGACACCCTACACTACCCCCACCTCTCTCATAGTCCTGGTCTTTGACCTCAATATGGTTTTGAGATCGTGTGGTGACACATGATGTTCGAGATCATATAACCTTCACTCACTAGAAAGACTGATTGGAGGCATACCCGAGACCGCGTGGATACTAAAGACTGCTTGGATGGCTACCGCAAGACACCGAGAATGCGAGACCATGCAAGTATTATCGGTCTGCAAGACCGTTAGGTCAATAGGGACGTCGAGACCATTTGGACAAGGCCGTGAAGATCCCAGGACCGGTTGGAGTCAAGATCGTTTGGAGGTCGAAGACTGTTTGGACGAGAGGTATGAGACCATTTGATCGATGATAGGCCATAAACTGTGAAGAACCAGAGGCAACCAAGACCGTTAAGTTTGAAAGAATGTTTTGACGAGAGTCCTCAAACTATTAAGAAAAAGCAAACGGTCTTCCAAACCGTTTAAACTCAAAACTGTGAGGAAGTATTAAGACTCCAAACTGTGAAAATCACAAGGGGGTCCAAATTGAGAAGACCCCATCCAAGCCTATAAATAGGAGCAACAGGGTCCTCATTTGGGGCATCACATCCGGGATACCGCCAGGCTGCTCCTTTGTGAGCTCGACCCCTACTCCCTCCGATCTACAACATCAACTCCACCACTAGGCTGCACCTAGTGTACTTGACCCCTGGGAAAATCCTCCGCCTACGTATCTCCTCTTCCTCCACTCCACCACCAGGATGTGCCTAAGAAGCACTCAACCCCTGGTGGAGGATGATCTCCACAACCAAGCTAAGTAGTAGGCTTGTGCATCTGCCCGTCATCCACTCCATATATGCATCTACAACCTGCTCCTCCTGCTGCGAGCAAGGAGGATGAGATGAGAAGGAAGGTGGAGAGAGAAAGATGGCCCTGTCTGTCTTGGTGTCCTCACTCCTTGTCCAGATCTGCTCTGACACGGCGTAGAAGACCGCATCATCTTCCCCAAGCTGTGACACTCTTCTACATCATGCTCATCGTAGAATCTTCCCTCTCTCTTGTTCTTCTTATTTCTCACATCATGAGCGAGTAGTTCCTTTTCACTAGGGTGTAGGGACTAGCCCCACTTCCCATGCTTTCATGACTTTTCATTTTAACATTCCAAGGAAATGTATATAACTTTTCATTTCATTGTTAATCATCGATGATTGCTTGTAGCTTGATGACCTGCTTTCCTTTATCTTATTCTTTCCTATGTTGTGAGAACTTCAATATGTAGGATAGGATATCGATTAACGAGGTTGACTCCCTGACTTGAAATAGAAAGGGATTCCTTGAGGTTGTCAGTGAATGATCCGTGAGGGGATGAGCCACCTAGCCCACGGTGATGCTTTTGTGTGCCTAACACCTGTATAGGGGGGGTGCTGCTTCAGTTGGATATATGTATCTTTGGAACCGTAAGTGCATGATCCAGATGGTGACGAGACATCTGATGCCTAAGGTGATGCTTACGTGAACCTAAACATCCCTCAGGGATGGTTCGTAGCAGTTCTATTTGGATAGTTAGATTTTGCCTGGATGTTTGTGATTGGATGTGTTTGCATGAGTTGTGGTGGTGAAATCCGAGACCACCTTAGTGATTACCCATCATTAATATATATTCAACTTTAATTATGTTCTTTACTTTCTTGCAATTAGTTTAATTAAACTCAAATCAACCTTTGTTCTAAATATTAGCCTTACTTGAACTAGACTAGACTAGAAACAATTCTTAAAAATGTTGTACCTTGGGATTCGATCCTTAACTATACTGCGATAAGACCCATCCGCTTGCGGGTGGTATTATTGCACAAGGTTTTGGTAAAAACTCTGGGATTTCAACTCTGAGTGAATTTGTTAGTGCGATAATAAGCCACATCAAAAATGGATCTCAACTGAAAGTCTTTCCTTAAATAGGGGACACGAAAGGTGAGGTCATTACATTTGGTATCAGACCGCCAAATTCTCCAAATAATATTTAATAGTTTATAATTTTAAGTATATATATATATATAAGTAAATTATTAGGGTATTTTCCAAGACAAAGGTGTTTATAAAGGATCATGACCCGGGAACTAGAAATTTGTTCCTCCACACTGCTAGACGGCTTATGAGGACTCTCGAGCCTCCGTGAGTCCTTCTTGGCAAAAGTTGAAAGATTTTATTGAAGAAAATACCTTTAGGTTTTCTCATCTCTAGTTTCATTCACTTGTAAGTATCTTGCTTAATAAACCTTTAAAGGAACTTCCCTCTTTGCCTCAAGTTAGGGTTTTTGAGAAGAAGTAGGCTTAAGGAATCCTGTGCCGATTAATGAACATGTAATGTAGAAATAATTATAAACTAAAGTAAAATGTTTTTATGGGTTTTTCCTTTCTAGGGAAAACCCTAGATGGGACTAGGGTTGGTTGAGGAAAACCCTAAATGGGCCAAGGGAATCAGAAAACCCTCAGATGTAGGAAGTAGTTTGTGTATTCCTTAACCTGAACCCAAAGCCCTAATCTTGGGAAATGGTAGTGTATCTATATGAACCCTAATTAGGGTGAAAAGGTATAATAAAAAAACAAATGAGTTTAGGTGACCCAGTCTTCCATGCATGTGCGTGGAAAAATCCATGCATGATGCATGTGACGGTTTTAAGAAATATAAGCAACCTATGGTTACATGAAAGATGAAAGTTCAACTTTTAGGGTTGGTGTATCAACTTGGGGTCAATCAACCTAAGAGTGGGAAAAGGACATATGAGGGAGGAAAAACTCTCATGATGTCAGTTGAATTTGTGGTTAGAGAGCCTAACCTACTCATGTGAGACAAGAAGAAACCCTAGGTTAAGACCTTCTCTAGAAGAGTAAGTTGTCCAATCACTTTAAGGATTGGGGTAACCTTGAATATCACGTAAAGTGTGAAGGATTGAGAATACAAAACACAAAATCACATACGTTCTTTGAACCCATGTGTGCCATGTTTGAGGGATATAAGGAAAGTCACTAAGGAAGTGGATGAAAGTATGTAACCAAGCCAGGATGGGAATGCCACTAATCGACCAAGCCTGGATAGGATGCCCAATATATAAAGGGAAGTCATTGTAATGACTGGTGATCAAGCCAGGATGGAAAGATCACTAGTAGGTCAATATGGTAATGGAAGTCCAGTATAAGAGGACCTCATTACAACAGTTGGTGATAAAGCCAGGATAGGAAGGTAACCAATATGACAAGTTGGGATACGAAGGCCAATAAAATAGGAAGTCTGCAATCATTGTTGATCAAGTCGAGATAGGAAGGTCACTAACATGCCAAGCTGAGATAGGAAGATCGGTATGAGAGTAAGTCATTGCAATGACTAGTGACCAAGTTGGGAAGAGAATGTCACCAGTAGGTTAAGATGGGAAAGGAAGACCTCTATGAAAGACCAAGCCTAAGAGGGATGGTCTCCATGAGCCCAATGACTAGACATTAAGTGAAATAATGTGTACCCCAAGAGCGATGAAGGAAATTTGGGTTAAATAATTACATAAGAAATTAATGTGCCAACATTGTGATATCTTAGTGAACCCTTTGTGTGGTAGATCTCCAAGTCAATTATTAGGTCAAGTAGGGAGGATTAAAGGTACATAAGACTGATGAGATTAGGAGGTGATTGTGCCCTAAATGCATAAGACCATAGGGTTAGGAGGTAGCCAATCATGTTTACTCGAGTCCCATGGGATAGGATATTGGCCCCCTTTATGAGTTCATGAGTCCTAAGGAGGAAATGTGAGGGTCACTCCCTAAGTGAAATAGACCCAAAAGGCCAGGAGGGAATAACTTCAAAATTACTTGTACCCCTATAGACCTTGAGGAAATGACTAAGGCTATTGAGACATGAAGTGTAAATATAAAAGATACATGAAGTCATGTAATAATGAACTTTTAAGGGAGTTGTGCACACTCTCAAGAGTGAGAAAGGAACTTGACTTTGGAGTCATTCATGGTGGTGATCCAATCTAAAATTGTATGTTAAAATTAATTCATGGTTTGGATTCATTCTTAAGGTTGATCCAACCTAAAATGTGAAATTTTTAGATAATTTGTGGTTACAATATCTTTGATCTAAGAATGGGATGAACTTAGTATTTGGGTTGCAGTCAAATGCTTATTTCATATTATTATGAGTGAGAGAGATTGAGTAGGCACATGTTATGCTTAACTTGATGTATAAGTGTGAAAACCCTAAGTTGAGTTTTAATGGTGTGATCTAGGGTTTGAGGTATTAGATCACCCTTTTGAGGAAATAAATGGGTAACGAGTTGAAAACCTAGGTGAAACAATAGTCACCAAGTGAAATGGGAATAAAAAGTGAAAATGTAATCATCAGAAGGTGATATCATGTCAATTTTAAGGATTTGGATATACCTTGAATTGAATTCATGTACCAATCTTATTAATAACGTGAGGCATTTGTATATCAACAAAAGATGTTAAAGATATCCAACAAGGGTTGTAACTCTAAGATGAGCTATCATTCTTCTTAACCTTATTAGGTTTGAATTTTGGGGGAAAAGTTCCTTGTAAATAGCGATGAATGTTATATCCTCAAATTTAGTAAATTTGAAATATGTCAGACTTGGTTGGATAAACAAATTCTTGAATTATTATCAACTAAATAATAAAATCATCTTTATGGCATGGGTGCATCCCATGGCCCATATAAAGGCCCATGAGACTATTTACATCACAAATAGATATTTGGAGCACAAGATAAATAAATAAGATATTTTGTGCATAAATAAATAGAAATGACTTTATGAACTACTGAATAATAGAACTACAAGATAATATGCAACTTTTCAAAAGGAAAATAAGATCTGTGATGTTTTAGGTAATTAAAAGAGTATTATCTAGTCAGTTTGGCACACATGTTTTGAGACAACAATTAGTATTAGTTTGATTTAACTTTTTCCATACTTGAAAATAATAATGACAATTTTAGAACTGTAGAAATTGGGAGAAAATGTATATTCTATGAGATAATGATATTGTTTTAATGAAAGCTTTAAAAGAGAAAGTTGTATGTACAAAATACATCCCAATAAAAATTAGTATAATTAGGTAGGGTACTAGTGAATTGATTTGAGGAATGTATCAAAGAGAGAGAAAAATAATAATCTAGAATTCAATGATAAGGTGGATCCTAAATAGATCTAATGTGCAAAATATAATTATGAATATTTCCTTAAAGGCATTCAATTGCCAAATCAAAGTTTTAATAAGAATATGGTAGTGCCTTCTTGTGACCTTTGGATTTGTAGGAATAAAAAGACATTTATGTGAAGGAGTGTAGAAGGAATATTCCTTCGTAGTATCATGCTTGATTTCTGTAACATTATTTGGTGTTAAGTCAGTGAATAAAAGAGATGTCTTTATGTTAATTATAGAAAGGTAGTAATATGTGTTTATACAATGTCATATGTACCTTGCCTTTTGACATCTTCCTTCTACATACAACATAAAGGATAAAGAAAATGAAAAGGATGTATATTTTTTATGGTTAATTGTGACTATAACACTTTCCATCCAAACAAACTGTGATATGTGTGTATGAAAGGGAAACTCAACCTTAATAATGTGATTATCCCCATGCCTTGTGACCATAAAGGAAGCAAAACCCTGGCTTGTTTCAATCTCTCTTTCTATTCACCAACCTTCGCGTAACCCTAAACTTAATCTAGCTTCTATAAAATAAAGCATAGGTGTTGGTATGTATGCCCAGAGAGCCAATCATATGATGATTGTTAGGGATTATCTTGTAAACAATTTGATTAATAGAAAACGCCATCTTCTAATTTATTATGTTTTATTTAGTTATGAGATAATGATGAAACATAATAAATGTCTACAGAATGATTTCACTCAATGGCATATTTACTCAGATTGAGGACCTGAATAATGAGATCATACAGACGTTAAGAGTATATACATTCTTGTTATTTCCCTAGTCAGATGTTATTTTACAAGGTAGATAAACGTCAATAGCGCATAAGACTAGAGTGTGTGTTGGTTGATGACAAATTCTCATGATTCATGATATAAGATATCGAACCAAACACATAGATGCTTGTTGGAGAACATTGTATCAGACATACCCACCTTGAGAGTGATACATAACTATGGTTATTAGTCAAAATCATCTCTCATAGTGATGGTGGTGATTGTGGTTATTAGAGAAGACATCACTACAGTCGTCACATGTTGTTTGATGTACTTAGACATTGTACATTGTAACCTTGAATAAGGGTTACGATAAAGGTGGTGCTCATGTGCATAATGGCACATGGGAATGACTTTGAGTGATGTAGATTGGATTTGTCCTTCCTATAGGAGTTAGATATCGAGGACACTTGATATGTAAGATAGAGATAAGCATGCATTTGCACATGTGAATCAATATATGATATTCAGTTCCCACATATATCAAACACTCTACTCTAGTTTAAGGAACATGGATTGAAAATTGAGAGGATGACGATTCCATACCTCATGCTCAATTTAGATATTAGTGACAAAGGAACTATATGATAATTATAACACCAATCAAAATTTGTAGGTTGAAGTTGTTCTCAAATTTTCTTATTACTTGGGTAGAAATAATGTCTTTCAAGATACCAATCATTGCTTTTGATGTCATAAACTAGATATGAACACTCACTGCCAACGGAACTTGGAACCTATAGGGTAACACACATTGGACACACTAGGAATAGGATTTTATTCATGAATGTGGTTTAAAATGGATTACTAAGATGTTAGGTATTCAATTTAGAAAACAATGGTTAAATGTTGGCTGACTAGACTATGAACCAATCCGTACAAATGTTGAAGCGATTGATTCAAAGTGTCCTGTCAATTCAACGGACATTATCAATCTGGTCCATGAGAGTAATGGTTCAGGAAGTGAAACGATCGACTCAGGTCTATGAACTAGTTGTTTTAGGTTGTGACCCAACCATATGGTTGATTAATTCAATTGGATCAAGGATTAGTGTTGATGTAATGTTATGCATTATTTGAATATTTATTTGCAATACAGTTGTGATTAGAAAACATAGTGAAATGATCGGTTCAAGGGTTGAACCGAGCGACTCACATGCTAACCGATCAATTAATCTTTGAACTGACCATTTTGTTTTTGCATATTAAGAAAATTTTTGAAGTTTCATCGTCTTCGAGTCCCACACAGACTAGAACTCCTGACCCTAACCCTCTTATAAATAGAGAGGTATTTGAGGGTTTCTAGAGACACATCAATTATCTCTAATAATGATTGTCTTCTCAAGTTGTGGTGACCAAGAGAACCTGAGAAAGTCTTACATATAAAATGGGGGAATATCAAGGGAGAGACGATTATGGGAGAGAATGTTGGTTCCAACACACTGAATGAAAGGGACAACTATTTCTTACTCTTTCTTCTAGAATGACATGAGTCCTCAGTGGTCCGTGTGGATTACTATACACATAAGGAGGTCATTTCCTACCATTAGGAGGATGAGGTCTACATCAGTTCATGGTGATTGACTAGGAAGTCATTGTTGATGTTGTCCATGTGCAAATTTAAGAAAGGCATGCAGTGTTGCAAGGGGATCGTCATGGGACTTGCTCCAAAACCAGGCATATCCTTACAAAGCATCCTTCCCATTACATAGTTGTTGATGCGATCAACTGTTTGAAGGGGAATATAGTCATTAAACTTTTGTTTCAGTTGTTGTATCTAATGCCATATCTCCCAATAGTGGTATCAGAGCCATGTCAATTTACTATGCTTTGGAGTTTAGTCGATATGAGGGGATTTTAGTTTCAATATTTTATTTATTGCAGACAATGTGAATATTTGAAATAATTAATTTTCATATCCGATTAAATACCACATACGATCCCAACTAATATATATATATACATATATATGATATGATTTATATGAAATTCACACACATCACCCTAAAAGTAGGTTTTGATTATGGATGAGTGGAATGTTTATGGCCAATAACTTTAGTCGTATGTGCTTAGTTGGTTGTGGTTGTTTAGACATTTTTACATCTCGGTTTGTATACCAAGCCTCTATTTTCTTTTCCATTTGTAAAACTATTATTCTCTCCTTCCTATGGTCTCATCGAATATAACTCGAGATTTCAATGTTATCATGTAATATGTTAAATAGAATTAGGATAGTTTTAATTCTTTTTATGTTGAAGAAGACGTTCAACACCAGATGAACCGTCCATTTCAGAAAACGAGTCGATCAGTCAGAGGACCAAGGACAATAAATGAAAGGATGAGATGAACCAATCCACTAGTGGCCCAACTGAGCAACTGTATGCTTCCAGACATCATTTGGGCCAGAGGGTAGATGATCAATTTGACAGACCAACCAACCAACTAGGAGGCAATACAATCCATTCAAGAGTTCATTTGATGAATCTTGAATGGTTCAAACACAGACCTTTAAGAACAAAAGGTTGTTGCATGTGATGTAGACATTAGGTGGTAGTAATTCCTTTAGGTTCTAAGGAATTACAATAGTATGGTCATAACCATCACTGATTTTTTTAATTGCATGTTTTTGTTTGTGGAATATATCATGTATATGATACATACTATAGTATGTGGGGATTGCATATGTTATATATTAATAAATATAAAATCCCACAATCCAACATATCATGTCATATATGCTTTCCATAAGCAACACACATGAAAATATTTATCGACTAAGTGTGAGCATGCCAAGCGTGGTTCACTGTCCATTTTTTGGAAGTGTGATGGTAGTTATGTGCGTCTTCAAAGAAAGGTGCATTATTATCGTGTTGGCTTTTGGATCAGACTTAACTATGTGATATTAATGAGATTAAGTACTTAGAAACATACATATGACTATGGAATAGAGTTGCACATACCATCTATCTAACAATTGAATAAGATGCCATTGCAAAATGTTGCCTACCTTAATGATTTATTATGGACGCTGGAGTTCGTCAGGTAATAACTCAATTGTTTTGGGTCTTGGCTCACTAGAAGGTTGTACATTGCAATCTTCCAAATTGATATGTGTGGGCTATCAGTTATAACAAAACAATGGGAGAAATAATTATTTGAAGACCTAATTAACATCTTCAAAATTTAATTTTCAATCAAACTACATAAAAAAATGTTTTGACAAATTGCAAATTTCTCTTGTTGAATCAAATGGAGATAAAAAACACTTTTTGTTTGTGAAGGACAATTTAAATGGGAATACTTTCAACCATCATTTTAGGATGTTGAGAACTATTCTCACGTAGGTGCACAAGCAATATGTGGCAGAGACACCAGAGCTAGATGGACCTGCTCCCACTGCACCTAAGGCTGGAAGGAATGCTTACAAGAAGCACAATGAAGATGTTGTTGATGTGAAATGTCTAATGTTTTGATCAATGAGCTTTGAGTTGTAGAGACATCATGAGAACATGGATGTTATTGAGATGGTAACACATCTTAAAATCATGTACCAAGATTAGAAAAGATAGGAGATATATGATGTCTCCAAGGTGTTATTCAAATGTAACATTGGAGAAGGAGATCCAGTAGGTCCTCATGTGCTCAATCTTATTGGGTATTTAGAGAACCTTGCTAGACTGGAATTTCCGTTTAGTTAAGAGTTGACCACTAATGTGATTCTGCACTCACCACCAAAGTCATACAGTTAGTTTGTCATGAACTACAACATGAATGACTTTAACAAATCATTGACAGAGTTACTTCACATTTTGAGAACAGTTGGGGCACAAATGAAGAAAGACAAGACCAATTTTGTGATAATGATCATCACATCAAAAGGGAATTCCAATGCCAAAGGCAAAGTTAAGAAGAGTTTTAAAGCCAGCTATAAACTCAAGTATTTAGTGCTCAAGGCAAAGAGAGGGGTGAATAAGGGAGGCAATTGTCACCACTATCACCACCTAACACTTGAAGAGGAATTGCCATTTCTATCTGCAGGAACTAAAGAAGGAGGGGATAGAGATATCCACTTCAGGTCTATACATTAAGAGATAAATTTGACTACTTCATCATCTTGGATACTAGATATCGGATGTAGATCTCACATATGAAGAAGTAAGCCTTTACAAAAGGGCAAGGTAAAATTGTGCATCACAATAGAGAAAGAGTTTCTTCCACTAAAGTTAGAAGCTATAATTTATCATAGCCAACAAGGATTGCAGTGGATTTAATGAATTTCTATTTCATATATGCCAATAATAGAAACATTTTACTTTCTACATCTTGTATGGACAAGGATCAATACAAAAATCATATAAAGAATAGTCAATGTTTTATTTCAAAAGATGATATCTTTTATAGTAATGCCCCAAATGTCGTACGATCTTTGTTTGTTGGATCAAAAGATAAATGTTTACAACGTAAATATCAAAAGATTAAAAATTGATAACTCAATAATGAATACCTATAGCATTGTCATCTAGAGAAAATAAATGAGAAATGCATTTCTAGAATCCATAATGATGGTTCTCTAGACTCTTTTGATTATTGAGCCATTAGAGAGATGTAAGTCTTATGGACAACATGACAAAAGCATCCCTCACTAGATGTAGTGGGAAAGTGAGTATTCTATTAGAACTTGTACATACGGATGTCTGTAGACATTTTAGAATAAATGCTAGAGGTAGTTACTAGTGCCTCATTATATATACTAATAATCTTAGTAGATGTAGTAATTTGTATTTCATGAAATATAAATATGAATCTCTTGAAATGTTCAAGAATATCATGAATGAAGTATGTAACCACCTTGGCAAAAGTATTAACACACTTCGATATGATCAATGTTGAAAAATTTTAAACCAAAAGTTTATGGACCTTTTAGAGAGACCGTGATAGTGTATCACAAGTGAACTCTACCTAAAACATTATAATGTAGCAGAAAGAAGGAATTACAACTTGATGAGTCATGGTGTGATTATCAATAAATCTAGTTAATCTTCCAAATTCTTTTTAGGCACATGCTTTACACTAGAATAATGTACTATCTAGAATTGTTTAAAAGACAATTTATTGAAAATATGTCATGAGAATTGTCCTGGTATGTCCTTTACAAAGATTAATATTGAAACTTATACAAGAAAATACTTTCTTAAAAAAGATTTGTCCACAAATCACAAAATGTTAGTTTGTTGAATATTACCTTTTATTCCCATCTGAAAAAAGATTTGTTTGTTACCGGGATGGCTGAACTCCTAATAAGGAATTGATTTCGAAGGAATAAGTGGGAGAATAGTAGAACATGAAAAGTTTAAAATCAACAAGAAATATTGAACCTAAAGAGGTACATTGGGAACAAGGAGAATCACAAATTGTTTTGGAATCTCAAGTTCCATATGTAACCTAAAATCTCTAGCATAACACGCCTTGAGCTTGAAATATTATGATATCTTATAAATTAGAAAGGTGGTGAGTTGGTCATAATATGATAAGCCAACAATCTATTAGAAGATAATGAGGCACCAAAATCTTAAATGGCTTGAGGTCATGAGATCAAAGATGGACTCCATGTACACCAACAAGGTATGACCTTGATGGATCCACCTGAAGGGGTAAAACCCATAGGGTGCAATTACGTCTTCAAGGAAAGGCCCAACATGGATGTTGGTGCAAATAAGATGTAAAGGTTTTCAGACAAGTTCAAGGTGTTGAATATGACGAAATGCTTTCACTTGTTTCCATCCATCCGGATCATGCTTACTATTATAGCTTATTACGAGTGTAAGATTTGGCATATGGATGTTGAGACCACATTTCTTAATAGGAATATTGTACAATATGTGTACATGGCACAACCTGAATGTTTTATAAGAATCCATATAATGCATATAATGTCTACAAGATGAAGCAAGCATCTCAGAGCTAGAATCCATGATTTACAAGATAGTCAAAGAGTTTGACTTTAGTCAAAATGAAGATGAAATATGTGATTACAAAAGATTTTGTGGGAGCATATTTATATTCTACACAGTAATGAGTAATAACATCCTTATACAATAAGTATTTAAACCTGGCAAGGAAAGTACCTTCAATCTGAAGGGTTTAGGGGAAGCATCATATATGATAGGAGTTGAGATCTATAGAGATAGTTATAGAAAGCTTCTTTACCTAAGCAAGAGCACATATATTAGCAAGATGTTGAAGGGGTTTAACATGAAGGACTTAGTGAAACATAATATGGCCATATTCATGGGATTAGCCCCTCAAGATCCCCATGTTCCAATTCTTGTAAAGAATCATAAAAATAAGTAAGATGTCATATTCATTTGTAATTGGTCTATCATGTATGAAATAAAATGTACTCATCCCATTATCTTGTACATATTGGACATGTCGAGATGATATCAGTCAAATTTCAACGAAGTTCATTGGAATTCCATAAAGAACATCCATATGTACTTGAGAAGCACTAAGGATCAGTTCCTAGATTGTGGCAATAAGGAATAGTTGGGTGTAAAGGGTTACACTGATGCATGTATCTAGAATGATAAAGAAAATTAACGAGCACAATCTAAAATTTTCAGTTGACCTTAAAATAAGAACTATAACCTAGAAAAGTTATGGGCAAGAGATAGTTATTTAATTCTACAATATAAGTTAAGTATCTTGATGTTATGAACACACAAAGCATAGTGTATGGATCAAGAAGTTCATGTAGATGAAGTTATGGTATGTGCCAACCTTTAATGTCATAGTTGAAATACTATGAAAACAATGGAGCTATTGGTCAGGAAAGGGATATCAGATAGCATAATATGAAGATTATATCTCATATGAGAGGTTGTACAATGAAGAGATGTGACACATGCAATACAATGTGTAAAAACAAATGTTGTTAACCCGTTGGATAAGTACTTGCACATCAGAAAGATGGTGGACATGTTAAGGGATCACTCAGAATAAGATTTGTGGGTGAGTGTCTCTAACTACAACTGAGAGTCTATTTGTATGTATGCCTAGAGAGCCAATCATATGAGGATTCTAATGGCATATCTTGTAAATAATTTGATTTATAGAAAAGGCAATCTTATGATTTGTTCTATTTTATTCAGTTATGAGATAATGATGAAACATAATAAATATCTAAACAATGATAAATCAATGACTTATGTCTTTGGGTTGAGGACTTGAGCAATGAGATCATATAAATGTTAAGAGTATATACATTCTTGTTATGTCCCTAGTCAGATGTTATTGTGAAAGGACAATAATCAACAATAACACTTAAGACTAGAGTATGTGTTGGTTGACGATAGAATCTCACTAGTCTTGATATATAATATCAAACCAATCACATAAATACTTTTTGGAGAATAAGTATCAGACAAACCCACCTTGAGAGTGATGCATGTAAACCATGACTGCTAGTAAAAATCATCACTCACAGTAATGGTGGTGATTGTAGTTTGTAGACCTAAAATCACTACACTCATAACATGTGGTTTGATGTACTTAGACATCATCCACCGTGACCTGGAATAAGGGTTGCCATAAAGGTGGTTCTCGGGTGCATCATGACACATGGGTATTACTGTGAGTCATGTAGATGGGATTTGTCCCTCTTACATGTGTTTGATATCCAGGCCACTTGATAAGAGAAACTGAGAAAAGAATGTGCTTTCACATCTAAATCAATATATGATGTTGCATTCACACATATCTCAAACACTCTGCTCTAGTTCAAGAAACAAGGATTCAGTGTTGAGAGGATTACAATTCCATGTGTCGAGTTCAATCTAGATATCAATGACAAAGGAACCATATGATCATTGCAACACCAATCACAAATTTTAGGTTGAAGTTGTCCTACAACTTTTTGATTACTTAGACACAAACATGTCTTTGTAGATACCAATCATTTCTTGTGATGTCATAAGCTAGTTATGGACACCCACTGACAATGTAACTTGGAACCTATAGGGGCACACACATAGGATACACTTGGAATAGGAGTTTATTCATGAATGTGGTTTGAACATGATTAATAATGAGATACATATTCCATTTAAACAATAATGGTTACACGTGGATTGATTGGACTGTGAACTAATTGGTTATAGTGTTTAACTCGTTGTTTCAAAGTGTAAGGTGAGTTGAACTGACTTTGACAATCTGGTCTATGAGACGACCGATTTAGAAAGTAACCAGATCAGCTTAGGTCCATGAACTGACCGATTTAGAATGTGAATTGATCTTTTGGTTGATCAGTTCGAATGGATCAAGCATTAGTACCGATGTCATATTATTCTTTAATCGAATGTTAATTTCCAATACAATTGTAGTTGGGAAACATAGTAAAATGATTGGTTCAAGGGTTCAACTGATCTTTGCACATGTCGACTGATCTGTTCACCTTTGAACCGACCGTTTGTCACTCGTATATTGCAAAAATATATAAAATACTATTCCCTTCAACTTCCACATAGACTAGTACTCCTAACCCTGATCCTCCTATAAATAGAGGGGTATTTGAGGCTTTCTAGAGACACATCAATTAGCTTTGACAAGTGTTGTCTTCCATGGTAGTAGTAACCGAGAGAACCTGAGTAAGTCATAACCATAAATGGGAGGGATAGCAAGGAAGATACAATTGTGGGAGAGAAAGTTGGTACTAGCAAATTGACTAGATGGGACAATTCCCTATTCATTATTCTAGAATGAATAGAAGTTTGTCGTGGTCTGCGTGGACTACTATGGAGGCGAGGAGTCTATTTCTTGCTGCTAGGAGGATGGGGTCAACTTCTATCTATGGTAATCCACCAGGAAGTCGATGTTGATGTTGTATAGGTGTAAATTGAAGAAAGGCACAATCTAATGCAAGGGGATTGTCACTAGACTTGCTCTAGGACCAGGTATAACCTTGCAAACCATACTTCCCATTACATAGTTGTTGACGTGATCAATTATTCAAAGGGGAATATTGCAGTTGAATTTTTTTCTATTGCCTTATCTGATGCCATATTTCACAACAATAGGAGCCTCACCCTTTCAGGAAGGAGTTGGTCCCTAGACTTTGTAGACCATTGAACCCTTGGAGGTGATCCCTATCACCCACCATCATCATGGGGTACATGCAAGAGTTCTACCAACAGTGCTCATAGAGTGACACCCAGTGCCTCATTGGAATGAGGGTCAATATATGTGGGAGCATGCCAGTACTAACATGTTGTAAAATGCACAAGTTGCATTGGAAAGCCTCAAATCCTCTCCCATAGTCATCGCATACTAGTGTACAAGCATAAATGTTGCTTCTTGGTTTCTGCATAGAGAGTAGGTGGCATTGAGGATCGTTTTGGCGGTGAAACCTACTAGAGGCTAGACATTAACCGAGACCTATCACTAGAGAAGTGGTGACCTATGTAAGGAAGGGGAGGGGATAAGGCTGGTCACCAACATCCTATACCACTGAAGGATCAACATCGATCGTTGACACTACAGTACAACCATGAAGCCATGCGTCTTGTGGGAACTATTGCACGAGGAAACGAGTAGGGATAGTGAAGGAGCCAAATTGATTCTGGACTGGTCAACATAAGTCCTGATCAGAATGTGGGACAGACCCCACTTATCCACTTAAGCAATGCATTTGAGTCATGTGGCCCAAAATAATCTACCACATCACCCATGCTCAAGGTATTTTACCTATAATAAAACATATTTTCTAAAAATCATAGAAATCATTAGGGTTATCTAAATATTAGAATATTACATATCAAATTAATTGATAAAATGTTTAAAATCTAATTATGTTATTTTAAATGACTAATTATACTACTTATTCTCAAATTAGTGATAATATGTGTTAATGTGGTGATTAAGATATATAACCCTAGTTTTTTAAGAATATGTCTATAATCATTTTTAATATGATTCCTTAAGATATAAACTAATAATGTTGAATATAATGGTGACTTAACATGGTTATGATCATAATGGTGATAATTAGAGTTGCTAATGTCAATAACCATGCATTTGACAAGTAGAGTTAAAGATCCTAACTTGCCATGTTGTTATTAAACATAACATGTTCTAGGTATTGAATATTATGGATCCAATGATTAGGGTTCTCACCTAATTTTGATATGCTATGGAAATAGGGTTTGAACCCTTATTTGATATCCTAAACTTGAGACAACTCTAAACTTAGGTTAGGACCAAGTAGGGATTAGTCTAATTAATGAGAAGATGGCACTTTAGGATTTACATACATCTAGATTAAATGTTTAATTTCTTGGATTGTTGATTGGATTGACTATATATACTTGAAGTATAATAACATGAGCTGCATGACTCACCATTGAGGTATGTGGTTACAATTTTGACTGCCCTAAATATAGTTTTCTGGTAATTTTAGAGGTTTTCTCAAATATTGATTGAATAAAATGTTGAGTTTTTATTTACATTGTGTTCAATTATAATTCCACTACGAGTATTAGATAAATTTAGGTATCATATTTGAACCCTATACTGATGCGTATCAAGGGGATAAACACATGGGCACTGGTAGGGACAGTGATCACACCCAAGATAATATATCAAGGGCCTAAAATATGTCAAGAAAATATCAATTATTATTTGCAATATTTGATGTTTTATATGTGATTATCTTAGTTGCACACATTGGGGTTGCACCCCACATACACAACATAGAAATATGCTAATTGTGTTTTGTTTGTTAGAATTTTAGGCATATGATACCCATGATAAAGGACATGAAGAATAAGATAAAATAGATAAGTACTTCTTCTCATATGTACAGTTTCAATGATAGATTTTCACATAACTCCATAGAGGAGAATCATGTAAATAATATTTGAAAATTAATAGAAATTATTTTTTGTTATTTATAATTTGGTAAATGTAGATAATTGAGAATATAGGTAATGACTCTCAACTTGAAGGTAATTTCTTAACTAAGGGATGCCAAATGTGAGGTCGTTACAAAGTACTTGGTCTGTCTGAAGGACATGTTGACAAAATTTGTTTTCTCCCATTCACAACAGTCTAAAGTTCCATAATAGGTTTTGAATCATATTTTTTTCAAAGAAATTTTTTTCCAAGGAGGAAGTCTGGTTGAAAATTGTATGGAACTTCTCATGGTGTAGGTACTCTTCAAGTGCGGTTGCACATAATATTGTGAATGGAAGTTGATGAACCTTGCCTTTCTTTCTAAAATTCCCCAAAAATGCTCCATCATATGTGTTTTCCCTCTATTTCTATACAAGATGTCTGTCTCGGGTAGATTGTGTTCCAGAATGTTTTCAAGGACATGGACGTACATACACAAAATCCTAGATAAATATTTCATGTCCATTCCATCCATTTTGCAAGGGAGGGGGAGAGGTGTGGGGTCTTGTGGCATATCTACCTAGACTGAGGGATGATGTACTCTAGCTGGTGTGTCCATGAAGAAAGAGCTATGTCCATGTTCATCTTCATATGAAATGCCTTCTGTACCAATAGTCCTCAGAGTTTGAGTTGTTGGTTCAATTTCTACAAGTTCTACTACATAGGCCTTGGATGTACCAGATAGCATAGATTGTTATTGCGGCTCCTAACACATCCACTTTTTTAGGGATCTTCCCATTATTTATAGCATTGTCGATATGTGAATACACATTTTTATCAGTGAATTATGGATACTGGTCACAATATCCATATGTATGAACATAGCTTTGGATGCATGTTGAAACACCTCTTTCGAGGCCATATCTATATCATCATCATTTAGCTCATTAACATTTTGTGTGGTGGTTGTGACATCCGTTGTCATTGTGTTTTTAGTTGTTTCTTTAGAAGGCAACATCATGTCATGATGAGGAGGATCCTCCTCCACATATCGGAAATCGGTACCCTCTTCCTGTTGTAACTTTTGTATGGGCACATCATCCACTGGAAGTGAGTTTAAATCTAGATATGTGGCTAGGGTGTTGTGTTTTCCTTTTGTTTCTTCTCGACCACACAAGGGAGATTCACAACTATCTCTTCAGAATTGAGGTTGCTTGCTCTGCTGCCTCCTAACATGGTGGCTTGGACGGACTTAAAGAATACATTGATGTCGACACGATAGCTATGTGTTTCAATCTTTTCCTGACATAATTATGCAATCGTCCCTCCATCACTTTCATGAAATCCTCATACTCCTGGTGTATTTTGTCCCTCTCCCTTCATATTTCATGTGCATCAACTATCATTGTGACTATCATCTCCATCATATGTTGTTGATATGCCATTACATCTTGCATAAATTCTGGAATTGCAACAGTTATCTCATCCAAGCATTCCACCTATAGAGTGAGTTACTATAGGTTAGATGAAATAAATGAACAATTGGAGGGAGAGTCTTGGATTTGCTCACACATCACATCAAATTGATATCCTAGCTCCTCTCCATGACTTTGTGGTCATTGTCTTTCATGAAACAATATAGAAGATGTTCTAGTTTCTACATCTAGTATATATTGTGTAGGATCCTTGTCATCTTGGGTGGAGGTAGGAAGGCTATTATGCCTCCATAGTTAGATTCGTATCTACGGCACTTGGCGTGGTCATTTCAAGTTGATCTAGAATCACTGTATCGACTGATTTTTTTTTTCACACCTCCCATGATATGCTTTCCTGAGATTCCTCAGGAGGGTTACCCTGATCCTCAACTAGGGTTTTTGGTTGATCTTCTCTAATAGGAGGTCAGATGGAAAAAATTAAAATTCTTCATCCCCGACACTATTATTGCCTTTAGTTGCATCTGGGGCTATGCTCTTGTGTTGATATGTGATTTGTATTGTTTCCTCTACTTGAACTTCTTGTATTGACAGTTGCCTCGGTATCTATTATGTTATTTCTTATTCAATTGTTTGAGAAGCAACCAGAGTCATTGTGAGTTGTAGCTTCCTCAACACTAGCTTGTGGACCCTAAAGGTAGCAATTGGAGTCTTAGTTGGTGACACGCTAAAATCGTGTGTATAAACATAAGTGCATGCGTCGAGTAATATAGGCCTATGTGAGGCCCAAGTCAAACTCAGGGAGACGTAGTCTCAGTGACTACTACTAACTACGGTGTGATCAGTTAAGCCGATTAAAAAGGTTGAGTTTGAGTTTAAACAAAACAAAAGAAAATCAAACAAAAATAAAGGATGATTGTTTCAAATGAGATGGATTCCTTAGGATTACCAATTTCACCATGGGGTCTCATTATATCTTATTTCTACCAAATTATTATAAATTTTACTCCTACACTGGACAAAAATCCTGTAGTCGGAATGGCCCACTTCCACGGTGTAATCCACTACCTAGACCTAAGTCAATTCCACGTTTGTAGTAATTTATATCTTAGTCTAGGTGCATTATCAAAGATTGGGTTTTTTCTACTAATCGTATGTTACCTTTCCCAAGGAACACGTAGGAAAGTGTATAACTTGTGATTTTTAGACTTTTAATCTTCCATATGGAGCAAATATTAGTCTAAAATTCTATCAATGGTGATCAAGCATAGATAGATCATTCAATTTCACAGTTATATATCTAGGAATAAAGAGAAATCTATATTAATTCATGCAAAAGTCAATACAATGATTCCTCGGGCTACTCCTGGGTCCTAAGGAAGGAGGGTTTTAGCCCCACATGATTTTCAAGTGTGAATACATAAAGAGAGAGGAGAAAAATGTGGGAAACATGAAAGAAATTTGTGTAACCCCTAGAGAGAAGGTGTTCCAGATGATCCTCCTCGAGAAACACATGTTTTGTAGTCTTCTGGCAATAAAATCGTCCTTCAGAGGTGCTCAGATCTCCCAATTGACATCCTTTGGCTCTATACTCCTCTCTCTCTTTCTTCTCCGGTCTTTGTGCAGTGCAACATGAGAAGATCCTCAGGTCTGGCCATCCCTCTTTAGGTCATAGGCCAACTTACGGTACCACATAACACAGACTATCAGATCTTAGCGATCTTATTGGATTGCTGATTTCTGGCAGAGTCAGTGGCATTGATTGCGTTGAGTTGTGGCCTTTGCCCTGCTGAGTTGGTACCACTGACACATGATTGTCAATGGAACCAAGATGGTGTGCATATTTAATCTGCCTCTCTGAACCAATCTCAGTGGTACCAACTGTGAGGGTCGATGGCACCGAGTCTTCTATTCTCTTATTGCCCGACCACTACTTCTATCTCGGTGGCACCGACTGTGATGGTCGTTGGCACCACTCTACATCGTACATGAAGTACCTAAAAAATGTAGAAAATGTGTATAAGGCTGGGGAATACATAAAATCATGTAAATATGATAAAATAAGCATAATTTGATGCAAACAGAATGTACAGGACAACAATAATGATTTATGTAAATATATCAATTAATTGACTAATAAGTCCACAAAAGAAGTATAAAATGGTCCTTTTAAAGTGACTCAAAACCCATGCATCAAACTCCCCTAAGAATAAACCTTGCTCATCCTCGAGCAACAAAACCTTTGGATCTGATTGAGATAAGCCAGCTGAAGGACATAAGTGCATAAGCAACATCTAAAAAGTCTCCACCTTCTATCCTCATACCGGCCCTCACTAACCACTGAACACTAATTACCATCTAGGTGAATAGAAACCTTTATAAAAGATGTATGTCCCCCAATCTATGAAACACTATCAATTAAACCAGTTAATATGATGACTCATTTGATTCATACTTGATGCATTGTGTGATCTCCTATCTACATTGCTCTTTTCTCTACCCACCATCTATATGGAAGCAGTTCTCCTGATAGATAATGAATGAGGAGAAAATCATAAGAGTGTCCTACTAATAAGAGCAACGGGTGGTTGGAATGGGTGGATGTGGAAGAATCATGAGCACATAAAATCATTCATACAATCACAAATAATGATGAACATATGATGATGAGAATTTATAAAATGCTCCTAATGCCTACTTTTGAAGGTGGAATGATGCATGCAACTATCATTTCATCTTAAAATAAGACGAAATATCTACAAACTACATCATGTACTAATTCTTCCTTATGATCAAGTAGGATTATGCCCTTTCTCCCTCACTTTCTGACACTATACTCAATCTATTTTTTTCAATTATTATATTTTTTTTCAAGCCCACTTTCAATGTGATAGAATTACTTCGGGCTTACACTTGCACTACACATTTGATTTCTATCAATGCTTCTCTTCTTTTTTCCTTTTAAGGGCATGGGTAAAATCACTACCTTCTTATATTAGAGAAGAAGAAACTAGACAAAATATTTGAAAGATGATATGTAATGCATATGAAACCACATGAATAAGATGTTATGCAACCACATGACATGCACTTGAATTTTTTTGTGCATGTATTTTTTTTTCTTTTCATTTTTCACTAATGCAAGCAAAAACAAACAGCTATTATGCAAGATCTACTATGCAATGTAAATGCAATCAAGAGAAAGAATGATAACATGTACTCAATCTTCTTACGATGGAGTGTAAAGTGATAGTATGCGGTGGTGAGATCACACAACTAAGATATAGAACCTTTAGAGAAAATCATATGACCCTCTCTAATGACATGTGTATAGGGTAATCAAGGGGTTTCTCTCTTAATTTTAGTCTAAGATCACGTTAGTGTTTGGTCAGTTTAGACTCAACAACCTTGTCAATCACTTTTCTTGGACAATTAACATGGTCATTCATGTTCTCATGTCCTGGAGCTGACTTACCAAAGCACTTCCTCAGTTATGCAACTCAATTACTCACAAGATAGGCTCACCAAAATTTTGAAATTTGCTCATTTTCTTTTCATGTGCATCCAACATAGAGATTGATAAACTCAAATGAAACCATACATTTACTTCTCCACAAATTACACTAGATAGATTGTGGACCCTACATAACTGAAAAACTAAAAAGAAAACTAATTTTACCAAAATAAAATCAAAATGCTAAAATGAAAGAAAAACTAAGATAGAAGTTGTTCCAGAACCGCCCCAAGCTTGAATATGACGATGACCTCATAGTCAAAATTCCAACTTAAGAGGTGGAACAAAGATACCCGACTAGTATGGTGGTGGTGGTGGCTGGCAAGGGTCTTGGGAAGCAAACATCCCCTGGAAAGTCTGATCAGAAGAAGGCATATCCGGTGGCATCAGATAGCCTCCAAAGTATCCCTGGCTCTAGTAGTGGTCAAAGAATGGTTGTTGGTAGTGCTCCATCCTCTACTGACATTGATTCATGTTCTCTTAGTTGGCCAAGAGAAGACGTTCATTCTCATAGATTGCATGTTGGTTGGTGTACCACCAACCCTACACATCTTGAATCTCAGCCAGAGATGTTGTTTGCTAATGATGATGTGTCTGAATATCTTGCAGCACGAAATACATGCCCGCCATATAATAACCTTCCTCTCCTTCCTGAGAGGGTGGCAAGGCAAAAGACATCAAGGCTGCATAGTATCATGGATTCTTCCATGGAGAAACTCAGTTCGTCATGGGAATGGTGGGATCCACCTCCTCCACATCGTCATCGTCGTCCCTTGGTTGCTCCTCCTCATCATCATTTATTTCTTATTCTTCATCATCATCATCCATGTCCGGCCATATATAGTGGTCAACTTGCCTGATGATGAATACATGATTAGGTAATTGACGCTTGTAGAAGATGCCACTAACTGAATAGCTTGTGAAGATGGTATTGTTTTGGACAACGATAAGACTAGCCTACTTGAAGTGGAGGCGGTCGATGTGAAGCTTGGACTGTAGAGGCTCAAGAGTAGAGAGATCCAGGCCTAAGTGGAGAGAAATGGGGGTGATAAGTCCCCCAAAAAGAATAGGTGTGGTCCTCTTTACGTTGCGCTTCACCGCCATCACATGGGTGAGGATGAAGTCCCCGAAGTTGACCAACCTCCCCTCTATGAACTGGTAGAGGAAGTATAAGTCTGCCTGCTGGACCTTCACTTTCCCTTGTGGAGACTTAGCAAAGTGAGTGTTGGTGGGCATGCGGTACAACACCCGAGCAAAGGGGTGCTCAAGGTCCGCCAATGAGCTATGGTGCTAGTTAAAATTATAGCCTTCTGGCACTATCATGAGATCCTTCCTTATTGTGTCGATGTCGACGTTCTTAGGACGGCGATATGGCACATGAGGCCATCCATAGATCTTATTGAAGGCACGAAGGGTAATGGATTAGTTGGTGTTGTAAAGGTGGAAGTCCACCTTTCCTTCTCTCCACTCACCTCACGCTAGGTATGCTAGGTCAGGAGCCACACATATCTCCAGAGACTCCATGAACTCGATCATGACCTCCTTGTATGTCAGCCACCAACCGAAGATAGGGTTCACAGACCCTCCATAGAACTCTTACCCTTCGAGGACAATGACCATGTTGTCGTTGAAGCCCATGTCCTCCAATATCCTTCAGTCTCCATATCTAGTTGGAGTGAACAACCTCTTAGCGAGCTCCTCATACACCTTCTGCACCACCATCGAAGGATGGCTGATCCTGGGTTGTGGTGTCAGACCGCCAGAGGGTCCTGCCGATGAGGTGGAAGTTGCTCTCCTTGCCATGATGTTGAAGTTATTGGCGAAGGAGTTTGAGAAAATAGAGCTTGATGTAGCTTCTATATGGTCGGAGTAGTCACTTGCACTTGGGAGGATTGGTGATTGAAGTTGTGGAGAGAAATAATCCACCACCTCCCCTTTTATAGAGTTTACACGGCCTTGCTATGGCGAAGTCAGTGGCACTAACTAAATAGTTGGTGGTACTAATTGTGCAACGGATCAATGCTACCGATCGTCGATTCTGACTGTATCTGGATCGTTGATCAAGGTGCCCACAGATTAGTGTTTTCTTCTGTTGGTGGCACAGAATGAAGAGTCGGTGGTACTGACTCGGTCAATTGTTTCTGTGCACCAATGCACACATCGATCCTAGAGTGCAAAGTGTGTTAGTAACACTGACTTGGGAGTCGATGGCTCTGATTGATTATCAGTTAGCTGTACAAATTTTTCTACACTTTCTTTAGATATGTCGATGCCACTGAATGGGGTGTCAGTGGTACCAACTTTTTCCACTCGAATTGGCCCTCTTGCTGACCCGATCTCAGTGGCACGGACTTGGAAGTCAGTGGCACCGATCCTACACAGTCCTACACACTTAACACATAGGTCAACGTATCCGTTTTACAAAAATAATGAAAAACTAAGTACAACTAAACCAAAATAATGTAAAGTAATGAAATAAACATCCTAATGGTTGGGTTACCTCCCAACAAGCGCCCTTGTTTAACGTCCTTGGCTAGACAAGTCGATTCTTGAGATTAATTAGGAGCAATGAGTTTCACCTCATCCTCCTTCCTATTGAAGTCTTCTCCAAAGTAGTGCTTTAGTCTTTGGCAATTAATCAAGAAGTATCTGCCTCCCTCTTTGATTCTAACTGCCCTATGTAGAAACACTTCCTCTATGACAAACTGTCCACTCCACCTAGATCTCAGTTTCCCAAGGTGTAATTCCATCCTTGAATTAAAAAGAAAACTGATTCTCTCCTAGATAAAAGACTCTCCTTACTATATGTCGGTCATGTATTTGCTTAGTTCTCTCTTTGTAAAATCATGAATTCACATAGGCATTCATCCTAATTTCATCAAGCTCATTCAACTCCAGTATCCTAGTCTTACCTGCTTTATCAAGGTCAAAATTGAGCCTCCTCAATGCCCAATGAGCTTTATGATCTAACTCCATAGGGAGATGACACGCCCATCCATAGACTAACCTAAAGGGTGTAGCTCCTATTGGTATTTTATAGGCAGTGCTATAGGCCCATAGCGCATCAACCAACAATTCACTCCAATTTTTTTCTACTAGACGACACTGTCTTCTCAAGAATCTTTTTGATATCACGATTAGAAATCTCCACCTGCCCTTGAGTTTGTGGGTGGTAGGGTGTATTCACACGATGCGTCACTCCATATTTTCTCAAGAGTGCCCCAAATTTTCTGATTGGTGAAATGAGTTCACCCATTGCTTATAATCATCCTTGGCACTCCAAACCTACAGAAAATGTGATCCTCAACAAATTTGCATACGACATTGGCATCATTGGTGCGGGTTGGAATCGCTTCCACCCATTTTGACATATAATATATAGCCAGTAAGATATAGACATTAGAGTCAGAGGACATAAAGGGTCCCATGATATCAATACCCCATAAATCAAATACATATACTTATTTAAACACATTCAATGGCATCTCCTGCCTCTTTGATATGTTACCTGACCACTGACATACGTCACACCTACACATAAAATTATATGCATCTTTGAATAGGGTCGTCCAGTATAAACTGCTCTCCAAAACTTTTGTGGTTGTCCTAGAACTGGCATGGTATCCACCTGTAGGTAGTGTGTGGCAGTGTTTCAATACACTCTCATGCTCACATTCAGGTACACACCTCCTCAATATTCCATCCCTGCACAGTCTCAAAAAAATAGGGTCATCCCAAAAATAATAGTGCAATGAATGAAAGAACCTCTTCTTTTCTTGGTACCCCGAATCATCGGGTAATTCCTTACAAGCTAAATAATTCATGATGTTAGCAAACCAAGGGTCCTTTTCTTAAGGGCGAATAGTTGTTCATCAGGAAAAGTTTCTAGAAAGGGTATCTTAACATCTTTTTCGTCAACCCTCTCTAGTCTAGATAGGTGGTTAGCCACCACATTCTCAATCCCTGCTTTATCTTTGACCTCAATGTCAAACTCCTGCAGTAAAAGGATCCATCTAAACAATCTTGGTTTTGCATCCTTCTTCTGCAGTAAGTACTTAATTTCCACATGATTGGTACACACCACCACCTTAGCTCCTACAAGATATTGTGTAAATTTCTCAAAAGCAAAGACAACATCCAATAACTCTTTTTAAGTTGTGGTGTAATTTAGTTGTGTGTCATTAAGTGGTTTAGATGCATAATATATGACCGTAGGAACTTTGTCTAAGTGTTGCCCCAACACTGCCCCCACAGCATAATCTGATGCATCACACATCAGTTCAAAAGGTTGGCTCCAATCTGGAGCCTACACGACTGGTATGGATATGAGTTTCACTTTCACGATTTCAAAAGCTTTTAAACATTTCTCATCAAAATTAAATTCAACATTCTTTTCCAAGAGCTCAGACAATGGCATAGCAATTTTTGAAAATCCTTAATAAATCGGTGATAAAACCTGGCATGGCCTATAAAAATCCTAACTGCCTTCACCAACATTGGTGGAGGAAGTTTAGAAATTACCTCTATCTTAACTGGATCCACCTCCAATTCTTTGATGGACACCTTGTGTCCCAGCACGATGCCCTCACTAACCATCATGTGGAATTTTTTACAATTAAGCACTAAGTGTGTGCCTTCACACCTTTGCAAAACCTTATCCAAAATTTTCACACAATCATATAAAGATGCCCCATAGACTGAAAAACCATCCATAAAAACATCGAGACATTATTCCACCATATCTGAAAAAATCGCTAACATGCACCGCTGAAAAGTAGCGGGTTCATTACACAATCTGAACGACATGTGGCAGTATGCAAAAGTGCCATAAGGGCATGTGAAGGTAGACTTCTCCTTATCCTTAGGCTCAATTGAAATCTAATTATACCCTGAATACCCATCAAGAAAGCAAAAGTGGGAGCGAGTGGTGAGTCACTCCAATATATGATCAATGAATGGCAATGGAAAATGATCTTTTAACGTGGTGGTGTTCAATCTGCGATAATCAATGCAAACTCGCCATCCTATCACTAATCTAGTGGTTATTTGTTCATTAGATGAATTAGTAGTGACAGTGATTCCCCCTATATTTGGTACTACATGTGTTGGACTAACCCACATGGAATTAGAAATAGCATAAATTATACATGCCGATAGTAGCTTGATTACCTCCTTCTTGACTACTTCCGTCATGATTGGATTTAAGTGATGCTGAGGTTGAATGATCAACATTGCTCCTTCTTCTAGCTGAATCTTGTGTTGGTACAATGTAGGAGAGATCCCTTTGATGTCAGCCACAGTCGACCTGAATGCACCTCGGTGGCTCTTTAGCACAGTAATCAATTGTTCTTCTTCCGAGTCACTCAATGATGCGGATATGATAACTGGAAACTTCTCCTCTTCAGTGAGAAACACATACTTCAGATGAGGTGGTAGTGTCTAGAGCTCCAACTCAGTTGGGCTCAGTAGTGAAGAAACCATTGGTGGTGGAAGCGGTCATGAATCCTCAAAGTATCTTGTGTAGTAACACGGAAAAGCCTTCAATAGCCTTGCACATTCGTCTAGTGACCCGCTCCACACACAATCATCTATAAGGTTTATTAGACATGCCTCTAGTGGGAGTTACTAGAGAGTCCAATCCATCCTCATCCATACTGGATAAACCCAATTCCTCCTGTTCATCGTCTGGATACCCTACTGCCCTTGCAAGTGAAACCATCTTAGTGTTCTCCATGATATCCATCGCTAATGTACCCTTATCCACCTTTGTCATTACATGCGCCATGTCCAAAAATGGTTTTCCCAAAAAAAAAGAGATATTGTTGTCCATGTGCTTCATCATATTGCATTGCTCCTGTTCCTTGGATGACTTTGAATTATCTGGCATATTTATTTCAAACATGTGATCTTTGATTCCCATGGTCAAACGACCTCTACCCATCTCCAAGGTCATGTCAATTGTTTCTTGGAATGGTCGCCCTAATAAAAGTTCATTACCATGATCATCTTGCATATCCATCACCATGAAATCTGCAGGGAAAACAAAACGTCCACCTTGATAAGTACATCCTCACAAATACCATACGAGTTAACCACTGAGTTGTCTGTCAATTGGATTTCCATGCTGCTCTTCCTAGATGTTTTGAGACCGAGCTTCCTAAATGTAGATAAGGGCATCAAGTTGATACTCACCCCTGAATCACAGAGTGCATCCCCAAACTTTGTCTTCACGATGTAACATGTGATGTTGAAGCAACTGGGATCCTGTCTATTTGGTGGTAGTGTACCTAAAATGAAGGCACTAACTTTCTCTATAAGTACAACTACTTAAGCATTTGGAATCTTCCTCTTATTATTAATGATATCCTTCATAAATTTACCATATGCTGGTATTTGTTCAATCGCAACAATCAATGGTAAGTTCACGGAAAACTTCCTAAAGCTATCTATGAATTTTTTAAATTGTTGATCCATTTTTGTTGCCTTCAAGTTGTTAGGGTATGGAACTGGTACCATCTGTGTCCTTTGATGTGGTGGCACATATGAAGTTCTCTTTCCCACTTTAGCTTCTTGATTTTGTCCTTCTCCTATGTTTCTTGCGTCCATTTCTACTCATGTTGGCTCTGCCACTGGTTCACCACTATTAGTAGGCTTGGTCACCTTAGTTTATGTGGTCCTTGGAATCAATTTCTTCTTCCCACTTCTCAGTAGTATGGCTTTGACTTGTTGGTTTCCAGTTGGAGTGTTAGTGTTTCCTAGAAAACCATGTTGTGTAGTCTTCTTCAAGGCCACCACATCTACTGCTAGCTGAGACAAAGTTGTCCCAAAACTCCTCATTTGTGCCCCTTGATTATGAAGATCATGTTGGAAGTTGTTTATCAATTGTTCATTCTGCTTCACTATCCTATTCACGATTTCATTTGTGTTCTCCTCTACTACAGGTCATTGATGTTGGTTGTTCTTATTTTGGTTATGTTGATCTACATCCTACAGGAAGTTGTTTGGGTCTTTCTAAGAAAGCTTGGGATCCTTTCTCCATGAGTAATCATTGTTCCTATATCCTTGCTTCCGCATGTACTTCACTTGTACTTCTTCATTTGATAAATTATTATCCTTATCTAGAAGCTTCTTTTCTATCAAGTCCAACTTCTCATTCAAAGTGGTGATAACTTTAGACTCCCCTATGCTTTTGATCTACTCTGGATGATCTCTCTCATTACCCCATGCCTAATTCTTTGCCATATTTTTTAAAATCTCCTGACACTTAGAGGGTGAGTTGTTGAGAAAGAACCTCGTGCCTACACTATCTAAGGTGACACGTTTGCTTTTGTGGAGCCCTAAGTAAAACATCTTGACTTGGTTATCCAAATCTATCCCATGGTGAGGAACCTTCCATAGCATGTTTTGAAAATACTCCCAAGCTTCGGAATAGGATTCAGCTACCAGTTCCTTGAAATTGTGAATATTCCTCACCAGCTCATTTTTCTTTTCTCGAGGAAAGTATCTTTCAAAGAACATCTCGATCATTTTATCCCATGTCTCAATCGATTCCTTTGGCAGGTTGTGCAACCATTCTTTTTCCTTGTCTGCCAGTGACGATGGGAACAACTTTAGATAAATAGCTATCTATGGAAATCTATCCACTTTCACCGTGTCACAACACTCCACAAAGTTGTTGATGTGCGCCACCGGGTCTTCATGAGTGTGCCCATAAAAAACATGTGACTTGATGAGTGCAATAAGCCATGGATCAATCTTGTATTACACTACATTCACATTCTATTTCTTGTTAGGTCATGTTTGTGCAATTGAGGAAGATGCCTTATCATTTCCCATAATGTCCTCTCAGCCCTTGGATTACTGTCCCCCATTTCTTGTTGTCTGGGAATCAATGGTATGTCTTCCGATGAAGTTGTTTGAATAGGAGGTGGCGTTTAAGTTCTGACAACCCCTTGTTGATCCTCAATAGTGATTGGGACCTCTGCTATAGGATCTTTATAATTTGTGGTATGTGTTTGCACCATGTACTAGTACCTCAAAATGTGGAATCAGTTAATCACAATACTCAATAGAGAAAATTTATCCTATATGTATGCAATGAATTTCAATGATTAAAATAAAATTTCAAAAAATAAAAAGATGGCCTAGAGTGGCCGCCTACAACACTCGTAGTGTTGAAACTTCATCGCCTCCCCGGCAACGGCACCAAAAACTTGACATGCTAAAATCGTGTGTATAAACACAAGTGTACACGTCGAGTAATATAGGCCTATGTGAGGCCTGAGTCAAACTTAGGGAGACGTAGTCTCAGTGACTACTACTAACTACGATGTGATCAGCTAAGCCGATTAAAAAGGTCGATTTTGATTTTAAACAAAGAAAAAGAAAATTAAACAAAAATAAAGGTGATTGATTCAAATGAGATGGATTCTTTAAGATTACCAATTTCACCACAAGGTCTCATTATATTTTACTTCTACCAAATTAGATAAATTTTACTCCTACCCTGTACAAAAAGCATGTAGTAAGAATTGCCTACTTCCACGGTGCAATCCACTACCTAGATCTAAGCCAATTCCATGTCTGTAGCAATTTATATCTTAGTCTAGGTGCATTATCAAAGACTCTAGGTTTCTTTCGACTAATTGTATGTTACCTTTCCAAAGTAACGCGTAGGAAAGTGTATAACTTGTGATTTTTGGACTTTTGATCTTCCTTTTGGAGCAATTATTAGTCTAAAATTCTACTAATGGTGATTAAGCATAGATAGATCACTCAATTTCATAGTTATATATCCAAGAATAAAGAGAAATCTATATTAATTCATGCAAAATTTGAAACAATGATCCCGGGCTACTCCCGGGTCCTAAGGAAATGAGGGGTTTAGACCCGTATGGTTTTCAAGTGTGAATACATGGAGATAGAGGAGAAAAATGTGGTAAACATGAATGAAATTCGTGTAACCCCTTGAGAGAAGGCAGTTTGGATGAGCCTCCTCAAGAAATGCACATTATGTAGTCTTTTGGAAGCATAATCGTCCATCAGAGGTGCTCGAATCTCCCAGTTGACATCCTTCAGCTCCGAACTCCTCTCCTTCTTCTCTGGTCATCATGTGGTGCAACGTGAGATGATTCTCAGGCCTGGACATCCCTCTTTAAGGCATAGGCCAACTTACGGTACCACATAACATGGACTGTCAGATCTGAGCGATCTCATTAGATTTATGATTACTAGCAGAGTCGGTGGCACCGACTGCTTTGGGTTGTGGCCTTTTCCCTGCTGAGTCGGTACCACTGACACATGATAGTTGGTGGCACCGAGATGATGCTCATATTTAATCTACCTCTCTGAACCAATCTCAGTGGCACTAACTGTGAGAGTCGGTGGCACCGAGTCTTTTATTCTCTTATTGCCTGGCCATTGCTTCTATCTTGGTGGCACCGACTATGATGGTTGGTGGCACCGACTCTACATTGTACATGAAGTACCTGAAGAATGCAGAAAAATGTGTATAATTCTGGGGAATACATAAAATCATGTAAATATGATAACATAAGCATAATTTGATGCAAATAGAGTGTACAAGCCAACAATAATGATTTATGTAAATATGATCAATTAATTAACTAATAAATGCACAAAACAAGTATAAAATGGGCCTATAAAGTGACTCAAAACTTGTACATCAGTTGGTCATTTAATTGTTTTGAACATCATTTTATCAATTTTCTCTAAATAAATTGAACTTGTGATAGTCATAGTTGGTCATCTTTGGGAGGGGGAGTGGGTGTTTGTCTTGAAAAATTAGGAGAAATACTTTTCCCCTTTACTTTTATTACCCCTACCTTAAGGAGGTATTTGAGGTTGATGAGGTTTCTTCATTTACTCTCATTAAAGTTATTTCAAAATTGGTTGTATCATAGATAGAATCCAATCAATGTTATAAGACTCCTTTCTAGGAATCTTTTGAGCTTTCAGGAGTAGCAACAATAAAGAATTTTTCTATTAGTAGTCATTTGATATTCACATGCTTATTTTCTATCTTAGACCGGATTAGCAACATATCTCCCATGGTTATGTTCCATGTGTTAGGTCTAGCAAAAATAGGTTTGGTTACAATCTTGTGCATTACTCTGATGAAACTTTAGGGTACTTGGGAAATTGTCAAAGAGCAAGGCTTAATCTTTGATTCTTTAGTCAACCTTTCCCACATCATTGTGTTGCTAAATTTTCTCATTTCTCTATCATATCCTACTTTCATGGAGGTAGAGGCCTACTCTTCTATTTCATTGAAGATTTTTTTTTACATTTGTTTGGTTAGGATGAAGTATTCTCCGAACATGCGAATGTAAAGCTTGAAGGATTCACCAACAACTTCCTTCTATCTTTCTTCCATTGGTAACCTCTTCAGTGAAGACATGAATTTTGCTATGAGATTTGTAAAATACTATAGGTTAAATATGCAAGTGTGGAAGGGATTGGATCCTCTTACAAATTCCTTGACTCATTTATAGATCTCCGGCTTCTCTAGAGTCTCATGGAAAGCATATCGGGTGTCCTAATAAGTCTTGAACTTGGGGAACAAATCATACTTTGCCTGATGTTCATATTCTTTGGGCTTAAATGTCCCCGGGTTGTTGGTCGAGGGGTGGATCTTTAGTATTTAAAGATGTCATAGGTGTCTTTCTAGTTGTAGATTGATGTGGGTTATACTGCACTAACAAACTCACTTAGGGCTGAAATCCCTAAGTTTTCACCATAATCTTGTGCAATAGTACCACCCACAAGCAGACGAGTCTTATCGTAGTATAGTTAAGGATTGAATCCCAAGGTACAACTTTCTTAAGAATCTTACTAGTCAAATGTATATCAACTAAGACTAATACTTAGACCAAAGAGTTGATTTGGGTTTTACTTAAACTAATTGCAAGGAAAGTAAAAGAGTAGGATTGAAACTAAGTTTAGATTAATGATGGGAATAATTGGGGTGGAATAAGGTTTCACCACCACTACACATGCAAACACATCCAAAACACATACAGGAAAGATACAACTATCCAAATGGAGTAGCAAACCATTCGTTAGGAAATAGAGTTTGTGTAAGCATCTCCATGGGCTCGATGTCTCATTACCCACGGGTCACACACTTACTACTACAGAGATATCCCTTTGGAAGTTCTCATCTGGGCATCAACCATGTTAATCGATATTCAAACCCTAAGTATTGAAGATCTCACAAAAAATGAATATAATAAATCATGCAAGGCAGGTGAATCAATACACATAGCATGCATTAAATGATTAACAATGAAATGGAAAGTTATATACAAGCCATGCAATGTTATAAAATGGACATGTAAGCACGGGTAGTGGGGCTAGTCCCTACACCCCAACAAAATGGACTACTCGCTCCTCATGATAGAAACAAAAAGAACAAGAGAGAGCGAAGACTCTGCCATGGTCATGGTGAAGAAGATGGTCATTGCTTGATGGAGAAACAATCTTCTACATGATGGCAGGGCAGATATGGATGAGGAGGGGAAGAACACCAAGATGGACGAGGATGATCTTCTCTCTCCTTCTTCCTTCTCTTCTCATACTCTTGCTCATACAAGATGTAGAGGCATATGGTTGATGGATGAAGGTGCTACAGATCTAAAATCCCACCACTTTTGTTGCTAGGAGATAGATCTTGATGGACGGGAGATGGTAGAGTAGCAAAGGCACCATGGAAGTAGTCTTTGGCGGCAGGGATCGTCTTCCTTGCATGGGCACAAAGTGGCACCCTGTCGACATGGATGAAGCAAAAGCAATGCCTCAAATGAAGGAGGGGGTCATTTATATATAGGTGCGGATGTAGAGAGGACATACTTAATTGTCATAGTCATAGCCTTTAGTATCAGTCATGATACTCCTTGGCACGACCGTGCTAGGTGTGCGTCTGACCATATTGAAGTGTTCACACATTCGAGGAATTTTGTGCCTTGGTCGATTTTTTTGTCGCAGTCGAGGTGGGGTCTTCTTGGTCGCGGTCGCGGTGGGGTGTTGTGTTCGCGCTACCTTGGCCTCGGCCTGACCATGCTGAGGTGGGCCTGGTCATGCCGAGTGTTGGTCGAGACTACATCTTGACCGTGTTCGTGACCCTCTTTACATTATGATCATGGCCATCCTTATGTTGTGGTCACGACCCTCCTTGTGATGTGGTCGCGACCCTTTTGGAATAAACCCACCCCCACCGGTGGGCTATTGCTATGGGTCGATGGGCCTACGTCAATGAATCCTCTGACTGATGAAGATGCTTTCTAATGAAGGATCTGGCCTTTGAAAAAAGCAGGACCACCACCTCCTACACTAGTGTACATAGTGTGATACGAAATGCTACAATGGAGATGTATGGATTTGATTAAAACTCTAAAAAATCATTTCAAATTGAGTAAAAATATATATGAGCAAATTCAGGGGGTATATGAGAGCTTTTAGTGCAAGACTGGGCCAAAAATGGTGACTAAAACTAAGATGAATATGCATTCATCATGGATGTAGTAAGAACTGAAAGTGATAATGGTTCTCCTGCCTCTCTCTCTCTCTGAGTCAGTCTTCTTCTTTTCCCTAGTTCTCATTGGTGTTGGGCCTTTAAGAGATGTTTCTCCTTCTTTCCTTTTCATCTTCTTCCAATCTTCCTCCTATGATGGCACATATACGAAGCAGAAAGTTGTTGACACTTTCTCAACTTCCTTAGATTCACTAGGATCATGTTCTAATAGGTTGACTAATTGTTCTTTCCTTAGTTGTAGTTCAAGTGTATTGTCAAAATTCATCTCTTTGTTTGAATCAAGAATGCTTGTGATATCCTCTATTTCACTTACAATTCCTTCTAGTGATGTAGCTTGTTGGGTCTGAGTGTTTGAGCTGGCCTAAGACATCATGGTTACTGATCGAGAGGCAGGCTATTAGTTGTAAGAGATCGGTTGCACTCAAAAAATAAAGAAATGTTCATAGATGAGTTTGGGGTTGACATTAAGATTAATAGGGAACGAACCCCCATCAATTGACCAGTATACAAAGAAGGGAAGATGTTTTGTCAATTGACGAAGGGCGAAAAGATCTACAAGAGAACAATCGAAGTACAATGGAAGAAAAAGTTTGTCGGTTGATGAAAAATGAGCATTGTGAGTAAAATCAATGGGCTAGGAGGGAATAGAGATTTCATAAAGAGAAATTATTGATGAAGGTTAGTAGGTCATTAGTAGGAAAAGAAGGTCAATAAGAGAAAGAATTTACTAATAGAAGGAAAAAATAGGGTTTAGAGAAAGTGTATGTTTTGGGCAAGGATGTTCGATGAAAAGCCTCTGGTGCCTTTTGTCTTTGATGCAACCTTGGGTAGGTTGGTTTGAAGTTCCTCTTTCCTTTTTGTCTCACTGAGGAATTGACAACTTCAATCATGTTTTCAGGTGTTGTAGCAAGCATGACGATTGACCATGTTGATCGACGGTGAATCCAAGGATTCAGAGGGGCCAAAAGTTTCAATGTAGGTAATCAACAGTGAAGGAAGTGGAATTGATGACAAATGGATTTAGCATGGGAGAGTCCTCTGGCTCTAGTGTGAAGGTTACAAATCACTAAAGTGGTGCTAGGGTTTTGTAACAACCCAAATTGAATGTAAATGGTTCATTAACCCATGTGTAAGGCTTATATATCTAGACACATCAGTGGTCGCTTGAGCCAAAGACCTTGACACTTGATGAGAATGTTAGATCTAGGAACCCCAAACAGAATATTGTGTAATGGTGATCGACGGGCCTAAGATTTTGTGGTCAACATGTTGTATGAATTGGGAGCCAAAAACATTTCTGAGCATGCCTTGAGTTTCATCGTTCGATGAGACTTCTGTCTCACTAGACAAAAAAATTCAAAATTTTATCAAATCATATACATTTCAAATTTGAAAATAAAAAAATATTTTAAACAGAATAACAAAAAAGGAAAACTTAAATCTGAAATAGATAGATTTGGAAATGGATAGGTGTTTTAGAAATCACCATCCACCCGAACTTAGAAATTTTCTCGTCTCGAGCAAATAGTAAATCCAAAATGGAGGGGAATACATGTTGGTTTGGTTACCAACTTTGGTTGCATTCTTTTCAGCACACTCCTTTCCTATGTAAGATTAAAGAATCAAGAATCAATATTGCATCTTGTGATGCATTCTCTAATAGGTGTTAGGAATATCTCTAGTCTAGAACTAGAAGTGGAACAAAAATAAAATATTGGATTGTCCCTGACAAGCACATGTGTTTTATGATGTTGGTTTGACATGTTTCTTTCAATCATCAAGTGGAGGTGCGGGCTTGAAGAGACTAAGAGGTGTTTCAACACTCATATCAACCATAGTAAAATATATTTTAAAACACTAGTCTATTCTCCCTAAACTCTCCAGTCGTATTGATCCAAAAAATGAATGCACCATATGGGTTGATGTACCCGGCCCGTGGCCCACTTTAAAATGTGGGTTTGGGTTTGGGATAGACAAAACCCGGTATAACCGGGTCCGATGCTCATCCCTAATTTTAACCATTTGTAGATGTAATATACTGCTACTAGATTGTAGGAAAAACCATATGAAGAATAGAATGAGCTGATATAGTCCACACCCCACACATAAAAATGTCAACTTCTTGCCACTGTTTCAAGGCCATTTCATCTCTCTTGGTGATATTACTAGAAATTTGACATTTTCACAAGATAAGACAAAATTATAAACACCCTTGGATATAGTTGGACAGAAGATTCCTCATTATAGGACCTTTACTATACTTTTGTTTGAGCTCATGTGTCCTTCATATGGGCCTGAGTGGCATTGTTCAATAACTACAGGAGCCTCCTCCTCTTGAAATAATGTCCATATAATGGCCATTGAGACATAGTTTGAACAAGTATGGTTCATCCCATCGGTATTCTTTGACATCGTACATAAATTTTTTTCTTTCACTACATGTACATTCTTGATGATTTAACACATGTCATGAGACACTTGCTAAAATCGGTATACCACAAAATTGTTATTGAAGCATTCATGAGTTAATCGTCTGGTAGGGAATCATTGATGGGTACAATTTATGAATGTGACATTTTTAGTTCCTTTCTTGTCTCGTATCTCCATATTGAATTACTATAGACTAAGAATCCATCTAATCAATCTTCATTTCATAAACTTCTTCGTTAATAGGTCATGATTCACAAAGTGATTGGTGTAAACTATAACCTTGAACCCCATTAGATATGATATAAATTTACCAAAACATATATAACAAACATAATCTTTTTTCTAGTAGTCATGTAATTTCTTTAAGCTTCATCAAGGGTCTTTCATGCATAATAAATAACATGATGTCTCTTTCCTATGCTTTGGATATAAACGACCCCCACTACATATTCCTGGTGTCACCCATGATTTCAAAGGATTGAGACCAATGTGGTGCTCAAATAATGGGGGGTTCAGTGAGGGCCTGCTTCAAATTATTGATACTCTTCATACATTCTTTATCAAAACAAAATCCAGCATCCTTGAGCAGTAGGTTTGTCATTGGCTTAGGTATTTTAGAAAAATCCTTGATGAATCTTCTACAGAAACCCTTGTGACCTAAGAACGCTCTGATTTCTCTTACGTTGGTTGGGGGACAAAGTGTGGTGATCACTTTGATTTTTTCTTTATTTATTCAGTTCCTTAATTGTTTACTTTGTATCCAAGCATAGATCCTTCTTTCACCATGAAATGACATTTTTCCTAGTTGAGAAACAAGTGTACTTCCTCACACTAAAGAGAGATGCATAAGGCATGAGTCAAAAGAATTCCCATGTACGGGGAATCATCCATGAAAAATTCCATGATAGTTTTTTTGACTCAAACAAAGATGGATAGCATGAAATTTTGAAATGTGACTAATGCATTACACCTTCAAAGGGCATTCTTATGGAGGTATAGATGAAGGTTGTTTTCTCTTGGTCTTCTAGGTGGATTGGGGTTTGACAAAACCCAGATAATAGTCAAGATAGAAAAAATATTCATGATGAGCTATGCACTCTAGGTTCTACTCACAGTAGGTACGAAAAATGATCGTTGAAAGTAGCTTTGTTCAGGTTCCTATAATCAATTCACATCTTCCACCCATGATGGTGTGAGTGGGGATGAGTTCATTGTTTTTGTTGCACACCACTTTGGTGCCTCCTTTCTTTGGAAAAACTTAGACTGGACTCACCCATGATGAGTCAAAAATAGGATAGATGCTCCTAGTGGTGAGAAACTTTACAACTTCGAAGACAAACTACATCCTTTATGTTTGGGTTCAGTTTGTGTTGATGGTCTACAAATGGTTTGTGGTGTTCCACTATAGGGATTTTGTGCATACATAGTGTTTGACTAACTCAGTTGAAGTCACTCACTCTTGTAGCCTATGGCTTTTCACCTTTCTCTTAGTTTGGTTAGCAATTTGTCTTCGTCAATATGTGGCAGATCACAGTTAATTATCATTAGGTAGACTTTTAAGTCATCTAAATTCAATATTTCATCCCCTTTGGAAGGGCTTCGTCTCAGGGACTTTACGTGTCAGATTTGGCTCTTTAGTGAGGTAGAAGCTTTAATCTCTTCAATCTTATTATCTAAGTCCTCTCCGAATGAGTCAAGGTGTAGTCAGCATTATTTCACTCACCTATCACTAGACTCAATGACATTATGATTAGTGAGAGAAGTCACTAGAGGATCTTCATATATAGATCCCTCTTTAGTGAGAACCAACATATTCTCTATATAATCTAATCGGAAAATTTCTTCTTGCATGCTTGGTCTTTTCATGTAGTCAAAGACTCTAAATTCAAGGATTTCTTCCCCAAATTTAGAAGTAAGATTTTTGATTCAACATCAATCAATGATCTCTTTGTGTCCAGGAAAGGTCAACCAAATATCAAAGGGTACCTGAGGTCTTCTTTTATGTCCATGACAACTAAATCACATGGAACATAGGAATCCTTCCCTAACTTGAATGGGTAATATTTAATCATTCCCATAGGAAGAGTCACTGAATAATTAGTGAGCTCTATTGTCATTCTAGTTGGGAGTAGCTTTGTGAATCCTAGCCTCTTGCATAGGATCTAGGGCATCTAAAGATGCTAGATATGCAGTCAGCTAATACCCTTTTGCATATGGAATTTCTGACGTGACATGGAATTTCAAAGGAGCCTGGATCTTTCTATTTATTTAGCATCTTGCTCTAAATTATATCAGATGTTGTCCTAGAGAGCTTAATTGTCTCAAACTCCTCAATTATCTACTTCCTTGTCAGTAGTTTTTTGAAGTACTTTGACCATATCAGTATCTCTGCCATAGCATCTAGGTATCCACATGACGCTTCTTCATTTCTTTGAAATTCATGGAATGTCAAGCCTAGTTTTCTTGACGAAATCTTGGAATGGGGGACAAGGGTTGTAGATTGGTACCTCCAGTTTGACTGAGCTTTCTTCTTCAATGACATGTTCTTTTAAACTATCTTTGTCCTTGTCATTAATGAGTATGATGTTTGACGCTTTTACATTCTATGTTACGACTTCTGGTACTGGCTTAGATGCTTCACAGTTCTGAATTATTAAGAAGTCATATTCATTTATGTCAGTCTCAAGAGGTTTGGTAGATGTGTCAGTAATGACTTTTGCTGACTGTGTTTTGATAGCTTTTATTTGTTCTTGATGTTTGGTATTATCTTTTGACTGTCCTGTGAATACTCCTACAGGGGGTGAGAGATCTTGTTGAGAACTGAGCCAGTTCAGTTTTGATGGCTTTTTGTTGAGCTTCTTGATTTGCAATCATAGTCTGTTGTGACTGCAACATCTATTTAATGGCTGATAGATTGTCATCAGATGAAGGGCCATTGCTTTTTGTCCCTATTTTTGACATTGTTGTCTGACTTGGTCGGGGTTTTGATATTGACTATAGAACTTGTTCTGGAAGTTACCTCTTTATTTTCCTTGATTCCTGGAGCTTTGTTTCTGGTTGTTTGAAATACTAGAGGGCCTCATTGTTTATGTCTATCTTGTACAAGTTGTTGAGATTTCTCTGCCCCAAAAGGATAGCCGCACTGAAAAATAGTATGGATCCTTGTTTGATTAGGGTTGTAGTACCTTTGTCTAGGAAGAGTGTTGATAGAGTTCAGATACTCTATTTGATGGTCATCTCCTTTAATTGCTATATTTCTCATCATAACATCAAAAGACTATCGCACCCCCTAATGGAATGGTTCATAACTTTGCATGCTTCCCATAATTGTGTCATTGTCTTGACTTGTTGTGGTTGAGACTGTTGTCTTGGCGGTGAACTTCAATTCCTTGTCTCACAGGCATGGAACGATGTCTCGATGTTATCTTATTGAGTTGATAATAAATTTATATATCTTTTGGTAGACATTAATTCAGGATTTCTTTCAGCCATAGCTACTTTCAACACTCCCTAGCCTAAATATTTTCCCCATTTGGCTTGGTTTTATCTCCAAGGGTGATTACCTTTGATGCATTATCGTAACTTTGATGCATGAAGTTTCCTCCAGATGAGAAACTTTTTGATATCATTGTCCACACCTATGTAAAAGAATTCCATGAGATGGATTTTAGAAATATAATGGTGTAGACACTTACGGAGGATCTCATTATATCTCTCTCGTGCTACATCCAGAGTCTCACCAAGAACTTGTGTGAACTAAGTAATCTAGCCTCTGATGGTGTAAATAAGGGAAGGAGGATAGAATTTCTCAAGGATATTGTTCTCAAGTTGATCCCAAGTATAGATGGGATCAAATCTCAGAGAGATGTACCAACTTCTTGCTCTGTTTACTAGGGAACATTTGAAAATATGTAGTCTAATGTAATCATCAGAAACACCATTTTTCGTGGTCATTACACATAATTAAATGAACTTTAGGATGTGCGCTTGAGAGTATGATCAAATTTAACCTATTTTGGAAATTAGAGGCATCAATGGGAGGAAGTTGCATTGGATGGTTAACATTGACAACCTTAAGGATTAAGGATTCCCTAAGTTCCTTATATAATTTAACCTCTTGTATAGCATCCTGGGCTACATAGATATCCTCTTGAACAACAACATGGGCTTCTTGAACAAGCTTCACCCTCTATGCTTCTATGGCATGAATCACTCTTCAGTTGAGTTACTATTCATCTATTCTATCTTGATTCTCTTTGATATTATGGAAAAAGGTTCATTCTATTTCAGGATTAAAGCTTGATGCTATTAGAGTGCATCATGCACTAGTTTTTAGGTACCTAATATGGAAAAATATTTTCCAAGTCAGTTGGATAGAGAAAAATCGATTTCAAGAGTATATGCAATAGTATTTATGGTAAATTCAAGATTAGTCTTAATGGAACTGTATTTAACAAGACATTTCTATTGTCCATGATAATGGCACCAAAACTTTACATGGGTTTTTGTTGGATCCTAGAATGAGTGACTTGCTCTGGAGGAGGGGTGAATAGAGGTGGATACATTTAAAAAAAATCATTAGACCTTAAGTTATATCACAAGATAAGGTTGCTAAATAGGAAATTTAAGTGCAACTAAAACATGCATAGAAAGGGAGAGAGAGATTGAACAACCACCAAGTGACAATCTATGTAGTTAGTTAAATACTCAAAACTAGAAGTATGTCAGTCCACTACCTAGAGAGGTCAGGCTTTAGGATTTCTAAGTGTGACTTCCTCTATATATTCAGTTATAAGAGTTACAACACATGACCCACCAAAGGACTTACATATCCAATAAAAGAGTCTTCAACGTTAACAACGACTTACCCACTTTGCAATGAGTCTTCAGCCATCTCTAAGGACTTACCCACTCTTGCACAAGTCTTTAGCCTTGTAGGAATTACCCACTCTTCTAGGATCTTCTGCTTTTAACTTCACTCTCACTCAAAGAAGCTTTCACCAATGACTTACCCACTTGAGAAAGGAGTCTTGTCCCTTCACCAAGGGCTTAACCACTCTTGCTCCAGGTCTTAGACCTTTGATCTTCACCAAGGGACTCCTTCCCTTGTTCTACTTCACCTCTCTTAACCAAGAGAGGGAACCTTCATCTTCATGGTTGAAAAGAGAGATAGAGAGGTGTCGGAAGTAAGAGCCTCACAAGATATACATGTAGGACTAGCTCTCTTACAAATCTCCTACACACTCTAATGAGATATTAAGTGATTTAAGCTTAGAGAGAGAGACACGATTGTAGGATGCACTCAACTATAGACTAGGAACCTCACATAGAGTTTTGTATTGAGTACTAGACCTTGGAATGAAGCCCAAGGGGTCTTATTTATAGTTGGGGATGCCTGGAAGCCTTAGGGAATAGTTAAGGATGGATACTAGTCGATTGGAATGTTGCAACAAATATTTTTTTGAGTTTAGAAACATTCCGACGGCTAGAAACACTTTTCTGCACTTTTTCGTACAATGTGATCGCACGAGTTTCTATAACGATAAATCGACCAAATGCATTATGCAACAAATAAAATTTGACCAATCGATCAAGTTTGTCCTGGTAAGAACTCAACCAATAGAATAAATCAATTTTGTTCTAGTGTAGTGGTCGGTCAAGTTCTGAGTATAGGAAACTTGACCAATCAACAACATTCTCTAAATCCATCAAGGATCGATCGAGATTGTAACTCGACTGATAAAGTGCCTATATTGAATTTTGGAAAATGTCAATAAATTTTGTTAAATATTTGATTCAAGTGCACTTGATTTTTTATAAGCTTAATTACAAGTCATACAATCATTCCAAGTGATTTAGAACAAGATTTTAATGGATTTACATCATATTCCACAAAAGTGCACTTGCATTGACTTTGACTTGTCTTTTCTCCAAGTTAGGATGCACAATTTATGGCATTGAGAGTGTGTTTATACCAAATCTGAAATCACTCAAGTAGAAGCATTATACACAAATAAGTGTAATGGTTTAGCCATCATAAAAACAAGGGTTTGGTCAATTTAGACCTTGATTCAACATTGACCTATAGTCAATATTCTCCTCCTTTTTGAAGATGACAAACAATTCCATAAATGTATTGATAGTATTTTAGTAAAGTCATACCTTCAGAGAAACCTAGGGGTTTCAATAGAATTGAGTTCATAAGATCCCCCTCAATTATTACTCATGAAGTTCTCATACTCCCCCTCAATTGATGTCATTTGTCCTGCATGGTTAGCTTTCATAACATTTGTAGAAACTATGTCTTCTACTCATATATGTTCTACACATATATGTTATCTCTACTTTACCTTCTCCCCTTTACATAATAGATATGCTTCTCTTCTTCATGTAGACATTCTTTTCTCCACCTTTGTCATAGGGATACATGTTCCTTCTCCCCCTTTGTCTTTTCAAACAGTGGGGGTATGAAGAGATGAGAAAAACCACTTCTTAAAGAAAGGAGATAACAAAAGTTATATAAGGAGAGTAGAAGAGAACATCTAGGGGCTTGTCCTAGAAAAGAAATAAAAGCAAGTTAAGCATGTCATTGTAAAACCCATAATGTTATTCTAGAAAAGATCAAGGAAAGATAAAGTGTTGCAGAAAAAAGAATCACAATTTTGACCCTCAAGATGACGGAATTAGCCTAAAAAGCATCAAGGCTAATTGAAAATCAAGGAGTCTTACTCAGAAGTTTGTTCTACATAAAAACACTAGTCTTGCATCAAAATCTAACATTGGAGCAAAATCTGCAAAAATTTCAATGATGCTCCAATTTCTACCTACAATGTAGGTCTATATATCCTGCATCACAATGCTATGTTAGCAACTCAAAATAGTAGATATGCAATTCAAGGAACAAGCTTAAGCAAGTCCAAAACAAGATCAAGCATAGCGTATAGTATAATACCACTTGATCAAAAAACTATAACCACATGTAGAAAGACTACTAGTAGATGTTATCACAATTTAGGGATACTGGTAGGATCTAGATCATAGAAAGATATACTAATAGATACACAAGATAAAGAAAGCTGTGAGTAGATGTAGAGAAATATCAAACAAAGAGATAAGCAATTTCAGAAGCAAGAAAGTATATAACTCAATAACAAGTATGTATCATTACCAAAAATTAATTACCACCAAGAACCTCAAAGTTGTACCAAAACAACATGTACTACTAGATAGTAGCAAGTTTGAGCACAGCGGAAGCAATTTAAGACACGACCAAGAGATCCAAAGAGAATACCATCAAAACCTGCAAAACAAACCAAAGTAAGTAATTGCAAGATATAGGAATACCACTAGTGGGATACCAAACTATAGCAATCAGAAAGATAGAGTTGTAAGAAAGATAGGAAATTTAGAACATAGCAATATGCATATATAAAGGAACCAAAGGGCGTGCCAAAGAATAAGGCTATCGGTTGAGAAAATCTAGTTGAGAGGGAAATTGTCATTCAATAAGCCAAATGTATATTATGTACACAGTGTTGTTGGCCGAGTTTTGTGTGTTTACAACTCGACCAATGATAGTTGTGGGCAACACCCATTGGTGCCTATCGATCAAGTTTCTAATAGGACATACTCGACCAACAAAGTGTTGCCAAAAAGCATATATATATATATATATATATATATATATATATATATATATATATATATATATATATATATATATATATATATATATATACATATATATACATATATGTATATATATATATACATATGTATACATATGTGTATATATATATAAATACATATGTATACATACATGTATATATATATGTATATATACATATGTATATATATATATATATAGATATATATATATATATATATATACATATGCATATATATATACATATGTATATATATATATGTATATATATATATATATATGTATACATATATATATATATATATATATATATATATATATATTTGTATACATATGTATATATATATATATATATATATATATATATACATATATATATATATATATGCATATGTGTACATATGTATATATATATACATATGTATACATATATATATATATATATATATGAAAAATACATCTAGAGGCAAGGTAAAATATAAATCATATCCAACCATGTGTAGCCAAGTTAGTAATGCACTATGAAAGCATTAGAAAACAGCTTTGGAGCAATAAAGTGATGAGAATCACAATATACCACTTTTGAATCAAAAGCCATATGTATAGTGCACACTAACTGGAAAATAAACACTATGATTATATATTAGCAAGCATAACATTATCTTTGTGCTTACCAACAATTTTCCACTTGTTGCCAACCCATACACATCTCACCTTCCTTCCATCATGTGGATTGAGAAGTCAATTTGCAAATATATCGCTCATGACAATCAATTAGCAAGATACCTACAAGAAGAAACATGAAATGGTCCCCAATCATGTATTTGGGTCTAGATGTGTTATCTTAGCAACCCAAGTCCTATTGCTCTTGGATGATTTCCTAAAAGGACAACAAGTAGAATAATGGCCAAAAACATTACAATAGTTGCATGTACCCATAGCCTTGGAACTATAGGATTCTCCATGAAATATTGGAGGTCCTTTACCTTTGTTGTTCCTTTGACAACCATAATACCCTAAGGCATATCTACCTATTTATTTAGTAGTATGACATGGGATATCATTAAGATTCTTTTTACCTACTAAGAATATTTACAAAGAAGATTTCAAAATATGATTATCATTCAAAAGTGAAGTAATAGTAGAATAAAAATGATTCATATTATCTCTAGGATGCAAAAGATTATTTTCTGAGAAATGAGCTTTGGTCAAAAAAGAATCTCTATCAATGTGAAGCAAATAAACACTATTCTCTCTACTAGTAGAACTAGGACAAGATTCAAGCACATTGGTTTCGGCAAGCAAGGAAGCATTTTCATTTTCAAACATAGAAATTTTAGAACTATAATTCCTATTTTCAGATTTTAAGTCTTGCAAAGCCATATCATTATCCTTTTTTCAATTTTAAGAACATAAACATCAAGCATTAGAGAATTCATAGTATTAGTATTCTCTACATTAGAACAATGCATAAGAGTTTGAGCTTTTAGAAATCTAATCTTATCAAGAAAACTAGCATTTTTAAGTTTAATAGAATATACTTGACTAAGACAAGAATTTATATCATTAAGAAAGCAAGTATTAGCATGTTCAAGATCATCTATTTCTACATAAAAAATATCAAAAAATCTAGAAAGATTTTTCTTTTTCTTTGTAGAAGACTTAAGAGAGGCATGAGTAGCATTAATGATAGCAATTAAAGGTTCTTTATCTAAAGAGTTTAGATATACCTCATTTGAGTCTTCACTTGTAGAGGAGATGAGAGCAAAATGGCATTCTCCTTCATCATTAGAGCTTGAGCTAGATCCTCCACTTTATTATTCACTTGAGTTGGAGGAGTTACTTGAGCTTTTGTGCCATTTCACCTTCTTCTTGTACTTTTCTTCTCTTCTCTTGTGATGATGGGCCTTTTTTCCTTGTAAAAATCTCTCTTGAAGTGACCCTTCTTTCCACACTTGAGGCACTCGATGGAAGAGGAAGTTTTTCCTTTATAGAATATACCATTTGAGTACATGACATCTTCTTCAACATTAGAGGATGGAAAGGCTTGACCCACAATAGCTTCAATTTGAGCCTTGATTTCAGCCTTCTTCATTCTCTTTAACTCTTTCTCCTCTTGTCTTTGAACTTCTTCTCTCTTGTCAAGTGTGACTTCATGGGATTGCAGATTTCCAATGACCTCTTCAATGGGGATATCATCAAGAGTCCTTACTTCTTCAATGGAAGTCGGTTTAGGTTTCCATCTCTTGGGGAGAGTTCTAAGGATCTTAGAGTTGATCTCTCCTCTACTCATAGGATGACCTATGACGGCAAGGCCATTTACAATTGTTTTGGCCTTGAGTACATGTTGGCTATCTTCTCCTCATTTCCCATCTTTATGTTCTCAAGAAGCCCTTTGAGAATGTAGACTTTGCTTTCCTTCACTTGAGTCATCCCATCATAAGTGATGCATAGCTTTCTCCATACCTCATAGGTTGTCTCACAATAGGAAATCTGATTGAACTCGATGGGGGTCATGGTGGCAAAGAGGATGTTGATGTCTCTTGCATTCAAATTAGCTTTATTAAATGTAGCTTCATCCCATTATTCAATCTTCATCTCTGATACCTTGTATGTATGGTCCACCATTTTTCATAGCTCAAGATATTTTCCTTGGATGTGCAATTGAATTCTTCTCTTTAAATAGAGAAAGTTACTCCCATAAAAGATTGGAAGGTTGACGAAGTATCTTCCATCTGGGGAATCACCCATCTTCTCCTACTTGTGGAAGTATGCTTAGAGAAAACCTTCTCTGATACTAAATGTTGGATACTAGGATTGGTGATTTGCTCTAGAGGAGGTGAATAGAGCTGAATACACTTAAACACAATTCATTAGACCTTCAAGTTATATCATAAGATAAGGTTGCTAAATAGGAAATTTGAGTGCAACTAAAACATACATATAAAGGGAGAGAGAGATTTAACAAGCACCAAGTGACAACCTATGTAGAGTTGTTCCATACGCAAAACTAGGAGTATGTTTGTCCACTGCCTAAAGAGGTCAACCTCTAGGATTTATAAGTGTATCTTCCTATATATATTTACTTATAACAGTTTCAACACATGACCCACTAAAAGACTTACCTATCCAACACAAAGATTCTTCAACCTTACCAAGGACTTACCCACATTGCAATGAGTCTTCAGCCTTCTCCAAAGACTCCCCCACTCTTTTACAAGTCTTCATCCTTGTAAGAATTACCCATTCTTCATGGACATTCAGCCCTTGACTTCACCTTCAGTCGGAGAAGCTTTCACCAAGGACTTACCCACATGAGAAAGGAGTCTTCTTCCTTCACTAAGGGCTTACCCACTCATTTCTCCAAGTCTTTAGCCTTTGATTTTCACCAAGGGTCTCCTTCCCTTGTTCTTCTTCACCTCTCTTAGCCAAGATAGGGAACCTTAATCTTCATGGTTGAAAAGAGAGATAGGGAGGTGGTGGAAATTAGAGCCTCACAAGATATACATGTAGGACTAGATCTCTTACAAATTTCCTACTCACTCTAATGGATGTAGCAAATGATTAAGCTTAGAGAGAGAGGAGGTTGTAGGATGCACTCAACTATAGACTGGGAACCTCATATAGTTTTGCATTGGATTCTCAACCATGGAATGAAGCCCAAGGGGTCCTATTTATAGTTGGGGTTGCCTAGAAGTCTTTGAGAACACTTAAGGATGAATACTAGCTATTTGGGATGTTTTAATGAATATTTTTTCAAGTTTTGCAACATTCCAACGACTAGAAACACTTTTCTGCACTTTTCTATATAGTGTGACCAGTCGAGTTTCTATAAAGGTAACTCGACCGAATGTGCTATGCGACAAAGATAATTTGACCAATCGGTCGAGTTTGTCCTAGTAGGAACTCAATCAATAGATTAAATAAGTTTTGTTCCATTGTAGTGGTCGATCGAGTTTTGAATATAGGAAACTCGACCGATCAATAAAATTCTCAAAATCCTTCAAGGATCGGTCAAGATTTTAACTCAACCGTTAAAGTTCTTATAAAGAATTTTGGAAAATGTCATTAAAGTGCTCAAATATTAGATTCAAGTGCTCCTAATTTTTTCAAATCTTAATTACAATTCATACAATCAATACATGTGATTTACAAGATGATTCTAATGGATTTACATCATATTCAACAAAAGTTCACTTGCACTGACTTTAACTTGTCTTTTCTCCAAGTCAGGATGCACAATTTAGGGCATTTGGAGTGTGTCTATACCTAATCTGAAGTCACTTAAGTAGAAACATTAAACACAAATAAGTGGAATGGTGTAGTCATCATCAAAACAAGCATTTGGTCAATCTTGACCTTGAGTTAACATTGACCTAGAGTCAACAGTTTTTCCTTGCTCTTATGGATTCACTTAAGGGTTGACATCCCTAATGTTTTACATAAACAATGTGAAATGATAGCCCCTACAAGAGTATGGTTATTATTTAAAGTGTAGTTATAGATCAAATCCCAAGAGACATTATTTTCAAGAATCATGTCGGTTTGTATCTAGTTGAACCAAGACTAATAGTTAGAACCAATAGTTGATTTCGGTTGAGTTAAATTAATTGCAAGAAAAGTAAATCGGTGGGATTAAAACTTATCTTAGATTAATGATGAAGTGAATTAGGGTGATATTGAGTTTCACCACCACTACACACTAATGAAGCAAAGAATGATCCACCTATTAGGGGTGAGAAAATTCTTAAGTATATATAAGCTTGATGTTCATTACTCATGGGTCTTATACCTACTACTTTGGAGATATCCCTTCAGAATTTGAATCCAAGCATCAACCAAGTCAATTGATATTCAAATCCTAAGAATAGAAGTTCTCAACTAATTATAGGAATGTAATAAATCATGTGAGTAGGTGATCAATCAACAAAAGAAGCATAAAACAGTTAAAATTGAATTAGAGCAGTTATATACATGCCATGGAGAATTGAAGAATAGACATGTCAGAATGGTTAGTGTGACTAGTAATGAAAATGGCTACTCACTCTTAATAATGAAATTGGAGGAAATGGAGGGGAAAGGAGATTCAACCATGATTATTTTGGAGATGACAATCAAAGCTCAATGGAAAAATGGTCTTCTAATAGATGAATGGGTTGACATGGTGGAAGGAAGAGGAGAACACCTAGAAATAGGCTTGAGTGTCTATGTCTTCACTCCTTCCTTCTCTCTTTAGGTCCTACTACATTGGATAAGAACGAGCAATGGTTGGATAGATTTGAAGATAGGAATCCATCCACCTTCATGTATGGATGATGGATTGTGGTGATTGAGTTGGATGGAGATGGAGTGGTAACATCACACAAGTGCCATAAGGGATATTGGTGAAGTGTGGGTCGATGATCTTCTTGGTTGGGCACAAAAAAAGAAAACTCTCAGTGTAGAGGAGTGGAAGTTACCCCTCTCACTAATGGTGTATGTTGTGCATTTATAGATGTGAGGTTTTGAATAGTAGTTTCATCTATACCTCTATATCAGTCAATGGGTTGTAAGAGAGAAGATATTCTATCGGGAAGTAGATTTCTAGAAGACCATTGGGTACCAAGAGCTGAGGAACCATCAAGCATCGAAGGATGAAGTCCCATCAGGATTTGAAGGTTTAGGTTCTATAAAGAAGTAGGTTGTTGAAGTCTCATCAGGCACTAGAGTTGAGGATCCATCTGGCAGTGGGAGTTGAGAAACCATTATGCGCTAAAGGCTGAGGTCATGTCGGGAATCAGGAGTTGAGGAACCACCAACCCCTAAAGCGTGAGTGTGACGTCCCCAAATTTTGATTTCTCCAAACCCTATTGGGAGTGAGATGTCAGAATCTGAAAACATCATCCAATCATATCAGATAGCGATGCGGAAGTATAATACGCACATACATGAACATACAACCATAACATTCTCAACATTCAACATGTAAATTTATACAACATGAATTTATTACACAATGGTTTATAATTACATATTGAATGAAAGTTCCACAATCTACGGACATGTATGCTAAACTAGGATCTACACAATAGGTACAACCTGAACAGCTTCTCACTCCCATCTTTTTCCTCCCATGCTATCTCTGAACCTAAAACATACGTGAAACAATGAATCAACACACAAGGTGTTGTGCACGTGGGTAGAAAGATACATACTAATATGTTTGCATAATTGAAATAACTTGAGAAAGAAAGATTAAAAGAAAACATTATTTAAAAGCGATAATCAGGTAAACATTCCTTTTATTACATTCACTTTGATGCAGTTGTACTACACATACTTGCACTTGACTTACATCTAGTGTGGGCAATATAGTATCATCGTACATCTAACATGGGCCAAGGAATCATACATCCATGTTAGGCAACATACATCCACACCAGGCTATGTGCTCTAGTAGCTACAACCCATCATACTCATTTATGTGCTATTAGATTTGGTGAAGTATAACTCATACTAGTTCAACCAAGCAATCATATCCAAATACGAGCATTCAAGATATCACATATCATATGCAACCAGAAAACTAGTCATATACTTAATAAATCCCACGTACCTGAGTTCAGAGGTTCATAGATATCTTTGATCATCTAGACAATCTGGTCATCACCAGATTAATAATAAATATTCATCATTAATACAAGGTTCACCATTATTAATGGTATTTTGGTCCAGTTTACAGTTTAGGCAAAAACTAGGTCCAAATAACCTAAAACATGTTTCTATTATTTTTCTACTAATCAGGAGATCATAATAAGGGTCTGGTCTGATTTTCATAATTTTATTATACACTATCTATTTTCTAGAATTAATATGAGGCTAAAAGCATATAATTATGCATTAGTGAGAAAAGACCTAATATTTAGCAATAATATTCGGATCAGAATCCATAAATTGGTTTTAGTAATCATTAGGATTCTATAAGAATTTTCTTAGAATTAATATCAACTAGATATTGTTTATTTAATTTAATAAACTGTTAAAAGGAGCATTACACTCTAAGTTAAATGTCATCATTGAAAGTGGTTCAAGGGTATGATCTAGGTGTCCAGTAATGTAGAGGATATTATTCTGAGTCCAGGGATATTTTTGGGGGATTTATAGGACACTAGAGCTATTTTTAATGTATTTTCTAGAATCTGTACTTAAATTGGGATATTTACCTTGCTTTGTGGGGTCCATCGCCCAGGGTGGTGGTCTGGGATTGGCCCACGCTAGCCATCAGAGTGGGGGCACAGCTCAGGGACTGCTTACCCGGTTTATCTAACCAATATGGCCCCTCCGTTTTCTCTCCCGATCTTCCCTGACTTGGCTTTCCCTAGTTGGAGCGTGAAGCTGCCAGCTCCGTTCTCTGTTTGGGCGCCGCCTGTGCTGTTCTTTGGTGTGAGGGTAGCCCCGCAGAAGCTTGGGCTCTGGTGGCCCAGAGAGGACTCTACCATCTCCATCGCATGCCAAGGTGACATCCACCTCCATCAGGATTGCCTCGTCGCAGACCAATATTGCCACCGCAAGCCACACCGGCGCGAAGTGAATGACACTACGTCAGAATTGGGAGCAGTGGTCTTCACCTTCACATTCGTAGAGGAGAGAGGGGCCTCCAGGACACAGCTACAAGTCTCAGGGTGACCAACAATGCCACATCGATCTCCACCTTGGATCCGTGGCAGAGAAAACTCAGTCAGATTTGGGGCTTTGCTCCCTGGGCTTCTTCTCGCTCCAGAAACAAGTAGAGAAGAACCGCGGCCTCCAGGGAACTGGTGGGTGGTGCCAGGTCATTGCAGATAGGCCCATGGCTTATTCCCCAAACACCCCTCCTTCCATCTACTTGCAACAGAGCTCGCCAGGTCCAGGGAAACCAACCCACTGTGGGTGGTGGGTTGATCGGACTGGTTTGGTATTATGGCCAGGAAGAGCCTACTGCTTCAGGATGATGGTGTAGTTCGCCAGTCTAGCTAGGCTCATGTAAACACGACAAGGATGTATCGAGATCCTACCTAAGGCATGGCTTGCAAGTTCAGGTGGAGGGACTAGGGGTAGGAATGGGTCGATAGATTTGGTGGTTGTGTAGATTATGATTACGGGAACTGAATTCCCTATGATCACCCACCCTCTTCGGATCTACTTGAACCCAATCTGGGACTGCTCCTCCATTTTCGGAGGCCAGTGACGACCAGGGAGCTAATTCGGCCTTCATCAGTTCCACATATCCTCTCATTCAACCCAAAAGGATCCATCACATTGGGTGCCTGGGAAAGACCACTCAACCAACTCGTATCAATGGCCAAAAGATAGAAACACCCTAAGCTAGGCTCAACTAATAATATTTCGATACTGCATTCCCCATTGTGTTGATTTGTCATCTACTTGCAATATCAAAACCTTCTTGTTGTAGGAGCATCATTTATTCATTAAAATTTAATGATAGGTTTAGCATCGTCTAAGCTACTTTATACCACAAAGTTCATCCAAATCTTCTTCCCTTGACCAATATGATACTAGTTTTTCATAAAGGCTCATGTATAGGTATATTGAATCCCAATGCATCTCAAATAGCATCCAACATTAGAACAAATAATGAAACTTACTTTATTTCACCAAGTCATACTTGAAGATCCATCCTTAGACACTTTTGACTCATACATATCACTTCACTTCACAAGTACTCACATGACCATGAATAAGTAATATTGGTAACTCACAGATGTAACTAATATTCCTCAAATGCATTGTGTTGTAAAATACCTTCAAATTAGGATCAAAACATTCATTATATACAACCAATTCCTTAGTTTGATGCCAAACTATTTCACAACATTGTTGGCCTTAAATACTATACCAGATGTCAAAACCCTAAAATCCGGGCTATCACATTCACCCCACCTTATGTGGAATTTCGTCCTCGAAATTCAATTGATCTTATACTCAAGGTGGTATCAAGAGGCATATATTCATAAAGTCATCGTATTTGGTGCCAAGGCTATCATAGTTCTAGATGTACCCTAAGTTATCAACTTAGGTATTAGAGCATAGGAGGTGTACCCACCCCACCTTATATAGGTTGAAGCATCATTTAATGTCTTAGCCATAACATGACATTATGATATCTTAGGATTACATCACCCCTAAGGGTACAAGTTTTATTCATACTTTTTAAGTGCAAGAGGAATTTGTTTATATGCCATGATATTCAGATCATTCAAATCTAACATCATTACCATCTTACAATGATTTCAGCATTAGAGGAGATTTATCTTCATCCTTGATATTAGGATTTTTCTACATAAGAAGGGCTTACGTAACATGCTTGACCATTAGTGTTTCACCCTATGGTGTGATATTCATACCCAACTTAGAAGCATACATTGGGAAGGATCAAGGTTATGAACTATAGTTCTGATCATATATCCTATGATCCAAAAATATCTTTATATCAAGTTCATGAGTTCACTTTTTACGTCTTGCATGTATTATTTGAAGGGATAAAGAGAATATACTAAGTTTATCCCATGATCTCAGCATCATATCTTTCATGTTTCATATGAAGGGGGGAAGAGAATATTTTAAAGTCAAACATATCATGATTTCAATCTTGGGTGCTACATATATGATATAGGAGGGAAATATAGAATAGGTCAAGCTTATACGAGTGACTCCTCATATATAAATCATCCATATAGCTCAAGTGAGGTTTCTATCATCATATATTAAGAAAGAGAAGAAGAAGGGAGAACATGTATTTTGAGTATCTTTTGCACAAAGAATCATACTCTCATAACTAGAGTTCATATATTACCTCACTTGCAACTAATGATGAGATTCACAAAATATGTCACTCTAGCTAGGACCTAACTCAGCCAAAGGATTAAATTTATCATATGGGTCATCTACCCATCCTTTTCTTTTACCCAATTCTCACATATAGATTTGAATCATGCATAAGGACTCAACTCAACACTCAAGAGTAATCTAGTGTAGGAAATTTTTTTAACACATATCTCATATATTGGAGGCTAGGTCCTATGACCTTCTCCTTGTGGGTATTACTCTCTCTAGAGTTCACCACATATCTCATCCTACCACTAGACATCCTCCTTGTATAAGAGATTGAGGCTCATGCACACTCAACTCTATCTTAACTTAGTTTAACTTAAGTAGGAAAAGGGAATGTAATTTCATCATCAAGATTTTGCATAAATTCTCCAAAATTGGATTCAACAAGTATACAACTTAAACCTTTATAAGGAAACTTATAGCATCTGAGATCAAACTTAGATAAGATTTCACATGCTTATTTCAACTATCATTCTATCATCTAATCTATGTATCACATATCTTGATAAGGCTCTAAACATCTAATCTAGACTACTCACTCTTCTAGACTGATGTCACTCCCTTTCACTTAGGTTGCATGAACACTAACTACTCTATAGTGTGAGGGACACATTTTTATATTTACATATATCTAATAAAATATTATATAGTATTGCTCCGAGAAAGAAGACGTCAGAGAAAACTATTGAGGTGCGATCTGATTGGGAAACAAAACCAAACCAGCAAACTCGAGTGTCCAACACATAGTAGATAGTCTGGTGCCATGTAATCTAATGAAATGGTGAGAACATGGTGTAGACTAGTGTAGCTACCCAATACATATGAGCTCTATATGCAAAGGGTTTCAGACACTTGTCTAAACCTAGTTCTCAAACATCTAGGTTCTAATCTAGAGGCTAAGTCGAACCTAATCCTTTTTCAACAACTCACTAAGTTTCTAGTAATTAAGTGAAAGGTGAAATTTAATTTTTATGTTTCATGATGATCCTTTGTCAGGTGTAGCTATTGTTCATGCTCTGATACCAACTGTGACGTCCCCGGATTTTGATTTCTCCAAACCCTATTGGGAGTGAGATGTCAGAATCCGAAAACATCATCCAATCATATCAGACAACGATGCGGAAGCATAATACGCACATACATGAACATACAACCATAACATTCTCAACATTCAACATGTAAATTTATACAACATGAATTTATTACACAATGGTTTATAATTACATATTGAATGAAAGTTCCACAATCTAAGGACATGTATGCTAAAATAGGATCTACACAATAGGTACAACCTGAACAGCTGCTCACTCCCATCTTTTTCCTCCCATGCTATCTCTGAACCTAAAACATACGTGAAACAACGAATCAACACACAAGGTGTTGTGCACATGGGTAGAAAGATACATACTAGTATGTTTGCATAATTGAAATAACTTGAGAAAGAAAGATTAAAACAAAACATTATTTAAAGCGATAATTAGGTAAACATTCCTTTTATTAAATTCACTTTGATGCAGTTGTACTACACATACTTGCACTTGACTTACATCTAGTGTGGGCAATATATTATCATCGTACATCTAACATGGGCCAAGGAATCATACATCCATGTTAGGCAACATACATCCACACCAGGCTATGTGCTCTAGTAGCTACAACCCATCATACTCATTTATGTGCTATTAGATTTGGCAAAGTATAAATCATACTAGTTCAACCAAGCAATCATATCCAAATATGAGCATTCAAGATATCACATATCATATGCAACCAAAAAACTAGTCATATACTTAATAAATCCCACGTACCTGAGTTTAGAGGTTCATAGATATCTTTGATCATCTAGACAATCTAGTCATCACCTGATTAATAATAAATATTCATCATTAATACAAGGTTCACCATTATTAATGGTATTTAGGTCCAGTTTACAGTTTATGCCAAAACTAGGTCCAAATAACCTAAAACATGTTTCTATTATTTTTCTACTAATCAGGAGATCATAATAAGGGTCTGGTCTGATTTTCATAATTTTATTATGCTTTATCTATTTTCTAGAATTAATATGAGGCTAAAAGCATCTAATTATGCATTAGTGAGAAAAGACCTAATATTTAGCAATAATATTCAGATCAAAATCCATAAATTGGTTTTAGTAATCATTAGGATTCTATAAGAATTTTCTTAGAATTAATATCAACTGGATATTGTTTATTTAATTTAATAAACTGTTAAAAGGAGAATTACACTCTAAGTTAAATGTCATCATTGAAAGTGGTTCAAGGGTATGATCTAGGTGTCCAGTAATGTAGAGGATATTATTCTGAGTCCAGGGATATTTTTGGGGGATTTATAGGACACTAGAGCTATTTTTAATGTATTTTCTAAGATTTGTACTTAAATTGGGATATTTACCTTACTTTGTGGGGTCCATCGCTCAGGGTGGCAGTCTGGGATTGGCCCACGCTAGCCATCAGAGTGGGGGCACGGCTCAGGGACTGCTTACCCAGTTTATCTAACCAATCTGGCCCCTCCGTTTTCTCTCCCGATCTGCCCTGACTTGGCTTTCCCTAGTTGGAGCGTGAAGCCGCCAGCTCCGTTCTCTGTTTGGGCGCCGCCTGCGCTGTTCTTTGGCGTGAGGGCAACCCCACAGAGGCTTGGGCTCCGGTGGCCCAGAGAGGACTCTACCATCTCGATCGCATGCCAAGGTGACATCCACCTCCATCAGGATTGCCCCGTCGCAGACCAATATTGCCACCGCAAGCCACACTGGTGCGAAGTGAATGAGACTAGGTCAGAATTGGGAGCAGTGGTCTTCACCTTCGCGTTCGTAGAGTGGAGAGGGGCCTCCAGGACACAACTACAAGTCTCAGGGTGACAGACAATGCCACATCGATCTCCACCTCAGATCCGTGGCAGAGAACACTCAGTCAAATTTGGGCTTTGCTCCCTAGGCTTCTTCTCGCTCCAGAAACAAGCAGAGAAGAACCGTGGCCTCCAGGGAACTGGTGGGTGGTGCCAGGTCATTGCAGATAGGCCCATGGCTTGTTCCCCAAACACCCCTCCTTCCATCTGCTTGCAACAGAGCTCCCCAGGTCCAGGGAAACCAACCCACTGTGGGTGGTGGGTTGATCGGACCGGTTTGGTATTATGGCTAGGAAGAGCCTACTGCTTCAGGATGACAGTGTAGTTCACCAGTCTAGCTAGGCTCATGTAAACACGACAAGGATGTATCGAGATCCTACCTAAGGCATGTCTTGCAAGTTCAGGTGGAGGGACTAGGGGTAGGAATGGGTCGATAGATTTGGTGGTTGCATAGATTATGATTATGGGAACTGAATTCCCTATGATCACCCACCCTCTTCGGATCTACATGAACCCAATCTGGTACTGCTCCTCCATTTTCGGAGGCCAATGATGACTAGGGAGCTAATCCGACCTTCATCGGTTCCACATATCCTCTCATTTAACCCGAAAGGATCCATCGCATTGGGTGCCTGGGAAAGACCACTCAACCAACTCATATCAATGGCCAAAAGATAGAAACACCCTAAGCTAGGCTCAACTAATAATATTTCGATATTGCATTCCTCAATGCGTTGATTTGTCATCTACTTGCAATATCAAAACCTTCTTGCTGTAGGAGCATCATTTATTCATTAAAATTTAATGATATGTTTACCATCGTCTAAGCTACTTTATACCACAAAGTTCATCCAAATCTTCTGCCCTTGACCAATATGATACTAGTTTTTCATAAAGGCTCATGTATAGGTATATTGAATCCCAATGCATCTCAAATAGCATCCAACATTAGAACAAATAATTAAACTTACTTTATTTCACCAAGTCATACTTGAAGATCCATCCTTAGACACTTTTGACTCATACATATCACTTCACTTCACAAGTACTCACATGACCATGAATAAGTAATATTGGTAACTCACAGATGCAACTAATATTCCTCAAATGCATTGTGTTGTAAAATACCTTCAAATTAGGATCAAATCATTCATTATATACAACTAATTCCTTAGTTTGATGCCAAACTATTTCACAACATTGTTGGCCTTAAATACTATACCAGATGTCAAAACCCTAAAATCTGGGCTATCACAGTGAGGCCTCTTCCCACACCAGAGGTTTTTAGATCCCATTGGGCTCCACTTGATGGCAAGATTGAGTCTAAGTTGTTTTGCTACAAGAAAAGGGGTAGCGAAGGTAATTCGGGAAATTATTCACAAAATTCCAGTACAAAGAATATTTACAAGGATAAAGCATGTAAATTTTATAAGATGAAGGCAAAAAATCAATATCCACTATATTGGATGTTATCATTTTGGAACCCGTAACATGATGTGTGGGCTTGTAGTGTGTAAAGTGCATGGGTTAGTCATTATAATTTCAGAATCAAGCCCTTCAATCATGAAAGTCAACAATAGCATGTTTTGAGAAAGTTCAAATTTCACTTCCAACATGAATCTATTGTTTATCATTTACCCATTTTTGTTTTGTTTATTTTTCAAATCAAGGGAAGAGAACATAGAACCCTAAATGGGAAGTGTGGCTAAAATCCTAAATCAACAGGGGATAGCGACACATAGAATGAAGCAAAAAAATGAGATCAAGAATTCCAAAATAAAATAAAGACATTGAGGAGTCAGGTCAATGGATCACCTCAATCTGTGAGATAGTAGCTAGAAGATCCTAGGGATGCGCCAGGTTTCTCGCAGACCAGAACAGTTAGAAAAAAATAAAAAAAGCCAGAACAGGGAAAACAAAAAAATGGTCTTGAATATGCTCAATCTTCATAAAAAGATAGTGGGAGTTTGATTCAAATCATCCAGGCTATTCCCCAATGGAGTCATAAATCTGACACGCTGTTTGCAAAAAAGGGGGGAAATGTATATTCTCTGGAAATTCTACTCTTCTTGGTAGTGAAACATCACATAAATACAGTTTTTCAGAGTGACCACCACATATTATATGAGAAATGAGCAAAGCAAGGTAATCATGGAAGACACAGTGTAAATTTGAGTCAGATTTAGAAAAAGAAATAGGAAATAAACAAAATCTAGAGACCAAATTGGAAAATCTAGTTATGAGTGAGGAAGGATTAGGACCCCTATCTCTCTCGTACTCAATATCAAGACACCATCTCATTGGGAAAATAGATCAATTAAGGTAAGACATAAAAAAGCAATCATTATTGGTGGGAAGGCTTTTTGGACTGGAGATGGTTGTGTCCTTTTTGTTGTTGACCTAAAATTCCTAATTTTTAGATGTATTGTGGTGCTAATGACCTCCAGACCTTTCATGGTAGAGATCCCTCATTTTTTATTAGCATGGATGTCTAGTATTTGAGGTGATTAGTAGGCATAGGCTAGTGATACAAGATCTAGTATTTTCAAATGTAGTTATATCAACAAAATTTTAGTTATAGCAGTTTAATAAGATCAGATGTAGCACTAGAATATGTAAGATGCAACATTTATAAACTAGATATTAATTTAGCAGATATGACTATTTGGGGTAGTAGTTAGAGCAATTTGCCATTCTACAAGTGTTAACAAAGTTGGAGGTGTCAGAGGTAATATCCTCTTATCACAAGAAACACAAAAAAAAGTGAGGTAGTTCAAACCTATGGCTTTAGGGGGTTTGAAAGGATCCAGTAATATGGTTAGTGTAGGGGGTATTTATAGTATGTGCTTATAGTTCAGGGTTTTCGGTATTACTTTCTAGGGAAGTTGTGGTTTGAATTGATTCTCTTGTTGATGTGGATGGTAGATTACATCTTTTTGTCATGAGTCATCTAGGTGATGGCCAGAATCTGCTTAGTGATGCGGGTTGGGTAAAACACACTTTCAAATTTTCTGATTGGTTTAGGAATATTCCAGATAAACACCACAACAATGGTGGATTTTTAAGTAGGTTAATGGGAGAGACAATTCAAGATAATATATCCGTCATGAAGAGGCAATTGAATTTATATGAGAAATTTATATTTTTTCTAGAGTTTTCAATTGAATAATGAAAAACGGTCTATTTAAAGTAGAATTATATACTAGGGGATGGCCAGAATCTGCTTAGTGATGCGGGTTGGGTAAAATACACTTTCAAATTTTCTGATTGGTTTAGGAATATTCCAGATAAACACCACAACAATGGTGGATTTTTAAGTAGGTTAATGGGAGAGACAATTCAAGATAATATATCCCTCGTGAAGAGGCAATTGAATTTATATGAGGAATTTATATTTTTTTCTAGAGTTTTCAATTGAAAAATGAAAAACGGTCTATTTAAAGTAGAATTGCAAAAAACAAATTGCACTTTCAGAATGAGAAGAAGGTTTCTTTACAAAAAGGTTCTAAACTGGATGAACGTAGGTATGAATGAGTGGATTGAATTACAAAAACAAAAGGAAAAGGTTAAAAAATGATAAAATTGTAAATCTGGTGGAATGTTGAATGGATTCCATCATTAGCCAGAGGATGTTATTTATCATGAACTTCTTCCAAGTGAGAAATAAATGTGGGTGTCAACACTCGGTTGACCTTTGAAGTGTGATTAAGTTGAGTCTAAAATTACTACTACCAATTATATACTAATGTCACACGTCAATGAAAGAAATTCTTTAAAAATGGTCCATATCAATTCCATTTAGTTTAATTTCAAGGTGTTGGTGATCTTTAACAAAAAAAATCTACTTTATGATATGAAACAAAATTTTATAATTTGAGTACTATATGGATTTTTTGATATATTACATGGAAGAAATAAATGTCTCAAACATTAATATTAATTTCCTCCACAACACTGACAATATAATAGATGTTGAATGTATTTCAAAAAATTATCTATATATTAACTTCAGATGACTATATATATGTATGTATGCACTAGAATTCCTGGTATATTTATTTCCAACCCCAATCTTAGAAGATAAAGAGGCCAAGCACACATTAATATATAGCTTACAAGATGATTAAAACTCTCGACTAAACATAGGCAATTGGGTAAATAAAAAATCCATCACCCTCACACACAAGTTCCAATTCCTCTTGCTTACATATAAAATATCCTATGGTCTATTATTGTAGACATTATATAGAAATTGAATTTCTTTCTCCAACTTCGAGCAATGGCTCAATACATTATTTCTTTTCTCTCAATGTCTCATCAGATTTCTTTCCTTCCATATGTCATAAACAAATGCAACTATTGCCTAAAGTTCTGACTACTTTGATAAAGCTTTATTATAGATTTATCTCAATTTTTACACCCAAGCTTAGCTAATTATCCCCAAAAGTATTTTGATACTTTACATTTGCCTAAGACATTTTGTAAGGATTTAGACAATGTCTTTCACATCGTATACAATATATTTATGTATGGTTATCACCTACTTATCCTATATTACATGGGTAAGTAATCATACTAGGTTGTAAGGATGGTCAGGCTCCGTCTTAGTACATGCATTTCTTTCATAAATGAGCAGCAACAACATCAACTTGCTCAGTTTACTTGCATTTATTCAATAGATAATCATCTAAACTGCTATATTATTTTGACAAGGCTTCCACTATTATCAATTATGTACTAGATAGCCCTGAAATGTTTTTAGGTTGATGGATGAGATCAATGATATACCGGGTTGTCATCCACATATTAGAATGTGTGGTATTCAACCCAAAACCAATTGCCAATGGGTGAAGGGACCACACACCTTATAAGCCCAGGAACCTACCCAGAGCTCAGAGGTGTACGACTATTCTAACATCCCCCCTCAAGTGAAACCACTTTTGTGTGCTTACACTTGTCATTTTAGGTAAGGTGTGGTCCTCACACTTGCATCGTGTGGTCCACTCTGATGCCATATCTGAATGTGTGGTATATAACCCAAAACCAATTGGAAATGGGTGAAGGGACCACACACCTTATAAACCCAAGAATCTACCCACAGCTTATAGGTAACACCACATGCTCCATGTAGGATGTCCTTGAATCAACTAATGCTTCTCTTTTGAGTATGGTATTTAATAAGTTTATATCAGTTTTAGCTCCACAACACCCTCATTCCATGGAATGGGTAATTGACACTAGGAATCTAGATGGATTTGAGCTCCCCCAAATAAAATCAACCATAAGAATTTTTATGCAAGCTAGTGTGGATCAAGAAAATTTTCCTTGTTTCACCCATTATGATTTAAGACACATTGCACAAACTTTCTCTAAGATAAGAGTACCAACCATTGAAAACTTGAATCATGGACACCGACTAATCGTGTCGTGCAACATTTATAAAACATCAAGTTAATGCTTCCTTTATAGGTCTTCCATCCATGCAAAAACCCAAGTGTATGTACGTATGCAACTAAACACACACAAAATAGACATATATATTGACATAGAAACACACACACACACAAACACACACACATGGACACACACACATGCATGTGTGTGCACACACAGAAACACACATAATCACTCACACACATACACACACAAGCATACGTGTGCACGCATACACACATACACATACACACACATATATATATATATACATATGTAGCCGACAAGGAGTGGCTCAAGTGGTCAAACACAGTGTTGTCTCCTCATGAAGGGACCCAAGATTGAATCCCAGTTTTTGCCTTAATTTTATATGGGATTAAGAGAGAAATATTTCTCCCCCTCTCTCCCATAACCTGTGGTGGAGGTCAGACACTCGAGAGGGTGATAAATCAAGAGTTGTTTCTCTGTGTGGTTTCGAACCCGAGTTCCTTCATCAGGGACCAGAAGAATTTGCCAACCGGGCTTTTCCCTTGCCGGCTACATATGTGTGTGTGTATATATATATATATACATATATACATATATATACATATATATGTATATATATATATGTATATATAGATGTATATATATAGATGTATATATATGTATATATATGTGTGTATATATATGAGTCATCAAAGATACTTTCTCTCCCCGACCCCTCATTAACCTATGGAGGCCCGACATAGGAGGAGTATGGTAAACCAAGTGTGCAACCCATTAGTTCTGGCGCAAACCATGTCAGACATAAATCCTAGTTTATTTGTCCCCATGAGGATTCAAACCTGAGACCTCTTCTTGCATTCATGGTCCGATCACTAGTGAGACACACCCTTGCGGGCATATGTATGTGTATATATATATATATATATATATATATATATATATATATATATATATATATATATATATATATAATTGCAAAGCATTCATTTGGATCCATGTCTTAATGATCATCTATGCCTCTCACACTCCTCTAGTGGAGGCTAGACATTAGAGAGGTTGGTAACATAAGAAATGTTTATTTATGTAGTTCAAACCCAAGTCCCTTTATTGGGGACCATTCAAGAAACATATTATCTCTCATTGGTCATAACGGTAGTCTGGTATGTGTAACCAGTGGCTTGTGGCTTCTCTGGGAATGTGGGAATGCATGTATGGCTTCTTAAATGCTCCATGATTGAAATGCATTTGGTTAGGTTTGTGGAAGAAAGCATGATGTAGATAAATATAGTATCATAGGGAGCTCAATCCTTTCGTTAATAAATTCAAAGAATCAGTATTTATCACTTACACAATTATTGGTTATTTGACGTTGATTATTTGTATTACTAATTCTAAACACCAACATGATAGTTAACCCCAAATAAAAATACATTTTATATGGAGGTTCTTATAAAATTTCACTTGAAGCATAGGTTTTTTTTACTCTCATAATAACATTAGATTAAGATGAGATTTATTTAAGGTGGTTTGAATTTAATTCATCTCTCTCCTTTTACCTCATTGTTGTAACTTGTTAGTACGATGAAAGGTATTATATTTTTATGAATACATGCTCTATCATGGTATCATTAGAATTTTTTATTGGCACAGTCATATTTCATATATTGTAAATTTTGATGTTATATTTCATGTGTACTTACAATCACATAATCTTGTCTATAAGAATAGATTTATCCCTCAAATTTTATAATATTTGTTGTTTTATAATAGTACTTTACCCTTACAATATTCATTGACATAACATATTTGTAGAATGCTATATATAAGGGCATGCTTGTATAGTTGAATCTAACTGGATTGGATTGTACTGCATGCTCTAGTAATGGGAATAGTAAGTTTGGTTTGAAGGAGTTAAGAAATGGAAACAATGTTATACTTCAGACAAGTAGTAAATGCAAGATGTGATTTTCAATTTCAAAACTGTCAGGAGTCGAGATCCAACAGACATTCTTTGTGATTACATGACAATGGTGCAACAAAAAATGCTCTATCGAGGAAACATTGCTCACAGTCGGTAGACAACCCAAACATAATGTTTTAAATTACAAGGATGCTTAAAATAGGAATGTCCTTCTATCTAGATTGTTTGAATGATGTATTTATTTAAATCATATCGAATGCAACAAACCAAACATCCCCTTAGTCCATCAATTACTCTACTTTCCACATCATATTCAATTTTTTACCCTTTATTAAAAAATATTATCTTATATTCATATTTCCCCATATCATCTAATTTTCTTATTTGGTGAATTAAAATAAGCCCTCTATATATATATTACAAATTACATAGATTTAATCATTATGACAATATCATTTTTTAAAATTGAAAATTCAAGAACATTAAATTTTAATATTCAATAGATGTCATTGATATGTATAGATCAATCTTTGACAATTGTAGTGACTCAATAGAAAGAAACCTATATCCATTTTTATACTAAGAACCTATTAAACTTTGATAGCTAAGAAGGCATACATAATATTTTTAAATGTGTTTCTATTTAGAGTCAATTTTATATAAATGCATAAAACTTTCTTCAAAGAAACAAGATAGAAGCAATATAGTATAAATTGGCTAAGTAGAAAATTTCTTCAAAGAAACAACATAGAAGTAATACAGTATAAATTGGCTTAGTATCTCACTACAAAGATTGTCAAAACCTAATTCCAATTCAATACTAAGACATTGAGACCGCTACATTATGAACTTACTAGAGACTTAGTATTCTCATGTGAACTAAGAAAGTAACAAAATATTACATCCCATGCCATAGATGAAAAATAAAGGAAAAATGATCAACAAAAATAAAAAAAGAAAGAGAAGTATGAAACAATGAACTAATGTTGATATGAAAGTACATGATGAGAAATTAAATGGAAAAGTAAAAATAAAGTGAACGAGGATGTATTACATTGTGAACTAATACAATATATTTTCATTGTAACCTTATACAATATAACTTCTTAGAATTCTAAATAAAATAATGTGTCTTACATGTTGGGATGAGGTGGAGTTGAAGCCTTTGTTGTTTATACAATTTTACAATTTGAAACTATAAGAAAATATAACTTACAACAACAAGTATATAATCTTTGAAGTGATACTTTTGAAATTATTGGTTAATCTCATATTTGCATTTTATAACTTCATCCTTGTGCTTTCATTGAACATAAATCATAGATGTAAACTATTTGAATTTTCTATTCATGGTATTCCTTGATTTCATTATATTTCTTGTGCGTCCTTGTTTTCCTAGAAAAACTAAAAGAATACAATACATAAATAAACAAATTCATGCACAACCTTGGAGAAAATATATCTATCTTGCCATAATTGTCACATATTGGAGGTCACCTTGGATCACTAAAAATCAACCACTTGTTCACCAATGGATACCCGCATGTATGATTCAGTTGATGTACACCAATGGATGTATATTGTGTCCAATGATTTAAACTTAATAAGCTCATCCAATGTATTTGATGTTGAAATTTCATGGCATTTCATTTGGATCATCATATTGGGCATGTAATCCATTCATCGGAAACATTTAAATGAATAACACAACACTTATATGAAAAAGACCAATATTATTAAACAAGACAAGTTATTGTACAAGTAACATCATAATTAGATATGAAACATGCAAGGGGTATTATACATGTAGGACCTCATCGAAAAGGAGCTTCAAGATTATGTTTATATTTTAATGTATTTAAAAATTTAGTGTCGTGAACTTATATATGAAAACCAAAGAAATGATTATTGATGTGAATTAAATACACACATATCTATGACACTGAACCAAGTTAAGTATGAGATGGTCATACTAGATAGGAATAGGTTTGATTTCAATTATATTTGAATCCATTAGGTTTCATTCCCCAATAAGACATATTTATTGAAGGAAACATTATAGATGTGTTTTATTCTTATAATTCATTGGTGAACATACTTTCATGTGCAAAGGACATGCATCTACTAGTCTTACTTTTTTACCGTAGTAATGTTAAAACAATATTAGAAATATTAAAATTTTGATTTTATTATCAAATAATTTGTTTATATTATGGGGACCTTTCCATTGTTAAAAACTTGACTTTTGCATGGAAATGTAAGACATATAATTTTAGCTTCCTTATTGTTAAAATGCTAAAAGTAGTAATATACATGATAATGATAAAAAGATTGTAATATGTGTGATTCTTTCTTCAAGTGACCTTATATAGGTTGTTTGAACCATGTATTAGGTAAATATTTTGGCATGTTACCTTTTTTGTTTCTTACATGTAAAACTAAGATGATATACTAATATTTTTCTTGTCATTATACTACTAAAATTTAACTAATATGTGTGATTATTCTTTGAAAATGGAATTTTATGCAATCTTCTACCCTGTCTATGTCTCCCTTATGCTAAACACACTATGGAAGAAATGTTACATGATAGTTTGTTTTTGAAAAAAAGGAAATGTCTACATTTTTTATGATTATGTCCAACACCTTTAGGATTTGTTCTTTACTTAGGAAAAATTTAATGAGATGTAAAAACTAGATTTTTTAGCCTTGATTTTTGTCTTGACCGAATATAGCTAGGTTCAAATTCTACTAAATCCTTCTAAATTCCCAACTAGGTTTTGTATCCATTAAATATCATTTGATGCTTTTAAGTTTCTAATGATAGATTAATCTTACAATATGATGTTGTGATTTATATATACCATCTGTGCTTCAAGAAAGTTAAGTAAAAGGCTAGACAAATTAAGTGAAAACTAACTCATGTACTAATTTTTATAACTACATCCATGTTCATGTAACATACCAAAATTAAGGTTTATAATCTATCCTTTTCTTTTATTATTACTTTCACTAATAATTGTGTTAAATTTTTCTTCTCTTGATTGCATTAGGATTATTTGAATTCAAGTTTTGTAAATATTTGATAGATATCCACCTATATGAATTTTTAGGATAAATTAGTAAATTAATTGTTGACCTCGATTTAGATCTATCGAATCTTCCTACAATGATAAGGTAAAATAGAGAAATACAAAATAATACTATCAAAATTAGTTGTTATGAGGATTAAGGCATTTTTGTACTTAACATACCAATAATGAAATGTAATATCAAATGTATTCAAAAGGTGAAATTGATAACAAAATCAAAGTCCATTTACTATAGTTAGCCTATCTAGAAAAATCATATCAATTGGATGTTTACAATTTCCCCAATGTAATAAAAATGAAAATACATAAGTCAACTTTGTTTTAGTTGATTTCTTACATTATTTTCATTAGACTAACTAGGTTATGTTTACTTAATCTATCTCGTGGCCAATTTTCTTGTTCTGTGCGACCTTCTATAATAAGATGGCTCTCAGATTTAGTCAATTGATCATGTGATTGTTTATCATCACTTCCTCTCCCTCCTCATAGATTTTCTCCTTATGAGCCTTTGTAACGTCCCAAGATTTGAGGCCTCAAATAAAATGATCTTATAAGGAATGATTGAACTAACTTATCACCAAGGTTCACCTCCTTTTTAGGGAGTCCATCACTAAAGAACTATGTGGTTAAGCATGTTCAGTCTAGAGTAGCACTAGGATCAGTCGGGAAATTCATCCTAGATTGAGTGTGAGTGAGGACAAAGTGTGTAGTTAAGGGTAGTGGTGGTATGTAGGGCCAGTCGTCATTCTTGAAACTCTGCTAGAGGTTGGGACAATGGGCCCAAGCTTTACAAATGGTATCAGAGCCAAACCTTCTCCAGACTGTGAGGCCCACGTGGGCTTGTAGCCTGTCAGTTTTTGATATGTGTGGTCCATACATGTTGGAAAGGGATATCTATGTTGATGAAGCATCTGATACAGTGGTAGCCATGATCAGGAGTTGGGTGTACATGGACATGTTGGGTCTACGCTGAAATGAAGAAATATAATGAGGTCATATAGTTGAGCATTGAAGAGGACATCAAGAGTTTTAGTGGGAGAGATAGTAACATCCTAGGATTTGAGGCCTCAAATAAAATGATCTTATAAGGAAGGATTGAACTACCTATATAACAAATGTGCACCTCCTTTTAAGAGAGCCCATCACTAAACAACTTTGTGGTAAAGGCTAGTGGTGTTCTGTGGGGCCAGTTGTCATTTCTGAAACTCTACTAGATCTTGGGGCAATAGGCCCAAGGTTTACATCCGTATACTCATTCATCAACCTCCTCATCCAATGATTCATTATTTCCATTTTCTATTATAATCAATTTCTCTTCTCAGCTTGAATATGTTAAACACTAATTCTAGGGTGGTTGTTCAGTGCTCTAAAAAATGCTTAGTTTCTGAATGGCCTTGTACAAGGACATTCTTTTTCCTGAGGCATTACTTGATGTATACCCTAATGTTGCATTTGGGTTGTCAGTGCAATGTCGACACAACAAGAAGACCTACTGCACCAAATTATTTGATGTTTGTTACATCTATTAGAGGAAAGATTGGTTGTCGTAGAGTTTGGTTAACTGGATTTTCTTTGGATAACTTGTCAGTTGAATTTCTTACGGAATATAATGGGTTAATTTGTTGCAGACATGAATTGTCCACTAAACCCCTATGATAGATATTTTAAACATGCAAGGGTAGGATAAAATAGACTTTGTCCATAAAAATAAAGATTACGTACCTGTCTACCAAATAGTGAAGATCTTACTATCAAATTTATTTGTCATTATCCTAAACAATAGTTATCTTAAACAAAGTTAATATAAAACTTATTAATTTACTGATCGCAACTAAACTCACCACAACTGTGTATCAAGCATAGCCTAAGTCTATCTTAGATTTAACCATATGAAGAGATCACAATACTCATTTTTAGTAATCCAACACCTTCCACAATATTGCACTCCTATAAATAATTTTTTTCTTTGAAAACCAGAGGACCATCACATCTTTTCTTGGCACCACAACTAAGTTAATCATGTGTTGAACATATCTTCCATTTCCTTTTTCTTTCCATGTCCCTATTTCAATAATGGTTTACTTGGTTTCCCACATAGATCCACTTTCCTTGATCCCTTGGCTAGAATTTGCAAGTGAGATTTCAAGGTTCCCAGACTCTAGAAGAAAATCTAAACCCTTTAAGGGTTCGTAGAGAAGCTTTAGGGTGTATCCGTTTGCTAAGATCAAGTTTGAACTACAATTTTGGATTTTTATCTCCTTAAACTGTGGTTTTTATCATCAAGTATTCCCCACTACTCCTAAGCACTCCATGATGCATGTTCAATTTGGCTCAATATAGACATATCTATAGAAAGTTATAATAATTGGTGAGAGAAGAAATATTTTTTGTATCGCTCTCCTTGACTTATTACCATGCCCATACCCATGTTGAATGCTACTTCCCCCTCTTCTGGAAAACCACTCAGATCATATCTTTAGACCAATGACTTGGTTTGTGTCCTAAGAATGTAGTGTGCTTCTTAACCACATTAGGTCACATTAAGAGGAGTGTGGGTGGGCTTCATCCCCTAGAAGGTGAGATCCCATAGAGCTACTCCCACAATGTGAGGGAGGGAAGGGGACAATTCCCTCATAAATTTTCTCACTTGCCCTTGGTGGTTTTTGAGGTTCCACTTGGCCTCAAGGACATCAAAGTCCCATGTTCGTTTTTATTTGCTTTAGCCCCCTGAGATTTTGATCTTGGAAATGATATGTATGACTTATCACATCTAGCTAATAAACAACCATATGTCAAGGAATATCAATCATTTCCTATATTCTTTTTACTAGACACCTAGAATTTGATCTAACTTGTAAAAATTATAATAAAATATTAATTTATGAAAATATATATATTTAAAAGTGGACAAATGTGTTGGATTCATTAGTGTGGTTTTCAAAGTCTAGTTTAGTGTTTTCCATGAAAGTTAACTCAAGGTTTAGTATGGTAAATAAAATAAACACAATCTTAATGCTTAAATAATGTATACAAGTGTTGAAAAGATTTGATCTCAAATCAAGAGTATTGTGGTATATTCATGATACATTTTGAGGTATGTTCATCTTTATGGTTTTATTTGGGCATGTAATGACTAAACTCTAATTTGTTACCAATAACACATATATTGAGTTATGTTATAATATTTGAAGTTGTTAAACCCATTTTGGAGCAATTTTTATGCAGTGGTTTCTCCACAAATGATTACAGGGATTATTTTTCTCTTATATATGAGCCATGTCACTCCAATTGTCAAATGTTGGATGGTTTCATCCCTTTTGTAAATGAGAACATTTAATACAAGATTATGATCTTATCTACTCTATTATGCATGTGAGATTTGGAATATGAATATCAATAAGTAGCTTAACCATAATAGACTATGGATTTATTCCCCAAACCACATGTTATATATCAAGGTACTATGCCTTGATGTCTCCCATAATACACTAGTGTTTTGTTTCCCATACCAAGTTTTATATGTTGGGCACTAATGTTTTATTTCTACCTTCTTGGATTTGTATTTATAGTATACTTGGCCTACTTTATATATCTATAATATTTTAATGTATGTGCACTTTATAATTGTTTTGATGTGTTAAATGTTAAAAAGTCAAAAAAAGCTCCACATTCATTATTCATTTTGCGTCAATCTTATATGACTTATACTCTTGGTATTATTATTTTGTTTTTTATTCTTTAATTTTCCTAAATATTCTTGGCTATAGTGTGACTAATAACCCCCTTATGTTGTTCTTAAATTCGTCAAATACACAAATGTTTACTTAATGATCATGTATAATGTTTTCAAAAGCATACCCATTTTCTTCACTTTTTGGGTGTTGTTCCAAACACATCCATATTTTGAAGATGTAATATTTCAACTTCTGTTGAAAACAATTATCATGAGTAGTTTCTTTATAGGATCCTTATAAGATAACCAAATTTCCCTCTACAACCAATCTCTTTAAGGTATATCTGAATGTTTTATTTTGTTTTTCCTATTGGGACCATGTAGTTGGATATTATAAGAAACTTAGTAAAAGTAATTTTCAATGCTATAGCACTTTATGCTCATTTTTTATTCAATATTAAGAAATAGATTACCCCCTTTTACTATCAATTAACATTGGAAAATGTTCAGATGGGGTTACTTGGATGTTTTCTCAAATTTAAGTGAGGAATACATCTCCTACCTAGTTACACTTTTACATTTAAAAGTTGGGATAGTGAAATGAGTCTTGTACAACATTCTATTGAGTTTTAAGAATGCACTTTGAGTTGTATACGTTAGAGTATACATCGATGATTGAGGATCTATATAAGGTATGGTCCCCTCTGTACCTCAATATTTGTAATGTATATTAGGCGTTAAAGATCAGATCTCCATTAGGGTATATCAATGTGGTTGTAAAAAATGTGACCTTATGATATATACATGTATTTATATCCAAGTTACATGTTACATGGCGTGAATACCTAGAATGAAGCTTATATTGCTATGAAGGTTTACATCTATTGAGACCAAACTTTTTATATTCTCACATACTAAGGAGTGGGGGGATATGGAAATGGATAATCCTAAGATCCTATAGAATGACCTAGGGGACTTTGTAGTATCAGCTAGTTGTTTGAGTGGAACATCTTATACTATCTTGGGCTTTAGTATTAAAACACATAACCAAGATGTGAAGATTTATACATTTAGTTATATGAAAATTTAGGTTGTGGTTCTCTTACTACTTTACTATGACTTGAAAAAATTATATGTTTTATCTTTAAGCATTATCTACTATTGGTTATATTATCTAAAAGTTACTTCTTAATTCATTCTATATGCTATTCTACCTAATTTATTTTGGTTGTAGATTTGTAGGATTAGAATTACATATCTTTTTTAGACACACCCTATAGGTGCCCAACCTCATAAAAATGTCATTTGGTAGCCAAGAGACACCTTTGTGGATATCTTTTTTTTTTTTGGTGAACCCAGCGTGTTGCTTCCTTTTTATTGCTTTTTGTATAAACTGTACAGAAGAAGGGAGGGGGAAAGTAATAAGAAAAGAAACTATCTAACTGTACAAAGCATTGGAATCTGAAATAATATGATCCCAAATCACAAGAAACTTGCTCCTGTTGTCACGAAAAATATTTGAGTTTGTCTCAGTCCAAATCGTATGAAGAATGCAACAGATCAGAATTTTGATATCCTTCCTATTGTGAACCAGCAACTGCTCCATTGAACCAGGGATGATGGAGAGAGGGTGCAGCACATTGAAATTATTCCATAACAGTTTAGCAAAATCACAGTGAAAGAATAAATGATCTCTCGATTCGTTCTGAGCATGGCAGAGAGTGCACTTAGAAGCAAAACTAAAGCCAAATTTTTGCCTAACATCATCAGTAAACAGCCTGTTGTGAATAGCTTTCCAAAGAAAAACCGAATTTTTCCTAGGCAGGGATGAGTCCCACACCCATTTCCCCCAATCCGTAATAGGATTTTTAGTTCTGTAGAGCTCCCAAAACTCTCTGCAAGAAACTGTGGATTTCCCATTACACATAATACTATCTTTTGAGGCCACAGAAGGCTTATTCATCGAGTAAAGGAGGTCGGAAATAGTAGAACCACCTCTGATGCTAGGAAAATGCCATTCACCGCCAACAATACAAGAATCAACCTTGTAGAATGTGCCACGGCCAAACCTGTTAACCAACTATTTATCCACATTACTCAAGAGAGTGGTCTTGCAGGACACCAAGGGTCAAGCCAGAGAAGAAAGGAATGTCCATCACCTATTTTAAAATCAACCTGATTAAGAAGAAAGCATCACAAGTTCAACATCCTCTTCCAGAGCCAAGAACCATTAGGTCTAGGGTCTACAGACCAAATAGAGTGCTCATACATGTATTTCTCGTGAGTCCATTTAACCCATAAAGATTCCTTACTGCTAGCGATGTCCCAAAGATTTTTAAGGAGGCTAGAATTCGACCAGTCCTCAATCTTCCTGATACCTAATCCACCTTCAGTTTTTGGTCTGCAGATGATGTCCCGAGAGATAGCGTGCATTTTCCTTGCATCAACTTTATCACCCCAAATAAAATTCCTAATGTACTTCTCAATATCCTCAATAACTGCTTTAGGCAAAGGGAAAGCAGCAGTCCAGAAGATATGGTAAGAAGAGAGAGTAGAGATGGCCAGTTCAATTCTGCCAGCCATTGAGAGCAAACGGGACTTCCAAGAATTAAGCTTATTCTTTATTTTATCCACAATAGGCAAACACATATTTTTGGTTAATCTTCCTGAGAAGAGAGGGAGTCCCAGATACTTAATAGGAAGAGAAGCTCGAGGAATGTCAGTCAACAAAGTGCTTGCACCCTTGCTCAAGAAGATATTGCTCTTCAAAATATTAATCTTCAAGCCAGAAATCCTTCCAAAGATGTTCATTATATCTTGAATATTGTTGAGGTTATATTGATCAGGTTTAGAGAAAATCAAAAGATCATCCGCAAAAATTATGTGAGAAATGCTAAGGCTTGATTTTTTTGAAGGTGAAATAGGGGACAACAGCCCATCTTCCACAAAGGAATTAATAATAGTTGTAAAACCCTGAAGAGCTAAGACAAAAAGATAAGGAGACAGCGGATCGCCTTGTCTCACTCCAACAGAAGACTTGAAGGACTTGGAAGGAACTCCATTCACAAGAACTTGGAAGGAAGCCGAGGTGAAGCAAACATCAATCCAATTTATCCAACAGGGGGGGAAGCCCATTTTCCAAAGCATAAAAAGAATGAATTCTCTGCCGACCGAATCAAAAGCTTTAGTAAGGTCTGCCTTGAGAAAAAGAAGATTAGCACTGTTATTACTGAAGTTGCTAAGAATCTCATTAGCAAGGAGGATAGCATCCCCAATTTTCCTACCTTTGATGAAAGTCGTTTGGTTTAAACTGATGATGTCAGGCATGATATATTTCAATCTATCAGCCAAAATCTTCGTTATGACTTTGTAGATGATGTTGCACAGAGAGATGGGCTTATAATCTTTAATAGTTTGTGGATCTTTAATTTTGGGGACCAGGACAATGAAAGATCTATTGCATTCCTTTAGCATTTTAGCATTGTCAAAGAAATTAAGAACTGCTTTACAAACATCATCCCCTACAATGCTCCAGCACTCTTTGAAGAATAAGACATTATAGCCATCAGGCCTAGGGGCCTTGTCACTATTCATATTCTTGATGACCATTTCAATCTCAACCCTGGTCACCCGGCAACTTAACTTCCTAACCTGCTCAGCAGAAAGGGAAGGAAGCTTCCACTTATCACTCCAATTAAGAGGGTCACAGTTGCAGCTATTGAAAACATTCTCAAAATAATCTGAAATATGACTTGTTACCAAACAGGACTCAGAAAGGTTGTGGATATCAATAATACACAAAGGTTGGTTTTTAGCAGTTCTTAATTTCTTTGATATCAATAATACACAAAGGTTGGTTTTTAGCCACCTAGAGATGTTTACAGTCATCCATGTACATTGGTGTCCCAAAATGGTATTTTGTATCTCGATATAGTTCAGAATCTATTTTTTTGTCTCAAGTACCTTGTATATGTGCTCAATAACAAACGCTAGATGGTATACATTTTGTATAAACATTTTGTAAAAGCGGCCATAAATGTTTAATGATTACAATTACCTATTGAAATTAGAAAGACCATTTTATATGATTGTATGTGGACTTGTAGAAATTTTTTATATTTTTCTTTCTTTTAATTTCCCATATGCAATTAGTTAGGATCATCTCATCACAGTTTTTCATTAGATTTTCCTCAATTGGGAGTATGTTTTTTTGGTGTCACATTTGGTGGTAACGTAGCCTACGTTCCTAGGTTTACATGGATACATGCTATTGTATCTACTTTTATGTGTTCAACATATCTAATAACTTATGGTTATACTAATACTGTAACATAGTGAAGTTAATGTAGGGAATAGTTTTCTTCCCTAGTTGTCTAAAGAGTGGAAGAGACATAAGAGACAAGAGTGTCTAAGGTGAGGCCTTCACATTTGATAATTCATATGAACCATATTTCTAGTCTCATGTATATCTTAGTTCAACATTTTGATTGTTCATTCTATTTGAAAAAAAATTTAAGTGATGGTTTTTTTCATTTATATTTTTTTGTTTCATTTTGATGTGTTGTTTTGCTCCTCACTGTAAAGTAGACTTAAAGAAAAACGTTCCCATATTATTCTTCCACTTTGGTCTTATGTTCTAGAACATGCATGCACCTCTTTATCATCCATAATGTTTCTATAGATGATGTTGCACATCAACCTAGAGAATTAACATTAGACATCTAGCCTCAATTACACAATTTCATCGCCCAATTCATGATTTACTGATACCTTGCATCTCTTGTTTTATGGAACATCTAAGCACCCACAACTATCTAGTTCCTACATTACCCCCATCACTCCATCGACTTGATTCTCTACACCACCCCAAAAACTAACCTCAACCTCATTTTTCTTTTTCCAAATGTGTCTAATGGAAGTAGTTGTTGCCCGTTACCTCAAGACATGCATTGCATGACATGATGGAAAAGATAAGATCTTCCATAGAGAGTTTGAGCCTTGAGTCCAACAACCTTGCCTATAATTAGTCACTATGATTCTTCAACTATGACATTTCTCATTTGTGGATTTCTACAAAAGGGATGTCAACATCATGCTCATTTTTTTAAGAGAGGCTTCTCACCTAGCCTGGTTCCGTTTGGTCATCAATGTCACCAAGTTCCTAAGGACAAACCTCAATAGAGGAAGGGTCATGAAGGATCTCCATCATATCCACAATCAATTACATAAATCAGCATCCTTATGCTATATTTTCTAGACCTTTACCCCACTCTAAGGAATTGAGTTATGACAAAGAAAAAGGAACCAATCAGATGACTATATAAGGAGTTCTCATGCTTGTATATAAAAATTTCCTTGTGTCTAGATATGTAGATCATTTTTCATATACAATGACAACATTTATATCCCTTCTCATGATGTTGGATCTGTTTGTCTCTTTCTTTTCCCTATTTGTTATTATTTTACACATGCAAGTCAGTCTTCATTTCACTAGGGTGCCAAGAGTATCCCACTACCATGATTTCTTTTTCTTTTTGGTTAGTAAAACTCTTGTTGCTTTTTTTCATTTTTGAGAGATGGTATGTACAATGTGTCCAATTTCTCAAATAGAGAAATGGAGGGAAACAAAAGAAATAGTATCAGTACAAGAATTGGAGAGAGATATCTATACATGTATCTAAAAAAATTAATCAAGAACATAAGAAGAGACATCCATGAATGGCTATCCAAAGAAAAAATTGGATATGTTGATTTCTGAAATTTGATCAAGCCAGGAGCATATGAACATAGTAAATATCATTCTCATCAACTTATCAGATAGAACAGAAAACATACCACTTTCACTGCCCAACACTTAATAGAGCAAGAGATAATATAGAGCACCTTATTATATCTAATGTGACATTGGAGCACAACTCAAAAGAATCAAGAAGGATCGTAGTCACCCAGAAACCTCCTTCTCATACCATAAGAAACCAATTCTCAAATGCACATTGAAGGAGCATTCTCCAAGAAACTTGGAAGGTATATTAAATATGTCATCAGTCTCAATCCAAAGAAAACCACAAGACTCTCACATGCAACTTAACAACTAGATACCAATTGAAGGAACTCTTTCAAAGCATTAAAAACATATGACACATAACAATACTTGCTTCCAACAACTTATAAGATAGAACAAAAGAGGTTACCTTCATGACCTAGAACAAAACACAAATGGAACAGGAAGAAGGTACAAAGCAACTTAAACCTTCATAGGACTCAATAAAAAAGAGAATCATGGATCACAACTCAAAAGACTCATGAAGGAACATAATTTTACAACAACCTCCTTCTCTTTCCATAAGTACCAGCTCTCAAAGGAATTGAAAAGGGATGAAACTTCAGAAACCAACAAGAAAAAGACACATATCATTGTTCTCATCGCAGAGAAGGACCACAAAACTCTCACAACATAACAACCAGATTCCAATTGAAGATACTAAACTCAAAAGAATCAGGTAACATAGAAGTCATAGCTAATTCAAGGACTCAAAAGTATAAGATAATCATTTTCCAAACATTATCAACTGACATACTTCTCATATCATGTACCCTTGTGTTTCTTTCAACCCAAAAGTGACAGGGTCGTGGGAAGGAAGGGAAATGCAGTGTTTGTTGATGATGCAACTACGATTGAATAGGGTGTCAATGATCATGTTGAGGTTGTGCACTCTAACTACATCCTGGGTGGTGGTGCATTCTCCTCGGGTGGTGGAGATGATACTGGTGATGGCATTTCTGACGGCAGTGGTGTTACCGATGTTGGGGATCTTATTCTTGGTGTCACATATGTGAGGGTTGTGGCCCCTTCCTCTGGTGGAGGTGTTGAGACACGGGCGGATAGTGGTGGAGCTTCCTATTCAGGTAGTGACACTACTCCTAGGGTAGATGGTGGTGATGGCTCGATGTAGCATCATGACATTGTGTCTCAGGTTGACGACGTCACTTACGCTGCGTCCCCAGTCATCACTGGCTCTACGTCTTCAGACGATGTGTCTCTGGGCATCACGAATGCAGTGCCACAAGGTGTTACCAGTGCTACGTCATGGGTTGATGGTGTGATGCTATGTCGTGATGTAGATGGCGTTATGGGCGATGGTGTTGCACCTAGTTGAGTTGGTGTTATGGGCGATGGCCCAGGTGTTGCTGGCATTAATGGAGCTCTTAGTGGGTCAGGTGTTGGTGTTAATGGTGCCTTCAGTGGGTCAGGTGGTGTTGCGACCCATGCACCTGATGGCACGATGGTGGGTGCTAACGTCACTGGTTCATGTAAGTCTGTTGATTCAGCATCTAAATGCTCCACTGGTGCTTCTTCTTCTTCGTCATCTAATGTTCCAAAGACGTCCAAGGGTGATGGGTCTAGTAAGACCCATTCTGCCTCTAGAGGCCATTAATGACCTTTCTCATGACCAATGTTCATGGCTCGAGGAACCCATGTAAAAAGAAAGAAGTGAAGAGAACCATCCTTGATAACAAAGCTACTATGGGCATTCTTGTTGAATCTAAAATCAATTCCCATATGACTCACATGTCTGATTGTATGTTCCCTAAAGGGTGGCTATGGGTTTCTAACCATCTACATGATCCTAATGGTCATATCTATATTGGGTGGAATTCTAATTGCTGGATTACTACTGTGATTGAGATGGATGATCAACATGTCACTATGAAATGCATTAACAAAGGTGGCCTCACTATCTATACTACAAATATGTACACTAGGAACTCTGTGGTTGATCATTTTGTTTTGTGGAATACCTTGGAGAGGATTGCTACTAACATAGATGTTGCTTGGCTTATCACTAGCGCTTTCAATAACGTTATAAAGCAAGAGGAGAAGGCGGGCAGTCATGAGGTTCCCTCTACCATCCTTAGCTCTTTTAATGTTTCCCTATATAATGCTGGTCTTATTGAACTACCTGTCATTGGTAAAGAGGTTTATACTTGGCATAACAAACAAGGTGTTTCTAAAAGGGTTGCTTGCAAGCTTGATAGAGCCTTTATCAATGATGCTTGGCTGTCTAAATTTCCTGGCTCCAAAACAAAGTTCATCACTTGCAACTATTTGGATCACTGTGGTTTAAACATCAATATGAGACCTATTTCTTTCAAGAAGAAACCTTTCAGATTTCTCAATTTCTAGTTGGAATGGAAAGGATGTCGGGACATTATTAAAGATGTTTGGGATACTGATATTAAAGGCAACCCACTCTTTCAGTTCTGTCATACACTCAAGATTGTCAAGGATAATTTGAAGACTTGGTCCAAACACTATGTCAATCTCAAGAACCTTATTACAAGAGAAATAATGGAGCTTGATGATATCTCAGTTGTGGTTCATAGATGCCCACTAGATCCTGATCTCATCAATGCTGAAAAACAAACCCTTGAGAGATTGGACATGTTTCTTAAGGCGCAAGAGGTTTATTTCTGGCAACACAGTAGGATGGATTGGATTTCCAATGCAGATAGGAACACTAAAGTCTATCATACCATTGTTAGGAGAAGGGATGCTATTAACTTTATAACTGAACTTTTTGACTCACATGGAGATCTCTTGTAGGATATTGATGCCATTGTGGATGACACTATACAATTTTTTGAGCAGCTATATAATCAACCTCATGTTGCATCCAGCTCTTGTATTCCAGATTGGACCCCTCTAGTCTCTGTGAATGATAATGTCATGTTGTGTTCTACAGTGAGTTTTAATGAGCTTTGTGATGTTGTGTGGAGCATAGCGCCTCACAAAATCCTGGGCCCAGATGGCTTCAATGGTTATTTCTATAGGGAAAATTGGAACGTCATTTGTGATTATCTTATTAAGGTCGTCCAGTGGCTTTTCAAAGGTGGAAGCATGGTTAGATAGGTCAATCATGTTATCCTCACTCTTATTCCTAAGAAGGGCATTGTTTCATCTCTAGCTGATTTTAGACATATTTCTTGTTGCTCGAAGCTCTATAAAATTATTGCCAAAGTCATCTCAAGGAGGTTAGACACTCTTTTGCTAAATATTATCTCTCCTTACCAAGGTGTTTTTGTTAAAGGTAGGAGTATTGAGGATTGTTCTCTTCTTGCAGCTGAGTTTACTCTTAAATTCAACAAGAAATCCAGTCCCCCTGTGATAACCTCCCATTTTGTGATGTTATCTTACTAGTTTTTCTTAATTTTCCATACTCTTTCTTAGATAAATTAGATATAATCCTTAACTTTCTATGTTATTATGAATTCACCATTGAACTAACATTTATCTTTTTCCTATTATAGAAAAAACCCCAAAAAAAGAATTGCAAAAGCCCCAAACAATCCCAAGACCGAATGAAGTCCAAACGGTGCCAAGACCAAATGAACTCAAATGGTCCCAAGACCGAATGAACTCAAACGGTCCCAAGACCGAATAAAGTCAAACGGTCTGGAGACCGAATGAAGTCTAAATGGTCCCAAGACTGAATGAACTCAAACAGTCCCGAGACCGAATAAAGGCAAACGGTTTGGAAACTGAATGAAGGCAAATGATCCTGAGACCGTATGAACTCAAACGGTCCCCAGATCGAATAAAAGCAAAGGGTCTGGAGACTACATGCAGCCAAACGGTCCCGAGACCGTTTGAAGCCAAACGGTCCCGAGACCACATGATGCCAAATGGTCCCCAAACCATTAAAGACCCAAATGGTCCCAAGACCGTTTGGGGCTCCTTGGAAGCCTATAAATAGAACCGAAGGAGTTCTCATTAGGCATCGAATCCTTGGATGCCCAAAGGCTGCCCCAACCATTCCAAAGATGTTTTATCTTCCATCCTCCACCCCAAGGCTGCCGATCTAAGATCCACACTTCATCCTCAAGCTGCTTTCTCTCTCATCGACATAGAAGGTGGGAAGTGAAGAAGTCTTCATCAATTCAACCAAGTGGTGTGAAGATAGTTTCTCTCTACTCCAAGGGGTCGACCTTCCTCCCTCCTACGTGGAGATGATGCTTTCTTTCTCTCTTCCCACCTCCTATTTTGTTCTTTCCATGAGCGAGTAGTCCATACACTAGGGTGTGGGGAGTATCCCCGCTACCCATGTTGTCATTTCATACATTGTAATTCATGAGTTTGCAATAGAAAAATACTATCTTTTTAGTTCAACATCAATCGTTGAATGAATGCTAGTTGCTTGATCACCAACTTGTGTTGTATATTATTTGTTAGTGCAAATTGTCTATGTTTGTACTTATAGATTTGAATATCGACTGCTTGTTGGTTCCAGATTGTATGTAGTCACCATATGTTTGTTTTGGTATCTCGGAGCATTTCTCAAGGAGTGGAGTAAACTCACCTCCATCATTGTACTTTCATACTATGAAATGGAATCAGTTGACGTATGAAAGTACAACCTTGACCGGTCGAGGAACCCACTTTGTGAAGGGAGTGATGCAAAGTGACCATTCATTTGGGGATGGCTGGCATTGCAATGCTTCCACTTTTTTCATAGTTAGTTATCCTAAAGGAAGATAAGTCTACAAAGATACTAATTTTTTAGACCCTTTTTCTTTGCAAGACATGTTATTATGATGTATGTTTTGATCCATGCATAGTGGTGGTGAAACTCAATCACATCCTAGTGGTTTCTAAATATCGTTTACAACTTTAAAGTTTACTTTCTTGTTATTTACTTTCTCCGCACATTAGTTTAATCATCAAACCAACTCTTTGATCTAAATATCGACTTTTAAGTGGATAAGTAGGATTATTATGTTTTCCATCTTGTTAAACTCTTAATAAGACTGTTGTCTCATGGATTTGACCCTTAACTATACTACGATAAGACTTCAACGTATCTTAGCATACGTGGGTGGAGATATTATTATAGCATACGCAAGGCTAAACTTAGAGACTTACTATCTCTAGGATTTTTAGTGGTGCATGTAACTCGATGTAAGTGGGGGCTCCATCAAAAAGTGGTACTGTTTCCGGGGACAATGGAATGTGTTAATTTTACTTATTAACTTTCTAGTTGATTAGGATTTTACACTTTTCTTTAACCATCATTCATATCACATTGAATTCATCATTTCTATGCATTATCCAAGGTGTGTTTATTCTTGTACTCAGGTAGAAAATGTGTATGCAACCTTTACATAACATCAGATTCTCCCCTGAACTAGAGTACGACTCTGAGGTAGAATGAAGCTTCCACTAATGCATCTGACACAACCTCCAACGAGCCAGACAAATGGCCGACGAACAACGCCAAGCCGCTTTGGTTATGGAAAGAGTCAACGTGGCCATAGCAGCTCAAAGAGCACAAATTATTGCTGACACACATTCTCAGATTCAAGTTGAGGTATGAGCTGAAGAACAGGCATGCATTCAAGTTGAGAATGAAGCAGCCACCACTTCTGTTCAGATAGTGTTGCGAAACAAGCAACTTCGAGATTATGACATTCCTAAGAACTTTGAAGACAATCACCCAATTAGGCCCCCGCTCATCAATGTTCCTAACTTTGAGATCCGCACGCAATGGATCCAAATTATGCAAGGCATTTCTTTCTCTGGAAGTGTTGGGGATGACTGCATGGATCACCTAAAGTGATTCAAGTCTCTTTGTTGGCTAGTACCACATGCCAGAGTTCCTTTCGATGCAATCATTCTACACCTTTTTCACTTCAGCTTGTCTGAAAGGGCATTGAGCTGGTTTAACACGCTAGATGGGGAGCCAATCACCACATGGGCTCCTTTGGAAGAAAAGTTTCTAGAGATGTTCTTTCCACCTTCGTTGACTTATGAGATTAGGGGACAAAATAATCACTTTTCTCAACTCCCAGAGGAATCACTCCCAGAATCATGGGAAATATTCAAGGAACTTTTAAGGAAATGCCTACATCATGGAATCTCCTAAAATCAGTTGATAGAAACATTCTATAGAGGAGTAAGTGATGACATTAAGAAATTTTTGGATTCCTCATATGGGGGGAATTTCATGCGAAAGAACTATGAAGATGCCTGGAGGATTGTTACACTTGGAGCTGAGAACCAATCCAAATGGGGAAGGTCATCCACCAGGGGAATTCGAAAAGTTTGTAAAGCTAAAGAATCAATGGAAATGAAAGTCATCTCCAAAACCCTAAAAACTATATCTCACATGCAACAAATCCTTGAAACGACACTCAGAGAAAAGTAGAGCCCCCAACAGGTCAAGGAAGCTACCGGGACTTGTGAGGCATGTTGCATCCGATCATCCCAGATTATCATGTGGTCTCCTATACAATGTGATGATGGACATGCAGACACCACAACCGCAGTATGAACCAATCATTGAACATCCTGAGGATCTGTTACCAGAGCAAGTCAATTCCATCCACACTATACCAGGACAAGCCTATTATAACCCGAATCAACCAAGAAACCATCATGGGTTTCAGTATGGGAATCCTGCAGGGACTGACAACCCGCAGCACCAGACCCAAGGAGGAGTTTTTAATTGATCGCCACCAGGTTTCCAGAACAACTATAATCGAAACTAGGGAAACTTCATAGGAGGATTGCAAGGATTTGCACAACCAAGAAACCCTTCTGCATACTAACAATACACTCATCCGTTATTGCACCCAGAATTGCAGCAACCTCAGCTGCAACAACCACAAATTCAACAACCCCAATTACCCGCACCTCAGCAGAAGCAACCACAACAGTATCAAAAAAATCCACAAAAGAATAATCCACCTCCACCAATAGATGAACTTTCGTTGATAAGACAAATGTTGCAATCACAACAAACCATGCTAGACAACCAGCAAGCCCAACAAAAAGCTGTCGAAGCACAGTTAGCACATATTGTAGCCCAATTAAAACCTCTAGTAGGAACCTTTGCTGGTCAGCTAGAGATAAACCCAAGACATGATCAACCCAGACAAGAACAATTGAAATCCATTACCAGAAGGTTTGGTCGTGTCCTCCCTGAAGCCATAAAAACCATTCAGGAAGATGAAGATATAGTTGTAATCACCCCAATTGGAAGCACAAATCCAGAAACTGAAAATATTATAGAAATCGAGAAGGGGAAGGAAAACGAACTAGATTTCAAAGAACCTGAAGTCCTACCATATAAGCCCAGAATACCATATCCAGGCAGGCTGAGAGGGACTAAACTGGATACTAGATTCCAGAAATTTAAGGAAGCAATAAAGAAACTTTAAATTTATATTTCATTCCTTGATGCCCTCTCCAAAATACCAGCTTGGGCCAAATACCTAAAGACCTTGCTATTAAGAAAATGTATGACCGAAGAACAAGAGACTGTTAAACTAGCTCAGACAACTTTTGATATTATTCTTAACAAAATGCTGAAAAAATAGAAGGAACTCAGTTCCTTTGGTATCCAATGTTCTATCAGAAATGCCTCTAGCAAAAAAGGATTAGCTGATCTAGGAGCCATCATATCTATTATGCGTTTCTCAATGTGTAAAAGGTTGGGTTTTACCGAATTATTACCCACTGCAATGACAATATAGCTAGCTGATTCTACCATCACTGCACCATTGGGAATCATTGAAGATATCCGAGTCAGGATAGGAAAGGACTCTTATGTCCCTTGTGAATTTGTTATTATGGATATAAAGGAAGATCTAAGATATCCAATAATATTCGGCAGACCATTCCTTGCCATAGCCAGAGCACTTATCGATGTTGCAACTGGTACAATTATCTTAAGACTAGGAAAGGAAGCCATTCAATTCAGAATCCTTAACAGCCTAAAAGGTCCCAGCATCCAGGAAGAAGTTTTTTTTCTCGAGGCAATAGAAAAAATGTCTCAATTACAGCAAGAAACAACCGAACCATATGATGATCTGGAGAATGTCTTGACAAATCTAGAATTTGAATTTTCAGCTAGTGAACTAGTACATCAATGTCAGTGATATTTAGACCAATCCGAAGAAGCTCCAACAGCCACCTTCGAGGAAATGAAATCTATCACCATTTTGGAAACAATAGAAGTACCCATGGCCCCTAAAATGAAAGCCTTACCAATAGGACTCAAACATGTCTTCCTGGACAAAGAAAAATTGTGCCCAATCATAATCAATTCTACCTTGATAGATGATCAGGAAGAAAGACTTCTTGCTGAGCTCAGGAAACACAAAAAAGTTATCGGGTATAAAATGACTGACCTAACAGGAATAAATCCAGCTCTGTGCATGCATAGACTACCCATGGTAGAAGAGTTTAAACCATCAAGGGAACATCAAAGGAAACTAAACCTAAACCTTAAAGAAGTGGTTCGCCTTGAGTTCCTTAAATTCCTAAAAGATTGTATCATATATCCCATTTCTGATTCTCAATGGGTTAGTTCGGTCCAAGTGGTCCCTAAAAAGGGGGGGACTACTGTCGTTCTGAATGATAAAAATGAGCTAGTACCCACAAGGACTGTCACTGGATGGAGGATGTGTATCGATTACAGGAAGTTGAACAAAGCAACAAGAAAAGATCACTTTCCTCTACCTTTTCTTGATGAAGTCCTTGAATGTTTGGCCCACCAAAAATTCTTTTGCTACCTTGACGGTTATTTCAGGTTCTATCAAATCCCAATACATCCAGAAGTCCAAGAAAAGACAACCTTCAATTGCCCCTTTGGAACTTACACCTTCAGAAGGATTCCTTTCGGGCTATGTAATGCACATGCAACCTTCCAAAGGTTACATGTCTACAATATTCACAGGATTAACTAAGTCAATCATGGAAATATTTATGGATGATTTTTCAGTCTATGGAAATTCTTTTGATAACTGTGTACTTAACCTCGGGAAAGTTTTACAAATATGTGAGGAAACAAACCTAATCCTCAATTGGGAGAAATGTCACTTTATGGTGACAGAAGGTGTTGTCCTTGCGCACCAAGTGAGTGAAAGAGGAATTGAAGTGGATAAGGAAAATATTGATGTCATTTCAAAACTATCACCACCTAAAGACATTAGAGGAGTATGAGCATTTTTGGGCCACGCTAGATTTTATTGAAGATTTATTAAATATTTCTCCAAAATAGCAAAGCCTATGACCCATTTGTTGACAAAAGATGCAGATTTCAATTTTCATCATGAATGCTTAAACAACTTCATGACCTTAAAAACCACTCTAATCTCTGCACCCATTCTGAGAGCACCCGATTAGTCACAACCATTTGAGATAATGTGTGACGCAAGTGACTACGCTATAGGAGCGGTGCTAGGGCAAATAATAGACAAGAAGCCCTATGTGATATACTATGCATCAAAGATACTAGATGAGGCCCAAAAGAGTTATACAACTACTGAAAAAGAATTCTTGGCTGTCATTTACGCATTTGAGAAATTTCACTCTTATCTAATCAGATCAAAAGTCATAATATACACTGACCATTCTGCAATTAAATACCTAATTCAAAAACAAGATGCAAAACCCAAATTCATCTGTTGGGTGTTGATGCTACAAGAATTTGATTTGGAAATAAAAGATAAAAGTGGGGTAGAAAATGTCATTGTAGATCACTTAAGTCACATCGAGCCTCAGGATGATGACAATATACCTATTCTAGACTCTTTACTCGACGACCAACTTATGAAAGTCACTATCGGATTTCCTTGGTATGCCGATATAGTAAACTACCTGGCTACAGGAATTATCCACCCTTATGCTTCTTACCATGATAGAAAGAAATTTCTTCATGATGCCAAGTAATATTTTTGGGATGAACCATACCTTTTTCGCTTGTGCACTGACGGATTATTTTGTCGTTGCCTACCAGAAGAAGAAATTATCCCAGTTCTTGAACTTGTCATTCTGGCCCTACTGGGGGGGGCATATGAGTTTAAAGAAGACCACCCTCAAAGTTCTACAATCATGTTTCTTTTGGCCAACGATAGCAAGGGATGCCCATGATTTTGTACGATCTTGCAATAAATGTCAGCTTTCCGGTGGTATATCTAAACGGAATGAAATGCCTCTTCCTTTGTGGTAAGAGATTGAAATCTTTGATGTATGGGAAGTAGATTACATGGGTCCATTTCCCCCATCTTATGGATTATTTTTCAAAATGGGTAGAGGCCATACCCACTATTTCTTACGACTCCAAACCAATTATCAAGATGTTCAAGGATATCATCTTCCCTAGACTCAGAGTCCCTCAAACAATCATATGAGATGGATGATCTCATTTCTTAGAATGAAGTTTTAAAGCTCTACTCTAAGAAAATATGGATTTTAATAAAAGGTCGCCACACCTTACCATCCACAGACAAGTGGCCAAGTCAAAGTTTCAAATAGACAGCTAAACACCATTTTAGAAAAGACGGTCAATAGACATCGCACATATTGGTTTGCCAAGCTCCCTGATGCCCTTTGGGCATACCGCACTGCTTACAAAACACCAATAGGAACGACCCCATTTCATTTGGTATATGGGAAGTCATGTAATCTTCCAGTGGAACTGGAACATAATGGTTGGTGGGCCATCAAACAATTGAATTTTGACTTCAAAAGCACTAGCGAGTATAGACAACTGCAATTATAAGAACTTGAGGAACTACGAATGAGTGCCTACCAAAGCGCCAGGATCTACAAGGAAAAAAATAAGATGTGGCATGATGGACATCTCAAAAGGAAAGATATCGTCGTCAGAGATAAAATCCTTCTTTTCAACTCCAGACTTAAGATGTTCCCCAGAAAACTTCACACAAAGTGGTTCGGGCCATTCACCATCAAACACATCTACCCAACTGGAGCCATCATCATTATTGATGACAATGGAGGGGAGAGAACTATTAATGGTCATAGATTGAAGAAATACTATACCCCAGCTGACAAAATTCCAAGACAAACTATTGAGATTCATGATCATGCTACATCAATCTAACCAAGTTAGAACTCCGTCGAGCCAGCGATGTAAAGCCAAGGTGCTACTTGGGAGGCAACCCAAGAACTGAGTATTACCTTTTATTTTATTTTCTAATTTCTTATTGTTTATTTTAGACCTATCATAACATCTAAAACAAACATAAAAATATAAAAACCAAAAACCATTTCAATCCTATCCTAACGGTTTTGAAACCGTTTGGATCCTTACGGTCTCGAAACCGTTTGGGCTCCATACGGTCTCGAAACCATTTGGATCCACACGGTCTCAAAACTGTTTGGATCCACATGGTCTCAAAACCGTTTGGATCCTTACAGTCTCGAAACCGTTTGGGCTCCATACGGTATCAAAACCGTTTGGATCCACACGGTCTCAAAACCGTTTGGATCCATACGGTCGCAAAACCGTTTGGGGTCCATACAGTCTCGAAACCATTTTCCCTTGAGAATTTGTAATGTCGCCCCTTTCTCTATAAATACCGCTTCACCCCCTTCCCTTTCCTTTCCTTTGGTTTCTCGAATTTTCACTCTCGTGTGAATGCCATGTTCTATTCCCAGTTTGCGTGGCTTCCTCGCTACTCCATCCCGACTCCACTTTTGTCATCTCATTGTGCATCAAAGTTTGCCTTCACCCTCTCTATCGTCCATTCCGACGATACCACCACCGCGACACGTCTACCATCTTTATCATCTAGTAGTAAGGTAGAATGCTCCTACAGCAACCGCCATCTGCACTAATGCCGGTGCCATTTTTATCACTTCTTCTACAACAAAGTTCCTAATTGCCTCCGACGCTATCACTGCCATCAACACCTTCATCGACGGTGCTATTTTTGCCATTTTCGCCATCTTTTCGCTTCTCGTCGTCCCCGCCGTTTCATCTTTCTAGTGGTTTCGACCCACATGGTCGTGAAACCGTTTGGGGCCAAACGGTCGAGAAACCATTTGGAGCAAAAACTGTTTGGTCCCAAATGGTTGTGAAACCGTTTGGGGCCAAATGGTCAAGAAACTGTTTGACGCCAAATGGTCTTGAAACTGTTTGGACCCAAACAGTCATAAAACAATTTGGAGAGAAAATCATTTGGACCCAAACGGTAGTGAAACCATTTGAGAGAAACTGTTTGGAGCCAAACAGTCTTGATACCGTTTGGACCCAAACGGTCTTGGAAAACATAATTTCACCCTTAAAATGATTTCATCCCTAAATATATTGCAATTCTTTCAACATATTTTCCTCTTTAACATATATAATCTTATGATTAAAGAATGGCCTCACCTGCAAAAGAAGCCATAGGAACTGCTGACGCTCCCTTCTGGACAAGGGAGCAACTACTGGAGGACCGTGCAAAGCTCCAGTAAATCATGGACACCTACGAAAAGACCTGAAAGGTCCCACCAAAGGTTGAGTTGATCAAGGTCATGCATGACCTTGAGCGAGTCAACACGTTCCTAACTAAGGACCCTGTTGAAGAAGTGGGAGAAATTTCCTCCAGTGATGAAGGTTCAGAGTACACAGCAAACTCCGAGGACGAATCCCCAGTCCCAAAGTCCAAAGGTAAGAGGAAGACTAAAGAATCCGCCAAGGGACAACCATCAAAGAGCTTAGTAGGACATGTCATCCCTACTATTGCAAATCCTGCCACCACCTCCATTGCAGAACCTGCACCAGCTGACCTATACATCCAACACCTCCCAGCTGGTGACAAGGTGTTGCGACCGACAAAGTATGTCTGCCCCAACGTACTGAAGAAGATGGGGATTTATGATAGAGTCATCTTCCTGCTCGACAGCGTGAACCTCTCAAAACTCTGCTTTGTTGTAGAGAATTTTTATGTCAAACCCATGATAGAGTTCTTCACACACCTCAACAAAGAAATCGTAGATGCAAAGGACAAATGGAAAGATGGAAGTGATCGTAGGCTGGTAACCTCACTTTTTGGTAATAAGGTTGTCTTGACTGAGAACATGTTGAATGAGATATTCATCGACCAAGATCAGATAAAAAAGGCTAAGGAGGCAAGCCTGGACCATCCCCAGTTTAACAGACATACCTTCTAGAAAGCTCTAACGGGGATTCCAAACTATGAGGTAAAGACTTTCAAGGCCTCTAACATACATTCTGGCATGGGGCGCACATTGTACAAAATTATTATATGTGCTCTTTTCCCCAGGACAAAGGGTGGAAAGGTTAGTATTTCCAATCTCTTTATTCTCTGGTCCATCCTCAAAGGGCTTCCGGTCAACATCGGACCACATCTGATACAAAAGCACTCAGCTTATGCCCTTAGAAAAGAAATCTACATCAGAGGTCACATAACATCAATTTTGAAATTTCTCATGATGGACAGACCACTACCCAAGTGCACGGTGATAAAGGGTGACATCCTTACAAATGAGCAGAGTTTAAAGACCTCATACATCATAAAGGAGAAGGATGAAAAACTCCACTACATCTTCTGCCCCACTGTCAAAGAATCTAGGACATTGATGCCTCTTCCCGAATTGGCAGGTTACGACAAAGAAAAGCTTCTCTTCACTGAACAGGAGCTTGCCAACCTTATAGCCATAGTCAAAGCAAAGGTAGGGCAGACATAGCACAGCGTCACTACCCCCATAGCAAGGCCAAAGAAAATTCCAGTAACATGGTCTTCAAAGATGTGCATACAAAAATAACAGCAATCGGAGACGCACACATCAAAGATCAACCCAGAGGCGGAACCACCACATAACTCTAAAAACATAGTAACCCCAACACCAGAACCTTTCATCATTGATCTGGTTGTTGGGTTCACCTCTACAACCACCACCACTACTACCACCTTCCACCACTCTGCCACCACACCACCACCTTCCACCATCCATCACTCTTCCCCCATTCTCCACAACAACGCCCACCACAATTTATTCATCCACATCCACAACTTCACCCGCATACTCCGCCTCACTCTTTTAATCTTTGGGCATTCCATTCTCCACCTCAATGCTCGATCTCACCTTCATTTCAATCACTTTCCCCTCAACATTCCCATTTCATCCCTTCTCACCCGGGATGTCACCACCATTCCCATCCACCACCTAATCTACCACCACCATACTGATACTGCTAGTGACTCCATCAACAGTCACCACGCAATTCATGGGTCCATCAATAGAGTCTCTTTCGCAAGGAACTACCACCCTTCCACCCCGACCCCAGCCACCTCACCCTTCCATCTCTGGGGTCCCCTTTTCATAAGTCGGTGAGGAATTCAGACGGAAATTTGATGCCATTCGAAACCTCCTCACTGAACCTTCTTACATATTATTATCTATTTTTTCTTGTGTGTAGGATATCACTTCACAGGTCTCTAAGACCGATGAGCGGTACAACGCCTTACCAGGCATCATCGCAAACATCCAACAATGGCAAGAAGTAGCGGCCCAACAAGTCGACCACATCGACAGCCGCTTACAAAACTTGCCGGAGTTGGTACTCGAGATGAAAGGCCAGCAAGAGGCGTTGTCCCAGCAAGTCGACAGGGTCTCTATGCAAACTCAACCTTTTCTGAGACCCTCCGTGAGCTTCAACAGGAGCAAACTGCTCAAAGCACACGCTTGGACGACATCAACAACAACCTAGTACAACTCATCTACTGCCAAGAGGAGGACTCCAATAAAGAACTCAACGACCTCCACACATAAATAATCGATCTATCCGCATGACTCCGCTCTGCCGAAGCATGATATGTGGATCTTAAAGATAGCCACGATGCACTTCTCAAAACCCATGAGCATGTGCAAGTGGCACTTGAAGAGCTGCAAGCAATCCATCGGCAGTGCAAGAAGAAGTCGATCACGAAGGCAGAAGAAAAGGCAGCGAATGACGATGATGACGACAGTGAAGATGATTATGAGGACTCTAATTCCTTGGTTTACTCCAACGATGACATCTCCTCCTTAGACGACCAACCCGATGACCCAGGAAATGCTGGGGAGGGCACCAGTCGAGGGGCAGACCCCGTAAAAATAGGAAAGGACATAGGCCACCAAGAGGGTGGAACCAAAGATCCCCAGTCCCCCGATAACAATGACAATGTCACAATGTCATATGGGGACCAGTTCTTTAACTTTTCAGCTATGGGATCCTTGGGGGACACTGCCAAAGATGCATCTTTTGCTGAGTTCCAACAATGCATACTAGGAACTAGCATTAACCCACCCACAACAGTCATCCATCAATACTCTGCTCTAGAGCAACTTGCACCTTTCCCCCAGAGCAGGAAGAATCTGATAGAGTGGATCTAGACACAGACGATAAACTGGACTCTGATTTTGACTCTGATAAATATGAAGATCTACCTTTTTTCCTAGATGGAAATGAGCAGACTTCACTTCCTCTACCACAAGACCTTCCCCCGCCACCACCACTACCTCATAAAATGCATGACTTGGACATGGTGTCCGTCTCTACATTAGATGTTCAGGACATCTTCATCCTGAACACTATCATAGATAATGCCAAAGATGGGGGGACATCATCTACAACAATACAAAGACAAAGTGCAAGGTTACACGAGAAGAGTTTCGTATCATCCTTCAACCACAATCAACGGTGAAGATGGATATCTTCCGTATCTTCCTTGCCAACGCTATTGAGGAATTCCAGAGCCCAAAAAGGTTGCAGCCTGTCTTCAATGCTTCACTGACTCTATCTGTAAGCTTATTACATAAGGACTTCCAAGCAAAGTCCATTGAGCGGCTGTGAACCGGCCTTGCACGAAGGGCACGCTACATTTCCGTGCCCTTCAGAGTTTTCGACCACTGGCTACTCATGATTGTCGACACTACGACATGTGACGCTAAGGTGTACAACTTCTGTCCTAGTGAACTAAAGGCTAGGCAAATAAATTTGGTTGGATTGGAAGTCGGGGAAGCATGATGCATACCCTTCCGACTTCTCAAAAGAATATGGGCTGCTTGCCCATCTCTGTGACATGGTTGGAGCCAACCCTGGTTCCAAATCAACAACCCAACAGTCCAAACTTTAGCTGGTTCAGGAGATTGTGCTTTCTGTACAATACAATTCATAAAAGCGCTCAATAGACAAATCCCCTTCACTGATCTAGCCATAGAAGATATACACTCCCTAAGAGGATGTTATGCCATGGAGCTTACCTATGATAGACGGTTCTTCAGGGACCCAACAATGGTGCCAAATGACGTACCTCGATACCTTTTCTCCGCTATCCAACATTCGCAAAAGCATCCATACAGAACAATCTTAAAGGAGTTGGAGTAAAAGCAACAATAGACCGCCAAGGCCCCAAAACAATGCCAATGGGACCCTTATACCTTCGATATGGCGGATGATCAGGGGGACATCGATTTGAAAGCAGGGGACACCATCAATAGATCATCTCAACCAATGGTACCCCTATATGCCATAGAACCAACATTTCCAAATTTTGACCTTGTCGCATGCAAAAAACTTTCTAGACTGAACTCAGACTCATCATGTCTAGGCTTTATGCAGAGAAAGACGAGCTTGTCTTCATGCATTGAAAAATCTTAATAATGGCAGATACTCTCCGTGAAACTGTACAAACCAAGGGTTCTTTATCTGTGAGCTTGATGACTGCCTACCAGTTTCATCTAGCACGAGACCTACCTATGGTTTATAAGGCATCGGCATACATGAAGGATGATTTACTTGGATCCAAGAACTTCGGAACCACAGAGGACCTTATCTCATATCTTCAAAACACGACTCTGAAGTTCATTATGCTTCCTTTTCTTCACTCTCAGCATTGGATTCTACTGACAACAAATTTGCATGAGGGAACTACAATCATTTACAATAGATCTGACAACCAGTTTGATCCAATCCAAAGACAATATGATGTAACAACAAAGACGCCGATGGAGGAAGTGGCTAAGGATTGTGCTGAATGTCTACACGATCTCCTAGGAAAACACAGAAAGGCATATGACAAAGAACATTTCCATCACCTAGCCTTCAGCCATAGATGTCCCCAGCAGATCAGAGAATCAAATGACTGTAGTTTCCACATCCTGTACTGGATGTATACCATCACTGTTCTTGGAAAACAAGTGGAGGACATGAAGGATGTGGATTACCACACTTTACGTGGAAAATTCGCAGCTAATCTCCTACGATCTCATGGAGCAAACAAGGGATTAACAGAACCTTAATACCCTTGCCCATGTACTTCTCAACCTATCACTTTGACACCTTGAGGACAGAGTGAGTGATAAGTTGGGGGGTACACTGGGCAAGGGTGAGGTATCATACTCAAACCCTTTTCTCTTTACTCTTTCTTTCACCTCTGTTGTTCTGTACATATTTTTCCTTTCCTTTGACACTTAGATTTTTTAGTAATTCCTTTGATAGAATAACTCTTACATATAAAACAACTTTCTCTTTGGAAAAAAGTCACCCCTAGCTAAATTAGAGACAAATTAGTCCTCAAACGCAACTACATAAGTAGCATTTAGGCATGTAATGGTGAATTAATAAATCACTTTCATACTCGATTTCTATACTTTTGCTTCAATTTTGCATCAAACTCTCCACAGGTTAACATCCTGGCCGAAACAAGCTAAACACTCTCAAGGACGGGAAGGAACCAGGAGAAATCCAAATCAAGGAACCTCGCAAGTGGACCACCAAGTATGAAACTGTAATAAGTGCATATCAGGAAACCCTAAGAAATAGTTTTCTTCTTTTCAAAAAGAGGCTTGGCAGCCCAAATAAAATCCTAAATACCCAATTCCTAAGCCTGTGAGCATATGAATAAAAGCATGAGTGTTTAATAAAAACATGAGATTCGTGCCATGCATAAGGACTTATACGAAGAACCAATAAAGGTATTTCCCAGCCGGTACATTCAGTTGCCCTCACAAAGGCAGATGTGTCGCACCTGGTAGTGAGATCCTAAGGTCTCTAAGTATATGAAAAAGGTGATAAAGGACTCGTCCGATCGGTACATTCAGTTGCCCTCACAAAGGCAGATGTGTTGCGCCTGGTAGTGAGATCCCAAAAGTTTAGATAAACCCTCCCCCACTAAAAAGGAGAGTTACACATCAGCCTTTAGCCAACCCGCATACCTATCTTAGCTTCTAGTAGGAATTTCAAAGAAGTATAAAACTTCATAGAGTCGAAGACATGCATAGAATATGATAAAGGAAAAGGTGGTCCCAATGTGAGTTACACGATACGGAAGAAACCTAAGATCCACGCAACTCTCGATACCTAAAAGAGTTAGTGCAAGAGGAAGCCCTGATAAAACTCTAGGAGATCTATGGTTTCCAATTGAAGCAAGAGTATAGAAATCTTCAGTAAATAAAATCACCACTACATGCCTTAGATGTATCCATCTTGAGGACAAGCTAGACTCTAAGTTAGGGGGGGTGATAATCTCCCATTTTGTGATGTTATCTTACTAGTTTTTCTTAATTTTCCATACTCTTTCTTAGATAAATTAGATATAATCCTTAACTTTCTACATTATTATGAATTCACCATTAAACTAACATTTATCTTTATCTTCTGACAGAAAAACCCCCCAAAAAAATTGTAAAAGCTCCAAACGGTCCCAAGACCGAATGAAGTCCAAACAGTCCCAAGACCAAATAAAGGCAAACGATCCCAAGACCAAATGAAGTCCAAATGGTCGCAAGACCGTATGAACTCAAACGGTCCCAAGACTGAATAAAGGCAAACGGTCTGGAGACCGAATGTAGTCCAAACGGTCCCAAGACCGAATGAACTCAAACGGTTCCGAGACCGAATAAAGGCAAACGGTTTGGAAACTGAATGAAGGTAAACGGTCCCAAGACCGTATGAACTCAAACGGTCCCAAGACCGAATAAAAGCAAATGGTTTAGAGATCGCATGAAGCCAAATGGTCTCGAGACTGCATGATGTCAAATGGTCCCCAAACCGTTAAAGACCCAAACGGTCCCAAGACCGTTTGGGACTCCTTCAAAGCCTATAAATAGAATCGAAGGTGTTCTCATTAGGCATCAAATCCTTGGATGCCCAAAGGCTGCCCCAACCGTTCCAGAGCTATTTCATCTTCCATCCTCCACCCCAAGGTTGACGGTCTAAGATCCACACTTCATCCTCAAGTTGCTATCTCTCTCACCGACATAGAAGGTGGGATGTGAAGAAGTCTTCATCAAGTCAACCAAGTGGTGTGAAGATAGTTTCTCTCTACTCCAAGGGGTCGACCTTCCTCCCTCCTACATGGAGATGATGCTTTCTTTCTCTCTTCCTGCCTCCTTCTTTGTTCTTGCCATGAGCGAGTAGTCCCATACACTAGGGTGCGGGGAGTAGCCCCGCTACCCATGTTGTCATTTCATACATTGTAATTCATGAGTTTGCAATAGAAAAATACTATCTTTTCAGTTAAACATCAATTGTTTAATGAATGCTCGTTGCTAGATCACCAACTTGTGTTGTCTATTATCTGTTAGTGCAAATTGTCTATGTTTGTAATTCTAGATTCAAATATTGACTGCTTGTTGGTTCCAGATTGTATGTAATCACCATACGTTTGGTTCGGTATCTAGGAGCATTTCTCAAGGAGTGGAGTAAACTCACCTCCATCATTGTACTTTCATACTATGAAATGGAATTAGTTGGCATATGAAAGTACCACCTTGACAGGTCGAGGAACCCACTTTGCGAAGGGATGATGCAAAGTAAGTGGCCATTTGTTGGTCCTACTTATGGGATTGTCTTACTGGCCTTGGGTTCAATGAGAAGTTTATCTCCATCCTAAAGCAATGTGTGGAGACTCCATCCTTTTCTCTCTTACTGAATGGCTCTTCGGTTGGCTTCTCCAAAAGTTCCAATGGTTTTAGGCAAGGAGATCCCTTATCACCCTTGTTATTTTGCCTTTCTATGGAAGGTTTCAGCAGATGTGTTGAGGCAACATATGATAGCAAACACATTAGAAGCTACCCTATCAATAGGACTAATGCTCTTAGCCACCTTCTTTTTGCAGATGTTCTTATTTTCTCTGAGGGGTGCTTGCGTAGTCTTACAAATCTCAAACAGATTTTGCTTGAGTTTGGTTATGTCTCTGGTATGAAGTGCAATCCTAATAAAACCCATATATTTTTGTCTTCTTCTTGCTGCAACAAGGATGCCTTGATCATTTTCTTGGGTATTCATCAAGGCACATGGCCCATAAAGTATCTTGGGTTTCCTATGGTTGGTGGAAATCTCAGGAGGCGCCACTTTCATGAATTCTTGGATAATCTAAGAGACATGATACTGAGATGGTTAGGGTCTAAAATCTCTATGGCTGGTCGCCTTGTTCTTATTAAGCATTGTGCCATGGGTTTGATTAACTACTGGTTATGTATGGGTGACATTCCTCGAACTTTTCTACGTAGGATAAAGTTGCTACTTTCTGATTTCTTATGGGGCAGTTCAGTGCATCCCTCTTGTTGGTCACGGTTGGCCTATCTGCTTTGTGAAGGCGGTCTTGGTCTAAAGAGACTTGTTGAACTTGTGGAATACCATACTTTACGTCGTATTAAGAGGTTCACTCAAGTCCAATGCATATGGATATCATGGCTTTGTTGTAGGTATAGTGATTCCTTGGTTACTCTTTCCAGGAGTGGCTCTACTTGGCATAGGCGTATGGTAGCTCTATGGCCTTCCTTCTCAATGTGGGTGGGCAGGGATCTTTCGGAAAACGCCAGGCAAAAACATCCATCTGATAAGGCTTATGAAAGTCTTTGGTTCTCTAAGAACTATCCTAGGTAGAGTCTCACCACCTTTAGAGCGCTCACTAATGTCCTTCCTACATTGGAAAAGATTAGCTCCTGGTCGAGGGCTCCTGTCCTAGCTTGCTTATTGTGTGGCAAACACAATTACTCGATAGCCCATTTGTTTGAGGGTTGCAATTACTGGAAATATATTTGGGGTCGAGCTCAACTTAAAATCAACATTAGGTCCTCTTATTCTCTATATGGCTACCTTACTGACCTTGGTAAGAGGTCAAAACAGTCCAGAATCATTGAACTTTGGGCCATTACTGGTGTTGTCCACTTCATTTGGGAGGAACGCAATAAACGGCTGCATAATGGTGGCACTTCAGACTTTGTTGTCATCTTCAACCATCTATCTCTTTTTTTTATCAGTAAGAATGGTACTCTTCTATTTCACGTTAAACTTTTGTATGTACAAGTGGGTGAGCAATGCTCCAAAAATAGAAATACATGTAAATTATATCTATGCATGACAGAACTATCTATGCAAGATTTAAAAATTCACTGTAGATGTTATCCCACATCTTCACGATGGATGGAGTAACATCTTCAAAAATGGATTGGTTTCTATGGTGCCAGACATGGTAAAGTACTAGGAGCAGCATCACCTTCTCTTTCCAAGTGTTCACTTGTACTAAATCATCTATGTTCTTTGGAACAATGGATGTCAGGTTCCTTGCTTTGTGCCATAGCTCAGTCATTACTTTGCATTCCCAAAGGATATGTTCAATGTGTTTAGTGTTGCATAGGCAGAGTTGGTAGTGCGATGCTAAAGAGAAACCCCTTTTTCTGCACGTACTCTTCAGTTATGAGGTTTCCATGTAGCATCTTCCAGCAATTGACCTTTATTCTGGGAGGAACCTTGGTTTTCCATAGCCAGATGGCCCAATTTACTTCCTCGTGCATCATTCTGTTTAGGTGCCAAGATTTTTTGAGTGTGAAATTCAACATATCCTTCAGATAGCAGCGATCTACTCCCATCTGCAGAGGTATGGTACTGCAAATATCTTTCAAATTATCGGTCCCCCTCATCACTGGGATATCCCACGATCTGTTCATGATTATGTTACTTATTTTTGCATTGCTTTGAAACAATGTTCTATGAGCTAAGGAACCTTGAACAATGTATATGCATTGTGCTAAGAATGACCCGTGTACCCATGGGTCCTTCCACATGGAAATGTCAGAACCATCTCCAATATTAAATCTCACCAAAGGTAAGATTTTCTCTCTTGCTTTCAGTAGAGATTTCCACATCCAGCTTTAGTTTTGTTTGACTGGGCACGACCATAGAGTGTCCTCCTTTAGGTACTTTCTATGTATCCATCTTATCCATAACAAATTTTTATTATTTGTAATGCCCTAGAGTAACCTCGTCATCCCATTTGTGCACCAATCTTCAACTTTGCGAATACTGAGTCCAGCTTCTCTTTTAGGCCTACAGAAACATCCCAAGCAATAGTATGGAAATGCTTTCCATATTCTTTGTCTCCCCATAGAAATCTTCTACATAGGCTCTCTATTTCATCCATAGTAGCTTTAGGAATAGGAAACAAACCTATCCAAAATAGGTGGTATGCTGATAAGGTTGACATAATTAATTCAAGCCTCCCCGCCATAGATAGTAGATGTATCTTCCATGATTCCAATTTTGTCTTTATTTTGTTGATAAGAGGGTAGCACATAGCTTTTGTAAGTCTTCCTGCAAAAAGGGGCACACCTAAGTATCTTACTGGGAACTCGTAAAGCTCAATCCCCATTCGTGCACTGATAGATGAAGGAGTTGTGCGGTTGAGGAACAGTTGGCTCTTGGTTGGGTTTAGTTCCAAACCCAAAACCAATTTGAAATCCCTCATACACTGCATAATGCCATCTGCATTACTCTCATTTGCCTCTACAAAAATTAACAGATCATCATCAAATATTAGGTGTGACACCTAAACTTCACCTGAAGCCAATGGTTTGATTGACGTTTGTTCCACAGCTTTATTCAGAATAGTAGTAAGTCCTTGCATCCCTATAAAAAATAAATAGGGTGCAAGGGGGTCACCTTGACATATTCCACTTGTATCCTGAATCATATCAGATGGGACTCTATTGATGAGGATTTGAAAAGAGGTTGTGTTCATGCACTCACTAACCCATTGAAGCCAACATGGGGGAAATCACATGCCTTTCATAATACACAGAATGTAGCTTCTATCTATTGATTCATAGGCTTTGCTTAGGTCAGCTTTAAGGCACATCTTCTTTTTTCTAGTAGGCTTACTAAAGTCGTGGACAAGTTCATTTGCTTAAAGGATTGCATCATAAATCCTCCTTCCCTTGACAAAGGCACATTGATTTGTGCTTATGAGTGTGGGAAGAGTGTCTCTAAGACGATTTGTAAGTTTCTTGGAAATCACCTTGTAGGCATAGTCACTGTGATAACCCAGAATTTGAGGGAGTTTGATACCCAATATACTAGTTGATGAGAAACATGAGAAAAATAGTTTAATTATGTATTGTGATGCGTATATGGGTCACCGAACAATGTATTGAGGTTCGTATTGAGTATTCACAGCTAACTTTATTTGATGAGCAATAGATGAGGTATATTCATAAGTATATGAATTATATGGTTGTAGGATTGAGCCTTTTCAAGGAATTTATGTGGCTAGTCAAACACATGCATCCTAAGCTCATTTTTGGTTAAATACTAGAATTGCCTATTACAGAGAGCTATATGAAAAAATTGTTTCTTACGATTTTTAGACATAAGTTTATTTACAATGTGTCGCACAACCACTTTGGTAGGATGTCCCCATGACTTTACCGGTTGTTTTGGACTCATGGAACCATTCAAATCCTAGAGTAAGTAAAGTAGTTCATGCCTTTATCTTCTACATCCATTTCTTACGGTGAAGTTGGTACACCGGAGACCGAGTTCCCCGATACCATGCATCCTAAGGGGAAAATATCTGAGAACTGGAACAAGCCACTAGCCCCACCAAACTAGGATCCTTTCAACATGACCTAACAGTTTACTGCTTGCCTTCAACCTCTGATTTATACGGAAGGAGGGACCTCGACCCATCCAACTGCGATCATAAATGTACCGGATCTCATAGATGAATATGAGATATCTCAAAATTTCATGTTGCTTGGCAGCACGCCTCAGATCCCACGACCTCTCACACCAATCCTTAGTCCTACAACTAGGGATTCCGAACCCTCATGGATCTGCCCTATCCAACCACAGTGGCAGGCGGAGGCTGGGTGAAGAGAGACCAGTGAGGCAGTAGAGAAATGGAGAACGTCTGAAGATGGTCACACCAGTAACGCCTGGCTGGTGTAGTGCAGGTAATACCGGAGGCCGGCAGCGTCACAGAGAATAGAGGAGTTGGTCGTGGAAGGTTCTGGTGAGGGAGAGGAGGACCGCGCATGCATGTCGACACCTGAGCGGGGCAAGAAAGTCGACACAAAGAGTAGAGAAGCATCAGGTCACACTCACGACAGCAGTTACTTAGGATCCCTGTGGAGCCCTAGCTCCAGCCGGCATCGGTGCCCCTTGAGCAGCCATGGCAGCTGCGAGACAGGGCGGCGCATACCCGTTTGGTGGAGAACAAGCAGAGGGTGCCCGCTTCACATAGATCGTGAGGAGAAAAGGTTGGTCGTTGCCTTGATGTGCGGTGGCGGCTTCATGCGAGGAGCAGGCCACGGCAGCACCTGATCCAGCAAGGAACGATGCGCGCAGGTGCAGCGGGAACATCATTGAGATCACGTCAAACTGAGGAGGGAGAGAGAGTCCAACGGTGAGGTGGAAAGGTGGAGTCCACTGTGGCAACCAAAAGTGCATCTCACGCTAGAGTAGATGAAGACGGAGGCTCAACGGCGGTCGTTCGGGTCACAGAGACCAGACGGCGCACAACGGCCGTGAGACGGAATCCCACTGGGGACTTGCATCGCGTGGAAACAAAAGGAAAGGAGAGCCCTAAACTGGGTCCATCTCTTACCAGAACCGTCGACTCAAGCTTGGGTGGGTCCCTGCCCAGCTGAGCAAGTTATGGCCACGTGACGACACGCCATTCGTCCAAAAAGGTAAATTGCTCACATCTTCTGTAAATCGTAGAAAATAGCTCGATGATTAGAAAAATACAAATAATATACCAAAATTCTCAGAAAAATATGTAGAATAATATGAAAGTGAAATATCATGCTTTTGATGCACTAATCTCAGTGATATCATGTGAGATGTAAAATGGTCTTTTCATATCTAATAAATAATAAACGAAGACCCAAAATTATGAGAATATGTCAGTAAGTCCATAACCATGTTTATAATGCATATGATGTCAGATATGGTCTTGCTGATGAATAAAAGCATATAATTTTCTCAATATGGCTAACTAGTGCTAATAACCTTAATTAAAATGTAATGAATGCATACATGCTCAATGAATGATGAAATTCACAGAGTAAGCTCATATCAGTATATGGAACCTCAGTTTTAATTATGAGATCATATTGATGAACAAAATCTATGTTATATAAATTTGACCTCTAATACATGGTTTAAGACCCTAATTTAGGTTAATGATGTAACCTAGGGTTAATGTGTGTACAAAATGACATGGAAGCTAATGTTCAGATAATGAATCATAATCTATAGAATGACATCAGTAAAGATAATCCTAAGATAAGAATACAAGTAAAAGTGGGAATATACTAAAGAGACTAAGTAAATCCCTAATATGGACCTAAAATACCAAGAATATGGTGTACCTATATTAATGATGATTAATTTCTTTAATCAGGTCTTGGACAAAGTTCTAGATGATCCAGCATGATTAGAAATCTCTGAATTCAGGTATGTGGGTTTTATTAAGTATAAGACTAGTTTTCTGGTTGCATATGATATGTAATATCTTGAATGCTCGTATTTGGATATGATTGCTTGGTTGAACTAGTATGAGTTATATTTCGCCAAATCTAATAGAACATAAATGAGTATGATGGGATGTAGCTACTAGAGAACATAGCCTGGTGTGGATGTATGTTGCCTAACATGGATGTATGATTCCTTGGCCCATGTTAGATGTATGATGATACTATATTGCCCACACTAGATGTAAGTCAAGTGCAAGTATGTGTAGTACAACAACATCAAAGTGAATGCAATAAAAGGAATGCTTACCTGATTATCACTTTAAACAATGTTTTCTTTTAATCTTTCTTTCTCAAGTTATTTCAAGTATGCAAACATATTAGTATGTATCTTTCTACCCACGTGCACAACACCTTGTGTGTTGATTCGTTGTTTCACGTATGTTTTAGGTTCAGAGATAATAGGGGAGGAAAAAGATGGGAGTGAGCAGTTGTTCAGGTTTGCCTATTGTGTTAAGATCCTAGTATTACATGTTCATACTGGTGTAAAAAATTCTCTTTCAATATGCAATTATAATTCATGTTGTAATTTAAATGTGTTAAATGTTGAGAATGTTATGGTGTATGCATTCTATTTGTATGTTCATGTATGTGTATTTTGCTTCTGCATCGCTCTCGTATATGATTGGATGATGTTTTTGGATTCTGACATCTCATTCCCAATAGGGTTTGGAGAAATCAAAATCTAGGGACGTCACAGTTGGTATCAGAGCATTAACAATAGCTACACCTAACAGTTGCTCACCATGAAACATAAAAACCTAAATTTCACCTCTCACTATAAAACCTAGAAACTTAGTAAGTTTTTCTATAGGAATAAGGTTTGACCTAGCCTCTAAGTTAGAACCTAGATGTTTGAGAACTAGGGTTAGACAAGTGTCTGAAACCCTTTTTGTATAGAGCTCATATGTATTGGGTAGCTACACTAGTCTACACCTTGTGCTCACCATTTCACTAGGTGACATGGCACTAGACTATCTATTGTGTGTGGGACACTTGTTTTGCTGATTTGGTTTTGTTTTCGAATCAGATCGAGCCTCGATAGTTTTCTCTGACATCTGCTTTCTCAAAAAAAAAATATAATATTTTATTACCTATATGTAACTATGAAAATGTGTCCCTCACACTGGAGAGTAGTTAGTGTTCATGTAACCTAAGTGAAATGGAGTGACATCAGTCTAGAAGAGAGAATATATCTAGATTAGATGTCTAGAGCCTCATAAGGTTATGTGATAGATAGATAGACAAAAGAAAGATGAAGGAAATAAGTATATAGAATCTTACCTAAGTTGATCTATGATGGTATAAGTTTCCTTATTAAGATTTGAGTTATATATGAACTGAATCTACTCTTGGAGGATCTATGCTAATTTGTGATGATGAAAGTACATTCCCTTTTCCTACTCAAGATAATCTTAGTTAAGATAGAGATGAATGTGCATGAGCCTCAAGCTCTTATACAAGGAGGATGTCTAGTGGTAGGATGAGATATGTGGTGAACCCTAGAGAGAGTAAGACCCACAAAGAGAAGGTCATAGGACCTAGACTCCAATATATGAGATATGTGTTAAAAAAAATGTGTCCTATACTACATTACTCTTGAGTGTGAGTTGAGTCTTTATGCATGATTCAAATCTATATGTGAGAATTGGGTAAAAGAAAAGGATGGGTAGATGACCCATATGATAAAGTCAATCCTTTGGCTGAGTTAGGTCCTAGCTGGAGTGACATATTTTGTAAATCTCATCATTAGTTGCAAGTGAGGTAATATATGAACCCTAGTTATAAGAGTATGATGCTCTGTGCAAAAGATACTCAACATACATGTTCTCCCTTCTTCTTATCCTTCTTAATCTATGATGATAGAAACATCACTTGAGCTATATAGATGATTTATATATGAGGAGTCACTCATATAAGCTTGACCTATTCTATAATTTTCCCCTATATCATACATGTAGCACCCAAGATTGAAATCATTATAAGTTTGACAATAAAATATTCTCTTTCCCTTCATATGAAACATGAAAGATGTGATGCTGAGATCATGGGATAAACGTAGTATATTCTCTTTTTTCCCTTCACATAATACATGCAAGACATAAAAAGTTGAACTCATGAACTTGATATAAAGATATTTTTGGATCATAGGATACATGATCAGAAATATAGTTTGTAACTTTGATCCTTCTCAATGTATGCTTCTAAGTTGAGTATGAATGTCACACAATAGGGTGAAACCCTATTGGTCAAGCATGTTACGTAAGCCCTTCTTATGTAGAAAAATCCTAATATCAAGGATGAAGATAAATACCCTATAATGTTGAAATCATTGTAAGATGTTGATCATAAAACATAATAATGATGTTAGATTTGAACGATCTGACTATCATGGCATATAAACAAATTCCTCATGAACACTAAAAGTATGAACAAAACATGTACCCTTAGAGGTGATGTAACCCTAAGATATCATAATGTCATGTTATGGCTAAGACATTAAATGACTCTTCCATCCACATAAGGTGGGGAGGGCACCCCTACGTACTCAGAAAACCTAAGATGACAACCTAGGGTTCATTAAGCACTATGATAGCATTCGCATCTATAATTGTTGACCTATATAAAGTTGGACTTTGTGTTGTCCCCTCGAGTATGAGGCTAGTTGAATTTTGAGGACGAAATTCCATGTAAGGTGGGGTGAATGTGATGACCCAGAATTTGAGGGAGTTTGATACCCAATATACTAGTTGATGAGAAACATGAGAAAAATAGTTTAATTATGTATTGTGATGCGTATATGGGTCACCCAACAATGTATTGAGGTTCGTGTTGAGTATTCACAGCTAACTTTATTTGATGAGCAATAGATGAGGCATATTCATAAATATATGAATTATATGGTTGTAGGATTGAGCCTTTTCAAGGAATTTATGTGGCTAGTCAAACACATGCATCCTAATCTCAATTTAGGTTAAATACTAGAATTTCCTATTATAGAGAGCTATATGAAGAAAATGTTTCATATGATTTTTAGACATAAGTTTATTTACAATGTGTCGCACAACCACTTTGGTAGGATGTCCCCGTGACTTTACTGGTTGTTTTGGACTCATGGAACCATTCAAATCCTAGAGTAAGTAAAGTAGTTCATGCCTTTATCTTCTACATCCATTTCTTACGATGAAGCTGGTACACCGGAGACCGAGTTCCCCGGTACCATGCATCCTAAGGGGCAAATATCTGAGAACTGGAACAAGCCACTAGCCCCACCAAACTAGGATCCTTTCAACATGACCTAACAGTTTACCGCTTGCCTTCAACCTCTAATTTATATGGAAGGAGGGACCTCGACCCATCCAACTGTGATCATAGATGTACGAGATCTCATAGATGAATATGAGATATCTCAAAATTTCCTGTTTCTTGGCAGCACGCCTCAGATCCCACGACCTCTCACACCAATCCTTAGTCTTGCAACTAGGTATTTTGAACCCTCATGGAGCTGCCCTCTCCAACCAAAGTGGAAGGTGGAGGCTGGGTGAAGAGAGACCAGTGAAGCAGTAGAGAAACGGAGAACATCTAAAGATGGTAACACCAGTAATGCCTGGCTGGCGTAGTGCACAGAATACCGGAGGCCGAGAGCGTCACTAAGAACAGAGGAGTTGGCTGTGGAAGATTCTGGTGAGGGAGAGGAGGACCGTGCACGCACGTCGACACCTGAGCGAGGCGAGAAAGCTGACGTGAAGAGCATAGAAGCATCAGGTCAACTCATGACAACAATTACTTAGGATCCCTGTGGAGCCCTATCTCCAACTGGCACCGATGCCCCTTGAGCAGCCATGGCGGCTGCGAGACAGAGCGGCGCATACCCATTTTGCGGAGAACAAGCAGAGGGTGCCCGCTTCACATAGATCGTGAGGAGAAAAGGTCGGTCATTGCCTTCATGTGCGGCGGCGGCTTCATGCGATGAGCAGGCCACGGCAGCACCTGATCCAGCAAGGAACGACGCTCGCAGGTGTAGCGGGATGATCACTGAGATCACGTCAAACTGAGGAGGGAGAGAGAGTCCAACAGTGAGGTGGAGTCCACGGTGGCAACCAGAAGTGCATCTCACGCTAGAGTAGATGAAGACGGAGGCTCAGCGGCGGTCGTTCGGGTGACAGAGACCAGACGGCGCACAACGGTCATGAGGCGGAATCCCGCTGGGGACTTGCATCGCGTGGAAACAAGAAAAGGAAAGGAGAGCCCTAAACTGGGTCCATCTCTTACCAGAACCGTCGACTCAAGCTTGGGTGGGTCCCTGCCCAGCTGAGCAAGTTATGGCCACGTGACGACACGCCATTCGTCCAAAAAGGTAAATTGCTCACATCTTCAGTAAATCGTAGAAAATAGCTCGATGATTAGAAAAATACAAATAATATACCAAAATTCTCAAAAAAATATGTAGAATAATATGAAAGTGAAATATCATGCTTTTGATGCACTAATCTCAGTGATATCATGTGAGATGTAAAATGGTCTTTTCATGTCTAATAAATAATAAACGAAGACCCAAAATTATGAGAATATGTCAGTAAGTCCATAACCATGTTTATAATGCATATGATGTCAGATATGGTCTTGTTGATGAACAAAAGCATATAATTTTCTCAATATGGCTAACTAGTGCTAATAACCTTAATTAAAATGTAATGAATGCATACATGCTCAATAAATGATGAAATTCACAGAGTAAGCTCATATCAGTATATGGAACCTCAGTTTTAATTATGAGATCATAATGATGAACAAAATCTATGTTATATAAAGTTGACCTCTAATACATGGTCAAAGACCCTAATTTAGGTTAATGATGTAACCTAGGGTTAATGTGTGTACAAAATGACATGGAAGCTAATGCTCAGATAATGAATCATAATCTATAGAATGACATCAGTAAAGATAATCCTAAGATAAGAATACAAGTAAAAGTGGGAATATACTACAGAGACTAAGTAAAACCCTAATATGGACCTAAAATACCAAGAATATGGTGTACCTATATTAATGATGATTAATTTCTTTAATCAGGTCTTGGACAAAGTTCTAGATGATCCAGCATGATTAGAAATATCTGAATTCAGGTACGTGGGTTTTATTAAGTATAAGACTAGTTTTATGGTTGCATATGATATGTAATATCTTGAATGCTCGTATTTGGATATGATTGCTTGGTTGAACTAGTATGAGTTATACTTCGCCAAATCTAATAGAACATAAATGAGTATGATGGGTTGTAGCTACTAGAGCACATAGCCTGGTGTGGATGTATGTTGCCTAACATGGATGTATGATTCCTTGGCCCATGTTAGATGTATGATGATACTATATTTCCCCCACTAGATGTAAGTCAAGTGCAAGTATGTGTAGTACAACCACATCAAAGTGAATGCAATAAAAGGAATTCTTACCTGATTATCACTTTAAACAATGTTTTCTTTTAATCTTCCTTTCTCAAGTTATTTCAAGTATGCAAACATATTAGTATGTATCTTTCGACCCACGTGCACAACACCTTGTGTGTTGATTCACTATTTCACGTATGTTTTAGGTTCAGAGATAGCAGGGGAGGAAAAAGATGAGAGTGAGTAGTTGTTCAGGTTTACCTATTGTGTTAAGATCCTAGCATTACATGTTCAGACTGGTGTAAAAAATTCTCTTTCAATATGCAATTGTAATTCATGTTATAATTTAAATGTGTTAAATGTTGAGAATGTTATGGTGTATGCATTCTATTTGTATGTTCATGTATGCGTATTTCGCTTCCGCATCGCTCTCTGATATGATTAGATGATGTTTTTGGATTCTGACATCTCATTCCCAATAGGGTTTGGAGAAATCAAAATCCGGGGAAGTCACAGTTACATAGGGAGATCGGTCTCCAATCACCAATCATCTAAGATTTTTTAACCTTGGGGATAAGGGCAATGTAGGTTTTATTCAATTCCTTCTACATTTTGCCTTTTAAGAAGAAATCTTTGATTGCTTTGGAGAAGTCATCTTTAACCATTTCCTGGGAAGTTTTGAAAAAGTGGGCATTCATGCCATCAAGGCCAGGTGCCTTGTCATCATTTGAATTTTTAACAAAATTGTATATTTCTTCATTAGTAACCAAAGTGCACATATCATGTATTTGTTGATTATTCAGTCTAGGCAAACTATCCCAATCATAGGCATATGGGTTAGCTTTCTTACAATTGAAGACTCTGTCATAATGTTGGTTGAAGGCTCTTTCTATGTCAGCTTCATTTCTCAGAAATCCTGGTTCAGTCTCAATGAGTTTGATCGGGTTTCTTTGTCTTCTGTTCTTCAGTGAAGCATAGAAGAATTGTGTGTTTGTGTAACATCCCAGGATTTGAGGCCTCGGATAAAAAGATATTATAAGGAATGATTGGACTACCCATATCACCAAGGTGCACCTTCTTTTCTGGGAGCCCATCACTAAGAACTCCATAGTTAAGCGCGCTCAGCTTGGAGTAGTACTGGGATGGGTGACCTGTCGGGAAGTTGATCCTGGCATGCGTGTGAGTGAGGACAAAGCACGTAGTTAAGGCTAGTGGTGGTCTGTGGGGCCAGTCGTCATTCCTGAAACTCTACTAGAGCCTTGGGCAGTGGGCCCCGGCGTTACAAATGGTATCAGAGCCATAACCCCTCCAGTAGGTGGGGTTTACATGGGCATGTGGCATGCCATTCTTGATTCGTGCGGTCCAGGAAAGTTGGAAAGGGCTATCCGCAGAGACGAGATGGAGCCGCCCTTGCGCTGGTAGCCGTGGATGGGAGCTGGGTGTCCATGGGCCATTCTGGGTCTACACTGAAATGGGGTCAGATTATGAGGCCATATAGTTGAGCCTTGACGAGGACCTCAAGAGTCTAAGTGGGGGAGATTGTAACATCCCAGGATTTGAGGCCTCGGATAAAAAGATCTTATAAGGAATGATTGGACTACCCATATCACCAAGGTGCACCTCCTTTTCCGGGAGCCCATCACTAAGAACTCCATAGTTAAGCGTGCTCAACTTGGAGTGGTACTGGGATGGGTGACCTGTCGGGAAGTTGATCCTGGCATGCGCGTGAGTGAGGACAAAGCACGTAGTTAAGGCTAGTGGTGGTCTGTGGGGCCAGTCGTCATTCCTGAAACTCTACTAGAGCCTTGGGCAGTGGGCCCGGGCGTTACAGTTTGAATCTCCATTCTTTAGCCAAAATATTCTAGATTTTTGTTGAATAATAGATTCTTCTATATATTTTGCTTCAATACCTTCATTCTTCTTGGTCTTGGAAATCTCCCACAGTAGCTCATTCTCCAGGTCATTATCAGAATTTTCTTGAGCTTTCAAGGCCTCTTTAAATTTATTTGTAGTAGAATCAGTAAGATCCCCTAGTCATTCCCAATTCCGTGTTTGAAAATGTCTTTTGGTGAGTTTTACTTTCTAAGATATCCTGTAAAGAGGGGTACCTATGACTTGAGTACTCCATGCTTTGCTGACTGTTTCAGAGTATCCAGGAAGAGAGGCCCAGGCATTGAAGTATTTAGTAGGGTATTTAGACTACTCCTTTTTTTCATAAATATGTAGCACTAAAGCATAGTGATCACTGTAGATAGTAGGCATAGTCTTGAGCCAAAGATTTTTGAAGTTATTCATGACATACATAGAACAAAAGGCACAGTCAATTTTGCTTCTTGTATTGTTCAGCCATGTTTGTTGATTATTCCATGTGAAGAAAGGTCCCATGGCTTCAATCTCCATAAGCTCAATTGATTGGATTGAATCATTGAAGTCTCTCATGGATTTGGTTGATGGTGCACTTCTGCCCCTCCTTTTTTCTACATGCCTAACAGCTTTGAAATCTCCTATGATAATCCATGGAGCTTGAAGATTTCCTTTGATGGTTTTAAGTTCCCCCCATAGAGCTTTTCCTTTTGTGTTGACATTTTTAGCATACACAACAGTGATCTCCAACTTCATCTCTCCAAAGATGGCCCCGAAGTGAATGAGTTGCCTAGACTATTTTAAAGGTATGATATTGAAGTATTTTTGTTCCCATATGATAAGGATTCTAATTATGTTGCATGAGCAGGATTTATCAATCCATTCAAAGTTTGGCCAAGTACACCCCATGGCTCTAGTAATTTTGTTTCTTTTAATTTTGACTTCAGTGAGGATGGCTAAGTCAGTCTTAGCCCTCTTCAATTTAGCTCAGATGACATCCTGCTTGTCCCAACATGACAAGCCATGGATGTTCCAAGATGTGATGGTAGGTGGCTCAACCATTGACACCTTGGGCTGGCTTGTCGCCAACCTTTGGTCTACATTCTCTAGGTTTAGAAACTTGTTGTTACGTTCTTTTTCTTTTTCACCTGCTTGGGGCACACTCTTACTTCTGTTGGCTCTTATTTTCCTTGGGTTGATGGTCCTTCTAGTCTTTTCAAAGCTGTCTTTGTCTATAGTTTTTCCCTGTTGCTCTATTTTAGGACTTGTTTGTCTTTCCTCTGTTCTTCTTTCTTCTTGTTGTTGGGTACTCTTCTCAGTGACATTATCATGAATAGGTTGCACCTGTGTTGACTCACATGTTGGTTCATTCTCCACAGCTTTAGGTGTCTGTTGCTGCACTTCATCTACTGGTTTGGAGCATAGCAATTTTTCATGCACATAATTCCCACAGTGCGGGCATTTATCTAGGACCCATTCATATTCTATTTTAACTTTGTAGACGACACCTATATCTATTTTGAGTTTAACTGCAGTTGGAAATGACGATTTTGAATCCATAAGGACATTGATGTGTGCATAGTCAATTCTCATCCTTGCCTTTGTTTGTCTGTCTTGACACTATAGCTTCCCCAAGAATGAAGCAATGCACGCAAGCATAATATCACTCCACGTCTCTAGTGGTAGGTACGGAATTTTCAACCATACTGGAACAGAGGACAATTTCTCATGTTCTAGTGGTTCTCCCTTCTCCCACCTCTTCAGAATCATAGGGTTACCTTTTATGTTCCATGGGCCACCCTCCAGCGCATTGACAAGATCAACGCTCTCTTGAAATTTGATGATAAAACTACCACTTGCTCTTCCCAGAATCTCCACTGATCCGGTCGACTTCCATAGTTGTTGTAGGTGTTCCTAGAGAGTAGGGATGTGCGTCTTGAACCCAATGATGTATCTAGCCATTGTGTTCCTCCATTGTTCCGCATTATCTTCCACCTCAGACTGCGGGATGATGATAGTGTATTCTTCAATTGTGAGTTGAGTCTCTGGCAGTCTAGTGTCAACGTCCCCAACTTGGTTTTTGAAGAGATTCGTCCATTCCTTTGGGTTAGCCGCCACTCTAACGTCCTCCGCAGTAGTCTGTCTCCTCGGCATTGGTCTTCTTCCTCCTAGATTCATAGGTCGACGTGATGCATCGCTTGTCTCCCCACCAGCACACGTGGCCATCTAGCTCTAGAGATCAAGAGAATGTATTTTACTTTTAAATCATGTCTTCATATTTCTCATATTATTGCTAGGAATTGGGATCTTATATAACCAATTCTTAGGAGCGTGTAGTCACATGTGTGGGTGTGGCTTGTAACTTTGTCCCCTTCCCGAGGGTTTTTGGAATATACTTACCCAATTTTCCAAAAAAAAGTGACAAAGAATAAGAGGGGAAATGGTTCTTGAGATAACATCCCTCATATTAATCATTTCAACCTATTTGCTTGGAGTATAAGTAATAATATTACTATTGATCACTTTGACCCACATATCATGAACAAAACTACAATTAAAACATATATGTTCAGTATCCTCATACCCATTCATGGATAGAAAACAATCAAGGCAGTGGTTATACCCCTTGTTATAGAGTAATCAGATGATGGATGTTTGTTTTGAATTGTTTTCCATAAATGGATCAAAGAATTAAATTTGATTTTGCACTTCCATATCCAACTAAAACATGGATCTTTTCTACTCTTCATACTTGTGCTATCCCAAATCAAGTTCAAACTAGGAAATTTATTACCTTGAAAAATAATATAATAATTTTCCTCACAACAACAAATGAACATCTGAAATAGATTGGGAACATATTGAAGGGGGGTATTCCACTTTCTATTAGAAATAATAGAGATATGACGAGCATTAGAGGGAAAACCACCTCTAATAATCATATATCTGCCAATAATATCTCCCAAAACTTACAAAAAACCCAGCGATCCTGCCAAACAAAGAAAGAATCACCAGAACCAATTTTAAAATCAATCAAAGGAAGAATGATAGCTATGCCCCTCAAATTGTTCTTAAACATCCAAGAATAGTTTGATGATTTAGAAATACACCAAAATGATTATTTCTTGAGATATTTCTCACTAATCCATTTTACCCGCAGAGAATCCTTTTTACTTGCTATATCCCAAACATTTTGAATAAATCAAGCTTTAACCACCTCTTTAGTTTTTTTTAGACCTAGAGCTCCTTCCTTCTTGGGGAGAGTAATAGTATCCCACTTAATAAGATGTGAGTTTCTTTTTCCTTATGTTTGGCACAAAGGAAGTCTATACAAATTCTATCTATCTCCTGCAACATTGAACCATGAAAGGGAAAAGATAAAACCCATTATAGATGCATAGTAGAGAGGGTCGATCTAACTAATTCAGTTGTTCCATCCTGAGACAACAGTCTTTCTTTCCAAATTTCAAGTCTCACCTTAATCTTATCAATAAGGGAACCACAAAACTTCTTCTTTAACTTTCCCATAAACATAGGAAGACCAAGGTACTTAGCCTTCTCAATAGTACCTTCTTTAATATTTAAAATCTGAAATGACCTTTGAATTCACATTCCTACTAAAGAATCTAGAACTTGTGGACAAGTTAATAGTTAGGCCATACATAGTACTAAAAGCATCAAATGAGGACTTGATATTTTAGTAAATAGAGTCATAAGTTTTGGAAATGTCTTCTTGAATACACATATTTGAATTTTATGATCTCTTGAACTTATTCAAAATCTAATTAGTCAATAGAAAAACATCTTTAATACTTCTGCCTTTGATGAAGGCACATTGATTAATGTCAATGAGTGAAGGGAGAACATGTTCGAACCTATTGGATAAAATCTTAGAAATACCTTTGTAGAAGATATTATAGAGAGCAATGGGTCTCCAATTGGAAATAATTGAAGAATCATAACCTCAGGTAAAAGGGTGATATAAGTTATGATCGCTAGCTTAAGGAAATTTTTAAAGAAATCTTATAAAAATTTCCATCGAATCCATCAGGCCCCAAACTTTTACTAGTGTTAAAATTTTCAATAACTTTATCCACTTCCTCCCTAGAGATTGGCTTAGTAAGAAGATAACTATGTTCTTTAGATATAACAACCCCATTTCAACCGCCTTTCCATATATCACCACCACCCCCTTTACAAAACAAATAGGATTAAAACTTAAAAATTTCATATTGAATATCACCCACAGTCATGATTCAAACTCCCATCAATCAATAAAAATTTAATAGAATTTTTAACTCTTCTACTTTTTGATGCGATGAATTTGAGTCGCATTTATAGACCTGTTTGATATGTATTTTGTGCTCTTATTAGTCATTTTTATGGTTAATATTGCATAATGCACTCATTTTGGTCTTTGCCATCATTTTATGTCAAATCCCCTTAATTTCATCATTTCGAGCATTATTTATCACATTATCATAATTTGTGTGGATTTATTTGATTTGGTCTTTAAATTTCAGGAAAAACAAGTATCTGCTTCCGTCGATACCATCGACGGAAGTCGATACCATCGACCAGGCAACAGGTTGCCAGCCGAGAGGAGCATCACAGAGTTGATACCATCGACATCCAAGTCGATGCCATCGACGCATGGAGGCTACAGCGTCGCTAAATGATAACCCGACGCTACAGGAGGTCGATACCATCGACACTCAAGTCGATGGTATCGAGATGACCACAGGCACTCAGACGAAAAGAAAACAAGGTTGTCGCTACCACACCGGGTCGATACCATCGACCCGCGTCGATGGTATCGACGCCGGCAGATATGCGTTGGATTCATTTCGATCTCAATCGGACGGCTGGAGTTAATTGACGACCTAATTAGGGACTTATACCTAATGACGGCCGCCCGGATGAGATCATAATCTCATTGACCATTGAACAAGTGCGGGGGAGCGGGAGAAAGGAGAACGGAGACTAGAAGCTCATCCCTGTCGTTCTAGACACTGCCGAAGACGAATTTCACCACCGAGAGGCGGGAAAGCTCGTGTTCTATGCAAAGGATCTACTGGTTCTTCTCCGTTCAGGGGTTTTCCCATTCAATTCACGTTTTTCATATGATTTCCCCTATTTCTACCATGTATTGGTGCGAGATGAACATGCGGGGCTAATCCCCTCCATCTTTAGGACCGGGAGTAGCCCGGGAATGCATTGTATGACAGTTTTATATTAATAATTCATACTTTCTCTCTTAAATCCGTGGTATAGTTTCGTTTTCTCCATATATTGTTATGCTTGATCACCATAATAATAACTTAATGCCCTTAATCACTTCGACAGAAGGATTAACGGTTGAAAAGAGATGAAACCTACATTAATCGATAAATCCCTTGACAAAGGAGGTGTAAAATTAATGGTGGAAACTGAGAGATCGGTTGTAATGCGCTTAGTTTAGGGGAATGATTACAACGACGGTGGAATCAACCTAAACCTAAGTAGTGAATTACACCACGACAGTGGGTAATTCTGTTTTCAGGCCACTACCCAGATAGAGAGAGAATATTGAGGAGTTATATGAAACCTAATCCAATGTTGACTCGCTGTGAAACCGAAATCCTAAAGATATCCTTTTGAATTGATTAAATTAACCTTTAATTGATTGTTTGCTTTGTTTTATTTTTATTTTCTTTTAATTTCGACAACAAACCCTACTTTGTTATCTGGCTTAGCTGATCGCAAATAGTTAGTAGAAGTCTCCAATAATTCAACGTATCCCTGTGTTCGACTCGGGCCTCACAAAGGCCTATATTACTCGACGCGTACACTTGCGTTTTTAGCGCGTAGTAAAATACACGTCAAGTTTTTGGCGCCGTTGCCGGGGATACGGCGAAATTGTTGGCACTTCGAGTGCTACGAGCGGCCACTCTAGGCCACATTTTTTTTTATAATTTTCATTCAACTTCAAATATTTTCTTTCTATTGTTCGTTCATTTTTATACTCGTCAAAGCACTGTACTGAACTCAAATTTTCCTATTTCAGGTACTGTGTATGGTGCATACACGTAGTACATACTACGACAATCGCACACCCGAGGTTCCATTTCCGGGACCTGGAGACGAGGAGCATTCTGAGCACGAGTACCAAGAAGAGATAGACTCTGAATCTGAAGCAGAAGACATGGCCGAGCCACAGACTATATGGGAGAAGATCAAACCTTCTTCCTCATCAGCTTCAAAAGGGCCTATAAAAAAGCAGGCGATCAACATACCGACATACAAGATCGATCCAGCGTTGATTAACTTGGTAAAATCAAATGCATTTCATGGGTTGAAGAATGAGGATCCTGTTGCACATATCAGCCAGTTCGTCGAAAACTGTGACATGGTGAAGATAGACAGGTTTCCACAAGATGCTTTGTACCTCAAGCTATTCCTGAGTTCCTTGGCAGGAGCAGCAAGAGAGTGGCTACATAACCTCGATGACGAATTTGTGGAGTCTTGGGATCATATGGTGGAGGTTTTCTTCGAGAGGTTTTTCCCACCTGAGAAGACCAACGACATGATTAGGAAGATTCACAATTTCACCCAACAGGCGGGTGAAACATATTCTGAGACCTGGGAGCGATTTCAGGTTATGTTGAGGAGATGTCCGCATCATGGTTTGGACAAAGAGACACGGGTAAAAATCTTCTATTTTGCTCTCTCCGAGCATGATAGGAGTAATTTGGACTCAGCCGGGTTGGGATTTTTCCTAAATAACACTGACACTAGATGCTGGGAAATACTCAAGAACATGGCGAGAAAGCAGTCCTGGGGAGAAAGAGAGAGAGGTCCAGTTGAGCAAGCACGAGTCGCCAGCAAATCAAAGGCAATGAGAGAGCTGAATGAGAAGATGGATCTTCTCGCAAAGACGTTACTGCAAAAAGAAGAAAATGAGTCCGAGGATGAGGCTCAAGTCAAGTACATGAGACAACAACAAGGGTATAGGAACAATGACTACTCATGGCGTAAGGACAAAAAGTTCTCATGGAAGGATCCGAACAATTTTCTACAGGATCCGGAAGCCAAGCCCGCACAAGCTACAAAGGACAAGAGCACGGAGTTGCTCAATCAGGTCATCAAGCAAAACCAGGAATTAATGAACACATTCGGGCAGCAAATCAAGCAACAGGGTGAATATATGAACCAATTTGGGCAAACATTGCAGAGCCATGGGGCTCAAATGAGGACAATAGAGACCTCCATGGCACAGATGGCAGCTGAAATTGCTAGTTTGAAGAAGCCAGCACATCCGGGTTTTCTGGGGAACACCAATGTTCCCGGGGGAAACCAACAAGCCAAGGCCATTTTACTGAGAAGCGGCAAGAAGGTGTTGAATCCAAGAATGGATAAAACAAGCATACCGCAAGATAAAGTTGAAGGTGAAACCACTACGGAGCAGCCCACACCAGTCACAGGGCAGGATGAAGATATAGCCGTGGATGGTAATGATGAACAGGTTGCTGAGGAGGAACCGCAGAAAATGACACCATATGTGCCACCCCATCAAAGGGCACACACTGTTCCGGTTCCCTATCTGAATAGTGCAAAGGCAAGGAAGGTAGATGCACAATTTAAGAAATTCTTGGACAGCTTTAGGAAGCTTTCGGTCAATATTCCATTGTTGGAAGCTATTGAGAAAATTCCGTCATACGGGAAGTTTCTAAAAGATGTCATCACCAAGAAGAGGAAAATACCAGATATTGAGGTCGTGGTGCTGAAGGAGCAAGTGAGTGCCTTCATTATGGGCACTCTACCGCCAAAGAGACAGGATCCCAGATGTTTCAACATTTCTTGCTTTATCGGGAAGTTTAAATTTGGAGAGGCATTATGTGATTCTGGGGCAAGCATCAATTTGATGCCCCTTTCGACATTTAAAAAGCTGGGATTAAAGGAGTCACGGCCGAGCAATATGACTATTCAATTGGCCGATAATTCTGTGGTGAAGCCTTATGGGATTTGTGAAGATGTCATAGTAAAGGTGGATCGATTTGTCTTTCCAGCTGATTTTGTGGTTATGGAGATGCAAGATGAGCATGGCAATGAGCTGTTACTTGGACGTCCATTCCAAGCTACAGCCGACATGATCTTAGAGATGGGGAGAGGTCGCTTGACCTTAGGCATAGCAGATGACCGCTTTGAGATGGTCATGCCCACTAGCACTGTGTCTACTAAAGCAAAAGAACAATGTAACATGGTGAAACATGTGGATCACAACATCTCACTCTGCCTTGGAAAACCATTCTTGGACATGGCTCATGTGATGAGTAAGATGGATAATGGAACCTTAGCTGTGGACATCATGGAGCAAACTAAGGTTGTCTCTTTATGTAAAGTTGTTGGATTTCCGAATGATGAGAATGAGGACATTCCACCTTCTTGGGAGGATGATGCGATTACTACTTTGGTTGTTGAGGCATATCCGGAACTGCCGCTGGAGGCTTGTTTGTTGAATGTTACCTATGATTGGATGCGGAGTAATTCACTCAAGGAGTGTGCCAAAATGCTTCAGACGCGTCCATGTTTCTATATGAGGCATTATGAAGATTTAGGTACACTTCCCCCACCGCTGCAATCATCTCTTATTTGCCCGCTAGAGTTGGAGTTGAAGCAGTTGCCCCCGCATCTTAAGTACATCTTTCTAGCTGAAAAGGACAAGTTACCGGTGATTGTATCTGCTTACTTGAGTGCGGATGAGGAGGAGCAACTGCTGATAGTGCTCAAGAACCACCGTGCAGCTTTTGGGTGGTCTGTTGCAGACATTAAGGGGATCTCCCCTACACTTTGCCAGCATAAGATACGGCTCGAGGAGGGAGCCAAGCCAGTTATTCAGCCTCAAAGATGTTTAAATCTGAGCATGATGGAGGTTGTGAAGAAGGAGGTCATCAAACTTCTTGCTGCAGGTATTATATATGCCATATCAGACTCGACGTGGGTGAGTCCCACACAGGTAGTCCCTAAGAAGGGGGGAATTACTGTTACTAAAAATTTGTTGAATGAACCTGTCACCACCCGATTGGTAACTGGGTGGCGAGTTTGTATTGACTACCATCGTCTGAATGCAGCCACTCTTAAGGATCATTTTCCTTTACCATTTATTGATCAAATTTTAGAACGTCTTGCCGGTCAGTCGCATTTTTGTTTTCTGGATGGGTATTCGGGGTATAACCAGATTTCGATTGATCCTTTGGATCAAGAGAAATCTACGTTCACCTGTCCCTATCGGACTTTCGCTTACCGACGAATGCCATTTGGTTTATGTAATGCACCGGAGATGTTTCAACGCTGCATGCTCGCCATATTCTTTGACATGGTAGAACACTGTCTTGAGGTTTTCATGGACGACTTCTCGGTTTATGGTGCGTCATTTGATGAATGTTTATATAACTTAGACAAAGTGCTGCAGCGTTGTGAGGACACACACTTGGTCCTCAACTGGGAGAAATGTCACATGATGGTGACAGAGGGAATAGTGCTAGGACACAAGGTGTCTAGCAAAGGTCTTGAGGTAGACCCTGTGAAAATTGAGGTGATTTCCAAGCTGCCCCCACCAAATTCGGTAAAAGGGGTGAGAAGCTTTTTGGGACACGCCGGGTTTTATCGGCGATTCATAAAAGATTTTTCTAAAATTGCAAAACCTTTATCCGAACTTTTGGAGAAAGAGGCGGTCTTCTATTTCAACGATAAGTGTCTTCAAGCATTCGAAGTTTTGAAAGAAAAATTGATTTCGGCCCCGGTTGTTCAAACGCCGGATTGGACAAAACCCTTCGAATTGATGTGTGATGCTTCAGATTTTGCAGTAGGAGCCGTTTTGGGGCAAAGGGTAGATAATAAGCCCGTTGTGATTTTCTATGCTTCCAAAACTCTGAATGATGCTCAGTTGAACTATACAACTACTGAAAAAGAATTACTCACCGTCGTGTTTGCTTTTGAAAAATTTCGGCAGTATTTAGTTGGATCGAAAGTGGTTGTATGGACTGATCATGCTGCGATAAAATACTTGATGGAGAAAAAGGATGCAAAGCCCAGACTCATTAGGTGGATTTTGCTTTTACAAGAATTTGATATTGAAATCAAGGACAAGTCTGGAATTGAAAATGTAGTGGCTGATCATTTGTCTAGGTTAGAAAGGGTAGAGGAAAAAGATTTGCACATACCCATAACCGAGACGTTTCCCGATGAACAACTTTTGAAAATTAATTCTAAAGCACCGTGGTTTGCTGAAATTGTTAACTATTTGGCTTGCGGGATCATCCCGGAAGACTGGTCATATCAGGAGAAAAAGAGATTCTTTCATTCTTTGAGATACTATTTTTGGGATGACCCAATTCTTTTGAAGCAATGCAGGGACGGCATCCTACGCAGGTGTGTGCCTGAGGTGGAGTACGAGAGTGTTCTCCACCATTGTCATGCATCGCCTACGGGAGGACACCATGCCAGTTCGTGAACAGCAACAAAGGTGTTGGAAAGTGGCCTTTATTGGCCAACTTTGTTTCGGGATGCCTACGATTTTGTAAGGCAATGTGACCCGTGTCAGCGAGCAGGTAACATTTCGAAGAGACAAGAGATGCCCCTGAATGTATTTCAGGAAGTGGAAGTATTTGATTTGTGGGGAATAGACTTCATGGGACCGTTTGTGTCTTCGAATTCAAATTTGTATATCTTGATAGCTGTTGACTATGTGTCGAAGTGGGTGGAAGCAATCCCCACAAGGACTAATGATTCTACGGTAGTGTGCAGGTTTGTGAAGGAAAATATTTTCTGCAGGTTTGGGATACCCCGAATGATAATAAGCGATGGGTGTACACACTTCCGGAATCAGAAATTCTCGACACTTTTGAAGAAATATGGGGTCAACCACAACATTGGCACCCCATATCATCCACAGACGCAAGGCCAAGTGGAGGTCTCAAATCGGGAAATCAAAAAGATTCTAGAGCGAACAGTGGCATCCACAAGAAAGAATTGGAGCGCCCTACTACCGGATGCACTTTGGGCATATAGAACGGCTTACAAAACACCTATAGGCACTACGCCTTTTAGGTTGGCGTATGGCCGGGCTTGTCACCTTCCGGTAGAATTGGAGCACAAGGCCCATTGGGCGCTTAGAAGGCTAAATTTGAATTATGATGAAGCTGGGAGAAAGAGGATGTTCGAGTTGAATGAACTAGATGAGTTGCGCATGACGGCATATGAGAATGCCCGCATATACAAGGAGTGCACAAAACTGATCCACGATCACCATATCGAGCTGCGCACGTTCAAGAAGGGAGATAGCATTCTGTTGTTTAACTCCCGACTCAAGTTGCATCCCGGGAAGCTGAAGTCCCAGTGGAGTGGACCATTCGTGGTGGAAGAGGTTAAACCGCACGGTGCGATTATGGTGCGTGATGGAGATGCCACGTTCTTGGTGAATGGACAGAGGTTAAAGCTGTATTTTGGTGAAAATTACAAGAAAAAAGTGAATGAGGTCAAACTCATTACGTTTTTGGATGAATGAGATGCTGGGAAGCCGTCTAGCCTAAGACGGTAAATAAGGGCACTTTCTGGGAGGCAACCCAACCATCGGTACATCAGGATAGTTTAATTATAGTCATAGATTGCTTTCATTTCGTTTAAATTTTGATGTAACAAAGATACCTTGATCCATTTGTTCATTGTGCAGGCTGAGGCAGGGTCGATACCATCGACACACTGGTCGATGGTATCGACATAGGTTTAGGTTGACAACTGCAAGATTCGTGCTGCGTCGATACTATCGACGGCCTCGTCGATGGTATCGACACACCTATAGGCAGGTCGCGGAACAACTGTCGATAGTATCAACACAGCAGTCGATACCATCGAGATCTTTGGAGAAGTTCAGAGCAATTTGTCTCAGTCAACTCGATACCATCGACGGTCGTGTCGATGGTATCGAAATGGTCACAGGTTGAAGTGAAAAAGTGGTGGTGTCGCAATGAAGCCAAGTCGATACCATCGACTCTTGTCGATGGTATCGACCAGCCATGTCACCGATCAGCGCAACGACATCGACGGCGATCGCGAAGTCCACGTCAGCGATCCGGGTGCTGCGTCGATACTATCGACTCGCGTCGATGGTATCGACAGGTCAGTAATCCGGGTTTCACGATCCAGCAATCGTCAGCTGTCGATACTCGCGAGGGAGGCGGATAGAATTGAGACGTGTCGATACCATCGACCCGCGTCGATGGTATCGACGGGTCTACAGTAGCACCGGCCAAGTCTATATAAGGAGAGTTATTACGTCATTTGACGGCACACCTTCAGAGTGAACTTCCTCCTTCACGCCGAGCACTCCCCCGAGCCATCCAAGATCGAAGAGTAGCAACATCGAGCAAAGATCTTCACCGAGCGGAGAATCAAGTCTCCATCTTCCCCGAGCTCTTCTTCTTCAACCCCTTTCTCGTCGACACCATGGTGCATACAGCCGGAGAATCGTCCTCACACGCAACTCCGACGGAATTCATCCCACCACCAACGGCATCAGTTTCTCGTCCCCGACTCATCCATCCTTCCCCGGAGATTTGAAAGATCTACGAGGAGATAATGAGGAGGAAGATCGAGCCCACCCGTTATGTGGACCGGGAGATGGTGCACGATCTGGGATTTGAGGCCAACTTGGCCTATGTTCTTAACGGACAGGCCCGTAACACTAGAATAAGGCCTGGGGAACTGGAGCGTCATCAAGATGGCCAGCTGTTCTTTAGTGAATGGCCGACATACAAAGAGCTGGTAGCCGAGTTCATGGCGTCGTTGGATGTCTGCATCTATCCCAACGACATCAATGCTACTGACCGAGAGTGGATTCAGGGCCGGGTATCTTTCCGGCTGTACAACCATGACTACGTCCTCACGCTGCGGCAGTTCAACAAAATTTTCAACTGGAATCATTCCCAGTATGACCACCGGAGGCCGGACCACCGCACCGATTACGACATGATCTTCTCTGAGTTGGTGACGGTGCCACAAGGGAGGTCGGTTAGCTACCACAACGCAGCGGTAGCCGACTTCGAGCACCCCTTCGTCCGGGTTTTGCATCGGATGCTGAGTTCTATTGTTTTTGCGCGGGGTGATCTGGCCCTTAGCAAATTTCAAGGCTCCAATCTCTTCTTTCTATACAAGCTTCTGAAGAGACAAGAATGCAATTGGGGTGCATTCTTTTTGCAGCGTGTGATGGATGTAAAGAGGAGTACGAGGAAAGCGCCGATTCACTTAGGTGGGCTCATCACCAAAAAGGCGTCGTACTTGGGACTGAATTTCCAAACCCTCACTCCTCTTTCTACAAGAAGCAAGGTGAACTTGCAACATCTTCACCGGGCCAACTTAATTCTTCTTCGGGATGGCGCGGCATTTGCACATTGCCATGTGAATCAAGCATACCAGGAGTGCGCACTGCCGGATCCCGTCTTCAACATCGAGGGCGCACAACATTTCAGATGGCCGATCATATCCATCGACTCCGATGAGGAAGAAGGCGGCGATGAAGGCGGCAACGACGAACAAGAAGGCGAGGCTGAGGAGGAAGAGGAGGCATTCACACCTCTTCGTGCACGGGTAGCACCCCGGAAGCATCCTCAGATGCATCCGGGTGCGTCTTCATCATCACAGCCCCCGCCGCCATCACCACAGCCCTCGCAGCCAAGCGAGGATGTCTACTCAATGCAAGGCATGTATACGATGCTGCAGGACATACATCAAACACAGCAGCAGCATCTAGAGATGTATACCAGTATTCAGGATACTACGAACCGGTTACTTGACAACCAAAGGGCGATGTTCGAGAATGAACGTCTCCTCCTCGACAACCAACTGCAGATACACAATCGGTTGCAAAGGATGGAGATGCAACAGGAGCCCTTCTACGACCACTATTGGAGTTAGAGCTACTTTGGAGGCTATCCACAGCCTCCGCCGAGGACCCATTACGTTACGAGCTTCCAGGGTGAGTATCCTTCTTGGGATCCTACGGCCCCACAGTACCCACCTCTGCCTCCACAAGACTGATCGGGTATCTCTGTTCCACTCTTAAGTTTGTTTTTGACTATGGGGCCATAGTCGAATTCAAGCTTAGGGGGGTAGTTGGAACAGCTCTATCTTTTATTATTTTAGTTTTTAGCATTGTTATTTGTTTCTTGCATCTTTAGTTTTTGTAGGATCCACGTGCTATCTAGTGTAACTGTGGATGTCGTAACAGTTTGTCATCTTGTTGTTTGTTCATGGGAAATTTAAGGGAAATTTAAAAATTTGTGTGTCTTTGGATAGCTTGCTTTGGTTGACCTTGGGGAACACATCCTACGAAAATGATTGATTATGTCAACTTTAAAACAACATTTCACACCTGTACTCCTATGGATTCATGCAAAGTGGACAATAATGGTTGTTTGAGCCTAACCTAACCAAATGGTAATGAGACCTTAATTGGATGTAAGAGAGAGGACCCTCTAAACCACTACACAGGTCAGTAAGGAGGGACACATAATATCTTTCTAAGGTTCAGTCATTTAATCTTGTGATCATTCCACTTCATTTTTCCATAATCCACCTAAGAATTGGAAGTAAAGTGCAGTTTTAATTCCTTCTTGTGTGCATAGCAATTAGATAAGACTCGCATTGATATTTTTCCATACTTGTGCATAAAAAGAAGAAAAAAATATAGGGATGCATGCACATTACCTTTAGGTGCATGCCATGTAGTTGCACTCATGATATTCATGCATAAAATACACCATGTATCTCAATTTTTCCTAAAAGGTGAATTAAACTGTTCCATACCTTCTAAATATTGCAATGATTTCCAAGCATGAAGAAAATAGCCCAATAAACTTGTCCTTAAGCAATTATGGATATGTGGGCTAAAGAAAAAAAAATCTGAAAAAAAAGAGAATTCAGAAGGAAGTGAAATAAGAGGGAGAAAGGAACAGGATATCACTTGCATTATAGGAAATTGAGTACATGATGTAATTTGATTAGATGTCCATCTCATTTTGAGGTGGAAGGTTAGTGCATACATCATTTCACCCAATTTTAGGCATTAGGGCATTTTTAATGTGCATTTGCATCATATAGGACATTTTTGTATTATGCATGTTGAAACTGTGCAATACTTCCAAGTTCTTCCATGAGCCACCCATTTACATCCACCCGTTGCTCGGATTGGTAGGCCACCGTGAATTTCTCCTCACTAATGATTATCAGGAAAACTGCTTCCATGTAGATGGTAGGTAGGGCGAGCAACGTAGTATAGGCGATCACAAGATGCACCAATGCTGAAGCGGCGAATTTTATTGTGTTAACTACCTTATGTGATAGTGTTCATCGGTTTGGAGGTAAATTTCTTTTATTGATGATTATTGTCGCCTTTAGGGTAATTACTGTTCTGTGGTTAGAGAAGGCCGGTTTGAGAACGTTCAGTGGGAGTCACATGGGATGTTGGGTTGGTGTGTTGATTTTCAGTTGACATCTGCAATTCTATTCTAAAGATTAGTTGCTCGAGGGAAAGCAACGTTCAAGCTTAGGGGAGTTTGATGCGATGAATTTGAGTCGCATTTATAGACCTGTTTGATATGTATTTTGTGCTCTTATTAGTCATTTTTATGGTTAATATTGCATAATTCACTCATTTTGGTCTTTGCCATCATTTTATGTCAAATCCCCTTAATTTCATCATTTTGAGCATTATTTATCACATTATCATAATTTGTGTGGATTTATTTGATTTGGTCTTTAAATTTCAGGAAAAACAAGTATCTGCTTCCGTCGATACCATCAACGGAAGTCGATACCATCGACCAGGCAACAGGTTGCCAGCTGAGAGGAGCATTACAGAGTCGATACCATCGACATCCAAGTCGATGCCATAGACGCATGGAGGCTACAGCGTCGCTAAACGACAACCCGACGCTACAGGAGGTCGATACCATCGACACTCAAGTCGATGGTATCGAGATGACCACAGGCACTCAGACGAAAAGAAAACAAGGCTGTCGCTACCACACCGGGTCGATACCATCGACCCGCGTCGATGGTATCGACACCGGCAGATATGCGTTGGATTCATTTCGATCTCAATCGGACGGCTGGAGTTAATTGACGACCTAATTAGGGACTTATACCTAATGACGGCCGCCCGGATGAGATCATCATCTCATTGACCATTGCACAAGTGTCGGGGAGCGGGAGAAAGGAGAACGGAGGCTAGAAGCTCATCCCTGTCGTTCTGGATGCTGCCGAAGACGAATTTCGCCACCGAGAGGCGGGAAAGCTCGTGTTCTACGCAAAGGATCCACCGGTTCTTCTCCGTTCAGGGGTTTTCCCATTCAATTCACGTTTTTCATATGATTTCCCCTATTTCTACCATGTATTGGTGCGAGATGAACATGCGGGGCTAATCCCCTCCATCTTTAGGACCGGGAGTACCCCGGGAATGCATTGTATGACAGTTTTATATTAATAATTCATACTTTCTCTCTTAAATCCGTTGTATAGTTTCATTTTCTCCATATATTGTTATGCTTGATCACCATAATAATAACTTAATGCCCTTAATCACTTCGACAGAAGGATTAACGGTTGAAAAGAGACGAAACCTACATTAATCGATAAATCCCTTGACAAAGGAGGTGTAAAATTAATGGTGGAAACTGAGAGATCGGTTGTAATGCGCTTAGTTTAGGGGAATGATTACTACGACGGTGGAATCAACCTAAACCTAAGTAGTGAATTACACCACGACAGTGGGTAATTCTGTTTTCAGGCCACTACCCAGATAGAGAGAGAAGATTGAGGAGTTATATGAAACCTAATGCAATGTTGACCCGCGGTGAAACCGAAATCCTAAAGATATCCTTTTGAATTGATTAAATTAACCTTTAATCGATTGTTTGCTTTGTTTTATTTTTATTTTCTTTTAATTTCGACAACAAACCCTACTTTGTTATCTGGCTTAGCTGATCACAAATAGTTAGTAGAAGTCTCCAATAATTCAATGTATTCCTGTGTTCAACCCGGGCCTCACAAAGGCCTATATTACTCGACGCGTACACTTGCGTTTTTAGCGCGTAGTAAAATACACGTCACTTTTCAGTGAGTAATAGAAGGATTTAGTGTTTGAATTTTCTTCTTTTAACAATTGGACTCTTGTTTTTTTGTCTCAATAGAGATTCATGAGCATAACCAGTAGTCTTAGCTTCCTTTTTTAAATCTTTAGCATTAGTTATATAATAATCATTCAAAGGATTGAGGTCTGCAAGTTTTTGTACATTCAAATATTTGTATGTGGCAATGGCTGCATTTTCAAAAATATCTCCAAGAACCTTCTTATTCCACTTCCTTAATTTGATCTTTAGATTTTCAAGTTTCCTATACAACTTGAACATAGCCCTTCCCCCTTAACATCACATGCTTCCTTCAATAAATAAAAGAAGTTGTAGTCATCTGTCCATATGTTAATGAATCTGAAAGGAGATATGATAGAACTAGGCTCACCCATGAATAGACTGATCCTTCTATGGCGACTCACTATATTGGAAATGCACTCCCCAAGAAAACTATCAAAATGTGAGTGGAACATATAATTATAGATGATTTTATCAATTTTAGAAGTAATAAGATCTTCACCTTCTTGATGGTTATCCCAAGTATAAAAAGGGCCATTTAGATTAAGGTCAAATAAACACAATCGAGAATAAAGTTGTTGAAATCATCCATGGACTTTTTGGTGGGAGGTTGTCTACTAATCCTCTCATCTTATTTTGTAACAACATTAAAATCATGCATAATGACCCAGGGTTCACTAGTATTGTCATATATACCTTCCAACTCTTTCCATAGATCAACTATATCAACATCAACATTATAACCATAGACTAAAGAGAGAACAAAGTTGGAATCCTCAACACATACTCTAACATTTACCACTTGATCACACTCAACAATCTTGTAGATGCCACAACTAACTTTCCTCAAAAGATTACAACTCTCCCCAGGAGATGAGAATCAAGATTAGTCAACCAAAGATAATCAGGAAAATACTTTTTTGTAAACTTGGAAATTTTATTTACTCTGATCTTAGATTCATTGATAAAAATAATATCACCTTTTTCCCTTCTTAACTCCTCTTGGACACCCATGATTTTATTACTAATTTCTCTAATGTTCCAAAAGGTTATGCATAAAAATGATGTCATTTGGAACCTCTGGCTGTTGAACTGACAGCCTCAATTTTTTGTTAATAATTTCTAATCCTCGTAGTTGTTTGGATAAAGGAGAGAAAAAAGAGTTAACTACCCTATGGTATATTACTTCAATAGTCTTAGCTCTACATTCAAGTAGAAGTATACTCCTCCTCCTTGATTAAGTAACTATGTTAACCAACTCCTGGGAACTTGGAAAACCTGGAGAAATATTAACAAAGATAAGAATTGTAGTGGATGGAATAGATCTACTTCCATTTTTCATAATCAATTTAGCCTGAGAAGCTAGCTCCAAGTTATGTTCTTTAGCTAAATCATTCACTTTAAAACCTTCATCATCTAGGTCTTTAGAATCCAAAACATATTCAACATAAGAACAAGTAATATTTTCTTTCAGAACAAGAGAAACACTCTTCTTCTCCCATATTCTCTCATTTCCTCTCTAAATGATGTTATGAATTACGTATTCTTTATTTTTTTACAATCATCATGTCCATGCAAACCAAAATATTTACATCTTTAAGGTTACCATTCATAAGTAATCATGATAGTATGATCAACACCCTCACTACTCGTCAAAGTAACATATTTAGGAAACTCAACATCACACTCCATAAGGACTTGAATTCTAGAAAATTCAACACAAAAATCGGATTTAGTATTCTCACCCATGTGCAATGTCTTGGACAACAACAATCTTATCCTCTCAAATATTTTGCAATCCCAAAGTTCCAAAGGTAGAATGAAGATTCTTACCCAAATTGGAACCTCTGATAGCTTAAGTTTTGCAAAGCTATCCCCAATCATCCACTCCTTCAATATTATAGGTCTATCTCTAACATACTAGCCACCTAGTAAGTAGAGTATCATTTCGGTCTTGAACATCAAAAATCTTATCATGAAGACTCCCTCACCATTATCAAAGAATTCTGTCAAACCAGACAGGTTCCGGATCCAGCACAAATGATCAAAGAGAGTGGGTATGTGTGGCCAAAAACACAAGATGTAGACAATAATGCAAGGCTTCCATCTACATGCATTCTCCTCAGCTTCCTCCTTTAGACTCCAGAGCTTACCATTGATGATATATATCTCCTTCAGAAATAATGACAGCTAACTATTTGTATTTATCTTTTGAACACCTTCCCAACTTGTCAGATCTAAAATGTGATGATGCTCTTTGGCCGGAATGGTAGCTTCAAGTTTCTCAGATGGACTCCCATGTCTTTAAATCCTAGAAGCTTCCTAGGGAGGCAGCCAGAGGTGTTGGTAATGCTCTAATGTGTTCTTGGTCTCCTTCCCAGTCAGCCTTGTGTGTGTGGCCATTGTGTTTTCCTCAACCAAGTTTTCATCCCCTAATTTATTATTTGACGTTCATGTTTATTTGAATAAACCTTTTTACATTATAATTAATCATAGAACACTTTGCATTACTCTTTTAACAACATATTCCATTTTTATAGTGCCCACTGCGACCCCCTTTGTGAGGAGACACCCCTTCTCCCAAAGTTACAGGGCTATTTTGTTGAGTTCCTTAGAGAGAGTTGTCTCACACCCCTAGGTATTCTCTACCTACCTACCTGTGTCGGTTTCGGGTATAGGTACCCTTTTGTTGAAGGTCGTTCGAGCTTATCCTGGGAGTATGTCATGGGTTACTTAAGTGCCTTAGCGCCTGGTACTCGGACATTATGTAGAGAACATTAAATGTGAAATTCAAGTTATTGATAGTTTCTAGTTAATCCCTCACTAAGAATTTCAAAAGGATGATTTTTTATGGAAAATGGGTATGTGATTTTATGTAATGAAACAATGTACCTAAAGTGATATCTATCCATGTATGATCCTTATTTAGAAAGGACTCAATTTTATGAAAGCTCACTAGTTTTCTATCCATGCATATGATGATGCATTGAGAGAGAGTAATGGTGGTGAAACTCACTCTCCCTGGTGTTTCTATGATTTGATAATTGGATCTTAGTTTGGTCTTTTCAATCTTGAACTTAGTTTTATCAACCAAATCCACTTTTGTGTTAAATACTATTTATGTATTAGTTAACTCAATCAATATAATCTTAGTCAAGTTGTCCCTTGGGATTTCAACCATAAAACTATACTATGATAAGATTTGTCCTCTTGTGAGTGATCTTTCATCTCAATAATCTAGGATAAACTATGATTTCATACCTTAGTAAATTTTTGGAGGTATGAAAAATATTACATACAAAATTTGAAAGATTATAATGCCTTAAATATTTCAACCTTCTTTTATACTGAGTTCCCAAGGACATCCTCAATAAAAGAATGTAATGTGAAGTCTACCCATTGTTTCCCCCATCACATCTTCTCCTATAGAATCTCCAAATGTAATTTATCAACCTTTTCCCTATTCCAAGGTAATGAGAGACAGATGAAAGGAAGGAGTCACCTTAATGACTCCAAGGTGTTCTCCTACTATTATATCAGATCATCCACAACTCTGTATATAAACATACTATGTCGCAGACCATGACTAAACTTCATCTCATTCTCATGGTGTTGGATCTCTCTCCCTCCTTTCCTTTATTAATCTTTTCTTTGTAATGAGAAATGATTGGTCCCCTTTTGGGGTGTAGGGAGAAATCTAGCTACCCACATTTTTTGTTTTATGTGTTGATGAGTGCATGATTATAGAGAACTATATATCTCAATAAGGGTGATTTTATGTATTGATTGATCATAATTGAATACTTTTTCACTCATTTATCATTAAATTAGTTTTAAAATCATCCATCTTTCAGTCATTCTTATTTTTATGTAATTAAACACATTATATTATTTTATTTTTTGGCCTAATACATTTCATATTTGCTATTAGGCCATTCTGAGAAGAAATACACAAAGATTCATTTCCAATGCCCTTCACTATGGTGTCACCTACATAGTTGCTAAAAATCATAGTAATGATTTGACTTGATGTTTCATCACAATTGGTGTATTGACTCAAGTCAGTGGCACTAAGATCTTCTAGTGAAGACCATTGACATGTTTTTTAGTTGCCCCAACACAACGATTATCATCAATGAGTAAAGTCTAACATCCAAGTTCATGGCATTGACTTAGCAATTGGTGGCATTGAGACTAATCACAATTAGAATAGTATTCATGTCAATAGCACTGAATCCCCAAGTTTATCCCACTAACATAGTAATTATATGGGCAGTTAAGATATCTTTAGAAAAATCCAGTCACTAAAGTTTTATTGTGGAAAAGTGGGTCACTTAAGATCTAACCAATAGAAAAATTGGGAAAACATATATGTTGTCGCAAGTACATCCCAAGGAGAGGAGAGAAAGAGAAGAATGCCAAAAGAAAAATTCTTAGTGGACTGAGAAGGGGATCCAATGGCCAGACAATGGTGGGTTACCACATCCTCTATGGGAGTCTTTACTATTGGCTTCTATACAGACCTATATCATTTACTACATGTTTTCTATTCTTCTAAGTTTCTAGTATGATACCATAGTCTTCATGTGGTCAATTTCCACAATCTCTAAACAACGAGTGTAGCTTAATGCAATTACATACTTGGCCATAGAATTTTTTATTAGTATACTTATTATTTCTTGAATTTTATGCAAATTGAAATTATTATTGTTGTTCGTGCTTGATCACCATAGGAAATACTATAGGAACTTTATTTAATCAAGATAGAGACTAAGTACTAGTTGAATTTGCACAAAAATAATTAATAAAGAACTAGGAAAATAAGTTTACAATCATGAGAAAATAATTGATATAAATATCTTTATAAATAAGATATGAAAAAAAAATGTCACAAAAGTAGCCTTTTAACCAATTTGAAAATGGTATTATGATTTGAGATGAGTTGTTGCTATTTTCATATCTCTTTTGACTGAAACAATAATTTTTTATAAATTGATTATGAAAGATGTGTACCACTATGGTGAAACTAGTCAGCGTATTCCATCATTTTGATTCATAATCAACATTTGTACTTCTTTCATAATTTATTGAGTAGTTAGTAAATCAAACCAAATAGTTCTTTGATATATAATTATAACAAACTATTAGTAGTTTCTACTTTTTAATAGTTCTCTTAGTTTGACAACTTGGGACACACGTTCCCAAATTACATCTATGCATACAATTTTATATTATATGCATTGTTTTATTGTGCAATGTGTGTCTTAATTTGCGTGGAACATTTTACAATATGAATCAAATGTTTAATGCTCTACAAATTGCATGTTTGTTAAATTTGGTATGTAGATAATTTTGAGCCTATATTTGAAAGTATCATTTTTTCTCTTTGAACCTTTGATAAGAACCTTAGATAGAAGATGTTTGAGGTAATTGGTGCATTATCTCTAGGTAACACAACAATGAGACTTGAGTGATATCTATCAACAAATAATTCTCAATATTAAAGGACTGCATTATACACAACCTCAATGGTTTATTGTTCATGCTTTTTATAATGTAGTGAGAGATAAAAATAGGTAGATGAAGAAAACTTCACTCACCTTAGTGTTTCCATTATTTCATCATTTGATCTAATTTTAATATTGCACCTATTTTAATCAAACTAATATACTTTGTTAACTATTTGTTCTATATTAGTTAAAACTATCAACTTCATAATTAAATTTCAACCCTAATGTTATACTACAACAAGATCTATCCTTTTATGGGTGATCTATCATATCAATAGTTATGATGCCCTGGCCCACATCCCCCAACTCTAGCATCAAATGATGCGTTGTTACTATCTCCATTACTTCAACTTTTGACGTCCTCATCAAGTCTCAACTATATCACCTCTTAATATTTTTGCATTATGTCTAGACCCAAAATGTCCCATGAAACCCCAACTCCTGGTCACGTCTACTGGTGTAAGGGTGGTTTCATCACCACAAATATCCCTTTCCAACATCACTAGATTGCACGACTTAAGACTACCATGTCACATGCCCACGAAAAACAACATATTGTAGAGGAGTTGTCTTTGATAACATATGTAACACCCATGCCCATTTTACTAGGCTCTAGTAGGGTTTTGGGGATTATGACTAGTCCCTATAGACCACCTCTAGCCTCAATTGCATGGTTTGTACTCACCCACTCACAACCTAGAATCAAAAACCTTAAATGTCATCCATCATAGTACTACTTTGGGCCAAGCGCTCTTAACTATAGAGAGTCTATTGATGGGCTACTTGTAAGAAGGTGCACCTTGTTGACATAGTTAGTCCAATTCTTTGTTTTAATGTCATTTTATATGACAAATGAAATACTAAGATGTTATAATAGTCTATGAGAAACTGGTATTTGATATGATAGTAAATTTTGAGGCACATATAATATAACACCACATTTTGTGTATCGTTGTTTGGGACAACCAAAGAACTAATATTTTGACCTATTAGGATTTAGCTTGATTTTTCTTTCAACAATGACATCATTACAAATCATTCACTACTTAATCATCATGGTTTTTTTTATATGTGGTAGTTTAACTAGGATTGAATCATAAAAAAACTCATATCTCAAGATTGATAAGACCTACCATGTATTACTTGTTGATAATATAAATAAAATGGATTAAGTTTTTTTTTTTTTTTGGGGGGGGGGTGGGAGGAGGAGCCAGGAGGCTATTTATTCATCTTTCCCTCCTCATGCAAGCCAATAGGGAAAGGTATTACAAACTGACAGGTTTGCTGGAATAATAAACATGGTAGTACTACTACCATTACATGACTCTTCATCAAGATTGGCTGATAGCCAATCCAGCGGCCTTACATAGGTAAAGCAGACAGTGGTGTGTTTTTGGTGGTTCTTGGCCAAGGTATCGGCCATTCTGTTACAACTTCTAGGTGCATAGGTGGCCTCCCACCCTGCGTGCATGATGATCCTTTGATGGATTCTTTCAAGAATGATGGCAAACTGGCGGTTTTCCGTTACGTCTGAATGAAGCATTTCTACGAGCACCTTGCAATCAGTTTCTATACAGACCTTCTCTATCCCATACATGTGAGCTATCTCAAGTGCTATGTCCACAGTTGTGAGCTCGACATGCAGGGCGGAGTTGGTGGTCATCTTCCTCACATGTGCATCGAGCCATTTCCCTTCGTGGTCTCATCCAACAATTTCTACTATGGACTTTTTCGTGTTCCAGGCCACATCTGTATTTATCTTGACTACCCCAGGTGGGGGTCTTATCCAGGAGCGTTCACTCAGGCACTGCCTAGGCAGAGTTTTGTTCAATGCTGCTCGGTTCATCAAAAGCGTATCACACTTGATTCTTTGTACCAACTGACATGCTGCGATGTTCAAGTTATTAAAAATAGTATTGTTCCTCACTTTTCAAAGATGCCACACAACTATCATGAACAATTGTGCTTGTTGGTCACCGTGTTTCAGCTGTGTTATAATCCAGCTTTGTTGGTTCTATAGGAAGAACTCATGTGGGAGGTGGTCAGAGTAGAGATGTGTCCAAACTTTCTTGGATATTTGACAGTCTCATAGAGAATGGGCTGACGTTTCCTCATCGGAATTACATCTTTCACATGTGCTACTTGAGGCAAGGTTGCGTTGAACTTTTCTCTTGTTGGTTAACAATGCCTCGTGTGAGGTAATCCATGTGAAATACTTGACTTTGGAAGCCACTCAGGTCTTCTATACAGTGTTCCATTCTCTTTCAATATGGATATTGTGATGTCTACGCAGGATATGATATGTAGATTTAACAGAGAATTGTCCATTTGGCGTGGAAGCCCACACACACATGTTATCCATGTTAGTATTCTTTGGAGTTTCCAAGTTTTGTATTTGGGTCACTTCCCTTTTTGGGAGCCAATATTGCAGGAACACAGTATCCCAGCTTCATGTGTCTGTAATGACACTTGCAACAGACAGGTCTACCAATGCTTTAGGAATCGGGTGCAAAGCCTTGTTTTTAAGGATAATTCCCCCCCACCCAAGCATCCTCCCAGAAGTTGATATTATTTCCGTTGCAAATAACCAGGTAGAAATTGTCATCAATAAAGGACTTACATTTCAAGGTGACCTATGCTAGACTTGATAGATTACTTCTTTTTCCTTCTGAGTGTTCTAAATATCATCTTCTCATGAAGTTGCACCAAACAGACCTCTGGTTGGTGGCTATTTCCCAAAAAAAATTTGGATATTAAAGTTGTATTCCGTTCTCTCATAGTCTTGAGTCCTAGACCACCATCTTCTGTTGTGCTGGTTACCTTGTCCCAGGCCACTACGGACATAGGATGCTTCTTGTGGAAGCTGCCCCAAATGAACCGCCTGATGTTGTTGTCTATACAGTCACATAGGCTGAGAGGAAGAGTCCTTGTTTGCATGGTATAAGTCAGAATTGCTTCAAGGGTGGACTTGGCCAAGCAGCATATGTCGGTGAGGGATAACGTTTTTGCATCCCATCCATTCATTGTGCTCTTGATTCTCTCAAGCATACCAGCGTATGTCTTCTTAGTCACCTGCTTATGGATTATGGGTACTCCCAAGATATTTCTTGAGGTCCTCTGTCTCTTGGAATTTGCAAATTTTGTTGATGTGGGTTCTTCCTGTCCGGTGAACACTATGTGCATAGAATACTTGGGTTTTGGATATTGATTTGGCTTCCCCATATGCCTTTTCAAACTTCTTGAAGCATCATTTGATCATGCGCATCTAGGCACATGATGCTTTTCCAAACAGAATCAGATCATCAGCAAAGCACAAGTGGGATACTTTGATTCCCTATCGTCTGAGCTTAACTGGTACCCATTCTATGCTTTGAACTAGAGCATGTATCATTTGGCTTAAGCATTCAATGCACAACACAAAGATGTAAGGGGCCAATAGGTCCCCTTGTCGGAGTTTGTGACTAGGTTTCAAGGATTGAGATTTATTTCCATTCCAAAGGACCTCACACTCTCCAGGCGTGATGGAGCTCATAATGTAAGTTAAAATGTTGCCTGGTAATTCCAGCTTCTAGAGGGTATCAGCAATGAATCTCCAAGCAAGTTTGTCATAGGCCTTGGACATGTCTATTTTAATGTCCATGTACTTTATCCCCCATTTCCTTTTCATCATGTGGATAATCTCTTGTGTGAGGGCTATGTTATCTTTAACGCAACATCCAGGGACAAAAGCACTTTGTTCTTGAGAAATCCACCCTGGTAGATGAGTATTTAGGCGTTCCTCAACAATCTTGGAGACAAGTTTAAGGCTGAAGTTATTCATGGATATAGGGCATAGGTGGTCACAACGTGTAGGGTGTTGAGTTTTGGGTATCAGGACCATGGTGGCATTGCACATATCTACGGGAAGGGGTTCTCCTCATAAAGCACTTTGCACTATCTTGAGCATGGACTACTTCACTGAGTCCCAGTGATGGATCAAGAACAAGGCTATGATCCCATCCGGGCCAGCTGCCTTGTAGGGGTTTACCTTCTTGAGTATGTCCATGCACTCATCTTCAGAGGGATCTGCTGCAATCTTCTTCTACTGATAGTTTGTAAGTTTCTTGAAGTGGCCGGGAACAGCAGCTATGGCTTCACCTCTGACTTGGACCGGTTTTGTAAGCAAGTTTAGGAAATGACTGCACACCATGTTCTTGAGATCATCTTCTTCTGTGATCCATATACCTGCTTTGTTTTGAAGGGAGGTAATTGTATTCCTCCTCTGGCATTGTTTCACATAGATGATATACAATCTAGTATTGCAGTCTCCGCTGGTAAGCCAGTTTATGTGGCTTTTCATTTTCCATTCCTCCTCCTCTTCTCTCAGCGCTAAGTTGATTTCACCTTTCATGTCCATATATATACCGTTAGTGATCGGGTTGTATTAGATGGCAAGATCTTTCTCAAGCTTCATGATGTTCCTCTTGAGCACGGTCTTCTTCCTTTTCTTTTCCAGAACATGTTGCATGTCCTATTTGATGATAGAGTGTTTGACTTTGTCAAGGGTAGTGTTGAATTCTTCTGATGAGTCCCAGTTGTTCTTTAGCAAGGACTTAATTCCCTCATCATGGGCCCAATTGGCTTTCGTTATGAACCTTGTGTTGCCTTTAGTAGGGGCGCGAGACTTCACAAGCAGTACGTTGTGGTCAGATTGCATCCTCGGCATGTGTTTAACAGTGAACAGCTCATAATGCTGCATAAATGCATAGTTTTCTACAGCTCTATCAAGGCGTTGTTGTAGGATCCCTCTTTTGAAGGTGAATCTTGGGCCCGAGAAACCAAGATCAGTGATACCTACCATTGTCAATGTTTCCTTGAATAGTCTGGCCTCGGAATGGTTGTAAAGTTTACTGCCACTTTTCTCCTCAGGATTGCATGTGGTATTTGTTGGTATGTATGCCCTGAGAGCCAATCATGGGATGATTGGTGGGATACATTAAGATTTATTTGATAAACATCAAAGGAAAGCTTGCATTATTTTTGGTTCAATCATATGAGATAATGATAGAATAGATTGAATGTCTAGATAATGACAGTACTCGATGACATATGCTTTCAGGTTAAGGACCTAAACGATGAGATCATACGGATGCTAAGAGTTTGTACATTCTTATTATGTCCCTAGTCGGATGTCTTGTAGAAGGTAGATAGACAGCAATGACACACAAGACTAGATTGTGGTGTTGGTTGATGATAGAATCTCATTAGTCATGATATGGAAATCAAACCAAAACACATAGGTACTTGTTAGAGAACAAGTGTACCGGACAGACCCACCGTGAGTTTGACACATGGAACCATGACATGGAAGTCACAGTCAGCTCTCACAGTAATGGTGGTTAGTGTGATTCTTTGACCTGAAATCACTACACTCAACACATGTCATTGAGTACACTTTGACATCATCAAATGCAGCCCTGAAACATGGGTTGTTATAAAGGTGATGATTGGGTGACTTTGACACATGGGGCTTTTGAGGGGTGAGTGATAGATATGGGATTTTTCCCTCCTGAGGGAGTTTGATATCCATGGCCACTTTATGAGTAGGATTGAGATAGGCGTGCACACATGTGTGAATCAATATGTGATATTGATGTCATGCATATCTCCTCCAATCTACTCTGAGATCAAGAAAGTGAATGAACGTTGACAGGAAGACTGCTCCATGCCTTGATTTCATTTGGGATATTAGAGATAAAGGAACTATATACATTCACTGTAACACCATTCATGGATTGTAGGATTGAAAGTTGTTCTGCAACTTTCCTTTTCACTGGGGTAGCACTGATGTGTGACTAGGCACCGCTCTTTGCTTGTGAAGTCATAAGTGTTATGGACTTTCACTGCCAATGTGAAATGGGCCTACAGGGTCACACACATAGAATTTAGTCTAGAAGAGGATTTTATCCACAAATGATGTTTAGATTGATTTCTAAAGGAGTTTAGTAGTTCAATTAAACACTTAATCAATTGATAGCTCAAAATCATAGTGTTCAAGGTGTTGGACCAGATGATTAAGAGTATCAGATTGATTGGAACTGCAATTAACTCATTTGTAGAGTCTACTGCCCCAACCGATTGGCTCACATGGTTGAACTGATCGACTCAAGTTGATGAATCGATCTGCTCAAGTAGTGAGTCGATCGGCTCATGTGTTAATGAAACGATTGGCTCAATTGTTGAATCGGTTGATTCTTGTGACCAACCGAGATCATTTGGAAAGTCAGAAGATTCTTTTTGCAAATACATATTTTTTTCACGTGTACAAATTTGATTTAGACAAGGACTAATATTTGATTAGTTGAAAACAAACATGAAAGTCAATTCGAGTTGGACCAGGATCACGAACTGATCGGCTCAGGTGTCCCAACCAATCAGTTCAAGTGTGAACCGGTCAGCTCAGGTCCCCAACCGATCGGTTCATGCTTGAAACAATCGGTTCAGTTGGCACAGTTGGTTGTTTTTTAGAAAATCTCAAACCCTTCTACTCCTTCTTTAATCATGCATTGCCCGGGGTAGAGAACCCTATCCCATGACCCTCATATATAGGGGTAATGGCGGCTTCTCAAAAAACAACCACATACAACACCAGTTGCTCTGTAAAGTTGTTGTTCTCTTTGGTTGTGGTAATCGAGAGAGCCTGAGCAAGTGCTACCTGATAAGGGAGGCACAGCAAGGGAAAGACAACTGCAGAAAAGGCAACTGGTTGTAGGATACTATGTCGGTAACTAGTATGCCGACAGGAGGGTGCAACTCCTTCTGATTCCTTGTGGGATAAGGAGATCGGAGTTCCAGGTGGTCCATGTGGACTACTATAGAGGCGGGAGACTTCTGTCGCTTGGAGGACAGCTATCAATCTAGATAGTTCAGGTGTGACCAGGAGCTGTACAAACACCGTTCAAGACCGGAGGTGAAGACTGCACAAGCCGCGAGGTAACGTCACCGAGCAAGCCTCGGGACACGGTATGTCTCTACAAACCATCCTTCCTATAGTATAGATGTTGACGCGATTCCTTTATTCTGGGTTTGGGAGAAGAAAATTTTTGTTTCCGTAGGCTTCTCTGTCTCCCCTAAAACCTAACAGTGGTATTAGAGCCAGGTTAACTACTCTATACCTTAGGATTATTTATGTGATTGATCTTGGTTTGTCTCCTTTATTTATTGCATACGATGCGAATAATAATGGTTTCATGCTTGTCCAATACTAAATTCACAAATCCCAATATACAAATATGATATGTAATATGAATGTACTCGATACGCGTAGCCCTTAAATTAGTTTTGTGGTGGATGGATAGTGTGGTTATGTCCAATAAACCCTATGTATGTGTGCTTGGTTGAATGTGGTTGCTTGCATCTCAGTTTGCGCACCGATTCCCTACCTCCTTATTCCTGATGTAACTTGAGATTTATTTCCTACCTTTGCTCCCCCTGAATGTAACTCAGGGTTTCCCAATTTAAATGTAAATAGGATAGGTCTTTTTATACTTCCTATTATGTCAAAGAATGGAGGACAACCTAACGACAACTGAGATGACCAGTTCAAGGTGTGAACCAATCGGTTGGCATTCCAGATGACCGGTTCGCGGAATGAGATGAGCGGGTGGCAGCCATGAGGAGATGCACGATGACCAGGCGAACTGATCAGTTGGAGGAGCTAATAAATCGGCTGGTGGCACCCAACTGACCGGCCTGATGGCGAGCCGATCAATCATGGAGATGAGTTGATCAAACCCATAACGGAAAAACATAGAGTTCATCCTATATAGGTTGCATGTGATGTGGACCTAGATGATCGTGATTCCTCTTGGCTCGAGGAATCACATTAGGATGGTCATAATCATCGCTTTTATCATTTCACATGTTTTCTGTGGGATATAGCATGTATATGATATGTACTATGTATTGTGGTGATTGGGTATGTATATGTACCTATAAAACCAAATCCCTCATCTAAAAATTTTAAGTCTTTTACGCTTTCCATTACAGGCACACATGAAAAACTTGATCGAACAAGAGTAGGTTACGCCAAAGCGTGGTGCGCCGTCTATCTTGTGGAAGTGTGAAGGGTAAATATGTAGGTTCTGCCAAAGTAGGGTGCATGTTTACCATGTCGGCTTTTGGGTTAGACTTAACTGGTGATTCTTAGAGCGTCTAAGCCCAGAGGCATGGAATGTTCATGGCAAGGTGTTGCGCATGTTCGTTCATCAAGAGTTGCATATGATGCAATTGGCATGATGGCCTACCTAAATAGTCAAGATTTTGGGCGATCGGCCAAAGCTGACTCGGGACTTGATGAAATATGGATCTTGACCTATTAGAAGATTGTACATTGCAATCTTCTAAATTTATGGTGAGGGCTATCAATTTGAACAAAAATAGTGGAAGCGATAATTAATTAAAGTCCTAATTATATCATCAACTTTTCAAATCAATCAAACAAGTCAAAATTAAGTTTTGGACTAAATTGCATATATTTCCTTTTTTAGTACAAATGACAACAAACAACAATCACTTTTCATTGTGATCGGTTCTTCAAAAGGATAGGATGAATGGGACTAACTTCCATAACTGGTTTAGGACATTGAGAATTGTTCTCACTCAAGAGCGAAAGATCTATGTCTTGGTTACCCCAGAGCCAGAGGAACCTGCTCCTACTGCACCAAAGGAAGAAAGGGATGCTTATAAGAAGCATTCTGAAGATTCCATTGATGCAAAGTGCTTGATGTTGTGCTCCATGAACCACGAGTTGCAGAGACAACATGAGAACATGGGTGTCATTGAGATGATTCAGCATCTCAAGAACATGTATGAAGATCAAGCACGGCAAGAGAGATATGATGTCTCCAGGGCGATGTTCAAGTGTGTCATGACAGAAGGAGATCTAGTTGGTCCTCACATGCTCCAAATGATTGGGTATGTGGAGAACTTGACAAGATTGGGATTTCTCCTAAGCCAAGAGTTGGCTACTGACGTGATACTGCAATCATTGCCAGAATCCTACAGTCAGTTTGTGATGAACTACAACATGAACAACTTTGACAAGTTGTTGACATAGTTGTTAGGCATGTTGAGGACAGCTGAGGCACAGATGAAGAAGGACAAGTCTAAGTCTGTGATGATGATCAGCAATAAGAATGGCAAGTCCAAGTGCAAGGGAAAAGGCAAGTCTAAGAAAGGTTCTGATGCTAGCCAGCAACCCAAGTCATCTTCAACTCTCAAGGCCAAGGGAGGCGTGACCAAGAGAGGCAATTGCCACCATTGTCAAAAGCCAGGACATTGGAAAAGGAATTGTCCACTCTATCTGGAAGAACTAAAGAAGAAGGAGGCGACAGACATCTCCACCTGAAGGTTTCATATAATAAACTTGTAACATTCTTTAGGTATATGATACCAAGATATAAAATGTAAAGCACCCAATAAATGGGGCAACAGTTGCCGCCATAGATAGGAGTACTTTAGTTTATTTTCAGCCTTGAAGGCATGTAATAGAGTTATGAACTACTATTTCATATTTTCCAATGGATAGAAACACCTTAATGACAATGATGGCAATTAATAAAGTTGATGTTTCAATCCTTTTGGCAATGCCTTGTTTATCTTGTGGTACTTGGTATGCATAAGATAAAATGATACCTAAAAGTTATTGATAACTCAAACAATCAAATTAGTATAAATCATGAGAAATTCATTTCTAGTTTCCATATGAAGGATAAATATAGACTCTTTTGGTTAGAGAACCAGTAAGAGACATGAATCTCTTAGACATGATTAATCAATATTCACTAGTGGTAGTGGGAGAATGATTATCCTATTAGGTATGATACATGCGATGTATTTACATACCTATTGGAGAAAATGCTAATAATTCAAGCGGTGTTTAGAGAAATACCAATATGAATATCTTGAAGTGTTCAAGAATATCATAGATGAAGTAAGAATTTGGTAAAGTGTTAATTATTGATGAGATCAATGAATGAAATACTTGCACCAAATGTTTGAGAACCTTATGAGTGATTCATATTGAGATCATGATTAAGGCATGGTGATGTCTAAATCAAAAAGGAGTCATACTCTAAGGAATTAGAGGATGATCATCAAATAACTAAGTTCTTATTAAATAAAGAAAACCCTACACTAATAAAGGATATTAAGAATCACAAAGTGTTGTGTGTTCTCAAATTCCTTGACAGATACACCCTGATTATCTATGTGATGAGTTAATCATGTGATGAGTCAACTATCTAGATGAGGTACCAGATTTTGAGTTATAGTTTATGACCAATACATCCTAAATGACTTCCATGTGAACCATAAGGTATGACCTTAATGGTAGCACCCATTGGTATGAAATCCATAAGTCTGAATGAGTCTTAAGTGTTAAGACACATGGATGACATTTTGAGAAGGATGATGCTTGTTGATTGCAACTTCATGACTAATAGATTTGGCATACGGATACTAAAACCGCATTCCTATAAGGAATAAAACAAGGATGTGTACGTGACACAACCTATAAGTTTTATGAATCCATTAATGCAAATGAAGTCTATAAGTTACAATGGACTAATCAATGTGATTGATTGAGTACAAGCAACTCGAAACTGTGATCTTTACTTTGATAATATAGTCAAAGGGTTTGACTGATATGACAAAGATAAAGAAGGGATCTGTGATTTAGTGGGAGCGTATTTGCATTCCACATGTTGATGTGAAATGGAAATATTCTAGAATGGAAATCCAAAGTGGAAATTATCTTTAGGGAAGATAGAGATGTTTCCTATGTGATAGGAATAGAGATCTATAGAGATAGTTGTTGCAAACCTCTTGACCTAAAAGGAGAAAACCATCTCTCTCACATGTAGTTCAACCAGATCTATCCCATGACAATACTCTTTCTCTCTCATGTCATCTAGGTAAGGCGATCTACCATAACCCATATTGCATCTCGACCTTCCTTGGTCTAGGGGAGACTTACCACAACATCCATAGTGATGAACTCCCATTCCCTCTTAGGGAATCTTTTATCCTCTATATCAATACACTGGGTTACTGGTGTTCATCCTTCACCTCCTGGCTTGCATGGCAACATACCCCATGCATCTTCATCTTAGGCATCCAAAGTACTACTGTCACTTATTATCTTGGTAGTACCACAATATATGGTGATCTTAAATCATGATCTCCCATATGTCATGATTCCTCAAGATCGATTCCTCAGAAACCCTAAACCACTCTAGTCAGGGTTTCATCACCTTCCTTTCTAGAGAAGTGCATATGAGGTTCTACAACCATCCTTTTGTTGCACCAAGGCCTAAACTGGCTAACCAAACAACTACTAACTTGATCAACCATTATTGTTACATCTGAGTGTTAGCCAAACTTATCTCTTTTTCCCAACTAAGGGTTATCCTAACAACCTCTTCTAGCCTCTATCTAAACTAGGTAGATGTATCTCATCCAGAGCATCCATTACCACTTTACAGCCTTAGGTGTTAGGTAACGTTGAAGACATACACCTATATGTATTTCACTTATTATCTCATCTCAGCTCAAAGTCTATCTTCATCAAGAAAACTCCGAGCTTATTCTCTTGGTTTTTTGAACTCAAACTTGTATAACTCATAGCTCATGATAAAAACATCCTCATAAGATGACTACCTTGTTTCTATTAATGTTTGTAGACCGTCCATATATCATTCACTCCACCAGGGTATGTTATCATCTCTGTCCTCATACCTCATGGCAATGTTCCAACTCACATCACCTTTTATCCTTGGTGTATGGCATGCGTATAGTCCTATCTCTCACTCCCATAACAAGAGGAAATAAGCATTTGGATGCAATCCAAATATAGAGTTCTTCTCGTTCAAAGAGTAGAGATGGTACATCCCACCTTGCCAATACACCTTTAAATCTAGGTTGAAATGTGCAGCTTATGCCTCTATATCACAATCATCTTGATACAAAGTTACTTCCATGAAAAACTGGTTTTGAACCTACTTGGGTCCACATACATTCCTTGGTCATCTCCTCTAGGTCTATAGGGTGCCGACACTTTTAGGGTCATCCCTCTTCCCTTATGCATCCAGAGAGTGCCCTACTCATCCTCCCTTTGGGTCCCATGAGTTTATGAAGGTGATCAATTTCCTAACCCATGGCCCTCAAATAATGATAATTGTTACCTCCCGACCCTATGGTCATGTGCAACTAGGGAATTAGGCAACTCCTACTTCCATCGATCTTATCCCTACCTGACCCTAGGATAGACTTAGGATTCTATTATAATACATATCCATCTTAGAACCTTACCCAAGCATTCATCATCTCTCTCTCTGCATTCATGGGCTGACTTTCATCCTTTCATAGGGGTCATGGTAACCTAGCTACCTTGGTCAGGCCCGATACTGGTTACCTCCATGGTAATACATCCACATGCACTTAGAGATGGTTATCTATGGGTCTACAGGTTCATTCTCATACTATGTACTTTTCACTTAGTTTCTCAAGATCCTATGAGACCTCTTTAGGTTTCCTAAAAACCCACAAAACTGGTATACACCCTACCAAAGGGTCCCTCTCCTATGATGGGAGGAAACTACAACTCTTGACAACAAGGTCACAAACATCCTTTTATATTCACATGAGAATGCTTAACCCAGCAGCTACTAAGGCACAAGCAAACCACCTACTAAACCATGCTAGGTCATACTTGTTATCTTTCCTCAATGCTGGATCAAGATCATACCTTCCCATGTCATCAACTTAGCTATGAGGGGTTCATCAAACATACCTTAAACTTAAGGGGTTTCCTTTTCCTCTAAACATGAGGAGTACCATGCTCGAATCTATAGAAACTCAAATCTCATCATGATCATCAAGTACACCACTTCCCCTCTTAGGCCTAGGAACCCTAGGTTCACTTCTCTGATGTCCAACTGTCTGCTCAACTCTTAACCACGAACTAAACATGTACAAGGTATGACATGTACTTCCTATAACATCCCTGATCTGGGTTATGAGGTAACCCTGGTTGTTTTGGCTAAATAAGTTGCTTAGGACTTTGATATAATCTTCTAAGGTGTTTTGTTATCATGTGACAAACTTATGTTCCAAGTTTGGTCCTGATTAAATGCTATTTGAGCAATATTCCTTTGTTTTGGACCAATGTGCAATTTACCCAATTTGAGGGGTTATATTGCAATATGTCACATGATTGAATATGCATGTTGTGTTCTATCATAATTATATATAAATATGATGCAAGGTGGTGGCTGGTGGAAAGCCCAAATTCCAAGTTTAAACTTGTCTAAATAATGTTGAAATAATATTTGCTTGTTTTGGACTAAAGTGCAAATTACCCAAGTTGAGGGGTTAACTTTCAAATGTTACATGATAAAATGTTCCTCAAGTGTTGAAGCATCATAAGAATGAAAATGATTTAGAGGTATGGCTTGTGAAAGCCTGAGCACCAAGAAAGAGCTTATTAAGCAATGTATATGCATTAAAACCTAGTTTTGGTGTAATGTGCAATTTACCAAAAACCTAGGGTTCAATATGCAAAATACCACTTCTAAAGAGTCCCTAATATTTCTTGGTATCAATTAGAGACAAGAAAGTCAGAGGGGCGTCTCATTTGAATCTCTTTGGAGGAGAGAGAGTCTTGATATTAAAATAATCAAGATTTAAGCATAATTGAAACCCTAATTCAATTTAATGCAAAAATAAATATATTAATGGATGTACCCTTATTATTACTACTCTATCATAGATAGTTGCAATGCTTTAAAAGATGAGAATGTTCTAAACTGCTTATCCTCTGCTCAGTTTTATTCTATTAAACTACAATAATAATGTTTCTGGCGGAGAGTTATATCTCTCATTGGGACAAATTTCAATTGTCTCACCCCTGTGGGATCCAACATTTTTAGGTGGATGCAGACGAAGAGGTAGAAATCATACAATAGGAAAAAGGGACAGTAGTGACATCTCAGGTGGAGATACTGATTGTCATGTCTTGTAGGTATGAGTCCTATGTGTCGTCTCTGTACTCTCAGGTCCTAGGAGTCAATATTTAGTCTTTTTTATAATCGATCTGAGATCTTGGCTTGAATGCCTCAAGGTTTTGTGTTGATCATGTGTAGAATTAACAAAGAAATTGATGTATATAATCCTCAAGAAGAGATGGTACATGGTATGTACTTGTGGACCAGAATGTACATGAAATACATTGGTTCTTGTTGTTAAGAGTTTTCCAAGAATTGGATCTCTTTGCAAAAGGTTTTATTTTTAGTGATTTTCAGTAATCTGCTGCTAACGAATGCTGCCTCTTAAGTAAATCATGTTTTTGGGATTCGTATGCCACACTTCCTATCATCCTTCTACTCGAGCAACACTTCAGAGTTGATTCCTCCTCAAGGACAATCAACAAGGTACAAGGCCTCACAACCTGTGACTAAACCTCTCCAGGTCTAAGGAACTCTTCTTCTCATCTATACCAGAGGTATAGAGGTACCAACAGACTCATCCTATCTCTAGGGTTTGGTTCCTCTCATGGAAAACAAGACATCATCAGCCTCCAGGGATCAAGCATGAGGCAACCACAAACATCCACTTAGGTCGCATCATCCACAACTCCCCACTTTTCCTCATATCTCAGAGTCTAGGCTTCCAACCTTCTTGCTTGGGTCCTGCTCTCTCTCTCTAGAACTAACTCCACAACCAACCTTATACTAAAGGTCCTCTCTCCATGAAGATGGATCAAGCTCACAAGCATACCTCTACATGGTGAAGCCTACATTTAAAGTTATGTTTGCTCAAGGTTATCCCTAGCCCTTTATGCTTATGTCATCAGCTATGCAACATACTCCCTTGGCCAGGGTTTCAACCTACTTCTCGCACTACTGACGTATTCTGGGTGCCTACTATGCAATGCTCATATAAGCTCATGGGGTTTCCATAGGTTCTTCTCTAACCTCATCAATGAAGGAGCTATCCTTCACTTCTAACATGCACGACCCTTCCCAGGGTTGGGTCACCAAAGGTACTCAGTCATCCAACCTCTCATGGTTCATATGGCATCCAAGGCGTGTCCATCCAAACACCTGGTCTACCATGACATCTAACTCATCATGTCATCTCTATCTCTAACCTTCACATAGGGTTAGGGTTAACATCATTCTTAGAGGATGTTCCAGGTCTCCACTTATAATGGATGTCTCTACCTCCAAGACTAACTCTCTTTACTTATCCTCCTGACAAGAAGGTCTAGCCTCAGGTCTCCCCTGAGGGCATGACAACTTATGTCATATGACCTATGCATGTTTCTATTCTTTATTTTATGCTTAATCTATTAAGCTTATGTCCATGACATCTTATTTACATGATTTTCATTAATTTGGTGGAGGATTCCTTAGACTTTATCAACCTTACCCATACCTCAAGAGGGTGAGGAAAAGATAGAAAACCCTAATCCTTATAATCCTTAATATAATTTGAGTTTAGAAGGGATGAACAAGATGAGAGAGTCCTAAAGTTATCTTATTTCGAGTCCAATCCTGAGACATTGGCCAGGCAGTCACACTAATCTGGGAGTCCTCATATTCCGACTAGCGGTGCGGAGGAAAATCTTGCCAGCCCCCAGACGTGATCCTTTTCTAGACACCTCTGTCTTTTAGAAATCCCTCTAATAACTCCCTTGGGCTCTACATAGTTTTTAAAATTTAATAATTATTAAAGATTAAATGAGGAACCTATGCTCTGATACCAAATGTAATGACCCCACCGCCTAGTAACCCCCAATTAAGGAAGACCAAGAGGTCAGAGCCGTTATCCCAATTTTTGGATCAAAGGTTCGACAAATAATCTATAATATATATCAAATTCTACTAAACTAAACTGAAAGGCTGTAATAAAAATTAACTTCGTATACCTTTTTCAAAAACTTGGATATATACTTTTAACCACATCTGGAGTCTAACTAATCCTCCTGTGAACTTTAATTCTCATTTAATTCCACATATGCCACTTTACTATTTGTTCTTTTCACTTGTACCTAAAATGCCGACAAATAAAATGTCGGTCAGCGTAAATGAATTATGTTGGTATATGGGGGAAACAATAATCGTGCAATTAACTGTAACAACATATTGCAGTCAAATATGATTTAACAAACAACTTTATGTTTTCAACATAACTGCTCAATCCTTACATACCCTAACCTCTTCCCTATCCCTGCAATGGACATGGATGCTACCTTCCTTATGGTAGATCCCCATTTAACCCCTCATGATCCTACCTAACAGGTGAATCTATTTCTAGGGTTGAGTCACATGGCACTACCCGTAGGTAGCCCACTCCTTAACTCATGGCGTGCTATAGAGTCTCATGGCACTACACGTGGGTAGCCCAATTTCTAACTCATGATAGCCTAGACCTTACTCTAGGTTACCCTTTTAGCATTTGCAAAGCCACATAGGAGGACTAAGATCTGAGTCAGTCATGTATGCATACTTATGGTGATAGTCATAGTCATTTTATAGTTGCATGAAATAAAAATCATCCAAGTAGTTATTTTCAGGCAACCGATAAAAACATTCGAGAATCGCCGTGAAACTAAAGCGATTAACCATAAGTGTAACCACATACCTGTCAGGCTGATTTGAGATAGAATAATCCAATCAAGAAATCCAAATAGGAAAGCAAGCACATTATGAGATCCTAAAATAGATGGACCGTCCCGCTGAGTGAACAGGTGAAGGTTAATGTCGACACTACAGTAAAGAGGAAAAGGAAGGCCATGGATACCGGGTTCTTCATAAGAGATCAAGAAGGAAGGTGGCTAAGAGGAGGTTGCGATAAAGGGGCTACGCTAGACGTCATGGCAACAGAACTGAGAGACATTGAGCTGGGTTTACAGGAATGACGAATGCAGTTCCGGAAGATTCTGCTGGAATCGGATAGCAAAGTGGCAGTGCAGATGTTGACTAACAACATTGCCACCCCAACTAAGTATAAAGCTAGTTGCTATTTCATTAGTAATTTGTGTAAGGATTTCGATGTAGTTACCTTTACGTATAGGAAGAGAGTCTGTAATAAGGTGGCTGACAAAGCAGCCAAGTGGTGTCTGAAACAGGAGGTCGTTTGTAGGAGGTGGAGTCGATGCCCTAGCTTCCTAACTGACTTGGTGAGGGAGGAAGCTACATCGAGCCACAGGCCGTGTATGGATGTGCAAGGACCTGGACTGTGGGAACAGGATGAATAAGATTATCCCCAGAGTTTCAAAAAAAAAATTACAGTTTCCCTTCATCTCTTACTATTTAAAACATAATTTTATAGAATTACTCATAAACCCTAATTTTAGAAAAAGCACAATTAACCATCAATTAAGTCCATTAAGCCTCTTTTACATTAAAGCTACCATTTTTATCCTTTTAATCCATGACAATATCATTATGCTCATTTATCATCAATTCCTAGTTCATTGTGGTCTTATTCACCTATGAACTCCATTTATTACTAATTCCACATTTTATCCATTAGAAAACCCTAATTACTATATTAAGGGTATTTATTCACAATTAGGAACTTTTATACTCAAAATAGCTTAGAATTATCATATCTCAACTTTAATCATGAAATTGAACAATTAAAACCATTATGAGTCACATTTACTAATATTCGGGTTTCAAGGCCCATTAAAGCATATTTATGCACATGAATTTCTAAATTAAACCAATTACGTGCAAAGTTCATCCTTTTTGTTCTCAATATACCTTTTTACAATTAACAGTTTAATATCAACTTTAATCATCCATTAAACCCTACTAAATACATTAATCATCTCCAAATAGGGTTTCTTAATCTTTAATTCATTAAAGTTGATAAATTACACTACTTTTCGAATAGCAAGAGGAATAAACCTCTAAAACATTTTTAATAAATTCCTCTCGTTTTTCTGAGAAATTTTCATATTTTATGCGTTCCCATCCGAGCTACCGATATTTAAATATGATTTTTGCAAGAAATTACTTACTAGAGCCAATCAGAGGGCGCCATGTGTCCCTTCCATGCAACGTGACTCGGCTATCTTGAAAACAATTTGAAATGATGAAAATTCCCTTGGTTAAGAGATAGTTTCTTCATCCCGTGGAGGGGCATAACGGACCAATGCGACCATCATCTTCTTCAACCTTACGCAGCTCTGCTACGTCACCCTAGCCACGATTGGTGCGGCTTCTCCACCCCTCTCATGGACCCAGAGGCCACCGACGACCACAGCTTTGACTCCAATGCCCTCAAATGCGTCTACCCAAGCTTCCACCCTCGGCCCGGATGGCCGAGTGTAGGGTCACTGGGACTGCGACCCGCGACCATGCTGCAGACCCTTCTACAGTGCCACATGATAGTGGGAGCAAGGTGGTGATGGTCGTTCCCTCCTCGGTTGTCGTGGGAACTTCTTGCTTCCTTCAAAACTACTTAACGGTCCCTCGTTGCTCCATGGTCGAGCAATACCTTTATCTTAGGGTTTTGAGTGAAGAATTCATGAAGAAGGAGATGGGGAAGAAAGAGGGAGACGTGGGATCTCTCCTGAACTTGAGCTGAGGCTCTACCCTTTATATAGGGGTGGGTCACGAAGCCCTAGGTTGGCTATTCATGAATCCAAGTCTCCTTCCTACTAGGAAACTATATTCCTTCATGAAAAAGCAATCTTCTCTCTTTAAACAAAACACTTTGATATCCTTTATTCTTTAGATATTAGGATTTCTAAAATTATCTCTTTTATTCTCTTTGTACTTGCCTTTTTAATCTATTGGCCAAGAAAATCTAATTTCTTAAAGCAAATAACATCTCTTTTTGATATTATCAAAAAGTCATTAATGATGTATTACATTATCTTCTTATTTTGAATTATTGGAAAATTTTCTTTCTTTCTTCTCCATTAGGGATCCTTGGACCCCGAGAAACTCTAAGATTTCGAAATTCCTTTTTAAGGATACTTATTATCCTTCTAAATGCATCTATATTCATTTTTTTTGAGGTCATGCATCTATATTCATTATTTCTCATTATGTTGTTTATTTCTTATTAAAATATCTCTTTTTGAGGATTTCTCTTTATTTTTTATTTTCCTCATCGGCATTCCATTTAACATTATGAATCCTTTGGATACGAAAATCCACCAAGGGTAACTCAATTATACCTCTTTTCACTTATTTCCCGCATTTTATCATTGTTTCCAATTTCTTTCTTAATAAAGAAATATTTAATTGATATTTTCTATTCTTTTTGCATTATCTTTGCAACTTTGGATTCCTCAAAAACCAAGGAACCCAAGAGGCACGAAATCCACCTTTGGATTATATACTTTTGCCTTCTCGAGGTTTCTACATTTTTCTTTTATGCATTTCTTATTATTAATGAAATTCCTTTTGTCTTTTCCTCGTTATTGGGCCCAATAGCCAATAAAGCCCACAAAACAACCAACAAGGCTATTGTAAATGAAACTCATTTATTCAAAACAAATTATATCATTATTTGTTCCAATATCTGTAATATGGGAAATTACATTTCTCACCAAATGAACCCAAAAGTTGGGGTTGTAACACCAATGGCTACAAGTCGCTCTGTATGACATAGATTCCTTAGAAATATGGAAATTATTTAACGAACTGAGCGAAATCAAACATATCATTTTCTTTTTGACTAGTAAATTACATTAATGGAATCATGAGTGCATCCTCTATCATGTCACTACATGAGCATAATCAGACTAAAAGAACAACTAGACACAATTACTTGTAAATTAAGTTATATGCAAATATAATTTCTCTTATACACTTCTTCTTCCATCTTATTTTGCTACATTTATCATAAAGAAAAGAATAAGACACAAAAAGTTCTCTACCTTATGTTTTGGGTGACACACCCTTTTTCGAACTCTATCTTCTTCTTCTTCTTCCATATCCCTCTCTTATTCGATAAACAAAGAAAAGATACCAATGTTCTAAAAAAGTAAATATTGTACAACATTCACAATAAATATAAAGATAAAATTCATTATCAAGTTTAAAAAAGAGAGATTCACATCTTTCTTCACAGCCTTTTGTTTCTAGTTTCCACCCAAGGATACAATAAATGTATCATTTTTACATCCTTTTATTGCACCTTAGTGTTGGATCACAATCATAGTGGTTATTTTGTGGGTTTCTATAAAGTCTCATGGAACTCTTATACATGTTTGATTTTGGGTATGGTGATGATAAAATGTTTTAGGGAAATGAAATAAAAAACAAAGACATGGCTACATGTGTTTTTTTATTTTGGAAAGTTGGAAATATGCCATATTAGGTGGTAGCGAAGCAACATAATGTGAAGGTGAGGCAATCTGCTAAGTTGAAAGTCAATATTTGATAATGGTTCAACTTATGTGTTACTCAACATTTATGTTCTATATTATTTAATGAAAGCATATTCACCTTGATTTCCCTTATGTTTGTTTTGCATTTATTTCACATTTTCCGTTATAAGTAGATTCATTTATTTTCTTTAGTGCTTTGCTATTTTATCAAGTTTTTGTTATAATTCCATAATATTCATTGAAATATCAAGCATTGATCCCTACAAACATGTGCGACATGGAGGTCTCTTGCCCTATCTGTGGGATCGAATAAAAGTTTGACCAAGCTCAAAAATTTGTTTCAACCAAGGTGTTACACCACCCCCTCAAAATCTACACTATCCAACATGTTGCCTAAGGCAGTCTTGACAACACACAATATGCATCCAATCATCCAATGCTACACCATTGTCAATTGTTCCTCATCGACAATTTCTAATCCCAAGTAGGCATCTGACCTCACTCTGACCCATGTGGACCTTTTAGTGTACATGCCTTACACCCTATTGTCCTTCCAGACAATTCACTTTAATGTCTATGAATTGATGAGGCACCTACTATACAAGGAAAAAGTTGACTGATCAAGTTTCCACGTGTTGACAAAATCATTGCATGATGTATTGGCCCACATTGATTCCATCAACACCACACCAATGAGACTTCTCTCAATGCAATTTACACACACCTATTTCCCCAATAATGTTGCCAACCCAAATTCAAATCAATCACATCCATTTGCCCGATGTGACTTTAACTACCTGACAAGTTTGCATATCAACTAGTGTGGCATATTCTCGAATTCCATGCTTCCATAAATGTTATCACTACAAGGGACATCTTCATTATAGATGGTTAGGGGTTACAAACCCTAGACCATGGTGTGTTAATACTAACCCATAGTCTTCCATCTAGGGAGATCTCTTCTCTATACTTATAGGTTGTCGTACTTCATACTAAATCTAAATCTCCATCCTACATCAATCTCTATTTGCTCTCTATCCACTGAGGTTCTTGACCAAGACCTTGAGACAAACTTGGTCTATGTTAACTCAAGCTTACTTCCAACCCAATTCTGCCACTCACTGGTCATCTATGGTACTATTATCGGGCTGGATGTGAGACAAATGAAGAAGAGGATGAGCAATGATATCACCTCAATGAATGTGTATATTGTAACTTATTGATTCATCACCCACCCTCATTTGCAAGCATGCAGACATGTAGTTGCACACCAAAATTCTTCTCATAATGCTTTAGTGACACTAGTTATTTATTCCCTTTTCTTTTTATTTATCTCATTACTTCCATGAGGAGAGAGTAGTTCCCTTGATATGGTGTGTGGAATCAAACTTATACTATTGTTTTTTTTTTCTTCTACTGAATCTATATTTAAATGAACTTATATTTGTTTTGAATCAGTTATTTATATCCTTGTATATCTATTTTGCTAAATGTATACTTCTTTACAAGATCATAATAAAACTTCAAATGCATGATCTAATATATAGGTTGTTTCTTATTGAACCCTTGATGAGAATATAAGATAGCTATTTATAAGGTGAATGGCATCTTATGTCTAGGTAACACGGTAGAAATCCTAGAGTGATGTTATTTGAGGTTGAATCCATCCGGGTTAGATTATTGTCTGCCTAAATTAGGTAAAAAATTTGGGTTCACACCCATAGTGAATTTTCATTGTGATGAAGTCCATGTCAACAAAAATAATAAACTAAATCTATGTCATCTAGTTAATGGCCACTTACTCTAGAAGATTACAAGGTTTGGATTTTTTCAACCAAATGCAATGATAAATCAATGATAAGATTCCTTAGGTTGAAAGTGGTAGTGAATGCCAAATAGGTGTTGTAACATCCCTGACCTGGGTTATGTACTAACCCTAGGTGTTTTTGATTAAATATGTGATTATATTCTTGTGGTTATCTTTTGTTATGTAATTAAAGCTTTTGAGGAACTTATATTTCTATTTCAGTCCTTTTTTAACAATGTTGTAATATTGTTTTGTTAAATATGGACTAATGTGAAAATTACCCAATTAAAGGGGTTAACTTGCAAATTGCACATGTTAAGATGTTCCTCTGATGTTGAGACATCATAAGTATGAGTATGATGTGGTGGAAAGGATTCTACAAGCTTGGGCACCAAGATAGAGCTTGCAGAGCAATCCTTGTGCTTTAAAACCTAGTTTTGGTGTAAAATGCAATTTACCCAAAAAATAGGGTGCAACATGTAAAATATACCCTTTAGAGTATCTCTCATGATTCTTGGCACCAAGTCAAGCAAAGAAAATGAGGAGGGTGCCTCACTTGAATGGTCAAATAAGAAAGATAACCTTAATATGTAAATAACCATGTTTTAGGCAAAATGACCCTTTTATATATGCAACTTAGTAAGGTGTTTAGTTCCTCTTTCCTTTAACCTTGGTTGAGAGAGGGGTTTTTCATGTGATATGGAGGGAGAAACGTGGCCAAGAAGTGGAGAAGGGCTTGGTGGATATAGTTGGAAAATAAAGGAAATAATCTTCCTTGCCTTGAAAATACTCAAAAATATATAAGTAACTCTTTTTCCACAAAGAAAGGGATCGTTTCCCTTCATTCCTTCACTTATCCTCTTGCCTTGGCCAACTAAAGAGAATCTCAGGAGCAGATGAAGACGACCAAGCTGGTTTGGGTAAGTTTTGACCATCACCTAGCTCGAATTCATGGAGAAAATCCTAATACAAGGTTGGTTTGTTAGTTTTCCTTACACAACTCTTCTTTCTATCCAAATCTTGAAGAACGGACCTTGGACGACCTGTGGAGATCAAGCCACCATTAAAGCTACAAATATTGGAGCTCTGGATCAGTCCTAGAGGTGGGTTTTATAACTCTAACCTTTAAGTTTTGTCAAAAGCATCTTCTCCTTCTAGAATCGTTGCTTATTCTCCTTCTTTAGACACTTCTATGAGTTCTTGCTAGCAAATATGTGAAGAACAGTCCATGTTCTTGAGGTAGAAGAAGATGACGTTATTTCAAAATTTTATCCTAATCTTGCTTTAGCAAACGGTCTCCCACCTCTTGCACAAATGGTTTGCAAACCGTTTGAAAGCAAACGGTTTCAAAACCATTTGAAGAGCAAACAGTTTCACAAGAATGATTGGGAGCAACCGGTCCAAGACCGTTTGGATGGGTTGACCAGGCATTGACCATTTGGATATCTATTGAAACACATTATTTACTAATCACCCACCAAAAATCATCATCTAATTCCAAGAGAATCACCAATTGAAGGCATATTAGTCACCTAAATCCTAAACGGGTTTATTGATGATTTCAATAATGCAATCATGTTGAAGTTTGGGTTGAGTGGCCCAAACGGTTTCAAAACCATTTGGGGACCACCCAAATGGTCTCAAGACCGTTTGGTGATCACCGAAGACCATTTGGAGGTCTAGGGTTAAGTAGGGTTGATCAATTGAGGGTCCAATCATATCAAGTTATTGAGCAATTAAGTGCTGATTTTGTGACCTAACCTAGGGTTCAACCCTTAAGTGAATGACTTGGGTTTTGATGAAATATGGGAAAACGGTCTCCAGACCATTTGGAGGATGTCCAAACGATCTCAAGACCGTTTGGGGGTCACCCAAGACCATTTGGAGGTCTAGGGTTGACCATGGTTATGTGGTTGAAGATTGAAAGCCAACAAGTTGAAGTATATTCGATTATTGACCTAATGATCAAATCAATGAACCAAACCTTAATAAGTTGAGTTATATTTTGGTGTTGACATGAGAAAACGGTCTCAAGACTGTTTGGAGGATGTCCAAACGATCCCAAGACCATTTGGGGTCAGGTCATGACCCAATTGAATGACGGTTCAATGGTCTCAAGGTCAATTAGACTCATTTTGATATATGTTGAAGGGTGATCGTTTCCAAACCCTAATTCAAACGATCCAAGCCCTAATTGGTGATCAATTGAGGTTCAATTAAGGGTCAAATCAGTTGAGGGTTGACCTAATTGATTCAATTGAAGAGTGTCTAACCTTTGCATAAACGTTTGAGGGGTTCAACATTGGAAACCCTAACTCAATTGGAACAATTGAAACACATTTTGGTCCATGCGGTTTTGAGGTGTTTGGACCAAATGGTCTCAATACCATTTGGGACCAAAAAATCCCAAACCGTTTGGTGACCATGTGGTTTCAAGATCAATTTTCCCATACGGTTTCAAAGCCAAAGTTGGTCAAACGGTCAACAAGACCAAACGGTCTTCACCTCACCTTGGGCAAACGGTCTTGAATGTGTACTTTATGAAACGGTTTCAAAAGTCAAAGGTACCAAACGATCAACACCACCAAACAGTTTCAAAACCGTTTGGGGGTTGAAAGTGCAAAACCGTTTGGGGTTTAAAAAGGTCAAGAACTTTTTATGCTTTAGAGGTTAAGATGGTTTAATGGTTGATTAACCTAAACCTTAATGATACCTAAAGTAATTAGTAGATTGATGCATGATAAGGTCAATAGTGAACATTACCAAAGTACCCTTGATGGGATAGTATGACTTATACCCCTTGATCAAGTAAACCCTAATGACCATAATGGTGATGACATGACTTATATTGTCAATGTTGATTTGACTTAATCTAATCAAGAGCGATGTAAACATCACCTAATAGTAAGAGGAGAGAGAAGACTCCTATTATGAAAGGGAATCAAGTAATAAACTTCCTACATGTATAAATATATCCAATTAGGGTATGATCCTTCATAGTGAGATCATGGAAACCCTAATTATGATGGATAATGAATCTTAACCTAATTTGAGGGCATTAATGGAAGTGATCCGCATACATGATGATGGTATGATCTTAATTCACAATAATGTGAATAGTAAACCATAATCTAGGGTAATAAGATGTAATGTGAATAGTAAACCCTAATCTAGGGTAATGTGATGATGTGAGCAGTAAACCCTAATTTTGGGTTATGCTTTTAAGCATGATATTCTATGTTTGAGTAAGAAATGAATTATCATTATGTCTTTGAAAGTTAAAGGGGTTAAATAACCCTAATTAAATTGAATAAGAAACCCTAACCCTAGAAACCAGCCGTAGTAATTTGACATGGTCGTGGTGAACTTATGTAGTACGACCGTATAAGGTAGCACGACTGTGGTGGCTTACTCTTGCACGACTGTGCAAGGTAGCACGACATGGTGTTCTATGATTAAATTGAAAATAACGTGTATTGTGCTGATACAGATATAATGTGCATGTTTCCAATTATATTAGTCATGCAGGTTGTTATCAAGAGGTAATCATAGACAGGTAAGGGTTATGATGCCACATTCATTGAAAGTATTCTTTAAGCTTTGAAAACAGTGATATGTTATGTTGCCTATTAAAAGGTAACTTTTGAGATGGATAGGCTGTATGAGCCATGAAGACCATCTGTATTGTTACAATCAAGGTCATTCTATTAAATGACTTATGATGATCTAAGGGTTTTAACACCCATGTTCCTGAATCATAATGATGAAATGGTTAGGGATTGACATCCCAATGATAACTGGATGTGAAATGAACTTGATATAATTAGTACTCTTTCTTTATAGCAATTGTTTTAATGGTTTGTGTTTGAAAACATACCTGATGTTAAACAAAATGCTATAATGTACTTAAATAATCAAGTATAATGATATCATGTAGAGCCCTGACCATAGATCCATCAATGGCAGAAGTTAAATGATGGTGAAATAGGTTTTCCTAAGGGAACTCCTGGAGAGCATACTTTTGAGTATGTTGGGGTTATGGACGTGAATATCCTTACATCCTAATATAGGATGTGATGTGAGATGTACCTTTAATCCATCAATCCTTCATTATATGTTTATGTCGGGATGATGTATCACTTATCTCCCGATGATTTTGTTAATGCCGCATCAGTGTGAGATAAACAAGAAATCCCTCGATGGAGAAGAGAGTATAGAATGCCACTGTAACTGTAATAGAAAAGTTTCCAGAATACCCTGGAAAGCTATTATAGTAGAGACACAAGATGTCCTACATGATGATCCTCATACTGACTGAGGAAGATGAGGTCATAGGAATCCTGCTCTTATGATGACCTATGTATGGTACCCATTGTGATTTCGTAATGGTCAGTTGGAGTATGAGAGGTGTAACTCATCTCCTCAGGGCATAATAATGTTTGAAAAACATAATCAGCCGTGTAGCATAAATGCTTAGGTTGAACTACGAGAAACAATGATTGATGATACATTGTTTATAATGTTCTAGTTGAATAACTAGTATACATGTTCTTCATATTCCTTATTGAGATATTCCTTTCAATTCAATTAAGTTATAATTGAAATGATTGCCTAAGAGAATGTTGCTTTACTTAATATTAAACCTACTGTTAAATGTTTATAGTTTTACTGCTTATTGTTATTCCTTTATTGCAATAACAAAGCTTCTGGCAGAGAGTTATAACTCTCGCTGGGACAATTATTCAAATTGTCTCACCCCCGTGGGATTTGACTTTTTAGGTAGACGCCGAGGACGAAGGAACCCATCTGAGGGTGAGCAACATCAGCAACATCATCAGGGACAGTAGTGATTCTTAGGTGGAGACACCGTTTGTCAAGTCTTGTAGATAGTATGTCCTATGTGTCATCTCTGTACTCTCATGTCCTAGGCGTTAGTAGATGTTTAAAGTAGATATGAGATTTTGGCTTAATGCCTCGAGATTTTGTATCTTGCTTTGTACATATAACAGAGCAATTGATGTGGTAATCACTCGAGATGTGATTTTACAGAGATGTAATGATGGATCATGTTGTAAATAACTTATCTTGTTTCTTTATGAAAAAGTTTTGTTGTTTAAAGATATCTTTCCAAAAAGTTTTAATTTTTAGTGATTTTTAAGAACTCCGCTACTAGTTAATCACTTCTGCATTCGTATCTCGTGTTTTGGCAATTCGATCGCCACAATTTAGTGGTATCAGAGCTCTAGGTTCGCTGAGTCTACAAAGACATAGGACTTAGGATGTTGGGTCTGTTCTAGTGTCTTCCAGTATATCTGATAGTGTCTTCTGCTCCTCAGGAGAAGAAGATAAGATTAAGGATTTATGGACCTCACGAAGAACACGCTGCACCCAGACAAGGTGCAAGAAACCCAGAGATAGAAGAACCTGTGCCTGAACCACCCCAGTTCAATCCAACAGACATGGGGAACCCAGCCGTCCAGAGTATGTTTGGGAAGTTTATGACTTCCATGACACATATAACTGATAGGATGCCTATACCTGCACCTAGGGCACCTACCCATCTTGAAGGACAAGGAATTGGAAAGACGTTTTAACGACTTCGCCGAGTTGGAGCCACAGAGTATGCTGGAACAGCTGACCCAGCAGATGCTGACTTGTGGTTAACTGAACTAGAGAAGGCCTTTAGAATCCTGAACATCCCAGAAGCTAAGAAGGTTAAACATGCTGTGTATCTTCTCAAAGGGAGTGCTGGTCATTGGTGGACCATGGAAGAACATAAGAGGCCTAGTGTAGAGATTGCATGGGAAGATTTCCGATACGAATTTATCAACAAATATTTCCCTAAGACATTTCTGGACGAGAAAATCTCTTAGTTTGAGAGGTTAATGTAAGGTCCAATGAACATTAGTGAGTACGAGGCTAAGTTCATGGAGCTGCTGCGGTTCTGTCCGCACATGGCAGCTACAAATGAAGAAAGGATTAGGTGTTTTGAGAAAGGGTTAAACACTGAGTTGACTACTCCCGTGTCTTCCCTAGAGAACAGAGAAAGGTTTTCTACCTTTGTGGAGTCTATCATAAGGATAGAGAGGTCTATAGAAGAGAAGAGACAGACCCAGAACAAGAGGATGTATCCCCAGTTCCAAGGATCTTCATCTAAAGGTTTCAAGAAACCTAGGTTTTCTACACCTACACCACCACTTAGATCCTATACCTAGACGCAGTGGACATCGAATAGGGGTAGAGGATGAAGCCTACCACTAGAAGGAGCTCATAGTTCAACATCTATGTCAGTTATAGGACCACCCAGACCACAACAACTGAACAAAAGTTGTTATATATGTGGAAAGATGGGACATCTGATGAAAGACTGCAGAGCTAGAGAAGTGAGTGTGACTCAACCCCAGAGGCAGAGTCAGCAAGGATCTCAAAGGAGATAGTTTCTAGGAGGATCTAGAGGACATGGACAAGTGTCCCAAGATGGATCATCAACACCCAGTCAACGAGCACCAAATCAACCACAGGCAATGGCAAGGTTTTATGCAATGAATCCACCTGATGCAGTAATCAACCCTCGGGTTGTGGCAGGTCAGATGGAATTGTTATATTCTAATATGTCTACATATTTCGTTGTATCTATTTTAATTGATCCGGGTGCTACACACTCCTTTATCACTCGAAGAGTGATTCTTGACTGCAACTTGACTATAAGTCATAGAGTAGATAGTTTGTTGCTAGAAACTCCGTTGATGGGGTCTGCTGTGTTGCAGGAGGTATGTTCTCCCTGCATTCTCTTCTTTTCTGGACATCACATTCAAGTGGATCTTATACCACTTGAGATGCATGGATTTGATATAATCTTTGGGATGGATACCTTAGAAAGGTATAAGGTTGTCTTGGATTGTGAGTCCAAGCAAGCTGTGTTTGCTGATGTTAGTGACACATGGATCTTTCAAGGAGAAAGAAAGATTCTACCCACCTGTCTTGTGTCAGCTATGGTTGCTGAGAAGCTGATGAGGTAAGGATGTTATGCATTCTTGGCCCATGTGGTAGATACTACCATGGAAAGTCTTAACCCAGCCGAAGTTCCTGTAGTCAGGGAATTTGAAGATGTATTTCCTGAAGAACTTCCAGGTGTGCCACCGCCTCGGGAAATTGATTTCGAGATCAATTTAATCCCAGACACACAACCTATAGCACAGACACCATATAGGATGGCGCCTGCTGAGATGGCAGAACTCAAGAAACAATTGTAAGAGTTGCTTGAAAAGGGTTTCATCTGACTGAGTACTTCACCCTGGGGTGCTTCGGTCCTTTTTGTTAAGAAGAAAGATGGGTCAATGCGGTTGTGCATTGATTATAGATAGCTAAATAAAGTAACAATAAAGAACAAGTATCCTCTGCCGAGGATTGATGATCTCTTTGACCAGTTGCGTGGTGCAACCGTCTTCTCAAAGATAGATTTGAGATCGGGATATCATCAACTCCGTATTAAGGATAGTGACATACCCAAGTCTGCCTTTAGAATGAGGTATGGTCACTATGAGTTCACTGTTATGTCGTTTGGACTAACAAATGCACCATCTGCGTTTATGGAACTCATGAATAGAATCTTCCGACCTTTTCTTGATCAGTGTATTGTTGTCTTTATAGATGACATTCTGATCTATAGTAGAGATGCTTGACAGCATGAACAACATCTTCATCAGGCTCTAACCTTGCTAAGAGAACACAAGTTATATGCTAAGTTTAGCAAGTGTGAGTTTTGGTTACCGGAAGTATCTTTCCTTGGACACGTGATATCTGCCTCGGGTATTCGTGTTGACCCTAAAAAGGTAGAATTTGTTCTACAATGGGAGCAGACGAAGACACCGACAGAGATCCATAGTTTCTTAGGGTTGGCTGGCTATTACCGGAGATTCATTAAGAACTTCAGTTCCTTAGCCTTACCCTTGACCAAGTTGACTAGGAAGGATGTTCCTTTTGTTTGGAGTGATAAGTGTCAGCAATCTTTTCAGTTGCTGAAGGAGAGTCTGACAAGTGCACCTGTGCTTGTATTACCTGAGCAAGGAAAAGGATATATAGTTTTCTATGATGCCGCCAAGAATGGACTTGGATGTGTGTTGATGTAGGATAAATAAGTGATTTCTTTTGCTTCCCAAAAGCTTAAGAAACACGAGGAGAATTATCCGACACACGATCTAGAACTAGCTGCTGTGGTTCATGCCTTGAAAATCTGGAGACACTATCTCTATGGAGAGACATTCCATATTTTCACTGATCATAAGAACCTTAAGTACATCTTTTCTCAGCATGAGCTTAACATGAGGCAACGCCGCTGGATGGAGTTAATCAAGGACTATGATTGTACAATTGATTACCATCCTGGGAAAGCCAATGTGGTTGCTGATGCTTTGAGTAGGAAATCAGCAACACCAGCCTTAGATAGAGCACAACTGAACTCCTTGGTATGCTCTAGGAGGGATATGCTTATATCCTTAAGGCAAGACAATGTATAGTTGAAAGTATCATTGTTAGCCGGGTTGTTAGCTGAGATGCATATAAAACATACTCTGAGAGAGCAGATCAAGGAGGCACAACAAGTTGATGCTGTAGTTCAGAAGATTAGATCGGAGTATGGTAGCGAGAAACGAGATGGTTTCCAAGACTCAGTTGACCAAGTAGCCTGTTATCATGGTAGGATGATAGTGCCGGATGTGGATAACTTGAGAAAGTTATTTATTGAAGAAGCTCATTCTTCGATGCATGCTATGCATCTAGGAAGTACCAAGATGTATCGAAACTTAAAAGATATGTATTGTTGGCCTGGAATGAAGAAGGACATTGTTGAGTTTGTTATGAGGTGTCCTGTGTGTCAGCAAGTTAAAGCTGAACACCAGAAGCCTACAGGAATAATGCAACCTTTGCCCACACCACAATGGAAGTGGGATCATGTAACCATGGAATTTGTTGTTGGCCTACCCAGGACAACCAAAGGGCATGATTCCATTTGGGTAATAGTTGATAGGTTGACAAAGACAACACATTTCTTACCTGTCAAAACAACCTATTCTGCTGAGAAGCTGGCACAATTGTATGTTGATGAGGTGGTGCAACTACACGGAATCCCAGTCACCATTGTTTCCGACAGAGGTCCCCAGTTTACGAGTCGTTTTTGGAAGCGACTTCACAAAGCTTTAGGCACACAGTTAAGGTTTAGTACATCCTTTCATCCTCAAACTGATGGACAGTCAAAAAGGACTATACAGACCTTGGAAGACTTGCTTAGAGTGTGTGTTCTTCAGTTTACAGGGAGTTGGGATCTACACCTAAGCTTGATAGAGTTTGCCTACAACAATAGCTATCAACATAGCATTGACATGGCACATTATGAAGCTTTGTATGGTATACTTTGTAGATCACCCCTGTGTTGGTATGAAACTGGTGAATATCAGTTGCTAGGTCCTGATCTTGTGCAACAGACCACAGAGAAGATTAAAATAATACAACAACAGATAAAGACTGCACAAGATAGGCAGAAGTCTTACACTGATAAGCGTCGTAGACCTTTAGAATTCCAGGTTGGAGACAGAGTGTACCTCAAAGTCTCACCTTGGAAAGGAGTTCTGAGATTTGGAAGGAAAGGGAAGTTAGCTCCTAGGTTTATGGGGCCTTATCCAATCATTGAACGGATTGGAAAAGTAGCCTATAAGCTAGAGTTACCACCAAAGTTACAGAGGTTACACCCTGTGTTTCACATTTCTATGCTGAGAAAATGTCACCCTGATACATAATCAGTTCTAAAACCTATGGAGGTAGAATTGAATGATGATGTATCTTATGAGGAAGGACCAGTGTCAATCCTTGATAAAAGAATTAAAAAGTTGAAAAAGAAAGACATAAGTCTTGTGAAAGTCCTCTGGAATCACCATGGTGTTGAAGAAGCAACATGGGAACTAGAGGAAGATATGAGAAGGAAATACCCTGCTCTTTTCTCTTAATATGTTTTGTTGATTTTGGGGACGAAATCCTTGTAAGGGGTGGATAATTTGTAACATCCCTGACCTGGGTTATGTACTAACCCTAGGTGTTTTTGCTTAAATATGTGATTAGATGCTTGTGGTTATCTTTTGTTATGTAATTAAAGCTTTTGAGGAACTTATATTTCTATTTCAGTCCTTTTTGAACAATGTTGTAATATTGTTTTGTTAAATATGCACTAATGTGCAAATTACCCAATTAAAGGGGTTAACTTGAAAATTGCACATTTTAAGATGTTCCTCTGATGTTGAGACATCATAAGTATGATTATGATGTGGTGGAAAGGATTCTACAAGCTTGGGCACCAAGATATAGCTTGCAGAGCAATCCTTGTGCTTTAAAACCTAGTTTTGGTGTAAAATGCAATTTACCCAAAACATAGAGTGAAACATGTAAAATATACCCTTTAGAGTATCTTTCATGATTCTTGGCACCAAGTGGAGCAAAGAAAATGTGGAGGGCACCTCACTTGAATGATCAAATAAGAAAGATAACCTTAATATGTAAATAACCAAGTTTTAGGCAAAATGACCCTTTTATATATGCAACTTAGTAAGGTGTTTGGTTCCTCTTTCCTTTAACCTTTGTTGAGAGAGGGGTTTTGCATGTGATATGGAGGGAGAAACGTGGCCAAGAAGTGGAGAAGGGCTTGGTGGATATAGTTGGCAAATAAAGGAATTAATCTTCCTTGCCTTGAAAATACTAAAAAATATATAAGTAACTCTTTTTCCACAAAGTAAGGGATCGTTTCCCTTCATTCCTTCACTTATACTCTTGCCTTGGCCGACTAAGGAGACTCTCAGGAGTATAGGAATACGACCAATCTGGTTTGGGTAAGTTTTGACCATTACCTTGCTCGAATTCATGGAGAAAATCCTAATACAAGGTTGGTTTGTTAGTTTTCCTTACACAACTCTTCTTTCTAGCCATCTTCTCCATCCAAATCTTGAAGAACGGACCTTGGACGACCTATGGAGCTCAAGCCACCATTAAATCTACGAATCGTGGAGCTTTGTATCAGTCCTAGAGGCGGGTTTTATAACTCTAACCTTTAAGTTTTGTTAAAAGCATCTTCTCCTTCTAGAATCGTTGCTTATTCTCCTTCTTTAGACACTTCTATGAGTTCTTGCTAGCAAATTCGTGAATAACAGTCCATGTTCTTGAGGTATAAGAAGATGATGTTATTTCCAAAGTTTATCCTAATCTTGCTTTAGCAAATGGTCTCCCACCTCTTGCACAAACGGTTTGCAAACCGTTTGAAAGCAAACGGTTTCAAAACCGTTTGAAGAGCAAACAGTTTCACAAGAACGTTTGGGAGAAACCGGTCCAAGACCATTTGGATGGGTTGACCAGGCATTGAACGTTTGGATATCTGTTGAAACACATTATGGACTAATCACCCACCAAAAATCATCATCTAATTCCAAGAGAATCACCAATTGAAGGCATATTAGTCACCTAAATACTAAACAGGTTTATTGCTGATTTCAATAATGCAATCATGTTGAAGTTTGAGTTGAGTGGCCCAAACAGTTTCAAAACTGTTTGGGGACCACCCAAACGGTCTCAATACCGTTTGGTGATCACCCAAGACCGTTTGGATGTCTAGGGTTAAGTAGGGTTGATCAATTGAGGGTCTAATCATATCAAGTTATTGAGCAATTAAGTGCTGATTTTTTGACCTAACCTAGGGTTCAACCCTTAAGTGAATAACTTGGGTTTTGATGAAATAATGGGCAAACGGTCTCAAGACCGTTTGGAGGATGTCCAACCGATCTCAAGACTGTTTGGGGGTCACCCAAGACCGTTTGGAGGTGTAGGGTTGACCATGGTTATGTGGTTGAAGATTGAAAGCCAACAAGTTGAAGTATAATCGATTAGTGACCTAATGATCAAATAAATGAACCAAACCTTAATAAGTTGAGTTAGATTTTGGTGTTGACTTGAGAAAACGGTCTCAAGATCGTTTGGAGGATGTCCAAATGATCCCAAGACCGTTTGGGGTCATGTCATGACCCAATTGAATGATGGTTCAATGGTCTCAAGGTCAATTAGACTCATGTTGATATTTGTTGAAGGGTGATCATTTCCAAACCCTAATTCAAACGATCCAAGCTCTAATTGGTGATCAATTTAGGGTCAAATCAGTTGAGGGTTGACCTAATTGACTCAATTGAAGAGTGTATAACCTTTGCATAAACGTTTGAGGGGTTCAACATTGGAAACCCTAACTCAATTGGAACAATTGAAACACTTTTTGGTCCATGCAGTTTTGAGGGTGTTTGGACCAAACAGTCTCAAGACCGTTTGGGACCAAACAATCCCAAACCATTTGGTGACCATGCGGTTTCAAGATCAATTTTCCCATACGGTTTCAAAGTCAAAGTTGGTCAAACGGTCAACAAGACCAAACGGTCTTCACCTCACCTTGGGCAAACGGTTTTGAATGTGTACTTTATCAAACGGTTTCAAAAGTCAAAGGTACCAAACGATCAACACCACCAAACGGTTTCAAAACTGTTTGGGGGTTGAAAATGCAAAACCGTTTGGGGTTTAAAAAGGTCAAGAACGTTTGATGCTTTAGAGGTTAAGATGGTTTAATGGTTGATTAACCTAAACCTTAATGATACCTAAAGTAATTAGTTGATTGATGCATGATAAGGTCAATAGTGAACATTACCAAAGTACCCTTGATGGGATAGTATGACTTATACCCCTTGATCAATTAAACCCTAATGACCATAATGGTGATGACATGACTTATATTGTCAAGGTTGATTTGACTTAATCTAATCAAGAGTGATGTAAACATCACCTAATAGTAAGAGGAGAGAGACGACTCCTAATATGGAAGGGAATTAAGTAATAAACTTCCTACATGTATAAATGTATCCAATTAGGGTATGATCCTTCATAGTGAGATCATGGAAACCCTAATTATGATGGATAATGAATCTTAACCTAATTTGATGGCATTAATGGAAGTGATCCTCATACATGATGATGGTATGATCTTAATTCACAATAATGTGAATAGTAAACCCTAATCTAGGGTAATAAGATGTAATGTGAATAGTAAACCCTAATCTAGGGTAGTGTGATGATGTGAGCAGTAAACCCTAATTTTGGGTTATGCTTTTAAGCATGATATTTTATGTTTGAGTAAGAAATGAATTATCATTATGTCTTTGAAAGTTAAAGGGGTTAAATAACCCTAATTAATTTGAATAAGAAACCCTAACCCTAGAAACCAGCCGTGGTAATGTGACACGGTCGTGGTGAACTTATGTAGCATGACCGTGTAAGGTAGCACGACCGTGGTGTCTTACTCTTGCACGACCGTGCAAGGTAGCACGGCCATGGTGTTCTATGATTAAATTGAAAAGAACTTGTATTGTGCTTATACAGATATAATGTGCATGTTTTCAATTATATTAGTCATGCAGGTTATTATCAAGAGGTAATCATAGCTAGGTAAGGGTTATGATGCCACATTCATTGAAAGTATTCTTTAAGCTTTGAAAACAGTGATATGTTATGTTGCCTATTAAAAGGTAACTTTTGAGATGGATAGGCTGTATGAACCATGAAGACCATCTGTATTGTTACAATCAAGGTCATGCTGTTAAATGACTTATGATGATCTAAGGGTTTAAACACCCATGTTCCTGAATCATAATGATGAAATGGTTAGGGATTGACATCCCAATGATAACTGGATGTGAAATGAACTTGATATAATTAGTACTCTTTGTTTATAGCAATTGTTTTAATGGTTTGTGTTTGAAAACATACCTGATGTTAAAAAAAATGCTATAATGTACTTAAATAATCAAGTATAATGATATCATGTAGAGCCCTGACCATAGATCCATCAATGTCAGAAGTTAAATGATGGTGAAATAGATTTTCCTAAGGGAACTCCTGGAGAGCATACTTTTGAGTATGTTGGGGTTATGGACGCGAATATCCTTACGTCCTAATGTAGGATGTGATGTGAGATGTACCTTTAATCCATCAATCCTTCATTATATGTTTATGCCGGATGATGTATCACTAATCTCCCGATGATATTGTTAATGGCGCATCAGTGTGAGATAAACAAGAAATCCCTCGATGGCAAAGAGAGTACAAAATGCCACTATAACTCTAATAGCGAAGTTGCCAGAATACCCTAGAAAGCTATTATAGCAGAGACACAAGATGTCCTGCATGATGATCCTCACACTGACTGAGGAAGATGAGGTTATAGGAATCTGACTCTTATGATGACCTATGTATGGTACCCATTGCGATTTCGTAATGGTCGGTTGGAGTATGAGAGGTGTAACTCATCTCCTCAGGGCATAATAATGTTTGAAAGACATAATCAGCCGTGTAGCATAACTGCTTAGGTTGAACTAAGAGAAACAATGATTGATGATACATTGTTTATAATGTTCTAGTTGAATAACTAGTATACATGTTCTTCACATTCCTTATTGAGATATGCCTTGATATTCAATTAAGTTATAATTGAAATGATTGCCTAAGAGAATGTTGCTTTACTTAATATTAAACTTGCTGTTAAATGTTTATAGTTTTACTTCTTATTGTTATTCCTTTATTGCAATAACAAAGCTTCTGGCGAAGAGTTATAACTCTCGTTGGGACAATTATTCAAATTGTCTCACCCCTTGGGATTTGACTTTTTAAGTAGACGCCGAGGGCGAAGGAACCCATCTGAGGGTGAGCAACATCAGCAGCAACAACAACATCATCAAGGACAATAGTGATTCTCAGGTGGAGACACTGTCTGTCAAGTCTTATAGATAGTATGTCCTATGTGTCGTCTTTGTACTCTCAGGTCCTAGGAGTCAGTAGATGTTTAAAGTAGATATGAGATTTTGGCTTAACGCCTCGATATTTTGTATCTTGCTTTGTACAGATAATAGAGTAATTGATGTGGTAATCACTCGAGATGTGATTTTATAGAGATGTAATGATGGATCATGTTGTAAATAACTTATCTTGTTTCTTTATGAAAAAGTGACGTGTATTTTACTACGCGCTTAAATGCAAGTATACGCGTTGAGTAATATAGGCCTTGTGAGGCCCGAGTCGAACTCAGGGATACGTGAATTATTGGAGACTTCTACTAACTAATCGCAATCAGCTAGACTGATTAACAAAGTAGGGTTTTGTTGTTGAAATTAAAAGAAAATAAAAATCAAACAAAGAAAACAATCGATTAAAGGTTAATTTAATCAATTCAAAAGGATATCTTTAGGATGGCGGTTTCACCGCGGGTCAACATTGTATTAGGTTTCATATAATTCCTCACACTTCTCTCTCTATCCGGGTAGTGGCCTGAAATGAGAATTACCCACTGTCGTGGTGTAATTCACTACTTAGATTTAGGTTGATTCCACCGTCGTAGTAATCATTCCCCTAAACTAAGTGCATTATAAACGGTCTCTTAGTTTCCACCATTAATTTTACAACTCCTTTGTCAAGGATTTTATTGATTAATGTAGAATTCGTCTCTTTTCAGCCGTTGATCCTTCTGTCGAAGTGATTAAGGGTGTTAAATTATTATTATGGTGATCAAGCATAAAAATAGAAATGGAGAAAACGAATCTATACCACAGATTTGAGAGAAAAATATGAATTATTGACATAAAAATGTCATTCAATGCATTCTCGGGCTACTCCCGGTCCTAAAGATTGAGGGTTTTAGCCTCTCATGTTCATCTCACACGAATACATGGTAGAATTTGGGGAATTCATAAGAAAAACGGGAAATAAATGGGAAAACCCCTGAACAGAGAAGAATCGGTGGATCCTTGGCGTAGAACACGAGCTTCCCCGCCTGTCGGTGGTGGAAATCGTCTTCGGCAACGTCCGAATCACCCGGGATGAGCTTCTCGGCCTCCGTTCTCCTTTTTCTCCTCCTCGGCACTCGTGCAATCCAAAAAATGAGATCCCCCCCGCATGTGGGCGGCCGTCATTAGGTATAAGTCCCTAATTAGGTCGTCAAATAACAACAGCCGTCCGATCGAGACCAAAACAGATCCAACGCATATCTGCCGGCGTCGATGGTATCGACCCGGCGGATTAGCGGCAGCTTTCTTTTCTTTTATTCTGAGCGCCTGTGGTGATCTCGATACCATCGACTTGGGCGTCGATGGTATCGACTCCTGTAGCGTCGGTTTTGTCCTCTAGCGACGATGTAGCTCTCCTTGTGTCGATGGCATCGACTTTCGTCGATGGTATCGATTGCATCCTTGCCAGCAACCTAAAGTGATATCGATGCCATCGACTTAGGTGTCGATGGTATCGACTCTGTATTGCTCTTCTCGGCTGACAACCTGTGGCTTGGTCGATGGTATCGACTTCCGTCGATGGTATCGACGGAAGCAGATACTTGTTTTTCCTGAAATTTCACAACAAGACCAAGTAAATCCACACAATTTATAATAAGATGATAAATAATGCTCAAAATAGTAAAACAAAGGGGATTTGATATAATATGATGGCAAAGACCAAATTAAATGAATTATGCAATATTATCCATAAAAATGAGTAATTAGAGCACAAAACACATATGAAATAGGTCTATAAATGCGACTCAAAATCATCGCATCAAACTCCCCTAAGCTTAAACATTGCTCGCCCTCGAGCAACTAATCCTTAGAATAGGATTGCAGATGTCAACTAACAATCATCACATCACCCCACATTCCACATGACTCCCACTGAACGTTCTCAAACCGGCCTTTCCTAATCACAGAACAGTAATTACCCTACAGGCGACAATAATCATCAATAAAAGAAATTATCCTTCAAACCGATGAACACTATCACATAAGGCAGTTAACATAATAAAATTTTTCGATTCAGCATTGGTGCATCTTGTGATCGCCTACACTACGTTGCTCGCCCTAACTACCATCTACATGGAAGCAGTTCTCCTGATAAACATGAGTGAGGAGAAAATCACGGTGGCCTACCAATCCGAGCAACGGGTGGATGGAATGGGTGGTTCATGGAAGAATTTGGAAGTATTACACAGTTTCAAAATGCATAAAACAAAATGCCCTAAATGATGTGAATGCACATTAAAAATGCCCTAATGCCTATAATTGGGTGGAATGATGCATGCACTAACCTTCCACCTCAAAAAGAGATAGAAATCTAATTAAGCCACATCATGTACTCAATTTCCTTGTTATTCAAGTGATATCATGTTCCTTTCTCCCTCTTATTCCATTTCCTTCTAAATTCTCTCTTTTTTTTTCCTTTCCTCAATTTTTTCAGATTTTCAGAAATTTTTTTTTCTTAGCCCACATATCCATAATTGCTTAGAGATACATGTGTTAGGCTATTTTCTTCATGATTGGAAATCTTTGTACTATTCCGAGGGTATGGAACAATTTAGATCACTTTTCAAGACAAACTGAGGTACATGGTGTACTTATGCATGAAAATCATGAAAGTTATGAGTGCAACTACATGACATGCACCTAAAGGTAATGTGCATGAATCACTATACATTTTTCCGTTTTATGCAAAAGTATTGAAAATAACAATGCAAATCCTATCTAAATGCTATGCACGCAAAAGAAGTTAAAACTGTACTTTACTTCCAATTCTTGGGTGGATTATGGAAAAATGAAGTGGAATGATCACAAGATTAAGTTACTGAACCTTAGAAAAATATCATGTATCCCTCCTTACTGACATGTGTAGTAGTTCAAAGGGTTCTTTCTCTTATATCCAATTAAGGTCTCATTACCATTTGATTAGGTTCGGCTCAAACAACCGTTACTATCCACTTTTCATGAGTCAATGGGGGTGTGGTTGTGACATATTGCTTCAAAGTTGACATAATCAATCATTTTCATAGGACAAGTTTCCCAAGGACAACCAAGTAAAGCTATCCAAAAGACACAGAAATTTTTAAATTCCCTTAAATTTCCCATGAAAACAGTGAGATGACAATTTTTAAGACATCCACGATTACACTAGATAGATGTGGATCCTAAACAAAAACTAAAATTGCAAGAACAAATAACAAAGCAAAAACTAAAAACAACTAAAGAAAAGATAGAGTTGTTCCATCTACCCCCCTAAGCTTGAATTCGACTATGGCCTCATAGTCAAAAACCAACTTAAGAGTGGAACAGAGATACCTGATCAGTCCGATGGTGGTGGAGGTGGGTCGTGGGATCCGGATTTGCTCGGGATGATGTGACTGCATTTTTCCAATAACCCCGTCTTGAATAACTGACACTGACACTGCTGTGTGCCCGTCGATACCATCGACGGAAGTTGATGGTATCGACTCGCTGATTAGGGCAACTGCCTCGCGAGTCCGGCCGCCGCCTTTTTCATTTGAACATGTCGATACCATCGACGGACCCGTCGATGGTATCGACTTCACTGAGTCGATTTCTTCTGAAAATCTCCAGAGATCTTGATGGTATCGACTGGCATGTCGATACCATCGACCTTTATTGTGCAACCTGCCTGTAGGTATGTCGATACCATCGACGGGACCGTCGATAGTATCGACTCAGTGCGATTTTTGCAGCTGTCAATCCTGAACCCATGTCGATACCATCGACCAGTGTGTCGATGGTATCGACCCTGCCTGTGCCTGCACATCGAACAAACGGATCAAGATATCTTCTTTAAACTAAAATTTAAACGAAATAAAAGTAATCTATAACTACAACTAAACTATCCTAATGTACCAATGGTTGGGTTGCCTCCCAACAAGCGCCCTTATTTAACGTCTGAGGCTAGACGGTGTGACAATCATCATCTTTTCACCTTGGGAACTGCACTTAGAGGATCATGTGGTAATTTGAATTCAACACGATCTCCTCCAATGCCCAAAGACAAGGTACCTCTCCCTAAGGCAGTCACAACGTCTGCCGTTGCTTGAAACGGTTTTCCTAGGAGAATTTCACAACTTTGGAGTGGTGACATATCCATGACGACAAAGTCCATCGGAAATATGAATCTGTCCACTTGGACTAAAACATCTTCACATACTCCATAGGGTCTCACAGTAGACCCATCCGCCAATTCAATTACTGTGGACAACTTCTTTATCTCTTTTAACCCCAGCTTTTGAAATGTCGCCAAAGGCATGAGATTTATGCTAGCGCCAGAATCACATTGCGCTTTAGGGAAATGTTGACCACCTATTGAGCATGGTATGTAAAAACCTCCTGGGTCCTTTCTCTTCTTTGGTTAACTCCCTTGGATCATAGAGCTCACCGTCTCATTCATCCAATAAATTTCATCGTCTTTTATCCGCCTCTTCTTATTGATGATTTCCTTGATGAACCTCCCATAGGCGGGTACTTTCTCGATCATCTCCACTAATGGAATATTGATGTGGAGTTTTCGAAATATCTCTAGAAATTTCTTAAAGTGACGATGCTCTTTCTTTGACTTAGGATTAACCACATTTGAAACATCTGCTACCTCAACACGCCTATGAGGTGGCACATAAGAGCTTTTCGGGGGTACCTCCCCTAAGCTTGCTTCAATTACTCCCTCCGGCGTGGGCTTTGGCAAGACATCCTGAATAGTGGCAGCTTGTTGTGGTTCCTCTCTCTCCTTAGATGTCTCCACATGTGCACAAACAACTTGCACTTGTTCTTCCTGCCTAGGTGGAGATATAGTATTCACAACTCGTTGTGATTTCTTGAAGAAAGGGTTTCCACCCGGCAATCCATAGTACGTGCGTGGATATGGTATCGCCGGTGTTGCATGCACATTGAAAGTCATTTTTCTTTCTTCTACAACTTCTTACACCTGAGATTCCTCCTCAGTGCTTACCACAGACATGTACTTGACCTGATGGTGTGCTTGAGCCACATTTGCATTCTCGGCTGGTTTTTGTTGGTTGGCGTGCTTGATGGCCACCACTTCACTCGAAATCTGCGCCACGGTGGTCTCTAATGCCCGCATTTGTGCTCCATGGCTTTGCAGCGTCTGCCCAAACTTGGTTAGAATATCACCTTGAGATTGCAATTGTTTTCCAAACATGGCCATCATCTCTTGGTTTTGCTGGACCATTTGAGTTAGTAATTCAGTGTTCTTATCCTCGACTTTCTGCTGTGGCTTGGCATCCGGATCCTGTAGAAAATTGTTCGGATCCTTCCATGAAAACTTTTTATCTTTCCTCCATGCATAGTCATTGTTTCTATAGCCCTGCTGTTGCATGAATTTCACTTGGGCCTCCCCATCATCAGATGCATCCTCCTTAGTTAGCAGCTTCTTGGCTAGAAGATCTAACTTATCATTCCGCTCTCTAACTATTCTAGATTCTCCAGCAGCCTTGACATGTTTCACAGCCCCTCTATCACCCCATGACTGTTTCCTAGACATGTTTTTCAGTATCTCCCAACATCTGGTATCAGTGTTATTCAGAAAAAATCCGGATCCGGCTGAATCAAGATTACTTCTATCGTGCTCGGAGAGAGCAAAGTAGAAGATCTTCACTTGGGTTTCCTTGTCCAGTCCATGGTGTGGACATCTCCTCAATATGACTTGGAATCGCTCCCAAGTCTCAGAATAAGTTTCACCCGCCTGTTGGGTGAAATTGTGGATCTTCCGGATCATATCATTGGTCTTCTCAGGAGGGAAGAACCTCTCGAAGAAAACCTCCACCATGTGATCCCATGATTCAACAAACTCGTCGTCGAGGTTATGAAGCCACTCTCTTGCCACTCCAGCCAAGGATCTCAGGAATAACTTGAGGTAGAGCACATCCTGTGGAAATCGATCTATCTTCACCATATCACAGTTCTCCACGAACTGGCTGATGTGGGCCATTGGATCTTCATTTTTCAATCCGTGAAATGCGTTTGATTTAACCAGGTTAATCAATGCTGGATCGATCTTGTAGGTTGGAATGTTTAGCCCCTGTTTCTTTATAGGCCCCTTTGATGCCGAGGAATAAGACGCCTTGATCTTCTCCCATATTGTCTGTGCTTCAGCCATTACTTCTTCTTGTTCTTGCTCAGATTCAGAATTTATATCACTGTGGTGTTCCTCCTCGTAGTAGTCCTCGTCCTCTGGTCCCGCAGATGGAACCTCAGGTGTGCGATTCACGTAGTCTCGACTGCGTGTGTGCACCATGCAAAGTACCTGAAATATGGAAATAGGGGTTCAGTACAATGCTTTGAACGAGTCAACACAATTATAGAGAAATAAAGGAATTTTTGAAACTGTTTTAAAATAAATAAATAAAAAATGTGGCCTAGAATGGCCGCTCTTAGCACTCAAAGTGCCAATAATTCGCCGTATCCCCGGCAACGGCGCCAAAAACTTGACGTGTATTTTACTACGTGCTTAAACGCAAATATACGCGTCGAGTAACATAGGCCTTGTGAGGCTCGAGTCGAACTCAGGGATACGTGAATAATTGGAGACTTCTACTAACTAATTGCAATCAGCTAGACCGATTAACAAAGTAGGGTTTTGTTGTTGAAATTAAAAGAAAATAAAAATCAAACAAAGAAAACAATCGATTAAAGGTTAATTTAATCAATTCAAAAGGATATCTTTAGGATGGCGGTTTCACCACGGGTCAACATTGTATTAGGTTTCATATAATTCCTCACACTTCTCTCTCTATCTGGGTAGTGGCCTGAAATGAGAATTACCCACTGTCGTGGTGTAATTCACTACTTAGATTTAGGTTGATTCCACCGTCGTAGTAATCATTCCCCTAAACTAAGTGCATTATAAACGTTCTCTCAGTTTCCACCATTAATTTTACAACTCCTTTGTCAAGGGTTTTATTGATTAATGTAGAATTCGTCTCTTTTCAACCGTTGATCCTTCTGTCGAAGTGATTAAGGGTGTTAAATTATTATTATGGTGATCAAGCATAACAATAGAAATGGAGAAAACGAATCTATACCACAGATTTGAGAGAAAAATATGAATTATTGATATAAAAATGTCATACAATGCATTCCCGGGCTACTCCCGGTCCTAAAGATTGAGGGTTTTAGCCTCTCATGTTCTTCTCACACGAATACATGGTAGAAATTGGGGAATTCATAAGAAAAACGGGAAATAAATGGGAAAACCCCTGAACGGAGAAGAACTGGTGGATCCTTGGCATAGAACACGAGCTTCCCCGCCTGTCGGTGGTGGAAATCGTCTTCGGCAGCGTCCGAATCACCCGGGATGAGCTTCTCGGCCTCCGTTCTCCTTTTTCTCCTCCTCGGCACTCCTGCAATCCAAAAAATGAGATCCCCCCCGCATGTGGGCGGCCGTCATTAGGTATAAGTCCCTAATTAGGTCGTCAAATAACAACAGCCGTCCGATCGAGACCAAAACAGATCCAACGCATATCTGCCGGCGTCGATACCATCGACGCGGGTCGATGGTATCGACCCGACGGATTAGCGGCAGCTTTCTTTTCTTTTATTCTGAGCGCCTGTGGTGATCTCGATACCATCGACTTGGGCGTCGATGGTATCGACTCCTATAGCGTCGGTTTTGTCCTCTAGCGACGCTGTAGCTCTCCTTGTGTCGATGGCATCGACTTTCGTCGATGGTATCGACTGCATCCTTGCCAGCAACCTAAAGTGATCTCGATGCCATCGATTTAGGTGTCTATGGTATCGATTCTGTATTGCTCTTCTCGGCTGACAACCTGTGGCTTGGTCGATGGTATCGACTTCCGTCGATGGTATCGACGGAAGCAAATACTTGTTTTTCCTGAAATTTCACAACAAGACCAAGTAAATCCACACAATTTATAATAAGATGATAAATAATGCTCAAAATAGTAAAACAAAGGGGATTTGATATAATATGATGGCAAAGACCAAATTAAATGAATTATGCAATATTATCCATAAAAATGAGTAATTAGAGCACAAAACACATATGAAATAGGTCTATAAATGCGACTCAAAATCATCGCATCAAAAAGTTTTGTCGTTTAAAGATCTCTTTCCAAAAAGTTTTAATTTTTAGTGATTTTTAATAACTCCACTGCTAGTTAATCGCTTCTGCATTCGTATCTTGTGTTTTGGCGATTCGATCGCCACATGTGTGGGTAGAGAGAGAATACATATGCCCAACCTCCACCCTAATCCTATATATTTTCTTATCCTTGAGAAAATACTAAAAAGGAGATGAAGGGTAAGAACTTGATTCTAACAAAACTATAAATTGTCACTCTAAAGTCATAGGAAACTTCAAATCTTGTGTATATATCAACTACCAATGCTATCCAATTAGCTTGAAAAATGTCTTTTACACAAGTTGAAAGAAAACTAGTTGACAATATCTACATGTGAGCCATTAAGCTTAATTCTCTTCTGATTGTCTCAACTACGTGTGAGCTAGATAGCGAAATATGTAATCTAGTTGGTTGACCATTGCATCCATTTTTGTAAATTCTAATGGATTGAGTTGATGAATTTTCTATTCTATCTAATCATCTTGTCTTCTTTCCTCGAGGATATACATGTAGGTGATACATATTGATAGTTAAGTGAGCTTGTCGTCTAATCCTCTATGCCTTATTTGTAATGCTACACTAGTGTGAGCCACTCTACTATCACAATAAGTTGATCGGATGATCCCATCTCAATTGCAGAACAAGTTTGCAAAAAAATGTTCATTGACCTATATGAAAAGTTTACAATTTAGAATATTGGATGTGAAATGGATTATCTAACATACATAAATAACAATAACAAATGGATAGATAAAATCTAATATAAGAATAGATAATGAAAGATAAATTGATTAGGTGTACACAAAAAAATAGTTGTTGTTTTATATTGATGCCTCAACATCCAATAATCAGTTAATAATGGGATTTCCATGCATATGTAGAGCATGACTAGTTGGTGTCTGAGTCACGATTCCTGATAGACACAACTATTGATGGCCTCATAGCCTTCTATTTATCCTACTATATCTAAGAGAATGGAAAATCTTCCAATTGAAGGGAAATCTCTAATGTAACAGGTAACCAAATCTCAATGGTTTCCATGTGTTATTGTTACGTAGGTTGGGGTGTAGTACCACTTTAAATAGAGATCTTATTGTGTATCTGCGAATGAAGGTTATATATATGGTTGTTCAAGATACAATTCGAGTTCTTTAGTGTTGATCTACCACATGATGTCTAAATTTGTCTCAAATCCATGATTATTTGTGAAGAAAGCCTTTCCATCTACTGTGTCACTCTCCATTTGCTCAATTTCAACTAGTTACATATCACTCTCATACTTGTCATGGATTTTCTCCAATAATTATGGAAGCTTGTCTATATGAGGGGTCATGTGTTAAATTTGAGTGAATTGTTTGACACAAATAAGTTGACACACTTCCACTTGGTGGGTTGGTCCCCTCATACTATTGAAAACCTTAATTGCCAAGCATTATTTACTATTCAAAACCTTAAATCCCAAGGATTATTTCCTATTCACAGGGTCAATATTCTACCTTAACAATCTATTATTTCTCTAGTATTAGAAAATACATGGTCTACCAAAAATGAAAGGATAACACATAATTACCTTGATATCCAACACAAAAAGTCAAAAGGTATGCAAAATGATCCCACTTCTCAGGAACATTCTTCATCCATGGTGGTCATAGAATAGTTAGAAAATTGAATCACCATTACCATAGGTAATATATACAAAAGTCTAATCTCTTTCAAATGGCTATTGGGAATGATATACATGAAGGGTTCATCACTCTCAACCATTAGATCATCATACATGGGTCAAGGGTCAACCTCCAATCCACCAAACGGTTTTGAAACTGTTTGGTCCCAAACGGTCTCAAGACCATTTGGGCTCAAACGGTTTCAAGACCGTTTTCTCCAAAAAGTCTTGAAATCATTAGGACCAATCAAGGATTTCTTCAATCAATTCAATTAGGGTTTCCACTTGAAGGATCGTGCACACATTGGATCAATAAATTGAGTCCATTGGATCATCATCCAACCTATGATTAAGTTCATACCTCAAATGGTCAACTAAACTAAATGGTCAACTCAACCATGTGGTTTGGAGTCCAACTTCACCAAACGGTTTGCAAACCATTTGGTCTCAAACGGTTTGGTGAAACCATTTGGACCAAAGGTCCAAGACCGTTTGCTATTGTTCTTTGATTAAGGTGTGTGCTTATGAATAGGTTATCATCTTCAACCTTTAGACTCATGGAACTACTGCCATTTTCCATGGCAATTCCATCAATCAAGCAAGGCTATTGCAGTAATAACAATTAACTCATTTGCATGAAGAAATCAAATTCAATGACAAAGATTAAGGGTTAAAGTTATATAACCCGCCTTCAAATCTGATCCCAAGCTCCAATATTCACAGATCCAATGGTGTTTGAAGCTCTAACAACCTGCCAAGGTCGTTTATCAAGATTTTGGAGTGAGAGGATCAGGTAGGGTTGAAGATGGAGTGAAGAAATGAAGGAATCATACATTGTTTTATGATTTTCACCATGAAATCAAGAAGAACGAAGGTAAAAGTCTTACCAACAGGTTGGGGACGTGCTCCCTGCTGTTTTAGCTCTCTTGGTTTTTTTTTCAAGCAAGGGGAAGAAAGGAATCGAAAAAGATCCTTAGGTGGGTTGGAAAAGGCTCTTTTATAAGAAAATTGATGAAAGAGAAAATGTTTTATTAAAAATCAATTAATTCCAAAAATGGTACCACCTCTTCCTCCTTGGTTTGCTTGCATGCAAAGGAAACTCATACCCACCGAACTCGCCTTCATTATCCATGGATTAAGGGAAAAGAAATTAAGCACCTTAATCCATTATAATATTAATATATATTTTTGAGTGGAAATTCTTTTCCTTATAATAAGGTGAGTGGAATTTCACCTCCTTAAGATATTTTCGGTCATTGAAAAGCTCAAGGACGTCCACACACATATGAATTCCACCATTTTCATTTTGGTTGAAGGCCCTTCAATTATTTTATTTATTTTTGCATTAATGTTTCCATTATGCTTAAATCTTGATTATTTTAATATCAAGATTCTCTCTCCTTCAACTTAATTCAAATGAGGCGCCCCTCTCATTTTCTTTGCTCCAAATGATGAAAAGAAACATTAGGGACCTTTTTGAAGTGGTAAATTACATATTTCACCCTAGGTTTTGGGTAAATTGCACATTACACCAAAACTAGGTTTTCATGCACAAACATTATTTTATCAGCTCTTTCCTGGTATTCAGGCTATCACAAGCCATACCTTTGCATTATTTTCACTCTCATGATGCTTTAACACATGAGGAACATATTATCATGCACAATTTTCAAATAGACCCCTCAACTTGGGTAATTTGCATTTTAGTCCAAAATAGGAAAAATATTGATTTCAACAATATTTAAAAAGGACTAAATTGTAATATAAGTTCCTCTTGAGTCTTAATTAACTTTCAAAAGATAAAAGCATGCATATAATTACTCTCATTATGTAAAACACCTAGGGTTACTTCATAACCCAGGCCAGGGATGTTACATCACTGAACTTGTGACTGGTATGGTCCTACAAAATAAGACTCAACTTGATTGTGTGGTCACAAATTTAAGATCCTCTTGGTGCTTCATGTTGCTATGTTGCTGACCTATAAATGTTGCATCTAGGGGATGTGTTACTGATGTGATTTTTGAGGTTTATGTTTCCACAACCTTATTATACATCATTTGACTTTCAAGCATCATCTCAGTGATATCAAGGCATCCTTGACCAATTGAGGTGTAAATATTGGATATGATAATTGTTGTTATCATCATCTACACCCACTATGTCTTAATCCTTAATGTTGGTGTTATAATGTATAGATATAAAGATGATGAACATTTACTTCCTAAGGGATGAATAACTCCCTAAAACCTATTTTCCTTTTAACCACTTGCACTACCTATATTTCTTCTGATAATGCAAATCTATCCTATCTGAACATTCTATCTTTCTAAATAAATAGTGTGGCTTCTACTATACTCTAATTTTAACTATCGTAGATAGTTCATCACCTGTTGTGTTAACGACTCCACCTTGATCACGTTTGTTTATGCTAATCCTCATATTAACATTCGCAATCTTTTATGGAAGCACATCATCCAAATGGGGGAGACCTTCTCTAAACCTTGGATCATGTCGGGAGACTTTAATGCTTTTAGGTTTTAAGGGAGACAGAGAAGGTAGCGGAAACAAAAAATTCTTCTCCCAAACCCATAATAAAGGAATCATGTCAACATCTATATAATAGGAAGGATGGTTTGTAGAGACATACCTTGTCCCGAGGCTTGCTCGATGACGTTACCTCGCGGCTTGCACGGTCATCACCTCCGGTCTTGGATGGTGTCTGTGCAGCTCCTGGTCACACTTGAACTGTCTGGATTGACATTTGTCCTCTGAGTGATAGAAGTCTCCTTCCTCTGTAGTAGTCCACACAGACCACCTGGAACTCCGATCTCCTTGTCCCAAAAGGAATCAGAAGGAGTCTCACCCTCCTATCGGTGTACTAGTCACTGACACACTCTCCTGCAACCAGTTACCTTTATGCAGTTGTCTTTCCCTTGCCGTGCCTCCCTTATTGCGTAGCACTTGCTCGGGCTCTCTCAGTTACCACAACCAAAGAGAATGACAAATTTACAAAGCAACTGGTGTTCTGTGTTGTTGTTATTTGAGAAGCCCCCAATACCCCTATATATATATATATATATGAGGGTCATGGGACATGGTTCACTACCTCGGGCAATGCGGGATTAAAGCAAGAGTAGAGGGGTTCAAGATTTTCTACAAAACAACCAACTGTGCCAGCTGAACCGATTGTTTCAAGCATGAACCGATCGGTTTGGGACCTGAGTCGATCGGTTCACACCTGAACGGATCGATTGGGACACCTGAGCCGATCGGTTCAAGAATGAGTCGATCGATTTGTGGTCCTGGTCCAACTCAAATTGACTTTCATATTTTTTATCAACTAATCAAATATTAGTCCTTGTCCAAATCAAATTTGCACACATGAAACAAATATGTATTTGCAAAAAGAATCTTCTGACTTTACAAATGATCTCGGTTGGTCACACGAATTGACCGATTCAACAATTAAGCCGATCATTTCATTGGGACATGAGCCGATCGACTCACCATTTTAGTCGATCAGTTGATCAACCTGAGCCGATCGGTTCAACCTTGTGAGCTAATTGGTTGGGGCAGTAGACTCTGCAAATGAGTCAATTGTAGTTCCAATCAATCCGATACTCTTAATCATCTGGTCCAACACCTTGAACACTATGATTTTGAGCTATCAATTGATTAAGTGTTTAATGGAACTACTAAACTCCTTTAGAAATCAATCTAAACATCGTTTGTGGATAATCTCCTCTTCTAGATTGAATCCTATGTGTGTGACCCTACATGCCCATTTCACGTTGGCAGTGAAATTCCATAACACTTATGACTTCACAAGAAAAGAGCGGTGCCTAGTCGCACATCAGTGCTACCCAAGTGAAAAGGAAAGTTCGAGAACAACTTTCAATCCTACAATACGTGAATGGTGTTACAATGAATGTATAATTCCTTTGTCTCTAATATCCTGAATGAACTCAAGGCATGGAACAGTCATCCAGTCAACATTCATTCACTTTCTTGATCTTAGAGTAGATTGGAGGAGATATGTATGACATCAATATCACATACTAATTCACACATGCTTGCACACCTATCTCAATCCTACTCATCAAGTGGCCATGGATATCAAACTCCCTCAGAAGGGACAAATCCCATATCTATCACTCACCCCTCAAAAGCCCCATGTGTGAAAGTCACCCAATCATCACCTTTATAACAACCCATGTTTTAGGGCTGCGTTTGATAATGTCAAAGTGTACACAATGACATGTGTTGAGTGTAGTGATTTCAAGTCAAAGAATCACACTTACCACCATTACTATGAGAGCTGACTGTGACTACCATGTCATGGTTCCATGTGTCAAACTCATGGTGGGTCTGTCTGGTACACTTGTTCTCTAACAAGTACCTATGTGTTTGGTTTGATATCTCTATATCATGACTAACGAGATTCTATCATCAACCAACACCACAATCTAGTCTTGTGTGTCATTGCTGTCTATCTACCTTCTACAATGACATTCAACTAGGGACATAATAAGAATGTACAAACTCTTAGCATCCGTATGATCTCATCGTTTAGGTCCTTAACCTGAAAGCATACATCATCGAGTATTTTCATTCTCTAGACATTCAATTTATTCTATCATTATCTCATATGACTGAACCAGAAAGAATTGGAAGCTTGCCTTTGATGTTTATCAAATAAATCTTAATGTATCCCGCCAATCATCCCATGATTGGATCTCAGGGCATACATACCAACAGACTCCCACTTGCACTGTGAGACAATCACCCATGAATCATATTCATAGTGATCTTCAAACATGTCCCACATGTTACTATGTTCTAGTGCTTACGTAGTGAGTTATGGAAACACTTTTCCAAAGTCGGTATTAACTGCATGTCTCTCATCTCTTCACTGTACGTCACACATGTGAGATGGAGTTGCTGTAATATGCGATCTAGTATTCCTTTGTTAACCTTTAGCCATATTGCATGATCAAGTACTCCTTACTTGTCATCAAAGATCAAAATATCTATAAGTTCATCTCATGAACTTCCAGATCCATATTACATCCACTAATGTTCTCTAACACACGGATACACGACTTTTTCCTTTTAAACGGCTTTATTGGAATGTTTCCATTTATCAACAAACATTCACTTTTATATATCCCATATATATTTTGTGATTAATTTTCTATCCTTTTTCAAGAATGTGATTATTAGGTTATATATTTCTAAGGTACGCTTTACCTCTTACTTGGCTTATTATAAAATATGTTTGTATTATATGTGTAGTAGAATACTTGGGATATGATATTGGATGAAATGATTGTTCTTGTATGATATCTTGCTTGATTTTTCATACTTATTGCTATGAACACATGAAACATAATATATATGTTCCATTATACCCAAACACTTCAACTCTTTGGTAGTCAAGTGCTGGAAAATAAAGTACTTCAACTCTTTGGTAGTGAAGTACTTGAAAGTGATCCAACTCTTTAGTAGTCTGATCACATTATGAAATGATTTAGTTGATCATAAGGCCTTTGTGCATGGAACTCTCAAGTAGCAAATGCATGAATGATATAATGGAAAATGTGCCTATAATATGTGTTCTCTTTTGTTAATAAACATCTTTATTCAAGTATATGCCTTTTCTTATATTTGTTTATTACTGGCAAGTTCTAGTTTTATCTTATTGCTAAGTCTTTGTAATGAGAGGTATATAAAAAGACATGTAGGCATACTTAGTACAATAGTCTTGAATATTGTGATGATGTGTACCATATGTAATCTTTGTGTAGGTGATGTAGCCATATGCTCTTGAAGAACCAGGATAGTTTAGAGTTGTATGGCGAGCTGATGTACAAGTGGACCTGTTGTCTTAAGATCCTATTGTTTAGTGGTAGTACATATATATATAAAATGATAGACATGATCCTTCCTTAATTGACAAAAATACCTAGGTACTATTAGGGTTTCAACCTTTGTACGTTTATTGACTAACCATAATTGGATAATTGGAATCATCATTGCCTTCAATATCCAAATTATTCAACCACTAACAACCTCCATGCGGTTTTGAAGTTTCAACACCAAACGGTTTTGAAACCGTTTCCCACCAAACTATTTTGAAACCGTTTGACCCCAAACGGTTTTGAAACTGTTTGGCTCCAAACGATTTCAAGACCGTTTGGTCTCAAACGGTCTCAAGACCATTTGGGCCAAATCAGTCCCAAAACTGCAAGGGCTCACTAGGTTATTTCTTCATCAAATCGATTTATAATTGCACCATTGAATTGATCATTCAACTTTCTTGTGGTGGCGACTTGGTTCCAAAAACAATCGATAAAATTTGAAACTTTTCTTTTCTACATGTAGATTGATAATGAAAATAAATTTGACGATGCAAATCTTGCGGTGAAAAATCCAAAATAGGCACCAAAACCAACTAGAGAACAAATTGAACCACCACATACTATTATTTTATCATCACATCCTTTTTCTTAAAGGGTCTAATCCTTCAGATACCACATAGGACATTAGACTACACCTCAACTATGTTTTTACATGGAAGGGAGAAGGGTTTCCTATTACGTGTGGTCAAATTCATCAAACGTTAACGAGGTAAGACATCTTCCATTCCCCTTGTCACTCTTAAGCATAATTGACACAGCCTCATCACAAGACCTAAGGGTGTCATATGATCATCCAATAATTATAGTAAGGTATATGTGCTCCTTCTACACTTGATGATTTACAACCATAGTCTCATCACAAGATAAGATGAACTATATAGTAAATTTACCAATAACATCATTCACTGGGTAATCTAATTGCACCAAGGAGGTGAGAGAGGTAAACTCCTAAGAATATTATACAAAACTTAATAGCTTCCACCCACTAAACTTCATGTATGAGGCATAAAAGATAATCCAACATGGTATCCAAACTTTAGAAAAGTGGTCATTGGACATACCTATGTTGTGATTCTTCACATTGAAGGCAAGGCATGTCTAACAATAATTAAGCTCGTTCATACCATCACTTAGTAACAAGGGAATCATCTAAATTCCTAAGATTTACATCGGAATTTTTTATTTATAGCTCATGTGTTCTCAGCACCGCCATAGTAGGGTATTTAAGGCATGCTAGAGAACAACAAAGGTAAAGGGATTTAAGATGAGAATTAGAATATTCCTATCTATGACTATTTAAGTCAATCTGCACTTCATGGCTCTTAGGCTAATATCCTAGAAACTTATGAGATGTAAACCAAACACTACTAGAGTCAGTTCGATGTGACTTCATCCCACCTCCATAAAGAGTGTGTGGGTGTTACAGGTTACTAATGACTAACTCACGTTCACATAGGTGGGTCAAGTAGTTCAAGTGACCAAATTAGTCAGGGGTTGAAAACCCTAATTGGAATTGACTACTAGGAAATAGGTTTATCAATAACCTCTAAGGGTCACCTATCTAATTAAGGGTCCACCAAGGATAACTTGAAATAGTCAAGTTACCGATTGCTTAGGCTCTGATACCATTTTGTAAAGAGTGAGACCCGATAGGGGATCCACTCTTCACTGAAATTGAAGAATACGTCCATCCAATCCCAAACATACCAGAAGGGTAGGAAGGAAAGGAGCAACTTCATTCATTTCTCAAATGATACATTACAGAGCATGATAGTGAATAAGCAGCGGAAACAAATATACTACAAAATCACTTTATGATTCATGTATACAATTGTTCCTCACCATAATAGGTGATTTTACAAAAACTAGAACTAAGTACAACTAAAGCCAGTAGCAGAGGGTAACCCAACCATTCCAAGTTATCCTTAAGTTCATGTCATGTTGGTGATCTTTTTGAGCTCTTGTCTTCCAATGTATCTAAATCTCAGTGGAAGGGAACATCACCCAGAACACAGGAAACAACAAAGAGGTTAGAAAAGGTTGAGTATGTACACATAATAAACTTTGGGCATTATATTGGGGTTAAAGTGCAAAAAGAGATGTTCCCACAAGAAGGGGGCTATTTGCAATTAGGTAAGTTCAAAAGAATAATAACAAGAGAAATGAGGAATTTTAAATCTAGATTACATGCATGATATTAAAGAGTGTCTTACCATATTAATCAACCACAGATTCACATTAAAATAACAAATATTTGCATGCATAACAATGTAGACTAAATATACCTAAAATAGGGCCATAACACCATAGGATCATGGCCTAAAAGTAAACAAGGGTGGAAACGTACACCCCGGGCGGAATACGCACGCCCTATATAAGTATGGTTGTACATAAGTATCGCTATTCTAGATATTCTAGTTAAACACACAACATGTGATAATAGAGTGGCAAGCCTATCATTTTAGTCAATTTCAAATAGAAGACAACATAGCAGTGGGGGTCTGAGGACCCATATAAATATGCTAATATAACAATGATAGGAACAAAAGAGATTCATATAAGGAATTATAAATGTCCATAAATTTTGATTTCCAAAAGAAATAACAATTCAAGAGATGCCTCATTAAAATGTATATGGATTTTCAGTCAAATAATTCCCAAAATAAAATAGAGGATGTACGTACCTTATGATCAGTCCTAGATATTCAATAACACCTCCTAAGTTTAGGGTCAGGGTTGTCTCAACCTAGTCACAATATATGTGCATTCGATTAATATAATATGCATTAAATCCCTTTCTTAGAAATCGACCCTACGGTCGGTTGGAAATATGGTTACGAAACCTGTCCCAATAAATTAGTCGTATTTTTCTGATCTCAAATATATATATATATGTATTATTTGGATAAACCAATAATTACTTATGAATTTTACAAGACTAAGCAATTTCTTGAGAATATGAAAATCAATTGTGAAATGATGACTTTGCCCCTGAAAGGAAAAGTGAATTAAATAAGATGTCACGCGAACTTGGGGAAGTCAGAACCCACTGTATTGGGGTCAATGTGTATGGCATTTCTAAAATACCCTTCATGGGTAATGTGGATCGAGCGCAGACTCTAAGGGCAAGATTGGGTTTTCGCTCTAGGGATCGATATCCCTGTCTTCCGTGCCATGGACGCCCGCTGGAGCTTGTATCTAGGAAAGGAAATCCCCACACAGGATCCCCTCATGAGAAGGGAATCATCTCCCAAAATCTGCCTCATCCTCCTGAACCCAGCAAGCATCAGACCTGGTCCTGAGGTGGCCAGGACATGTGAAGAAGCTCGCCACATTGAATAGCCGGAACATAAGGAATCAACGGTAAACATCAGGGTATGGCAGGGAGAATCTCCACAAATTGTGGCATCAATAAAGAGTTTGTTCGTTATTCAGAAGTTGAGGGAGGAATAGAACCAGGCAGAAGTAACCTTGTTATGCGAGAAGATCAATGAGCTGCTAGGTTAGAAATGCAGTCAAACATAACAGTGTCGTGAGCCAAAGTGGAAACCTGTGAGGAGGTTATATGTGACCAGTGTGTTGTGATCCCAGATGTCCCACCGACCATCCACGATCGGTTTGGATGGGTTTCTGAGGTCAGAGACTAGAGGAGCCCTTCTCGTCAGAAAGCCAAAATAGAGGAAGGCAACGACGTTTGTCGACCCGACAACTCAGAAAGAATTGGGACGAGATGCATATCTGGAATGAAAGAGGACGGTCTATAGATGGTTACCTGGAGAGGAATTGCTCTGAGGTGGCTCCGGGCGATGCGCTCTGAGCTTTCTCGTCGGAGAAGAAGGTGGACCTCAAGGCCCAAACCAAAAAACCTCAGGAGTAATTGAGAGAGGTAGAAGGTGAAGGAACAGACTAAGATGATATCTGGAACGATTGAAGGTGGTTTGAAGCAGAGATGCCAAGTGGGTGTGGCGGCCGCTACCACTGGAGGAGGGGGAAAGTTAGGTGTTTTATACCTAGGGCTTGAGAGAGAGAGTCAGGGATCACAGGGACCAGATTGATGAGACGAACCGAAAGGCAAACAAATCATGAGAAACAAACCTGTGTAGAGGGAAAACGGCGAGGAAGAACGGGTCTAGGAGAACCGGTTGTCCAGGCGCTCTGTTGCGCGAGGATGTCGGGGGTGGGAGACGAAGTTCGACTCCTGCTTACCCGACCCGATACAGATCCGCGTGGCACCTTTTAAGCATCAACTGACCAAAATGCAGTGTGACATTTAAATAATCTGGAACTTAGGAAAAAGGAGCGTGACATCAAGATAAATCACATAAAGGCACTGAAACTTATATCCTATCTTCTAATTTGTGATTAGGGGTGTGTATGATATCCGATTAGTCTCAAAATTGGTGGGTTACCTAATTAGGGTATGCTGATCATGAATTTAGAATTAATTTTGCATTTTGAGATTAATTTCTCTATATTTTCCCCATAATACACTTAATCATTATATTAGAGTTTTTAAGTTCATCTTAATGATCAAATAGGGTAATTTCTCTTTATTTACCTACAATTATCTCTCTCTAAGGTCCTAGGGCCATACTAGGTATTAAATTAATATAAGGACAAGAGTGTGGTATCACTATTCACCAATTTCCTATAATTCAATTATTAAGGTTATAACATCCTAAGATTTATGTCCATGGGATACAATTGAGTCAATTAGGCTATTACGTCTCAACAAGGTCCAATCTATCATAAATTTAGGGAATTATGCACACTAAAAGGTACCTATTTGTAACATATCAAGAGGAAGGAAAGTGGGATATTGGATAACAATATAATCGAGTAGGGGCCTAGAAGAACGGCGGATTAGCCTATGTGTCCAAAATTGAGCATGCTACAAATGCAACCTGGGATGCAAGAGTTATGTTGGATAGCAGGTGATTTAGGTTCGGCGGGACTCAATTTTTTTTATTATGTGCACTTGTCCCATTGAACGTGTTTATTTTGTATTAAATATTTGAAAAATAAAATTTTCCAAAAGGATAATGGTAATTCTCGTAATTATTTTGTAGAAAATTAAAAAACGTGTTGTTTATTTACTCTAAAACGCACGTTTGAAGGAAGGAATGTAACATAGAAGTTGAGAGAATTACAACAATTGATTTTATCACAAAAGAAAATAAATAAAATAGAATAAATATAAAAAAAAGTTGAGAAAATTTTTGATAAGAGAAACAATCAAAGAAACGCAACATAAATTCGCTCTTTTTATAGTAGTATAGATAATTTGTGTAAATGCAGTGATAGTTATGATTTCTAAAATTAACATCCTAACAACAACAGTATTCTTGGCAAGCCAGTAGTATAGGACGTCGTTCTCTAAATACTAAACCATTAGAATATAATTATATTTAGAGATAAGTAGCAAGAAGCCTTTAGGGCCGTGGGTTTCTAGGACATATTTATCTCCAGCTCCTTAATAAGAACGTCGATATCGTTGAAAGAGGAACCCCCTTCCATGACGGCCCTTTTGGCAGCCGCAGCCAATTCCATCGCCCTCTGCCGTCTCGCCTCTGCTTCATCTCCGTTTCCCATCACCGGTTCGATTGCTGCTTTAACATCAGCTGCTGCTATTACGGGACGCTTGTCGGCTTCAAAAGCGAAGTGCTTACTGCCGACGGCGAGGCCAATCTTGAGCACATCAACAATCAGCCTCTCGTTGTAGAACTGATCAGCGTAGAGCGGCCATGTCGCCATGGGCACGCCGGCGGAGATACTTTCAAGCAAGGAATTCCAGCCACAGTGAGTCACGAAACCGCCGGTGGAAGCGTGATTAAGGATGAGCACCTGAGGTGCCCATCCACGTACGATCAAACACTCTCCTGCCACCTCCTTCTGCACAATGGCCTCAGACAGCCACGGCACTGAAGTTTCATCAGAGGCTTTCTCACGAACCACCCATATGAAAGGACGTTCGATGGATTCAAGGGCGTATTTCCCTGAGTTGCAAAGAACTGATTGATAGAAGGCTGCCAAAGCAGATGTACAAAACGGACCTGGCGGGCTTGGAGTTGAGCCACTCCTCGCAGCGATGACCGGAGGGAGCGGCTGAATCAGGTGCTCCTCGGATGGAAAGGTTCCGAGTATCGTTGCAGAGGGACACAGGCCCGATAAACCATGCCCTCATCCCCAGCAGTTCCTTGAAGTGCCGGGTGTAGTCGGGCTCGAGCTCATAGAAGCTGTTGAAGAGCTCCCCGTAGCACCCTTCTTCGGCCTCCTTCATCTCGGTTATCAGCGTTACCAGTTGAGGGGGAACCGAGTCAAAGCTAGGCAACTGGGTCTCAAGCATGCGGATCCTGTGAGGAAGGCCTTCAAGCACCACAGCTTGATCAGCGCTGCTGTCCTCACTACCTAATGGTACTTCGCCGAAATTCCGGCTGTAGACCGCCTCCACGGCGCATCTGCTGAAGGTGCTGTTTCCACTAAACAGCAGCCGCGGCAAGCCTAGCTCTGCGCAGAGGGCGGTAGCCCAGGGGAAGAACATGTCGGCCACAACTGCCGTCGGGCGGAGTTCCCGCAGGATGGCCTCGATTGAGGGTCGGAGATGGTGGAGTGAACATATGAATGCAATCTCGCCAGCTTTGGGGTCGATGGACGAGGGTAGAGGAACTAGGTGGACGTGAACGGCAGGAGTATCCTTGATTGCCGAGCTGGCAACATCGGCATAGGCAGCGGTGGTGACAAAGGTGCACCTGACTCCTCGCCGGGCGAAGAGCTTGGCTATATCCAAGGTCGGGATGATGTGCCCGGAGGCCATCAAAGGAAGGAAGAGGATATGCAGACCGCTTGGGCGGAGTTCTTCGGAGCTCATAGTTCTAGGTGCCCTCTGAATGGATGTAGTTTCTCTGCCGTTTGCAAGAAGGGTGTAAGTGTGTGGTTCACATGGCTCTGCCGTTACCTGGGTATTTGTAAGTTTGATGACAAGCAACACATGAGCGAAACGAAGGGGCAATTGCATTTTTCTAGAGCAGGCTGCTGTTTAGTGGAAACAGCACCTTCAGCAGATGCGCCGTAGAGGCGGTCTACAGCCGGAATTTCGGCGAAGTACCATTAGGTAGTGAGGACAGCAGCGCTGATCAAGCTGTGGTGCTTGAAGGCCTTCCTCACAGGATCCGCATGCTTGAGACCCAGTTGCCTAGCTTTGACTCGGTTCCCCCTCAACTGGTAACGCTGATAACCAAGATGAAGGAGAAGAGAGAGAAAATGGTTTTGTCCATAACTTTTAATCCGAAACGTATTTTTTGACGAAATAAATTAAATTAGAATCCTTGTAGAAAATACTTTTCCAACAAGACTAGTGTTGACATATTTTGAAATAATGATATTATACGAAAAATATAGTACCATATATTAGGATACCATATACATGTTCTGGGTACAGACGTAGAGTACTCGCTATTGAATGAAGGAGGATCAACAATACTCGTGAGTACTGTACTTGTGGATTCATAAGTACTGCAGCCACTTGTTAATACTCAAGCATAAGTATAGTACTTACCAAATTATAAACCAAGCATAATCGTATAAATGATGTAGAAGTATAAGTACAGTACCTTCGGAATCACATAGCAACATTAGTCATCTGGACAATTTCTTTTACATAATGCAGACATAAGTTGAGTACCTATTTGTTAATGATCTCAAAAGTATAATGCACATCAGGTCAAAAATCACCTATAAAATGCAACCATAAGTATTGTACCCACATGTTAATTTCAACTCAGTTACTGACGCATAAGTACAGTATCTAACAAATTATATATCAAGCATAAATCAAAAGTACAATACTCACGAGTACTGTACGTCTGTATCCAGAACATGTGTATGGTATCCTAATATATGGTACTATGTTTCTCGCGTATTATCATTATTTCAAAATATGTCAACACTAGTCTCGTTGGAAAGTATTTTTTACAAGGATTCTAATGCAATTTATTTTATCGAAAAATATGCTCCGGATTGAAAGTTATGGATAAAAATATTTTCTCTCTCTCCTACTTTCGTCATCCTTTGTTGTTTTAATTGTTGCTGACATGCACAGTTGGCGCAGCAGGAGGCCAGTCCCGAGGACCGGGTAGACTCCCGGGGACGTGGCCGGTTACAGGTAGAATTTTTCTTTTTCTATCGAGTTAGGCTACACACAGTCCCCCTTATATCCGACCACCCACCCGTTTTTTGGGAAAATAGATCTGCAGCATTTGCAGTTGTCTTTGTATTAATACTCATGCAAAGTCCATGCAAAGTCCATGCAACAATATGTCTCTCTACTCTTCTCTCCAGAGTATTAATACTCATGCAAAGTCCATGCAAAGTGTATTAATTCGTTTTTTCTTTTGTAATTATTATCTCTCATTCTAATCCACCCACCTGCATTCTCGTATTAGTACAGTACCTACGGAATCCAATAACAACATTGATCTGGAAACATAAGTACAATACTTACGAAATCCAGTAGTAATATTTGTCATCTGGACATAAGTACAGTACCTACGGAATCCATGCAAAATAAGTACAGTACTCACTTGTTAATCCAACTCAGTTTTTTCAAACATAAGTACATTACTTACCAAATTATAAAACCAAGCATAAGTACAGTACTTAACAAATTACAAAATCAAGCATAATTGTATAACTGATCTGGAAGCATAAGTACAGTAACTACGAAATCCATGCAAAATAAGTACAATACTCACTTGTTAATTCCAACTCAGTTTTTTCAAACATAAGTACAGTAATTACCAAATTATAAAACCAAGCATAAGTATAGTACTTAACAAATTACAAAATCAAGCATAATTGTATAACTGATCTGGAAGCATAAGTACAGTACCTACGGAATCCAATAACAACATTTTTCGCCTGGACATAATTTTTTTAGAAAAATGTAGTGCACATCTGGTCCATAATCAACTATAAAATGCATCTATAAGTATTGTACTCAATTATTAATTTTCAACCCAGTTTGTCAAATATAAGTACTGTACCTCTCAAATTCATTTGTGAATGTATATGTATTTATTGTAGGTACAATACTTACGTAATCTGCAGTGGGGATAAATATGCAATAGATTTTTTTGTAAGCTATAGTGCATTGATATCTGACATTTACATACAGTTGCATGTAGTAGGTGGCGAGATAATTATTTCATGCATCCTTTTTGCATGTAAAAACATGCATAATCGCTGCTGCAGATATCCATTTAATTGTGCATGCGGCAGCATATGTTAATGGGTGTGGCAGTGGGCTGGCGCAGCAGCAGGAGAAACACGACAGTTGATGATTCCCGATGACCGGGTATGTAGCCGGGTATAGGGCGTGCTATGCGTAGAATTTTTGTTTTCTATAGCTTGTCATTTTTAGTGACGTCAACCACGTCTCCATGTACCCCTTGGATTTTCTGTTCCTAACTTAACAAGGAGTAGGCTGTTGCCGATCTTGACCAAATAACTCAGTAGTCATTTTATTCTACGGGTAGCAATTAAAAATGCACGGTGCCATAGACCTCTGCAAAGTTTTATTTTGCTTAAGATCTACTATTCTACTCTACTAAGCGTGAGGACTCGTATCCGTCACACGTCCCCACCCCACCCGAGCACCCCCCCAACGGACAATTAACTCTCCGACGTCTCCGTCCGCCGCTCTCTCAATATCCTTAAATGAATTGGACTCTTTTTGATAACATTTATGAGTGGACTCCTTCGTGATTATCCTATTCCTTTTAGAATTCGTTTCGTCTTTCAATTGTTAGCCGCAAAAAACAGTACATCGATAACAACAAGTTTCCTCTTCCTCTGAGTTTTCCGATCAGGATGAAGGGCGTTCAATGAAGCGTCAGCGCATACAGATTCGTCAGTATACGGTCACGGCACGGCGAAGGAATTTACCAAACACAAAATTTCGGACCTTCGTTGCTGTAGCTGATATACCCATGGTAATGAGTCCAAGTGCGGGCGGATTGCATGGACTTAAACCATTGCAAGGGACGAACATCACCTGCCCGTCATCGTTGATGCATCTATCTAGGTCTTTGTGAAAATCACCTGCCCGACTGTCCACAAATTCTGTTTGACTGCCACCTACCTCCCCAGGCCGTGCCCTGTTGGGGAGAATGTAATTACACTATCAACATCAGTTATGTCATGGGGAGGTGGATCCTTCCGGTCTGGCTATCAATTGTAGTGGTCTGTCTAAGCCTAGGACTCTCAAGTAGAGACCTATATATATTGATCGGTTTATCTACTGCAAGTCCATAACAGTATCACGGTGGTGCAGGTCCTTGGCAGACAATTGATGCCATCTTCAACCTGTGACGACGCTGCATATGGCATCCTTGCTTTTCGTCCCCTTGTATGGACACATCTTTCAGCCTATCCATAATTTGCTTAAGAATGGTGATTTATATCGGAATCCCTCCGCCAGTTGATCATCCCTCCACCAGTTGATCATTGCTCCTTCTGTGTCGACGCCAATAGTTTGGGAAAAGGTGCGTTCTTCCTTGCCTCGCTATTATAGGTATTGCATAGATTTATGATAGTAAGCCCACCATCCCGCCCGTAATGATTTCTACAAAGTTCTTTTTTCTTGCCATCTTCAATGATGTCCATGTCTTTTTGAATTTGGTAATTGAAAAAGAAAATAGTGTTTATAGGAAATACATGTCAAATTGTTGATAAATGTACTTAGAATTTGTTTGAATGAATAAATATGCATCAATTCTAACTCATACAAGATTTTGGGTGTTTAATTACTGTCAGAATTTGGTGCAACTATCAACTTTTTTGAGTGGTTTTGCATTTGCGATAGCTTGTTGATACTCGACTTTGTTGTCCAAATTGTAAATGTTACACATTGTTTCAAGTATAACAAAGTCAATGTCAGCTACCATCAAGCAACTCAAAACACCTGTGCAACACACTAAAGTCAAAATCCACTCTGCCATTCAAAACAAAATTTCCTAATTACATCATAAATATTCTTAATAATTATATATTATCACTAAAATAAATAGTAAAATCTTCATGTCTTTTCCATTAAAATTCAAATTCTCCAGATAATATTTGTTGTCCGATGTAAGACACGCACAACACATGTGTGTAGTTAGTTTTATGTAGTCATTATTGACCAATGCAACAACCTAGAGATAGTATTATGATGTTAAATAAAATACTATGAACTAGAGACTACATTATGATTTGCCGCAACAAGCAAGTATAAAGAATATTAGTAGAGAGGATTTCAACAAAATTATTTTGATTAAGTATATAAATATTAAGTATAAATAAGATTTCTACACTTACTCAATCAAAGTAATTTTGTTGAAATCCTCTCTACAGACCATGATTTTCTAAAATGTTCAAATGTCTGCAATCTATCACTACAACCAAACAATTAAGAGCCATGACGTTGAAGGCATCAACAACAGAGAGAAGTTCAACTATTTAGTTGTTTGTAGTATTGAAACCCAATAAAGCATGTGAAGTTGTATTACGAATTCAATTTTAACAAGTAAATTAAATACTCTTGAAAAAAAATTGAAGGCACTCAGAGAACCAAAAATTGTGAAGATGACAAATAAAGTTGCTATATTGAACTCAAGGTCATAGATATATTACTCAATACAAATCATGGTTTTCAATGTAGAATCTAATATATTCATATATCTATAAGATATATATTTATTATAATTTTTTCATTGTCTTTCGAATTACATTAGTATATTATGCATTTATAATCATATTTGATTTACTATAATGTAAATATTAAGGATTTTCAACTATTGATCTACATCACTATTGTGAAAAACCATTATAGACTTTCATTTGACTTGACTAGAAATTACATTTGATCATGTTATCCAATGATCATATTTTGGATAAACCTTTTTATTAAGTTCAAATGAAATATTGTTAGAATTATTATTGTCTTGTTTGGTAAAAATATATATGTCGTACAAGGCACAATATACAAGAACCTAAACATGGGTCCATAAAATTGTGAGAAACACATATTTGACGAGATACAACAAATGTCCATGAAAGTAAAATAAACACTAGTAACCAAATGGCTTGAAGTTTGGATCACATCATGGTAAAATCAATACTTAATGTTGGTATGATATATAAAGTTTAAGAATCTACATTCAAAATCACAAACACTATAAAGAAAGACATAGACATGATACTTACTCATGTGGCAGTATTAGATATTGAATTTTTGTACATGAAACGAATTCATCATTGAGGAGAAAAGTCGAAATATAGATCACTATTGAGGTTATCATATAGTAATCCATGTTGTACATGGCATAGCATACTGAATTACATCACTCTGATTGGCTTCAATAGTAGGAAATAGGAATAGACAATTCACTATATTTAATAACCAGTAAATGTATTCATGTTCACCTTCATCATTTTTTATTATGTTTTAGCAATCTTGACTCATAGTAAAACACCAAAAAATATAAAAAATGCATAATTAGTCTATATAGTAAGTACATAAGGTCTACATGGGACAATATATATAAGACATAGAACCTCAAGAAATACATAGCTCATGTGGGCATGCAATATGTTTTTAGTGTAGAAGTAAAAAATTGAACAGGTTCAAAAGGGGGTGATCCCCCTACCACCCAATTAAACCACCCAAACCCCATGGTTAGTGGCAGGAGATAAATTGTCAGTGGTTCCTAGGGATAGAGCTTGTGTCACTTCATTAGCGACCCATGAGTCGATCCACTGGGCCACCTCTGCCTAATTAGTAGCAGAAGCTACAACAACTAAATATGAGAATGCAATCATTTAGCAATGACTTATTCACTCTTTTAGAGATAAACCTACATATTTAAATATTGAATATATATTTAATAAAAAATAATATTAAGATATGCTAGCATTAAATCGGCATATCAATAATAAATAACTTCTAAAAGCATGAATATTCAAACCTAAAACTTAACTTTTTATAACTAATGATGGCATTGTGATTTCTTGGTGAATCAACAAATTAAACATTTTGTGTTCATGTTCAATATGACCAATTGGCTCTCCACCACTTCATTCTTTAGAGATAACCCTACATATTCAACTATCAAATATGGGGATATTGTGGGCATGTATGTGAATAGATATTTAATTATGCATAATATTAAGATATGCTAGAACTAAACCGAAATATCAACAATAAACAACTTCCAAAAGCATGGAAATTCAAAACTACAACCTAAAACTTTTATAAACAATAATGCATGTGATTGGTTAGAGAATAAACAAATTATACATTCTACATTCATATTCAATATGACCAATTGGCTCTTCCCATCACTTTCATTCCATAAAGCATATGATATGGTTATTCAATAATGCTTATATTTAATATTCCATTGTATGTTGGATGCAGGTACAAAGTGTCGACTATTCACTTTTCCATGCTATTTGGATTATTAAAGATAGATCTAGCTAAATGAAGCACTAAACATGTTATTATTATTTTCCCATAGACAAAAAAATAACAAGAAAAATAAAAGTCACCCCTTGATGCTAAGTCATAAATTCCCTTATGCTCCATAGATGGTTGCCTCTCATTACAACCATTGCAGGTCTATGTGCCTATGGTATGATGTAACCAGCGTGACGCTAGGAAACAAGAAAATTCTTCCTTTTGGTACTAGGTCTTAAGGTCCCTTGTGCATGTTAGAGAAGGCTCTGAATACCTAGGATTTACAAGTTGAATATTAATGTGTGACATGGTCAATGAAAATAAATTCCTATTTAAAATACAATGAGATGGAAAACTAGTGTAAGACAAAAGATTAGATATATTTGGCACAATCACATATGTTGGTTATATAATATGTGATGGAAAGGAGAAATATAAATGACATGCCATATCAAAATGTAAGGATTGCAAATGATTTTTTGACAATTATAATTTTCATCATTATTCATTAATTCCTACTTTAATTCAATAAAAGATTTCTGTTAAAAAAATTACAGTATGGTGTGGTTTTCATTGCACACTTGTGATTCCATGAGAGAGTTATAATAGACGAAGTAAATTTTTTGGGAGCTTATGTTGATATAAACACAAAATATGGTAACTCATCTACTTTTTATAGACCATGCATTTTGAATTACATATTCTGAATATATACTTGATTATAAATACAAGAGATACATGATTTGATGATTCCTTGCACATAGTCAAAACACAAATATTGTTTATTAACTATAACTGATTCTAACAATTAAACTTGCTTTCTTTTCACACCCGTGAAACCAAAGGTAACCACATATCTCTATGTGTTTGATAATATTTGGGGTGGGAGTGCAGTGTATAGATAGCAATAATGAATGTCAAGCCTTTTTAGTGAAAAAAAGACTAACATAGTCTTCTCGAATATGAACACTTTTTGAGAAACACATATTAAAAATAAAATATTATCTTATTATTTATTTTACTTTCATCAACTTTAAATATATTGCAACTTATGTAATTCTTCATCTTTTTATATTTGAATAAATATGACGATTATAAACTATGGTAGAATATTCTTATAAATTGGATGTAATGCTAATAAAAGATCAATATTGGATCTAAAACAAGAATTGTCCATAGTTTTTGACACTACATTTAGTTATTTTGTTCGAAGATGACAAACTCCAACAACATGTTGTCTGAAGAACTCTAAATACCTTTCTAGGAGTTTTGGCTAAGATCAAGTGTAGTATTTTCTCTTATCAGTTTAATATCTGATATGTGTGCCATAGACCTCTACAAAGTTTTCTTTTTCTTAAGATAGTGTATATGTTTGAGATCGTCCTTCATGAAAGCACATTATGCTTGATATTTTCTCATTGTTGAATATTCTTTTTATATGAATTCATGACATTTACCTTGATATAGAGTACAAGAAGACAAAACCATCACGCCTAGCTGGTTAATAACTTAATCAGTAGTTTGCAACATGTGGAAATAGGATAAATCCTTGCCCAGTTGAAGAGATGAATATAATCATCAACTCATTTACTCAAAAGATATGAGATACCAATGTGTTGCTACGATAATCAATGATGACAACTAAAAAGAAACCCCATGATTAATTAATTATAATTACCCAAAAAGAAAGGAAGACATTAATTTACTTTCTATAATTGGGATGGGTTGAGGGGGAATAATCGAAGCATTTCAAAAGAAACAACCAATGACCAAGAAAGTTTTAATTGTCCTAATGGTGATAATGAGGTGTCTCGGTCCAACTACATTTCCTCATTATGATTGATAGAGTGATAGCAACGCTGAAAGGTATAGAAAACACATATGACGGCTATGTTGTGTAACCTTTGCCATACCCTCGAAAGAGACACATGTTTTTCAAAGTTCAAGAAATAAGTTATCTACCCAAGAAACATGAAAAGAAAAATCAATAAACACAATAACTAAAAGCATGATTAATACAAAATTATGCACGCTTTATCGTGAAGCCTTTTTGTTTGGCATGTAAACATACACACTGTTTTTACTATAAAAAATTCTGAATTGTCTTTCACAATTTTTTTTTGGCAAAAATAAAGGTATTTGCTTTAAAAATTGTGAAGAAATTGATTAAGTAGTTGGAGAACTGTCCTGACTCTAATTTTTGGATTTTACCCCTATATAGTATATTAATACCATGATTGTAATATGGATGATTGGTACCAAATTGAGGAATTTGTTTTTCATGTATGGACTCTTTTTACCCAAAAGTGTAACTAGAAATATAATTGTTGATTTTAGACCTAATTAATTCAATTATGATGAATAGTATCACAGAACCGTTTGTTACCCAAATCCTAACTCCAAATGACTATAAAGTCAATGGGGATAGGACCTAGTCATTTGTCCCTAGCATGGTATTAACAAAGTGGGAATGTGTAAGCACGAAGGTTTAGCATATATGAACAAATAACAAGATAAAGGAACTAACAATATCTCAACATTCATCAAGTATAAAATTATACAAGATGCATTATATTCATGAATTTCGTTATATATTTTAGCAGTCAAGGGTACAAGTCATTCATGTACACTAAATCTTACAACAAGCACAACTGGCATAGATCACCAAACCCATCAACTTCTAGCCTTCTCTAAACCTATAAATACACAATACAAGGTGGACCAAGCACACGAGGTGCTGAATACATGGCTGAAAAATTTATATGCATAAGCTTTGCATAAATTGAAAAGAGTTTCAGAAGTAGACGAACAAGAATGAACAAGTTAAATATTTAGCAAATTGAGAGCTCATGTTTTGTATCATTTTACTCGAATTATACTAACAACATCATATATCATAAGGCCTTTGACTACTTTCCATTAGAAGAGTCTGTAAGGGTGCTCAAGATTAGATAACCCTTTTATAAACATGGTCCGCCCTATTTTGACAACTTAAATAGGATGGCCAACCTCGTGTCCTTACCCCGAGAATACAGGTAGGTGGAAAAAGCTTGTATAATGGAGTTTCTATATTATGTTTATAAGTAATAAAACAATGACACAAAACAAACGTCGAGTACAATTCTAGAGTGCTACATGGCAATATTGAGTAAGTAATCAAGCATATATATGTGTCACATTTCAAGCAAGAAAGTCATAGTCATATAAATATTTATAATTCATACCTAATTTAGAGATTTCATAACCTATCCTTGACATCTATATCTCAAGCAACACTTCGTTAAGTGATTACATACATGCATTCGATTCTCATGATTAACCCTAAATACTTTATTTAGGGTTTTAGCCAAGTTAGGTTTAAGGTTGCTTAATTACATGTTTGATGATCTTTTATTGATTTTGGATGTCATCATTAAGATTTTATTCAAGTTTCATGTCATTACGAGGGTTCATTCAATTTGTATGGTTATATTAAGATTAAGGTCACTTGCATATAATAGTCTAAGGACTCATAATTGGGCAAGAAGGGACATAGTCCATCAAGTCAAGTGGCCCAAGCATAAAAGATGGATTAGCTCAGTAAGGTAAAGACAATATCATCATATCTCAAAGACGGGTGGTTGGTCACCTAATTCTAGTCTCATAAAGTTCATCATTAAATTCATCATTCCAACATACATGGCTTATAGAATTAGGGTTCAACATGTGACTTAGGGGAACCATCCACATAAAAAGGGGTCACAAATAATAAGTGTATCCCTAATTTGAGAGTTAAGGACATAAGCACTAGTTTCATATCATGATTGGGACATAAGAGATAAACAAGTCACGTGTTCCCCTAGCTCACAACTAGTGGACTAAAGAGTTACAAACATGACTATAGAAGAAGAGGGTTGAGCATATGTATTAATATCTCTAAACATCATGAGAGTACACATTTTTGATATCTAAAAGAGTTGTATTCATAGGAATACACTGGTTCTACCATTGATTAGAGTATACTCATGCATCACCATAAAGGGGTCACTTCCATGCACTAGGTGTCATATGAAGTGAACGAGTAAAACGTAGTGGTCTCTAGGGTAAACATGTTACATATCATAGATAGGTTACTATTTTTTGAGATTATAATGAGTTTCATATTTAACTAGATCAAGATTAGAAAATGGTCAATGTGGTAGGGCTATAGTTCACATAAATGCCACATTAGTGCTCCTAGGGTCATTTGTGAGTAAAGGGGGTGATTAGGATCCTTATATAGTTCAACTATGTATAATAGTTACTAATTTATGATTATGGAGGTAAGGTGCACTCTTGCTTAAAAATTCATCATCATATTACAAATAAATATAGTCAACATAGTCAAAAATCGTTCATTTAGAAAATCAAGAGAACTAGCATGAGACTTAGGGTCTGCAAGTGTTTTCATATTGTAGGGCTTGTCAAGTTGATCAATTTGATATATAGGTTTACCTAATTTGACCAAGGAGTGAGAAAGTCATGCTTTATTGAAGAATTGAAACAAAACTATACCAAGGTGGTTTAATATCTCACATTATTTATGATGTGATACCTCCCCTCGAAATAAGATTGAACTATCTCCCCACCCATCTTTCTTGCACACGCACACTGATGCCTCACCATACATTGGCATTTTCTCCCTTAGTTTCACCTGATTGTCATTCTCCGCACACAACTGCAACTATTGGGTAGGTGAACGTGGGGCATAGCTATCAGTCACCCTCAATTGAGCTCAAATCAGGCCCTGTTTCTATGTGATGCTCCCAGAGAGTCTATCGTTGGCTTGACCAGGAGTCAACTGCGGAACCCTAGCCCTGAGATACGGGACCAAGGTGATCTGCTTGTGTAAGATCCCTGACTTATGTTTTGGGATAACCCTATTTGGTTTGGCTTAATCATATGCATAGAACCTTTATATAATATTTTGAGATGTAGTTAGGGCTTGTAGAGAGATTAAGTTTTAAGTGTGATCTTGGATGGATGTTGTTTGTTCTTTATGTGCTAGTTTTGGTGCAAATTGCAATTTACCCAAAAGAGAGAGTTGATGTGCAATTTGTCACTTCTAGAGTACGTTTTCCATCCATTTACATCATCTAAAGGATAGAGAAAGAGGTGGGTTCCTTGTTTGAGCCTTGGTTGAGGAGTAACACACTTTGTGGTGATTAGGGTTTCTTGGGTTTGTTGTGTCTTGACCATGTGTACATAGATGGATGTAGCAACTTATGTTGCGACCTGCGTCATGACCTAGGTGGTTTTCAGGTGTGTCTCAACTGAGACATTTCTCTTGTCCATGTTGGTTTTGACCTAGGGTGTGAGGGGGAGGATGAGATAGTTTGTCTTGTTGTGTCTCAACCTAGTGGTGATGGTTGGTTCTTATCACGACCATGGTGGGTCGTGACCGCAACCAAGTTAGGGGTGACCCATGTAGGTCAAGGCCCAACCTAGAGTGTATCACCATTTTATGCATGTGTGGTTAAGGTGTTTTCATGTGGGCGCATGTTGGTTTCTTGAGTGGATAAGTGTCCGTTTTGTGCCTCAGAGTGTTGACACCTCATCTTTTTCCTTCTCTCTCATCCCTCATGTGTACAACCCCTTATATCTCCACACAAGTGTCCCTTTCAGCCCTTCATCTTCCTCTCTCTCTATTTTTCTCATCTTGGAGCTTGGTGGAGCAAGAAGATCCAACCTTGGAGCTCATGGTGACTGAACTCCTCTTGCATGTAGTGTTGTGGTGATCCTTACTCATCTTCAAAACATAGTAACAATATGCCTTTCTTGTACAACATTTTCTTGGATCTCGTACCTCCATATTCTTCCCTTCTCTCGGTCATGGACCATGTTTTGTCATGATGATCATCCTTAAGGAGAAACCTCTCCTCACAAGGGTCATAGGCTACAGTGAGAGGATGTTCTTTCCTCTTTTTCATCCTTCTTCCTTTAGTTTGACTAGGGTTTTCTTTTTCTTTGTTTCTTTGGTTTCCTTTGACCTTGGTGCCTTCTTGTTCTTGAGGATCTTTGGTGGCTGAAAGTGAAACCTTTGGTGAAGCTTCTTCAACCTTTAGATCGTATGCTTGGAGACCTTGATCTTGGATCTTGGGATCTTTGGAGTTGAGCTTCTTAAGGTGGGTTATATAACACTTAACCTACTCTATTATTACACCTTGTATTCTTGCATGCTAATATTTTCTCTCTCTAAAATGTCCCCTTACTATGTTAGTAGATGATGGTAATCTCTAGAACTTTTTTGGTGGTGTTTATCTTGCTTGGTTTTATAGAAATTAGAAACCCTAATCACATGTACCTAAATTTGGTGATTGTGGTGTTATGATGACCATCCTCCACATTTTGACCTTAGTTTTTCTTCCATGCATGTTGGTCATGTGTCATAGTGTTCTATGGAGTTGAGTTCTATTTGGGGGAGTTCGAGGGGTGGTTCTATCTCTTGGATGAGGTCCTTTCATGGTGGATGCATGATGTGTGATTTAGGGTTCTTGGTGACTGTTTCCCATGTAGTTTTACCATGACTAAAATGGACCTTCCTTGGTTCTATTTTCTAGTTAGATCATGCTTAATCCCTGAGTAGAGATGAACCTTTGCCTTGGTGATGGTTGATCATGGCAGGTTGGTTTTGGGGTCAAGATGGGTCTTCTCTTTGGTCTGTCGTGGTCTTTCCATCACGGTTGGACGTGAACCATGGACTGTTTCAGTTGGGATGCCCTAGTTGAGGGTCGTTATCTCCTACCTTGACTTGCTATGACCTTGCTTTTATTTTGGATGAATACTTTCTCTTGTGTTGATGATGACCCTTGTCCTTATCACGGTCGAGACATGCATATGTTTGGTGGTCACGACATCCCTTCTTCTTGGGGTTGCAACAAGTGCTTCTTGGGTGGTCAAAACCCTAACCATATAGGGTCACGACATTTCTAGGTTAGGGTGGTCATTACCTAGTTGCATGAGTGGTCGTGGCATGTGTATGATGGATGGTTAAGAGACATGCTTGATCACAGAGTTGATATACTTCAATGAGTAATGTATAAGCCATGTAGAGTGTTGTTTAGTTAATGTCTAATCAACCCTAATTATGTTCTTCAACCCTAAGATGCTCTAAGATAGTGGGAGGTGGTGTACCAAGGGTTTGGTGTTTATATCTAGATTTAAACCTTAATCGGCTATAGTGTAGAGCCCTAACCCAAAAATGAGAAATTGACATGTTTTTTCTCTATCTTGGAATGATCATTATAGTATGATCATTTTTCTCTCTTGTTTATAAACCCCTAACCTTGCAGGTAAACTTGATCATCATATCTAGTGTATTCTATGATGAATGTGATATGATATTGGTTGGATGAGTTATCATGAGGCATGTTAAGACAATTGTGATACATGGATGATGTGAATGGGTCTTATGACCTGGTGATGATATGATGGCATTGTGAATGGTAATGTTATAGGTCTCATGTGGTGGAAGCGTGACAAGTTCACACCTTATATGTAATGACCCCGCCTCCCAGTAACCCCAAATTAAGGGAGACCAACATGTCAGAGCCGTTATCCCAATTAACAGGATCAAAGGTTCAATAATTAATCAGTAATAATTATGACATTCTACCAAAATAAACTGAAATCTTTTATAAAATAAAACTTTGCATACCTTTTTCAAAAACTTGGATATCTACTTCTATCCACATCTGGAGTCTATTCTAACTAATCTTCATTTGTACATTAATTCATATTTAATTCCACATATGCAACTTTACTATTTGTCCTTTTCAATCTTGTACCTAAAACGCCGACAAACAAAATGTCAGTCAGAATAAATGAATATGCCAGTAGGTCAGGACATCCAAAATTTCGCAAATATGGCTAACAATCTAAATATCACAATCAAGTTATTTAACAAGCCAAATTATGCTTTCCGTTTGACATTCTTCACCACTTTTTCCCTAACCCTGACATACCCACCTTAGGGTTTCTCTTTTGCCAATGACTTAAGGCCACCTTCTCAATCACGAGCTTGGGTTCCTGGGGTCACCTCTCATAGTGCCCATTAGTCATGCAATATCATAGGCCACCTTCTCCATCCTGAGCTTGGTGCCTGGGGTCACCACTCATGGTGCCCATGGGTCTTCCCTCCTGGGCTTGACTTTTTTGCATCATCCATCAGGGTGGCATGTAGGTGCGAGAATACACACTTATATTATAATTGTGAAAAGCATATGGACTTTATGATTTGTAAGTATGAACATCCAAACTGATAGGTTGCATTCAATGTGATGAATCACCTGGAAAACCTTCAGAAAACTAATGCGATTGACCATAATTAACCACATACCTGACAGGCTGACTTGAGTAGAGAAATAATCCAACTAATTAAGAAATCCAGTAAACAAGCAAGCACACAAGATGATCCTGAAATATTCATCCAATTTTCCTATCATTGATCATGCCATCAAGATCTATTAAACCTAGCTCACTTCCTAGGGTTTCTAGTCCACTTTTAGGGTTTCCTTTGCAATTACAGTTTCACTTCATTTTTACTATTTTAAATCCCAATTTTAAAAAATTATTCACAAACCCTAATTATCTCATCTATTCTTCACTAAAGATATTAAGAATCTTTTAACAACATACAACACTAATTTTTTATTAAAGACATTTTTAATGTGCATTAAGTCCATTATGCCTCTTTTGCATTAAAACTACCATTTTTATCCGTTTAATTCATGACACGGTCATTAGGCCCAATCATCATCTTTGGTTCCTTTCAAATTAACAACTTATCTTTCATGAACTCTATTTGTCACTAATTCCACCTTTATTCCTTAGAAAACCCTAATTACCATATTAAGGGTATTTATCCATAATTATAAACTCTTATACTCAAAATAGCTTAGAACCATCATTTCTCAACTTTATTCATGAATTTGAATAATTAAAGCCATCAGGAGTCACAATTACTAGCATTAGGGTTTCAAGACCCATTAAAGCTCATTCATGTACATGGAACTCTAAATTAAACAAATTATGTGCAAAGTTCATCCTATTTGTTCTTAATGAACCTTTTTATAATTAACATGTTAATATCAACTTTAATCATCCATAAAACCCTTCTAAATACATTAATCATCTCAAATTAGGGTTTCTTAATCATTAATGCATTAAAGTTGATAACTTCCACTACTTTTCGAATTTCAAGAGGAATTACCTTCTAAATCTGTTTTTAATGGATTCCTCACATTTTTCTAAGAAATATTCATATTTTATACGCATCCATCCGAGCTACCAATAAAAAGATATGAATTTTATAATATTTACTTACTTGCGCCAATCACTAAGCACCACGTCATCCCATGCATGCAACGTTTCTCATTTTTGGAAATATAATCAAATTACAGTTTTGCCCTTGTTTAAGTTGATTGTTTCTTCAGCCCACAGAGGGGAAAATCGATCCAAATCCTACTCGTCTCCTTCCTCCCGCACGCCCTAGCGATACCGCAGCAGCAAGGAGCAGGTGCGGCCCTGCCGCCCTTCCCCAGGCATCAACGGCCACCAGGATACTTCCCCTGCCTCCGTCGTGCTCTTGCACGCATGGGATGCCTCTGGTTTGTGGCCAGGACAGCCGATCCAAGTCCACTAGATTTGCAACCATGGTCGGCCTGCGGTCATCTTGTAGTTGTTGTGTGAGTGCCAGAGTGATAACACCAATTCTTGTGATATTTTAGACTATTTTTCTGTTATCAAAACTACCATTTTTAGCTATTTTCCTCTCTTTTGTATGCACTTTCACAATAATTGGTCAAGCAATGCTCTTAATCCTATATTTCCATCTTTTGCAGAGTTTCTCCTCATTTTGGTGCAATAAGGCCGTCCCGGCCCACAAAATAAGTCCAAGTCTGCACCAGCCTTCCTGACGCCCGATACACGCCCTACCCGGTAGGGTGGAACGACACCACGACACGCGACAAGGGGTGTCGCGCAAGGAGGAACTGATGGACGACACGCCTCTTACCCGACAGGGAGCCATAGTCGCCATGACAACCCAAGTATGTCGGGCGACACAGCCACCCACCAGCAGGTGTCGTTGCCCATCACGTGACCAACGACCGACATCCCTGTGCCGAGCGATACAAGTATCGACCGTCCACCGACCCGCAAATAAGGAGGACACATGGTGCTTCGAGCACCATAAGTTTCCCCACTCGCCGACTATAAATAAGAGCTACAGGAAGCCGAAAAGACAGTTCAGACAGTTGGGAACTTGAGCTATCTTTGAGGAGAATCGTGCGAGCAGACGTATCGTGCCCCAGTGCTCGTACCGGGCGACACTAGCTGAGCTCTTCCTCATTCTGAGAGGGAGGGGACTGGTTCACCTAGGACTGTACCAAGCAACACTGAGGGCCGATATCGGCTGATGTAGATACGCGCCACGAGTTCCCGACACCCATGCCCGACAGTAGAATGCGTACCTCCATGCCCGACACGATATCGAACCCGATACGCTTCGCCTGTCATACGTGCCGCCCGAGAGGGTTCATCGGCCGACATGAGTGTATCGGCCAGGATCCTTGAGCGATACAGTTGCCCTTCAGGCGTGCCGCTCGAGAGGGTGTGCCGCCCGACACTACTATATCGGGCTAGGCCCCTGACCGATATCGGGCTGGAGAGCCGTAGTAGTCTGTCGTCCTTCTACATCAAGAAGGCGACACCTATCTTTACTTTCTGTTATTCAATTCTTTACTTATGCATTGTAATTAAGACCCTTTATTTATCTATGGAAATAGAAGATGCTTAATTACTTGCTGCTCTGTGCTTGGTACAATATGTTGGATGACTGCTATGTTTGATATCTGAACTCTAGCTTGCATGTTTGGATCGCGTTTCGCTTACTACCGAATCGTGTTTTCCCATCGCAACAACTTCGAGAGTTGTGTTGTGGCTCTAGTGTTTGGTCCGATTCTGGAGTACGAGAGTGCCTGGAACGGAGTCTCTTCAGTAACATTCCACTCTAACTTTGAGCCCAACAACCTCGAGAGGGGTGCCGAGGCTTGGTTAGAGGTATCCGCTCTGAGAGGAGGGGTGTAGGATGTTACCGGTGCCGCTTGTTATGCTGTAGTCTTATCCATCGTACCTTGCTTTTATCTTTCTTTTTTTGTGGCATGAAAACCCCTAAAAACTGCTAAATGGCTAAAACCTTAAATCTTTCTAGTAACTCCACTTGGAGATAGTTTTCTTATTTTGTTTGTGACACCTTTCTGCTTCCCTTCTGGGGAATTTATCATCTCTTTATACCTGCCGGAGTGTAGCGTGTCGATTCTGGGTTCTCAACACTACCCCCCTTGTCCCTGTGTTCGACCCCGTATATCTACTTCGACCCCGTAAACAAAGTTGCAGGGGCCTAGAAGGATTCAAGTTTATAAATGTAAAAGCTCGACTACCTCAAATCCGCTCCAATTTTAGGACGCGCGATTTAGGCCGGTCAACTTTTTAGCGCCGTTGCCGGGGACAAGGCAAAATGACACTGTTGATGAATCCGAATCCACTAACTACACTCTTGTGCCTCAAGCTTAGTAATGAGTTTGACAACACTCCTTTCTTTTTCTTTTTTTCTTTACTATTATTCTCTGCTTGAAATTAATAAATCTTTCTTCTAAACTTGATTCCTCGTGCCACTAATAGGTACTCAGAAGAACGGTGATATGTTCCACTAAGCACCAACTCCAACTGTCATGCCACCTCGCATTGAGCCACCCCATTCTGGAGGCGAACGCCAAGGGTGGAGGCCTGATTCACCCCCGCCTAAAGGCAACGACAGGTACGATGGTGACCATCAACAAGAAGAACTAGACTCAGGAGAGTACGAGGAGGACCATCACCGACACAAACGCCATCACCGTCAGAGGCAAAGAAGAAATCGTAACGATCAGGAACAACGCCGGGGAGAAAGCGACAACAACGACTCTGAAGAGGAGGAGAAGACGTTGAGGGAGTTGACGTCCATAAAAGCCAACAACACTAGATGTCCTGTCATCACCCCACGGTTCAACGCGGAAAATTTTGAGCTTAAGCCGTCTGTGATCTCTATGATTCAAAACAAAAGCTTTAGGGGGAGTTCGAGAAGAGACAATCCCTACCACCATCTCGATGCATTCAAAAACATATGTGATACGATACAGATGCGGGGGGTCCCTCAAGAGGTTATCTACTGTAAGGGCTTCATCTTCTCCCTAGAAGACAAGGCCCTGTCCTGGTATCTTGGGCTACCCCACCAGTCTTTGAACGGATGGGGAGCTTTGGCCGATGCATTCGTAAACAAGTTCTACCCCACCGAAAGAACGGTCAGAAACAGGCAGAAAATAACATCCTTCATGCAAAAGCCGAGTGAAAGCCTCCATGACGCCTGGGAGCGGTTCCAGGAGTATCATAGGGATTGCCCCCATCATAATTACAAGAAGGGCTTCCTCGTCACCACCTTCTATAATGGCCTGACTCCCGATGAAAGGGTGTCACTAAATGCGGCAGCAGGTAGTGACTTCCTCGGGAAGAAACCAAGCAAGTCTGAAAAGATCATCAAGAATATGGCCGAGCTGATGGCCGGCGCTGACTTTGATCGATCTGACAGAGGACAGGTCAAGAAGGGTGGTGAAGGGTCTACCCTTGAGTCTAAGGCACTGGAGTCCATCACCTCGCAGATATAGAGAATCACCACTGCTGTTAAACAACTACGAGACGCTGGTGGGAAAGGTAAGAAGCCAGTCAAGAAGGTGATGAAATGTGTTACATGCGACGAAGGAGGACATGGGGTAGACAACTGCGTTTACACCTGACCGGACGTAGATAGTGATTCTAACTCGGAAGACAAACAGACTGAAAATGTCTCCTTCGTGAACTTGAAAAGGCCAGATCATCCCAGGTTTAACTACGGCAACAAAGATGTAGCTGAGAATTCTCACCAGCTGCATGCTACATCTAAGCTAATACAAGCTTTTGAGAAGAGATGGGGGTCTGGTCAATATACCAAGAACAGTCAATTCCAGTCATCGAAAGGAAACTTTCAACAAGGTAAATATCAAGGGCCAAACAAAGATCAGGACAAGGGATCGAGCCAATCAGACGTAATTCACCAGCTTTTCGACTTCACAAAGAAGTAGGACACGATTAATAACCAGCTAGCGCAGAGTGCGCTATCAAATTCGAGTGTTTTGAACTCATTGCAGGTCCAGCTGGCGGATATGCAGACGCATCAACGCCAAATTGATTAGCAATTGCTCAAATGGCCGAATTAATGAAGAATCCTTCTGGCAGAATATCGTCCAACACTGAGGATGCTAAGAAGGCAGGGATGTCATCAAGAGAAGAAGGGATTGAGTTGTAAAAGATGGACGATACTACAAGCTAGAGGATGAAAAAGCTGAAACCGTCAAGCTGGAGACGAAAAACTAAAGTGCTTCTCGGGAGGCAACCTGAGCTGTTTTTAAATTCCTAGTATAGGGCACATTTACTTTCAAGCAAAATGAACATTATGAACTTTATGAATTGTAATAAGGCCCGATCCGGTGCACGCGTCGAGCGCACCGACTCCTCTATTTTATGGGCCACCGCTATCATACTTTTTGAGGTCGGGGACTTAACCCTAAACCGATGATGGTTTTCGGCTGCCTGTTTTAAGCCGTGTCGGGCAGCAACTCAGCTGGCGCATAGTCACGCTTGTATCGGGCCGGAGTTTCTTGGGCGCCCGAAGCGCCGCGACAGTTGGCATCCCCGAGCGACAACTGTTTCATGCATAGGGAGTAAATGCCCTTGATTTGACTGACGGGACCGTCGTCTCAGGAACGACATGTCGACGCGCTTGCCCAGATCTGCCCGATTTGCCCCCAGCTGAGTTTGCTATATATAGCAATGTGGGCTCAACGTGTCGGGGTGCCTCACTTCTCTTTTCAGCCACCTGTAACACATGTAGTGATCCACCTTTGCTCGCGTGTCGGCCAGCTTGCCTTCACCCTTATATCGAGCGATGGCTCCTATGAGCAAAGGTATCGCCCGACATGCTTATCGCCCGACATGAGTTTTCATATCGCGCTGCTTATCGGGTTTTACGAGCCTTGCCGATTTTCGTATCGCCCAACGTAGTTAGGCACGAAGCAACGACCGATTGTGCTCGCCCGATACACCATATCGGGCGACACATTTTCTTTCGTACAATCCTATCGGGCAGTTGCTTTTTGGCAGCCTTATCGCCCGATATACCCTTATCGGACAGTCTGTCGTGCCGCGCCTTCCTTGTGTCGCCCAATTTTGTATCGACTTGAGTTTTCTTTTGACGGAAGATACCCAGAGCTTAAAATAAGTTTATCGAGTTTCTATCTAACATATAAATGGTCAATAATCTTGGTAACAGGAAGAATGGCGGCCGCAGCTGAAGCAACAACTGTCGGGCAGAAATGTAGAAATCCCAAGGAAGCTAGCCATCGACTACCGCAGATAAAGAGCGGGAGAATTTTTCTTGATATGGTAGCTTCAGAGGAAGGTCACTTTCTTATAATAGTCTGTCTTCTGTGATGGTTTAGGACCATCTACAGAGACATCACGAGTCTTTTGCGGGTGACTTCCAGATGGAATCTGGGCATTCCGGTTCCATCTTCTTAAGGAGGAAGCAGCCACAAGTGTTTTCAAGAGCTCTCAAGCTTCCATATTGAGAGCTTTGCACTTGTTCTGGCTGTTTCCAAATGAGAAAAGGAGGCTGTAGCAAAGAAGCATATTGCAACTTCTCCAAGGCACATGCGAACCCCTAGTTAACCTTCACTGAGCTAACATGAACTCACCCTGTTTTCTTCGCTACTCTGGGACAGAGTGCGGAGTAAGTTTGGGGGGGTACCCATGTGCCAGTGAAGGAGGTATAAAAATTCTCTTGTACCATTTTTTTCTCCTCCTATATCATGTATTTGTACCCTTGCTCATATAAAAAAAAATTTGAAAATTTTTTCTTATTTTGTTCCCATGCATATGTACAAAGTCTATATTAGTAAAAACCTGATGCAACTACTTGCAAAGTTAGTTTTCTTTGTGCTTAATGAGATACAAGTTCTGTTATATCTTTCTGATAATGCTGCTTCAAACGAACAGAAGATTACGTTTCTCCATGCCAAAAATTTCTAAAAATAATCTCGCAAACAGCTAAGAGACGAGTATGGAGAAGGAAAAAGCTGCCCAAACAGCAGAAATCTCTTTGTTTCCCCTTTACCCAATGAAAATCCCAAAAAGAGAGAGAAGCCTTATGAGTGTGAATAAAAGCATGAGAGTTGTGCCCAATAAAAGAAAAGAAAAAAAATATATATACCCGCTTGTTTTCCAAAAGTACCCATCTTTAGGCATGGTATATCTAGGGCAGTGGTACGTAGGATGTGGAATCACTGCTCTAAAGCCAACTGGCTTGGACTACAGGGACCACTTGCCCGCTAACGGACCCTTACCTGGATGGACTGATGGAAAACAAAGATGAAAAACCCAAAAAGCCTTAGCCTACCCTTTACACAACTTTCTACCCCGAAAATAAAGCTGTTTGGTGTGTAAGCTAACTTCGGAATCATACACTAAAGTCTCGCTGAAGCTGTAAGAAAAAAATTCTACTAAAATAATAAGGTAGGAAACGCAGGGTCTTTTTTTCGTAATGAGACATCATTATCTCTAAAGGCATTACTATACTTGCTTTACCTCTTGGCCTAAAAGATATACCAAACAAGAAGAAGCATCACAAAATAAAGTTTAAATATTGATTGAGGACAATCAAAATGCTAAGTTTGGGGGAGTTGATAACACCAATTTTTGTGATATTTTAGACTATTTTTCTGTTATCAAAACTGCCATTTTTTGCTATTTTCCTCTCTTTTGTATGCACTTTCGCAATAATTGGCCAAGCAATGCTCTTAATCCTATATTTCCATCTTTTGTAGAGTTTCTCCTCATTTTGGTGCAATAAGGCCGTCCCAGCCCGCAAAATAAGTCCAAGTTTGCACCGACCTTCCTGACGCCCGATACACGCCCTGCCCGGTATGGTGGAACGACACCACGACACGCGACAAGTGGTGCCGTGCAAGGAGGAACTGACGGACGACACGCCTCTTACCCGACAGGGAGCCATAGTCGCCACGACAACCCAAATATGTCGGGCGACACAACCACCCACCGAAAGGCGTCATTGTCTGTCACGTGACCAATGGCCGACATCCCTGCACCGAGGGATACGAGTATCGGCCGTCCACCAACCCAAAAATTAGGAGGACACGTAGCGCTTCGAGCACCATAAGTTCCCCCACTCGCTGACTATAAATAAGAGCTATAGGAAGCCGAAAAGACAGTTCAGATAGTTGGGAAGTTGAGCTATCTTCGAGGAGAATCGTGAGAGCAGACGTATCGTGCCCCATTTCTCGTACCGGGCGACACAAGGTGAGCTCTTCCTCATCCCGAGAGGGAGGGGACTGGTTCACCTAGGACTGTACCGGGCGACACTGAGGGCCGATATCGGCCGATGTAGATATGCGACATGAGTGCCCGACACCCATGCCCGACAGTAGAACGTGTACCTCCATGCCCGACATGATATCGAACCCGATATGCTTCGCCCGTCATACGTGCCGCGCGAGAGGGTCCATCGGTCAAAATGAGCGTATCGGCCAGGATCCTTGAGCGATACAGTTTCCCGTCAGGCGTGCCGCTCGAGAGGGTGTGCCGCCCGACACTACTGTATCGGGCTAGGCCCCTGACCGATATCGGGCTAGAGAGCCGTAGTAGTCTGTCGTCCTTCTACATCAAGTAGGAGACACCTATCTTTACTTTCTGTTATTCAATTCTTTACTTATGCATTGTAATTAAGACCCTTTATTTGTCTATGGAAATAGAAGATGCTTAATTACTTGATGCTCTGTGCTTGGTACAATATGTTGGATGACTTCTATGTTTGATATCTGAACTCTAGCTTGCATGTTTGGATCACGTTTCGCTTAGCTACCGAATCATGTTTTCCCGTCGCAACAACTTCGAGAGTTGTGTTGTGGCTCTAGTGTTTGGTCCGATTCTAGAGTACGAGAGTGCCTGGAATGGAGTCGCTTCAGTAACATTCCACTCTAACTTTGAGCCCAACAACCTCGAGAGGGGTGCCGAGGCTTGGTTAGAGGTATCCACTCTAAGAGGAGGGGTGCAAGATGTTACCGGTGCCGCTTGTTATGCTGTAGTCTTATCCGTCGTACCTTGCTTTTATCTTTCTGTTTCTATGGCATGAAAACCCCTAAAAACTGCTGAATGGCTAAAACCTTAAATCTTTCTAGTAACTCCACTTGGAGATAGTTTTGTTGTTTTGTTTGTGACACCTTTTTGCTTCCCTTCTGGGGAATTTATCATCTCTTTATACCTGCTTGAGTGTAGCGTGTCGATTCTGGGTTCTCAACACTACCCCCCTTGTCCCTGTGTTCGACCCCGTATATCTACTTCGACCCTATAAACAAAGTTGCGGGGGCCTAGAAGGATTCGAGTTTATAAATGTAAAAGCTCGACTACCTCAAATCCGCCTCCAATTTTAGGATGCACGATTTAGGCCAGTCACAGAGCACAGGGATGATGGCCGCATCTCTCTCTAGGGACGTGGGGGCATCCAACAACCATCAAGCTCATCTAATGGTTCCTTTTTTCTCCATAGATGTGCTAGTCCTCTATCCTAGGGTTTGAATGCAAAGAACAAGAAGAAGATAGAGAGGGTGTGTGGGATCTCTCTTGAACTTGAACCATAGGGTCTACCCCTTATATAGGGGAGGGTATCCACACCCTAAGGTGTTCATCCATGAGGAAAGAAGTTCTTTTCCCAATAGGAACCCAAGTTCCTTCATTAAGAAGAAAACTTCTCTGTACTAATTATCTCCTTAATAAACCATGTTCATTAGATATTTAGGAATTCAAAAATTCTCTCTCTTATTCTCTTTCTGCTTGACTTTTAATCCATTAACACGAATTTATATTTTCTTTTCGTAGAAAATACCTCCTTTTTAACAATGCAACAAAATTCATTAATTATGCATCACATTATCCTCTTATATTGTATTATTGGTATTTTCTCTTTCTTTTTCCCCACTAGGGCTCCTTGGACCCCAAGAAAATCTAATATTTCGAAATCCTTTTTAGTGGATACTCATTATCCTTCTAGATGCATCTATGTCAATTATTTCTCATTATCTTACTTATTTCTTTATTAAAATATCTCTTTTTGAGGATTTCTCTTTATCTCTCTTTTTATTTTCCGTATTGTAATTCCGTTTAACATTAGAAACCTTATGGATACGAAAATTCACCAAAGATAACTCAATCATACCTCATTCTACTTATTTCCCATATTTTATCATTTTTTTCAATTTCTTTCTTAATAAAGAAATGTTTAATTGATCTTTTCTTTTCTTGCAGCATTATCTTTGCAACTTTGGACTCCTTGGAACCCAAGAGGCATGAAATCCAACTTTGGATAACATTCATTTCCCTTCTAGAGGTTTCTACATCTTTCTTTTCTCCATTTTCTTATTTAGTCATTTAATAATGGAGTTTCCTTTGTCTTTTCCTTGTTATTGGGCCCAATAGCCAATAAAGCCCACAAAACAACCAATAAGGCTATTGTAAATGAGATCCATTTATTCAAAACAAATTATATCCTTATTTGTTCAAATATTTTTAATAGGAGAAATTACATTTCTCCCCAAAAAGAACCCAAAAATTGGGGTTGTAACATCCTTCCCCTCTTATAGGAGTTTTGCCCTCAAAATTCCACCAGGAACACAAACAAATAGGATAAGCCTTTCTTATGTCCATCACGGCTCCCATGTGGCCTCACCCTTTCCATGGTTATTCCCAAGAACCTTCATCATCTCATATTCTTCCATCTGAGTTCTCTCTCACCTTGGTATATCGTACCCTCATAGGTGACTCAGGACATTTTGACCTCTCATAAAGCTGAATAGGTTCAGGGCTCAGTACATGGCTTGGGTACCTCACTTAGTGCTCTAGATCAGACTCATGGAATGCATTATACATCATGTTATCCTGAGGGGTAAGGCTAAACACAACCATCTCCACCAATCCATCTCAAATGGACCATACAGCCGAGACTCGACTCTCTTAGCTATAACTTAGAGGGGTCAAATTTTCACATCACATACTCTCCCACAGTGAACTGCATGTCAATCTTCTTTGCTTCATCTCACGACTCATGTCACCCCTAGGCTCTCTTTCAGCCATTCTACGATCAAAGCGACTTCATCTGCACACATTGTGGTCCCTTATTGACCTTCGTAAGGTCCCTTCACCAACATCATCTTAATGTAGTGGTGACCGAGCCAACCTCCGTTACAGAGCTTCTTGCATCCCGATACTGGCTATGGTGGTTAACAACACATCTTACAGAGGACAAGAACTGTCTCTATGTATCACCCTAAATGAGCACACATACTCTCATCAGACCCTCTAGTCTGGATCATACTAACCATTAGTTAGGGGTGATAAACTGTACTAACATCGAGTTCCTCATGTACCTACTTCCACCGCATGGATGTAAATCTTTAGGTCATACTCAAGAACCTTTGAACTTGTATCATGGTATAGTTGAACCATCTCTCTCTCATATGTAGTTCAACTGGATCCGTCCCTTGACCGTATTCTTTCTTTCTCATGTCATCTAGGTAAGACAATCTACCATAACCCATATTACATCTTGACCTTCCTTGGTCTAGGGGAGACTTTTTTTTGGAAATCGGTAAATATATTGCCAAAAGGAGCCTGTCTAAAAGCAGGACCTACAAAACGAACCCATATACAAGGGGGTATTATCTACAAAAACCCCAGTATCTCTTAGCTTTCTCAGACAGGCCTGAGGCTAAGCCTTTTTTACACATAAGAGCACGGGATAAGAAACTGACTCTTATGGAAATAACCCTCTCCTCATCCCTATCTTGTCTACCATGATTCCTATTGTTCCTTTCCTCCCAAACAAAGTAGCAGGTACCGGTAAAACAAAAACCACCTACTGCAAACTCTCTCCTAATGAGCGGTTTATCTATAATCTTCTTGATCGTATCATTTATGTTGTCCCCCATCATCTGCCCCCATTCGCACTTGAGACACACCGTCAGCCAAATTCTCCTGAAATAACTGCATTGTCCAAACAAGTGGTTGTGGCTTTCCTCTTCTCTGTTGCACAGGCGGCACCGAGCATCAACCTGCAGCCCAACCTATTAAGCCTATCCGCGGTAGGGAGTTTGTAAAGAATAGCTCTATATGTAACTGTACTCCATTTGGGGATATGAAAGGGGTTCCATAGTAGATAATGCCAAGGCACATCATCGCCGATATCCATGTTGACCCAAGGTCTCGCCCTAGGAACAACCAGGCAGACAAACCCAAGTTGATCAACATTATACCAGTGTTGCGCAACCATCCACTGCTTGCACATGTTCTTCCATATCCGAGAGGAACTGTTATCAAATCCATCTTGTAGCCTTCCATACCTTTTAATCATCCACCCAGTCCAAACATTATTATTCTGAATCAAAAATCTATTAACCCTCTTGCACTGACTTTGGTATACCATCATTTTCAGTTCTATAATATTCAACCCCCCCTTATGGAAAGGCCTAACAATATCTTTCCACACAACATCATGCCCTTTTCCACCCCACACAAAATCGGCTATCAACTGCCTGCATCTATCAGTAGTCGACCAAGGGATATTGCAGACATCACTCCAAAATCTTACCATAGCTTGAAGTACAGATCTAATAAGGACCAGCTTCCCAGCCATGTAAATCATACAAGCAGACCAACTATCAATTTTGGTTCTTAGCAAATCAGTGTATTGTGAAAAATCAGCAGCTGAGCCCTTACCACCTGCCACAGGAGCACCCAAATACCGGGCAGGAAGTCTACCCACCTTGATTTGAATAGCATTCCTCATCCTCCCTCTTCTCGAATCGCATGACCTGGATAGATACATCCTTGACATGATAGTGCTGATGTACAGTCCAATTAGATGCCCAAAAATGATCATAACGGCCTTAAGTTCCTTCACTCTTTTAGCATGCCCCGTAGAGAAGAGTAATACGTCATCAGCAAAAATTACGTTATAGTGCACTAAAGTATTCTTCACTTTGAAAGGTCTAACCCGCTTTTCATCAACAAAATCTTTCATAAGTTTTGTTAGTCCCTCCATGATAATGGTGAACAGCAGCGGGGACAAAGGATCCCCTTGCCTTAAACCATTCCCAGCAGTAAAGAACCCAACCGGGCTACCATTAAGAAGAATAGAGAAGGAAGTGGTGGATACACATTGAGAGATAATGTTAACCCACCTCTCACAAAAACCCAAAGCCTTCATGATAGCCCACAGGGCATCCCATCTAACATGATCGTACGCCTTCATTAAATCAACCTTCACGCAGGCTTTGGCACTGCTTCTTTTATTATTGAACCCGGTGAGGAACTCAGCAGCAAGAAGGGTGCTATCAGATATACACCTTCCTTTAATGAAGGCACTTTGCTCTTTGGAAATGATATTTGGGAGAACACCTTTAAGCCGCCCAACAATGACTTTGGATAACACTTTATATAGCACATTACAGTAGGATATAGGCCTATAATCAGAGATACTCTCAATATCCTTCTTCTTGGGGATCAATTTGATGAAAGCATGGTTGACAGCCTGCACCATACCGTGCCCATTTATGATCCATCTTACTGCTTTAACTAAGTCCCCTTTCACCATCTGCCACATATATTGAAAAAACTTAGCATTCATTCCGTCGGGTCCTGGCGCTTTGCTAGGATTAATAGAGAAAAGGGCCTCCTTCACTTCCTCTTCACTGATCTGAGCACAAACCATAGCATTAGTTGTTTCATCAACCCTTCTCTCCGGTAGCATCTCCTCTAGGCAAAGGGCAGTTGTCTCTTCATTATTATACAACTTTTTAAAGAAGTTGATAGCATTTAAAGCAATGTCATCTCTGTTGTTCACTGCTGGTCTAGGGGAGACTTACCACAACATCCATTGTGATGAAATCTCATTCCCTCTCGGCGACTCTTTATCCTCTATATCAATACACGGGGTTACTGGTGTTCATCCTTCACCTCCTGGCTTGCATGGTGACAAGCCACGTGCAACTTCATCTTAAGCATCCAAAGTACTACTTTCACTTACTATCTTAGTAGTGCCATGGTGTATGATGATCTTAAAATCATGATCTCCTGTATGTCATGATTCCTCAAGATTGATTCTTTGCAAACCCTAAGCCACTCTAGTTGTGGTTTCATCACCTTCTTTTCTAGAGAAGTGTGTTTGAGGTTCTACAACCATCCTTTTATTGCATCAAGGCCTAGGTTGTCTAACCAAACAACTACTAACTTATTCAACAATCTCGTTACATTTGAGTGTTAGCCAAACATATCTTCTTTTTCAACTTAGGGCTAACCTAACAGCCTCTTCTAGCCTCTAAATAAACTAGGCAGCTACATCTCAACCAGAGCATCCATTACCACCTCATATCCATATGTGTAAGGTAATGTTGAAGACATACACTTCCATGTATTCCACTTATTATCTCATTTCAAATTCTAAGTTCATATTCATCAGCAAAACTCTGAGCTCATCCTCTTGGTTCTCGAAGTCAACCTTGTATAACTCATAGCTCATGATAAAAACATCCTCATAAGATGACTACCTTATTTCTCTTAGTGTTTGTAAACCATCCATGTATCATTCACTCCACAAGGGTATGCTATCATTTCTGTCCTCATACCTCATAGAAACGTTCCAACTCACATCATCTTTATCCTTGGTGTATGGCATGCATATTGTCCTATCTCTCACTCCCATAACAAGAGAAAATAAGCATTTGGTTGTAGTCCAAATACAAAGTACTTCCTATTCCAAGAGTAGAGATGGTACATCCCACATTGCCAGTACACCTTCAAATCTAAGTTGAAATGTGCAACATATGTCTCTACATCATGATCATCTTGATATGAAAGTTACTTCCCTGGAAGACTGATATCAAACATACTTGGGTCCACACACAATCCTTGGTCCCCTCCTCTAGGCCTGTAGGGTGTCAGCACTTTTGGGGTCATCCTTCTTCCCTTATGCATCCAGAGAGTGCCCTCCTCATCTACCCTTTGGGTCCCATGAGTTCATGAAGGTGATCAATCTCCTAACCCATGGCCCTTAGACAATGATAGATGTTACCTCCTGACCCTATGGTCATGTGCAACTAGGGAATTAGGAAACTCCTACTTCCATCGGTCTTATCCCTACCTGACCCTAGGATAGACTTAGGATTCTAATATAGTACATGTCCAACTTAGAACCTTACCCAAGTCTCCATCATCTCTCTCTGCATTCCTGTGCTAACTTTCATCCTTTTATAGGGGTCATGGTGACCTTCCTACCTTGGTTAGGCCCCATACCAGTTACCCCCATGGTAAGACATCCACATGCACATAGAGGTGGTTATCTATGGGTCTACAAGTTCATTCTCATACTATGTACTTTTCACTTGGCTTCTCAAGATCCTATGAGACCTCTTTAGGTTACCTCAAACTCAACAAAACTGGTATACACCCTACAAAAGGGTCCCTCTCCCAAGATGGGAGGAAACTACATCTTGATAACAAAGGTCACAGACGTCCTTATGTCTAGGGTTTATATCCACATGAGCATGCTTAGCCCTAGCAAGCTACTAATGCACAAGAAGACCACCTAATAAACCATGCTAGGTCATACTTGTTCTCATTCCTCAACATTGGACCCAGAACAAACATGCCCATGTCACCAACTTAGCTGTGAGGGATTCATCACGCATACCTTTAAACTTAAGGGGTTTCCCTTTCCTATAAACATGAGGAGTGCCATGCTCAGCTATAGAAACTCAAATCTCATCATGAGAATCAAGTACACCACTTCCCCTCTTAGGCCTAGGAACCCTAGGTTCACTTCTTTATGCAACAATTGTCCAACTGCATGCTCAACCTTTTAACCATGAACCAAGCATGTACAAGGTATGAGATGCACTTCCTGTCATCCTTATACTCTAGTAACACCTCCTAGTCGAGTCCTCCTCAAGGACAGCCAACTAGGTGTAAGGCTCCAGAACTTGTTACTAACCCTCTTCATGGTCTAGGGAAACTCTTCTTCCTAGCTCAGAAGGTAAACACTTATACCATAGGCAAACATGTACTAGCAACCTCATATTCTCCCTAGGGTTTGGTTCCTCTAAAGGAAACCAAGATACCATTAGCCTCCAAAGATCATGTATGAGGAAACCACTATCATCCACTTAGGTCGCATCATCCTCAACTCCCACTGTTCCTCATATCTTGGAGTCTAAGCTCCCAATCTTCTTGCTTGGGTCCTGCTCTCTCTCTCTCTCTCTAGAGCTAACCCTACAAATAGCCTTACTACTAGAGGTCCTCTCTCCATGAAGGATCAAGCTCACAAGCATACCCCTATATGGGTGAAGCCTATGTTCAAGCCTATGTTTGCTCAAGATTATCCCTAGCCCTTTATGCTTATCTCATAAGCTATCCAACATATGCTCCTGGCTAGGGTTTCAACCTACTTCCCACACTTCTGACATACTATGGGTGCCTACTATGCCATGCTCATATAAGCCCATAGGGTTTCTATAGGCTCTTCACTAAACTCATCATTGAAGGAGCTATCCTTCACTATAGCATGCACGACCCTTCCTAGGGTTGGGTCGCCAAAGGCACTAGGTCATCCAACCACACATGGCTCATATCGTCATGGGTATCAAACTAAAAGCATGTACACCCACACACTTGCTCTACCATGACATTTAACTCATCGTGTCATCTCTCTCTCTAACCTCCACTTAGGGTTAGGGTTGGTATCATCCTCAGAGTATGTACCAAGTCTCTACCATTAATGGAGATCTCTGCCTCCAAGACTATCTTTCCCCACTCATCCTCCTGACAAGGGGGTCTAGCCTCAAGTCTCTTCTGAGGGCATGACGACATATGTCATACGAACTAAGCATGTATCTATTCTTTATTTTACGCTTAACCTATTAAGCTTATATCCATGACATCTTATTTACATGCTTTTCATTAATTTGGTGGAGGATTCCTTAAACCTTATCAACTTTACCCATACCTTAAGAGGGTGAGGAGGAGACAACAAACCCTAATCCTTAAAATCCTTATCGACATTTGAGTTGAGAAGGGATGAACAAGATGAGAGAGTCTTAAAGGTATCTTATTTTGAGTCAAATCCTGAGACATTGGCCAGGAAGTCACACAAATTCGGGAGTCCTCGTATTTCGACTAGTGGTGCGGAGGAAAATATTGTCGGCCCCCAGACGTGATCCTTTTCTAGACACCTCTGTCTTTTAGAAAATCCTCTAATAACTCCCTTGGGTTGTACAAAGTTTGTAAAATTTAATAATTATTAAAGATTAAATGAGGAACTGATGCTCTGATACCAAATGTAATGACCCCGCCTCCCGATAACCCCCAATTAAGGGAGACCAATATGTCAGATCCATTATCTCAATTAACATGATCAAAGGTTCAAAAATTAATCAGTAATAATTATGAAATTCTACCGAACTAAACTGAAATCTAGTATCAAATAAAACTTTACGTACCTATTTCAAAACCTTGGATATCTACTTCTATCCACATCTGGTGTCTATTCTAACTAATCCTCCTTTGTACATTAATTCTTATTTAATTCCACATATGTCACGTTACTATTTGTTCTTTTCAATCTTGTACCTAAAACGCCGACAAACAAAACGTCGATCAGCATAAATGAATATGCCAGTATGTGGGGACAACTAAAATTTCACAAATATGGCTAACAATCTAAATATCACAATCAAGTTAATTAACAAGCCAAATTACACTTTCAGTGTGACATTCTCCACTACTTTTTCCCTAACCCTGACATACCCACCTTAGGGTTTCACTTTTGCCAATGACTTAAGGCCACCTTCTCAATCCCGAGCTTGGTGCCTGGGGTCACCTCTCATAGTTCCCACTAGTCATGCAATATCATAGGCGACCTTCTCCATCCTGAGCTTGGTGCCTGGGGTCACCACTCATGGTGCCCATGGGTCTTCCCTCCTGGGGTTGACTTTTTTGCGTCATCCATCAGGGTGGCATGTAGGTGCGAGAATACACACTTATATTATAATTGTGATAATCATAGTGACTTTATGATTTGCAAGTATGAACATCCAAACTGATAGGTTGCATTCAATGTGATGAATCATCCAGAAAACCTTCGGCAAACTAATGTGATTAACCATAATTAACCACATACATGTCAGGCTAACTTGAGTGTAGAAATAATCCAACTAAGCAAGAAATCCAGTAAACAAGCAAGCACACAATATGATCCTAAAATATGCATCCAATTTTCCAATCATTGATCATGCCATCAAGATCTATTGAACCTAGCTCGCTTCCTAGGGTTTCTAGTCCACATTTAGGGTTTCCTTTGCAATTAGGGTTTCACTTCATTTTTACTATTTTAAATCGTAATTTTATACAATTACTCACAAACCCTAATTATCTCATCTATTCTTCACTAAAGATATTAAGGTTATCTTTTAACAACATACAACCCTAATTTTGGATTAAAGGCACAATTAAATGTCCATTAAGTCCATTATTCCTCTTTTACCTTAAAACTACCGTTTTTATCCTTCTAATTCATGACACGATCATTAGGCCCAATTATCATCTTTGGTTCCTTTCAAATTAACAACTTATCTTTCATGAACTCCATTTATCACTAATTCCACCTTTATTCCTTAGAAAACCCTAATTACCATATTAAGGGTATTTATCCACAATTAGAAACTCTTATACTCGAAATAGCTTAGAACCATCATTTCTCAGCTTTATTCATGAATTTGAATAATTAAATCCATTAGGAGTCACAATTACTAACATTAGGGTTTCAAGGCCCATTAAAGCTCATTCATGCACATGGAACTCTAAATTAAACCAATTACATGCAAAGTTCATCCTTTTTGTTCTTAATGTACCTTTTTATAATTAATAGGTTAATATCAACTTTAATCATCCATAAAACCCTTCTAAATACATTAATCATCTCAAATTAGGGTTTCTTAATCATTAATGCATTAAAGTTGATAACTTCCACTACTTTTCAAATTGGAATAGGAATTAGCTAATAAATCTATTTTTAATGGATTCCTCACATTTTTCTAAGAAAGATTCATATTTTATACGCATCCATCTAAGTTACCAATAAAAAGATATGAATTTTGCAATATTTACTTACTTGGGCCAATCACTGAGCGCCACGTCATCCCTTGCATGCAACGTTGCTCGTTTTGGAAATATAATCTAGTCATAGTTTTTCCCTTGTTTAAGTTGATTGTTTCTTCAGCCCGTAGAGGGGGAAAATTGGTCCAAAGCCTACCCGTCTCCTTCATCCCACGTGCCCTAGCGCTGCCGTAGAAGCAAGGAGGAGGTGCGGCCCTCCCGCCCTTCCCCAGGCCTCGATGGCCACTAGGGATACTTCCCCTGCCTCCGTCATTCTCTTGCGTGCATGGGGTGCCTTTGGTTCGGGGCCAGGATGGCTGGTCCAAGTCCACCAGATCGGTGCCAGGGCATGGGGACGATGGCCGCATCTCTCTCCGGGGACGTGGGGGCATCCAACAACCATCAAGCTCATCTAATGGTTCCTCATTGATCCATAGACATGATACTCCTCTATCCTAGGGTTTGCAAGCAAAGAACAAGAAGAAGAGAGAGAGGGGTGTGTGGGATCTCTCTTGAACTTGAACTAGAGGGTCTACCCCTTATATAGGGGAGGGTATGCACGCCCTAAGCTGTTCATCCATGAGGAAACACGTTCTTTTCCCAATAAGAACCCAAGTTCCTGCATTAAGAAGCAAACTTATCTCTCCTAATTATCTCCTTAATAAACCATGTTCATTGGATATTTAGGAATTCGAAAATTCTCTCTCTTATTCTCTTTATGCTTGACTTTTAATCCATTGGCACAAATTTATATTTTCTTTTAGTAGAAAATACCTCCTTTTTAACAATGCCACAAAATTCATTAATTATGCATCACATTATCCTCTTATTTTGTATTATTGGTATTTTCTCTTTCTTTTTCTCCATTGGGGCTCCTTGAACCCCAAGAAATTCTAATATTTCGAAATCCTTTTTAGTGGATACTCATTATCCTTCTAGATGCATCTATATCCATTATTTCTCATTATCTTACTTATTTCTTTATTAAAATATCTATTTTCGAGGATTTCTCTTTATCTCTCTTTTTATTTTCCTTATTGGAATTCCTTTTAACATTAGAAACCTTATGGATACGAAAATCCACCAAAGATAACTCAATCATACCTTGTTCCACTTATTTTCCATATTTTATCATTATTTTCAATTTCTTTCTTAATAAAGAAATATTTAATTGATCTTTTCTTTTCATGTTGCATTATCTTTGCAAATTTGGACTCCTCGGAAACCAAGGAACCCAAGAGGCACAAAATCCAACTTTTGATAATATTCCTTTGCCTTCTAGAGGTTTCTACATCTTTCTTTTCTCCATTTTCTTATTTACTCATTTAATAATGGAGATTCCTTTGTCTTTTCGTTATTATTGGGCCCAATAGCTAATAAAGCCCAAAAAACAACCAACAAGGCTATTATAAACGAGATCCATTTATTCAAAACAAATGATATCCTTATTTGTTCAAATATCTTTAATAGGAGAAATTACATTTCTCACCAAAAAGAAACCAAAAATTGGGGTTGTAACATTACACATTTTATATCTTATGGAATTGTATCATGCCCTTATCTTTGTAGAGTTTGCTTTGGCTTTATACGTTGTAACTTGATTGATGCTAAAAGATAAATAATTGACTTAACTAATCTAGTGGAACCTAAACACATAGTTTTTCCCTATGCCATAGATCCATCTCAGTGTCAGCATTGGCTGGATGGTGAAATGGGCTTTTCATAGTGAAAGCTTGGAGTCGTATACAGTTGAGTATATGCATTTACAAGATTGGCTGCGGACCATATCCTGGTAGGAGTGTGGCTGTGAGCCGTAGCTCAGTGATATGATGCTTATGAGGTTTCACAGAATTGGTTGTGGGCCATACCCTGGTAGGAGATTGGCTACCTGCCATAGCTCAATTTCACTAGCACTGTGACCCATTCCAAGGTGGGCTAGGACTTTCACAACTTGACTTCATATTGCTGGTTGCAGTTGACTATTATGTCTTTGTGGTGAACTCATGTACTGACCATGAGGTTTGGTGAGGTCATGGATTTTGGCTCTTCCATAGACCTTTTATGGCACTGATTTTGACTTAGTAGTGGTCTGTTGGATTTGGGTGGTACGACTCGAATCCTCAGGGCATAATAAAATATGTAATCAGTCGTGTAGTATACTTGCTTAGGAGAAAATACAGAAACATTGTATGAGGCCTTGGTTGATTTTGTACAGTGTAGTTGGTAGTGAATGTACATTTTCTTCATATTCCCTTTATACTATTAAGATGACAAAAACTGCTTTGTTGATACCATTAGTTCAATATGTTTATTGTAGTTGTAGCTTTGTTTCTGTCCTCTAATTGTCTTATCTATGTTCATAATAGTGTCGGTGGAGAGTTATATCTCCCACTAAGATTTGGATCTCACCTCGTGGATTCTCCACATCTTTTAGGTGGACGTGCATGAGGAGTTAGAGATTGTGTAGTTATGCCAGAGCAACATCAAGAAGTATAGTAGCTAATAAGGTTGGAAGTGCAGCTAGTCATTTGGTGTAGAGTCCTAGAGTCATCCCTATAGATTTAGGTCTTCGGGGTGTTTTTGATATGATTTGTAGTTATGTTATGATCACGAGATTTTGGCATATGTCCATTTTGATGTATAGTTTGGTAGATATACATGTATAGTCATATGGAACAAATATCTCATGTAGTAGATTGATGACATGATCTATAATGTAAGCACCTTATGATACATGTTATATGATTCAGGTGTCCTGTAAGGACTCATATGTAATGGTTTTTGCAGCTTGGGTGCTAAATGATATCAGTATTAAATGTTAATGTTTTGAGATAATCCATTGGTTAGTTTTGTTTCCACATTTAGTTTGAAGTTATCTCACTCGTTTGTGGTGCGGGGCATCACAATTTTTTGGTATTAGAGATTTAGATTCTCTGAGTCTACAATGACAAAGGAATATTATTTTTGTCTATTCTTGTGTCCTCCAGTCTGTCTTATAGTGACTTTACTCATACATAAGGAGAAGAAAAGCTTAAAGATGTATGGAGAACATGAAGAACACACTGCTAAAAGTATTGTTGTTGCACCACGTGGTGGTGAAAGGAACTAAGAATGAGAAAATAAGGTGAGTGAATTCCCCCAATTTGACCCATTCATGCTTGAGAATCCATCCGTTCAGTATCTTTTTGGGTAGTTCATCACTACTATGATGCATATGTCAGACAGGATTCCCACACCTCTCCTAGGGCACCGATTCCAAATGTAGAATCTTTGGGTATAGGGAAGACTTATGAGAGGATTTGTTGCATTGGGGAAGTGGAGTATGTTGGGAAGGCCGATCCAGCAGATGTAGATCTGTGGCTAACTGAGCTTGAAAAATCCTTCATGATCTTTAGCATCCCTGAGGCTGATAAGGTGAAGCATGTTGTGAACCTTCTAAAGGGGAGTGTTGGCCACTGGGGGCATATAAGAGGAGAAGAGGTCTGTGTTGAGGGTAGGTTGGGAGGAGTTCCAACATGAAGTTGTCAATTGGTACTTCCCATAGACATATCTTGATGAGAAGATATCCCATTTTGAGCGGATCCAACAAGGATCCATGACAATAAACGAGTATGAGGCTTCTTTAGTTTTGTCATCACATGATTGTTTCAGATGATGAGAGGATCTAGTGTTTTGAGAAGGGGTTGAATGTTGAGTTGTCTACCCCGGTGGCTTCTTTCAAAAATTGAGAAAGGTTTGCCACATTCATGGAGTTTATTCATAGGATAGAGATATCTGTGATAGAGAAGAGAGATGCAAGTTTCAAGAAGAGGCATACACCGTTCTAGGGAATGTCATCAGGAGGTTTGAAGAAGTCGAAGTTTTCTACACCACTGGTACCATATAGGTTCAGTGTGCAGGCATAGTTGTCACCAAGTAAAGGCAAAGGTCATAGCCTTCCACCTACTGGATCTCACAACACAACGTCAGTGTTAGTAATGGGACCGTCTAGGCCACAGTTTGAGACCAAACCTTACAACAAGTGTGGACATGTAGGACATATGAGGAAAGAGTTTCAAGTAAGCGATGATGAGGTGACCTAGAAACTGAGACAAAGCCAACAAGGCTCACAAAGTCAACAGTTCATTAGTGCAGGACAATGGGGATGTGGGTAAATGTCACAATCTAGATCGTCTACTCAGAGAAACAGAGGGTAGGGGTGAAAATAGGAAACGAATAGATTCTAAGCCATGAGTATGCCAGAGGTGGTGGTCAACCCATGAGTAGTGACAAGTTAGATGGAGTTATTTCATTCGGATTTGTATTATTCTTGCTTCATATCTATTTTGGTTGAATTTTGTGCAACACACTCTTTTATCACTCATGAAGTGCTAGACAATTGTCTTTTGCCTATTTGTAATAGGAGAGATAGTTTGTTATTAGAAACCCTATTAGTTGGTTATGTACTGTTACAAGAGGTGTGTCCTTTCTATATCCTTTCATTGAAGGGAACAACATTCAAGTGGATCCCATACCACTTGATATGCATGGATTCAATGTAATCCTTGGAATGGATACCTTGGAGAAGTATAGAGTGGTCTTGAATTTTGGTTCCAAGAAGGCGGCATTTGTAGACAGCAGTAAGATGTGGATCTTCCAAGGAGATAGGAAGATTCTTCTGACATCTTTGGTGTCAGCGATCGTGACGACAAAGCTATTAAGGCAGGATTGTGAGTCATTCTTGGCACATGTACAAAATACTGAGGTGAGGCATCCTACTATTCAGGAGGTGCAATTTTTAGAGAGTTTGAGGATGTGTTTCCTTAGGAGTTTCTAGGCATTCCCCTACCTCGAGAGATTGATTTTAAGATCAACCTTGTTCCTGGAAGGCAGTCGATAGATCAGACACCATACAAGATGACTCCACTGAGATAGTAGAGTTTAAGAGACAGTTGAAAAAACTTCTTGATGAAGGTATTATCAGGTTGAGTACGTCGTCGTGTTGTGCTTCATTGTTGCTCGTGAAGAAGAAGGGTGGGTCCATGAGGCTGTGTATAGACTGCATATAGTTGATTAAGGTGACAATAAAGAACAAGTATCCCTTGCCAAGGACAGACAGTTTGTTTGATCAATTACGTAGTGAGATAGTGTTCTCAAAGATAGACACGAGGTCGAGGTATCACTATCTGAGGATCAAGGAGGACGGCATGCCTAAGTCGACTTTTACGACTAGTTATGGTCATTATGAGTTTTTGGTTATGTCGTTTGGGCTAACCAATGCACTGTCAGCATTCATGGACTTAATGGACATAGTGTTCCATCTGTTTCTTGATTAGTTTGTAGTGGTCTTCATAGATGACATCTTGATATACAGTCGTGACATCCAACATCATGAGCAACATCTTCATCAGGCATTGACCTTGTTTAGGCAACATCAACTTTACACAAAGATCAGCTAGAGTGAGTTTTGGCTGAAGAAGGTGGCTTTTCTAGGTCATGTTATCTCTAATGAAGGTGTTTGTGTGGATCCCAAAACGGTTGAGTTTGTGACAACTTTTCTGGGTTTGGTAGACTATTACATGACGTTTATAAATAACATTAGTGCTATACCTCTACCATGACTAAATTGATGAGGCAGGATGTGTTTTTGGTTTGGAAAGACAGATGTTAGGGTTCTTTTCAGAAGTTGAAGGAGAAGTTGACAAGTGAAATGGTTCTGGTCTTACCTAAGCAAGGAAAAGGATACATCATCTTCTATAATTCATCCAGGAATGGCTTGGGTTGTGTGCTGATGTAGGATAATAATGTAATTTCTTTTTCTTCTTAAAAATTTAAAAAACACTAGGAGAACTACCTGACCCATGACTTGTAGTTAGCCGTTATGGTTCATGCCTTACCTTGAGACAATAGCTTTATGGCGAGAAGTATCAAATCTTCACGGATCACATGAACCTAAAGTACATATTTTCATAGTAGGAGTTGAATATGAGGCAGTGTTGCTGGAAAGAGTTAGTCAAGGATTACAATTATATGGTTGATTACCATCTAGGGAAGGAGAATGTCATGGCATATGCAGTAATTAGGAAGTCCTATTCGTCGTCATCTGTAGAGAAAGCACAGTTGTGTTCCTTGGCATGCCATGCTGATCTTCTTATACTAGATGAATGTTAAGTTGGAAGATTCCTTCCTAGCAGGGTTGTTAGCATAGTTGCAGGTGATACAACCCTATTTTAGGGCTTCATATTGTGTTATTTTTCATTTCATTCACATCTATACTTGTTAGATTACTTTTTATTTCCCTTAATATGCATATTTGTGTATAATGCACGTATGGACATTATTTGCATGTTTTTAAAATTTCTAGAAATCCAATCAAACTCTAGCAACTGAATCCATTTCTTCCTCCTCACAACTCAGAAACTGCATTTGGATCATGCTTGATGCAAGAGAGAGAGAATGAGTGATACTAGTGTTTCTCTACCCTTGGAGAGACCCATAGTGAAGTATGATGATCCCTCAACCTATCCTTAGTGGTCAAAGATCTATTAAATCAAAGATGTCCAAGAAAATCTAAACAATCAAGTCAAAGTGCTGATACAGAGACCAGCACGCCCGTGGTACCACAGAATGACCATGCTAGCCCACTTGCTAAATAAATAGGTTCATAGCTCAATTTGTGTAGAAATCAACATGGTTGTAGAGCACAGAACGACAGTGGAGCACTGACTCCAGAACGGCCATGCTACCCAACACCGTCATGGCACTTGTAGAGAGAACAACCCTAGAGCCAAAAATAGGCAGTTGAATTCGAGCCAGTAGAATCATGGCACCTACCACAATCGTGCTACCCTAGCTCCACCATGACTGTGGCCATCAACACGATCGTGGAAAACTATAGACATCATGGATATAGCCTCCCACCACGACCATGGGAATTAATTGCTCAAGTTGGCCAAGATCACACTAACTTCAGCCACTTATACCTAAATCACCACAGTCGTTCCCATCCACCATGACCGTTATCACCCCTTCCCACCACATCCGTGGTAACCACCATGGTTGTGCTACCTACAAAAACTCAGCTACTTTTTCACTATTTTTCCCATACTACCCGTACTTGACCTAGTGCTTTCCCTACACCTATATATACCTAGGTGGTGGCTCCAGCATGAGGTTAGCTACCTTCTACCACCTCTTAGCTCCCCATTTCTCCCTTTAGCCATTCCAATCCATTTCCACCTTCATTTCACTTCATTTCACCATTTCCACCATCAAAACCCTAGTTTCCAGCCATTTCCATCCATTTCCACCATCATTCCTTAATTTCTTTAAATTTCTAGTTTCCATCTTGCTTAGCTAGTGTTAGCTTAATTTTCACTTTTCTTGCCTAGATAGCTTCTTGTCATGTTCTTTCTTTGTTCTTGCTATTTTAGGTCTTTACTTGCTCTTTTGCTCTATTTTCTAGTCTAGTGTATTTTAATTCTCTTCTTCCTTGCCTTAGTGTAGTTTGTTCTTTTCTTGCCTTGCCTTACCTTTTCCTGCTTAGTAGAATTAATTATTTAGGGTTAACTTGGGTTTTGTTCTCTCTTGTATTTCTTTCTTTCTCAACTTAGCTTAACAATCAAATAACCTTTAAACCCTTGACCCTAGTCTCCATAGTAGGAACCTAGCAAAACAAACCTAGCTCTAGTGCCCCCTTTTCTCCCTTTGGATCAAACCTATACTTGGCAACTTACCTATACTACGACATGACCCCATGCAGTTATGGGATAACATTTTAGTAGAAGTAGGTGTGTCTGTGTAGATCTTTATTAATTTTGAAAGTTTAATCCACCCATGTGCCTCCGTCTACAGAGTTTCATCCATTCATGTCTCTATTGAGTGGTGTGTAATGCCATTGGTGGGGCCGCACAAAGCTTTCTAGCACCATTTTTGGGGATCAGAAAGCTTGGTGTGATTTTGCATGCACGTGTGGTCTTTTAATATTTATAAGGTTTCCCCTAACTAGGTTCACTCACAACACTAAAATATGCTCCCACAAGCACACAGGGTCATGTTATAGTATACGTGAGAGTAAGGTAAAGGAGGTCGAACTATAGGGATAGAGGGGGCACTAGAGCTTAGTTGGTGTGGATATGTTCCTAGAGTGTTTGTTTTTATTTGATTACACTATGCAACAAGCAAGTAAAGACAATATGAAAACTATATTACCAAAAACTAGGTTATCCTAAGCACGTTGAGTCTAATAAGCTAGATTAAGCAATCAACTAAGCAAGAGAAAGATGATCTACTCTATTCTAGCAAGGCAATTATCAACTAAGAACTAAGTTAAACACTAAAGCAAGCAAGGATCTAGGTTTACCCTAACTAACAAGACTAAGCAATTAACTATAAGAAACAAAGACAATTAAGCTACACTAGAATTAACAAGCAAGAAGGCTAAGGTGGGTTTCAAGCAATGGATTAGGTAGGTGGGCCGTTTGGGAATGTGATTTGATATTAGTTGGGGGTTTCAACATAGCATGAAAATAGCAAAATTAAATCTAGATTACCAAACCAAACAACAAGGCAATTTCCACTAGAATGTACCCTATACTACTAGTTAGAGAACTAAAGTTATGTGTAATACTAGTAGGACTTGTCAAGTCTAGGTTTCTAGGATAAGTGGTATTAGGGTAATTGAGAGCCATGGGTAGGCATGGGAGTAGAGATGAGGGTTTTTCACCTCATGCTACTAGTCATCTAGCCTTTAGAAAGCTCTAAGAAATTGCACTAATCACACTTACACTAGTCACTTAGATCTTACACTCACTTATTGAAGGAGGGATACATATTAGGAACAATAGGAGCTATCTAGGGATCAACTAATTGGACCTACGAGCCATTCCTAAGATTACTACATACATTCCAATTCCTCCTAGAAGATAAGTGTCATCAAACATCACAAAGCAAGCAATTTAAGTTTACGAGCAAAAATCACATGTAAGATAATGGGAAATGAGATAGAAGAAAAGGCAATCATCATAGAATGAAATTATATTCATTACAGATTATTCTCCCCTGACATTGTATCAAAGTCACATTTTTACCCCAAACAGCCCACCACTAGGGGCTTAGCTAAACATAATCAAAGAAAAGGCAAAAGAAATGAGAAGAAGGGGATGGGACACCATGGTGCTCGAAGTAGATCTTCCTTCTTCACCTCCTAGCTATTGTATGATGACCTCCTTCCTCTAAAATGGCTGATGGGCAGGAAAATTGAGGGGGTTGTGGTTGAAAATTAGGTTTTTCGTGGTGGAAATGGTGGGTGGAGAGCATTAATGCAAGGGGAATGCAATTAATGCTCCCAGAGGGTGTGGAGGAGTAGTGGTAGTTAGGAGAGTGTAACATTCATGCTCCAACCACCAACTATGTATATATAGTTGGTGGGAAAGAACTAGGGTAAGTAGAGGCTAAGTAGGAAAAATAGTGGTGAAAATGGGTAGTGGAATGGCCAATGTGTGAAATTGAGTGGAAATGCTAAGTATATGTGGTGACCACAGCCGTAGCGTGGTGCCACAATTGTGCATGGTAAGGGGTAACATGGTTGTGTTAGGTACCATTATTGTGTTGGAGGAGGAGGCCACGGGTAAGGCAGCTTGGAGGTTGTCTTGTCTTTAGTTCACCATGGGCGTGGGGAGAGCCACGATCGAGGCATTCTTCAAGGGCCATGGCCGTGGTAATGGCCATGACCTTGGTCATTCACGTGTCAAATGGACCACTTCTCTGTTGATTTTGGCCAACTTGAGCAATTAATTCCCACATCTGTGGTGGGAGGCCACAACCATGATGTCTTCTGTTGGCCATTGTCATGCTGATGGCCATGGTCGTGATACTTCCAGTACAAAAGTATTGACTTCCATGTGGTTCTTGGGTTTAATTCCCACAATCATGGTGGATGCCCACAGTCGTACTGTGCCTCTTACTGTTGATTCTAAACTTGGAAAATCTTCATTTCGTCTCTTCTTGGTTTGGGTTGATTCTTGTGCATCCATGGATAGCCCCGGGAAGATTAGGAGATGCTCCTTGAGCTCAGGGACCCAAAGGACTCCTTCATCTCCTTCCTTGTATCCAAGCATGCATAAGTGCCTTGAAAAACATACAAGAGGATGTATAATCATATTTGACTTTGAATTCCAAATTAGGGGAATATGATTGCAATCTAACATGTATTGATGTACATAAAGTGCAACATGACACAAGATGAAGCCCTAAAATAGTGCTACATCACCACCCCAAACTTAAAACATACTTGTCCTCAAGTATGCTCCAACTTAATCTCTCTCTTCAATTTCTTTCAATAAATAAGAGTGACAAATGCATAGCAAAAGATGATTACATGGTCTTGAAAGTGACTAAGTGCATGTGTTCCACCTCTCTCCTATCCTCTATCACATACTAATCAAGAAATGATCACTGAGCATACAAACTTCAAATTACATCATAAAAATACACAAGCTTTCAATATGTCCTTCATGCAATTCTGGGTAAAACGTTTCATGTAGGCGTTAATCAATGATGACTAGGAGTGTTGTTTCACTTTCATACATTCAATCTTATGTCTCAAACCACACCAAATGACCCACATGGCTGTAGAAAGGGTAAAGTAAGCTAGATTTGATGTTTTCTAGAATAATGGGTATGAAAATGGAAGAATAGATTGCAAAAAGACTTTTAGAGTGTTATTACATAGAGCACTCATTTTTTCTTTATTTAGATGATCTTAAACATGAGCATCTTTTTATTTTCTTTTCTTTTATCCTTGGTGTGGATAGGGCATATGGTGGATAGAGTCAGGCGGGGAGATGTAGATATGGCCACCCCAAACTTTTAGAGGTTGTCAAAGCTGAATATGTGCTCTAAGGCATCCTTTCATGAGGTAGAGAGGTATGAAGATGGTGAAAGAAGAGTCAGGTCAAACGGAGGTCAATAGTGTAGTCCTCAACATCAAAATTCCTGCATGTAAACTAATCCAACACTTCATCAAATGATATCACACCACATGATTGAACAACATGAGATTCACATTTATATCCAGTGGTTCCATGGGCTATAAGCATTTATAGGTTGCTCAATTGACAATTCAACTGAAAAATTCACAAACATGAGAGAAGTGGTGCACATGTAAAAAGTCAACAATCAAGACCACATAGCAATAAACTCTAAGAAATGACATGCATTAGTCAAAGATCAAATTTTTTAGCTCAAAACAATTGAAGATTAAGTTAAAACATGCTTTTAGGCAAGAACATCTAAATTAGGCCAAAATGATGTCAACAAGCATTTAGATACATCCAAACCTACTTTAGGGAAAGTGAAAACATAAAGTAGTAAATCTAGCTATGAATTCACAAAAACTACATGAAAGTGCAATGCATGCTATGGAGTGACAAAAAGAGAATTTTTTTTTGAAAAATTACGCAAAAATGGATGAAAGTAACTACATGCTATGCATGGATGCAAGCAAAAGTAAGAACAATAAAAACTAAGCTGAATACTCATTTCATAGTAGATGTGCAACAAAAATCACAAAGAGATAGAGATAGGGTGGTGCATACCGCCCTACCCACCCCAAACTTTAGAATCATGTTGTCCTCAGCATGAAACTATAGCTTAGGGTAGAAAGGGGAAGTGTCATGCTGTTGTGGTGGCTGGTTGGCTGAATGAGGATGATCTTGAGGAGGAGTTGAGCTTGAGGGAGTATGCTAGTAGTAGTGCCCTCTGTACTCATCCTGGAGTGGAGGGTACATCTCTGAATATCCTGCAATTCCACCCCAATTGTCTCCACTCCATTCAAGTTTCTTGCTACTTGGGCATGGTGGTAATGGTACATGTGGTTGACCTGGTGGTATATCTGTAGTTGGTCCTACCACATGTAATGCTGGATCAGCTACATGTCGTGTTGTATTTGGTGAATGCCCTAAAGCTGTGCCTGGATGGTAGACATATCATAGGCATTTGTTGAGGGCTACTACAGTTGGGATGTTCCTTCATCCCTTCTTCTTGACTTTTGGGGCTACCTTTCTTCTTTAGCTTCTAGCTCCTGCCCTTGCACATTGGACTCACTAATTTCTTCTTGTGTGACAGTGGCTCCCCTGGTGTATGTTTCCCTTGGGTTGTTCTGATGCTATTCATGTAATTTTGCCTCTAGGTTATGGGGGATTCCCAACATAGAGAGAAGTGGCACATCATAGTATGGTAGCTTAAGATCACTCCTTGACACACTACTCATAGGATATATCATTCTTTTATTCTTGATCATGATAGTGTGGGAGAGAGTGATATAGTTCAAGTCAACAAATTGAGCTTCATATGTGTCCTCTAACCCAGAAATATCACACCCCAAAGCTAGTGTAATTGAGGTTACAAGCCCTCCCATGATAAAAAGGTGTTTTATTTTTGTAGGGTATGAACCTCAAAGGATCAATCAAATGCACTCCAAGGTCAATATATCATTTGTTGTACATTTCCATCAAGACAAAAATGTCATTCTAAGAAATCGTGCCTTGATTATCATATCTTCCAACAATGGTGTTGGCCAAAACCTTCTGTACATAACAAAATAGGGGATTGCTTATAGCTGAAGTTTTTGACTTCTCTACATAATAGTCCTTTCTTCCTATCAAGAGGTACTACAAATTTGCATAATTAAAATCCACCTCTTTTTCAAGTAGGCCTTCATCCATTTTCTTGGCCTCTTTGGGGTTGGCAACAAATATGCAATTCAATTCAGCTATCGTGAGAGTGTGCATTTTGCCCATCATGGCAAATTTTATTGCGTCATCACCTCTAACCTTCCACAACCCAACATTCTTCAAACTACTCTCCACAACCACCTTGATTCCCATCTCATCAATGACCGTCTCACATCCATACCTGGTAAAGACTACTTTCCTTGTCATGCATTTGGGGTATGTGAGGGCACCTTAACACACCCAAAAATGGTGCCAGATAGCTTGGTGCACCCCCACCATTGGTGTTACACACCACTCAGTTGAGACTGGAATGGATGAAGCTCTACAGACGGAAGCACACAGGTGGATTCACTTTCAAAATTTATATAGACCTACACAAACACACCGACTTCTACTTAAATGCTATCCCATAAGTGCATGGGGTCGTCTCATCGTACAAGTAAGGTGGCAAGTACAGGGTCCATCCATAGGGAGAAAAGGGGAACTAGAGTTAGGTTAGTTTTGTAGGGTTCCTAATGCAGAGACTAGGGTTAAGGGATTAAAGGTGATTTGATTGTTAAACTAAGTTGAGAAAGAAAGAAAGACAAGTGAGAACAAAACCTAAGTTAACCTTGGACAATTAATTCTACTAAGCAGGAAAAGGCCAGGTAAGGTAAGAAAAGAACAGACTATACTAAGGCAAGAAGAAGAGATTAAACTACACTAGACTAACAAACAGAGCAAGAGAGCAAGTAAACACCTAAGCTAGAAATAACAAAGCAAGAATAGGGAAAGAAGCTATCTAAGCAACAAAAGAGCTAATTAAGATATCACTAGCTAAGCAAGATGGAAACTGTGGTTTTAAAGTAATTAAGTAAGATGTGGGCTATTTAGGGGATGCACTTATCAATCAAGTTGGGGGTGACATATGAACATTATGATTCCATTTATATTATCCAAACCAAACAACAAGTTAGAGTCTAATGAATTATCCTAAGCTACTAACTAGCCATGGATATTCTAGGTTGTGTATAGGGGAACTAGTCCCTAACACTCCCTACTACCCTTGCAAGGCTGAATTGGGTTAGGGCTTAGGTGTAATCCAATCAAAGTCTAAACAAGCCTCAATTTATAGGTTAGATGATTTTAGGATGATTAGGGGCCGAGGTTAATAATGAAAGTGTAAGTGAGGTTTTGGGCCTCCCATCACTCACATTCTAACCTTGAGAAATCTCCATGCTAAGCACACCAAATTCACCTAAACTAGCTACGTAAATCTCTTAACTAGGGTTAGGAGAATTGATTAGATTGTAGGAGGATGGGTATCTAGCTAGGGATCCAAGAATTGGACTTAGGAGCAAATCCCAAAATTCACACATATAATAAATTTTACTAAATTCCCAATTGATTTCAAGCACAAATAGAACATAATCATTAGCAAATGGAATTACAAAGTTTACATATCATTTTCCCCCAACATAGTATCAAACTAACATTTTACACCCCAAACAGTCCACCCAAGGGCCTAGCTACTCATGACAATGCAAAGTACAAAAAGAAAGGAGAAAGAGGTAGAAGAAGCCATGGATCTAGGTGTAGATGAAGAATTCCTCCACTTCAGTTGTTGTAGGGCATCCTCCTGTCTCCTCCAAGGTGTAGGGGCATGGAATGATGGTGGAAATGGGTGGATATTAGGGTTTTTATGGTGGAAATGGTGAAATGGTGTGAAATGGAGGTGGAAATGGAGTGGAATGGTTATGAGGCAAAAATGGGTAGCTAAGAGGTGGTAGAAGGTAGCTAACGTCATGCTAGAGCTTCCCCGTAAATATTTATAGGTGCGGGGGAAGCACTAGGTCAAGTAGGGATAGTATGGGAAAAACAATGCAAAAGCACTTGTGCTTTTGTAGGTAGCACGATCGTGGTAGCCACCATGACCTTGGTGGGGAGGGGTGAGAATGGTCGTGGTGGATGAGAATGACCGTAGGGATTCATGTGTAAAGTGGCCGAAGTAACTGTGATCTTGGCCAACTTGAGTAATTAATTCCCACGGCCATGGTGGGAGGTCACGACCACGATGTCTTCAGTTGGCCAAGATTGTGTTGATGGCCACAGTTGTGGTGGCACTAGGGTAGCATGACCATGTTGGATCGAATTGTGCATGTCATTCTCTACTCCACAACCATTTTGCCTCTAATGCTACATGGCCATACAAGGGTGCACAACCGTTCTCGGTCAGTGTTCCATGACCGTTCTATGCTCCACGACCATGGTGATTTCTGCATAAGTTGATCTCTGAACCTTTTGATTTTGCAAGTGACCTAGCAGGGCCGTTCTGTGATACTAGGGCCATGTTGATCTCTGGATCAACACTTTGACTTGATTCTTTAGATTCTCTTAGACATCTTTGCTTCAATGGATCTTTGGCCACTGGGGTAGGTTGAGGGAGCATTGGACTTCACTTTAGGTCTCTCCAAGGGTAGAGAAACCCTAGGATCACTCCTCTCTCTCTTCCATCAAGCGTGGTCCAAATGCCTAAAAACATTTAAATATCCATAAGTGTATTTTATACAAATATGCATATTGAGGGAAATAACATGTAATCTAACATGTATGGATGTGATTGAAATGCAAAATGACACAAGATGATGCCCTAAAATAGGGTTGAATCACCTTGGTAGGGCAGTATGCCCTATCTCATTTGCACTATTATTTTGCATTTCACCTGCCATTTACTTTTATTTGTTTGCTCTTTCTTTCTTTAGATTATAATTTACCTACTTTGCATATAGACATGCCATGTAGTTTACTTTCTTGCTATTTTTGCATAATTTTAAAAAAAAATCTCTTTTTTCCATGCATTGTAAAACAAGTAGATTCTTGGTAATTTTTGCATATTTTAGCTAGGATTTGGTTGTCTACTGCTTTCAGTTCAATAATATAGGATTAGATGTGATTGAATGCAGCTTGACATAGTTTTGGCCAATTTTTTTCCCAAATTTGAGATTTATTGCCTCAAAGTGTGTTTCAAACCAATCTCTACTTTTTGGATTAAAAATGATGACCTTTGACAAATGCAAGTGAAAAAAATAGTTTATTGCTAAATGGTATCAATTCTTGACTTTTTACATACGCACCACTTCTCTTATGTGTGTGAATGATTTGGTTGAATTGTGACTTAAGCAAGCTATGAGCGCTTAGTGCCTATGAAATCACTTGATTGAAGTATCAATTTTAGGTTGTTCAATCATGTGGTGTGGCACTATTGGATGAAGTGTTGGATTAATTTTCATGCATGATATTTTTTGTTGAGAATAACGCCAGTGACTCCTCTTTGACCCGACTATTCACTCACCATCTTCTTACCGCTCCACCTCATGGAAGGATGCCAAAATGCACATATCAGCAGTGGCCACCTCCAAAAGTTTGGGTTGGCCACATCTACATCTCACCACTTCACTCTCATCACCAAGTGCCCTATCTCCTCCAAGGTCAAAGAAAAAGGAAAAAAATGAAAAAAGAAAATAAAATATGCTCCTATTTAAGAGAATCTAAATAAAGAAAAGATGAGTGATCTATGTTATAGCACTCCAAAATCTTACCATAACACTTTCTTCCATTTTCATACCCATTGAGCTAGGAACATCAAATCTAGATCAGTTTGCCCTTTCGCAGCCACAAGGTTATTTGGTGTGATTTAAAATATAAGAATGAATGCATGAAGGTGAAAAAACTCTCCTAGTCATCCTTGATTAACGCCATCATGAAAAGGTCTACCCGGAACTACAAGAAAGAAATTTGGATAGCTTATGTGTTTTATGCACTATATTTGAAGTTCATATGCTTTGTGCTCTTTTCATGATTGGCTTGTGATAGTAGAAGAGTAGAGAGATGGAATGCATGTACTTAGTCATTATTGATCCCATTCAGTAATAATCAGCCTTTGCATTGCATTTGTCATTTCTTGATTATGGAAAAATTGCAGAGAGATTGAGTTGGACCATACTTGAGGACAAGTATGTTTTAAGTTTGGGGTGATGATTCAGCCCTATTTTCAGGCTTCATCTTGTGTCATTTTGCATTTCAATAACATATATACCCGTTAGATTACATGCTATTTCCCTCAATATGCATATTTGTATAAAATGCACTTATGGACATTATTTGAATGTTTTTTAGGCATTTGGACCATGCTTGATGGAAGTGATAGAGAAGGAGTGATCCTATGGTTTCTCTACCCTTGAAGAGACCTAAAGTGAATTCCAATGCTCCCTCCACCTACCCCTAGTGGTCAAATATCCATTGAAGCAAAGATGTCCAAGAGAATCCAAAGAATCAAGTCAAAATGTTGATCCAGAGACCAACACGGATGTGGCACCACAGAACGACTGTGTCAATAGGATCAGAGCTTAATTTATGCAGAAATCACCATGGTCATGGAGCACAAAATGACCATAGTGCACTAACCCTGAACAGCCATGCACCCTTTCACGGTTGTGTAGCAGTAGAGGCAAAACGACCGTAGAGCATAGAATAGCATGTACAATTTGAGCCACCATGGCCTTGGTACCGGTTAAGGCCGTGATACCCTAGCTCCACCACAATTGTGGCCATCTAAAGACGTCACAACCATGGAACCCCACCATGGTCATGGGAATTAATTGACCAAGTTGTCCAAGATCATTGTAACTACAACCACTTTACTCCTGAATCACCACATTCATTCCATCCACAACGACCATTCTCACCACTACCCACCACAACTGTGGTGACCACCACGGTCGTACTACCTACAAAAACCCTCCTACTTTTGCACTATTTTTCCCATACTACCCTTACTTGACCTAGTGCTTCCCCCAATCCTATATATACCTAGGTGGGAGCTCCAACATGAGGTTAGCTACCTTCTACCACCTCTTAGCTCCCCATTATTTCCCCTTAGCCATTCCACTCCATTTCCACATCCATTTCCCCGTTTCCACCATCAAAACCCTAACTTACAACCATTTCCACCATCATTCCATGCCCCTACATCTTGGAGGAGAGTCGAGGATTCCCTAGAATATCTGAAGTGGAGGAATTATTCATCTACACTGAGATCCATGGTTTCTTCCATCTCCTTTTTTTTATTGGTCACCCAAGCGTGTTGCTCCTCTTTATTAGTTTTCACGAAAAAGGGATGGGCCCAAGTGTCACATCCATGTACAGTCCATAAGGGATAGGTCAATGTGACCACATCCAAGTTCAAAAAAAAAATAGACTAAGGACTATATGAAACAACAGAAAAATATCTATATAGAAAACTATAATCATTAGAAATATGTTTCCTACAGGAAAGAGGGTCAAGAATCAGATCTTCAAAATCAATATTGTTCTTATAGCTCCGTATATGGTAGAGGATATTAAGGCATGCCCCTTTCATATGGTTACTATTCCATTCCAGCAACTCCAGAAGCAAAGATGGGATTCTAGGAATCTTGAAATTAGTAGCAACAAGGCTCCATATCCTTTGGGTGAACTCACAGTTGAAGAACACATGATTAGCATCTTCTCCATGATTCTTGCACAAGAAACAAAAGGAAGTGATGTACACCCCCCTTCTTCTGAGAAAATCCATAGTAGGCAGGTATTCAGAATACAACTTCCAAGCATGTAACTTGAATCTCATGGGGTGTTTTTGCTTCCATACCCAACTCGCCCAGTTGACAACATCATATTTGCTTTTGCAGAACTCCCAAGCCTTCCTCAGATTAATATCCTTTTCATTCAACAACATAATAACATCTTCATTATAATTGGGAAAGTAATTAGAAACCAAGAACTTGTTCGATTCAGAACATCTTCTATTGTCAGGAATGTTCCACTAGCCATTAAGAATAATAGACTCCAAATGAGCCATCTTAGCTTTACCCAATTTTAGGTATGAGTAGGAATCCAAATAGTGAATTTGTCACCTTTACCCAAGATGAAATTAACCTCATATCTAATCTCATCTCTGGTAGAAAGCATCTTATTCCAAAACCAAGAAAAGTTTGGGGAATTACTATCTTTCCAAATAGTGTTCTTCAGTAGGTATTTACCATGAATCCAACGAACCTAGATAGATTCTTTCATAGACACTACACTCCAGAGGTTTGAGATAAGTCTATCCTTACAAATATCAGAAGTTTTTCTTAAGTTGAGACCCCCTTCTTTTTTAGGCTTGCACACTTTCTCCCAAGCCTTTAGGTGGATATTAGAATCACCATCCACATCACCCCAAATGAAATTCCTGCACATCTTATCAATCTCAGCATTATTGTTGCATAGGACAGGAAAAATGCTAGCCCAAAATTGGACAATAGATGATAAAGTGGACCTCACGAGGTCTACTCTTCTAGCTAAGGATATGGATTTGGATTTCCAGGAGTCCTTTCTATTTTTTCATCTTATCAATCAAGGGATAACAGAGCTTTTTGGTCAACCTACCTGAGAAAAGGGGAACTCCCAAGTAAGTAGCAGGAAGATCACTCTTAATAATACCCATATACTGAGATAAACCATCAGCATCAACATTTTTACTAAAATAGGCCTTGCTCTTAGCATGATTAAGCTTCAAACCAGAAAGAAGATGAAAAGTATCAATAATGTGCTTCAAACATTCAAAGTTCTTAAGGATAGCTTCCCCAAAGACAACAAGGTCATCAGCAAAAATGACATGAGAAACCTACCTACCAGGGATAACTCCCATAGGAGTAAACTCTTTTTTATCCACATAGTGATTAATGATGCTAGAGAATCCCCGCATACAAAGGAAAAAAAGAAGAGGAGCAAGCAAATCACCTTGTCTTAATCTTTTGGAGGGTTTAAAAGGTTCTAAGGGTTCCCCATTAATAAGGATTTGGTAAGTCACTAAGTCAAGAATATTGTAAATCCGATAGCACCAGAATCTAGGAAATCCCATGCCTTCCATGACACACATCAAGAAATCCCATCTAATAGAGTCATATGCCTTAGTAATTTCTGCTTTGATACAAAATTTCTTTCCAAAATTGCATTTGTTAAAATTACTAAGCAGTTCATTAGTCAACAGGACAACATCTTTAATATTTTTTCCTTTCACAAAGGCACAATGACTTTTATCAATTAGATCAGGTAGAATCTGGCTCAATCTATCAGCCATGATTTTAGAAATAGTTTTTTGAACAAAATTGCATAGAGCAATAGGCCACCAATCTTTCATGGTGTTAGCATTCTTACACTTGGGAATCAGAGTAATGAAGGTTCTATTCATCTCCTTTAGAATTCTGCCTTTTCTAAAAAAATCCAAAATAGCTTTAGAGACTAGGTCACCCACCAGGTGCCAGGATTCTTTAAAAAAGTGAGCATTATATCCATTAGGCCCAGGGGCCTTATATAGATTAGCTTCTTTTATAATAGCATGAATTTCCTCCCTGGTAACTTCTTTCAAAAAAATATCAATGTGCTCATTATTAAGAGAGGGAATAATCCACTTCTTATCCAGACTAATCTTTTAATGATTATATTCAGAGAACAACTCAGAATAGAACTGAAGAATATGGTTTTAAATAGTATTGATATCAAAAACTCTATGGTCATCAATATCAAGACAAGTAATGCAATTCCTCTGTCTTCTAGTTCTCAAGGAATTGTAGAAGTATTTCAAATTACTATCACCATTTTTCAGCCACAGGGCTCTAGAATTTTGTCTAATAAAAGCTTCCCCCTCTTCTAGGGATTTTATGGCTTTCATTCTAGCAGCATTAGCCAAACTTCTGAGATTACTGTCCAAAGAATTCATATTTGAGATATCCTGAGCAGTGAGGCCTTCTGCTTCTAGATGTCTAGCGCTATCAACAATGTTACCCACTTCATGCTTATTCCAGGCTATAAGCTTTTGTTTAACCTCATTAAGCTTCTTGACCACTTTGAACATGGGACAACCTTTGATATCAATATTCCATGCCTCACTAACCACTTCCTTAAACTTTTCTTTGTCAGTCCATGAATTAATGAACCTAAAAGGAATATGTTTCTTCCTGCCCTTAGGCTCAAAACTAATTCTAATAATCTTGTGATCACTATACAAGGTAGAGTAAATCTCCCCTATGTAATTAGGCCATAAATCCAAGAACACATTGTTGAAAATGATTCTATCGATTTTTGAAGTGGTGAAATTACCCCCTTCTTATCTATTATCCCAGGTGTACATATGACCTTTCATCTCTGCTTCAAACATAGCTTGATTAAGCATGAATTTATTAAAATCATGCACGGACATATAAGAAGGATTAGATCTGCCAATGTGCTCAGAGACTTGTCTAACAACATTAAAGTCTCTAGCATGAATGTTGGCATCACTCTTACTGCAAGGAATATTGCTACACTCGTCCCATAAAAGATCCCTTTGTCTATCATCATTGGAACCATAAATGGTAGTAGAAAAAAAACATACATCATTAGAGCATAGTTTCACATGGATGTGTTGACCAGACTCGTTAATATAGTAAACATCAACTCTGGTAGGATCCCAGATAACAACCACCCTCCCCAACACATGGGAGTTATGGTTAGATAAGCACAAATGATTAGGCCAGATCCTCTTCATAGTCTTGTACATCTTTTTCCTACGAATTTTAGTTTTAGACAAGAAAATAATAGGAGAGATGATCCTCATTAACTCATGCTTAACTCTACTTTGATGAGGTCTTCTATTAAGACCCCTAACATTCAAATAGGTAATAGAAATATCTTTAGTCATTCTTGAATCTTATAATCTAGAGACATGCTAGCTTCAGTAACTTCCTTCTCAACAAAATCACAGAACTCCAACTCTTTAAATTTATTAGGAGAAAATAGTCTGGTATCTTTGGATAACATACTTCTCACTTTCATTTTTGTAGCCCCTCTTAGAGGTACTTTAGTTCTAGACACCCATTGGAAACCATCTTTATCAATCATCATACGGCTGGCATAAGTACTTGGGGAAATACCTTGAGAACCAGTTAATTTTTTAGAGCTTTTAAGACATTCCACACCTTCTAATTTGCACAGTAGAGACTCGAGATGGGAATCATTATCCACAACAGTAACAGAAAAAGGCTTCTCCATGAGAAAGGAATCATTGCAGGCTCTGTGCTCCTGTTGAGAATTTGTAACATCCTCAATTAGAATCCTAGACTCTTCAACTATACTAATTCCAGTAGCAATAGGAACATAATTAACCATATGAGTATTTTCCTTGACTTCCACAGTGCTTGATTCTTTAGAAGGTTTATGAATCCATTTTCCTTTCTCTTTAGATGTCTACTCTAACATAACTAGTTTACTTTGGCGAGTGATGCCAGAATTAGGGCAAGATTTTCTATCATGACCAAATGACAAATTGCCAGAGCACTTTCTTGGAATCCATTTATAGATGACGTCAATCATATGCTTAGTACATGTGTCACTTCTCATAGTGATTGACCTGGGGAACTCCGAATCCTTTCTTATCAGGACAAGTAGGCAAGCAAACTCAAGTCTAGAACAGTTTTTAGTAGCTGGATCAGTGTCAATCGGGAACCCTAAGAAGCTTCCAATTCTCAAAAACATGGAATTATCCCAAAATTCCCGTGGAAGATTAGGTAGCTAAATCCACATAGGAATGGAATCTAGGGATTCCTTCTCGAGTTTATCTCCAATTTACTAGGGTTTGAGAATGAGAGGCTTACCCTTAACCATCTAGGGCCCATCCTTAAGAGCATGAGTTAAGTCGATCTTCTCAGAAAACCTGATGATGAAGAATTCGTGACTTCTTACATTGATCTCAATGCTTCCTTTGACCTTCCATAGCCAAGCTAGATGCCTTGCAAGCATGGGGAGATGAGCTTTCAGATCAACTATGTATCCATATAGCGTGTTCACCCATTTCTCCGTAATCTTCTCCACCTCCGCCTATGGGTAGACAAGCCTGCCTTCAGAGAGTTCCACATCAATCTTCTACAACTTCTCTTTTATATTGGATTTAGGCTTGAGATTCACCCAAATCCCCTTCACATTCCCTAACTCCTCCTCTGATCAGACAGGATTCGATGAAATCCCTCCCAGGTTTCTTCTATCTCCTTGTCTTCCCTTTTGTATTTTGCATTGTTATGAGTAGCTAGGCCCCTTGGTTGGACTTTTGGGGTGTACAATGTTACTTTGATACCATGTTAGGGGAAAATGACATGTAAACTTCATAATTCCATTTACTAATGATTATGTTCTATTTCTATCTCATTATAATGAATTTCTTGTTGGTTTGTCCTTAAAATCACTTAGGAATTTAGGGAAATTGATTATATGTGTAAATTTTGGGATTTGCTCCTAGGTTCATTTCTTGGATCCCTAGCTAGGTACCCATACTCCTACATCCAAATAAATCTTCCTGACCCTAGTTGAGAGATCTAAGTAGCTAGTTTAGATGAAATTTGTGCGGTTATAATGGATCTTTCTCAATGTTAGAATCTGGGTGATGGGAGGACTAAAACTGCACTTCCACCCCTATTACTAATCTCAACCCCTAATCATCCTAAGATCATCTAACCTAGAAAACTAGGCTCGTTTAGACTCTAATTGAATTACACCTAAGACTAACCCAATTGAGCCTTACAAGGGTAGTAGGGAGTCTTAGGGACTAGTTCCCTATACATAATCTAGCATATCTATGGCTAGTTAGTAGCTTAGGATAATTCATTAGATTCTAACTGTTGTTTGGTTTGAGAATATAAATGTAATCATAATGTTCATATGTCACCCCAACCTAATTGATAAGTGCATCTCCTAAATAGCCCACATCTCCCTTAATTTCTTTAAAACCCTAGTTTCCATCTTGCTTAGCTAGTGTTAGCTTAATTTGCTCTTTTCTTGTCTAGATAGCTTCTTGCATTGTTAATGCTTTGTTGTTGCTAGATTAGGTCTTTACTTGCTTCTTTTTCTCTATTTGTTAATCTAATGTAGTTTAATTCTTAGTTTGTTCTTTTCTTGCCTTGCCTTTTCTTTCTTAGTAGAATAAATTGTCCAGGGTTAACTTAGATTTTATTATTGCTTGTCTTTCTTTCTTGCTCAACTTAGTTTAACAATCAAATCACCTTTAAACCCCTTGACCCTAGTCTCCACAGTAGGAACCTATCAAAACAAACCTATATCTAGTGCCCCCTTTTTTCCTTATTGACCGACCTTATACTTGCCACCTTACCTATACTATGACACGACCCCGTGCGCTTGCGGGATAAAATTTTAGTAGAAGTAGGTGTGTCAATGTAGGTCTTTATAAATTTTGAAAGTTTAATCCACCTGTGTGCATCCACCCATGGAGTTGCATCCATTCAAGTCTCAATTGAGTGGTGTGTAACGCCATTGGCAGGGGTGCACCAAGCTTTCTGGTGTCGTTGTTGGGGTCGGGGAGACAGGCGCTCAGCCTAGCTAGTTAGTTTTTCTTTGACATTTCCTACTACCGTCATCATTTCTACTCTTTATTCATTGTTCTTTGCATTCTTTGTGTATATTGTTTTACTAACTTGCCTTCTTTTGGTTGGTTGTGATTTGTGCATGTGACAATCCATTCAGGGGAAGACGAGATGGAACATTAAAATGCACCCCGCAAGTCGCTTCAAGACTACTTCATGCCCATTAATTATAATCACCAATTGCTAGCAGGGTTGATTAAATGCTACAGGAGAAATTCTCCATTCCTCCAGGTCTTCTTGGGCTCTTTCCCTTCTTATATGGTTTGGAGAGTGAGAACCCCTACAAGCACTTGGACTCCTTTATTGAAGTATGCTCCACCTTCAGGAAACTTTCGGCTAGTGATGATATAATTCAATTGACCTTGTTCTCTTTCTCCCTCAAAGATAGAGCCAAAGATTGGTATGACTCAAGAAGAAACATAATGAATTGGGAAACAATGAAGAATGAATTCTCGAGACAATTCTACTCTATAGAATGTTAACACAAATGCGGTGTGCCGTAACAAGTTTTAGTCAAATGGGTAATGAGCAGTTCCACAATGAATGGTAGATATTTTAGAAGATTTTGAGAGAGTGCCCGCACCATGAGATCACTTTGTGGTAGCTAGTTCAATCATTCTACTCTGATTTATCTCTCAAGGACCAAGATATAGTGGATTCTTCTTGTGGAGGGGTTTTCATGGCTAGGCCACCTGAGGAGATATGGCCTTTGCTTGAGCAACTGGCTCATGGATCAAGAATTTGAGCTTCCAGCGTGATGAATGATGGGGGCTATGCCTTTGGTGTGACACCTCCTACTCATAATGACTCAAACCCACAGGTGATGAAGATTTTTGGTGACATGGTGAGCTTCATGAAGAACCAGGTGACAAACGTTCCTTGCCACCCAAGAAATTATATCGAGTTCTATGGTGAAGAAAATAAGACACCTCACTTCTATAGCTACCAAGAGCCACAAAGTCCAAAATATAGCTCAAGGTTTGAGGAAGAGGATCTCTCTAGATTGAAAATATTTGATGATGTTCAAAAAGACATTGCAATGTTGAAAGAGAGAATAGAGTAGCAATCTTCCATAATTGCTCTCTAAGAAGAAAAGTTATCTTCAAAACCCATCATGAGCTTCCATGAACCAAGTGGACCAATGCCCTCTTCTCAGGTTTTCTATAGTCTGCCTCCCATGCAAGTGCATCCCATCTACCATTTCCAAGGCAATCCCAAGCCTTATACTCCACCCCCACAACCTCCATCACCACTATTTTCCCAACAATTCACCTTCCAACCTCAATTCTCCCCTCCACTTCAATTTCAACACCAAGTGTCACCTCCACCTCCTCCAAACCACAACTAGATCCCCCTCTCCACCATGAGTAAGGAAGTCTTGTGAAAGTTCTAAGGAGTGGAAAATCTCTTAAGAAGCCTACAAGTCAAAGAAAGGTTAACAAAGAAAAGCAAAGGAAGCCAAGTGGTTATATTGTGATTGAAACTGTCAAAGATGATTCAGTGATACATCTTGTTGATTTTGGAATACAATGTGCTCCACCTCATACTCCATTTGTAAGTCCTACCATCCCTACTATTCCACCTCACATTTATGCAAGCAAGGCAAAAGTCAATGATCCTCCATTCATTGAAGCACTACATGAGCCACCAGAAATGAAGAGGAGGAAAATGCACAATGTGGATATTCTTGAGGTGTTACACCAAGTGAAGGTGAACATTCAACTCTTGGATGCTATCATAAAAATCCCATCATATACCAAGTTCCTCAAGAACCTATGCACTGTAAAGAGGAATTCAATGGGGAGGATACCCAAGAAGGTGAACTTAACTAAATAAGTGTGCTCCATCATACAACATTCACTACTCGTGAAGAGAAAAGACACAAGAGCCCCACTCATACTTAGCTATATAGGGGGACATCACATCGACATGTCCTTACTTGATTTGGGATATAGTGTCAATTTGATGCCATACAATGTCTATGTTGAATTGGTCTTAGGCAAGTTGAAACTGACACATTGCACCCTCCAACTAGTAGACATATCCATAAAAGTGCCTAGGGGGAGAGTGGATGATGTCTTGGTGATGATAGATAAAGAGAAAGGCTCAGTGATCCCGACAGATTTTATTGTACTTGATATGGAAATAGAGGATAGGAAGATTCCCATTATATTGGGAAGGTCGTTCTTATCTACAATTGTTACCGAGATTCATGTACGCAACAACACCATGATAGTTTCATTCATGGACATGAAGATCAAGATCAACATGTACAAGACCCCAACTCGGTGAGTCCGAGATGTGGATATTGAACATGATCACTTCACATGTTCGAATGATCATTTGAGAAAAGGGGATCGAGATGAATCAAGTGATGATGACTATTGTGATCAAAACGATGATGACCACATATTGAGTGCAAATGAGGGTTGCATGTTTTATAAAAATGGACACATGAGAATGCCAAATGGATGACTGAATGAAGAATCGCCAAGAAGCCAAGCTCAAGGCAAGAAACTTAGTTCTTTTGGGAGGCAACCCACCTAGGTTTGGGAATTTTTCACCCAACCCCTCATTTTTGATACTTTTGATTTATTTTTACACAAACTGAAAAACACACACACTCACACTTGTGCTTCATAGTTTTTGTTTTTGTTTTGATGAAATGACAGGTGAAATAGGTGCAAGTTGAGAAATGGGGCACATTCTATGAAAAATGATTGATACAACATCGAAAGGATCATTTAAGATGATTGGATTATGAATGATGAAATAATTTGATAATTTCTGAAGATTTTTGAACTGATAGAGCCTAGAACGGCTGTGCTGATGTGGAATGCTCGTGTTGGTGAAGATGGTTTTTCATCAGGAAAATGCAATATTTGGCCTCCGACAACACGACCGTCCTAGCAAGAATGGTCGTGCTGGCATGGAACGACCATGCTAGCTAAGTTAGATTTCAGTAGGGAAAACTTGAGTTTTGGATGCGAGCAACACAACTGTGTAGGTCAGAATAGTCATGTTGGCATTCCACCAGAACGACCGTACTAGCTAGAACGTCCGTGTTGGCCCATGTCTAGCATATAAGTCGCCTGATTCTGCCTGAGCCAGCATGACCTAAAACTCATTTTCTATGATAGAGCACAACCGTTCCACACAAGTGGTGACTAGGGTGACCCTCCTTCAACCCAAATCAACTCCTCTTTCTCCCAAACTCCAAATTTGAGTTCTCCTTAGCCACCAATCATCTTCCCTAACCTCAAGCTTCATTTTCCACCCTCCATCACCATCTATTTCTCCATATCCAAGGAGAATCTACCCCTATAGTTCGTAATCATGTTTGTTGTTGGTATTGTTCATTTTTCACCAAAGAACCTTGCAAGATGAAGAGTACGAGCAAGGCAATCTGGAAGGGGGTAGAGAAGATGATGGACATCCTCACCGGAAGCAAACTCTGCTCCAAACGTGCCACCAATTTGTCACAACAGTCTAGCAGTGCTTCGTCACATTCAAATTCCATTTTACAATCCCTACAACGGTCGACATCGACGAGCGCCTCCCGACACCGATCCTCCTCTGACGGCCACACTTCAGATCCAAGCTACAACAATGGCAAAGAGGAGGATGAAGAAGAAGAAGAGCTAGAGAACATAGTGGACTCCATTAGTGTTGATGCACCGGCTAATGAGAGGAGGAATAAGAAAACAAATGATGTATCTTTGTCGTGCCTACCGCCACGACCAGCTCTGGCAAGACATTCCACTTCCCCAGCTCAACCTAGTGCAAGCTATGAGAGGGTGCCCTTGAACTTAGAAACAAGTTTAGGGTCACACACTTACACAGAAGAGGAGGAATATGATGCTAGAAAAGAGGAGAGGGAAGATGAACCAGTGGATGTTGTGTCTAAGCTAGAAGAGGATAGGTTGAAATGGGTGGGAAAGCAACTAGTGGGAACCACCTATGGAAGAGGAACAACAAGAAAAGTTATGATGAGACCTATCCACCCTGAGTTCATAACAAGGAGGGTGATCCCCACTAGATATGCATGTATGACTACCGTGTAATCTCTAGGGATCAACTACACATTCAAGAGTCAAATGCAATGTTGTGGTCTGTACAATATCTTGACTGAGGTTGAAGAAACCTACTTGGAGTTGACTCATGAATTCTTTGTAACCTTAGAGAAGGTACAATACCAGGGAGAAGATGCCATCAAGTTCAAGATGAAAACCTCCACACATGTGCTTTAAACTTCCCAAATCAATGCTATCTTTGCCCCAATTCAAAAATGGTAGGGAAATTTAATGAAGGAAGACTTGACAAGAGTGGTAGAGAAGATTACTCCAAGATGTGGAAGACAATTACTGGTCAAGCTACTTTTTCTATAGGAAAATATAAGACCAGCAAGATTTATTGCCCCTTCATGAGATAGCTACCGAAGGTCCTAGCAAACACTTCGTTTGGCCATTATGACAATGAAGGGTGTTTCTTGCAAAAAAAATTGTGATGGCCACAATTACAAGTAGGGGATTTGTAAACATAGGTGTCATGATGATTGACCACTTGAAGAAAATTCCCTCCAAGAGTAAAAATCCATTCATTTGTTGAGGGACTATCACCACAATGGAAAAGGTAGTGGGCTGCAATCTAGCTGGGCTTACCAAGGTAGAAGGAATCAATATGTTGATATAAACTAGTTTGCTAGGTCCCAAATGATCTCCCTTAGAGATAGAAAAATCTTTTATGTTCTAAACTCTAAGAACCATGGAATCAGCTTGGAGCTCCCATACCACGCCAACCCTCTACTCATGGATGTGGGGCCACCAGAGAACTTTTTTGAGGTGATAGCACAGTATTAGGAGGAACACCCAAGAGAGGGGTTCAATGCACAAAATGTGGAATTACATGAAGAAGGAGGAGAGACGAATGTGCCAGAGCAGCTACACATTTTTGAGCAGCCACACCACACATGACAGAGAGAGGAGGACTTTGATGCACAACCACCTCCAAAAAATGCATACGACATGTCAACCATTCATGCATAGTTTGAGGCAATTCAATAAACACATCAGTCCATGTGGTTAGATCAATAGCAACATCATCAGATTAACCACATGTGCCACTATCAGCATGCGCAGGCACAACGAGCCCTTTTGGTTATTAGGAGACATACCCTCCTCCATAGGCGGGGTACTGGGCACATTACTACCAGCACCCCCCACCACAGGGAGCACCAACACCACCACAATGATGATCTACCCTTTCATTCCTAGACTTTAGTGTCATATTGAGGATAGCATGATTCAAAAGTTTGGGGTGGTAGGGTGGTATGCCCTATCTCATTTGCACTCTTGTTTTGCATTTCACTTACCACTTACTTTTGTTTGTTTGCTTTTTCTTGCTTTCGATTAGAATTTACCTATTTTGCATACCTGCATGCCATGTAGTTCACTTTCTTACATTTTTGCATAATTTTCAAAAAAAATTCTCTTTTTGCCATGCATTGCATATCATGTAGATTTTTGATAATTTTTGCAAGTTTTGGCTAGGATTTGCTTGCTTACTACTTTAAGTTCAATGATATAGGCTTAGATGTGATTGGAAGGCAACTTGGCACCATTGTTTCCAATTTTACCTAAATTTGAGATTTCTTATTTAAAAGTGTGATTCAACCCAATATCTACTTTTTGGATTAAAAATGATGACCTTTGACAAATGCAAGTGAATTATTATGATTTATTGCTAAATGGTATCAATTCTTGACTTCTTACATGTTCATCACCTCTCCTATGTTTGTGAATGTTTTGGTTGAATTGTGACTGGAGCAATCTATGAGTGCTTAATGCTTATGAAATCACATGATAGAAGTATCAATTTTAGGTTTTTCATTCATATGGAGTGATATTGTTGGTTGGAGTGTTGGATTAATTTTCAAGCAAAATACCTTATGATGAGAATCACGCCAGTGACCCCTCTTTGACCTGACTCTTCACTCACCATCTTCTTACCCCTCTACCTCATGAAATGATGCCAAAGTGCACATATCAGCCATGACCACCTCCAAAAGTTTGGGGTGGCCACATCTACATCTTACCACTTCACTCTCATCACTATATGCCCTATCTACTCCAAGGGAAAAGCAAAAGAAAAGAAAAATAATGCCAAAAAAAATTAAAGTTTCTCCTATTTAAGAGCATCTAAGTACAGCAAATATAAGTGCTCTATGTAATAGCAGTCCAAAATCTTACCACAATCTTTTCTTCCATTTGCAGACCGATTGAGCTAGGAAACATCAAACCTAGCTCACTTTGACCTTTTCTGCAGCCACATGGGTCATTTGGTGTGATTTGAAACATAAGGTTGAATGCATGAAAGTGAAACAACACTCCTAGTCATCCTTGACTAACGTCATCATGAAACGGCCTACCTCGAACTACATGAAAGAAATATGGATAGCTTATGTGTTTTATGCACTATATTTGAAGTTCATTTACCTTGTGCGCTTTTCATGATTGGTTTGTGAAAGTAGGAGAGGAGAGAGGTGGAATGCATGTAGTTAGTCACTTTTGATCCCATTCAGCAATAGTTATCCTTTGCATTGCATTTATCATTTCATGATTTTGGAAAAATTGTAGTGAGATTGAGATGGATCATACTTGAGGACAAGCATGTTTCAAATTTGGTGTGGTGATTCAGCCCTATTTTAGGGCTTCATCTTGTGTCATTTTGCATTTCAATCACATCTATACCTGTTAGATTACATGTTATTGAAAACCTCTAGAGGGGGGGTGAATAGAGTTTTATGGTAATTTTAAAGTAATTTAAACTCAAGCAACCACAAAGAAAGATTGGACAAGGAGACACAAGGGTTTAGAGTGGTTCCTAGCCTTAGCAAATACTAAGGTAGTCAGTCCACTACCCGGTTGCTTACCCAACCGAGATTTGAAAAGAAATTATTTTATTACCTCGCAAGGACTTTACATAAAATACATTTCTTTTCCCTAAACCCTTCAAGCAGCCTTCACCTAGAAGTAATCGCCCAACTCGAAGCAGCCTTCCCTTGAAGTAGATGCACCAACACCCGTTGCACCAGCCTTCTGAAGTAGCTTCCCGTGCGATACCCTTCTTGAAGTAGCTTGAAGTCCCCTTCTCCACCTGAGAAGTCCACCCTCTCCAATCCGCAGCCTCCAACCCTAGGAGTAGCAAGGAGAGAACAAGGAATAAATAGGAACAAGAAAGAAATACAGAAATTACAATACCGTTGTAAGAACAAGGCTTGATTTTCCTATATCAAGCGTTTGGATCTCCTAACCAAGGTGTATATCAAAGTGATTATTATGTGTAGGAGATCCTAGTCTATAGGACACGAAATGATAGCAATAGGAATGTATAACAAGTGTGGGAATTGCACTATTGCTCTAAACAGATTGCCAATGTAGTGTATGCTCAAGGATTGCACAATTGAGTATATGAGTGTTTTTAAGTGTCCTAAGGCTTGTCCTATTTATAGGAATGGCCTATGGATGCTTAAGGACATTCTAGACAACTTCTAGGGGCTTCTAAGTGCTTAACTAGCCGTTAGGTAGAAGTTAGGTGAGTTAGTAACGGCTAGTTGCTTTATTCTGCAGTTGCTGTCAGAGACCATCTCGGTCGACAATTGGTCGACCGAGATACCTACTCGGTCGAAGTCTTGTCGACCGAGAGGCTCCCTGGATTAACGTTTATTTGCAACTGTTAACTGTTGTGTCTAACGGCTACTTTTGGTCAATCTCGGTCGAGAAGTTGGTCGACCGAGAGTGTCTCGGTCGAGGAGTGTGTCGACCGAGATTGACTCTGTTTCAATTTATCAAATAAGGCACTAAGTGTGTGCATGAGTGTGCATAATGTGATCCTATTGGAAGGGATGACTTGTCTAACTATGGTTTTTAGTTAGGGAAGATCTAACGCTTGATTTACATGCAATCTAAGTACTTGTACATTATATAACTGTACAAGTTTTTACAATATTGATTACATTGCATGAAAATAAATGTGTAAGTTCATGATTTCCCTAGTTGCTTTGTCATCCACCATAATCCTGCACACTCAAGTAGCTCGTTAGACTAATAAGAATGAAATGTTTGTCATCATCGAAACAAAAGGGATTTATCATAATATCCAATTTATCCAACAATCTCCCCCTTTTTGAAGATGACAAACATTTCCTAAATATGAAATAAGGAAATATAAAGCGTGTGAGTTTCATACCTGAAAATTTTCCTTTTGTAGCCATTTATGTTTTTCAAGTGAATGCTGGCCAAGATGTGATGAAACTCAATTATATTTGTATATTCTTTCTCCCCCTTTGTCATTTCAAAAAGATATCCAAGTTGAATGTTTTATTTTTCTTCTCCCCCTTAAGATAATGCTCCCCCTTAATTAGATATCCTATTAGGAACATGGATTTTTATCTAATTTATCCATAATTTGTTTCTCAATCATTCGCAAAGGATGTTAAGCCTTAAAATGATATGAGATTCCCTTAAGCATATAATGAATGTATATTGATTTCTCATGTATCAAAGGATGTTAAGCCTTATTTTGGGTACATAAAAATGTCTCCATCCAAAAGCCCTATTTTGGGTAGAGAATTCCTGTAAATACAAGATACCATTTTCAATAAATTCATAAATTTCTTGAAAATTTTCAGCTACACATGGTGATTACAATATTTTTGTAAGCTTCTTCAATCAAATGGTCAAAGTTTTGATGATCTCCCCCTTTTTCTTATGCTTTGCTCCCCCTTAGATAGATATCTCAAATGAAAGTTTGAATACTAAGAAAATATATAAAATGTCCAAGATTTAATAAAGATGTATGCAATTTATGTCAATCTGGAAAAATAGAAACCCAGTCGGTCGACAATTTCTCGACCGACAATGTTCTCGGTCGACTAGTTGCTCGACCGAGAATGTTTCTGGAGAACTATTTTGCATTTGGAAATTCAATTACAATTGTAATAGTTCCCTGTTTTAATTATTATTCCCTTTATTTGTTATGCTCTACAATAATGAACTTATGATCCATATTTTGAAGATGTCTCATATGCCAAAAAAAATAACCATGTGAATCAAATAAAAATGGCAAATTTCATTCAATAGCATGAAGAAGATTACAAGCATATAGAAATTGACTAATCATTTTTATTACAACTAGTACAACTCCAACACTTCACAGGAAAGATTTAAGAATTACATCGATGTCCGGATCTTTCCCAAGGAATGGCTCGGCTCCATAATATTTGACCAGAGTTTGCCAATCTAAAGCACCTGTCATAGCTAATGCATATGCTTCCAGAAATGTGGGAACTCGGTCAAATCGGAAGTGAGCAGCTATATCTTGCAATTGTATGGAGGAAAATTGAGTATGTGCAAGATCCATTGATGGTGGAGGTGGAGGTTGATAGTAGTTGTATGAAGGGTTAAATGGGTTGAGCATGCCAGGATTTAAAGAATGCGGATATTCATCGGTTTCAGCCGGAGAAAGATTTTGCATTCTTTGATTTAAGTATGTCATGGCATGATGGGTATAGTTGAGTTGGTTACTGAGATGATATTGGGAGCCAATAAGATAAGTGAGAGTATTTTGGATGGGATCAATAGAAAGATTAGTAGGAGGAGGGGGTGGTGGTATATCTTGATGTGATGATTCTCCTTCTACTCTAGCCCTTTTATGACCAAAGTCAATCCCCATATTCTCTACGGTGTTCTTACTTATCTTTGGTGGTCTACGCTCCCATATGTATCCCATATCTTCAATGTTTAACTTAAGACAATGTTGAGTAATCTGGCATACAAAATCGGCATATGGTGGATTGCCAGAAAACTCAAGCATATTTTTAAGTATTATGCGAATGAAGTTGATGGGAATTTCTTTTATGATAGCATAAATTAGACACATACGGAAAATAGGAACCTCAGATTTATTGGCTCGTGGATGTATGTTGGTGGAAACAATGAGGTTTACTATTCTACATGCCGGTTTTAGGTTTATTGCATAATAGGTTCCCCTATCTTCATGACAAGTGGTATTGGCTTGAAATATGGCTCTTTTTATATCACTAAGGCTAATGGAGTGGTCATCATGGGAAAATAAATTTATTGGATTTCCGGTGGTAAGGTCAAGGAAATCTTGATATTCATCTATATCAATTTCTAGCATGTCAAGAATATCCCCTTCGGAAAATTTAAAACTATGCCCATTGACCATGGTGTAGAAGAATGTGGTTTCATTTTCGGTGTGGGATAAGAGATTGGCATAGAATTCGTTGACTACCTTAATGGAATAGGAAGGAAATGATGGATTGATGAAGTCCTTCAGCTTTTGTACTCCAAAGAGATGCTCCAGGTCGACTATGTTGATGAAGTCCATCACTTCGACCGGGCGTCGGGGAAGAGGAGCTTTAGAGGAAAGCCGAAAGTATCTATCTCCAGCATCTCCGTCGACGAAGGCGATGTCATTGATGATCGTCAGGGGCGGAGTGGCTTCCCGATCTTCTCTTCTTTTTCTTCCAGCAACTTTCTTCTTCCCATGGACAGCTGATGATGAGGCCATTGTGTTTCTTGAGAGTGGAGAAGAAGCAAGGAAGATTTGAGGGTAAGAATGCTGAAGGATTGCACAAAATTGCACTAGAGATGGACTATGGAGGCAAGGAAATGCAAGTGTGAGTAAGTGGCTCGTTTTTGCACTTATTTATAGAATTCCAGCGACCTGGTCGGTCGACGACTCGTCGACCGAGCGTCCGCAACGGTCGAGTTGCAGACGCGCCACTTGGTCCTCCAACGGTAAAGAAAACGGTCATAACGGTCGGGTTGCAACGGTCATATCCAACGGCTATTTCTCGGTCGAGCGCTTGTCGACCGACATTGTCTCGGTCGAGCAATCGTCGACCGACCGTTCGTCCGATACTGAGTCTATTTAGAATTTGTCGGTCGAGTGAGATGGGTTGACCGAGTGGTTCTCGGTCGACGAAGTCGTCGACCGACAGACTTACTGAGTTCAATTTTTGACTGTATTTAATGCAAATCATAGAACATTTTTGTAGAGCATATATATGTATATTCCAAGGGAGTAATAATATTTAAGGCTTCTAATTACTACAAATGATTTAAGTTTTGATTTAAAAATATGCTAATATTAAGTTCAATAAAATAATGTCCAAAGAAACAATTTTTATCAAAGTTTATTTTAGGTCGCCCTTGATTACGACCATGGCGCCCCTTGGTCAAATTTTATTTTAACCAAGAGGCATATTCTGCAGGTTTTTTTTTTTTTTTTTTAAATATTCATACGTGAAGAATAAGTTCTGCAGATAGCTTACGAATATCAATATGAGGCTCATTAAAGTGTACAAATTATGAGAACTTAATAAGGGCATCAAATATGATGAAGCATATTCAAGAATAATATCCATTTGGATAGACTAATTCAAATATGATGAAGCATATTAAGTGATGCTTAGCACAATGAGTATTTTCACAAGTCGATTTGAAACATTTTATTCATTGCAAGTATTTCTAAGAGATAAATTTGCAATAAGAGTATGATTAAATAGGATTTTTCTTAAATCTAAGCATGATCCATATAATCTTTCAAGTAATTTTCATACAGAAAAAAAATTTACATCAGCTCTGAAAAACAGTGATACGCTCGGTCTACAGTTGCTCGACCGACATTTTCTCGGTCGACAACTGCTCGACCGACCATGTTTCTGGAAACTGTTTCAGAAATCTATGCAATAAAGGTTGTATCTAATTCAATTATTTCGAAAATCAGTTTGAGATAAAACATATGGATATCAGAGTGATATCATAATCAAATTTATTATAAATTTGTTATCCCTATATGTTAAGTTGAGATAGACAAAAAGATGTGCAAATTTGAGACTTTGGACATATCTCAACTTAGTCTAATCGAATCAATTTGGGGATTTTGGAACCCATACCATCTCATCATTCTTTTTCCTGTATGGGCATGAGAAGGAGTAATGTCCAAGACGTGAACAATAGTGGCAACATATAGAATCAACCTCATATCTCTTTCTATGATTTTGGTCTAGGTTGTTCTTTGGTACAAAAGTATATTTGCCTCTATGTACATTCATGGATTGTCTTGCTTGTGTCCTTCTCCAACTAGGTTGTTGATAGGATTTCTCCTTAGGCTTATAACCTAGTCCTCTTCTCCCTATTTGATGATAGGAATTTTCTAATATTTTATCAAGGATTCCATTGCTGCTTAACTTACTAACTTCTTGTTGCAACTTAACGATCTCATCCATTCTTTTCTTGATATCTAATTTTGCTTGATCTAGATTGGATGATAACATATTTCTTTCTTTCACTATATTGTCATAATCTACATGGGTGCACAATATAGGTTGTTTTTGAATATCATTTAACTTTGCAAGTAATTCAGTCTTTTCTTGACATAGAAGATCATAGTTAGTCTCTAGAGTGAAAATTTTCACTTCACTATTACTTAGAGATGATTTCAAAGTACGATTGTCAGACATAATGCTATCTTTTTCAAAACCAAGAGTATTCAATTTAGCATATAAATCGTCGTTTTCGGATGTAAGCTCAAGAAGTCTAGCATTTAGATCATCATTTTCTTTATATGATTTCTTTAATTTCTTTTTGTATTCAACATATTTATTATGTGTTTCTTCAATAATAGTAACTAACTCTTCTTTAGGTAAATCAAGCAAGCTTACCTCTTCTTCTTCTTCCTCACTTATTGTAGCAACGAAACATTCTTTATGTGTATCTTCTTTCTTTGACCTCCATGGACATCTAGAAGTAGAGTGCTTTGTTCCTAAGCACCAATTGCAACTTGTCGCACATTGGTCCATGCTCCTTTTCTTGTGGTTGTAGTCACCTCCACCCTTTATCTCTTCAAGACCTTGTTAGGGCTCCTTGAAGCCTGCTCTGATACCAATTGAAAACCTCTAGAGGGGGGGTGAATAGAGTTTTATGGTAATTTTAAAGTAATTTAAACTCAAGCAACCACAAAGAAAGATTGGACAAGGAGACACAAGGGTTTAGAGTGGTTCCTAGCCTTAGCAAATACTAAGGTAGTCAGTCCACTACCCGGTTGCTTACCCAACCGAGATTTGAAAAGAAATTATTTTATTACCTCGCAAGGACTTTACATAAAATACATTTCTTTTCCCTAAACCCTTCAAGCAGCCTTCACCTAGAAGTAATCGCCCAACTCGAAGCAGCCTTCCCTTGAAGTAGATGCACCAACACCCGTTGCACCAGCCTTCTGAAGTAGCTTCCCGTGCGATACCCTTCTTGAAGTAGCTTGAAGTCCCCTTCTCCACCTGAGAAGTCCACCCTCTCCAATCCGCAGCCTCCAACCCTAGGAGTAGCAAGGAGAGAACAAGGAATAAATAGGAACAAGAAAGAAATACAGAAATTACAATACCGTTGTAAGCACAAGGCTTGATTTTCCTATATCAAGCGTTTGGATCTCCTAACCAAGGTGTATAGCAAAGTGATTATTATGTGTAGGAGATCCTAGTCTATAGGACACGAAATGATAGCAATAGGAATGTATAACAAGTGTGGGAATTGCACTATTGCTCTAAACAGATTGCCAATGTAGTGTATGCTCAAGGATTGCACAATTGAGTATATGAGTGTTCTTAAGTGTCCTAAGGCTTGTCCTATTTATAGGAATGGCCTATGGATGCTTTAGGACATTCTAGACAACTTCTAGGGGCTTCTAAGTGCTTAACTAGCCGTTAGGTAGAAGTTAGGTGAGTTAGTAACGGCTAGTTGCTTTATTCTGCAGTTGCTGTCAGAGACCATCTCGGTCGACAATTGGTCGACCGAGATACCTACTCGGTCGAAGTCTTGTCGACCGAGAGGCTCCCTGGATTAACGTTTATTTGCAACTGTTAACTGTTGTGTCTAACGGCTACTTTTGGTCAATCTCGGTCGAGAAGTTGGTCGACCGAGAGTGTCTCGGTCGAGGAGTGTGTCGACCGAGATTGACTCTGTTTCAATTTATCAAATAAGGCACTAAGTGTGTGCATGAGTGTGCATAATGTGATCCTATTGGAAGGGATGACTTGTCTAACTATGGTTTTTAGTTAGGGAAGATCTAACGCTTGATTTACATTCAATCTAAGTACTTGTACATTATATAACTGTACAAGTTTTTACAATATTAATTACATTGCATGAAAATAAATGTGTAAGTTCATGATTTCCCTAGTTGCTTTGTCATCCACCATAATCCTGCACACTCAAGTAGCTCGTTAGACTAATAAGAATGAAATGTTTGTCATCATCGAAACAAAAGGGATTTATCATAATATCCAATTTATCCAACAGTTATTTCCCTAATTATGCATATTTATATAAAATGCACTTATGGGCATTATTTGCATGTTGTTTAGGGATTTGGACCACAATTGATGGAAGACAGAGAAGGAATGATCCTAGGGTTTATCTACCCTTGGAGAAACCAAAGTGAAGTCTGATGCTCCCTCAACTTACCCTTAGTGGCCAAAGATCCATTGAAGCAAAGATGTCCAAGAAAATCCAAAGAATCAAGTCAAAGTATTGATCCAGAGACCAGCATGGCCATGATAGCACATAATGGCCATGCTAGTACACTTGCAAAATCAACAGGTTCAGAGCTCAATTTGCAAAGAAATCACCATGGCCGTAGAGCACAGAACGACTGTGGTGCACTAACTCTAGAACGGTCGTGCTTCCCAACACTGCTGTGGTACATGTAGAGAGATTGTTCGTGGAGCCAAGAACAAATAGTAGTATTCGAGCCAGAATGGTCAGGGTACCAACCACATTTTTGCTACCCTAGCCCCACCACGACCGTTGCCATCAGCACAACCGTGGCCAACTGAAGACATCATGATCGTGACCTCCTGCCACGGTTGTGGGAATTAATTTCTTTAGTTGGCCAAGATCATAGTAACTTCGGCCACTTTACACCTGAATAACCACGGTCATTCCCATCCACCACGACCATTTTCACCCCTCCCCACCATGGTGTTGGTGACCACCACGGCCGTGCTACCTACAAAAACCAGCTACTTTTGCATTATATTTCCCATACTACCCCTTCTTGACCTAGTGCTTCCCCCACACCTATTTATACCAAGGTGGTAGTTCCAATACAAGGTTAGATAGCTTCTACCACCTCTTAGCTCCCCATTTTCAGCTCTTAGCCATTCCACTCCAGTTCCACCAACAAAACCCTAGTTTCCACCCATTTCCATCTATTCCCACCATCATTCCATGCCCTTAAACCTTATAGGAGAGAGGAGGATGCCCTACAGTAGTTGAAGTGGAGGAATTTTTCATCTACACTGAGATCCATGGCTTCTTCTATCTCCTTCTCTTCCCTTTTTGTATTTTGCAATGTTATGACTAGCTAGGCCCCTTGGGTGGGCTGTTTGGGGTGTAAAACGATACATTGATACCATGTAGGGGGAAAATGACATGTAAAATTTTATAATTCCATTTTAAAATGATTATGTTCTATTTCTATCTCATTCTCCATTAATTGCTTGTTGATTTTTTCTTGAAATCACCTAAGAATTTAGGGAAATCGATTATATGTGTGAATTTTGGGATTTTCTCCTAGGTCCAATTCTTGGATCCCTAGATAACTACCCATCCTCCTACATCCTAATCAATATTCCTAACCCAAGTTGAGAGGATTAAGTAGCTAGTTTAGATGAAACTGATATGTTTAGCATAGAGCTTTCTTAAGGTTAGAATGTGGGTGATGGGAGGCCTAAAACCTCACTTCCACCCCTATTACTAATCTCAACCCCTAATCATCCTAATACCATCTAACTAAGAAACATAGGCTTGTTTAGACTCTAATTGGATTACAACTAAGCCCTAACCCAATTGAGCCTCACAAGGGTAGTAGGGAGTGTTAGGGACTAGTTCATCTATACATAACCTAGCATATCCATGGCCAGTTAGTAGCTTAGGATAATTCATTAGAGACTCTAACTTGTTGTTTGGTTTTATAATCTAACTAGAATGATAATGTTCATATGTCACCCCCAACCTAATCGATAAGTGCATCCCCCAAACAACCCACATCTCCCTTAATTGCTTTAAAACCCTATTAGTGTTAGCTTAGTTTGCTCTTTTCTTGCCTAGATAGCTTCTTGCCCTATTCTTGCTTTGTTTTTGCTATCTTAGGTCTTTACTTACTCTTTTGCTCTGATTGCTAATCTAGTGTAGTTTAATTCTCTTCTTGCTTGCCATCATGTAGTTTGTTCTTTTCTTGCCTTGCCTTGCCTTTTCCTTCTTAGTAGAATTAATTATCTATGGTTAAACCACTTGACCCTAGTCTCCGTAATAGGAAACTAGCAAAACAAACCTATCTCTAGTACCCACTTTCATCCCTATGGATTGACCCTATACTTGCAACCTTACCTATACAACGACACGACCCCATGCTCTTGCGGGATAGCATTTTAGTACAAGTAGGTGTGTCTGTGTAGGTCTTTATAAATTTTAAAAGTTTAATCCACCTGTGTGCCTCTATTTATGGAGTTGCATCCATTCAAGTCTCAATTGAGTGATGTGTAATGCCATTGCTGGGTACACCCCAGCAGGTGAAGCCCATGCTAAGGCAGTAGATCAGACAGACATAATAGGTTGATACTATGATATAGCATATTAAATTAGATTTTGGAAGTGAGAAGGGTGATCGCTTCCTTGAATCATATGTCAAGGCAATTTGTTACCATGGCAGGGTTGTGATTCCTAATGTTGAAGATCTGAGGATGTTGGTTCTAGGGGTGGCTCACTCATCTATGTGTGATATGCATCCTGGTAGCACCTATATGTATCACAATCTAAAAGACATGTAATGGTTGCCCAGATTGAAGCGGGATGTAGCTGAGTTTGTTGTGTGATGTGATGTGTGTTAGCAGGTTAAGACTAAGCACCATAAGCCTACAGGGACGTTGCAAGTGTTGCCCATAACACAGTGGAAATGGGATCATGTGACCATGGACTTTGTTCTTGGTCTACCTAGGCCATGATTCCATCTCAGTGATCATTGATAGGTTGACCAAGTCAATGTGTTTCCTTCCTGTGAAAACAATGTATATAGCTGAGAAGCTTGCCTAGATCTATGTTGATGACATAGTGTGTTTGCATGGTGTTCTGACAACTATCGTGTTTGATAGAGGTCCTCAATTCACAAGTCACTTTTGGGAGTGATTGCACACAACTTTGGGTAAGCAACTAAGGTGCAACAATGATTTCCACCCACAGATAGATGGTCAATATAAGAGGACCATTCAAACCTTGGAGGATCTGGTGAGAGCTTGTGTTTATCAGTTTTTGGGAAGTTGGGCCATCCACCTCAGTCTGATAGAGTTCGACAACAACAACAGTTACCTGAGAAGCATAAACATGAAACCATATGAGGCATTGTATGGGAGGCATTGTAGGTCTTCATTGTGTTAGTACGAGATAGGTGAGTACCAACTTCTTGGTCCTAAGCTTGTGTAGTAGACGACAAAAATGATCAATGTGATTCAATCGCAATTGAAGGAAGCATAAGATAGGAAGAATTCATATGTGGTCAATTGGCGTAGGCCCTTAGAGTTCCAAGTGGGAGACAGAGTGTGCCTCAAAGTCTCTCTTGGATAGGTGTTTTGAGGTTTGGGAAGAAGGCTAACTTGGCTCCCAGGTTTATGGGACCATATCCTATGGTGACACATGTTGGGAAGGTGGCCTATAAGTTGGAGTTGCCATTTGAGTTGCACAGGTTGTATCCTATGTTTCATGTGAGTATGTTGAGGAGGTGTCATCCTAATACCAAGTTAGTGTTACAACATGTAGAAGTAGAGCTTGATGTTGATATGTCCTATGTGGAAGGTCCAGTGTTAATCATTGACAAGAGAGTAAGGAATCTAAAGCAGAATGATATAGTTCTTGTGAAGGTTCATTGGCATCAGTGTGGTGTTGAGGAAGACACTTGCGAGCTCGAGGAAAAGATGAGGAGGAAATACCCTTCTCTTTTCTCTTAGGATTTGAGGGGCCAAATCCTTGTTAGGGGTTTATGGATTGTAAGACCCCTAACCTGAGTTTTGGGGTAACCATATTTTCTTTATCTTAATCATATGCATAAAACCTTTCTATAATCTTTTGGGATGTAGTAAGGTCTTGTAGAAAGCTTAAGTTTCAAATTTGAGCATCGTTGGATGTTGTTTGTGCTTTATGTTCTAGTTTTGGTGAAAATTGCAATTTACCAACAGAGAGGGTTCATGTCAATTTGTCACTTGTAGAGTTTGTTTTCCATCCTTTGACATCATCTAGAGAAGAGAGAAAGAGGTGGGTGCCTTGTTTGAGTCTTTTTTGAGGAGTGACACTGTTTGTGGTGATTAGGGTTTCTTGGGTTTGTTGTGTCTTGACCATGTGTAAATGGATGGGTGTAGCAACTTATGTTGCAACCCATGTTGCGACCTATGTCATGACCTAGGTGTTTTTTGGGTGTGACTCATCTGAGTCACTTCTCTTGGCCATGTTTGTTTTGACCTAGGGTGTGAGGGGGAGGCAGAGATAGTTTGTCTTGCTGTCTTGTGGCCTAGTGGTGATGGTTGGTGCTTTTCATGACAATTGATGGTACTCCATGGTGGGTTGCGATCGTAACCAAGTTGGAGGTGACCCAAGTAGGTCGGGACCCAACCTAGAGTGTATCACCAACTTGTGCATGTGTGGTTAAGGTGGCTACATGTGGGTGCATGTTGGCTTCTAGAGTGGATAAGTGTCCTTTTTGTTCCGTATGTGTTTACACCTCATCTTTTTCCTTCTCTCTCATCCCTTATGTATATAACCCCTTATCACTCCATGCAAGTGACCCTTTCATACCTTTATCTTCCTCCTTCTTTCTTATTCTCATCTTGGAGTTTGGTGGAGCAAGAAGATCCGACCTTGGAGTTCCTGGTGACCAAACTCCTCTTGCATGTGGTGCTTGTAGTGATCTTTGCTCATCTTCAAACATTGTAAGTATATGCCTTTCTTCTACAAAATTTTCTTGGATCTCCTACTTGTATATTATTCCCTTCTCTCAGGCATGGGCCATGTTTTGGAATGATGATTGTTCTTAAGGGGAAACCTCTCCTCACAAGGATCATAGGCCATAGTGAGAGGAAGTTCTTCCCTCTTTTTCCTCCTTCTTTGTTTGGTTTGGCTAGGGTTTCCTTTTTCTACTTTTCTTGGGTTTCCTTTTCCCATGGTACCTTCTTATTCTTGAGGTTCTTTGATGTCCAAAAGATGAACCTTTGGTGAAGCTTTTCCAACCTTTGGATTTTGAGCTTGGAGCCCTTGATCATGGAGCTTTGTATATTTGGTGTGAGCTTCTTAAGGCAGGTTATATAACACTTAACCTACTATATTATTGCACCTTTTATTCTTGAATGCTATTATTTTCTCTCTCTAAAATGTCCCATTACTATGCTAGTAAATGATGGAAATATCTATGACATGTTTGGTGGTGTTTATCTTGCTTGGTTTAATAGAAATTTGAAACCCTAATCACATGTACCCAAATTTGGTGATTGTGGTGTTATGGTGATCTTCCTCTACCTTTTGACCTTAGTTTTGCTTCTGTGCATGTTGTTTATGTGTCATAGCATACTATGGAGTTGAGTTCTATTTGGGGGAGTTGGAAGCATGATTCTCTCTCTTAGATGAGGTCATTTCAAGGTCGATTCATGATGCGTGAATCAGGGAGATTGGTGACCATTTTGCATGGAGTTTTTCCATGACAAAAATGGACCTACCTTGGTTCTATATTCTATTTAGGTCATGCTTAATCATTGAGTAGTCATGAACCTTTGCCTTGGTCATGGTTGATCATGGAAGGTTGGCTTTGGGGTGAAGATGGGTCTTCTCTTTGGTGTGTCACAGTCACAACATCTTGGTTGGTCGTGACTCATGGGCTATTTTGGTTGGGATGACCTAGTTGAGGGTCATTCTCTCCTTCCTTTACTTTGTAGGACCTTGTATCTATTTTGGATGAATACTTGCTCTTGTCTTGAGGATGAACCTTGTCCTTGTTGTAGTGGTGACATGCATAGGGTTGGTGGTCGTGACATCACTTCTTCTTGGGGTCATGACAAGTTCTTCTTGGGTGGTTGAAACCCTAACCATAGAGGGTCACAACTTGTCTAGGTTGGGATGGCCACAATTTGGTTGCATTAGTGGTCATGGCATGTGTGTGATGGATAGTTGAGAGGCATTCTTGATCACATAGTTGATATACTTCCATGAGTAATGTATAATCTATGAAGAGTGCTATTTGGTTAAGGTCTAGTCACCCCTAATCATGTTCTTCAACCCTAAGATGCTCCAAGATAGTGGGAGGTGGTGTACCTAGGATTTGGTGTTTATATCTACCTTTAAACCTTAATTTACTATAGTGTGGATCCCTAACCCTAAAATGAGAATTTGACATGTTTGTTTCTCTTTCTTTAAATGGTTATTATAGTATGATAATTTCTCTCTCTCTTGCTAGTAAACCCCTAACCTTGCATGTAATATGAACTTTATTATCATATCTACTGTATGTTATGATGAATGTGATATGATGCAGGTCGAATGAGTTATCATGAGGCTTGTTTAGACACTTGTCATACATGGATGATGTGAATGGGTGGGTCCTATGACTTGGTGATGATATGATGGCATTGTGAATGATAGTATTATAGGTCTCATGCGGTGATAGTGTGATGAGTTCACACCTTATACATTTTACATCTTTTGGAATTGTATCATGCCCTTATCTTAGTAGAGTTTTCTATGGATTTATACATTTCAACTTGAGTGATGCTAAAAGATACCTAATTACTTAACTAATCAAGTGGAACCTGACACATAGTTTTTCCCTCTGCCATAGATCCATCTTAGTGTCAGCATATGCTGGATGGTGAATGGGCTTTCCCTACTGAAAGCTTGGGGTTGTATACTGTTGAATATATTCATTCCAAGTTTTGGTTGTGGGCAATACCCTACTAGGAGTGTGTCTTGGGCCGTAGCTTAGTGATATGATGCTTATGAGGTTTCACAGGATGGGTCGTGGGTCATACCCTGGTAGGACTATGGCTGTGGGCCACAACTCCTTTTCACTAGCATCATGACCTGTGCCAAGGTAGACTAGGACATTTACAACTTGACTATATGTCGCTGGTTGCATTTGACTGGTTTGTCTCTGTGATGTACTCGTGTACTAACCATGGGGTTTGATGAGGTCATGGATTTAGGTTCTTCAATAGGCCTGTATGGCACAGATTTTGACTTAGTAGTGGTCGGTTAGATTTGGGTGGTACGACACAAATCCTTGAGATATAAAAATATACATAATCTTTTGTGTAGTATACTTGTTTAGAATCATATATGAAAACATTTAATGAGGTCTTGCTTGCTTTTGTATAATGTTGTTGGTAGTGAATATATATGTTCTTCATATTACTTTTGAATTGTTAAGATGACAATTACTTCTTTGTTGATGCCATTAGTTGAATCTATTTATTATAGTTGTATCGTTATTTCTATCCTCAAATTATCTTATTTGTGTTAATAATAGTGTTAGTGGAGAGTTATATCTCCCAGTGAGATTTGGATCTCACCCCGTGGGTTCTCCACATCTTTTAGGTGGACTTGCATGAGGAGGTAGAGATCGTGCAGCTAAGGTTGAGCAGCAACAAGAAGGACAATAGCTGATATGGTTGGAAGTGATGCTAGTCATTTGGTGTAGAGTCCTAGAGTCATCCCTATACAATCAGGTCTTTGGGGTGTTTTCTATATGTTTTGTAGTTATGTTATTATCATGAGGTTTTGGTATGTGTTCCTTTTGAAGTATAGTTTTGTAGATGTACATGTATGTGCCCATGGAACAAGTATCTCATGGAACATGTTGAGGACAAGATCTATGATGTAAGCACCTTATGATAAATGCTATGTGATAGGTGTCCTATGAGGACTCATATGCAAAGGTTTTTCTAGCTTGAGTGGTTAATGGTATCAATTTTATTTTTTAGTATTTTTAGGTAATCCATTGGTTTAGTTTTGTTTCCATGTTTAGTTTCGAGTATTCCTATTTATTTGTGGCACGAGGCATTATAGTTTAGTTGGTATCAGAGCTTTAGGTTCTCTAAGTCTACATGCACCTATGGCTAGAGTTTGTGTATGTTCTTGTGTCCTCCAATCTGTCTTATAGTGACTTATTCTTAAAAAGAAGGAGAAGAAAAGATTAAAGATGTCTGGAGACCATGAAGAACACACTGGTAAAAGTAGTGTTGCTGCACCAGGTGGTGGTGGAAGGAACCAGGCATGAGAAGATCGGGTTCCTGAAGACCCCCAGTTCAACCCATCCATGCTTGAGAATCCTCCATTTTAGTCTCTTTTTGGGCAGTTCATGGCTACTATGATGCATATGGTGGATAGGATGCCTGTACTTTAGCTTGTGGAACTGGTTCCCAATGCAGAATCTTTGGGTACTGGGAAGACTTTTGAGTGGCTTCGCCGCTTTGGGGTAGTGCAGTATGTTGGGACGGTTGATCCAATACATGTGGATTTGTGGCTAACTAGCTTGAAAAATCCTTCAAGATCCTTATCATCCCGTGGACTAATAAGGTGAAGCATGTTGTGTAACTTCTAAAAGGGAGTGTTGGCTACTAGTGGGCCATACAAGCGGAGAAGAGGCATGGTTCTGAGATAAGTTGGGAGGAGTTCTGACATGAATTTGTCAGTCAGTACTTCCCAAAGACATATTTTGATGAGAAGATTTCCCAGTTTGAGTGGATCTAATAGGGATCAATGACAATAAATGAGCACGAGGCTAAGTTTATGGAGCTTCTTTGGTTATGTCCTCACATGGCTGCTACATATGTTGAGAGGATCCAACATTTTGGGAAGGGGTTCAATGTTAAGTTGTCTACTTAGTGGCTTCTTTAGAGAATCGAGAAAAGGTTTTCCATGTTCATGGATTCTGTTCATAGGATAGAGAAATCTGTGATGGAGAAGAGAGAGGAAAATGTCAAGAAGATCCCTACACAGTTCTAGGGACAGTCGTTAGGAGGCTTTAAGAAGCTAAGTTTTTTTATACTGCCAACACCGTAGAGGTCACCAAGTAAAGGTAGAGGGCATAGCCTTCCACCTACTAGAGCTCACAACACAATGTTAATATCAGTGATGGGATCACCTAGGCCATAGTTTGATACCAAAGCTTGCTACAAGTGTGGACATGTGGGACATATGAGGCAAGAGTGCTGAGTAAGAGACGATGAGTTGATCCGACAATTTAGATAGAGCCAGAATGGTTGATATAGTCAGCAACTTAGTGGTGCAGGAGGATGAGGAGATGGGCACATGTCGCAGGCTAGATCGTCTGCTCAGGGAAGCAGAGGATGGGGGTGACAATAGGAAACAACTAGATTTGAAGCCATGAGTCAACCCAAGGTGGTGGTCAACCCACGAGTACTGACATGTTAAATGGTGTTATTTTTTTTTTATTTATCTTTGTCATGCTTCATATTTGTTTTGGTTGACCTGGGTGCAACACACTCTTTTATCACTCATGAAGTGTTTGACAATTGTCTTTTTCCTATTAGTCGTAGGAGAGATAGTTTGTTGTTAGAAACCCCATTAGTTGGTTCTACTATATTGCAGGAGGTGTGTCCTTCCTGTGTCCTTTCTTTGTAGGGAAGAACATTTGAGTGGATCTCGTACCACTTGATATGTGTGGATTTGATGTAATCTTTGGAATGGACACCTTGGAGAAGTATAGAGTGGTCTTGCGTTGTGGTTCCAAGCAAGTGACTTTTGTAGATGGCGGTAAGATGTGGATCTTCTAAGGAGATAGGAAGATTCTTCTAACAAGTCAGGTGGCAGCGAGGGTTGAGGGAAAGTTGTTGAGACAAGGTTGTGAGGTGTTCTTGGCACATGTGTTGAATATTGAGGTGAGGAGTGCTAGTATTTAGGAGATTATAGTTGTCAAAGAGTTTGAGGATGTGTTTTCTAAGGAGTTTCTAGGTGTTCTCCTACCCCATGAGATTGATTTTGAGATCAATCTCGTTCTAGGCACACAACTGATAGCTCAGACATTGTACAACATGGCTCCAACTGAGATGGCAGAGTTGAAGAGACAATTGCAAGAACTTCTTGAAAAAGATTTTATTAGGTTGAGTACGTCGTTGTGGGGTGCTCCATTTTTATTCGTGAAGAAAAAGGATGGGTCCATGAGGCTGTGTATAGACAATAGATAGTTGAACAAGGTGACGATAAAGAACAAGTATCCCTTTCCAAGGATATACGATCTGTTTGATCAGTTGCATAGGGAGATAGTTTTCTCAAAGATAGACCAGAGCTCAGGGTATCACCAATTGAGGATTAAGGAGGAAGACATACCTTAGTCAGCGTTTAGGACTAGGTATGGTCATTATGAGTTTTTGGTAATATTGTTTAGGCTAACCAATGCACCTTTAGCATTAATGGACTTAATGAACAAAGTGTTCCAATTTTTTCTTGATCAGTTTGTGATGGTATACATAGATGACATACTGATATAGAGTTGTGATAGATAGTATCATGATTAGGATCTTTTCCAGGCATTGAGCTTATTGTGGCAACATCAGCTTTACACCAAGATTAACAAGTCCGAGTTCCAAATGAAGGAGGTTGCTTTTTTGGGACTTGTTATGTTTCTGAGGGTTTTTGTATGGATCCTAAGAAGGTTGAGTCTGTGACAGAGTGGAAGAAGCCAAACATACCAATATAAGTGCACAACGTTTTGGGTTTCGTAGCTATACAGGAGGTTCATTAAGAACTTTAGTGTTATATCTCTACCCTGACTAAGTTGACAAGGAAGGATGTGATGTTTGTTGGGATGATAGATGTGAACGTTCTTTTTAGATGTTGAAGGGAGAAGTTGACAAGTGCAATAGTTTTGGTCTTACCTGAGTAAGGAAAAGGATACATCATTTTCTATAATGTGTCCAGGAACGGATTGGGTTGTGTGATGATGTAGGATAAGAATGTAGTTTCTATTTCTTCTCGACATCTAAAGAAACCTGAGGAGAACTACCCGACCCATGACTTGGAGTTAGGCAATGTGGTTCATGTCTTGAAGACATGGAGACACTACCTTTATGGCAAGAAGTATCAAATCTTCACCGATCACATGAACTTGAAGTATATCTTTTCACAGTATGAGTTGAATATGGGGCAACATCACTAGATGTTAATCAAGGATTATGTCTGTATAATTGATTACCATCCATGGAGGGTGAATTTCATGCCATAAGTGGTGAGTAGGAATTCCTCTTCATCACCATATGTAGAGGAAGTGCAATTGTGTTCCTTAGCATAGAATAAGTAAGACATGTTGATATCTCTATGCCATATGAATGTTAAGTTAAAAGTTTCCTTGCTAGCAGGGTTGTCGGCACAGTTGCAGCTGAAGCCCACACTGAGGCAGCAAATCAAAGAGGCACAACAGGTTGATAATGTGATATAGAAGATTAGATTAGAGTTTGGCAGTGGGAAGCATGATGACTTCCATGAATCATATGATGGGATAGTTTTCTACCATGTTAGGGTTGTGGTTCCTGATGCTGAAGATCAATGGAAGATGGTTTTGGAGTCACTTGTCTATATACGCTATGCATCAAGGTAGCACCAAGATGTATCACAATCTAAAAGACATGTATTGGTGGCTCAACTTGAATTAGGATGTATTTGAGTTCATTGTGAGATATGTTGTGTGTCAGCAGGTTAAGGCTAAGTACTAGAAGCATACAACGAAATTGTAACTATTTCCTATAACACAGTGGAAATGAGATCATTTGACCATGGACTTTTTTGTTGGTCTTCCTAGGATAGCCAATGGCTATGATTCCATCTGGATGATCGTTGACAAGTTGACCAAGTCAACACATTTCCTTCCTGTGAAGACAATGTATACAGTTGGGAAGCTTGCCCAGATATATGTTGATGAGATAATGCATTTTCATGGTGCTCCAACAAGTATCGTTTCGGATAGAGGTCCTTAGTTCACAAGTCGCTTTTAGGATCTATTGTACACAACTTTGGGTAAGCAGTTGAGGTTCACTACTACTTTCCACCCACAGACAGATGGTCAATCTAAGAGGACCATTCAAACCTTGGAGGATCAACTAAGAACTTGTGTTCTTTGGTTTTTTTATAGTTGGGACATCCACCTCAGTCTGATAGAGCTTAGCTACAATAACTATTACCAAAGAAGCATAGATATGGTGCAACATGAGGCATTATATGGGAATCGTTGCAAGTCTCAGTTGTGTTAGTACGAGATAGGTGAGTATGAACTTCTTGGTCCTAGGCTTGTGCAACAGATAATGAAAAAAGATCAAAGCAATTCAACAAAAATTGAAGGAAACACAGTGTGATGGAGTGGACTTTTGGAAATCCTAAAATATCCAATGACATAAAGTGAAGTCATGTATTTTGAGTTGTTTTGAGAATCCCAAGTGTTTTAATAAAGTTGGAGTGTTGATTGAGGTTGATATAATGATTAAGATATCTCTTTTAATGCCTTTTTGATGAATTTAATTGAGTGGTCCAACAGATGAGTTTTGTCACCAAATTTTAATAGAATGTAGCTCGAGAGGTATGGGAGCTATGGTCAAAATTTGGTGGCAGTTGGAGGTTCCTAGAGGAAGTTATTAAGGTTTGAAATTTTGCAAAATAATGTGCTTTTTGAGGATTTATAGACCTATGTTGGGCTTGATTTTTGGTGTCACGCGCCCCTTTGTTTGGAGCCGGCTGGGTGGCCCTTTTCTGACCCTAGATCTCAGATCTAACGACTCGGGTCCTTGCAACAAGGAAGCCACAGATTGGCTTAAGTAGACCTTGGCCGTCAGCCCTTGGATTATGATCTGATGGATATCCCCTTGTCTCCTACCTTGCGGTTAGAGCAAGGTAGTGGGGCAGCTGACCGTGCGACCACCCCGGCCACAACTGCCTAGATCGTGGGGTGTGGGTGAGAAGGGACCACGTAGTTGAGGTCTCCCCATTGCGACGAGCCGTTTAACCCTTGTTTCAGTTCAGGAGAGCAAGAAAACAGAGAGAACGCACCCTCCGTTGCCAGCGCCTCTCCACCGCAGGAGCAGCTGGTGGCCAAAGGAAGAGTGCGGCGCTTGAGCACTAACTAGAGGAAGAGGAAGAAGGGAAGAGGACGTTGAGGCCTAGGGAACCATCCGCGCTTGAGCGCATGGCCTCAAAAGGCTTCTTCCATGGCCAACCAACTCAAGTCAGGCGCTCACAAACACCAAGCTTGGAGACAGGTGAAGGGAGTTGTTCGCCTCGAGCAAAGGAGGTAGTCGAGTTCGTGAAAGCCTTTCGAAGCTTTCCCAAGCTTCATACCAGCACGAGGATGGGCAAAGGCATTTGCCCCCTTCTGCTCCGCCGCAGCTGCTGCCCACAACGGCGAGCTCCCGGGGCGCTAGGGTTGGAGCCGCAGACGAGAAGCCACGACATCGTGGAGGTCGTGGAGGGGACCTTGAAGCAGTGGGTGTTGTGGGGAGCTCACAAATACGACCTGGAGCTGGAAGATCACTCACCGGAGAGGAGTATCGCGGCAGCGCTCTGAGAAAATAGAGTCTCGATCGGGACTTAGACGCGAGAGAAAGGGAGAAGAGAGGACCGGGTCAGCGCTTAAACTGGAAACAAACCGGCCGGCTCAACGTGGGTAAAGGAGGAGTGAGCCGTACCCGATATGGCCACGTGTCAGCGGCCGATTGGCCTAATAAGGTAATAAATTCAATAATGTGCAGATCTTCCAAAATTCGTAGAAAATAGCTCGAATGTCTGAAAAATGCAAATAAGGTACCGTTTTCTCAGAAAATTGTGTAGAGAACAATGGAAACATAATATCAGGCTTTCAACGATCTATTATTAGAGTAATCATGTAAGAGGTGTAATTCTTAGTTCATGAGTAATAAATATCAAATGATGACATAAAATTATGGAAAAATGTCAGTAACTCCATAATAATTCTTATAATGCACCTGATGTCAAGGATGATCTTTTTGATTCACGGAATTATATAATATGCTCAATATGGATAATTAGGGCTAATAACCCTAAAGAAAATGTAGAAAATACATTAATGCTCAATAAATGATGATATTTATAGAATATCCTCATACCTGTAATTGGAAGATAATATATAAATATGAGATCAAGATGATGCATAGAATCCATGTTATATTAAGATGGACCTTAATACATGGTTTAAAACCCTAATCTTGGTTAATGGTGTAACCTAGGGTTAATTAATGTGCACAAAAATGCTATGGAAGATAATGTTCAGATAATGGACCATAATCTGTAAAATGACATCAGTAAGATAATTCTAAGTCAAGAAGACAAGTAATAATGTATATAACTTAATGAGATAAGCAAACCCTAATGGACATAATTAGGGTTAAGATGAGATATAATAAGATGAGAACCTGATGATAGTATATGGTCTTGTTTTGATCAGGGTTGAATAAGGTTAGAGTTGACCTGAGGAATACATATGTGATTAGGAATATCTCTTCGGAAGGTACGCCATTACCTCTTACTTGGCTTATTATACTATATGCTTGTGTTATATGTGTAGTAAAATACTTGGCATATGATATTGAATGAAATGATTGTTCTTGTATGATATGTTGCATGATTCTCCATACTTATTGCTATGAACACATGAAACATAAAATATCTGATCCATCATATGATAGCACTAAACTCTTTGGTAGTACAGTGAATTGACAAACATCAAAGCCCTAGGGGCAGATGTACGATTTATATGACAAGGCCTAAAGACATCAAAGCCCTAGGGGCAGATGCACGAGATATATGATGGAAATAAGCTTAAAATATGTGTTCTCTTTTGTTGATGAATATCTTTGTGCAAGTATAAACTTTTCTTATATTCTTCTGTTACTGCCAAGTATTAGTTTTATCTTATTGCCAAGATATGATGAGAGGTATATAAAAGACACGTAGGCGTACTCAGTACAATATTCATGAAATATTGTGCTGACGTGTACCACATGTAATCTTTTTGTTTAGGTTGTGGTTATGCTCTTGAAGATCCAGGATAGTGAGAGTTGTGTGGCGAGCTGATGTACAGGTGGACCTGTTGTCTTAAGATCCTGTTGTTTAGATTTAGCACATGTATATGTTTAGTAGTTGCTGTTCAATATGTAATATCAAATGTTGTAACAATTCATGTTGTAATTATATGTTGAATGGTGAACATGTGTTGTGGTTTGTTTATTGTTCATGTATATGTGCTACTGATTGTTTTCCTTCTGACTTCCTCTGATTTTCTTCTTCTTAGCCTAGTGTGGGATGTTTAAATTGGGATTCTCGCTGAGGTGAGGGTTTCAATTTGGACGTCTCACATCAAATTAAGTTTTAGAAAATCCGGCAACGTCACAGGTGGTATCAGAGCATGAACAATAGCAAAGCCTGACATTTGCTCATTATGCAACTGAAAACTAAAGAACCTTAAACCTTAAAAATCTTTAGGGTTAGATTAGTCATCTTTTAGAGACTAGATCCGACCTAGCCTCTAGGTTAGCACCTAGATGTCTGAGAACTAGGTCTAGACTAGTGCTTGTTGAGTAGCAAGTCCTTCGATGTCATTATTTCCTTGTAGTGCAGCGGTATGGGACGTTGCACTATTTGGAAATGATGTGCATCAAGGGAAGAGAAACCCTAGACATATTGTGCATGTTTTCTAGAGTAGCTACACTAGTCTACACCATGTTCTCACCCTTTTTACTAGTTTTCATGACACTATACTCTCTACTATGTGTGGGACACTCGTTTTCAGGATTTGGTTTTGATTCCAAACAGATCGAACCTCGATAGTTTTCTCTGACGCTTGTTTTATCGGAGAAAAACTATACAATATTTTATTATGTATATGTATTACAAAAATGTGTCCCCACACATGTACGAGTAGGAGGTGGTCCTGCAACCCAAGTGAAAGTGATGACATCAGTCTAGAAGAGAGAGTAGTTCTAGATTAGATGTCTAGAGCCTTGTTGGATATATATGTGATAGATGGAATAGATGATATAAGTTTTGATGATATGATGTAGGTCTTATATAGAAGACATAAGATGGTCATGATGATTTATGTTTGTCTTTGATGACTTAAGTTCTGTTTGCGGATTTGATATAAGTTTTGATGATGCAAGCATGAGTTCTTTATGAGATGAGATATGATAAGTTAAGACAAGGTTGTGAGTCAGCATGGGCCTCAATCTCTTTTACGAAGGAGGACCTCTAGTGTTAGGACCAGTTTTGGGGTTAGCTCAAGAGAGAGCAAGACCCACAAGGAGATGGTCAGAGAACCTAGACTCCACGATATGAGAAATATGAGATATGTGATATGACATGTCCTAAACTAGACTACTCCTGAGTGATTGAGTTGAGCTGCTTTATGTATGATTCTTGTAGATCTGTTGAACCCTAGATGTCCGTGGGAAGACCAAACCCTAGAGTCAGAGAAAGGCTGGTTATATGAACATGTGAACATAAATATGAGTGCCTACCATCTGGGTGAGGGAGAGAGCCCAAGACCCTGGAGGAGGTAGCTATGTTAGCTTCTGAGAAGCCTCGTACTCGGGTTGGTGGTTTCCCGCATAAGAATCTAGTGGTGTGTATAAGGGAGTTTTGGGTAAGCACGTTTCATGGGTAGAGACCTATGAAGAGGATGTTGTAGCTTGGTTTGGTTTGTGCTTATGTGGCTAGAGCTAATGAAGTATCACTAGTGGCAATGAGGTAATTCGAGAACCCTAGACTAAGAGAGGAAAGATAAAGTATGTGCATATGAGATACTCATAGAGTTGAGTTAGCTCAAAGAGAATGAGCAATGCACTATCTTCGTGATAAGGGTTGGGAGAACCTCATTTGGACTAGATAAAGTTTTGATACATGTTCAACAACCACTTGTATAAGTTTGTTAGCACAACCATGATATAATATATGTAAGGATGTGATCAAATCTTGAGATATGATAGTGGATATGGTATAATGTAAACCTAGAGATGGCTTGATAGATATCAATGCATAAATGGTTAACCATGTACATGATAATGATGATAATTTGATAGTGTTGGTTAATCTTGTGAGAATTCATTAATAAATGCTGCAATTTATTATGAGCAACGAAATAAGATCCTGTGAATGAAACATGTACATGAGGTGTTAATCCCAGTGCTTAATAAAGATGAAAAATATAGTTTGATAGCTAGCACAACATAATGTTGATGATACCTTGACATAATCGGTTAACTTAGTTAACTTATTTGGAACGTGATAGTATGATGTCGAATATTAATGCATGAGTTAAGATAAGGAAGCAAATCTAACATAAGATATATGTACTGACATAACCTAAGCTTCTAAACCCTTGTTTGAGCCTTTTATGGAGTGAGGTTTCACCCTTGATGCTTTTGAAACTTCCTAATAGTGCTTTGGATACATGGTTCTATGTAACCTTTGTGGATATGTTACACCTAGAATGGTGCCTACATGGGGATGAGAGTAATATAAGGTTTTCCCTGGAGGTATGAGTATGGTTTACTTTTGAGGACAAAAATTTCTTTTAAGATGTATATGATGTGACAAAGTGGTTTTTATGACTTAATTCCGAGGACGGAATTTTTTTTAAGGTGGGTAGGATGTGATGGAGTGGACTTTTGGAAATCCTAAAATATCCAATGACACAAAGTGAAGTCATGTATTTTGAGTTGTTTTGAGAATCCCAAGTGTTTTAATAAAGTTGGAGTGTTGATTGAGGTTGATATAATGATTAAGATATCTCTTTTAATGCCTTTTTGATGAATTTAATTGAGTGGTCCAACAGATGAGTTTTGTCACCAAATTTGAATAGAAGGTATCTCGAGAGGTATGGGAGCTATGGTCAAAATTGGTTGGTAGTTGGAGGTTCCTAGAGGAAGTTATTAAGGTTTGAAATTTTGTAAAATAATGTGCTTTTTGAGGATTTATAGACCTATGTTGGGCTTGATTTTTGGTGTCACGCGCCCCTTTGTTTGGAGCCGGCTGGGTGGCCCTTTTCTGACCCTAGATCTCAGATCTAACGGCTCGGGTCCTTGCAACAAGGAAGCCACAGATTGGCTTAAGTGGACTTTGGCCGTCAGCCCTTGGATTACGATCCGATGGATATCCCCTTGTCTCCTACCTTGCGGTTAGAGCAAGGTAGTGGGGCAGCTGACCGTGCGATCACCCCGGCCACAACTGCCTAGATCGTGGGGCGTGGGTGAGAAGGGACCACGTAGTTGAGGTCGCCCCATTGCGACGAGCCGTTTAACCCTTGTTTCAGTTCAGGAGAGCAAGAAAACAGAGAGAACGCACCCTCCGTTGCCAGCGCCTCTCCACCGCAGGAGCAACTGGTGGCCAAAGGAAGAGTGCGGCACTTGAGCACTGACTAGAGGAAGAGGAAGAAGGGAAGAGGACGCTGAGGCCTAGGGAACCATCCGCGCTTGAGCGCATGACCTCAAAAGGCTTCTTCCATGGCCGACCAACTCAGGTCAGGCGCTCACAAACACCGAGCTTGGAGACAGGTGAAGGGAGTTGTTCGCCTCGAGCAAAGGAGGTAGCCGAGTTCGTGAAAGCCTTTCGAAGCTTTCCCAAGCTTCATACCAGCACGAGGATGGGCAAAGGCGTTTGCCCCCTTCTGCTCCGCCGCAGCTGCTGCCCATAACGGCGAGCTCCCGGGGCGCTAGGGTTGGAGCCGCAGACGAGAAGCCACGACGCCGTGGAGGTCGTGGAGGGGACCTTGAAGCAGTGGGTGCTGTGGAGAGCTCACAAAGACGACCTGGAGCTGGAAGATCGCTCACCGGAGAGGAGTATCGCGGCAGCGCTCTGAGAAAACAGAGTCCCGATCGGGACTTAGACGCGAGAGAAAGCGAGAAAGGGAGAAGAGAGGACCGGGTCAGCACTTAAACTGGAAACAAACCGGCCGGCTCAACGTGGGTAAAGGAGGAGTGAGCCGTACCCGATATGGCCACGTGTCAGCGGCCGATTGGCCTAATAAGGTAAAAAATTCAATAATGTGCAGATCTTCCAAAATTCGTAGAAAATAGCTCGAACGTCTGAAAAATGCAAATAAGGTACCGTTTTTCTCAGAAAATTGTGTAGAACACAATGGAAACATAATATCAGGCTTTCAATGATCTATTATTAGAGTAATCATGTAAGAGGTGTAATGCTTAGTTAATGAGTAATAAATATCAAATGATGACATAAAATTATGGAAAAATGTCAGTAACTCCATAATAATTCTTATAATGCACCTGATGTCAAGGATGATCTTTTTGATGCACGAAAATATATAATATGCTCAATATGGATAATTAGGGCTAATAACCCTAAAGAAAATGTAGAAAATACATTAATGCTCAATAAATGATGATATTTACAGAATATCCTCATACCTGTAATTGGAAGATAATATATAAATATGAGATCAAGATGATGCATAGAATCCATGTTATATTAAGATGAAACTTAATACATGGTTTAAAACCCTAATCTTGGTTAATGGTGTAACCTAGGGTTAATTAATGTGCACAAAAATGCTATGGAAGATAATGTTCAAATAATGGACCATAATCTGTAAAATGACATCAGTAAGATAATTCTAAGTCAAGAAGACAAGTAATAATGTATATAACCTAACGAGATAAGCAAACCCTAATGGACATAATTAGGGTTAAGATGAGATATAATAAGATGAGAACCTGATGATAGTATATGGTCTTGTTTTGATCAGGGTTGAACAAGGTTAGAGTTGACCTGAGGAATACATATGTGATTAGGAATATCTCTTTGGAAGGTACGCCATTACCTCTTACTTCGCTTATTATACTATATGCTTGTGTTATATGTGTAGTAAAATACTTGGCATATGATATTGGATGAAATGATTGTTCTTGTATGATATGTTGCATGATTCTCCATACTTATTGCTATGAACACATGAAACATAAAATATATGATCCATCATATGATAGCACTAAACTCTTTGGTAGTACAGTGCATTGACAAACATCAAAGCCCTAGGGGCAGATGTAACATCAAAGCCCTAGGGGCAGATGTACAATTTATATGACAAGGCCTAAAGACATCAAAGCCCTAGGGGCAGATGCACGAGATATATGATGGAAATAAGCTTAAAATATGTGTTCTCTTTTGTTGATGAATATCTTTGTGCAAGTATATGCTTTTCTTATATTCTTCTGTTACTGCCAAGTATTAGTTTTATCTTATTGCCAAGATATGATGAGAGGTATATAAAAGGCACGTAGGTGTACTCAGTACAATATTCATGAAATATTGTGCTGACGTGTACCGCATGTAATCTTTTTGTTTAGGTTGTGGTTATGCTCTTGAAGATCCAGGATAGTGAGAGTTGTGTGGCGAGCTGATGTACAGGTGGACCTGTTGTCTTAAGATCCTGTTGTTTAGTTGTAGCACATGTATATGTTTAGTAGTTTCTGTTTAATATGTAATATCAAATGTTGTAACAATTCATGTTGTAATTATATGTTGAATGGTGAACATGTGTTATGGTTTGTTTATTGTTCATGTATATGTGCTACTGATTGTTTTCCTTTGACTTCCTATGATTTTCTTCTTCTTAGCCTAGTGTGGGATGTTTAAATTGGGATTCTCACTGACGTGAGGGTTTCAATTTGGACGTCTCACATCAGATTAAGTTTTAGAAAATCCGGCGACGTCACACACAGGATAGGGAGAAATCATATGTAGACAATCGATGTAGACCCTTAGAGTTCCAAGTAGGAGACAAAGTGTACCTCTAGGTCTCTTCTTGGAAAGGTGGTCTGAGGTATGGGAAGAAGGGTAAGTTCGCTCCCATGTTTATGGGACCATACCCAATGGATGTACATGTGGGAAGGTTGCCTACAAGTTGGACTTGCCATTTTAGTTGCACTGGTTGCATCTAGTGTTTCATGTGAGTATGTTGAGGAGGTGCCATACTGATATCGAGTTAGTGTTATAGCCTATGAAAGTAGATCTTGATGTGTATATGTCCTATGTGGAAGGTCCAATGTTGATCCTTGACAATAGAGTGAAGAAGTTAATGAAGAAAGATATAGTGCTTGTGAAGGTTCTGTGGCATCACCATGGTGTTGAGGAAGCCATGTGGAGCTCGAGGAAGAGATGAGGAGTATGTACCCTTCTCTTTTCTCTTAGAATTTTGAGGGAAAAATCCTTGGTAGGGGTTTATGGCTTGTAAGACCCCTTACCTGAGTTTTGGGGTAACCCAATTTGCTTTAGATAATCATATGCTTAGAACTTTTATCTAATCTTTTGAGATGCAGTTAGGGCTTGTAGAGAGCTTAGATTCAAGTTTGATCTTGCTTGGATGTTGTTTGTGCTTTATGTGCTAGTTTTGGTGCAAATAGCAAATAAACCAAAAAAGAAGGTTGATGTGCAATTAGTCACTTCTAGAGTGTGCTTTCAATCCCTTAACATGATCTAAAGGAAAGAGAAAGAGGTGGTCACCTTTTTTGAGCCTTGGTTGAGGAGTGACACCCTTTGTGGGTATTAGGGTTTCTTCAGTTTGTTGTGCCTTGACCATGTGTACATCGATGGGTGTAGAGGCTTATATTGCAACCTATGTTGCGACCTAGGTAGTTTTTGGGTGTGCGTCAACAGAGACACTTCTCTTAGCCATGTTGTTTTTGACCTAGGGTGTGAGGGGGAGGATGAGACATCATGTCTTGTTGTGTCTCAACCTAGTGGTGATCGTTTGTGCTTGTCACGACCATGTATGGTACTCCATGGTTGGTTGCAACTGTGGCCAAGTTGGAGTTGACCCAAATAGGTCGAGGCCCAACCTAGAGTGTATTACCATCTAGTGCATGTGTGGTTCAGGTAGTTGAATGTTGGTGCATGTTGGTTTCTTGAGTGGACAAGTGTTCCTTTTGTTTCTTAGAGCATTGACACCTCATGTTTTGCCTTCTCTCTCATCTATCATGTATATAACCCCTAATCTCCATCCAAATGACCCTTTTGACCCTTCATCTTCCTCCCTCTCTCTTTTTCTTGTCTTGGATCTTGGTGGAGCAAGAAGATCTAATATTGGAGTTCCTGGTGACCGAACTCCTCTTCCATGTGGTGCTTGTAGTGATCCTTGCTCATCTTCAAACATAGTAAGTATATGACTTTCTTATACAACATTTTATTAGATCTCCCACCTCCATCTTCTCTCCTCACAAGGCTCGTAGGACATAGTCAAAGGAAGTTCTTCCCTCCTTTTCCTCCTTCTTCATTTGATTCAGGTACGTTTTCATTTTTCTCCTTTTATTGGGTTTCCTTATAACTTGGTACCTTCTTGTTCTTTAGGTTCTTTGGTGGACAAAATAGGAACCATTGGTGAAGCTTCTTCAACCTTTGGATCGTGTGCTTGGAGCCCTTGATCTTGGAGCTTGGGATATTTGGAGATGAGATTCTTAAGGTGTGTTATATAACAATTAACCTACTCTATTATTGCACCTTCATTCTTGAATGATACTATTTTCTCTCTCCAAAATGTCCCCTTACTATGCTAGTAGATGATGGCAATCTCTAGAACTTGTTTTGTGGTGTTTATCTTGCTTAGTTTAATAGCAATACGAAACCCTAATCACATGTACCCAAATTTGGTGATTGTGCTATTATGGTAACCTTCATCTACCTTTTGACCTTAGTTTTGCTTCCATGCATTGGGGTCATGTGTCATAGTGTTCAATGGAGTTGAATTCTTTTTGGGGGAATTGGAGGCATGGTTCTCTCTCTTGCATGAGGTCCTTTCATGGTGGATTCATGATGTGTGATTTAGGGTTCTTGGTGACTGTTTTGCATGGAGTTTTTCCATGAAAAAATGGACCTTCCTTGGTTCAATCTTCTATTTAGATCATGCTCAATACCTTAGTAGAGACAAACCTTGGCCATGGTGTTGGTTGATCATGGAAGGTTGGTTTCAGGGTCAAGATGGGTCTTCTCTTTAGTGTCTCACGATCGCAACATCATGGTTGGTCGTGACCCATGGGATGTTTCAATTGGGATGCCTTAGTTGAGAGTCATTCTCTCCTGCCGTGACTTGGTAGGGCCTTGCTTCTGTTTTGGATGAATACATGATCGTGTGTTGAGGATGACCCTTATCTTCTCGCGGTCACGACATGTATATGGTTGGTGGTCGTGACAAGTGCTTCTTGGGTGGTTGAAACCCTAACCCTAAGGGGTCGTGACATGTCTAGGTTGGGGTGGGCATGACATGGTTGTATGAGTGGTCATGACATATGTATGATGAGTGGTTGAGAGGCATGAGAGGCATGCTTGATCTCATAGTTGATATACTTGCATGAGCAATGTATAAACCATGTAGAGTGTTGTTTGGTCAATGTCTAATCACCCCTAATAATATTCTTCAACCCTAAGATGGTCCAAGATAGTGGGAGGTGGTGTACCTAGGGTTTGGTGTCTATATCTAGATTTAAACCCTGATCGACTATAGTGTGGAGCCCTTACCCTAAAATGTGAAATTGACATGTTTGTTTCTCTATCTTGGAATGGTCATTATAGTATGATAATTTCTCTCTCTTGTTTATAAATGACTAACATTGTCAGTAATATGAATTTGATTATCATAGCTAGTATATTCTATGATGAATGTGATATGATACATGTTGAATGAGTTATCATGAGGCATGTTGTGACACTTGTGATGTAGGGATGATGTGAATGGGTCCTATGACCTGATGATTATATGATGGCATTGTGAATGGCAGTGTTACAGGTCTCATGTGGTGATAGTGTGACAAGTTCACACCCTACACACTTTATATCTTTTGGAATTTTATCATGCCCTTATCTTTGTAGAATCTTCTATGGCTTTATAAGTTGTAACTTGATTGATGCAAAAAGATACTTAATTGAGTTCACTAGTCAAGTGGAACCTGAAGACATAGTTTGGCCTTATCCATTAGATCCATCTTAGTATCTGCATTTGTTAGATGGTGAAACAAGCTTTCCCTAGTGAAATATTGGAGTCATATATTGTTGAGTATATGCATTCATAGGATTGGCTGTAGGCCAAACCTTGGCAAGAGTGTGGTTGTGGCTCGTAGCTCAGTGATATGATGCTTATGAGGTTTCATAGGATTGGTTGCTGGAAATACCCTACTACAATTACAACTCTAGGCTATAACTCAATTTCACAAGTGCATTGACCTGTACCAAGGTGGGCTAGGACTTTCACAGCTTGAACAAATGTCATTGGTTATAGTTGACTGGTATATCTCTACAATGTACTCATGTACTGACCATAAGGTTTGGTAAGTTCGTGGATTCTGGCTCTTCAATAGACCTTGTATGGCTCGAATTTTGACTTATTTGTGGTCAGTTGGATTTGGGTGGTACAACTCAAGTCCTGATGACATAATAAAATATGTAATCATCCATGTAGTATACCTGCTTATAATCAAATACAAAAAACATTGGATGAGGCCTTGCTTCCTTTTGTATAAGGTAGTTGGTAGTGAATATACATGTTCTTGATATTCTTTTGAACTGTTAAGATGAGAATTACTTTTTTGGTGATGCCATTAGTTGAATATGTTTATTTTATTTGTGGCTTTATTTATGTCCTCTAATTATCTTATATGTGCTAATAATAGTGTTGGTGGAGAGTTATATCTCTTGTTGAGATTTAAATATCACCCTATGGGTTCTCCACATCTTTTAGGTGGACGTGGATGAGGAGGTATAGATCGTACAGCTGAGGCAGAGCACCAGAAAGAAGGATAGTAGATGATAAGGCTAGAAGTGTTGCTAGTCTTTTGGTGTAGAGTCCTATAGTCATCCTTGTACACTCAGGTCCTGGGTATGTTTTCGATATGTTTTGTAGTTATGTTATTATCATGTGGTTTTGGCATGTATTCCTTATGTTCTATAGTTTGGTAGATGTACATGTATATGCATATGGAACAAATATCTCATGTAACATGTTGATGACATGATCCATTATGTAAGAATCGTATGATACATGCTATGTGATTCACGTGTCTAATGAGGACTCATATGTAAAGATTTTTATAGCTTGGATGTTGAATGATATTGACTTTAATTTTTAGTGTTTTCTGGTAATCCGTTGATTTAGTTATGTTTCTGCATTTAGTTTGGATTTATCTCATTGGTTTGTGGCATGGAGTATCATAGCTCACATCCGCACATTGTAGCTATATCACTCGGGGCCTCACATGATCAGCAGTTGTGGTGCGTTCAGAGCTCACCAATGTTGGTAGCAGTAGGGAAGGAAGGGCTCAGTAGCCTGAAGGTGGGATACCCACCTCCAGCTCATGCCCATGAGTTGAGTGGTTCTCATGGCTTCACACGGGATGCATCAGGGGGCTGAATACCCAACTCATGGCAGCGACAATGCTACTATCCTAGAGAAGAAGAACAAGCAGCAACTGGCACGTGTTAGGGTGCGCAAGTGGGCAAAAATGAGGGCAAATAAGAGATTGGTGAGAGAAAAGGAGTGTTTCATGTCCAATTGTGGTGAAGGAGGGGGATATTGATTGGTGTGTTTCCACTGAGTACACTATAGCTTTGCTACAGCTATATGGTTGGAGGTAGAAGGTGACCTCCCAACGATTTGATGATGGGGAGGCAATCCATGGGGTGTCTTCCTATGAATGTACTTCATCAAGCCCAAATCAGTGTGGGGGAAAACACAAGTTAAATGTTTGCTTGCCCAAAAATCCCATATGTGGCAGGAAAAAAAGAAGCAATTTAATCAAGGTAAAATAAGGATTTAAGAAGGAATATTCATATGATCATAATTGGGGCTATGATGCACTGATTGAGATGATTTTTGTATTGTAGGATTCAAAATTGAATCCTCTATAACATGGAATACATTGTAGTGTAAAATTATCATAGTGATAAGGTTTAAAATTGGATTCAAGAAGGTGATTTATTAAACCATGGTGCTTAGTTCGAAAGTGCAGATTAATGCCAAACATTGTACAATTGATCATTGATGTCACCAAATTAGAGCATCACCACCTTCATACTATAGGGTTGACATTAGATTGAGTAACCGGTCACTGGATGAGAGAGAGAAAGAGTACAACATAGGATAGAGAAAAGTTAGGTTGTTACATCCTTCCTTAAAAGAAATTTCATCCTCAAAATTCGTACAAGACCATGGTTAAAAGTCAAAGTTCATATTCATTGTGTTTAGGCAAGCTATCCTAGGTGTCAAAGTACCACCCATCAGGTAGTTCTCACATATGTTACTATCATCAAGGGAGTACACATATTGATTACATACATTTTACTTAGTGTTCCATCATATTATGATATCATCATGGCAATAGGGTTTTCCCCTTCCTTAGTATCCCTACATTAGGGTTTTTGTTCATATCTTCTTACTAGACCAAGGTGTGTTGTCGAAATCCATGATATCAATTCTCAAACAAACATGTTTAAAAGCATGACTTCAAAATGGGATCATAATTGAATGTGTATATGTCATCATTATACTTGATTTCATGCATGTTTTGGTTTTCCCCCAAATCTACAAATGATCCCCAATTTCGTTCATCATTTTTCATTTTATATCTAAAATTAAGCAATGTATTAATCATCTTTATTTAGTTATAACCCTAATATCATTATCATATCGAGTTAATCATTTTTCATTTGGCTATGAGATTAGGAATATTACCCCTGATTATTCAAGCTCAAATCTCTAGGCATCATCATATCGAGTTCATGATTCCAAAACTACATACTTTATGCAAGGTATCATTTTATATTAGGTCTAGATACTGAGAGTGGATGTTCATATGTATTCAAGTTTAGCATAGGTAATATTATTTCATGTATCATGCATTATTGGAGGAATAACATTGTCATCAACATTAAGGCTTCAAAATTATCTCACTAGTATTTCAAAGGATCTTCACAAGATCAAGCCACTCAAGATAAGGCATATCTATGTCAAGGCAAAACATACTAACCATCAACATCTACCCATACCAAACTTTTACCCAACATACCAAAAGATAGCAACCACTAGATTCCTTTACATCAAACCACTATCCCAAGTATGAGGCTCCTCATGGGATCACATGTGATGTACATCATCTTAGGGTCTTGGGATATCTCCCTCACCTATATAGTAAAACATCATATATTGAATGCCTCTTCCTCTAGTGTAAGATCTTTTCACAGGAAATCTAGGGTTCAACATTATCAAGGAAACTAAAGAAGGAGAATTTTGTAAAAAAAACATAACAACTGAAGTTAAAAAGATAAAGAAGGAACAAAATTATAAAACAAGTCTAAAAATTATAAACATGCTAAGAAATTATGAAAAAAAATTAAAATTATGAAACAAACTAAAAATTATGAAGCCAAACTAAATTTATGAAAATAAGAAAAATCCTAACTACACAATCATCTGATTTCAAAAAACAACAAGGGACATCCAAATTGTGGTGTGTCACTGTGCACCAATCATTAGGAAAATTCCTAGAGTTTAACCTTCTAAAGAGGCAATCATCTTATTGCAAGTAACAAGTTAACCTTTGGGTAGTACGGTATCGATCCAAGGGACGATGGAAAGAAACTTGTTGATATATTGATTATGCTAAGAACATAAGTAAAAGATGCACAAATAACTATTTAAGATCAAATGATAAATGAAACGAGGGGTCCAGGGGATGACCACAAATGGCCAAGATTTTACTTAACAAACCAACTCCTAAGTTTCAATAATCAAATCAAGACCATGTGGATTGTGTCCTTTCAGCGCATTGTCATACAAGGGCCACACTTCCTACAAACTTGTTGATCCCAACATTTGTATATCCTTGTCCAACCATCCAGCATGTTACTTTATAAACTCTCATCTAGAAACATGTGATTGCCATCCGACATTCAAACCCATGGATCTAGCGATCCTATCATCATAGGTTATAACAAACAAGTCAAAGGGGTAGAAGGATTATAATCTAAATCAGGTTCTTGTGTCAAAAGGTCACACGTTCATTCTTGTAAGGGACCGAGATCTCAAAACCCTCATAAGAATATAATCATTGTACTGGAAAAAACTAGTATAAGATCGGTTGGATAAAAAGATAACAATCATAGTTAAGAGACTATGGGTTCATTCTTGTAGGGATTCGTGATCACAACACACCACAAGAATATATCAATTCATCTAAAGTACAAATAAGAAAAGGAAGAACATCATTCTTTCATTGAATCAAGGAGTTGATTACATCAAATGTGAATGGCTATGAGACAAGCCCCCATGCCCCAAAAGGTAACTACTTAGACATAATGTAGAGAATGACAACAAAAACTAGATAACAACAAATAAAAAAAAGTTATGCCTAGGGATCCCTTTTTCCTTGGAGTCCACCCTCATTTCATATAGAGAAGGAGGGATGGAAAACCTAATTGTAAGATTGTTGGAGTCTACTATAAAATACAGTTCGTGGGTTGTGAATCGGTCAGTTCATAGTCTAAGTCGCACCTATTAAATCTATGCACACACATGTCTAGGGAAGCATGTCAAAACCCTAAAGGAAGGGTGATGACACTTTTTGACCATGACTTGGCCACTAAGGAATGTGAATTGACTGCTTGGAGTTCTAGAATACTTGGTTGAGGCTTCTGAGTCGATTAGTTTGAGCTATGAAAAGCTCATTTCAACTATTGAATTGGTCATTTCAAAGGATAAGTAGAAAGATGAGTCACTGAGTTGATATCTTGGAATGGCCAACTGGAACTCTTGAGCATGGTTTTCTGCATGAATTAATCCATTTATTCATGAATCAACCATCGATTTAGGTATTGAAATGATCAGGAGTTTGTGATCAAAGTCCTTGTGCTTTTGATTTCAATATAAGGAAAAAGGCCTTTGTCTTTTGTGGTTGAAAAATTATAATTGAGGATGGAATCTACAAAATTGGAGAAAAATGATAAGAATTTGAATTAATAGAAAAGGAGAACAAAAATTTCAATTATTTCCAGAACCCTAGAAAAAGTGAGATAAAATCTTAAATAAAGATAAAAAAAGATGTGATGAAAGAACTAGGATGAAAATGCATTTATCGTATATCCAAGAAAGAAATCCTTGTAATATTTTCCATCAAATTTATTGAGGGAATATTTGGTGTTTAAAGAAAACCTTGGCAAACCAAAAATATGAAACAAGTCAATAGAAGGCTTTCTGCAATGTCATAACTGATAGGGGTTTTTCTTTAGCAAAGGATGTGTCAAAAACTGATTTTTCATAAACAAGGAGTACTAACTACTTTGGCTCAAAACTTCTTGGCAGTGTCTTACTACAAGAGAATTGTCCTAAACATCTTTTGTAATGAACCATTGTTCCTCTGTACTAGCCCTATTCTGTTGAAGTGTATAGGGGAAAAAGTTGTTCATGTACCCAGATGTTTCACAAAATCTTTCAAAGAAATCATTTTCAAATTCTCCCCCATTGTCACTATGGATAGAGATGATTCAACAAGAAGCTTCATTTTCAATTCATTTGTAGGAAGTTGAGAAAACGTCAAATGTATCACCTTTTTTAATCAAGAACAATGTCCAAGTAAACTGACAGAAATTATCAATAATTACTAACCAATACTTCCTACCATGAAGTGTTTGAGTTCTCATTGATACGAATAGATCAATATAAAGAATTTCAATCACTCTCTTATTCTAAGAACTCCTTTGGATTTAAAGAAGGATTTAGTTTGCTTTCCTAGTGTACAAGGTTGGAATTCCTTATCCTTTTCAAAGTCCAATTTAGAAAGTTCGTTGACCAATTAATTTTTGCTCAACTTCTTCAATTGATGCATATTACATGACCAAGATTATGGTCCAACAAAGATATATCATTTTTCTCAACAACTAGGCACTTATCAAGAATAGTCTTAAGAGAGTAAAAAATAATGATATAGAGATTTCCAATTCTAGTTCCCCTATATAACATTGTAAGTGAGGGAATCTGGAAGCAAGCATTCATGAGAAGTAAGAAGAACAAGATATCCGTTGTAATATAGTTGACTAATAATAATTAAATTTTGATGTAGGCCATCCACTAGAACATTCTTTATGCATAATGAATCACCTACATCATCCTCACCTATCAGTTTACCTTCCTCATTATTGCCAAAAGACAAAGAGCCACCTTTTCATTTTGTGAAGGTGTTAAAGATGTCCTTATCACCAGTTGAATTTTTGGAGCATTCACTATCAACAATCCATTTTCCTTTATCCTAAAAAGAAAAGAGTTGTTCATGCCCAACTCAAATTTTGGGATCTGTAGTTAGCTTGGGGACCCATTTCATGTTTGAGTTGGTACCCTTCTTATAAGAGAGAAAAGTAGAGAAATGATCATCACACTTAAAATGAGCACACGACATTGGTGTCTTAGAGTCAGAAGTATCCCCATGGTTTATTGAAGGTCCCTTTCTCTTTTACATACCTTTACCCTTGTTCTTTGGGCCTCCTTCTTATCTGAAACTGTTACTACACACTAGTTTGGTAGAGTGTTCTAGGAGTTCATTTGAGTATTTTTTTTCAAGGATGCTCTATACATATGTCTATCATCACTAAGAGTTATAACCATTGAATAAATAATAGCAAGATCTTCTTGAGCATGTAGTAAGTCAGCCTACAAACATAGAGATTTAGTCAATTAAGAATCCTTTTCAAGAGTTAATGTAGCTGCTTCTTTACTATGAAATCTAGAATTAGATTTAAGATCACTAACTCTAGCAATAAGCCTAGCATGTTAAGTTCTAAGCATGACATGTTCATCATAATAAATTTGGTTTCATCTTTAAGATCATTCATTTTCTTTACATAAATACCATTTTTAGTTTCAACACCATTATATTGGAGTTCAAGCTCAAGGAATACCTCTTGCAAATAATCTATGCTATCATAATATTTTTCTTATTTTGTTCAATCATTTCAACTCTAGTATATAAATCATGTATGATTTTCCCTATTCTCTTCTTTTTATATTTTCACTAAGAATAAGAAGAATATGAAGCTTGAATCATATTTATAAGAGAATCTTTGGAAAGTTCTTTTAAACATACATGGCTCACCTAACCAACCTCTTCTCTTGTGTTATACATGAGTGCAATGTGGCATTCTCCTTCACTTAATCTAGAATCACAAGAAGAAGACTCCTCCCATGTGGCATGGGTTGCATCTTTGCCCCTTCTTTCTTTCTTCTCCTTTTTATTGAATATACTCTCCTTATTGTAGTCCTCCTTCTTACTATCTCCATTATTGTGGGGTGACTTCATGCTTTTGGACACTCATTTTTGTAATATCCCTTTTGATCACATTCATAGAATCTAGGAGAATAGGAGGAGTAGGGTTTTCCCTTGACATTCTTTCCCTTTTAGTAATGGGTTTTAAGGTCACTAGGTGATTCATCTTCACTTGAAGGTAGAGAAGCTTGGCAAGCAATTTGTTGTAGTTGTATTATTGCTTCATCTTGAGCTTTGAAGGATACCTCCTTCATCTTCTTGGATTGTTTCTCTTATTGATTTTTTTCTTTTTCTTGTTTGTCAATTCTTACTTCAAAAGCTTGTAGATTTCCAATAAGCTCTTCAATAGGAAATTCACCAAGAGACTTTATTGCTTCAATGGTGGTCACCTTTGATTTCCACCTCTTGGGGAGAGATCTGTATGTTTGAGTTGATCTATCCTTGGTCTATAGGATGACCCATTGCCTCTAGTCCATTCACAATACATTTTAACAACTCTTTCCTTCTTCCCCATCTTGAAGTTTTCAAGAAGACCATTGATTATATACACCTTGGATTCTTTGACTTGGTTGGTTCCTTCATATGTGATGCAAATCTTGCTCCAAATCCCATAAGATGTATCCCAAGAAGAAATTTGGTTGAACTCAGTTGGAGTGAGGGTGGAGTAGATGATGCTAATGGATTTAGCATTGAGTTGATCCTTCTTCAAGGTAGTCTCCTCCCATGAGAAATTTCAACCTCTGGCTTTTTGTATAAAAACCCAAAAACCTTCAACATGTCATAGCTCATGCCTTAGATGTAGGATTACATTCGCCTCTTCCAATATAGGAAATTTGTTCCATCAAATACGGGTAAATGCATGGAGAAACCACCCTCTATGTTGAAAGATCCCAACATATTTTCTCCCATATTCTCATCTCGTTGGAGTGCTTATCCTGAGAGCTAAAAGCACTTAAAAAGAACACATTATACCTTCAAGATATTTTTTAAAATATATTCCTATATTGAAAATCACAGGAGATAGAAATTGAACATGTGGCATACAACTCATAAAAACTAGATTAACTAATGTGGAAGCATTTTATTAGAAGCAGAATTACTGAAAATCACTAAATATTAAAACCATTTATCAAGAGATCCATTCACTGGAAAACTCTTTCATTCAGAACCAAAGTATTTCAAGTACATACAAATTCACTAGTACATCTCTCATACTATTTCCTCTCAAGAGTTACAACATTAACTGCCCTGTTAAACTATACATCAGCAGTATAAAAATCTCGAGGCATCAAGGCAAAATCTCAGATCGAATTATCAAAGAACTAACTCCTAGGACCCAAGAGTACAAAGATGACTCATATGATTAACTATACAAAACCAGACATCCAATGTCTCCACCTGATGGATCACTGATGTCCCTGAGGCTGCTGCTGCTGCTCTTCTCCTATAGTAGAGTTTCTACCTTGTCGTCTGTGTCTACCTAAAAAGGTTGAATTCCACAGGGGTGAGACAATTATAAAAATTTCCCCATCGGGAGATATAACTCTCTGCCAAAACATTATCATTGTAGATTAATAGAAATAAACTGAGCACTGAGATAATATAAATCAATAGCAGATGAATCATCATCTATGTAGATTAGGGCAACATTCTTATGCAAGTATTACATCTATAACTTGATTAGGTAGCAGGAATATGAATTAAAAGAATATAATTAACATTTATATATCAAGGACATGCTAAGCAGTATAACATCAACCAGTGGTTCTCGTATTTCAATCCTATGCAAATACGCTACACGGCTGATTATATTTTACAAACATACTTAAGCGTTGAGGAGATGAGGTATACCTCTCATACTCCAACCGACCATTTCTACAAACAAAATCGGTACCACAATTAGGTCAATGGAAGAGCCAAATTCCCATGACCTCCCACATCTCAGTCAGTACGGGACCACAAGTAGGACTATGTTGACTGCTCAAATAGCTTTCCAAGGTATACTGGAACTTCTCTATAGAGTTACAGTGTCAACTGCACTCTCATCAAAAATCGAGAGCTTTAATGCTTATCTCCATCGACCCGACATAAAATAACATTGGGAGATTAATGATACATCTATCCCAACCATCGGGAGACTTATGATACATCTATCCCAAAACATGAAGGATTGAGAGGTTTAATGTTTACCCTTCCTCAATCTCTTCACAACGACGTGAGGATATTTTCTCCCATTTACCCCCACATATTCAGAATATGTGAATTCCAGGAATTCTATAGGGAAACGTGTTTCACCATCACCAACTTCTGACGATGATAGATCTATGGTCAGAACATTACATGAATAGATTTCACTTGATTAATTAAGTACATTTTCATATTCTTTTAGCATCAAGCAAGTTCTCAAACAACACTTATTATGACAATACTATAAAGAAACATGTACTATTTTTATCAAATACTCAACTGTCATTAAAAGATATTGGAAACTCGGTCCCTTATTTCAAAACTAGGAATTCTCATCCCTTCACAATTTCATCACCATAATCATATGGCCCTAGGTAATCAAACCCTTGATTCATCATTAAGCATTGTTACCACTTTTCCAGGTAACCATCACCTCTAGGTCAATTGACCAAGGCAAAAATGATACTTTCTATTACAAGCATCACACATGGTACTTGAGGCCCATTAACTCTCTTGTTACCTCTTACCAGGAAGCAAGGTATATTATGGCACTCAAGGCACAATCACAATAGTGATTTAAACACCACAGCTCATACCTAGCCATGATCATTGTCGGGACCCACTCTTTTCATCAGCACAAAATCCAACCGTTAGAGGTAATCCCAAAACCTAAAACTAGATTATGAAATAAAACAATGAATTCTCGACCAAGGCGATTAAACAATATACGAAAAACACAGATAAAATTTTCCTTTTTCTTTCTTCACAAACCCATAAATCAAGGTCACATCAAGGACATCACATTCAGATATCACAAATCATATTCAACTCCATTAAATCCAAAATCAAATATTGTTCTCATATGCAGTTCAATTTACATCAGATACATGTACATTGATGAACAAACAAAATCTACAACCCATCCCGGGAAAGAGAGAGTATAAGGACATTCTAATCTATCTAGATTATGCTATTTATATCTTCCATGTTGTGACCTCTCCGCTGGATAGCATTATACCTAAAAACATTTGAAACAACCTCATGAGACTCATATAGAGCCCCAGTGAGTGGATACCTCCCACTCAAGCTAGGTACATGCATCAACATCAAATTAAGTATAAAACTTAAAAGAAACATGTAGATATTGAAAAGTATAGCAAAAAGTTCTATATTCAAATCTATCTTGTAATGGTAATCTAATCCAATAGATAAGGCAATCACTTGAACCAATTATAACCTTGAAACATCTTTTAGAACATGTCTATGAACAAATCAGTAGATACTTCTCAGTTCAGATTAAGATCCCTACTGCATATGAAATAAGATAAGTTCTAAGCATTTTTGAATGAATACATAACAATAACATTACCCTTTTTACACTCCACCAGCTGGACATGAACAAATTAATAGATACTTCTAGTTCAGATTAAGAATCTTACTACATTAGTAATAAGTCAAGTTATAAGCATTTTGAACCAATACATAACGATAACATTATCTTTGTCACACTCCACCAGCCGTACCAGGAACACATCCTGTAGTCCTGAAGCTGAAGTACACATAATACATATCTACCAAACAATACTATCAAATAGTAAGCAATCCAACTCATAATCAGAATGGATATGAATCCCATCATTTATAACTTGTCAACATGACATATCATAATGTGAAATAGAAAATGTCTGTAGCAACATGATTACTTTCCACAACAAGAAGTATAATCAACAATGACAAATCATCAAGTGGTATTACAAGGAATGTAATAATCATTCAAATCATATTCTACACGGCTTATCATCTTTTATTCATTTGCCCTGAAGCTACTTGGCTTGTACCTCACCAAGTAGAAGTCGCCACGCCAGATTCTCGTGTCAATGACTCACTGTCACTATCTTAGGGTTTAGCCGGCCACCCTAAGATATCGACAACAGACCCTGGACACCTCAGGGTTGCCTAAAGAGGCTCACGTCCTCATCTCGGGTATACGAGATAGGAACCAACAAAACAATATATCACATATCATAGTATTTCACATATTTTTCATTTCACATTTCACATATTTCATTTCAACAGAGTCTATTCCATCTGGACATAGACATTCACAGTAAGGATTTAGGGCCAGAGCCACTCCAGATGACTCACTCCTAAATCCTGGTGGTCAAACCTTTAAGGTCTCGATCCACACTCCAGAAATCCTTTTCATAATTCATCGATTACTACACGATGATCCGTTTTGTTTCCCCAGTGTGGTCCTTGAGGGAAACTCAAAGTGTTCAGGGAACCTAACTAGATGTTCAATCATTTCACTTGTTATTAATCTCTTTCAGTCATCTTAGAAGAATTCAAAACATCATATTTGTGTATTCTCGCGTAACTATAATAACATGAAACAGATTAAGTTTATCAATAAGGGCAATGATCAAAGCAACAAGCACAATAAGTCTATAGATTGCAACAAATATGATTATTTCTATCTTCTACATCAATTCATAGCAATCATCAATAGTGGGCTTTCTTCCCGAGACATAATCTTATTGTCCATCATTTACCCCATCAGGATTTTATCATCATCATTGGGCCTTCAGCCCTGGACATAATCTCATTATGCAACATTTACCCTTATCAGGGTTTCTCAATATAAGGACTGCATATTAAATTCCATTTCAACATAAATCTTATTAGTTCATTGTATATCACAGTTCTAAACAAATATTAGCATAGGCATTAAAACTAGCAACAGTAAAAGCATATAGATATCATGTATCATTCCTCATACCCAGAATACATTTGTCATTCAACATATGCATCTTCCATCCAATCTGAATAGATGCCAATAAATTTCATGCATATACATGCATACTAGACTTAGTTCTCTTCTTCTTTTATTTCACATTCTTCATATGGGGTTACTAGTCATCACATGTTCACTATCAATTGAAGTTTGTACTATTAGTCCATTCTGAGAGTACAATTCACAATTCGAGAACACATTCTTATAAATCAATTCAAATACTTGACTTTCATCTTTTAGTTGAATTCAATTATAGTTATGTGCATCTCTTAATTCCCCATTTGATGTTATCATTCACTAGAATCATCAAACTCATCATTTTAGGGTAAGAGTTACATTCTTAGAATCATCTATTAATTCCTATCTTTTTCCATCATTTTATACTCAGTAGTCTCAACTTCTTTCATTTCATGTTCATTACATTATCTGGACCAATCTTTCTTGATTCACTTTACATATAATGCTTCTCTTCTACATAACATTTATTAAAGTACAGTTCTTAGTATATTTTATTTAATTTGGGTTAATCCAAATGTAATTAATTTAAAGATAAAATACTTCATCATACTATCTTCATTAGTTTCATCTTTATCTTGCAATCACCATTAAGTACATCTTGTTCATATTGTCACTTATATTCAGATAAGTGTACCTTGATGTTGACTAGTAATGTCATTCCCATAATCAACAATGATCATCCTTTATTATACTAAAACAAATGCATTAGACTTAGATGATATTAGTAAGACTCATCATATTCAATTGAAGTAGTAATACCTTCAACTTTAGCATTTGATCACATTTACAACATCATAGACAATTTCTAGCTTTATCACTCATAATATTCTTAATAATAAACTTTTAGGGTTTTCAAGAAGTCATTCCTTAGTTTAACATATCATAAGAACCATATCATTCAGTAATCCAATCATGACCCAAGGGTTCATTAGGGTTATTCATAAACATGGAAACCCTAGTTTCCATTTCACACATTTCATTCATAAATCATAAGTATACATTGATTAATTGACCCATTTGATTCACTTCCTCAACACAAATCCTAATCAGGATATGTGGTCATTTAATTCCATTAACATTCAACAATACACTTGTATGCAATCTAGTACAATTCAAATATGACTTTATACATGTCAATTCAATTCCAAGCATATCGGCCATTGGGCTGATTTTTAGGCAAAATTCACATGAAATACCATATTCATCTACCAATAAGAATACCCATGCATCCTCAACCAATATAATAAGAACTAATCAAGTTTCAATCAATGATAAATAATCAAAATCAGTAAAATTAGATTCCCAAATCAAATCCAATCACATACATATATAAACAAGGTTTCTGATTGTTTTAGCCGCATTTAATTAGGCTTTCAACATGGATACAAAGCTTAGGAGGGAGAAAAACACTCACCTCAGGTGTGAAACACCTGAAATTCGTAGCCCAGCTACTACTGCTAATTCTTGAATCAAGTCCTTACTTCAAGAAAACAGAATCTTCCTGCTCTTCACTCAAGAACCTAGAAGAAGAAGAATTGAAGAAGAAAGAATGAAAGTAGAGATCAATTTGGATTCTTTTGATCCAAATCAGGGGAGTGACGAGTTCTATACATAGGAGAGAATAGAAGCAAATAAACCTAGTAAACATTTATAATCTATACCGAATTTACCAACCTTGGAAAGAGAAAATCCAGAAATCTGAAATTTCTACTTCAGATTATCCAAACCCTAAAATCCCCTCCTCTCTCAAGAATTACGAAGCTCTGAAGTGTGGGACGGAAATGAGAGCTTCTTGGGTTGTAATAGAGTCCTATATACTCATTAAGGTGCTTGGAATAATTTGTTATAAACATTTTTCAGTCTTTTTTATTTTTCCAGAAAAATCTGGTCGGTCGAGTTTGTCTCTCTCAGATTCGACCGATCAAGGTTCTGTTGTGATACAAAACGTCTTCAAAAAATTATGAAAATTTAATACGTTGTTCACAACGGAGTATCAAAGGATCAGTTAAAATATGAAGTTAATTGGATAATCCAATAAATTATAGAAAATAAAATACTATACTACTATACTGCAGTTAGCAGCATGGTCGGTCGAGTTTGTCCTTCACAGAACTCGACCGACACCCTCTATGTAGAGATCAAAAGTCACTAAAAAATTACGCCAATTTAACAGAGTGTCTAAAATTGTGTTTTTCAAGTACAGTTAAAATTTGAGATCAATTGGAAATAAAAATAAAAATATAAAATTCAATTACCACACTGCTATCTCAATCTGAAAATATGATTGGCCGAGTTTGAAACTCGACCGATAAACAGGTCAGAACATTCTTCAAAAATTCTGATATTTTCCAATATTGTTCACATTTTATATATGAAAATCATATACAAATTTGATATAAATCATAGTCATTCATAAAATACTAAAAATCATTTAGTGAGACACTATATTTATCAAATTCTGCATTCATATGTCATCAAAACCCTAATTTGGGCCGATTAGGGTTCCCAAACCATAACCCTAATTTGGTGGATCAAAGTATGATTAAAACTTATCATTAAATTTAAAACATGAAAATTTAACTACCATCACAAATCAAGCTTTAAACAATGATCAACTTAATTAAGCATACAATTATCCAAGTAAACCCTTATCAGATGACTAATTTGAAAATGGGTCATACAAATTCTCCCCTCCTTTTAGGATTTCGTCTTGAAATCTAAGAAAAGATACAAAAGAATATCATATCATTTAATCATTCATCTCTCTCAACATCCAGTTAGAAAGTATTCCATTTTATCTTTCTTTCATATGAAATCTTTTTTTTTGTATTAGATGTATATTTCATCCTATGTCATCATCATATCTCTCCTTGAGTATTACAAACACTTACTTCAAAGATATTAGTGATACATCATTTATCAAGATTTGATTCACATCACCTTTCACATCCTTTTTTTATTGTGTATCTCATGGATTAAGATTATAACTCATTCACATATTATCATCCGCATTCATCAATTTCCTTTATGAAGAAGATCATCTAGTGTGCATCTTAGTTCATAGATTTTATGACAATTTCAGATTTCATACTCAAATTCAAACTCATTATAGATTTTCTTCATAATCCATTAAGCTTTCATCTTTATAATATGAAATTTTTGCTTTCCATAGGTTCCATATTGAATTATAAAAATCCTTTTCCCTTTCACCATTTAATCACCATTCTTCTCTTTTTCATCATGTATCTTATTATACTACCAAACTATGTTCATCTGGATACTTGGTCAAGGCATCCAGAAGAAGTATAGTCGGCAGTTCCATACTAGCTTAGCTCAATACCCAAATACTTGACCAGAGTATCTGGATACTGAGTTCAGTTAGTATGCACATCATTCATGTTATATTCAACATCGACATTATCAATTAGTCCTAGATCCTATTGTCCCTGTAGACTCATCTAACATAGGCTCTGATACCACTTCTGTCAGGAACCACTCTTTTGATCAGCACAAATACCAACCATTAGAGGTAATCCCAAAACCTAAACCCAGATTATGAAATAAAACAATAAATTCTCGACTAAGGCGATTAAACAATATATGAAAAACACAAATAAATTTTTCATTTTTCTTTCTTCACAAACCCATAAATCAATGTCACATCAAGGACATCACATTCAGATATCACAAATCATATTCAACTCCATTAAATCCAAAATCAAATCTTGTTCTCATATGCGGTTCAGTTTACATCAGATACATGTACATTGATGAACAAACAAAATCTACAACCCATCCCAGGAAAGAGAGAGTGCAGGGACATTCTAATCTATCTAGATTATGCTATTTATATATTCCATGTTATGACCTCTCCGCTGGATAGCATTATACCTAAAAACATTTGAAACAACCTCATGAGACTCATATAGAGCCCCAGTGAGTGGATACCTCCAACTCAAGCTAGGTACATGCATCAACATCAGATTAAGTATAAAACTTAAAAGAAATATGTAGATATTGAAAAGTATAGCAAAAAGTTCTATATTCAAATCTATCTTGCAATGGTAATATAATCCAACAGATAAGGCAATCACTTGAACCAATTATAACCTTGAAACATCTTTTAGAACATGTCTATTAACAAATCAGTAGATACTTCTCAGTTCAGATTAAGAGCCCTACTGCATATGAAATAAGATAAGTTCTAAGCATTTTTGAATCAATAGATAACAATAACATTACCCTTTTTACACTCCACCAGCTGGACATGAACATATTAACAGATACTTCTAGTTCAGATTAAGAATCTTACTACATGAGTAATAAGTCAAGTTCTAAGCATTTTGAACCAATACATAACAACAACATTATCTTTGTGACACTCCACCAGCCGGACCAGGAACACAACCTACAGTCCTGAAGCTGAAGTACACATAATACATATCTACCAAACAATACTATCAAATAGTAAGCAATCCAACTCATAATCAGAATGAATATGAATCCCATCATTTATAACTTGTCAACATGACATATCATAATGTGAAATAGAAAATGTCTGTAGCAAAATGATTACTTTCCACAACAAGAAGTATAATCAACAATGACAAATCATCAAGTGGTATTACAAGGAATGTAATAATCATTCAAATCATATTCTACACAGCTTATCATCTTTTATTCATTTTACCTGAAACGACTTGGCTTGTACCTCACCAAGTAGAAGTCGCCACGCCTAATTCTCGTGTCAACGACTCACCGTCACTATCTTAGGGTTTATCCGGCCACCCTAAGATATCAACAACAGACCCTGGCCACCTCAGGGTTGCCTAAAGAGGCTCACATTCTCATCTCGGGTAAACGAGATAGGAACCAGCAAAACAATATATCACATATCATAGTATTTCACATATTTTTCATTTCACATTTCACATATTTCATTTCAACAGAGTCTATTCCATGTGGACATAGACTTTCACAGCAAAGATTTAGGGCCAGAACCACTCCAGATGACTCACTCCTAAATCTTGGTGGTCTAACCTTTAAGGTCTCGATCCACACTCCGGAAATCCTTTTCATAATTCATTGATTACTACAAGGAGATCCATTTTGTTTCCCCAGTGTGGTCCTCGGGGGAAACTCATGGTGTTCAGGGAACCTAACTAGATGTTCAATCATTTCACTTGTTATTAATCTCTTTCAGTCATCTTAGAAGAATTCAAAACATCATACATCATATCTATGTATTCTCGTGTAACTATAATAACATGAAACAGATTAAGTTTATCAATAAGGGCAATGATCAAAGTAAGAAGCACAATAAGTATATAGATTGCAACAAATATGATTATTTCTATCTTCTACATCAATTCATAGCAATCATCAATAGTGGGCTTTCTGCCCGAGACATAATCTTATTGTCCATCATTTACCCCATCAGGATTTTATCATCATCATTGGGCCTTCAGCCCTGGACATAATCTCATTATGCAACATTTACCCTTATCAGGGTTTCTCAATATAAGGAGTGCATATTAAATTCCATTTCAACATAAATCTTATCAGCTCATTGTATATCACAGTTCTGAACAAATATTAGCAGAGGCATTAAAACTAGCAACAAAAAAACATATAGATATCATGTATCATTCCTCATACCCAGAATAGATTTATCATACAACATATGCATGTTCTGTCCAATTTGAATAGATGCCAATAAATTTCATGCATATACATGCATACTAGACTTAGTTCTCTTCTTCTTTTATTTCACATTCTTCATATGGGGTTACTAGTCATCACATGTTTACTATCAATTGAAGTTTGTACTATTAGTCCATTCTCAGAGTACAATTCACAATTCAAGAACACATTTTTATAAATCAATTCAAATACTTGACTTTCATCTTTTAGTTGAATTCAATTATAGTTATGTGCATCTCTTAATTCCCCATTTGATGTTATCATTCACTAGCATCATCAAACTCATCATTTTAGGGTAAGAGTTACATTCTTAGAATCATCTATTAATTCCTATCTTTTTCCATGATTTTATACTCAGTAGTCTCAACTTCTTTCATTTCATGTTCATTACATTATCTGGACCAATCCTTCTTGATTCACTTTACATATAATGCTTCTCTTCTACATAACATTTATCAAAGTACAGTTCTTAGTATATTTTATTTAATTTGGGTTAATCCATATGTAATTAATTTAAAGATAAAATACTTCATCATACTATCTTCATTAGTTTCATCTTTATCTTGCAATCACCATTAAGTACATCTTATTCATATTGTCACTTATATTCAGATAAGTGTACCTTGATGTTGACTAGTAATGTCATTCCCATAATCAACAATGATCATCCTTTATTATACTAAAATAAATGCATTAGACTTAGATGATATTAGTAAGACTCATCATATTCAATTGAAGTATTAATACCTTCAACTTTAGCATTTGATCACATTTACAACATCATAAACAAGTTCTAGCTTTATCACTCATAATATTCTTAATAATAAACTTTTAGGGTTTCAAGAAGTCATTACTTAGTTCAACATATCATAAGAATCATATCATTCAGTAATCCAATCATGACCCAAGGGTTCATTAGGGTTATTCACAAACATGGAAATCCTAGTTTCCACTTTCACACATTTCATTCATCAATCATAAGTATACATTGATTAATTGACCCATTTGATTCACTTCCTCAACACAAATTCTAATCAGGATATGTGGTCATTTAATTCCATTAACATTCAACAATACACTTGTATGCAATCTAGTACAATTCAAATATGACTTTATACATGTCAATTCAATTCCAATCATATCGGCCATTGGGCTGATTTTTAGGAAAAATTCACATGAAATACCATATACATCTACCAATAAGAATACCCATGCATCTTCAACCAATATAATAGTAACTAATTAAGTTTCAATCAATGATAAATAATCAAAATCAGTAAAATTGGATTCCCCAATATCTTTCCCAAATCAAATCCAATCACATACATATATAAACAAGGTTTCTGATTGTTTTAGCCGCATTGAATTAGGCTTTCAAAATGGATACAAAGCTTAGGAGGGAGAAAAACACTCACCTCAAGTGTGAAACACCTGAAATTCATAGCCCAACTACTACTACTAATACTTGAATCAAGTCCTTGCTTCCAGAAAATAGAATCTTCCTGCTCCTCTTCACTCAAGAACCTAGAAGAAGAAGAATTGAAGAACAAAGAATGAAAGAAGATATCAATTTGGATTCTTTTGATACAAATTAGGGGAGTGACGAGTTCTATACATAGGAGAGAATAGAAGCAAATAAACCTAGTAAAGATTTATAATCTATACTAAATTTACCAACCTTGGAAAGAGAAAATCTAGAAATTTTAAATTTCTACTTCAGATTCTCCAAACCCTAAAATCCCCTCCTCTCTCAAGAATTACGAAGCTCTGAAGTGTGAGACGGAAATGAGAGGTGCTTGGGTCGTAATAGAGTCCTATATACTCATTAAGGTGCTTGGAATAATTTATTTTAAACATTTTTCAGTCTTTTTTATTTTTCCAGAAAAATATAGTCAGTCGAGTTTGTCTATCTCAGAACTCGACCGATCAAGGTTCTGTTGTGATACAAAACGTCTTCCAAAAATTTTGAAAATTTAATATGTTGTTCAAAACGGAGTATAAAACCATCATTTAAAATTTGAGCTTAATTGGATAATCTAATAAATTAAAAAAAATACTACACTGCTATACTACAGTCAGCAGCATGGTCGGTCGAGTTTGTCCTGCACAGAACTCGACCGACACCCTCTATGTAGAGATCAAACGTCATTCAAAAATTACTCCAATTTAACAGAGTGTCTAAAATTGTTTTTATCATGTATAGTTAAAATTTGAGATCAATTGGATATACAAATAAAAATATAAAATTCAATTACCAAACTACTATCTCAATCTGAAAATATGATCGGTCGAGTTTGAAACTCGACTGATAAACAGGTCATAACATTCTTAACAAATTCTGATATTTTCCAATATTGTTCACATTTTATATATGCAAATTATATACAAATTTGGTATAAATAAGAGTCACACATAAAATACTAAAAAACATTTAGTGAGACACTATATTTATCAAATTCTGTATTCATATGTCATAAAAACCCTAATTTGGGCCGATTAGGGTTTCCAAACCTTAACCCTAATTTGGTGGATCAAAGAATGATTAAAAATTATCATTATATTTAAAACATGAACATTTAACTACCATCACAAATCAAGCTTTAAATAATGATCAACTTAATTAATCATACAATTATCCAAATAAACCCTTATCAGATGACTAATTTGAAAACGGGTCATTACAATCATCATTTCAACATACCTGCATGGTTAGCACAGATGATAATAGTGATATCAATTGCATATCAGAACCATGTACAACAAATATGAATTCACTATCCATGGGTAACACCACTATTCCCTTAGTAGGGTTAGGGTTTCCCATTGCATGTCAAATGAGGATAGGTATCTCATTATCACATCATAGTTAGGGTTTATAACCATATTGCCCAAGATTAGGGTTCATTAAACATTACATAGTATTACCCTGGATTTGATCTTCACATCACATCAAACATTAGAGTTTCTCATTAAACCATCCTTAGTTAGGGTTTCACATCAAATTCACCCTATAAAAGGACCTATATTCAATAATCCACAATTAGGGTTTACTATTCATCCTAATTAGGGTTTCATGTTCCATTACCCATAATTAGGGTTTACTATTCATACCAATTAGGGTTTCATGATCCATTACCCATAATTAGGGTTTACTATTCATCCCAATTAGGGTTTCATGATCCATTACACATAATTAGGGTTTACTATTTATCCCAATTACTGTTTCATGATCCATTACCCATAATTAGGGTTTACTAATCATCCCAATTAGGGTTTCATGATCCATTACCCATAATTAGGGTTTACTATTTATCCCAAGAGGGGGGGTGAATAGAGTTTTTAAATAATTTTAACAATTTATTAAACTCAAACAACCACAATTGAAAATTGGAAGAAGGAGACAGGTGTTTAGAGTGGTTCCAACTTTAGCAAATACTAAAGTTGTAAGTCCACTACCCGGTTGCTTACCCAACCGGGATTTTGAAAGTATTTATTTTATTACCTTTTCAAGGATTTATACAAAATACATTAGTTTCCTTTACACCCTTTGAACAGCCTTCACTTGAAGTAGGTGCACCAACTTTGAGGTAGCCTTCTTGAAGTAACTCCAAGCTCCCCCTTGAAGTAGCCTTCCTCTCTAGAAGTAACCTCCCGTTGCACCAGCCTTCTGAAGTAGCTCAAAGTCACCTTCTTCACCAAGAAGATCTCCACCCTCTCCAATCAGCAGCCTCCAACCTAGGAGTAGCAAGGAGAGTACAAACGATAATAGAGAACAAGAAAGGAAAAAGGAAATTACAACTTATCCTTTGTAGCCCAAGGCTTGATTTGCCTAGATCAAGCGTATAGATCTCCTAACCAAGTGTATGAACTTGTGATTGCAGTGGGTAGGAGATACTAGCCTATAGGACATGAATTTTGAGCTAAGGAAGGAAATGGCCAATTGTCACAATGCTCAAATTGCTCACAAACAGATTGCTCAAAGTATGCTCAAGGATTTCTCAAGTGTAACAAGTGTGTTTGAGTGTCCTATGGCTTGTCCTATTTATAGGAATGGCCTAAGGATGCTTAAGCACGTTCTAGACAACTTCTAGGGGTTTCTAAGTGCTTAACTAGCCGTTAGGTACAAGTTTGTTGATTTAACAACGGCTAATTAATTAATTCTGCAGTTGCTGTCAGAGACCATCTCGGTCGAGGAATGGTCGACCGAGACACCTACTCGGTCGAACTTTTGTCGACCGACAGGCTCTCTAGAACAAGTGATTTGCAACGTCTATCTCCAACTGCCAACTACCTTGTCAGTTGTGTCTAACGGCTACTTTGGATCTTTCTCGGTCGAGAAGATTGTTTACCGAGAGTGTCTCGGTCGAGGAGTTTGTCGACCGAGATTGATCCTGTTTCAATGTTTCAATTTAGGCACTAATTATATGTATGAGTGTGCATATGTGATCCTATTTGAAGGGGATGACCTATCTAAATATGGTGTTTAGCTAGGGAGAATCTAACGCTTGATTTACATGAAATCTAAGTACTTGTACATTATATATTTGTACAAGTTTTTATAAGGCGATTACATTTCATGAAAATACAAACTTATAAGCATATGTATTTCCCTAATTGCTTTTGTCATCCACCTTGTTCCTACACACTCGAGTAGCTCGTTAGATCAATAAGAATGAAATGTTTGTCATAATCAAAACAAAGGGATTTATAGATGTCCATTTAGCCAACAATCTCCCCCTTTTTGAAGATGACAAACATTTCCAAAAATATAAATAAAGGAAATATAAACCATATGAGTTTCATACCTTTAGATTACCTTTTGTAGCTTTTCCTCTTGTTTATAAAATGTGTGCTTATTATTCCCCTTGAATTATGGAACATGAAGTCCAATTCACTAGGGAATTTAGCAATCTTTTCAATGTAAAGCCAAGAGTTTATATATGAAACTCATTGATTGAGTGTTTCCTAATTACTAAGTTTTAGTTTTATATTTATTTCTCCCCCTTTGTCATTTCAAAAAGATATCCGTTAGAAATAAAAACTCCCCCTTAATTAGATGTCCGATCAAATCGAATGAAAAAGATGTCCATTTAAAAGCCAAAATATCATGATGCAAGTAAGAGTTTTTGTTTAAGTAGCACAAATATCAAAGAAAACATCTTCCAAAGGAGTGATAAGCAGTTGCTTCCTAATTTTGTTAAATTGATCTAGTGGAAGCGGTTTTGTAAAAATATCAGCCAATTGATCTTCCGTATCAACATGATGAAGGGAAACATGATTCTTGGAGATATGATCCCTTAAAAAGTGATGACGGATTTCAATATGTTTAGCTCGGCTGTGTAAAATAGGATTGTGTGCTAAGTTTATAGCGCTCATGTTGTCACAAAAAATAGGCGTAGATGAAAGAGTAAAACCATAATCGTTTAATACTTGTTGCATATAAAGCACTTGAGCACAATAAGACCCGGCTGCCATATATTCAGCTTCAGTTGTAGATAGGGCAACCGTATTTTGTTTCTTGCTAAACCACGATACTAAAGCTCTTCCTAACAAGAAACAGCCACCACTAGTACTCTTGCGATCAAGTCGACAACCAGCATAATCTGCATCAGTATAAGCTTTAAAATCCAAGGATTGTCCTTTTGGATACCATAAACCAAAACAAGTAGTGTCGGCTAGGTAACGAAGAATTCGTTTAACTGCTAGAAAATGAGAGTGCATCGGTTGTGATTGAAATCGAGCACAAAGACCAACGGAAAACATTATGTCCGGTCTAGAAGCAGTTAAGTAAAGCAAACTACCAATCATGGCTCTATATAAGGAATCATCAATAGGTTCCCCATTTTCATCCTTATCAATTTTAATAGAAGTAGCCATAGGAGTAGTAGCATGTTTGCACTGATCCATCCCGAAACGCTGTAAGAGTTCCTATTTTTCTTGGCTTATGAATATTCCGGCAGGTGTTTGCTTAATTTGAAAACCAAGAAAGAAAGTTAGTTCACCCATCAGGCTCATTTCAAATTCTTTTTGCATAATGTCACTGAATTGTGTGCACAATGAATCATTAGAAGCTCCAAAAATAATGTCATCAACATATATTTGCACAACTAGGAAATCAGATGTATATGTTTTGAAAAATAAAGTAGAATCTGAATTTCCAATAGAAAAATTATTATCAAAGAGATATGTTTTGAGCCTTTCATACCAATTCCTAGGTGCTTGTTTTAAACCATAAAGTGCTTTCTTAAGTTTATAAACATAGTCACCTTTTTCCGGTATTTCAAAACCAGGTGGTTGGGCAACATATACTTCTTCTTGAATAATGCCATTTAGAAATGCACTTTTTACATCCATTTGGTAGAGTTTGATGTTTTTATGTGCAGCAATAGCTAGTAACATTCTAATAGCTTCAAGTCTAGCTACCGGTGCATATGTTTCATCAAAATCTATTCCTTCTTGTTGATTATATCCTTGTGCTACTAACTGAGCTTTATTCCTTATTACTTCTCCTGCCTCATTTAGCTTATTCCTAAAAACCCATTTAGTTCCTATGATGGTTTTATCTTGTGGTTTAGGAACTAAATCCCATACATCATTTTTAGTGAATTGATTCAATTCTTCTTGCATGGCTATTATCCAATAATCATCTTTAAGAGCTTCAGATATCTTTTTAGGTTCAATGATAGAAACAAAAGCCATGTTTGCAACATCTTTGAAGGAAGACCGAGTTTTGACTTTATCATTAGGATTTCCAATAATAAGTTCTTGAGGATGATCCTTAATAAGCCTAGGTGTAGGTTGTGGTTCAGCTTGGTGATTATTTGTAGTAACTTTCTCACTATCATTTGGTATGTTTAAATTTTCGAATTGATTAGTGAGATCTATGATTTCTAGATTTTCAAATTTGGTCTCTTCATGAAAAGAGACATGAATAGATTCCTCAACTTTGCTAGAGATAGTGTTATATACTCTAAAAGCTTTGCTAGAAGTGGAATATCCCAAAAAGAATGCTTTGTGTGATTTAGAGTCAAACTTATCTCTATCATTTTTGGTATTTAAAATATAGCATGTGGAGCCAAAAGTATGAAAATAGTCAACTCTAGGTTTCTTAGAATGTATTATTTCATATGGAGTTTTCTTTAAATGAGAGTGAACAGTTACTCTATTTAACACATAGCATGCAGTGTTTACAGCTTCAGCCCAAAAGGTTTTGGGTGTGTTGTGTTCGAGCATCATAGTTCTAGCCATTTCTTGTAGTGATCAGTTTTTCCTTTCAACTATACCATTTTGTTGTGGGGTGCGTGGAGCAGAAAAATTATGAGTGTATCCTTGAGATGTGCAAAATTCTTCAAATGTATGATTTTCAAATTCTCCACCATGATCACTTTTAATGGTACATATTTTGCTTTGTAATAGATTTTCAATCTTGGAACAAAATTGTATAAAAACATGAATAGTATCATCTTTAGTTGCAATAAAGTGTACCCATGTGTATTTACTATAATCATCAACAATAACAAAACAGTATCTTTTACCACCAATAGATTGTGTGTTCATGGGTCCAAATAAATCCATATGAATTAATTCTAAGGACCTACTGGTGCTAAGTACATGTTTTAGTTTAAAGGAGGTTTTGGTTTGCTTTCCCATTGTGCATGGTTCACAGTTTTCAACTTGATCAAAAGATAAAGTAGGCAATCCACGAACAAGATCATATTTCACTAACTTTTTAATAACATGTGAACTAGCATGTCCTAGCTTTTTATGCCATAGTTGTAAGGTATTTTCATTTGCAAGCAAGCATTTTCCCACTACTGATTTCATAAATTTAGGTTTAAGGATATAAAGATTTCCAACTCTATTTCCTTCATAAACAACATTTGTAGTGTTTTCTATCAATAACTTGCAGCAAGTTTTGTTAAATAACACATCATAACCACTATCACATAATTGACTAACACTTATCAAATTATGGTGCAAACCATCAACGAGTAGAACATTCTTTATTTCGAGGTTTGTACCAACATTACCTATTCCAACGATTTTGCCCTTACCATTGTCTCAAAAGGTGACCGTTCCACTTTTCTTTTCTTCAAAGGTTTGAAATGCATCCTTGTTCCCGGTCATATGTTTGGAACATCCACTGTCAACCACCCATTCCTGCATTAAAATGTAGATTTTGGTACCCATGTGATGGTATGATATGGTTAGAATCATTTAAGTACAGATTTGTATAAGAGTTCTAAATCAGAAATCCAGTCGGTCGACAATTGTTCGACCGACATCTGTTTCGGTCGACTAATTGTCGATCGAGAAGATTACTGTATTACAAACAAAGGAACACAGAAATTTAGCTCGGTTGACCAATTTTTGACCGAAATAATTGCTGTAAATTTTGATATGTTACAGACATCCGGTTGGTCGACAATACTTCGACCGATTAATGGTTCGGTCGACAATACTTCGACCGACTAAGTTTCTGTTTTAGTACAACAGTGCAGAAGATTAACAATATGCATGAAATCTTTTGTTTAGTTGAGATAAGACAATATAAATAGCAAGATGAAGCGTTTGGCCATATCTCAACTAAATTCCTTTTGACGCTATTAAGTTTGAGGTTTTGGGACCCAAACTAATTCAGAATCCTTAGTCTTATAAGGGCATGAAAAGGAATATTGTCCAAGACGTAAACAAAAATGGCAAGTAATAGAATCAACTTCATTTCTTTTTCTAGCCATTGTGTTCTTGGGTACAAACATAGTTTGAGTTCTTTTGGGTTGATTTTTCTTTGGAGCATATCCCAAAACTTTTCTTCCGTTGAAAATAGTACCAATGCTTAGAATGTTATCAAGTATATCTTTTCTTCTTAACTCATAAAGTTCTCTTTACAGCTGAGCAATGTCATTCATCTTCTTGTGTATATCATTTCTTGCTTGATCTAAATCAGATAACAATGAATCGCTTTCTTTTACAACATTATCATAGTCTAGATGGTTACACAATATAGGTTGAGTCTGAGAATCTTTTAGTTTAGCTAACAATTTAGTCTTTTCTTTAGAAAGAAGATCAACATTTGTTTCTAAAGTGCGTAGCTTACTAGTGCAATCATCTAAAGATGTTTTTAAAGATAAATTCTCAAGATCAAAGTTTTTCTTTTCAGAAGAAAGATTATCTAATTTAGCAATCAGCTAATCATTTGATTTGATAACCTTCTTTAGTTTCTTCTTGACATCAACATACTTATCATGAATTTCTTGTAGACTAGTAATTAACTCTTCTTTAGGAAGATCAAGTAGACTTACCTCTTGAGAGTCTTCATTATCTTCTCTTGCCATTAGACAATCCACCGTTTCTTCTCCGCTTTCACTGTCACTTGACTCGTCCCATGCAGCTTTATAGGCTTTTTCTCCCTTCTTCTTGTGTGAGCTTTTCTTTCCTTTCTTTGCTTTAGGACATTCATTTTTGAAATGCCCTTTCTTCCCACATTCAAAGCACCTAGGAGGGGTAGAAGAAGAACTGGAAATTTTGTTAGATTTAAATCTTTTGTATTTCTTACCGTTGACGATCAAGGCTTCTTCTCCTTCTTCTTCACTTGACTCCTCACTTTCTTGTGTGATGACTTTTGAAGCTTTTAGAGCCACATCCTTCTTCTTTCCTTGCTGAAGTTCACGTGCTCTTCTTTCCTCCTCTTCTAGGGTTGCTTCATGAGCTTCTAGGTTGCCAATAAGTTGCTCCATTTTCAGTCGAGTGAGGTCGTTTTCTTCTTCAATGGATGTCACATTTGGCTTATATTTTGGAGGGAGTGATCAAAGGATTTTTGATACCTGATCTTCTTCAAGGACAGGTTTTCCTAGAGCACTTAAACCATTAACAATAGTAGAGAATTTTGCAAACATTTCACTAATAGATTCATCGGGATCCATACGAAAGTGTTCAAACTTTTGTTTAAACATGCTAATTTTGGAATTTTTGACTTGGACTATACCTTCATAGGTTATGGACAGTCTATGCCAAATATCATAGGTTGTGTCACAATTGGATATTCTATTAAATTCTCCTACCGAAATAGAACAATATAAAATGCTTACAGCTTTTGCATTCATTTGAGCCAGCTTTACCGTATTTGCATCCCATTCTGCAAATTGAGTTTGAGGGAGCTCATATGGGGTTGATACCATTCTCCATAAGTCCCAATTGATGCCTTGGAAGTAGAACTACATCCTTCTCTTCCAATATTGGTAGTTTGTTCCATCGAATGCTGGAGGCCTAGCAACAAGTGTCCCTTCAAGATTAAGGTTGTTGAGCACTTCGTCACCCATTTCTTCAAGACCTTGTTAGGGTTCCTTGAAGCCCGCTCTGATACCAATTGAAAAACACTAGAGGGGGGTGAATACAGTTTTTAAATAATTTTAACAATTTATTAAACTCAAACAACCACAATTGAAAATTGGAAGAAGGAGACAGGTGTTTAGAGTGGTTCCAACTTTAGCAAATACTAAAGTTGTCAGTCCACTACCCGGTTGCTTACCCAACCGGGATTTTGAAAGTATTTATTTTATTACCTTTTCAAGGATTTATACAAAATACAATACTTTCCTTTACACCCTTTGAACAGCCTTCACTTGAAGTAGGTGCACCAACTTTGAGGTAGCCTTCTTGAAGTAACTCCAAGCTCCCCCTTGAAGTAGCCTTCCTCTCTAGAAGTAACCTCCTGTTGCACCAGCCTTTTGAAGTAGCTCAAAGTCACCTTCTTCACCAAGAAGATCTCCACCCTCTCCAATCAGCAGCCTCCAACCTAGGAGTAGCAAGGAGAGTACAAACGATAATAGAGAACAAGAAAGGAAAAAGGAAATTACAACTTATCCTTTGTAGCCCAAGGCTTGATTTGCCTAGATCAAGCGTATAGATCTCCTAACCAAGTGTATGAACTTGTGATTGCAGTGGGTAGGAGATACTAGCTTATAGGACACGAATTTTGAGCTAAGGAAGGAAATGGCCAATTGTCACAATGCTCAAATTGCTCACAAACAGATTGCTCAAAGTATGCTCAAGGATTTCTCAAGTGTAACAAGTGTGTTTGAGTGTCCTATGGCTTGTCCTATTTATAGGAATGGCCTAAGGATGCTTAAGGACGTTCTAGACAACTTCTAGGGGTTTCTAAGTGCTTAACTAGCCGTTAGGTACAAGTTTGTTGATTTAACAACGGCTAATTAATTAATTCTGCAGTTGCTGTCAGAGACCATCTCGGTCGAGGAATGGTCGACCGAGACACCTACTCGGTCGAACTTTTGTAGACCGACAGTCTCTATGGAACAAGTGATTTGCAACGTCTATCTCCAACTGCCAACTACCTTGTCAGTTGTGTCTAACGGCTACTTTGGATCTTTCTCAGTCGAGAAGATTGTCGACCGAGAGTGTCTCGGTCGAGGAGTTTGTCGACCGAGATTGATCCTATTTCAATGTTTCAATTTAGGCACTAATTATATGTATGAGTGTGCATATGTGATCCTATTTGAAGGGGATGACCTGTCTAAATATGATGTTTAGCTAGGGAGAATCTAACGCTTGATTTACATGAAATCTAAGTACTTGTACATTATATATTTGTACAAGTTTTTACAAGGCGATTACATTTCATGAAAATACAAACATATAAGTATATGGATTTCCCTAATTGCTTTTGTCATCCACCTTGTTCCTGCACACTGGAGTAGCTCGTTAGATCAATAAGAATGACATGTTTGTCATAATCAAAACAAAGGGATTTATAGATGTCCATTTAGCCAACAAGTATTACCCTGGATTTGATCTTCACATCACATCAAACATCAGAGTTTCTCATTAAACCATCCTTAGTTAGGGTTTGACATCAAATTCACCCTATAAAAGGACCTATATTCAATAATCTACAATTAGGGTTTACTATTCATCCTAATTAGGGTTTCATGTTCCATTACCCATAATTAGGGTTTAATATTCATCCCAATTAGGGTTTCATGATCCATTACCCATAATTAGGGTTTACTATTCATCCCAATTAGGGTTTCATGATCCATTACACATAATTAGGGTTTACTATTTATCCCAATTACTGTTTCATGATCCATTACCCATAATTAGGGTTTACTAATCATCCCAATCAGGGTTTCATGATCCATTACCCATAATTAGGGTTTACTATTTATCCCTATTAGGGTTTTGGATCACACTACCCTTAATTAGGTCTACACACATCATCATCCTGAATTAGGGTTACATCCATACCTCGGATTAGGGTTTCAATTATAATTGCCCTAAATTAGGGTTAAGGTTCAACAACCTTGTCAATTAGGGTTTATGTTCATGATTAGGGTTTTATGATCTCTTTACTTAAGGATCATACCCTCAATCACCACATGAATCATACTCATCAATCAATTCCATATTGTCACCCTCTCAACTTAATTAGGTTACATCAACCCTTTAGTCAAGTTCATACAACTATGATTGACATAGTGTACCAAGTTATTAGTCTTATAAGCAATTAGGGTTCATCCCTTAATTGACACTAATTACTTAGGTACTATTAGGGTTTTAACCTTTGTACCTTCATTTATTATCATTGCTAACCATATTTAGATTATTGGGACAATCATTACCTTCAATATCCAAGTGATTGAACCACTTTGAACTCCATTCGGTTTTGAAGGTTTCACCACCAAATGGTTTTGAAACTGTTTGCCACCAAACAGTTTTGAAATCGTTTAACCCCAAACGACTTTGAAACCGTTTGTCCCCAAACGGTTTCAAGATTGTTTGGTCTCAAACGGTCTCAAGACTATTAGGGCCAAATCAGTCCCAAACCGTACGGGCTCACTAGGTCATTTTATCAATCCAATCGATTTCAATTGCACCATTGAATTAACTATAGGTTATTCAATTGAAGGAATCATCAATCAATACCATTAGATCATCATCCATGGGTCAAGGATCAACCACTAACCCACCAAATGGTTTTGAAACCGTTTGGTCCCAAACGGTTTCAAGACCGTTTGGGCTCAAACGGTCTCAAGACCATTTGACCCAAGTTGTCTTGAAAACGTTTGGACCAATCAAGGATTCTTCAATCAACATGATTAGGGTTTCCAATTAAAGGGTTGTGCATTCATTGAATCACTCAATTGCATCCATTGGATCATCATCCAACATGTAATTGAGTTCAGACCTCAAACGGTCAACTAAACCTAACGGTCAACCCCTCCATTCAGTTTTGAGTCCAAAGCACGATTTGGTGAAACCGTTTGGTCTCAAACGGTTTGGTGAAACCGTTTGGACCAAAGGTCCAAGACCGTTTGCTCATGTTCTTGGTTGAGGTGTGTTCTTATGAACAAGTTATTATCTTGAACCTTTAGACTCACGAAAGCTACTACCATTTCCATGGCAACTCCATCAATCAAGCAAAGCTATTGCAATAATAATAATAAAATCAATTGTATGAAGAAATCAAATTCAATGACAAAGATTAAGGGTTTAAGTTATATAACCCGCCTTCAAATCTGATCCCAAGCTCCAAGAGTCACGGATACAATGGTGGTTGAAGCTCTAGCAACCTCCCAAGTTCATTTCTCAAGCTTTTGGAGTGAAAGGATCGACTAGGGTTGATGATGGAGTGAAGAAATGAAGGAATCATACATTGTTTTATGATTTTCACCATGAAATCAAGAAGAACGAAGGTCAAAGACTTACCAATAGGTTGGGAACGTCCTTCCTGCTGTTCCTAGCTCTCTTGGTCGGTTTTTCAAGCAAGGAGATGAAAGGAATCGAAAAAGATCCTTAGGTGGGTTGGAAAAGGTTCTTTTATAAGAAAATTGATGAACGAGAAAATGTTTTATAAAAATAAATTAATTCCAAAAATGTTGCCAACACTTCCTCCTTGGTTTTCTTGAATTCAAAGGCAACTCAATCCCACCTAGATCCCTTCCATTATCCATGGATTAAGGGAAAAGAAATTAAGCACCTTAATCCCTTATAATATTAATATATATTTTGAGTGGAAATTCTTTTCCTTATAATAAGGTGAGTGGAATTTCTCCTCCTTAGGATATTTTCGGTCCTTTCAAAGCTCAAGGACGTCCACACACACATCTGAATTCCACCATTTTAATTTTGGTTGAAGGCCCTTCAATTATTTTATTTGTTTTTGCATTAATGTTTCCATTATGCTTAAATCTTGATTATTTTAATATCAAGATTCTCTCTCCTCCAAATTAATTCAAATGAGGCGCCCCTCTCATTTTCTTTGCTCCATATGATGCCAAGAAACATTAGAGACCTTTTCGAAGTGGTAAATTACATATTGCACCCTAGGTTTAGGGTAATTGCACATTACACCAAAACTAGGTTTTCATGCACAAACATTGCTTTATCAGCTCTTCCTTGGAATTCAGGCTATCACAAGCCATACATCTGCATCATATTCACTCTCATGATTCTTTAACACATGAGTAACATATTATCATGCATAATTTGCAAATAGATCCCTCAACTTGGGTAATTTGCACTTCAGTCCAAAATAGGCAAAATATTGATTTCAACAATATTCAAGAAGGACTAAAATTGCAATATAAGTTCCTCTTGAGCCTTAATTACCTATCAAAAGATAAGATCATGCATATAATCACTTTTATTAAGAAAAACACCTAGGGTTAATTCATAACCCAGGTCAGGGATGTTACAGAACAAACTCCAGAAGAAGGATAAGATGTATAGTGGTTCTAGGTGTGTTGTTTCACGCACATATGATCATTTGAAATTTATAGGTTCCCCAAACGTTGTCTCATATGGCTTGGCACACATTCATTTGCAAAGGAAAATATTTGGGGTTAGAGTGGATAGGTTCCCATGTTTTGATATGTGACAAAGAATAGTTATGAAGGGTCTCAGTTGAATGATCATAAAGATGATTATCAGAAGGTGCAATGTCGAGATTCAATTATGGATGCCTGGTCATTCCATCAGAGTGGTCACTTGTGTTAATGGGGGGTGGTCCCTAATGATGATATATGGGACCTTGACCACTGAATTTTAGAAATTCTTCTTGATTTGCAATTTGTATTGGTAATTGATAAGGAACCTGGTGGATATCATAGATGGGTGATTCAAAAGGGGAGGGAGGAAGGAAAATGGGGGTGGATTGTGGTGTGGCATGAGGAAGGGGGATATTTGGTGGGAGGGGGATCTCTCAAGAAGTGATATTGGGTGTTACAAGAGTGGATATGGAGGGAAATGGGATCTTTTCCATCATGGGGCTGGTTGCGACTTCGATCTATTTTATATCGTAGTTGTCCTCTAGAGAAATTTGAGATTCGATCATTGGTGGGATCTCAGAGTCTATGAAGCACTATTGCATCTGATCGAACTGGTATATGCAATTGAGGACATAGACTTATTCTTCTTTAGTGAACCTTGTGTTACTTCTAGATAATTGGAAGTTGACAAATTTAGTTCCCACTCATAGGGTGAGAATTCTTGCCTCAATGTTGATTAGTGCCCTGGAAAGGGTGAGGAAAGGCCTACCAAAGTTAAGTGGGTGATGGTTATCTTCCTTTATATCTAGCACCAAAAAGTCACATGGTATGTAATTTTTTTTGAACTTAACTATCCCATCATTAATAATGCCAAGTGGTTTGGTAATGGAGGAGTCTTCCAGTCGAATTTTCATTTGGGAAGGGCCATGCATCTGTGGGATTGAGTCTCCTACACATGCTTTGTGGAATGATGGAGATGCTTGCGCTGAGATCAGCTAATCCCAATTGGTTGGTAGAATTGCTGATAGATCATGTGAATCCAAAGGATCTTGGGTCTTTGCATTTATGTGACATCTTACTTTGGATGATGTATGATGTGGTTCTATCCAGCTTCACCATTTGAGATTATTTATTAATGTACTTGCGGTTGAATAAAGCTTCGAAGAATTTTGTCCACTCAGGCACCTCTTTTATGGCATCCAAGAGTGGTATATTGACAGACAAAGTTTCCTCATAATTTCTTTAAACTTATTGGACCTAGAGTCCAACTAGGTCTTCTTTAGCCATTTAGCAAAGGGTATACATAGCTTATAAATAGTAACATCTTCTTACATGATGGAATATTTTAGTTTATTTAGGACTACTATTTCATCACCATACCCTTCTTCAAAAATTATGTTGGGGGGATTTTCCCTTTTTGAAATGTTAAGGCTGGATCAAGTAGTGACAGATTTGAGTCTTTCTAAGTGCTTGGGGTTCGGTTTGGGAAGCCTAACGAGAGATGTGTGAGGAGGATGCGGAACTGATGTCAATAGAGCCAACTGATAGTTAATTGATTTCTATTGAGCTTGTTGGTTGTTGAACATGTTCTGTTGACTGGCTATCATAGTCTAAATGCTTCTTTTTAAGGAAGATATCATATCATCATTAGGACGTCGGGGAGCTTGATGAGGATTTTGAAATTGTTGTCCATGTAGTTGCCTTGATTTTTGAAGTTTTTTTTATTATATTAGAATATAGGGTGCCATGTATCCTGATGGGGAATACCGACTTGGCCTGGGATGTTGTAAATAGCATTCAAATTGGCCATTTTTGTGGAGGTAGTCCTAATTTTTAATATGCATTGAAAGTGGATCCCAATTGTTCTTGTCTTAACGTGATTCTTTTGAGACTCTATGCAATATACATAAGCTTAAGAGTTTTCTTTAGCTTTTGCTACCTTGAGGAATCCTCATCGGTTAGATCTGGCATGGGTTTTGACACATCTTTGGATAACCACCCAAGAAATTTTGATATTTTGATACGTAAATTTTCCCAAGAGTGTGTGTCTAGGAAGTCTTTAGTGTTTTCTTCTGCACCATGATAGAAAATCTCAACCAATTGATCTTTGGATATATTTTCATCTAGAAAAAGATGAAGGAGTTCCTTGTATCACTCATAGGCTTCTCTCAAGGTCTCACTAGGAACCATGGAGAATGTGGTGATTTGTATCCTGTTGTTATAAGTTAAGCACGGGGGGTAGTATTTTTTTTAAGAATTTAGCCTAGAGAGATCCCAACATGGTTATGGGGTTTCCTTCTTGAGAATTGTGTCAACTCGTGGCTTGATTGTGGAGAGAGTACTTGAACAACTAATGTTTGAATGTGTTGTCAGTAACACCTAGGATATTATGCAAGGTGCATAAGTCAAGGAATATTTAGAGGTGGTTTTGACTATTTTCTCACATTCTTCCTGCAAATGAATTACTTTAGAGCAGATTGATCCAGTGCGTATAGATCTTGAATTACAGAGCAGAAATTTTGGGAGGAACATCACGGTGTTTTTGATCAGTGCTCTTGGGAACTGTAAAATCCTTAAGCTATTTCTGATGCTTGACTTCTTGTTGAGATATGTCTTGTTCTTTTGTAGCCACTCCCTGTGTGGGTAGAGCCTTCTCTATCCACCTTTAGATCACCTCTTCTTGATACATCAAGGATTGATGGGATAGATTCAGAGGGTGGAATGTCATGTCAATCTCAAGATCCTAGGGGAAAGGGGTGTTGTCAATGCCCTTCGAGCATCACATACATCAATTATGTCTGAGGGGAAGGGTTAGGAGAACAAGGGGAGAAAAAGATTTTAAGAAGAAAAATATAAAAATAAACTAAGAAAAGCAGTACTGGCATAATGGAAACTCGATAGAAGGAGATACACTGCTAAAATTGGTCTCGATAGGCAAAATAAATTACTAAAATCTAAGAATAAAATTATGAAATAAGGCTAAAAATTATTAAATTAAACTAAAGAAGGAGAATTTTTTCAAAAAAAACATAACAACTGAAGTTAAAAAATAAAGAAAGAACAAAATTATAAAACAAGTCTAAAAATTATAAACATGCTAAGAAATTATTAAAAAAATTACAATTATGAAACAAACGAAAAATTATGAAACCAAACTAAATTTATGAAAATAAGAAAAATACTAACTACACAATCAACTGATTTCAAAAAACAACAAGTGGCATCCAAATTGATGTGTGTCGTTGTGCACCAATCATTAGGAAAATTCCTAAATTTTGACCTTCTAAAGAGGCATTCACATTATTGCAAGTAACAAGTTAACCTTCTAGTAGTAAGGTATCGATCCAAGGGATGGTGGAAAGAAACTTGTCGAAATCCAAAACCAATTGTGAGATCAAGAAAGGAAATTCAGATTTGTTGAGAGATTGATTATGCTAAGAGCATAAGTAAAAGATGCATAAATAATTATTTAAGATCAAATGATAAAATGAACTATGGTTCTAGGGGATGACCACAAATAGCCAAGATTTTACTCAACAAACCAACTCATAAGTTTCAAAAATCAAATCAAGACCTTGTGGATTGTGTCCTTTCAGTACATAATCATACAACGGCCACACCTCCCACAAACTTGTTGATCCCAATATTTGTAGATCCTTGTCCAACCATCCAACATGTTTCTTTATGAAATCTCATCTAGAAACATGTGATTGCCATCTGCCATTCAAACCCATTGATCTAGTGATCCTATCATCATAGGTTATAATAAACAAGTCAAAGGGGTAGAAGGATCATAATCTAAATCAAGTTCTCGTGTCAAAATGTCACGGGTTCATTCTTATAAGGGAACAAGATCTCAACACCCTCACAAGAGTATAATCATTGTACTAGCAAAAACACGTATAAGCTCAGTTGGATAAAAAGATAACAATCACAGTTAAGGGACTATGGGTTCATTCTTGTAGGGATTCGTGATCACATCAAACCACAAGAATATATCAATTCATCTAAAGTACAAATAAGAAATGGAAGAACATCATTCTTTCATTGAATCAAGGAGCCGATTACATCAAATATGAATGGCTATGAGGCTAGCCCCCATGCCCCCAAATGTAACTACTCAGACATAATGTAGAGAATGACAACAAAAACTAGATAACAAAGGATAAAACGTGGTATGCCTAGGGATCCCTTTTACTTTGCAGTCCACCCTCATTTCATAGGGATAAGGAGGGATGAAAAACCTAATTGCAAGACTGTTAGAGGCTACTATAAAATACAGTTCGCTGGTTGTGAACCGGTCAGTTCATAGTCTAAGTCGCACCTTTCAAATCTATGCACACATAGGTCTAGGGCAACAAGTCAAAACCCTAAATGAAGGGTGATGACACTTTTTTACCATGACTTGGCCACTAAGGAATGTGAATTGACTGCTTGGAGTTCTAGAATACTTGGTTCAGGCTTCTGAGTCGATTAGTTCAAGTTACGAAATGCTCATTTCAGCTATTGAATTGGTCATTTTAGGCAAGTGAAAAGATGAGTCACTTGATTGACATCTTGGAATGGCCAACTGGATCTCTTGAGTGTGGTTTTATTCATGGATGAATCCATTTATTCATGAATAAACCATCGATTTAGGTGCTGAAACGATCAAGAGTTTGTGATCAAAGTCCTTGCGCTTTTGATTTCAATGTAAGGAAGAAGGCCTTCATCTTCTAAAGTCGAGAAACTATAATTGAGGATGGAATCTACAAAATTTGAGTAAAATGATAATAATTTGAATTAATAGAAAAGGAGAACATAAATTTCAGTTATTTCAAAAAAAACTGGATAAAGTGAGATAAAATCCTAAATAAAGATAAAAAAAGATGTGATGAAAGAACTAGGATGCAAACACATTCATCGTATATCCAAGAAAGAAAGCGTTTTAAGATTTTCCATCAAATTTATTGAGTGAATCTTTGGTGTTCAAAGAAAATTTTGGAAAACCAAAAATATGAAACAAGTCAATAGAAGGCTTTCTACCATGCCATAATTGATAGGGGGTTTTCTTTAGCCAAGGATGTGTCAAAATATGATTTTTCATTAATAAGCAGTACTAACTAATTTGGCTCAAAACTTCTTGGTCGTGTCTTACTACAAGAGAATTTCCTAGACATCTCTTGTAATGACCCATTGTTCCTCTCTACTAGCCCAATTTTGTTGAAGTGTACAGGGGAAAAATGTTGTTCTTGTACCCAGATTTTTCAAAAAATCTTTCAAAGAAATCATTTTCAAATTCTTCCCCATTGTTACTATGGATAGAGATGATTCAACAAAAAGATTCATTTTCAATTCATTTGTAATAAGTTGTGAAAACGTCAATTGTATCACCTTTTTCAATCAAGAACAATGTCCAAGTAAACTAAGAGAAATAATCAATAATTACTAGCCAGTACTTGCTACCATGAAGTGTTTGTGTTCTCTTTGGTCTGAATAGATCAATCTAAAGAATTTCAAGAATTCTCTTGGTTCTAAGAACTCCTTCGGATTTAAAGAAGGATTTAGTTTGCTTTCCTAGTATATAAGGTTGGAATTCCTTATCCTTTTCAAAGTCCAATTTAGAAAGTCCTTTGACCAATTAATTTTTGCTCAACTTCTTCAATTGATGCATATTATATGACCAAGCTTATGGTCCCACAAATATATATCGTTTTTATCAACAACTAGGCACTTATCAAGAATAGGCTTAAGAGAGTAAAAAATAATGATATAGAGATTTCCAATTCTAGTTCCCCTATATATAACATTGTTAGTGAGGGAATGTAGAAGCAAGCGTTCATGAGAAGTAAGAAGAACAAGATATCCATTGTCATATAGTTGACTAATAATAATTAAATTGTGATGTAGGACATCCACTAGAACATTCTTTATGCATAGTGAATCACCTACATCATCGTCACCTATCAATTTACCTTCATCGTTGTTGCCAAAAGACAAAGAGCTGCCTTTTATTTTAGTGAAGGTGTTAAAGATGTCCTTATCACCGGTTGAATGTTTCGAGCATTCACTATCCACAATCCATTTTCCTTTATCATAAAAATAAAAGAGTGGTTCATGCACAACTCAAATTTTGGGATCTGGAGTTAGCTTGGGGACGCATTTCATGTTTGAGTTGGTACCCTTCTTATAAGGACACAAAGTAGAGTAATGATCATCACACTTACAATGAGAACACACAATTGGTGTCTTAGATTCAGAAGTATCCCCATGGTTTATTGAAGGTCCCTTGCTCTTTTACATACCTTTACCCTTGTTCTTTGGGCCTCCTTCCTATCCCAAACCACTACTACACACTAGTTTGGAAGAGTGTTCTAGGACTTCGTTTGAGTATTTTTTTCCTTTGAGGATTTTTTTCAAAGATGCTCTATGAATATGGTTATCATCACTAAGAGTTATAACTATTGAAGAAATACTAGCAAGATCATCTTGAGCATGCAGTAAGTCGGCCTCCAAACAGAGAGATTTAGTCAAATAAGAATCTTTTTCAAGAGTTAATCTAGCTGCTTCTTTACTATGAAATCTAGAATTAGATTTAAGATCATTAACTCTAGGAAGAATCCTTGAAGTTTAAGTTCTAAGGATGACAAGTTCATCAATATAAATTTGGTTTTCATCTTTAAGACCATTCATTTTCTTTACATAAATACCATTTTCAGTTTCAACACCATTATATTGAAGTTCAAGCTCAAGGAATAGCTCATGCAAATAATCTATGCTATCAAAATGATTTTTCTTGTTTTGTTCAATCATATCAACTCTAGTATATAAATCATTTATGATTTTCCATAATCTCTTCTTTTTTATTTTCACTAAGAATAAGAAGAATAGGAAGCATGAATCATATTTATAAGAGAATCTTTGGAAAGTTCACTTAAACTTCCCTAGATTACCTAACTAACCTCTTCTCTTGTGCTAGACATGAGTGAAATGTGCCATGCTCCTTTACTTGAGATAGAATCACTAGAAGAAGGCTCCTCCCATGTGGCATGGGTTGCATCTTTGCCCATTCTTTCTTTCTTCTCTTTTTTATTAAATATACTCTCTTTGTTGTATTCCTCCTTCCTATCTGCATTATTCTGGGGTGACTTCTTATTATTTGGACACTCATTCTTGTAATGTCCCTTTTGAATACATTCATAGAATCTATGAGAATAGGAGGAGCAGGGTTTTCCCTTGACATTCTTTCCCTTTTAATAATGGGATTTAAGGTCACTGGGTGATCCGTCTTCACTTGAAGGTAGAGAAACTTGGAAAGAAATTTGTTGTAGTTGTATTATTGCTTCATATTGAGCTTTAAAGGATACCTTCATCATATTCTTAGATTGTTTCTCTTCTAGATTTTTTTCTTTTTCTTGTTTTTCATTTCTTACTTCAAAAGCTTGTAGATTTCCTATGCGCTCTTCAATAGGAAATTCACCAAGAGACTTTATTACTTCAATGGTGGTCAACTTTGATTGCCACCTCTTGGGGAGAGATATGTTTATGTCTGAGTTGATCTTTCCTTGGTCTATAGGATGACCTATAGCCTGAAGTCCATTCACAATAGTTTTGATTCTTTAATACATTTCGACAACTCTTTCCTTCTTCCTCATCTTGAAGTTTGCAAGAAGACCATTGATTATATACACCTTAGATTCTTTGACTTGGTTGGTTCCTTCATAAGTGATGCAAAGATTGTTCCAAATCTCATAGGATGTATCCCAAGAAGAAATCTGGTTGAACTTAGTTGGAGTGAGGGTGGAGTAGATGATGCTAATGGCTTTGGCATTGAGTTGATCTTTCTTCAAGGTTGTCTTGTCCCATGAGAAATATCAACCTCTGGATCCTTGTATAAATAGCCAAAAACCTTCAACATGTCCTAGCCCATGCCTTAGATGCAGGATTGCATTCTCCTCTTCCAATATAGGAAGTTCGTTCCATCAAATACGGATGAATGCAAGGAGAAACCACCCTCTATGTTGAAAGATCCCAACATATTTTCTCCCATATTCTCATCTCATTGGAGTGCTTAGCTAAAAGCACTTAGAACACATTATACCTTCAAGATATTTGTTAAAAGATATTTCTATATTTAAAATCAAAGGAGACAGAGATTGAATGAACACCAGAAGAAGGATAAGATGTATATTGGTTCCAAGTGCGTTGTTGCACGCACGTATGATCTTTTGAAATCTATAGGTTCCCCAAACAAGGTTTACTCAGAACACTAAAATATGATCCCGCAAGCGCATGGGGTCATGTTATAGTATATATGAGAGGCAAGCAAGGGGGTTGATCCACATGGATAGAGGGGGCACTAGAGCAAGGTTTGTGTTGGCTACATTCCTAATGTAGAGATTAGGATTGTAGGGTTTAAAAGGGGATTTAGTTTGATTACACTAAGCAAGAAGGTAATATGAAAACTAGATTTCCAAAATTATGTTATCCTAGACAAGTTAAGTCTAATAGACTAGATTAAGCATTCAACTAAATATAAGTAAGATGATCAACACTACTCTAGAAAGGAAATTAGAAACTAAGAACTAAGCTAAACACTAAAGCAAGCTAGAATCTAGGTTAACCCTAACTAGCAAGACTAAGCAATTGACTAAAGGAAATAAAGACAATTAGGCTAAACTAGCATTAACAAGAAAGAACACTAAGGTGGGTTTCAAGAAAATGATTGGATAGGTGTGACATTTGGGAATATGATTAAATATTTTTTGGGGGTGTCAACATGGCATGCAAATCTCATAATTCAATCTAGATTACCAAACCAAACAACAAGGCAACTTCTATTAGAATGTACCCTATACTACTAGTTGGAAAACTAGGGTTAGGTGTAATTCTAGTAGAACTTGTCAAGTCTAGGTTTCTAGGGTAAGTGGTATTAGGGCAATTGAGATCCAAGGGAAGGAATGGGAGTAGAGATGAGGGTTTTTCACAACATGTTACTAGCCATCTAGCCTTTAGGAAGCTCTAGGAAATTGCACTAATCACACTTACACTAGCTACTTAGATCTCACACTCACTTGTAGAGGAAGGGAGATGTATGTAGGAACAAAGGGGGCTAGCTAGGAGTCCACTAATTGGACCTAGGAGCCATTCCTAAGATTACTACATACATTCCAATTCCTCCTAGAAGCTAAGTGTCATCAAGTATCACAAAGCAAGCAATTTATGTTTAAAAGAAAAAACCACATTCAAGACAATGGGAAATAATATATAAGCAAAGGTGATCATCATATAATGAAATTATGTTCACTACAAGTTATTTTCCCCCAACATGGTATCAAAGTCACATTTTAACCCCAAACAACCCACTATTAGGGGCTTTGCTAGCCACAATCAAAGAAAAGATAGAACAAAGGGGAAGAAGGGGATAGGACTACATGGATCTTGAATTATATCCTTATCTTTCACCTCCTAGATGATGTAGGGTGACCTCCCTCCTCCAAGGTGGATGATGGACATGGAAATGAAGGGGATTATAGTACAAAACCTAGAAAACTAGATTTCTATGGTTAAAATGAGGTGGAAATGGTGGGTGGAGAGCATAAATGCAAGGGGATTGCAATGAGCGCTCAAGAGTGGGTGGAGAAGAGTAATGGAAGCTAACCTAGTGTTGTGGCCACCACCCATGTATATATAGGTGGTGGTAGAAGCACTAGGGTAAGTAGGGGCATTGTTGGAAAAATAGTGTAGAAAATGGTAGGGTTTAGGTGGTAGCATGGCCGTGCTAGGAAGCACGACCATGCTAAGTAGAAGTGGGCAATGTAGTCACAGTGGATTCTAGGTAGAACGACTATGCTAGGTAGCACATTTGTGGTGAGTGAGTTGGAGGTGATGTCATTCCCTTTAGTATGCATGTTTTATCTTCAGCTAGCACAGTTGTGCTGGGCAACACGACCATTTTGAGGGCTTTATGGCTAGGTCGTGCTAGGAAGCAGGGCTATGGTGGTTGTGTTGTTGTACCTTACAAATTTTGGTATTTTCCCTATAACTTGTGCATTGGCCAGCATGACCGTTCCTTGGCACCACAACCGTGCTGGGGTCTTCATTAGCAAAATCAACTTCAAACTTCGTGATCAATGGACTTCTTTGCTTGATTTTGAACCTTGGCCATTAGGGGTAGGTTGAGGGATCATTGGGGTCTTCTTTGGACCCCCTCTATGAGTAGAGGAACACTAGAACTCCCTCCTTCTCTCTCATCTATCCAAATCGTGGTCCAAGTACCTAAAAAGTATGCAAAGAACGTCAATAAGTGCATTTGACAATAATACACATACAAGGGAATTTAACTTGCATTCTACATTTTTAGATGTGAATAAAGTACAAAATGGCACAATATGAAGCCATAAAATAGGGTTGCATCACCACCCCAAACTTAAAACATACTTTTCCTCAAGTATGCTCCAACTTAATCTCTCTCTTCAATTTACTTTCAATAAACAAAAATGACAAATGCATAACAACAGATGATTAGTGACTAAATGGTCTTGAAAGTGACTAAGTGCATGCGTTCCAACTCTCTCCTCTCCTCTTTCACATACCAATCATGAAATGAGCACTGAGCATACAAACTTCAAATATAAAGCAATACACAAGCTTTTCATATGTCCTTCATATCATTCTGGGTAAACCATTTCATGTTGACATCAATCAAAGATGACTAGGAGTGTTGTTTCACTTTTGTGCATTCAATCTTATGCCTCAAACCACACCAAAAGACCACATGTCTATAGAAAGGGTAAAGTGAGCTAGATTTGATATTTTCTAGCTCAATAGGTATGAAAATGGAAGAAATGATTGTGGTAAAATTTTATAGTGATTTTACACACTCATCTTTTCTTTATTTAAATGCTCTAAAACAAGAACATCTTTTTATTTTCTTTTTGCTTTTTATTTTCTTTTCTTTTGCCCTTGGTGTAGGTAGCACATATGGTGGATAGGTTGTAGTGGGGAGATGTAGATATGGCCACCCCAAACTTTTCGAGGTGGCCAAGGTTGAATATGTTCTCCAAGTCATCCTTTCATGAGGTGGAGTGGTATGAAGATGGTGAGAGAAGAGTCGGGTCAAAGGGGTTCATTAGTGTAGTCCTCAACATAATATTTCCCACATGAAAACTAATCCAACACTTCATCAAATGATATCACACCACATGATTGAACAACATGAGATTCACATTTATATCAAGTGATTCCATAGGCTCTATGCGTTCATAGCTTGCTAAATTCACAATTCAACCAAAACATTCACAAACTTGAGAGAAGTGATACACATGTAAAAAGTCAACAATTAAGACCACATTCTAGTAAACTCTAAGTAAACAACATGCATTTGTCAAAGACTAAAATTTTCATTTCAAACAGTGGATATTAACTTAAAACATGCTTTTAGGCAAGAACATTCAAGTTTGGGCAAAATTGGCCCAAAAGGTGCCAATTTTCATTCAGTCACATCTAAACATAACTTTAGGGAGAGTAAGACATATAGAAGCAAATACTACTTAAAAATACACAAAAATTACCAAAATCTACATGGGAATGCAATGCATGACATGGAGGAGCAAAAAGAGAATTTTTTTTGAAAAAAATACAAAACAAATGCATGAAATTGAAATACATGTATGCCTGGATGCAAGAAGACACACAAGGCTAGGATAGACAAGTATGAAGGATTAGTCAACTATTTGATCATCTTACAAAAATTAAGCACAATATACATAGATAAAAATGTGGTAAAAGAAGGGCTTACCACCCTACCACCCCAAATTTTTAAATCATGTTGTCCTCAATGTGAAACAAAAGTTTAGAATAGTAGGGTAAAGGGCATGGAGTCGCAAAAGACAACCACCAAGATATGGAGTGATCAATGTAGCACTAGGTGAGCAGGGTAGGACCACAACATTTGTGTTGAGCAATAAGATCATTCTGGGTTGCCAGCTACACGGCCGTGCTGTGTGGCATGACCGTTCTGGACTCCTTCCTGTAGCCTTTCTACTATTTTGCAATGTTCTCTTCAACTTTGATATTCTCCTTGGCTAGACCCTTTGAGCATCACCTTTTCTTCCTTATACATGTACTAACATGATTCATAAATAGAAAAACTATCAAGTATAGTGTGTGTGTGTGTTTCTTGGAAAAAATGAAATTGTAACAAAACAATAAGGTTCGAGAACCTCAAACCACGTGGGTTGCCTCCCACTAGAACTAAATTTATAGTCTTCATCCGGGCTTGTTTCCTTCTTCACTAAGTGTTGACACCCATGGTGTCTCATTTCTTGTACACAGTGATCCTTCTTAGAATTCTGTTGACATGGGCTTCATCCTAAGATTGTACATTGGTCAGAAGTAAGTACTTGATCTACAATGTTCTAGAGGGTCATACTAGCCTAGACTATCACCAAAATCTTCTTCACCCAGCCGGTACCTTTCTTCCTCAGTGAATATAAAGAAGTCAAATGTTCTTCTTCTATGTGTGACTGTCAGAGTTCCCGTATGCACATTAATCTCTACACCCAAGGTGGAAATGAAAGGTCTTCCCAATATGAGGTATTCTTTTCCATCAATAGGTCCAGAATCCATGATCAAAAAATCAATCAAGTATGCAATGTTTATCCTTTGATCCATTGCTACTATTTCATTTAGCAATATTCCTAGGGGTTTCCTCTTAGTTCCTACACCCAAGATAAGGACACAATTCATCAGTTCCATTTTCTTGAGGTCGAGCCATAAGTACATGCTCAATGGAATAATGATTGTTCCTACACCTAGATCTAGGAGAGTGTGCTCAATAGGTCATGCACTCTTGTAGCATGTGATAAGAAGAACTCCCAGATCATCCCTTTTTTCTAGGAAACCAATGTCCAAGATGAAGTTCACATATCTTGTTTCAATGATTTCCATGGGTGGTAATAATAACAATTTTCTCCTCCTCGTGCACACATCCTTTACCAATGAAAGGAATGCTTTGATGCCTGCTTTTTCTTGCTTCAAGTCCTTAAGAGATTCATCATACAGCTATTTTTCTCTTGGATAAAGGGGCCTTCTAAATCCTCATGGAATTGCTCACCAATTGCATCAAACGTTTCCATAGAAATTTGTGGGCCTTGAGGAGGTACGATGGTGATTCTTGTCTCATGGGGAGGTTTTGGCACCAACAAGGTATTGCATCAAGTGTTGCCATGTCAATGGCATGTGGGGCAGCAAACATGATCTCGTCATAGAAGGACGGAAGAGCCGAATCTCTGGCACTTTCATTACTTCCAAGAAAGGTTGGAACAGTTGAGGATGCTTCTTCATACACAAAGGGAGCAACGAGAGCTTGGATGCACATGGTATTTTCAAGCAACAACTGTGTAACAAACTCTTTGGCACTTTTGTGATCTCTACTAGACTCTTCTAGCATCGAATCTTTATCATAATCCTTAATCATTTTGTCCTCCCCTTTTTCAATCTCTTAAACAACATTCCTTCCCCATATGATAGACACCATATTCACTTGTTCATGAGAAGAAGGAGGGGCTTGTGAAGATGAAGGTGGTGGTGGTATTTGATGAGGTGGGTTAGAATTTTGGAGTATGCAAGTTGGTTGATGGGGAGATTGTTGTGGAGGTGGTGGTTGATAGGCATGTGATGGTGGTGGGGGATATTGATAGTTGAAAGGGGGTTGGTGAGGTGGAGGAGCATATGGATGTGGTGGTCCTTGGTAATGGTAAAGTGGGAGTACTTGTCCTTGATGTGGGATAAGCACCTTGAGTCATGCTCACATAACTTCCATCATTTTTAGGATTGGTCATGGGTTGTGATGAGAACCTTCCCTCTTCACAGTGAGCAAGTGAAATGGAGATTTGGTCAAGCCTTTATTCAAGACAACTATTGTTTTGTCCTTGACAGGACACCTCTTTATTCACCTCACCAAGGCATCTTAGGCTTCCTAGAACTTCTTCTTCAAACTAGTTGTGTTTGGGACCATGGTATTGTCTTGGTTGCCCTTGCCCTTGACTATCCTCAATTTGTTGTTTCCATGAAAAGTTGGGATGGTTTCTCTACTCGGGAGTGCAAGTGTTGGACATTGGACCTTGGTTGTTTCGATTTCCAAAGGAGTGCAAAGCATGAACTTCTTCTTCCTCAGCTTCAACTGCCTTGGTGGATTGACTAGAATAACCACCAACTTGGCTTTTCATCATATTCATCATGTCCACCATCATTTTCATCATGTCGGGGTTGGTAGTGGTCTGGGCTGGAGCTATGGGAGGAGGTGGAAGAATGTAGTCCCAATCACAATGCCCCCCTCTACTTAAGGCTTGGTGGTGAGAATTCTCCCCAAGATTCTCAAACAAGGGCTAAGATTCCTTAGGTGGCTTTGTCATAAAGGTGCCTCCACATGACTAATCAACATTGTTTTGGCTCAATTCCACTACTCTAGTGTAGAAAGCTTGAACAAGCCCCATACAGGTACTTCATGATGTGGTAAGTAATGGAGGATCTTCTAAAATCATTCCCAAGCTTCGTGAAATGGTTCATTCTCTTTCTATGTGAAGGAAGTGATGCATCTTCACATTTGGGTCAACTTGAAGATCAGGTAGAATTTCTTGAGAAACTCATTCTTCATGGCATTCCACGTCAACAACTCAGTCTTTGCCATGTACCATTCCTTAGCCTTTTTTTTTTGGTCCCACATTCCTTAGACTTTTATTTTAGAGAGAAAGGGAAGAGTGTCCTCCAGATGGAATCATCAGTGGAAGAGGGTGTGCAGAAGGTGGAACAAGTCTTAAGGAAGGCGTAGATATGATGGTAGGGGTTTTCATTCTCCATCCCATAGTAGGTAGGGAGGAGTCCAAGAAGTGCGGGTGGAATGGAGAATTGTTGGCCTAATATTTTTTCAACAAGGGTGACAATGGCAGAATTGTAGTTCCCCATGGTGAAATACTCATGGAGGGGGTGGTTGGGTAGCAGCGGTTGAACATTTCGATGAGGTATTTCAGCTTCATGGTCACCCATCTCGGTTTGTCAGTGTTGGTTTTGGCGGCTTTGGCATCTCCTCCTACCTATGTCCGGGTCGTATAACACCAAGTCAGAACAAGTAGAATGTGTATGATGCATGCATAGCTATCACCTGTGCAATACACACACAAACAACAAAAAACCATGTTGGAATGATAATATGCAATAGTGAACAAATAATAGAGAATAGTAATGATGAGGGCAATAGGAATGGCTAATCTACACTAACTAGCTAGGTCGAGCACCACTATCCCCAGAAATGGCGCTAGAAAGCTTGGTGTGTTGTTTCACGCTCATGTAATCTTTCGATATTTTATAGGTTCCCCAAACAAGGTTTACTCACAACACTAAAATATGCTCCCACAAGCGCATAGGGTCATGTTATAGTATAGATGAGAGGCAAGCTAGGGGGTCAATCCTCAGGGATGGAGGGGGCACTAGAGATAGATTTGTATTGTCTACATTCCTAAAGGGGAGATTAGGCATGAAGGGTTTAAAAGGGGTTTTGGTTTGATTACACTAAGCAAGCAAGCAACTAAAGGTAATATGAAACTAGATTACCAAAAACTAGGTTATCCTAGGAAATTTAAGTCTAAGAGACTAGATGAAGCAATCAACTAAACAAAATCAAGATGATCAACACAACTCTAGAAAGGATATTAGCAACTAAGAACTAAGCTAAAGACTAAAGAAATCAAGAATATAGGTTAACCCTAACTAGCAAGACTAAGCAATTGACTAAAGGAAATAAAGGCAATTAAGCTAAACTAGAATTCACAAGCAAGAAGACTAAGGTGGGTTTCAAGCAATGGATTGGATAGGTGCGTCATTTGGAAATGTGATTTGATATTAGTTGGGGTTGTAAACATGACATGAAAATCTCACAATTCAATCCAGATTACTAAACCAAACAACAAGGCAAGTGCTATTAGAATGTACCCTATAATACTAGTTGGAAAACTAGGGTTAGGTGTAATTTTATTAGGACTTGTCAAGTCTAGGTTTCTTGGGTAAGTCGTATTAGGGAAATTGAGAGCCAAGCATAGGAATGGAAGTAGAGATGAGGGTTTTTCAACTCATGTTACTTGACATCTAGCCTTCAGGAAGCTCTAAAAAATTGCACTAATCAAACTTACACTAGCTACTTACATCTCACACTCACTTGTAGAGGATGAAAGATGTATGTAGGAACAAAGGGGGCTAGCTAGGGATCACTAATTGGACCTAGGAGCAATTCCTAAGATTACTACATACATTCCAATTCCTCCTAGAAGCTAAGTGTCATCAAGCATCACAAAGCAAGCAATTTATATTTAAATGAAAAAACCACATGCAAGACAATGGGAAATTATATAGAAGCAAAGGCAATCATCATAGAATTAAATTATGTTCATTACAAGTTATTTTCCCCCAACATGGTATCAAAGTCACATTTTAACCCGAAACAGCCCACCACTAGGGGCTTAGCTAGACATAATCAAAGAAAAGATAAAAGAAAGGGGAAGAAGGGGATAGGACTCCATGGATCTCGAAGTAGATCGTTCTCCTTCACCTCCTAGCTTCTATAGGGTGACCTCCCTCCTCCAAGGTGGATGATGGGCATGGAAATGAAGGGGATTATGGTAGAAATCCTTGAACACTAGGCTTCTATGGTGAAAACGGGGTGGAAATGGTGGGTGGAGAGCATAAATGCAAGGGGATTGTAATGAATGCTCAAGAGTGGGTGGAGAGGAGTAATGGTAGCTAACCTAGTGTTGTGGCCGCAACCAATGTATATATAGGTGGTTGTGGAAGCACTAGGGTAAGTAGGGGCATTATTGGAAAAATAGTGTAGAAAATTTAGTGTTTAGGTGGTAGCATGGTCGTGGTGGGTAGAGGTGGGAATGATAGTGATGGTTTGGAATGGTCGTTCCTATAAAGTAGAAAGATCACATGATGAAGTGGTGAAATGGAGGATGCTAGCACGGTCGTGTTGGGAAGCACGGCCGTGGTGGAGGCTAGGAAGAACGGTCATGCTGGGAGGCACATCTGTGGTGAGTGAGTGGGAGGTGAGGTTGTTCCCTTCAACACACCCATTTTGTCTTCATCTAGCACGACTGTGCTGGGTAGCATGGCCGTTTTGGGGTCTTAATCGCATTGCCGTGTTAGGCAGCACATTCATGGTGGTTGAGTTGTTGTAGCTTTCAAATTTTTGGATTTTCCTTATAACTTGTGCATTAGCCAGCACGGCCGTTCCTTGGCACCATGGTCGTGCTGGGGTCTTCAGTAGAAAAATCAACTTCAATCTTCATGATCATTGAACTTCTTTGCTTGATGTCAAACCTTGGCTATTAGGGGTAGGTTGAGGGAGCTTTTGGGTCTTCTTTGGACCCCCTCCATGAGTGGAGGAACCCTAGAACTCCTTCCTTTTCTCTCATCCATCCAAATCATGGTCCAAGTGCCTAAAAAGTATGCAATGAACATCCATAAGTGCATTTGACAGTAATACACATATTGGGGAATTTAACTTGCATTCCACTATGTTTAGATGTGAATAAAGTACAAAATGGCACAAGATGAAGCCCTAAAATAGGGTTGCATCAGTTTTAGCCTCCAAAATAGGAGATGTACATTCAATACCTAGAGGGGCCACTCTCTATTATTTTCAAACATGTCACACTTCTTATATTCCATTGTAAGAGTTACAACATATATAGCTCCCAATTAAGATCAAGGGTACCTAGCTTTCCCTTTGAGGAAAAGGGAGCCAACTGCAAATACAAGTACTTACCCGTCTACCTACCACAAATCTTCTACCTTCACCAAGATCTTACCAATTCTTATAGAAGTTCTTTCTCCTTTGCCCACTCTTCCTTTTCAAGGAATTCCACCTTTTTCCTCAAGTAGATCACCTTCAAATCACCACATTGATAGAGAGAGGTTGGGAAAAGGAGCCGAGAGCTTCACAAGATATATATTGGAGAAGATCTATTACAAGGATCCTAACTCCTAAATTGAATGTAGATTAGTAAAAAAGCTTGATAGAGTTTAAGGTATTTTGGAGACAAAATAACTCAACTATAACTAGGAATCACAGAATACAAACTTGGAATGATGTCTAAGGGCCCCTATTTATATTCAAAGGGGCCTACTAGCAAGTAGAGACACTTAGGAACGAATTATTTCCATGTTGGGTGTTCCAAAAAATATATTTTCAATCTCTACAACACTCCAAAGGGTAGAAACTCTTATCTATACTTTATAATACTATATTGTTGACTGAGTTACCTTTTAGAAACTCAACTGACTCTATTATGATAAACAAATTTGACGTTGTCGATCAAGTTTATCCTAGATGAAACTTGGTTGACGGCTTTATTTGTTTTCCAAGTGCATGATGCCAATTGAGTTTCCACTAGGACAAACTCACACAACCCTGGGTATTTCCAACAGATATATAATCTATTGGTTGAGTTCTTACTATGACAAACTCAGCCGACAAGCTCGTGTGTAATGAATTTTTCACAAATGCCCAAAAGTGTTTAAATGTTCGAATTAAGTGCTATCATTTTTAAGCTTATTTAAAATTTATAAATTAAGTGCAAATGATTTACAACATGATTCTAATATAGATATATTCTATTCTTGATAACTTTCATTAACATTGATTTTGACTAGTTTTTTAGAAAACTTGGGTGTGTTGATTTCATCCTCTTCATGTACCTAATTCCTAAAATTGATGTCGAACAGACATATTAGATACACATGAATGGAATTGTACACATGAATGGAATGGCTAAGTCACATAAAAATATGGATAGTGTATAGTTGTTATGTGAACAAGGCCCACATGGGAATATGGCATTCCAGTCTTGAGCCAAGCGGTCCAAGCATTTTGGAAAGGGCTATCTGTTGTAATGTATCTACCATTACACGGGTACCATGATCAGGAGTACGGTATACATGGGCCATTGTGGTTCTACACTAAAATGGAGAAACATTATAAAGCCAAATTGTTGAGATTTAACTAGGATGTCAAGAATATATGTTGGGAAATTGCAATATCCCAGGATTTGAGTACCCAAATAATATGATCAAAATGGAACTGATTAGAATACCCATATCACCAACACGCAACTCCTTTTTAGGGAGCCCATCACTAAGATCTTTGTGGTTAAGAATGTTCATCTCAAAGTAGTTCTAGGATAGGTTACATGTCAAGAAGTTGATCTTGGGATTTGCATGAATGAGCTCAAAGTGTCTACAAATACTAGTGGTGGTGCGTGAGGCTAGTCGCCATTCTTAAAACACTAATATAGCCATTCATAGTGGGATAGGGCATTATAAAGCATCTCTCTCTCCCTATCTCACTCCCTCTTGCCAAAAGGGCATGATTTCCTCTCTACTTCTCGATCCTCATTCTAGTCATCCCATGACCACGCATCTATGTCTATCATCATGCCACATCACCACCATACTTTCCCACCCATCTAAGTAGTGTTACCCCACCCTAACATTCGATTCTCACCGTCAACGCATTCTATCTTGAACATTCGTTGTTTTTTATGAGAAAGGTAAATCCTATCTCTATGCTAATTAATTTAACTAAATAGCCATAAGATAAAAGTTCTAGTAAATAAAGGTGATGTTCAAAAAACACATAAATGTAGTCTATCTTGATCAGATAGATATGAGGAGAATGAATTAAATACTTTCAATAACTATACCTATATATTGTTTAAAAAAATTAAGATTACTCATTTTTATATCTAAAAAGGTATCATCTAATTCTTGTGCAATGTTATTTATCCAAACCCAAGATACAATCATATTAGTAATTTTGATGGAAACCCTAGATTGAATCTGAATTAAATTTGAGTATGATAGACATATCATACATGGAGATAATATCGAAAACCATTACTTAACCCTAAACTTGTGACCATTAATCATCAACAAGATTGATTATTATTATTTCCTTGATTTAATATTGAGAATCATCATGAATATTGATGACACCGGGTCAATTGGATTATGACCTTGAAAAACTCTTATTAATGAAAATATAATATTTTATGTCAAATTTAGGTTTTTTCCTATGTGAACAACGTGTGGGGACATTCTCAATAAATGATAATGGATATGATGTCAAATGCGATGCGGAATCTGATATAATACCTAAAAACTTAGAACATAATTGCTAAAAATGAAGTGTGACAAACCCCATATAAACCCTAATTATTTGTCATTGTTATCCATGTTGTCAAAAGAAATCCATATTTGACCCTAGCAATCTATATCTTGTTTTATGAGGGTCTACTTGAATATCTGACTCAATAACTCTAATGCAATATAGTCTTGAATCTCAAAAATATGCTTTATCCTCAATCTTTACCATGTGTATGGTATGGATTGGTTGTATTTTGTATGTATGAGTCATGACTTGTAATATTGTGCTTGTCTAAAATAAATGATGCCACTTGATTATATTTTTACTTTATCATATTCATATATATATATCTATATATATATATATATATACATATATATACACACATATATATATGTATATAAACATACATATATATTCATAATCCCTTAGGCATAATGTAATAAATCCATTATACCTCTAGATTGAATAATGTCATGCAACAAGATCCTAATATTTGGGTGTATAATGGATTTTTGCATATAAAGTAAGTGCAACAAGACTAAAATATGTGGGTGTAGATAGAGTCTAACGTACAATAACAGATGCAATAAGATCAACACCTTTGGGAAGTAGAGAGGATTTAATCTATAATAAATAGATGAGGAAAGACCTCATCTTCATGTTTAGAGAGGGTCTGATGAATACAATATCCTTGAGGAGTTGTTAGTAGAGGAAATTTATACCCATAATTCTAATATGTATATATGTGATAAAACATGATGTACATTCAATAAAGACTAATGTTGTCTAATGTTGTTCGGTTGTTTATTTCATTTGCATCCAAACTTTTATATTATTATTAAATTCATATCATTTTATCTACAATGTACTAATGTATTTTCATTGATCATGTCTATATTTTCCTCTGTTAAGTTAAAGAAGGATGAGTAAGGAAGACTTTCCAAGATCTTCATCCACTCTAGTTAATGATTCTCTGATGATATATAAATGAGTCTCACTAGTCCAACTTCATGAGGGCTCATCTTAATGAGAAGGGATGCTAAAAAATATTTTTAGTTTCAATGTTTAACTCTCATGTTGCTTTCTTTCCATTTTTGCTTCATCAAAGATCTTTAAAACCATCAAGGTTCATTATATATTGAAAATAAAGTTTTATTTCAATTTTTGCATATGATGTGTGAGATATGTTGGCCACAGAGAACAAATAAACTCAATCCCTTTAACACTATCTATTCAGCCAGTGTGATTAGTATTGGTGTAAAAATGGTTTTCTTTACTATTGGTATCAGAGCTAAAGACATAACCAATATGAATATAAATACAAAAGGTTTTGAGCCTTGATTGGACCTATGAAACCATAAAAGTTGTTAGAATGAAGTTAAGGTATCTAAGTATTGATCATCATGGTTCTCATATAATCACTTCTGATCCATCTAGTTGTGTTTCCTAAGGTTCCCACTCCATCTTCCCTTGTTGGATCTATAAATGATATGAAAAGTTTTCCTTGAACCCTAAAGAGTCATTCTAACATCTTATATATTCCATTAGGACTACCTTAAACTGCTTATCTTACAACTAAAAATTTGTCATATACTTGATCTAAAGAGGTAATATCATTTTGATATAAAAGTCTATCATCACAATTATGAACTTGAGTTGTTTTATTTATTCAATGGTATGACTAGGCTAAATGTGACTTAATGATGGTAATATTGACAATGATGATATGGTATATGATATCCACTAATGCTTAGAGTATTAAAATTTAAGGGACAAAACTCTTCAAAGGGGAAGGTTGTAATAAAGTGAGCATTTGCATACAATTGAATTAATTACTTACCATGAAAATTTTTGTTTTGGTTACACCTAATATTTTCTAATACCAAAGACCTCATGTAACTCAAGATTTAAAATTTATGAAATTAATTGATTATATTTATATATGTGTGTGTGTGTGCATGTGAAACCCTAACCCTATCTTAAGCCTTGATCCTCTATTTTAATTACATGATGCATATTTCTATATATGATCTAAACCATATGCCATATATTAATATGACCATAACATAGTTTATTAAAAGTTTTGAGCAAAATCATAGTTACCTAGTAATTTGTATGAATCATAAAAGTTTTATCTTAAGATTCTCCTTCTCTCTATTTATCATAAGGTTTTATCTTAGCTGTCATATTGACATCATCATGTTGTTTTACACACTCAGGCTCCTGATGGACCATTCCAGGAAACAACATCGATCCTTGACTTGGAATCCATTGGATGGCAAGACAATGGCCCTGAGGTCTTCATAAAAATCAAAACAATTTGTAAATTCATATATAGTGATCCAAAGCCCTGTAATTTTTCCCTTATGGAATCTCCTCACCTATTAAATTATTCCCTTTCTATCCCCCTCTTCTAACTAACCCCAAATATTAGTGATTTAATTTCATTTGATACATTTTTGAGAAGTTTCGTTTGTCAAATTTTCCTCTTTCAACCCCAAAAAAATAATAAAAAAGAAACCCTAATAACTCAAACACTTACCCTACAAAAACTATTGTTTATATAACCCAAAAGACATCATGTGATGATTTTAAAGGGGATATTTTATACTTGATTTGATATTTTATAGAAGTAAGTAAGTTACACTTATTATGCTTTTCTAATATTGATATAATCGATAAACTTAATAATATATTAATAATGTTTAACTTTAGGGCACATGGTTTCAGTTAAGTATCTCAACTTGAGATCATGCTTATAGTAAGAGTATTCATCTTTGATATGTCCCTAGTTAGTCAATTTTTTAGATAGTATAGGACAACACTAATACAAAAGACTAGCTTGTATGGTGAGTGATTACTGTGCCTCTTTAATCATGAAATTGGATATGAATTTGATGCATGGGTACATGGTAGAGAAGAAGATTTACTGGCAAGGGTCACCTTGTGATTGACACATGGCATTTGTGTAATGACATGTCAGAGTCATATCTTAATGTGACAGTTGTCATTGTAATCCTTATACCTAAAGTCACTATAGTAAAACATGTCATTCTTTGTACTTTAACATTATCCCAATGTATTCTAAATACAAGTTGCTAAAAAGGTGGTCATTGGGTACACCTATGACACATGTGGCATATTGTGAGTGATCCAGATGGAATTTTCCCCTCTTTTGGAGTGATCTCCCTTGTCGCTTGATAAGAAAGACCAAAACTGCATGGCCATGCTCATGTGCATTAATATTTGATATTAATCTAAAATTTTCTTCAATAGTTTACTCTAGTTTAAGGAAAAATATTGAATGTTTAGAGGATGACATTTAATGCCTTGAGCTCAATTTGGATATATGTGACAAAGGGATTTTACGGCCATGTTAACATTGTTCACATTGCATACTGTAGTTGTTCTCCAACTTATTCCTTTTATTCATATGACAATGATGTGTTGATAGACACCAATCATTACTTATGTTATTTTAAACATTACTACTAATGTAAATATGAACCAAGCAGGTCATATGCATTAGGATGCATAACAGAATTGATGTTTATAATTAAACATATGATTATAATGGTTTTGAATCATAAACATGCTCATTTACCTTATGATTAGGAGAATCAAATGTCTTATCAGATGATCATATTGATTAGGTCAATAGATCAATTGATTATTGATTGTTTGATGGAGGTTTCCTCTTGATACATGTGATCAGTGGATTAGGCCAAGTGATTGGGAATTCCCAATATTACAATAAAATTCTAAAATTGGAAAATCAGTTTGATCTAGATATGGAATCCCATGATGGATCAATCACCTAATGTGATCTAGTGATGTGAGGCTAATATAGAGTGACAACAAGATGTGATTGGTCGATCACAAACCCATTCTGAGTTTTCTCTATTATTTTTTTTTAATTGGTGATTCATTCATCCCGTCGCCTGGGTTCGAACTCATGACCTCTCGGTCTTACCTCATCACTTTTACCACTGGGGTGCCACTTCATTGGCAAATTTTTAAATTATTTTTAAGATTGCTATTAGGATATAGTTTGAATTAGGTTTTCCCAAGCCTATGACTCTCCTATATGAAGCGGGCACATTCTAAAGGGTAAGACACGACTCTCATGACAACTTGTGAGACATGTTGGCCATCAAACTTCTATCTCTTAGAGAGGAAGTTGTCCTATTTTTTGCTACCCAGTATAGGAGAAGAAAGGGAGTTGCAGTACACCTAGCATGTTGAAAACTCATGTTCCTCTTCAATGTTTTTTTTTAAATATCTCAATATCATTAAACGTAAGCCATACGACATCTACAAGATAGACATCTCTCATATAGTAACCAAGCAACAACTCCTTTTGCGGAAATACATAGCACAAGGCTCAGATTGGGATCTGATAGGTACGCTTCTGCACTGTCCACCTCTTATAGTAGCTGTCTAAAATAGCTATCTGGGATGGAATTCATCAATCTACAGGAACCTATGAGTACATCTGGAGAGGAGTTTGCAAAGCTTCTGACAGAGATTACCATCATGAAGACAATGAAAGATTACCTGAGAGCTCAACCATAAAGCAACGACATAGACCTAACAACACAGACACAACGCCTCACAAAACATGACGAGAAACACAACTATCAGCGACGAGCACTAAGGTTGCACCAACCAGGAGACCCGGGAAGGAGGCCAAACCCCAACGATGTATATACAAAGAGGGTGTCGGGAACTCCATCACCACTCCCGACCACCACTGCGAACAGGGGGTGGAAGACCCACATGATGCCTAAACCCATCTTTCTCCTCCTCTGCCTAGAGCACCAAGGGGTGCCCAATCTCACTGACCACCCAAGAAGGAACCCAAGGCACGACACAACCAACAAACAACCACCACAGAAAAACAAGCTCCCTCACAGGCGACTAGCAAAGACCCCGCCGCCCAAAAGTCGTTAGCACCACTGCAAGGCCCAGGCCAGACCAACCTAGACAGAAACAAAAAAGAAAAAGGGAAAGACCGGACAGACAGAAGAAGGGGGAAAACTCAACACCCACATAGACTATCGATCCGGGCACTCCAACCACACCTCACGCCGCCCGAGTGAAACCCAACCCCGCCAGGGAAAAAACATGAACCACCAGCTCCATAGCCGCTAGTCGTGTGTGGCACCTCACCAATCCCACTGAGGAGGATGAGACGAATAAGGTCGGTTGAACAGGAACCGATTGGCGAAGCTCCACAGACATTCGAGGAAGGAGAAGCCCAGGAGGAGAGGAGAAGCTACGCGTCGACATCCTGCCTCCCCCCCCCCCCAGACAGGACCGGTGGCTGGAGCTAGCCCTAAATCACATAGGCAATCACGAGAGCTCACAGACAGATGTCTTCTGGGGACCCTTATCTGAGTTTGATCTCAAACATTATTCCTCTTCAATGGTGAAAACTCAGGTTCCTCTTCAACGTTGTGGAAAATGTGGTACAACATGTTCTCCCTCATCCATGTGGATGAAGTAGAGGTTGAGGCACATGTTTGGAGGCTTAGAGAACACATCTACAAATGACAACAACTGGTTTCTTAGTGAACTATTTAGATCATCTTCTTCTTATCCATCTAGACTTCTTGGCATCCATTCCATATATAGATCTAGATGATTGAGTTCTTCACCTACATAAGATGTGTCTACTCTTTGAACAAGTAGTGTGAGTAGGGGTATCACCTTTATCTCCTCTTATGTATTTTATTCATTGATGTTTTATAGCTACGACGGACCCACCAACTTGGGTAGAAAGGGAAATTCTTTTTTATATCGAGCTATTCCCCCATCCCCAAAACCTAACAATGGTATGAGAGCCAACTTTGTATGCTTCTAACACCGGTTTGGGTTTTAGATCGCAAATAATTTGTTTGATGTATATTGTACAAACTTGTATCCATGTAACACACCCAATATCATGTATGATATAATATATAAGTATTACATAAACATATGCAACACCTTAGTAATTGTTTAATTTAGCATATGAGGATATGGCTATTAGATCGTCGTGGGTGTGATCTGAAACATATAATATCACTTTTTTATTTGATCAAAAAGACTATATAACATGTATTTGTCTTACATATGATGCCTCTCTCTATTATTACATGGTCTATTATCGCACTAACAAATTCACTCAGGATTGAAATCCCTGAGATTTTACCAAAACCTTGTGCAATAATACCTCCCGCTAGCAGACGTGTCTTATCGCAATATAGTTAAGGATTGAATCCCAAAGGACAACATTTTTAAGAATCATTGCTAGTCTAGTCTAGATCATGTAAGACTAATATTTAGAACAAGGGCTGATTTGAGGTTAATTAAACTAAGTGCAAGAAAGTAAAGAGCATAATAAAAGTTGGATCTAGATTAATGATGGGGATCGCTGGGGTGGTCCCGAGTTTCACCACCACTACACATGTAAACACATCCAAACACAAACATCCAGGAAAGATCTAAATATCCAAATAGAGCTGCTACAAACCCTCCTTAGGATGTTTAGGTATGCGTAAATATCACCTTAGGCATCAAATTTCTAATCGCCATCTGGATCATATACTTACGGCTCTGAAGATACATATATCCAACTGAAGTTGCGGCCCTCCGTTAGGATGTTTAGGCAGACATAAGCATCACTGTGGGCTAGATGGCTCATCCCCTCACAGATCATACACTTATGACTTCAGGGAATCCCATCTGATTTCTCATCAGGGAGTCAACTGCATTAATAGACATTCAAATCCTACATATAGAAGTTCTCGCTACAGAGGAATGAACAACATATATACAAGCAGGTGATCAATCCACAAGCACACATCGACAATTAAAAACAAAATGGAAAGTTCAATACATGCCAAGGAATGTTTAATGAATAGACATATAAGCATGGGCAACAGGGCTAGTCCTCGCACCCCAGCGAATTGAAACTACTCACTCATGATGCGAGAATCAATAAGAACAAGAGAGTGGGAAGATTCTTCTGTGAGCATGATGCAAAATATGGTCGTAGCTCAGTGAATATACGGTCTTCTATGCCACGTCAGAGCAGACATGGACGAGGAGCGAGGGACACCGTAGCAGACAAGGTATACTTTCTCTCTCCTCCTTCCTTCTCTTCTCGTCGTTCTTGCTCGCATCAGGAGGACCAGTCTTTGGATGCGTATGTTGTGTGGATGATGAATGAAAGTGCAAGTCTACTGCAAGACTTGGATGTGGATATCATCCTCACCAGGGAATGAGTGTGGAGGCACGTAGGCTAGTGATTGAGTGGTGGATGTGGAGAAACGTAGGCAGAAGACTTCCCTAGGGGTCGAGCACACTAACTGCAGCCTGATGGTGGAGTTGCTGGTTTGATCAGAGGAATTAGGGGTTGAGCTCGAGGAAGAGAAGCCTGGCGGCGTCCAAGATCCAAAGCCCAAATGAGGACCCGTCTGGTCTTATTTATAGGCATTAATGGTCAGCGAATAGCCTCATAGTTTTAGAAGTCATTTAGTTTCAGCCTCCAAGACTGCTAGGGTCTTCTAATCGATTTAGAAACCGATTACATTTCTCTCGATCTTACTTCTTTGGTCTCACGGTCTTCACTGCCTCAAATCGTTCTCGAAGACTAGATCCTCCTCGTGGTTTGGAACTTTGGTTTCCATCCTCTCGGTTTGTCGTCCACACGGTTTTGATGCTCTCATGGTTTGGATAGGCAGTGGCTTCTTGTGGTTTGGAGATCACGGTCCCTTCCTTGTGGTCTTGAAGACACCTACCTTCACAGTTTCAGTCATTATCTTACATTCTGTGGAAATAGAATGCGAGCCTCGCGTTCTTCAGATCGATGGTCTCTAAACAACGATCGCTTCCCTTTCAGTTTTAGAGACATATCAGCACTCACGGTCTTAAAGACTGATCACTGTTCATGATCTTAGTGGATGCTTGGATGTCTCGTGGTCTTGAGACTGTGAGGAGCAGACCGCCAGGCCGGTGGTCGGGTGGTGCAGGTCGAGAAGGTGATGCTTGGATGAAGAGGGTTGGTTGTAGGTGTGAAAGGAGATGGGTCACTGGTGTCACGACGTGGAGGTCGTCGCGTATTTTTAGGTGGCGTTAAAGTGGTAACGGTAATCTACTGCAAGTCGAGGTTGTTGATGATGGTGGGAATGTAGGTCATGGAGGCGTGAGGTTAGGGTTGTAGGTCATGGCAGCTTGCGACAGTGGTGGGAGTGGCAGAGCGGGATGGAGAAAGATGGATCGTGGACGAGCAGGTGGAAGCTCTTTGCAGTCTGGGACCATAACACCTTGCACAGTCTTGAGACAGTGAAGAGGGTCTAGGCACATACTGTGAAGAGGAGACCAGTTGTGCAGGTGAAGTAGAGGCATTGATTCTCAATCAGGTGGTGTTGGATGCTTGCAGTCTGTTGTAGGTGCAACTTTATGTGGTCTCGAAGACCATTTGGGGGAGGAGACCGCAAGGCCATGATTGCTAGGGTCAAGACCACTAGGGCAAGTTGTGGTAGTTGCTGTTGAAGAGGAAGATGTCAATGAAGGTGGAGGGTGAAGCTCAACAGGATCGTGATCTAGGGTTAGCGAGAGGGTCTTGTTGAAGGTGGAGGTCATGAGGTGTTACACACCAAGTTGAGGATTGTGGTTATTGATGGAAGGTGGAGTAGATGAGGGGTGTTGATTAAGGTGGGCCCAGATGAGGATTCAACATCATTGTGACTTGCATGAAATCAATACAGAAATTAGTCAATAAGCTCGATAAACAACCAATTAAGCAAAATTGCATATTGTAAGATTTAGGAGATGAAATTGAATGTATTGAGTCGAATTAGGTCCAAGATGGTGACTGAATATCATGATAAATGTGGATTCATCAAAACACCACAAACTTAAACGTTGCTCGTCCTCGAGTAACACAAAATCTAAAGCAGTCACCAAATGAATAATTTCAACTCGTGTGGTTGCCTCATCTTCACATCACGATTGTTTCCTTTCTTCTTAGTATCACTAAGCATATCAACTTCCTGAGATCACTGAACACATCTTACCATATCTTCGTTACTGAGTTTGTTTTCCAACATTACTTCCTCCTCACTTTTTCCAACAGTTTGCATTTGTAAGAGTTTCATAAGAGTCCAGAGACACCCGCAATACAACAAGTGTGTACCTGATCTGACAGTGGTGTTTTTCAGGATAGGGGAGGCATTCATTGTGCCTTTAAGTGGAAAAGGGAGTGAAGGGTGGTATGGAAGGAAGTTGTATATCTCTCCTCTATTTGACTCGAGATTTTTTATATGGTTGCAAATTCATTGAATGCATTTTTTTGTGTGAATCTCTCCTCTATTCGACTCGAGATTGCATTTTTTGTGTGCACATTGGCATCTTTTCTTGGTGGTACACCCCTATTAAATAGCGAGGGGTATGGAAGAAGCAGATATAGAGAGAGGTGGTGTGCCACCCTGAACATAGGGTTTGACACTATATGGGCTATTTTTATTTCTTTTTGATGGACAGAGGGGTAAGAAGATGATAGAAGAAGTGTAGAAGAGAGTTCAGATCAGAATGCCACTTGATTTACAATTCAGTGCACCGAGTCGTTCTCTTTATCGTACTCTACTCAAATAATGACTTCATGAGGATCTAGTGGGGATTCCATGTTATTGTTCCACTTGTCAGTTAGGAATCATGACGTGTTTGATCCCTATTAGTTCGACATACACTTGTCATTTTTGTAGAAGGATCATGATGTTAGGATTCATAAGCTTCATAAGATGATTTCAATCAATAGGCTAGTTTTTAGAAAATGGCCCACTTAAGGATCTGCTTCGAATCAGGAGGGTGTAATTCAAAAGGCAGAGAGAGAGAAACTAGCCAGCTAGGTAACCACTTTTATTGAAACGAAAAGCGTCCAAACTTCATCAAGTTTCTATACAATTTCTTTAAAAACTTGAAAATTTTGATCAAAAATGCAATGATGAAATCTTAAGTCTAAAATAGATGGAGGGGAAAATTCATGCTGGTTGAACCACCAGATGTAGTTGCGTTCCAATCAGCGCGCGTCCTCCATCTAAAAAACTCAAAAATGAAGACGAATCAGAACTTAAGATAGCATCTCGTGATGCAATATCTGTTCAGTGCAAAATTTTCTAAAAAGTAAAAACAAAATTAAGGAAATTTTCTAATTCAAAATTAAAAGTAAAAATGAAATTATTGATCGGGTTGCCTCCCGGCAAGAGCCTTTGTTTTATGTTTCCGGCTCGACATACAGATATCATCACCATGGTGGGGCTCTAATTGGAGCTTGAGCTGGATTGACATATTTTTTTTAGTGGTTTCTTTCTCAGGCATTCATTAATCTTCATTTTGATTCTAGCTTCTTGTATTCTCCCCCATATGGAGTGACCATTGTCAGAACATATAGGGAAACAACTTGAGTTATGTTGAATTATTCTCTATTGCTAAATCTGAGGTGGAGAATAGCTATAGGGGATCTGAGTGGCACCATTGATGGTGTAGTGTTGTTGAGGTGCAGAGAAAAAGTTCATTTGCTGATGCACAATCACTTCATCATAGCTATGCTGGTCACTGATATCCATCGGATATGGATGTGGGAGTTGGTCTTGATAGAAACTACAATCCAGATCTTGTTGAGTAGGAAAGATGAAATGAGTAGTTTCTGTCAGTTGGGCTACCAGTTCATTCAAGATGATAGTTGTTTCTCGATGAGATGGCTCAAGGATACCTAAAGAAGGATCAGTATGTGTAATAACAGGGTCGGGAGGTGTCTCCTCCATAGTTGCTGGTATTTATTTTGTCTCTGCATAGACTGGCGCACTCTCAGTCTCCTTTTCATCGTGGTCCTCTTCTGAGGGAATATCAGATTTTGAGTAGACGGCTCACTACTGCATTTCAATAAATTGATTAACACAGTCAACAAAATATGCCTCTTCTTCTACGGTGTGTTCCCTTGCACTTTTGGATGCATAGAAGTCAAAAGATTGGTTTCACACTCTTAGGGTCAAAACTCCAGCTTCCACATCAATTAGAGATCTAGCAGTTGAGAGGAAAGGTCTTTCAAAAATGAGGGGGTAGTGTGGATTCTCCTAGATGTCCATAACTACAAAATCACATTTGTCATATAGGTTCCCAAGCCTTACGGGGATGTCTTCTATGACACCAACTGGCTTGGTCATGGAAGAGTTAGCAAGATCGATGGGCTTTTTAGTGGCTAGGAAGTTGGTAAGGCCCAATCTGTTGCATAGGCTAAGAGGTATGATAGAAATGCTAGCTCCAAGGTCAGCAAGACCTAGTTGATTGATTAAATCACTTATTGAGCAGGAAATTTCAAAAGATCCAGGACCATTATGTTTGCGAGGCATCCTATCAATCACTAAATCAGATGATGTTCTTTCCAGTTTCACTGTCTGATGTTCTTTAGTTTTGTACTTTCTACTGAGTAGGAGTTTGAAGAACATAAACCACTGCGGCATCTCAGCCATGACATCTAGGAGCGGGACATTGACATACAACTTCCTCATGATTTCCTTAAACTTGTTGAATCTAGTATCGAGCTAGGTAAAATTCAGTTGATTCAGGAATTGCACATGAGGTTTATATTCTAGAATAACTGGCTCAGGCGAATCTTCTATTTCAGCAACAATATGTTCCTCAAAATTGGCCTTGTCTATCATTTCATTCTGAGTTGCAACAACACGATGCTCACCACCTTGGACATTTGTTATGGTGACAGGGGTTGTGGGTTCTAGTAAGACAAATCCTGAATGAGTTGTCACAGCTTTAAGTTGTTCCACATGCCTCAGATTGTCTTTTGGTTGCCCAACCAAAGCTCCAACATGTGGCTTGATGCTAGCTGCAAGTTGAGCTAATTGAGATTCAATAGCCTTCTAATGGACTTGATGGTTTTCTATCATCGTCTATTGCGACTGCTGCATCTTCTCAATGGCTCACAATTTGTCATCAATAGAGATAGGACCAGCTTGATGTCCTTATTGTTGGTTCTGGTAAGGAACTTGGTTGACATTCTGGAACTGATAATTGTTCAGATAATTGTTGTAGTTCCTATTAAGGAAGTTACCTCTAAAGTTTCCTTAATTTCTAAAGTTTTGATGTTGATTGTACTGGAATCCCGACGGAACTCGTTGTTGGTTGTTTGAACCAAGTTGCTGGGAGTTTACCGCTCCTGAAAGATTTCCATATTGAAAACCAGGATGGTTCCTGTTCTGATTTAAATTGTAATATCCTTGACCAGAGATGGTGTTAACAACATTCAGGTTTTCCATCTCACGATTATCTCCTTGGCCACAAACATTGCTCAAAACAACATCGTAGAGGACATTGTAGGCTAATGTAGAATGATCAGTGCTTTTGCATGCTTCAAAGAATAGTGAAGCTGATTTGATCTGTTCTTGTTGTTGTGGGGGTGAGCATCTTTTTCATACGTAACAAGAGATGATTCAAGATGGTCTTTCTTGGCAACAAGGAGCTTGAGGGATTTAGCGATAGACTTGTACTCAGGAATAGCTTCAGCCATAGCTACCTTCAGCACTCCTTTACCTATAGATCTACCCCAATTAGCTTGATTTTTAGCTCCAAGGGTGACAACCTTCCACGTGCTATCATATATCTGATCCATGAAATTTACTCCAGATGAGGAGTCCAATATCTTCTTGATATCGTCATCCACACCCCTATAGAAGATCTCAATGAGTTGATTCTTAGGAATTCCATGGTGTGGACACTTGCGTAGAAGCTCTTTGTATCTTTCCCATACTTTAGTAAGGGATTCTCCAGGGACCTGAGTGAATTGCGTTATTCAGCCACTGATTTCATAAGTGAGAGAAGGAGGATAGAACTTTTCTAGAAAGACATTTTGAAGTTATTCCCAAGTGGTGATGGGTTCACATTGCAAGGAGTTAAACCAACTCATAGCTCTATCAACAAGAGAATACTTGAAGAGACCGAGTTAGATGGCATCGTAGGACACTCCATTTTGCTTTTTCATATCACAAATATCTATAAACCTCAGAAGGTGTTCCTGACTATCTTCTCCTTGCTTACCATAGAATAGGCTATTTTGAAGCAATGTGATCCAATGTGCCCTTATCTCAAAATTTGGAGCATTGATGGGAGGAGGTTGCACTGGGTGATGAACATCAGCTGCTTTAGGGATTGAGAATTCTCTAAGGTCCTTCTACAATTCTGCTTCTTGCGCTGCTGCTTGAGTTGCTTGGATTTCTTCTTGAACTGCAACTTTGGCTTCTTGCATAAGCCTATCTCTTTGTGTTTTAAGGGCTTGAGCTACCCTTAGGGATATTTCCTCCTCCTGAGCCATCCTTTCTTGGTTTCGTCTATTCTGATGATGAAAGGTTTTGTCTATCTCAGGGTCGAAGCTAGCAGCAAGGCCAGAACTATTTGAGCAGTGCATACACCAGTCTTTGGGGGTACCTCAGATGAAAAGATCTTTCAGAAGTATGATTGATGGATTAGAACTGAATTCATGAGAATGATCGATAGAATATATAAAAAAATGCAAAATCCTAGATTAACCTTAATGGAACTAGATTTGACTAGATGATTTCGTTGTCCCCGGCAACGGCGCTAGAATTTGACATGGTCTATTATCGCACTAACAAATTCACTCAGGGTTGAAATCGCTGAGATTTTTACCAAAACCTTGTGCAATAATACCACCCACAAGAAGAAAAGTCTTATCGCAGTATAGTTAAGGATCGAATCCCAAAGGACAACATTTTTAAGAATCGTTGCTAGTATAGTCTAGCTCAAGTAAGACTAATATTTAGAACAAGGGTTAATTTGAGGTTAATTAAACTAAGGCCTAGTTTGGTCACCGTAATTAACACTTCTGGTATTTGATGCACAAAGAGTATAGAAAATTAACACTAACGGATGTCTTTCGGTATTTGTTGTGTGTCGTTACATATATGATTCAGCAGCAGAACGACAGTTGTGAATCTCACCCGAATCGGTAGATTTTGAAACAGTTGCAGTTTCGTGCTAGCCCCATCCCGTATCTCCTTTTTATGTGTGCGTTGCACATGTAGAGAATCGGTGCTCTCCTGTCCCCTCTACCGTTGAATACTAGAAAATAGGTAATTACGCACATGATCACCATGATTTGTAAATTGTTCACCCAAACTAGGCCTAAGTGCAAGAAAGTAAAGAGTAGAATAAAAGTTGGATCTAGATTAATGACGGGGATCACTGGGGTGGTCTCAGGTTTCACCACTGCTACACATGCAAACACATCCAAATAGAAACATCCAGGAAAGATCTAGCTATCCAAATAGAGTTGTTGTGAACCCTCTGTTAGGATGTTTAGGTACACATAAACATCACCTTAGGCATCATATTTCTCATCACCATCCAGATCACGTACTTATCGCTCCAAAGATACAAATATCCAACTAAAGCTACGGCTCTCCATTAGGATGTTTAGGCACACAGAAGCATCATCGTGGGCTAGATGGCTCATCCCCTCACAGATCATACACTTACCACGTCAGGGAATCCCATCTGATTTCTCATCAGGGAGTCAACCGCATTAATCGACATTCAAATCCTACATATAGAAGTTCTCGTAACATAGGAACAAACAAGATAAATGCAAGCAGGTGATCAATCCACAAGCACACATCGACGATTAACAATGTAATGGAAAGTTACATACATGCCAAGGAATGTTTAATGAAAATACATATAAGCATGGGCAGCGGGGCTAGTCCCCGCACCCCAGAAAATTGAAACAACTCGCTCATGATGCAAGAAACAACAAGAACAAGAGAGAGGGAAGATTCCACCATGAGCATGATGCAGAAGATGGTCGTAGCTCGGTGAAGATACGCTCTTCTATTCCACATCGGAGCAAATGTGGACGAGGAGCGAGGGACACCACGGCATACAAGGTAGACTTTCTCTCACCTCCTTCCTTCTCTTCTCGTCATTACTGCTCGCAGCATGAGGAGCAGTCTTTGGATGCGTATGTGGTGTGGATGATGAATGAAAGTGCAAGCCTGCCACAAGACTTGGATGTGGAGATCCTCCTCACCAGGAAACAAGCGTGGAGGCACACAGCCTGGTGATGGAGTGGAGGATGTGGAGAAACATAGGAGGAAGACTTCCCCAGGGGTCTAGCACACTAGGTGCATCCTGGTGGTGGAGTTGCTAGTTTGATCGGAGGAATCAGGGGTCGAGCTCGAGGAAGAGCAGCCTGGCGGCGTCCAAGATCTGATGCCCAAATGAGGATCCTTCTGGTCTTATTTATAGGCATTGGTGGTCAGGGACCAGCCTCGTGGTTTTAGAAATCATTTAGTATCAGCCTCCAAGACCGCTAAGGTCTTCTAATCAGTTTAGAAACTGATTGCATTTCTCTCAATCTTGCTTCTTTGGTCTCACGGTCTTCACTACCTCCAATCATTCTCGAAGACTAGATCCTCCTTGCGGTTTGGAACGTTGGTTTCCATCCTCTCAGTTTGTGGTCCACACTGTTTCGACACTCTCATGGTTTGGACAGGTAGTGGCTTATCGCGGTTTGGAGATCCTGGTCCCTTCCTCGCAGTCTCGAAGACACCTACCTTCATAGTTTTGGTCATCGTCTTACAGTCTGTGGAAATCGAATTCCAGCCTTGCATTCTTGAGATCGATGGTCTCTGAACAACGATCGCTTCCCTCTCAGTCTCGGAGACCTATCATCACTCACAATCTTGAAGACCGATCACCGTTCATGATCTTGGTGGTTGCTTGGTCATCTCACGGTCCTGAGACTGTGAGGAGCAGACCGCGAGGGCAGTGGTCGGGTGGTGCAGGTCGGGAAGGTGATGTGTGGATGAAGAGGGTTGGTTGTGGGTGTGAAAGGAGATGGGTCACAGGTGTGGCGACGCGGCGGTGATGGCATAATTGGAGGTAGTGTTTAAGTGGTGGCGGTGACTTGCTACAAGTCAAGGTTGTTGATGATGGCAGGATTGTAGGTCGTGGAGGCGTGAGGTTAGGGTTGCAGGTTGTGGCATCTTGTGATGGTGGCGGGTGGTCTGGGACTGTGACACCTCACACAGTCTAGAGACCGTGAAGAGGGTCTAGGCACAGACCGTGAAGAGGAGACCGGTTGTGCAAGTGAAGTAGAGGCTTCGATTCTCGATCGGGCAGTTTCGGATGCCTACAGTCGGTTGTAGGTGTAACTTTATGCGGTCTCGAATACCATTTTAGGGAGGAGACCGCAAGGCCAAGAACGCTAGGGCAAGTTGTGGTGGTTGCGGGTGAAGAGGAAGATGTTGATGAAGGTGGAAGGTGAAGCACAACAAGATGGTGATCTAGGGTTAGCGAGAGGGTCTTGTTGAAGGTGGAGGTCCTGAGGTGTTGTACACAAAGGTGATGATGGTGGTTATTGATGGAAGGTGGAGTAGATGAGGGGAGTTGATGAAGGTGGGCCTAGATGAGAATTCGACATCATTGTGACCTACATGAAATCAATACATACCTTTGTTAATAAGCTCGACAAATCAACCAATTAAGCAAAATTTCATATTGTAAGATTTAGGAGATGAAATCAAATGTATTGAGTCGAATTGGGTCCAAGATGGCAACTGAATATCATGATGAATGTGGATTCATCATATTCATTATCCATGCAAATTTTAATTATGCAATTAGAATAGGATGATGTGAAAATATCACCCATGGACCATAGTGGAGAGGAGAAGATCAAAATCTTTTCTAAAGAGTATGTCATTGAAGGGTTTGTGATCAAGATGAGATAGTGGATCGACAACAACACTAGGTGTGACAAATTAGGGACTTGTGATTAGTCGATCTTTTTACCATATCAAGGGATTCAAAATCCTAAAAAGAAATATCTATAATTACATTTGAATGTGAATCTCTTAATTTTCTTTTTACAACACTTGTTGTCTTATGTTATTGTACTAGTTACCATATCCAGTTGTATCACATGTGGTGACTGTTATAGTATATGTTACGTATAACAATGTATATGTACTCCCTATTGGATACAAATGGTAATCTACACACACACACACACATATATATATATAAATATCCTTTAATATAATGTCAATATTGAAGATGTCTTCCAAATGTGATACACGTGAAAACCTTATTCGACAAGTGTGGGCATGCTAAGCGTGGTGCATCATCTAACTTCGGGAAGTGTGACAATAAGTATGTGGGCATGCCATATGGGGTGCATACTCAAGGTATTGGAATTGGGTTGGACTTGACTAGGTGAACTTAATTGGATTAAGCACCTAGAGGCATAAAGATGGCATATAATTGATATGATCAATTATTGACATGGTGTTCTGCAAGAATCTATGCAAGAATTGTATATGATGCAATTGGTGATTGTTACCTACCTTAGTAATTAAGTTATAGGTGTCACCTTTGACTGAGAAACAACTTGATTATTTTAGATCTTGGCTTACTAGAAAACTGCTTGTTGTAATCTTCCAAAATAATAGTGAGGGCTATTACTTTGAATAAAATAGTGGGTGCGTAATAAATTAAAGTTCAAACTAATTCCCATAATCAAATTAATTTATAAATTAATTAACTTGTGCAAAATATCTTCTTTGTATATCAATGGAAAACAAGACCCATAACTTTTTTGCACTAGATCTGTCATTGAGAAAGAGAAATTAAATGGGAATAACTTTAACAACTGGTTCAAGATGTTGAAATTTATTGTAACTCATGACAATAAGCTCTACGTCCTAGACACATCAGTATCCAATGGACCAACTTTCATTGCACCCTAAGATGAATAAGATTCTTACAAGAAACATTTTGATGACATTATGGACATCAAATGCCTAATGGTGTGCTCAATAAACAATGAACTTTGGAAGAAACATGAGAACATTGATGTTGTTTAGGGGATGTCACATTTGAGGAACATGTATCATGAATAAGCATGACAAGAAAGGTATGATGTCTTCAAGGCCCTATTTAAGAGAAAAATGACAAGGAAATCTAATTGGACCCCTTATACTCAAGTTAATTGGGAATGTGGAAAGACTTATAAGATTTGGATTACTTTTAGGTTAAGAATTAGACATAGATGTAATATTGCAATCATTTTTGGATTCATACAAGCACTTTGTCATGAACTACAACATGAAGAATTCAGATAAGCAATTGATTTAGCTACTTGGCATGTTGAGAACTATGAGGCGTAAATGAAAGATAAACCTAGTGTATTCTAATGGTCAACAAAGGAAAAATAAAGGGTAAATGCATACATTAGAAATGTTCTAAACCTACCCAAAAACCTTATGCACTTAAAGCAAAAGGAGGAGTAGCTATGGGAGGCAATTTTCACTAGGCTAGAAATTAGCAGAAAAATTGCCCTCTCTACCTTGAGGATCTGAAGAACAAGAAGAAGGTGATAGAAATCTCCACTTATAGTAGAAATAAATTTATCTACATCTCCATCATGTGTATTGGATTGTGGATTTGGACCTCACACATGCTCAAATATGCATGATCTAAAAAGAAGTAGGCCTCTAAAAAAAGGGGAGGTGGAAGTATGCATTGCAAATGGAGTAAGAATTGTTTCCACTACAATAAGCACCTATTATATATCTGTACATAGTGGATTCATAATAGAACTAGAGAACTTCTATTATGTTCTTTATATAAATAGAAATATTTGTATATTTTTTTAGAAAATAATTTTTTGAGTTTCTAATAAAGAATGGTTGTTTTTCATTTATAATGATGAGATCTTTTATGGAAGTGCCCCTATTTCTTATAGTGTTTATGTAGCATATCTTGAGATAAGTGTATATAACATAAATACCAAGAAGATAAAATTCAATGACACAAAAAAACATATCATTGGCATTATAATCTAAGGAACATAAATAATAAGCACATTTCTAGGATAGATACAGATGGTTATCTAAATCCTTTTGATTTTGAATAAATAGAGATGTACAAATCTTGTTTATTGGGGAAGATAAAAAAGCACCTTTCAAAGGTACAGGTGAGAGAGATAGTGACTTATTAGGACTCATACATAGTGATGTATGTGGACCTTTTTGCACAAGTTCTAGAAAGGGGTATAATTACTTAATCAATTTTATTGATGCCTTTGGTATATTTAGATATGTGTATCTTATGAAAACACATTTTATAATCCTTTGAACAGTTCAAGGAATTCAAGAATAGAGTACAAAACTAAATTGGCAAAAGAATTCAAGAACTTTTACTAGACCGAGATGGTGAATATCATAGCCAAGAGTTTGATGTGGAGACTGCTATTAAACTGACAACATAATCACACAAAACTATGCGGAAATAATCATTAACAACTAATTACTAAAAATAACTAAAAATTAAAACTTTTTTTCCAAGAGATCCACTACCAGGAAACTCTTTTCAAAAATAATGAAACCATATATACATCATGGTTCACTTTGTACATACATTGTTCCATCAAAACATATACAAGAGCAACATTATGCATCATGGTTCACAGATATGAGATAGCAATAACTTAATCAAAACATATACATCATGATTCACGAATATGAGATAACAGTTGCTTAATCGAAACATATACAAGAGAAACATTATGCATCAAGGCATACTTGCCAAAATCTCAGATTGATTATAAAATTGTTTACACACTATCTCCCAAAGGACCTGAGAGTACAAGGATGACACATAGGACTCTAAATCTACAAGACACATAATAGAACATTCAACCTGAGCTATTATTGTTGTTCTTGTTGTTGTTGCCCGCTCTCTACTGCACAATCTCTACCTTTTTGTGCATGCCCACCTAAAAAGTTATGCAACCCATGGGGTGAGACAATCCCAACGATAGATATAACTCTCCACCAACAATATTATTATCACAGTTAAAATTCTATGAATAAGAGAAGAAGAAACCTTTATTGAATTAAATAAGTATAACTGCTAATTATATGCATAGTAGAGTAATCTCAACATCTCAATAGTTCAAGAATCTACAATTGAGAAATAGATCATTTAATAACTTTTAAAAGGAATATGAAGAACATGTATAAGTGTTATAAACTAAAGAGTATAAAATCAAGGAAAGACTTCAACCAATTTTTTTCGTATTTGATCCTTAAACAAATATGCTACATGACTAATTATATTTATATACAATACATCTTATTCCCTAAAGAGATGGGAATATAACTTCCATCTCCAACTGACCACTGTGAAGTAGAGCATCAGTGCCATATAGGTCTATGGAATTGCCAGAATCTGTGACCTCTCCTTTCTCAGTCAATACGAGACTATTGGCAGTGACATATGAGTCAATATGTATTTTATCTAGCTTGGAATATAGAGGCTCTTCTCTATATAGATACAATGCATGGCGTGTTCTCTATTTAGGGTATGACCGACAATCAATCATGCATATATATATTGAGTCATGGCCTGCAACCACACTCTTCTTAGGGTATGGGTTTATCGCCAATCCCGATGTTGCATTAGACCTACGGCCTACAACCACACTCTTTTTAGGAAAACGGATCAAGGCGAATCCTAGGGTTTGAAGGAAGCAAGGCAATACTCGTCTCACATCCTCACATATTTAAAAATATGTGCTCTTAGTAAAACTCATTTCACCATTCAGCAAATCCTGACACTAAATGGTTCTACGGCCAGGGAAACTACATTTTTAGTTCACTTGATATATTAAGTGCATTACATCATCCTTTAACATCAATCAAGTTACAAGGATCAATTTTAGATAAATGCTACATAGAAAGGTGTAACATATCTTTTGAGAAATCTTGTATTAATTAGAATATATCTTGTTACACTCATCCTGGGATCTCAATCCCCTGAATACTTCTTTGGGAATCCCATTCCTTCAACATTATCATTATCATGATCATATGTTTGGGTATCAAACCCTTAGTTCATTATTGAACAATGTCACCTTTTACCAGGAAACAATCATTTCTAGGTCATCAGACCCACATATATATATCATACTTGTTATAAAAGTATATCACATGGATCACAAGTCCTTATATAACATGTATTATGCTAAATCATCATAGCTCATACATGGGTATGTTCATCTTTTCATAATACCTACATGGTTAGGATTTCATAACATATCGAACATCAAGTAAATGTCATGACTATTCCATAAAGAGAATCATTCAAATAGCAACCCTCTCATAATTAGGGTTAGGGTTTTCCCTTGTAACTGATTTAGGATTTTCATATTCATATTTATCAACCAAACCCTAATTCACATCATAAAAGCTATATAATTACCATAAGTGTTCAAGAATACATCATCAAAAATCATCCATTGATAATCAACATGAAGTTTTACCTTTCTCATTTGAGTAGTACAAGTTTCTCTCTCATCCTTACTAGTATATTGACTTCAACATACTTATTGTATTGATTTAACCTTCTTTTCGGTTATCAACCTACACCTATTAAAGTTTATCCATATCATTACATTTAAGATGTATCCATTGATTATATTCAAAGTGTATGGGCCTAAACTAATCTAGGTGTATCAGCCTATGTGGCGCAACGCTCGAACAAAATGTCATTAACGAAGCGAAAGCGATTATTAATAGTGGATTACTAAAAATCACAAAAAATTTAAACCATTTACAAAGAGATCCAAACACAAGAAAACTCTTATAACAAGAACCAAAGTATTACATATACATTCTGGTACATAAGTACATATTCTGTACCATTCCTTCTCGAGGATTACAAGCATCAACTTCCCTGTTAAAACTATACATAGGCAGCATAAGAACCTCGAGGCATCACGCCAAAATCTCAGATCGATTCATTAAACTATCTACTCACTTTGAGGACCTAAGAGTACAGAGACGAGACATAGGACTCTCTATACAAAACATGACAACCAGTGCCTCCACCTGGAATATCACTACTGTCTTGGTTGTTGATGTTGTTGCTCTTCCCCTACTGTAGGGTTTTTGTGTCTAATTCTGCGTCTACCTAAAAAATTGGATCCCACGGGGGTGAGACAATTGAAACTGTCCTAGCGAGAGATATAACTCTCCGCCAGAAATATTATTATTACAGTTTCATATAATAAAACTTAGCAGAAGACTCATAAGTATTCAACAGTAGATAAATCAATGTCTAAATAGATTAGAGCATTATTCTTTATTCAAGTCATTTCAGCTATATCTTGATAAAGTAGCATGTCACTTATCCAATAAGGAATTGAAGAATATGTATAACATTTATCCATCTAGGATATGCTAGGAAAAGTAACATCAACCATTGATTCTTGTATTTCAACCTTAAGAAAATATGCTACATGGCTGATTGCATCTTACAATCATACTTAATCCCTGAGGAGATGAGGTATACCACTCATACTCCAACCGACAATTGCGAAATCAAAATTGGTACCATACATAGGTCAAGAAAGAGCTCGATTCTCATGACCTCATCCTCCTCAGTCAGTGTGAGGACAAAATGCACAACATCTTGTGTTTCTGCTAAATAGCTTTCCAGGGTATATTGGCAACTTCACTATACAGTTACAGTGGCAACTGTACTCTCTTCGCAATTGAGAGATTTCATGTTTATCTCACATCGATCTGGTATTAATATTATCGGGAGATTTGTGATACATCCATCCCAGCATCGGGAGATTAGTGATACATCCATCCTGACATATATAATGAAGGATTGGGAGATTTAATGTTTATCTCACATCACTTCCTCCATTAGGGTGTAAGGATATTCACGCCCATAACCCCCACATACTCAATAGTATGCCCTCCAGGAATTACCGTAGGAAAACCTGTTTCACCATCACCAACTACTGACTATGATGGATCTATGGCCAGGGCTCTACATGATAAGATTTCACTTGATTAATTAAGTACATTACCATATTATTTTAGCATCAGTCATATTTTCAAACATAAATTATTATAACAAATGCTACAAGGAGTGAGTAATACTTCTATCAAGTACTTTTCAAAGCTTTATAAAACATTGGGATCTCAATCCCTTGTCACATCAGGGGCATTCTCATCCCTTAACATCTCATCATCAAGATTATGGAATATGGGTATTCAAACCCTCAGTTCATCAAAGAACACTTGTTACCACTTATCAGGTAACTAATACCTTCAGGTCATCTGACCAACGTAAACATGATACTTGCAATACAGGCATGTCACATGGATCTTAAAACCATTTCAATAATTGAACATCAAAGCTCATACCTAGATATGTCCATCATCTCATGATACTTGCATGATTATTATACATGATAATAGTTATATCAATTACATATCAGCACCATGCAATGTAAGAGTAACATCACTATTTCCTCATTAGAGTTAGGATTTCCCAATTCATGTCAATTAGGAATACTCATCTCGTTACCAAAATTAGGGTTATGGTTTATCAGCATATTTTCCAAGATTAGAGTTTCATACACTATAACCCAAGATTAGGGCTTCACATACCTTTACCCTATATCAGGGTTAGGATTTCATATCAAGGTTTCACATATCATTACATAGTATCACCTTGGGTTAGTGTTTCACATCACATCTCTGTATTAGGGTTTCATAATACATAGCATCACCCTGGATTAGAGTTTCATATCACATTTCCCCTAAAATTAGGGTTTCATGAAGCTTTACCCAAAATTAGGGTTTTCATGAAGCATTCCCTTAAATTAGGGATTTTCATTAAAATACCCTGAATTGATATTTCTCATATCATTACCCTTAATTAGGGTTATATCCTGACCCTAGATTAGGGTTACACCTAGCATTGTCCTCAATTAGGGTTAGGGTTCATCAACCTTCTCAATTAGGGTTTCATGATCTTATTATCAAGGGTCATACCCTAATTATATATTGTATTCAAGTTGAGAGTGTTAGGGTTTAATCATTACATGATTATCACTCATATATAAGTTCCTCTCTCTCATCCTCTCTAGGAGGTTCGTTACTTCAAACTTGATTAGATTAGGTTAACTCAACTTGAATGAAGGGTTGACATAGTGTATTAAGTTACTTCTTTTATAAGAATCAAAGGTTAAACAGGTTCAAGAACCACCGGGTCTCTCTCTCTCTCTAGGGTTACGCGCTCCTGCTTCTCTCTAGTCCCCGACGGCCACCGCTGGGGGGAGGGGGCGCTTCTTGGCGCCTTCCTCCCCCTGGCCTCAAAAGTCTCGGCGGCGTCTGCTAGGTGTGGTCTTAAGTTGATAGGGTGGAACAACTTTGGGCTCTCCATGGCAGCGAACGAGTAGAGAAGCGATGTGCCGCTGGAGCAAAGACCGGTCTTGTAGTTCATCATAGTCGACCTAGTTGAATCCATCCCACCCAGGAGTGGCAGATGGAGAGGAGTGTTGCCCTCCCGGTTCTGAAGCTCGAGCATAGCTGCTCCGTCTTCTCACTGTTTAGGGGTTCTCGCTTTTCGCCTCTGCACCTTCTCTTCTGTTGGTGAGATCTGGATCCCTGGGCTACGTCGCCCCCTCATCTTCGACTTGCTCTGAGCTCTCTTATGGCATTGTGTTTTGAGGCGGCTGTCCCTACTTGCTCCCGGTGGCCAGACGTTGTAGGGTGGCTTCCCGAGCTTTCCCTTCTCGTTTTGGTGGTGCTCTCATATGACAGGGATTCGCGGCTGGAGGTGGTGATCTTCCCATGCTTCAGTGTTGACGGTTGGGTCACCCTCTTTGGCAGCGCCATCCTGAAGGATTTGCTAAGGCCGACCACAATGTGTTTGTTGGTCTGCCCTATGGGTTGTCGGGTCACCCCTTAGGTGCTTGATGATATGCTGGTGAGACAAGGTAGCAGCTCAGGCTGCGTGAGGGGTTGGTTCTCTTGGTGCGCGGAGCAGGCTGCTGCTCCAGTATAGTGTTCTGGACATGACCTGGGCGAGTTGGTCTTGTTGCTCAGTGGTGCTTCTCTAGTGCTGTGGTCAGTTCCTGGAAGGTGTCCTCAGCCTGTTTAGTGTGTGGGGTATCTCTCCTTGGATGAATGCAGGTTTCTGTAACTTTTTTGCATCACATATTTGTGGGTGCTCAGTTAAGAAGTGTTTCAGATAGGTTTGAGATTCTCTGTGGAAGTTCAAGGTTGTTACCCCATTCCTTGATCAGGGTGATGACCTTTCTGGTTACTGATGTAGTTAGGAGTTTTGAAACAGGGTTGATGTTTTCAGAATGATCCTGGAAAGGAGACAGGGGGTGGAAGATCTTGTTTTCTTTTATGTTCATCTTTTGGTGCATCCAGCTGCTGGGCTACATTAAGCAAGAGACTAGATCTGTCTATCTGTGCTGATCCTATCTGTAGTGAGGAGAATCATTCTTACGTCTTTGTGGGTGGGGTTTATTGCAATGTTTGTATGGCATTCCTTGTTATCTTGTAGCTTCAGTCTAGTTAGATGGAGACTTATTTTGGTTATGTTTTCCTGTTAGTCAGGTGTGTTCTTTGTTTTTCAATCCTCTTTAATCTCCCTGCGTGGAGATTTAGGGATCAGGTTTTCCATTAGGGGCGCTTTTGTACCCAAAGTTTGGTTTTCTAGTAACACGCTTTTTGATCGACCAAAAAAAAAGAATCAAAGGTTAACCACTCAAAAGGTATTAATCACTTAAGTACCTTAAAGGCACAACCATTGTAATCATCTTTGATATGCATCATTAACAATCATGGAGTATAATAGTACTTACATGGTTTGACTCAATTAGACCTTCAAATGTTCTTGAGGATCTAGACCTTCAAACGGTCTTGAGGTTCTAGACCTTCAAACGGTCTTGAGGTTTTAGACCTTCAAACGGCCGTTGAATTAATTACACTTCCAAACGGTCTGAAGACCATTAGACCTTAAATGATCTTAAAGTGCTTGACCTCCAAACGATCTTAGGTTATACCTTCAATCGGTCTTAAGACCGTTAGACCATCAAACGGTCTTGACCTCAAAGTATCTAAATGGTTTGAGACCGTTTGAATGAAATACAATTAACTCAAAACGGTTTGGAACTGAATGAGCAACTCAACATTGAAACTGAATGAACATCAAATGGTTTGAGATCATTTGTTCTCCAAACGGTCTGAGGACTGTTTGATCCCAAATTGTCAAGACCGTTGGGACTCAAACGGTCTCAAGACCATTTGGACTCAAACGGTCTCAAGACCGTTTGGTCCAAACCACCATAAAACTGAATGGACCGATTAGGGTTTCCTCCAATCAAATTGATTTAGGATTTGTACTCATTAAATCATCAATCGATTGAACTATTGAAGGTACATCAGATTGTAGCCCGTCAATCTCCAACCATCCACCACAATCAACCATTAACCTCCAAATGGTCTTGAGATCGTTATGACCTCCAAACGGTCTTGAGACTGTTTGAGTCAAACCACCTCAAAACGGATTCCCTCAACTAGGGTTTCAATCAATTCAATCGATTAGGGCTTGCAATTGGTGGATCATACATACATGGAACCTTTAAGATCAAATCAATTGAATCCAATCGATCAACATCCAACAACATCAGCACTTGACCTCCAAACGGTCTGAGACCATTTCATCCCAAACGGTCTTGAGACCATTTGGTTTCAAATGATCTTGAAACCATTTGGTCTCAAGTCATTGAAACTGTTTGCACTAGATTTTTGTTAAGGAATGTGCTTAAGATGATGTCATCATAATCAAGCTTCGGTCCTAAAAAAAACTACTACCATTCTTATGGTAATTCCATCAATTAGATCAAGAAATTTCAAGAAGAACAAAATAATCAACAATTGATGAAGAATTGAATGTAAAAACAACATTTAAGGGTTCAAGTTATATAACCCGCCTACAAAGTAGAATCCAAGATTCAAGCTTCACATCCTCAATGGTGAATGAAGATTTCTCAACGGCCCAAGGTTCGTTCTCAAGTCTTTGAGTGAAAGGATTGGCTAGAGTTGAAGATTGAATCGAGAAAAATAAGAAATCAAGCATTGAATTTCTATTTCCACCATGAAATCAAGGTTGAAGATGACTATGGAGCTTACCTACAGGTTGGGGCACATCCTCCTGTTTCTCCTTAGCTCCTTTGTGTTCAATCAAAGCAAGGAAAGAAAAAGGGATCGAAAAACCCTTTCATATGAAGCCATCTCCTCCACCTTGTAATTCCTCTTAATTATCCATGAATTAAAAGAAAACAAATTAAGCACAATAACCATTATAATAATAATATCGAAAATTGAGTGGATAATACTTTTTAGTTAACTAATGTGAGTGGGTTCTCCACTCACTTTAGATATTTTGTTGCCTTTTCAAGGAACAAGGACGTCCATTCTTATAGAATTTCAACCAACACATTTTTGGTTGAAGGGCAATTCAATTAATATATTTATTTTAGCATTAAATTGTATTAGGGTTTCAATTATGCTTAGATCTTGAGTATTTTAATATCAAGATTCTCTCTCCTCCAAAGTGATTCAAATGAGACGCCCCTCTCATTTTCTTTTCCCTACATGATACCAAGAAACATTAGGGACTCTCTAAAAGTGGTATTTTGCATATTGAACCCTAGGTTTTGGGTAAATTGCACATTACACCAAAACTAGGTTTTTATGCACAAACATTGCTTAACAAGCTTTGTCTTGGTGCTCAGTCTATCACAGGCCATACCTCTGCATCATTCTCATTCTTATGATGCTTCAACACTTGAGGAACATTTTACCATGTAACATTTTCAAGTTAACCCCTCAACTAGGGTAATTTGCACTTTAGTCCAAAATAAGCAAAATAATGTTTTAACATTTTTCAAAAAGGACTAAAATTGAAACATAAGTTCCTATTGAGCCTTAACTGCTTTTCAAGAAATAAGAGCAAGCATATAATTATATTTACTAAACAAAACATCTAGGGTTAAAGCATAACCCAGGTCAGGGATGTTACAAATTATCCACCCCTAACAGTGATTTCGTCGCCGAAATCATCAAGAGAAAAGAGAAGGGTACTTCCCCCTAATCTCTTCCTCTAGCTCTCACATATCTTCTTCAATGCCACAATGATGCCAGAGAACTTTCACAAGACATATGTCTTTTTTTTAGCTTTTTAATTCTTTTATCAAGGATCATCACAGGTCCTTCAACATATGATATATCATCATTTAATTCTACCTCCACAGGTTGCAAAACTAACTCTGTGTCAGGATGACGCTTTCTCCGCATGGAGATATGGAACATTGGATGCAACTTATGCAGATCAGGTGGCAATTCTAGCTTATAGGCTACCTTTCCAATTTGTTCAATGATTGGGTAAGGCCCCATAAATCTAGGAGCTAACTTTCCTTTCTTTCCAAATCTAAGAACACCTTTCCAAGTTGAGACCTTGAGATATACTCTATCTCCAACTTGGAATTCTAAAGGTCTTCATCATTTTTCGGCGTACGACTTCTGTCTATCATGTGCAATCTTTAACTATTGTTGTATTACTTTAATCTTCTCAGTTGTCTGCTGCACAAGCTCAGGACCCAAAAGTTGATATTCTCTTGTTTCATACCAACATAAAGGAGATCTACAATGTGTACCATATAATGCTTCATATGGTGCCATATCAATATTGTGTTGATAGCTATTATTGTAAGAAAATTCTATCAGGCTCAGGTGTAGATCCCAACTTCCTACAAACTGAAGGACACATGCCCTAAGCAAATCCTCCAAAGTTTGTATGGTCCTCTCAAATTGTCCATCTGTCTGTGGGTGAAAGGATGCACTAAACCTTAACTGCATACCCAAAGCTTTATGTAGTCGTTCCCAAAAAAGACTCATGAACTGGGGACCTCTATCAGAAACAATAGTAATTGGAACCCCGTGTAACCGCACTATCTCATCTATATATATCTGTGCAAGCTTTTCAGCAGTGTAGGTTGTTTTTATAGGAAGGAAATGTGTTGTCTTAGTCAACCTATCAACTATCACCCATATGGAATCATGACCTTTGGTTGTTCTAGGCAAACCAACCACAAAGTCCATGATCACATGATCCCATTTCCACTGCGGTATAGGCAAAGGTTGCATTGTTCCGATGGGCTTTTGATGTTCATCTTTCACCTGTTGACACACCAGACACCGCATAACAAAATCAGCTACATCTTTCTTCAATCCTAGCCACCAATACATATCCTTCAAGTTATGATACATTTTGGTGCTTCCTGGGTGCATTGCATACATTGAAGAATGAGCCTCCTCCAAAACTAACTTTCTTAAGTCATTAGAATCAGATACTACCATCCTACCATGGTAACAGACTACCTGATCCTATGACTCATGAAAGCCATCCTATTTCTCACTACCATACTCTGACCTAATCTGTTGAACCAAAGTATCAGCCTGATGTGCTTCTTTAATCTGCTGTCTCAAAGTAGGCTTTATGTGCATCTCATCTAACAACCTGGCTAACAATGATACCTTAAGTTGTATATTGTTTTGCCTCAAGGAGATAAGCATATATCTTTTAAAGCACACTAAGGAGTTCAATTGTGCTTTATCTAAGGCTGGTGATGATGATTTCCTACTTAGTGCATCAACCACTACATTAACCTTCCCTAGATGATAATCAATCGTACAATCGTAGTCCTTGATTAACTCCATCCAGCGGCATTGTCTCATGTTCAACTCATGTTTTGAGAATATATATTTTAGATTCTTACAATCTGTGAAAATCTGGAATGTTTCTCCATAGAGATAATGTCTCCAGATCTTCAAAGCATGAACCACATCAGCTAGCTCTAGATCATGTGTTGGATAATTCTCCTCGTGTTTCTTAAGCTATCGAGAGGCAAAAGAAATCATTTGATTATCTTGCATCAACACACATCCTAGACCATTATTAGATGCATCACAGAAAACTATATACCCCTTCCCTTCCTCAGGTAACACCAGCAGAGGTGGACTTGTTAACCTTTCTTTCAACATATGGAAAGAATGTTGACACTTGTCATTCTAGACAAAAGGAACCTCCTTCCTGGTCAACTTGGTTAGGGGTAAAGCTATAGAACTAAAGTTCTTAATGAACCTCCTATAATAGCCTACCAGTCCTAAGAAAATTCGTATCTCTGCCGGTTTCTTTGGCTATTCCCATTACAGGACAGATTCTACCTTCTTAGGATCAACACAGATACCTGAGGCAGATATTACATGTCCTAGAAAAGAAACTTCTGGTAACCAGAACTCACATTTGCTAAACTTAGCATATAGCTTATCCTCTCTTAGCAAAGTTAAAGCCTGACGAAGGTGCTGCTCATGTTGTTGAGCATCTCTACTGTATATCAAGAAGTCATCTATGAAGACTACTATGAACTGATCAAGAAAAGGTCAAACAATTCTATTCATGAGTTCCATAAATGCAATTGGTGCATTAGTTAGACCAAATGACATAACTATGAACTCATAGTGACCATACCTTGTCCTAAAGATAGAATTAGGTATGTAACTCTCCTTGATATGCAACTGATGATATCTCGACCTTAGATCTATCTTAGAGAAGATAGTTACACCACGCAACTGATCAAACAGGACATCAATCCTTGGAAGAGGATACGTCTTCTTTATGGTTACTTTATTCAACTGCATGTAATCAATGCATAATTGCATCGATCCATCCTTATTCTTAACAAAGAGAACTGGAGCACCCCATGGTGAAGTACTTAGTCGAACAAAACCTTTCTCAAGCAACTCTTGCAGTTGTTTCTTGAGCTCTTCCATCTCAGCAGGTGCTATTCTATAGGGTGTTTGTGCTATTGGTTGCATGCCCAGAACTAGATTAATCTCAAAATCAATCTCTCAGGGTAGAGGAACACCTGGAAGTTCCTCAGGGAACACATCTTCAAACTCCCTAACTATCAAAACTTCATAAAGATTAGAGCTCTCCATTGTGTTGTCTAGCACATGTGCCAAGAATGCAAAGCATCCTTGTCTCATCAGCTTCTTAGCTACCATAGCTGACACAAGATAGGTTGGAAGAATCTTTCTATCTCCCTGAAAGATCCATGTGTCACCGTTATTAGTGAACACAGCTTGCTTGGACTCATAATCCAAGACAACCTTGTACTTTTCTAGGGTGTCCATCCCAAGAATTATATCGAACCCATGCATCTCAAGTGGTATAAGATCCACCTGCATGCGATGTTCAGAAAAGGAAAGAACATAGGGAGAACACACCTCCCATAACACTGCAGATCCCATCAAAGGGGTTTCTAAAACAGACGATCTGCTCTATGACTAACAGTCATGTTATAGTTAAGGATCACTTTTCCAGTAATAAAGGAATGTGTAGCACCCGGATCAATCAAAATAGATATGAAGCAGGGTGAAGACAAATCAGAATGAAATATTTCCATCTAACCTATCACAACTCAAGGATTGACTACTGCTTCAGGTTGATTCATCGCATAGAATCTCACTGTTGCTTGTTGTTGAACATGTGCTCGGTTGTTGGGTACCGATGAACCAGCTTGGGACGCTTGCCCACGTCCTCTAGCACCACTCAGAATCTTTTGCCTCTGAGAGCCTTACTGGCTCTGCCTCTGAGGTTGAGTCACACTTATATCTCTAGCTCGATATTATTTCATCAAATGTCCCATCTTTCCGCATATAAAACAACATCTGATCTCCCTCTATGGCCTGGGTGGTCCTGTTACTAACACTGATGCTGAGTTATGGGCTCGTTCTGGTGGTAAACTACAGCCTCTACCCCTACTCGACGTCCACTGCATCTGGGTATTGAATCTTGGTGGTACTATTGGTGCAGAAAATTTCAGTTTCTTGAAACTTTTGGACCCTTGTCCTTGAAATTGAGCATACCCCTTCTTACTCTTGGTCTAATGCTTCTCAATCACCGACCTTTCTATCTATCTCACAGACTCCACAAAGGTGGTGAACCACTCCCTCTTCTCCAAAGCAGACATAGGAGTGGTCAAATCATCATTTAACCCCTTCTCAAAATGCTGAATTCTTTCCTCATCAGTAGCTGCCATATGCAGACAAAACCGCAAAAGCTCCATGAACTTAGCTTCATACTCGCTAATGTTCATTGGTCCTTGCCTCAACCTCTCAAACTAAGAGATCTTCTCATCTACAAACATCTTGGGGAAATATCTACTAACGAATTCTCATCGAAATACTTCCCATCCAATCTCAACACCTGGCCTCTTGCGCTCTTCTATCGTCCACCAGTGGCTAACACTCCCTTTTAGAAGATACACTACGTGCCACACTTTCTCTGCTTCAGGGATATTAAGGATTCTGAAGGCCTTCTCCAGCTCAGTCAACCACATATTTTTGTCTACTGGGTCATCTGTACCAGCATATTCCGTGACTCCAACCCGGAGAAGTCGTTCAAATGTCTTGCTAGCTCCATGTCCTTCATTGTGAGCTGGTGCCCTAGGTGCAGGTGGAGGCATCCTATCCACCATATGAGTCATGGTTGTCATGAACTGCCCAAACATATCATGGAAGGCTGGGTTTTCCAACGCAGCTTGGTTAAGCTGAGGATGTTCAGGTTCTGGTTCCTCCCTATCCTGATCCCTTGCACCTCTTCCTAGTGCAGCAACGCTGCTCTCAGCAGCATGTTCTTCATGTGATCCAAACATCTTCACGTTCTTCTTCTCTTCCTATATGAGTAGAAGACACTATCAGATAAATGGAAGACACTAGAACAGACTCAACAACCTTAATCCTATGTTTCTGTTGACTCAGCAAACCTAGAGCTCTGATACCACTAAACTGTGGTGCAACGCTCGAACAAAACATCATTAACTAAGTGGAACTGATTATTAACAACGGATTACTGAAAATCACTAAAAATTTAAACCATTTACAAAGAGATCCAAATACACGAAAACTCTTATAATAAGAACCAAATTATTACATATACATCCTGGTTCATAAGTACATATTATGTACCATTCCTTCTCAAGGATTACAAGTATCAACTACCATGTTAAAACTATACACAGGCAGCATAAGAACCTCGAGGAATCACTCCAAAATCTCAGACCGATTCATTAAACTATCTACTGACTCCGAGGACCTGAGAGTACAGAGATAACACATAGGACTCTCTATACAAAACATGATAGCCAGTGCCTCCACCTGGAATATCACTACTATCTTGGTTGTTGTTGTTGCTGCTCTTCCCCTACTATAGGGTTTCTGTGTCTACTTCTGCGTCTACCTAAAAAGTTGGATCCCACGGGGGTGAGACAATTGAAACTGTCCTAGCGAGAGATATAACTCTTCGCTAGAAATATTATTATTTCAGTTTCAAATAATAAAACTGAGCAAAAGACTCATAAGTATTCAACAGTAGATAAATCAATGTCTAAACATATTAGAGCATTATTCTTTATTCAAGTCATTTTAGCTATATCTTGATAAAGTAGCATGTCACTTAATCAATAAGGAATTGAAGAATATGTATAACATTTATCCATCTAGGATATGCTAGGCAAAGTAACATCAACCATTGATTCTTGTATTTCAACCTTAAGCAAATATGCTACATGGTTGATTACATCTTACAATCATACTTAAGCCCTGAGGAGATGAGGTATACCACTCATACTCCAACCGACCATGGAGAAATCGAAATCGGTACCATACATAGGTCAAGGAAGAGCCAGATTCTCATGACCTCATCCTCCTCAGTCAGTGTGAGGACAAAATGCATGACATCTTGTGTTTCTGCTAAATAGCTTTCCAGGGTATACTGGAAACTTCACTATACAGTTACAGTGGCAGTTGTACTCTCTTCGCAATTGAGAGATCTCAAGTTTATCTCACATCGATCCGGTATTAATATTATTGGGAGATTTGTGATACATCCATCCCGGCATCGAGAGATTAGTGATACATCCATCCTGACATATGTACTGAAGGATTGAGAGATTTAATGTTTATCTCACATCACTTCCTCCATTAGGGCCACTACTACAGAAATGGCTTATAAAGTCACTTTTCAAGGTGTCGGTTGTATACAAAAACCGACACCTAAACTCTACAGTGTCGGTTGATAACATAAACCGACATCCAATCTATGAAGGTCGACCAGACACGGGTACCACTTTTATTAAGTGTCAGTTAATTAATAAACAATCGACACCTAAACTCAACCGCCAAAACCAAAATTCCAGCAAAAAAATTGGTTCCAATATTTTACATATGGCGTCGGTTCGTAACTAAATAACCGACGACTAAAGTGTATTTGCGAGACAGGAATAGTTGTCGGTTGTCTTTTACTCAAAAACCGACGACTATAATGTAGTATAGGTGTCGGTTTTTGGAAAAGAACTGACACTGTTGGTTTAACTGTCGGTTTTTTTAAATAACCGACACTTATTGTCAACTTAATAGCTCACCAGCGTGACCGATTCTTCCCCTTTCCCTATTTCATTCCCGATTTCCCTTGGAGGTCCGACGATTTCTTGCTCCCTGCCGCTGCCGCCGCTCCCTACTGCCGTTCATGCTCTGCCGCCGTGCTCTGTCGCCGCCGCTCCTTCCACGCCGCATCCTCCACGCCGTCGCTGCCGTGCTCACCGGCCCTCTGTGCTCCGTTCTCATCGGCGCTCCTCTTCTCATCGCCGTCGCCGCCCACCCGCCGGTAGCAGCTATGTCTCCTAGCCTCGCCGCTCCTCTCCTCGCCGCCGGCAGCTACTAGGTCTTGCTCCGACCGCTGCTCCTCTTCCCTCAAGGTGCCCGCCCTGCTTCTTCCTTCTTCCTCTGCTCCGGCGGCTGCTTGGGCGGTGCCAAGGCACGCCTAGGCAGCTGCTGGGCATTTTTTTTTTATTTACTTCTTATGAGAATCAGTTTTAATTAGGGCTCATACACATATTGATGTACATCAACCTATTAGAATAAATGCTAAAAAGGTGTGATTTTAGGGTATAGGTATTGATTTTGTGCTTCTACTGAGCTGAATCCTCTATTGTCTATACAATACATGTTCTATGATAAGCCTTAGTGAATTTAATATGCATACTTTGTATGTAAGACATAGTAATCGGGTACTGCTGTATATCCAAGTAAATTACATGTAACTAATCATGACATAGATTTTAGAATGCATACTTTGGTTAAATGTACTGCTGTAATTTTTGATCAAGTGATGATATGTAAATGTAGCAATAAGTTAGTAAGGTATCAATGATAAGTCTGTTGTAATGTGATGCAAAATAGTTATTGTATCATGCATATATACTTAATACTTTTTTGTTTTATAGTTGTATAGGGTGTTTTATGTGAGGCAAGTCTATTGTTTAATAGTTTATCTATAATCATTGTTTAATAGTTTAGCTATATTCTTGGTGAGAATCCTAATCACCTTCTTGGTTAATGATGAATTGTAATGCACACATGTGACATGCTTGGAATGTAAATGATGAACTTTTCCCTAAATTGCCAATCACATGCTTTTAAAGACATCAATAATCACCCTAACTTGAAGAACTAGGATTTTAGGTATAAGAATGACAACACATTATTTGTTGGCCTAGAAACCCATCCAAGATTTACTCATTAGGAGTAAATCTTGGATAGTCCCCGGTTTGGGACTGTTCTTGAACACCTAATCTCGCTTAGGATATAAGTGTATATAATGTGTATTGGGTTTTCAAGAAAATTTCAGCAGCATTTCCCCGTTTGTTCTCTAAGTACATATGTACTTGGAGAACAGCGGGGAAATGCTGCCGAAATTTTCTTGAAAACCCAATACACATTATACACTTACTAGTGAGATTAGGTATTCAAGAATGGGATAGGTGGTACACATTTATTATATATAAGAATGACATCACATGTATTTGTTAACCCTAGACCCTAATCTTGTCCTAATATATACTTGTTTTCTCTTTGATTATAGAATGGATAGATCATGAATTACTTTACAAGGTGAGCTTTACACTTTGAATTACTACTTTACAATGTGAACTTTACAATTTGAATGTGAATTTGCAGATGGCTGACCATTCTCCTGATGACCGTGTTGATGACTACTGTGAGGGTGAGGACATCAATGCGCCACCTCACAATGTAAGTTTTAAAAATATATCATATATTTATATCTATATGTCCATTTATAGTTATATCTTTTAAATGTGAATTATTTTGTCAAATTTTAGGTTGATGATGCACAGGTACCATCTGAAGCACTTGAGGCACTTGATCAACAGCACCAAAAAGTTGATAAGAGAAGGGGCATCACTATGATGAAGAAGTTAATTGCACAAAAGAGCAATGGACCCAAACTTGTTGTGGATTTTGATAATGCAGGAAATGCATGTGGTGTGAATCGCAATTCATTTGTTTCATATCTTGGGTTTGTTACTCGTAGCCATTGCGGTTGTCACTTAGATTCTTGGCATAATGTTTCTAAGGAGAAGAAAGACATAATATGGAGGGATTTATGCGTGAGTTATTATTAATTTGCAATTCTATTTTGTAGATTACTAATTTTTTGGATACTAGTTAATAGCAATTCTATTTTGCAGAGTATATTTGAATTGGATGAAAAGCTGCATCGTAAATGTGTGATGCAATGCTGTGGGAGAGTCCTAAGGAACTATAGGATAAATCTCCCTAGAGAATACATAAAAGAAGCTGACAAGAGGAAGAAGACAGCCACTGAATAGTGGAACTTCCTGGACAAAGAAGAATGGGACGCATTTGTCGCTTCAAGACAAACTGATGAATTCAAGGTATTAGGCGTCAGTCTCAATCTTATTAATTAATATATGTTGTATTCACCTAGTCAAGATTAATATTTAGTGTTACTAACCAAATCATTAATTTGCATACTAACTAGGCCCTCAGTGAGGCACAAAGATCAAGGTGTGCACTGAATGTGCATGACCACACAATGGGTCCAAAGGGGTATGCAGGCGTTCGCCAAAGACTACAGTCTGAGGCTACTGCTCAGTCTGCTGCTACTCAGGAGTCCTCTACCATAGGTAGCACACCTCTACCTCGCCATGATGTCTGGATAGCTGGGAGGCAAAATAAGAAGGGAGAAATAACTAAGGCCGCAACTGCTGAGGCGGCTACAAAAATGGTAAAATACAACTCTTACAACAATCATTCGAATATTGATTATTTGTGTTGTTTACTTAACTACAAATTTTTGTTTTGGCGATTAGTGGGAGCTGCACGAGCTGAGGAAACAAGGAAAGATCATCCCTGAGGGAACAAAGGATGAATTGACAGTTGCTCTGGGTAACCCAGAGCATCCTGGATGTGTTAGGGCTGCAGGCGCTGGTGTGGGCATCAAATCTTTTTTTGTGTCATCCCAGCGCAAACATGTCCCAAAAGTGGGACTTTCACAAGAAGAGGTAACATATTCTTTCTTTATAATGTTACTGTAAAACAGAATTCAAAAATTAGAATTTGACGTTTCTTTTATCCATGTATAGGTAGATAAGCTATTTGATAGGAAACTCGAAGAAAAACTCAAAGAAGCAATGAAAAAGTAGCAGGCGTCTCAGACTGCCACTTACCAGACAATACCTACTGCAGACTCTACTCCTACTCCTACTGCAGAGGTTGGGAGTAATCCTGTAGAATCACCACCTAGCACATCCACTGTAAGTATTTTTATGACATAGTAACTAGTTTTTTAATTCAAGATGATACGTATATATGAAAATGCAGTCGTTTCAAAAAAAGATGATATGTATATAACATTCTTTACACAAAAATTTGTAGGGGTTGAAGCCATGCCATCTAAAAAGTAAAGAATATGTCGTTGCAGAGGCGTCGGCTTACCCATCCCTACCAGGGGAAACGTGTCACGGGTCTCCAGTACCAGCTGGTTGGATTCGGGTGAGCCCGATACATATATTCCCCCAGTGGATGGATCTTCCACTGCCATATGCCCACCCAGATTGTGAAATGCTTGGTGAGGCAGTAGGCGGAGTGATATTGTGGCTAAAAGTGGATGTCCTCTTTACTGAAAAGGTATGGTAAATTTACATTACGTTCAATTGTTAGTGTGTGTATATGATGGCAGTTGATATGAAATTATATATATATACAGGTTAAAAAGAAGACACCCACAACATCTAGGCCTCCACTTCCACCTCCTACATTATCTAGTTGGGTTCCACAGGACCTACCTGTCCCGTTAGGTCCTAACTGTAGGGGTATGGCAATATGGTTAGGGGAACATGATATAAACTCCCCTATAACTGTTTCTTCCGATTCAGATTCTACAGGTCAGTCATACGAAACAAAACTATTTATACTGGATATTTTGGAGTTGTTTCGATATGATTGGCTAAATACATATGTGATAGAGCTATGGATAAGGTGAGATATTCTTTATACATCCATATACCTTGTGTATGATCTGGTGATCTGGTTTCTTATTTATTAATGCATGCGTAATTAATACATATTTTGCAGCTACTTAGACAACATATGTGCAAATATTGGATTCGAACATGTAGGGTTTTTGATTCCATCTTTGATTAGTCTAGTAGCTAAAGACCCTACATCAGTTCAACAATACTACTGTGAGGCTTTTTCAAAATTTGATGTAAAAAAGAAGACGGTGATAATGGCTCCATTCAATGTAGAGTAAGTTTACTTTGCTTATTATAATTTGGACTTAAGAAAATTACATTTTATTGTGGATTTTGAGTTATTAATTTTTAACTTTTTTTCCTCTAGGGGTAGGCATTGGGAGTTACTGGTTATTGCCCCCGAGACGTTCATTGTGTATTATCTAGATCCTAAGGGGGGTAACTTGAATACAAGATTTGGACACATAATTAAAATGGCAATATTCTGGTGAGAAATATTTCATTTTTCATATTCGTTAACATATGTTATTACATTACTATTTAATTGCAATGTTCTGTGTTACATTAACATGTAGGGGTTTTAAGGAGTACAAAAAGGCTGGAGGAAAGGTCCCCACGAAAAAGAACCAACCAATAATTTGGAAGAACGTGAAAGTAAGTTCCCGAATGCAATATATGTATATATTATTTATGTTAACAATGCTTAATTAGTTGTATTTTTTAATATTTTGTATGTTTGAATTTATAGTGTGCTACACAAGACAACGGATGGGCATGTGGATACTATGTCATGCGATATATGCACATGATTATCAAACATGCCGCACTGGATATCGAGTGTATTGCTCAGGTATTATATAGTATCATTAGATAATATGATCGAAATATATCAATCTTATTTATAGCTCATTAATTATATATATACATCATTCTCTATACAGGTCTTTAAAGCTGACCCCATTACAGGAAAGGACTTACCAAATGTTAATGCTCCCTATACGATGGGAGAATTAAATGAAGTAAGAGAAGATTGGGCAACAGCCATACAAATAGTGGGGGCTTTAAAATATAATTGGGATCCTGATAGCGAATAATGAGTAAACAATGATATTTTGTAAATGAATTTCTGAATTATAATATATGTGTGAATGTTTCTACATGTCTTGATGTTTCTACATGTATCTGAGTGAAAATGAATGAAAGTGTTGGTTGCTATATGAATGTTTCTACATGTGTGAATGTGAATGAATGGAACTACAGATTGCTAGCATGTGTGAATGTTTATAAATGTGTGAAAATAAAATGGAACTGTAGGTTGCATTGCTAAATGCATGTGCTACTTTTTTATTATTAATTTTGCAGGTTTGCGGCCTGTTGTCGGCTGATATCAATGGATGTCGTAAAACCTGCAGTTCATAACTGAATTGAACAGGTTTCTCATCCTGCGACCAGCCACAGCAGGTCTGCAGACTGACAGAAGAAAAAAAAAACAATAGGCATCGGTTATTTGTAAATAACCGACACATAATGTTATAGTGTCAGTTTTACTACTCTAAACCGACATCTATTTCCTTAACAAGCGAAGATATATGGCGTTGGTTATTTGTAAAAAACTGACATTGATTCTTTGGCGTGAAGGGTTTGGGCGTCAGTTTCTTAACTAATAACCGACGCCTATAGTCCCATGATGGCGCGTGAAGAGTTTGGGTGTCGGTTTCTTATCTAATAACCGACGCCTATAGTCCCATGATGGCGCACTTTCGGTGGCGTGCAAAGAGTTTGGGTGTTGGTTTCTTATCTAATAACCTACGCCTATAGTCCCCTGATGGCGCGTTTTCGGTGGCGCACGAAGAGTTTGGGCGTCGGTTTTGGAACCGACGCCTAATGGGTGAGCTTTTAGTGTCGCCCACATAGGTTTCGCTTAGAAACCGACACTAAAGGCTTTAAATAACCGACACTAAAGGTAGGTTCTGTAGTAGTGGGCATAAGGATATTCACGCCCATAACCCCCACATACTCAATAGTATGCCCTCCAGGAATTCCCGTAGGAAAACCTATTTCACCATCACCAACTACTGACGATGATGGATCTATGGCCAGAGCTCTACATGATAAGATTTCACTTGATTAATTAAGTACATTACCATATTCTTTTAGCATCAGTCAGGCTTTCAAACATAAATCATTATAATAAATGCTACAAGGAGTGAGTAATACTTCTATCAAGTACTTTTCAAATCTTTATAAAACATTGGGATCTCAATCACTTGTCACATCAGGGGCATTCTCATCCCTTAACATCTCATCATCAAGATTATGGAATATGGGTATTCAAACCCTCCGTTCATCAAAGAACACTTGTTACCACTTCTCAGGTAACTAATACCTTCAGGTCATCTGACCAAGGTAAACATGATACTTGCAATACAGGCATCTCATATGGCTCTTAAAACCATTTCAATAATAGAACATCATAGCTCATACTTGGCTATGTCCATCATCTCATGATACCTGCATGATTAGTACATATGATAACAGTTATATCAATTACATATCAGCACCATGCCATGTAAGAGTAACATCACTATTTCCTCATTAGAGTTAGGATTTCCCAATTCATGTCAATTAGGAATACTCATCTCGTTACCCAAATTAGGGTTATGGTTTATCATCATATTGCCCAAGATTAGGGTTTCATACACTATAACCCAAGATTAGGGCTACACATACCTTTACCCTATATTAGGGTTAGGATTTCATATCAAGGATTCACATATCATTACATAGTATCAAGTTGGGTTAGTGTTTCACATCACATCTCTATATTAGGGTTTCATAATACATATCATCACCCTGGATTAGAGTTTCATATCACATTTCCCCTAAAATTAGGGTTTCATGAATCTTTACCCAAAATTAGGGTTTTCATGAAGCATTCCCTTAAATTAGGGATTTTCATTAAAATACCATGAATTGGAATTTCTCATATCATTACCCTTGATTAGGGTTATATCATTACCCTAGATTAGGGTTACACCTAGCATTGCCCTCAATTAGGATTAGGGTTCACCAACCTTCTCAATTAGGGTTTCATGATCTCTTTATCAAGGGTCATACCCTAATTACATATTGTATTCATGTTGAGAGTGTTGGGGTTTAGTCATTACATGATTATCACTCATATATAAGTTCCTCTCTCTCATCCTCTCTAGGAGGTTCGTTACTTCAAACTTGATTAGATTATGTTAACTCAACTTGAATGAAGGGTTGACATAGTGTATTAAGTTACTTCTTTTATAAGCATCAAAGGTTAACCACTCAAAAGGTATTAATCACTTAAGTACCTTAAAGGTACAACCATTGTAATCATCTTTGATATGCATCATTAACAATCATGGAGTATAATAGTACTTACATGGTTTTAGTCAATTAGATCTTCAAATGGTCTTGAGGTTCTAGACCTTCAAACGGTCTTGAGGTTCTAGACCTTCAAACAGTCTTGAGGTTCTAGACCTTCAAACGGTCTTGAGGTTCTAGACCTTCAAACAGTCTTTGACTTAATTACCCTTCCAAACGGTCTGAAGAGTGTTAGACCTTAAATGGTCTTGAAGTGCTTGACCTCCAAATGTTCTTAGCTTATACCTTCAATCAGTCTTAAGACCGTTAGACCATCAAACGGTCTTGACCTCAAAGTATCAAAATGGTTTGAGACCGTATGAACGAAATATATTAACTCTAAATGGTTTGGAACCGAATGAGCAACTCAACATTGAAATGGAATGAACATCAAACGGTTTGAGATCATTTTCTCTCCAAACGGTATGAGGACTGTTTGATCCCAAACGGTCTCAAGACCGTTTGGTCCAAACCACCTTGAAACCTAATGGACCAATTAGGGTTTCCTCCAATCAAATTGATTTAGGATTTGTACTCATTAAATCATCAATATATTGAACTATTGAAGGTACATCAAATTGTAGCCCTTGGATCTCCAACCATCAACCACAATCAACCATTGACCTCCAAACGGTCTTGAGACCGTTTGAGTCAAACCACCTCAAAACAGATTCCCTCAACTAGGGTTTCAATCAATTCAATCGATTAGGGCTTGCAATTGGTGGATCATACATATATGGAACCCTTAAGATCAAATCAATTGAAGCCAATGGATCAACATCCAACAACATCAGCACTTGACCTCCAAACGGTCTGAGACCGTTTCATCCCAAACGGTCTTGAGAACATTTGGTTTCAAACGATCTTGAGACTGTTTGGTCTCAAGTCATTGAAACTGTTTGCACTAGATTTTTGTTAAGGTGTGTGCTTAAGATGATGTCATCATCATCAAGCTTCAGTCCTAAAAAAAACTACTGCCATTCTTATGGTAATTCCATCAATTTGATCAAGAAATTTCAAGAAGAACAAAATGAACAACAATTCATGAAGAATTGAATGTAATAACAACATTTAAGGGTTCAAGTTATATAACCCGCCTTCAAAGTTGAATCCAAGCTTCAAGCTTCATGTTCTAAATGGTGAATGAATCTTTCTCAACTGCCCAAGGTCCATTCTCAAGTCTTCGAGCGAAAGGATTGGCTAGAGTTGAAGATTGAATGAAGAAAAGAAGAAATCAAGCATTGAATTTCGATTTCCACCATGAAATCAAGGTTGAAGATGACTATGGAGCTTACCTACAGGTTGGGGCACGTCCTCCTATTTCTCCTTAGCTCCTTTGTGTTCAATCAAATCAAGGAAAGAATAAGGGATCGAAAAAGGCTTTCATTTGAGTTGGAAAAGAGATGTTTATGAGGGAAATTCAATGAGAGAGAAAGTGACATAATAATCTTTCAATTTACAAAATTGGTCCGACATACTCCCCTCAATCCCTTGCATACAAAGTCATCTCCCCCACCTTGTAATTCCTCTTCATTATCCATGAATTAAAAGAAAACAAATTAAGCACCTTAACCATTATAATAATAATATCCAAAATTGAGTGTATATTACTTTTTAGTTAACTAATGTGAGTGGGTTCTCTTATAGAATTTCAACCAACACATTTTTGGTTGAAGGTTAATTCAATTAATATATTTATTTTTGCACTAAATTGTATTAGGGTTTCAATTATGCTTAGATCTTGAGTATTTTAATATCAAGATTATCTCTCCTCCAAAGTGAATCAAATGAGATGCCCCTCTCATTTTATTTTCCCAAAATGATACCAAGAAACAGTAGGGACTCTCTAAAAGTGGTATTTTGCATATTAAACCCAAGGTTTTGGGTAAATTGCACATTACACCAAAACTAGGTTTTAATGCACAAACATTGCTTAACAAGCTTTGTCTTGGTGCTCAGGCTATCACAAGCCATACCTCTGCATCATTCTCATTCTTATGATGCTTCAACACTTGAGGAACATTTTACCATGTAAAATTTGCAAGTTAACCCCTCAACTTGGGTAATTTGCACTTTAGTCCAAAACAAGCAAAACAGTGTTTCAACATTATTTAAAAAGGACTAAAATTGAAACATAAGTTCCTCTTGAGCCTTAACTACTTTTCAAGAAATAAGAGCAAGTGTATAACTATATTTATTAAACAAAACATCTAGGGTTAAAGCATAACCCAGGTTAGGGATGTAACAGCCTATATTCAACAAGGTGTATCGACCTCCACTTTAATCTTGTGTCGGCCTAGACACATTCACTTATATCAGCCTACACACATCTCTGTGTGTCAGCCAAGACATATCAAATGATATGGGTTTTGAGATGTATAGAGGAGTATCATTTGTATAGTTCTTGAGGTATATCATTCATAGAGTATTCTTGCGTGTTGGACATACTATCATATTTTGTATCGGCCACTCAATCAACTAGTATAACAGCCACACAATCAATTAGGATATCGGCCATACCATCAACTAGTGTGTCAGCCATACCATCAACTAGGGTATTGGCCACCTATACCAATTAGTGTATCAGCCTCACCATCAACTAGGGTATCAGCCACTCTATCTACTAGTGTGTTGACCACATCATCATCTAGGTATCGGCCTAGTTATCCCTTTGAGTATTGACCATTGCTCAATATGAGGTATCAACCTCTAGGGTTTGTATTATATCAGATAAAACCTTATTCAATACATTAATTCTTTCACCTATTGACTCCAACACTACTTGGTGTATCATTCAAGACCTCAAGGTATGTGTTACCCATACTTTTCACAAAGTATACTTCCTATCACACATGGATCAGACTAGAGGGATGTCAGATTTGTGATTGTATCAGATTAGGGTTAGGATTGCCCATGTCAGCCTCCACACTTAAATAAGGCATCATAGTTGATATTCCATCTTCAATAGACATCTCTTGGTTATGACAAGCTAATGCCTTTTAGGAATATTGTTTTTAGAGCATCTAACATATAGGCTTATCAACAACATATCATTTTTAGAGTAGCATAAGTTATATCGGCCATCCATGTGGTGGTGCAAGTATGTGTGTGTTGACTTTGATATCTTCTAGATACCAACTTGCCTTATTCATAGCATTTAAGTGATAGTTTAAACAATTGAGAGGGTAGTAGTCCTACACATATTACTAACCAAGTGGGGTAGGAGTTCATGTGTATTAATTTCCACATTTGTACCCTTATATAGGGTTATGGTTTCCCATAAACCAATATTGATTTGTGCATATTGGTTTCATCATCTTCAAGCTCCATATCTTTGTCCATTACTATTATAGTTCATGGACAACAGCCCATATATCATTAGATCTCATAGAACCATCATTCAAATAAAAAAAGTCGAAGTAGAAAAGGAATCAAGTATTTCCTGATAGAAGGTCAATAATAATAAAGTTGAGTTCAAGTTATATAACCCACCTCAAGATCAACACAAGAGCTTCAAGCTCTAAAGCTCCACATTCCCAAGGTTGAATATGACTTATCAAAATTCCAAGAGTTTATCACAACACTTCTCTATGAAAGAAGATACCATAGTTAGGAACTTCGTGACGAAAGAAGAGAAGGAAAGAATCTTGATCCGAGAAGCATAGTCTTTCCAAGATTGAAGATGATAATGGATTCACCTTAAGCAAGATGATTTATATTCTCTTTTCTCCTTGATCTCCTAGGGTCGTCCTACAAGCTAGATATGGTAAAGGAGTCGAAAGATTTACTAGGAGGTGAAAAGAGAGGTATATATAATTGAGGTTTATGAAAGAGAGTATGTGTAAGGTGTCATCACCATGTGCACTTAAGTGAAACATGTCCATGCTTGGTGATTTCATGCAACCATAATTATCTTTCCATGAAAAAATCATGAAGGTAATTCATAGGTAATATATCGGTCATTTGGGTATCCTGCTCGATAAGATATCACCACCCAATTTCATTTTATATGCAAACTGATATTACTTTTGCAAGGAACATGCAAACTAATAGGCTTCACCTACTTGAGGTTCTCAGCCCATCATAAACACTTTCAAAGGTTATCAAACCAATATGGGACCTCCTCTATGGCTTCCAAGCTAATAGGTGCCCCCATATACACTTCATAACTTGATGCAACCTCATCTAGTGTTCAAAACACTCAACACTTCTTTGGTTCTTTCACCACAAAGAGTGTTATCATTCAAAGAAGACTTAAACAAAGTGCCCCATTCCTTCTCTCTCCTCTAGATGATTTTAAGAGAGAGAAGGAACATTCTAGAGGTGATAATACACATAAACCCCTCAATTGGGTAAAATTGAAATTTTTACTAGAGTTATCATATAAGGCACAAACAATTTTCAAATCAGTTCAAAATTGAGAAATAAACTCTCCTCAAGTCTTAATTACTTTTCAAAATATCAAGACAAGGTTCTAAGAAACATACTTAGGAAAAGCTTCTAGGATTATGCCAAAACTCAGGTCAGGGATGTTACATTTGAGATCCTTATGATGGATTGTTGTATTGTATCAGAGAGATAGTGACTTATTAAGAGTCATAGATAGTGATGTATGTGGACCTTTTAGAATAAGTTCTATAAATGGGTAGAAGTACTTAATCAATTCTACTGATGACTTCTGTAGATTTGTATATGTGTATCTTATGAAACATCTATCAAAATCCTTTGAAAAGTTCAAGGAATTCATGAATGAAGTACAAAACCAAATTAGAAAAAGAATGAAAGTACTTCAATCGGAGTGAGATGGTGAATATCTTAGCCAAGAGTTTGAGATTATTATGATCGATTATGGTATTGTATCACATTAGACTCCACCTAGAATTCCACAACATAATGGTTTATCAAAAAGGAGGAATTGCACCTTTGGACATGGAAAGATCAATGATGAGTTTAGCTAATCTTTCACTTTCCTTTTTGGGACATGATTTTGAAACATCCTAATTTACACTTAACCAATTACCTTCCAAATCCTTTGAAAATACGCCATATGAGATATGGAATGGGAAACATCCCAATATGACTTTCATGATAGTTTGGGGATGTGAAGATTATGTCAAGAAATAGTTAAGTGAAAAGCTTGGACCCGAATCAGATAAATGTACCTTTTTGGATACCCTAAGGAAACTAAGGGATTACTATTTATATACTCCATCTGACAACATGTGTTTGTTGCCATAGATGTTGTATTTTTTGAAAAGAAATTTACTTCTAGAGGAATCTATGGGAAGAGAATAGAGTTTGAAGAATTTAGAGACCAATAAGATAGCATTGAACATGTGGAGGTAAATAAGGAACAAGAGGAACCACAAACTATTGTGAAACCTCAAGTCCCTATTGTAGGACAGGAAGCTTCACAGTCTAGTAAGGCACATCTTGAGCCATAGACATATGGACTTCTTATGACCTGAGTAGACGATATGTTGTTTGTTGAAGTTGATGAACCAACTATCTAAAATGAGGCTATTAAGGGACCATATTTTGAGAAATGGCTTGAGGCCATGAAATCAGAGATGGATACCATGTATACCAACATGATATGGAACTTGGTGGATCCACCTAAAGGGGTAAAACCCATAGGGTGCAAATGGGTCTTGAAGAAGAAAATAAACACATATGGTAATGTACAAACGTATAGAGGTATATTAGTTGCAAAAGTTTCAAACATGTCAAGGCATTGACTATGATGAAAAACTTTCACAAGTTATCATGGTTAAATCCATTAGGTTCATGCTTGCCATTGTAGATTATCATGACTATGAGAATCGACAAATTGATGTTGAAACTCCATTCTATAACAAGAATATTCTTGAGGATATGTACATGACACAAGCTGAGGGTTTATCACTCCAAATGAATCCAGTACAATCTATAAGCTACAAAGGTTAGTCTAAGGATTAAAAGAAGCATGTTAATGTTGCAATCTTTGTTTTGATGAGATAGTCAAATAGTTTGGTTTTTTCTAAAATGAAGATGAACTTTTGTTTAAAAAAAGTTAGTGGGAGCATGATTGTATTTCTCATATTGTATGTAGATGTAATATTGTTGATGGGAAATGACATACCTACTTTACAATTGGTTAGAAAATGAATAGGTAGTACCTTCTAATGAAGGACTTAGAAAAATATTCCTATATTCTAGGAATCAAGATCTATAGAGATAGATCTAGAAAGTCTTCTTGGCCTAATAAAAAGTACATACATTGACAACTGGTAAAGAGGTTTAGCATGCATATTTTTAAGTGAGGAAACTTACCCATGTGACATTGAATAAGTATCTCTATAACTCAATGCTCCAGCTCTTTGAAAGAGCAAGAATGCATGAGTAAGATTCCATAGGTTGGTCTGGAGGAAAACATGCATCTGTTGATCTAATAGGAGTTTCTCCATTGGTGGTCCTAAAAATGGAGATTTTATTGTGGGACATGCTGCTTTGAAAGCTATTGCAGCCAAATTAGTCAATCATGAGAAAATGTGCATTGAGAATCAACATATATTGTATCATTTAGGTTTGATACTTTTGATTTCTTAGCACCAGAGATAGTAGAGCTCCTCAAAAGGATCCAACAAGTTATGCACAATAATTCTATGACCCCTAGATCAATGGATGTAATACTTCATAGGATTAATTTTACCATCCAAAAGGAACTGATGGTGCAACTTGTTGTTCTCCTACCTTCTATTTCATTGTAATTGTATTACATCATATTAATTATGTCTATTTAGAAAATAGGGAGGGAGTCTAAGAGCAATTATAGTGAGAGTGAGAGTCAATGAGTTGTTATCAAGAGAGAGGAAGTCAAGTGTACATTATTACTAAAAATAAGTAGAAAAAGTTTGAAATAACGTATCACCCCCATCTTTCACCGCGCTCACTTATTTAAGCTTTGTTCAACAAAGCGTTACATAGCGTTCGGTGGAAACGCGCGAATGTGGACAACGGACAACATGGGCAGTGCAAACGCCACAGTGCTTAATACCAGTGGAGTGCATCGCTAATCGAATATTATTTCTAATACAAATGAAGCGGCCAGAAGTGACTAGATCGGGGAAAACGCCACCCCAACAAAATAAAGTAGTGGAAAGCGACTGGGTCTAACGCCTTGCCTAACAATGCATTAGTATTTGTCGAAGAGACATGTTTAATGCATGCTTAAACATGCTTTGCAAGTTTTTTATATACTTTCCGTTGCATATATCCTAGCCTTACATTTACCCGAATGAACCATTTTTAAAAATATAATTGGGTGAAGTCACGAAAGAGGTTAAATGCAACACGCCCGAAACTACATCTTAGAACACAAATTGGACTCATTTTCTGCACTCCTTTTATATAAGGAAGAGAAAGGTGTTGATTTTTATGTTTTTCTGAAAAAACTTGATAATATATATTTTGAGCTACATAGACTCCACCTTTTTGTATCTATATATACATTGTTCCACGACCATAAATTATTTTTTATGTCAGATATTTAACATAGAGATAGATTTATTATTAACTGACATGAATGGTTATTTCAATGAAAGAAACACAAAGATATAATTGTGCATTGTTTCCTTTATCCAAATAACGATTTTATCAGAAAATTGATTAGGATGGCAGAGCTATATCCTTTAGACTTCAACATGTAAGATATTAGTAAAATTAAGAGATATTTGTTAAGAAAAAAGAATACAAAGATTTTTATTTAGTATGTTGACTTATAAAATTAGCAATGCTATTCGATGTTGTGATTGTTAGGAATTGTGGTGGGTAAGTGATGATGCTCTGCAAGACTAAAGGCACAAGATTTAACGTGGAAAACTCTCCCCAAGACTAGGAGAGAAAAACTACGGGGCAATACCGACTAACAAGCACTATGTAATCTGAATTACAACTCACACTGCCCAGATTTAATCGCCCCTAAATTTGGGAGGCTCCCCCTGCCCGAGAACAAAGATAAGGAAGAAGAGAATCACACTCAAGGTGTACAAAATAAAACCTCTCTCTTAACTTTATCTCCTCACAACGCCGTTGTCGCTGCTGGGGATTGCTTGTTGCCGCTACGACCACTGATCGGTCGTCTCCACAGGTGACAAGGTCGCCTACCTCATCGTTGACTGCGGTACTCGTTCTAGTTGGCTCCACCAACTAGGATTTCGACATACCACAACAACTCTCTCCGCCTGAGAGAGTCAATATGCGTCCTCCACTGATCGGACAGACCGTTGTCGTTGTCGCTTCACCAATAGTGTGCCACCAACTGATGTGCATCTTCCGCTACTCGGATCTGCCGTCGTAGTTGATGCACCACCTATGTGTCGCCGACTGATGTGTGTCCTCCACTGACTGGACAGTCCGCCATCATTTCTGTAGCCACCGACAGATGAACATCTTCCACTACTCGGATCCGGTGCCGTAGTCGATGTCAATGTCACATCACCAACAAAGTGCCACCAACTGATGTGCGTCCTCTGCTACTCGAACCCGCCTCCGTTGTCGATGCACTGGCGTTGTGTTGCCGACTGCCAACCGCTTCTTTACCTCAAGGCAAAGTCGTTGACCCTCTCTCATCCACAAGAGAGCTACATTGTTGGTGTACCTAATGTACCACCAACTGTCAGCCGCTACTTTGCTTCAAGGCAAAGTCATTGACCCTCTCTCATCCACAAGAGAGCTACATTGTTGGTGTACCTAATGTACCACCAACTGTCAGCCGCTACTTTGCTTCAAGGCAAAGTCGCTGACCCTCTCTTACCACAAGAGAGCACCACCACCAGTTGTTCTTGTTCTACGGCTCTTCTACCACAGAAGGCACCAACAACGAACAACTGATGGGATCACACACCAACCGGTGAGATGATCTCCATGGCCTCCCCAAGGGCCTCTATTTATAGACCTCCATGCATGTGATTGCAACCAGGAATTCTAGTCCTAGTTCAAATCCTAGTCCAACTCCATGTTGCACATAGCCACCTTTTTTCTTCTTGGACTCAAGTCATATTAGGATTGACAACACAAAATACCAACTCCAATTAAATCCTAATCCAATTCTAAAGGTGTACGTAAGGAGCCATCTTTCCATCTTGGATTTAACTTCCAATAGGATTGGAAATACAAGCCAACTCTTATTAAGTCCAAATCACAATAGGACATGGGCCGGAACCTTTCAATCCCAACAATCTCCCCCTCCGACCCATGAGGGAGATTTTGTCTTCAGCGATCATCTGGAATATCTTTTGTATCCTACCACCCCATGTGATAGATACAATCTCCTCAAATATGTCAGCACCATGTTGTTTTCATCCCTCTTCTTGAAGTCCCACCTTGACTTCACTTTCTTCCCAAGCAACGGAGAAGAAGTATCTTGGCCACACTGCTTCTCTCTCCATGCCCACACCTGGAACTTTGTCGGCTCCCCCTGACCGGTCAGTCGAGCCCTCCTGGATGAAAACCATATTTCTGGCCTTCTGCAGTAAGCTTCAGAAACCTTCTTATGACGCTCCCCCTGTCGATGTAAGTCTACATCAAGAATCTGATCCTCCATCTTGGGTGTAGCAACTACATCTTCAATGTATTGCCCGCCTTCCTCACACGTGTGATGTCTCGAGAAAGTATTTGGAGCAACCTTCTCTAACTGGGAGCCGTCCTTGCTGCATATTGTTGTCCTCCAGATTGAATCTCGCATCTCAAACATGCGGCTATTCTGTGATCGCTTCTTGTCAACAGTGTCGTTCCTATCTTCAGATGCCATCTCACTATGCCCACGAAATCCTTCAAACTTTTCTCTAATACCACTTGTTGAGAATTGTGGTGGGTAAGTGATGATGCTCTGCAAGACTAAAGGCACAAGATTTAACGTGGAAAACTCTCCCCAAGACTAGGAGAGAAAAACCACGGGGCAATACCGACTAACAAGCACTATGTAATCTGAATTACAAGTCACACTGCCCAGATTTAATCACCCCTAAATTTGGGAGGCTCCCCCTGCCCGAGAACAAAGATAAGGAAGAAGAGAATCACACTCAAGGTGTACAAAATAAAACCTCTCTCTTAACTTTATCTCCTCACAACGCCGTTGTCGCTGCTGGGGATTGCTTGTTGCCGCTACGACTGCTGATCGGTCGTCTCCACAGGTGACAAGGTCGCCTACCTCATCGTTGACTGCGGTACTCGTTCTAGTTGGCTCCTCCAACTAGGATTCTGACATACCGCCACAACTCTCTCCGCCTGAGAGAGTCAATACGCATCCTCCGCTGATCGGACAGACCGTTGTCGTTGTCGCTTCACCAATAGTGTGCCACCAACTGATGTGCGTCTTCCGCTGCTCGGATCTGCCGTCGTAGTTGATGCACCACCTATGTGTCGCCGACTGATGTGTGTCCTCCACTGAGTGGACAGTCCGCCATCATTTCTGTAGCCACCGACAGATGAACATCTTCCACTGCTCGGATCCGCTGCCGTAGTCGATGTGAATGTCACATCACCAACAAAGTGCCACCAACTGATGTGCGTCCTCCGCTACTCGAACCCGCCTCTGTTGTCGATGCACTGGCGTTGTGTTGCCGACTGCCAACCTCTTCTTTACCTCAAGGCAAAGTCGTTGACCCTCTCTCATCCACAAGAGAGCTACATTGTTGGTGTACCTAATGTACCACCAACTGTCAGCCGCTACTTTGCTTCAAGGCAAAGTCATTGACCCTCTCTCATCCACAAGAGAGCTACATTGTTGGTGTACCTAATGTACCACCAACTGTCAGCCGCTACTTTGCTTCAAGGCAAAGTCGCTGACCCTCTCTTACCACAAGAGAGCACCACCACCTGTTGTTCTTGTTCTACGGCTCTTCTACCATAGAAGGCACCAACAACGAACAACTGATGGGATCACACACCAACCGGTGAGATGATCTCCATGGCCTCCCCAAGGGCCTCTATTTATAGACCTCCATGCATGTGATTGCAACCAGGAATTCTAGTCCTAGTTCAAATCCTAGTCCAACTCCATGTTGCACATAGCCACCTTTTTTCTTCTTGGACTCAAGTCATATTAGGATTGACAACACAAAATACCAACTCCAATTAAATCCTAATCCAATTCTAAAGGTGTACGTAAGGAGCCATCTTTCCTTCTTGGATTTAACTTCCAATAGGATTGGAAATACAAGCCAACTCTTATTAAGTCCAAATCACAATAGGACATGGGCCGGAACCTTTCAATCCCAACAGTGATTGCTATCATGAAGACAGTACTTTCTTTGATGAAAATCATAAGCACCGACTATGCAACAAAATGAATAATAAATTTCTGAGTGATTTCTTATTGGCATAAGTTGATTGGAATCTCACTAAAAATGTTAATATTTTCAGATTATGAGACATCAACGGTATTCCCTTTGACTGTTTTGTTTATTACAACTTTGTAGTTGTATAAGCATGTATTTTTTTTCATAAATTCTATCTTTTTTCAATTTTTCTAAGTGCAAGCATACATGGCCTCACCCAATTGAGTTTTTTTAATCTGACACTAATGATACTTAACATTATATGTGTATATATCACACACATTAAAAATAGAAATTGGATCCTAACATTTTTCATCAAGATCTCACAAACTATAAACAAACATATTAGAAAAAATTAAAGTAGCATTCATAGTAATAAACATTCCTATTATACAAGCCTTTCATGGAGATATTTATATAGAGTGTCTTCCCTGAATATGAATGAATTTCACTAGTTCATACTTCATGTTTTTATTTCCACACATTATAGAGAGCTTTCATGGCCACCCATATCCTTGATTTGTCCTCTTACTCTCACTCAAATGGAAGGAATACGATTTTTTTGGGATAATACATTTGTATCAAAGACACACCCATTCCGTCTCCATCTACTCTAGGAAGATTCACCCAAGCTGCAAGATATTGATTTTCATATTAGCCTCCTCATAAAGACATCGGTAGTGGTAGTAGTACACACAACTTGAAACAAGAATTAATATAAACTCGGGCAATGGTTATATGACAGTCATTACCGGTTCAATATTTTACGTAGTAGGCGTATGCATTTCTTAAATTAGATGTGCATTTATCTTACATTGTTCCTTATATAAATGTGTATTCTAAAAACTATATCTATTATCGGCCAATAATTAAATAAAGGCTATAAAATGTTCGTTGATTGTCTAGTATTTTTAGTATCGGTTATGTACAATTCATGTATTGTTCATCATTGTAGTAATGTGCACACCAAAGATAATTTATTGTTATAAGCCAACAGCTCAATATTATGGTTTGAAAATAGTTTCAATGTCAATATTTTGTTGTACGGATGTGTGTTGTTTTTCGTACTAATTGTGTGTCAAACATGTTTTGTATGCGTGTAGTATGTATGCATTTTTTAGATGTAAAAATATGTATTGAACGGGTGTTATATATCTTTTTTCTTAAAAACATATCATCATAACGCAAGTAAGATTACTTGCCAAGTCTGTCTGTGACGTCATTGTGGTAATTAAGGTTCTGACTAGTTAGTGCACTTACTTTGCACGTGAGTTTTTCAAAGGGGTCTACAAATGTAATTCACTCATAAAGTGATGTGAATTTTTACTCAAATATTTATAAAAGTTCACTTATATATTGCATAATCATCTTTTTATGTGTGTAATTGTTTTGATATATGCACATAGAAGTTGGTTTTTTTATAGAGTTTAGTTGGGTGATTATTTGACAAAAGAAATACTAATTGCAATTCACAAGAGCAAGTTGAATATCATATTTAACTGTACTTTAAATAAAGAGGCAAAAGTTATTATATAATGTTTTATGTAGCACAAAACCTCACTTGTTGGTCATACTAAACATAGCTTTTTTTAGTTTAAAAATCTAGTCATAGATGATAATAATGTGAGTCCTTTGATAAAAGATTATGAATATGCATGTTTCAATGCTTATGTTGCACAATGACACAATGTCATGGTTAAGTTGTGTTACAAACAATTCATCACTTCCTAGGGATTAGTAAAAAATTTGTGGATGAGAAGAAGATGATGATCGTAATAGAGGGTGATTTTCCATGTCATTTAATATTATATCTTCCTATAGTATTGACAACATTGAGACAAGTGTGATAAATAGAATCACATCTCATCCACCTATGTTGTTGCAAGTAGTCATTAACATTCATTTGCGAACTGTAAGTATGAAGAGTGAGCTAAAAATATATATTAAATTTGAGTTGATGATAGAACATGCCAATTAAAGTTCGTAGTTTCCTTAATGGCTTATGCATCTGTATACTACCATGGTTGTAGGAGTTTAATAAGGAGCAACTGACAAAGAACATGTATTCAGTATGACTCCTTTATTGCCCATCAGATGCTATGGATAAATGTTAAATTAATTTCACAGGAATCACTATACAAGTAAGAATTGAATTGCAAGAATAGAATTACAATGGATGATTGTTGAATTAATTGCAAACTCTTACATGGTGCTTATCCCTAAGATATGCTAGCCTCTTCAATGTTTGGACCTCCATCCCATCTCCTAAAACAATAGTTGTTTCAAACTCATCTCTAATATTCTTGTGGAAAGACTCAAGCCTCACTTAAACGCTTGGATCTCAGCAACATAGTCCAACTTCATTCCAGGTAGAAGAATAAGTGATAATATTCTCCTGGTATAGGAAGTTATCCACTCTATGAAGCAAAAGAAAGTGCAGAAGCAATGAGTTGCTATTAAATTAGACTTGTCAAAAGCCTTTGATAAAATGAAATGGTCATTCATCAAAGACACCTTATCCAAGGTCGGACTTCCTGAATTAACAATCAAGCTCATCATGAGTATTATCTCTTCGGATAGTACTTCTATCCTTTGGGATTGGGTGCCGCTGGAACCCTTCCTCTTGTCCCAGGGGGTGTAGCAAGGAGATTCGTTGAGTCCCTACCTCTTCATGTTGTGCATGGATCGGCTGTCACAATGCATCACCCAGGCGGTAACAGATGGTCAATGGCAACCTATCATGCTTACTAGACATGGATCGCCTCTATCCCATGTCCTCTTCGCTGATGACATCTTGCTTATGTCAGAAGTGAATCCAGCCCAAGTTGACAACACTATGAAGATTTTACAAGCTTTTTCCGAAGCGTCGGGTCAAGAAATATCTCAGACTAAGTCCAGGTGTTTCTTCTTGGTGAACACGAGTAGAGCTGAGCAGCGTGCCTTCTGTAGTCGTATTGGCATTGATCGCACGGATGACATGGGTCTCACTACCTTGGTGTTCCCATCTGACCGGCCTAAATCGCGTGTCCAAAAGGAGCGGATTTTAAGTAGTCGAACTTTTAAATAACCCGACTCTTAGGCCCCAGCAACGATGACGGGGTCCGAAGTAGCGATCAGGGTCGAACCACAGGGATAAGGGTGGTCGTGCTAAGAACACAGAATCAACACTCTACACATCGATAAAAGAAGGGTAAGAAAATGTTCCCAAGGGAACAGTAGATCAAGATCAGTAAAACAAAAGAGAAACAAAATGCTATAAAGAAAAGCTATCTCCAACTGGAGTTACAAGGAAGATTAAAGTTTTGGCATTTATCAATTTTTAGGGGTTTTATGCAACAGATTCTGAGGAGATAACACTATTGCCTCGGTAAGGAATGAAGGAGGAAAGCTTAGGCATAACAAGCGGAAGCAGAAAACATCCAGTACCCCGTCTCTCAAAGAGGGTACCTCCAACTAAGCACCAACACCCTCTCTCAAAGGTAGTGGACTTGGGTTAGAGTGGGAAGATAACTGAAGCAACTATGACCTTGGGTACTCTCATACCCCCTGATCGGACCAAATGCTAGAGTTACAACACCTCTCTCGAGGGAGTTGAAACGGGAAACACGATTCGATAGCTAGTCAAAGCATGATCTGAGCATACAAGCTAGAGTTTGGATGCTAAAAGTAATCATCCAACAAAAAGGGACCAAACTTAGAGCAATAGGTATTAAAACTCCACTAATTCCATTAGCATGAGCATTGTATAAAAGGGTTTAGTTACATTATGTAAATAAAGAAAGTAAATGACTGTAAAAGGGAAGATAGGTATCAACCTCCTTGATATAGGAGGTCAACATATAACAGCAAACCCCTAAGACATCTCTAACCGATACCACGCAATAGGCAGTGACGGGCAGGCATATCGGTCAAGGCATCTCGGCCTAATACAGTCGTATAGGGATGCCACCCTCTCGGGAGACACACCATGACAGGTGATCCGTATCGGGTTCGGTATCGTGTCGGGTTAGAGAGGTCTTAGGTTCTCAGGTTCCTCGTGTCGGGTGTAGTGAGCTAGCCATCTTAGGTAGGGGCCCATCTAGGAACCCGACACAGCGGGTGGCCTCCTCGGTTGATATCGGGCTGCTGCGGCTATCGAGACGGATTCTAAGTGAACCACTCTCGCCCCTCTCGGGTTGGGGAAGTGCTCACCTAGTATCACCCGGCACACCTCAAGGACGCGACTCACTATCTCCAGATGCTTTCCAAAGTTAGCCTTCGCGAGGTTCCGACCCTTCCCATCGGGGTCCTATAGCTGCTATTTATAGGCAGCCGTTGGAAGAAGTTGCGGATCTCTGGGCGCCACATACCCTTTATCGGCTCCACATACATGGCTTCAGGGATGATTGACGTGTGTGTGTCGTCCGACGTAGCTTGGCTATCGCGTGTCGGGTTACGAAGGTATCGGGTGCAATGGGAGGTTGCTTTCGGTGAGCTACTCGTATTATATGACATGCCATAACAGGTTGATTAGTCGTGGCGGGTAGAGCTTTCTGTCGGGTAAATGGTGTATCTTCCGTCAGTGACCGCATTGCGCTACACACCTGTGTTGGGTTGTACCCCTATCGGCTAGCATCTGTGATGAGTAGTGGACGTGTCGTGCGGCTAGTAAAAGGCTGATTCTTTGTAAGTGGGCTGGGATGGGCCGTTTTGCTGATTTTGAGTGGAAAAGCGAGGAAAACTCTATGAAAGATGATAAAAACGAGTTAAGAGCATAGTGTCACTTATTTATTTAATAACATGACAAAATGGGGAGGAAAATAATTTAAAAGGGCAGTTTTGACAACGAAATATGGGCCATAAATACCACAAAAACGAGTGTTATCAACTCCCCCAAAACTTAGCATTTTGATTGTCCTCAATCAATTTTAAAACTTTGTTTTTTGATACTTCTTCTTAACCTGATATAGTTTTCAGACAAGCGATTTGAGTGAGTATTGAGATGTCTTAAAGAGAATACTTCCCAACCACGAACAATGGACTTTATTTTTCCTGCCTTATTTAAGCAAAATTTGCTCTTCAGCTTTGGCGAGACTTGGGTGCATGATTTCGAAGTTAGCTTTCACACCAAACAACTTTTGGGAACAGAAAGTTGTGTTTTTGGGTAGGTTTAAGGCTTTTTGGGTTTTTTCATGTTTCCCATCAGTCCATCCAGGTACGGGTCCGTTAACGAGCAAGTGGTCCCTACAGTTCAAGCCAGTTGGCTTTAGAGCAACGATTTCACATCCTTTGTACCACTGCCCCCGATCTACCATGCCTAAAGATGGGTACTTTTGGAAAGATAAGAGTGTGTATTTTTTTTTGGCACAACTCTCATGCTTTTATTCACTCTCATAAGACTTCTCTCTCTTTTTGGGGTTTTTTTGGGTAAGGGAAAACAAGAGAAATTTTGGCTATTTGGGCAGCTTTTTCCTTCTACATACACATCTCTTAGTTGTTGTGAGATTATTTTTTGAATTTTTGGCGTGGAAAGTCATAGTATTTTTTCATTTTGAGACTGCATTTTCAGAAAGAGGATAATAAAAAGCTACAGCACCTTAGACACAGAGAAAACAAGCTGGAAAGAAGTCGTATCAGGTTTTTACTATAGAGTGTCATTATACAATTATATAGAGGTAAAATTTTGTATATGCGAAATTTTTTTGTATCAAGCATGTATATGTATATGTACACAGGTTATGTTATAGGAAAAAGAACAAAAAGTAAAGTTTGGAGGGCTTTTAGTATCTCCCTCACTGATACATAGTACCCCCCCAAAACATACCCCACACTCTATCCCAGAGTTGTGAGATAGATAAGGTAGGGTAATGTTAACTCAGTGAGGGTTAGCTGGTGAGCGCGCCTTTTCTAGATAGAAGCTCCCATACATATTCTCCTCATTTGCTATGATAGTCGATGTGGTGGAGCTAGTCAGGCGTTTCCTAGTTAGATATCTATTCCAACACGAAGATGCCACAGTCGTTGGATAGTAGAATTTGTTGTGGACTGCGGTGGCAGAATTGAAGCTCATGCCATTTGCTCACTGCTGTCTCCAAGAATGTTTGGATCAGCGTCGCCACCTCATTATAGTATTTTCATACTAATTGCTAGAGGGGTGTTAACACTGTCGATGTAAACTATACTGGATAATCTTTGTTTATGTCCGAGTTGTTGTAGAAGATTCCTACTCGTGGGCGAGTGTACATCATCAGGAGCGTCCAATGGTTGTAGTGCAGGATAGGCAGGAAGATGATATGTGGCATCCTTCTCTATAACTCTGCCAGAAAATATTGTTTCGCTCCTGACTCATCGACAAGGCATATGTCGTTGAACAACATTGGATGGGCTATGTATGTGTGTTCAAACTTTCTTTGTAGTATCTGGATGTAGGCGGCCGCCACTGATATCGCGAAACATCCTCCTTCTTTCCCCATGTCCCTTAAGTTGTCAACTGGGACTATGACACTGTCTGCCTCGTAGATGACGTTTGCGGGGTAGAGTCAGCTAACTTCAGGAGAACTTCATTGACCTTCTCCTATATGAGTGTAGAACACGAGAAAAAGTCGAAGTTGTTGATCATTTCCTCTGAGGTTTCAGGCAAAGCGGGGTCTTCATTTCCGCATACTTCCCACAAGATTTCTAACCGCTTGCCTGCCCCGTAAACATCTACATCCATCTCGGCTTCTTTTTCTGGAGTGTTGTCGGGTTGTGAGGATTCGTCTTCTCAGTTACTATCTAGCAGCTTTTCTGGTATCCCCGTGTCTTGGAAAAAGTGTGTGTCTTTGATCAGTAGCAAAGAGTAAATGCTCCTGAGATGGAAGAAGTCTTGGCCCTGGAGATGTCGTATGTTTACAAAGATGTTGAGTAGTTCCATGGCATGCAAGACAACAAGGGTGCTATTCCCACTTCCTGATTCTGCTTGGATGGGGAAGTCTTCGATAGAGAAGAAGTTCCAAACGCCGCTATGATGTTGGACTCCTTGCTTGATAACCCGGATAAGATGCAGTGGGAGAAGCCTGAGACGTTTGTCCTCCGAGCGAGTGATGATGTGTCCTGAGTGTGGGACCTCCTCATTGTAGCAGATGAAGAGCTGGACATCATGGTTCTGGAGGTCTGTCATGCATAGGAACCAGTTATTGCAGTGCTTGTACAGGGCCAACACGAGGTTCGTGTTGTGTTCTTTAATCTTCCGCAGCATGATGGCCACCAAAACAGAGTTGAATGCTCCCATCATCAACCTTCTTGCCAAGGCCAGGGTGGCATTGTATATTGTCTATCGTCCTGTCCTGGTACTGATATTCTCGACTATTGCACCCTCCAGGACCCTGAATAGCTTTTTTTCGATGATGGATGGTTAGAAGAACATGCTTCTCAGCACTCCCCATCATACGGAGAAGTAGCCATCGCTCCAGACGACGTCTTCTTCATCGGCTTGCGACCTTTGGACCTTTTTCAATAGTTTCTGGTCCCTGGCCGTCAGGTATCTGATGGCCCTTCTGTCGCAGTCGGTCATTTCGAAGGAAGGTATCTTTGACAGCACAGAAAATGTGTCTGCCGTGAGCTTCTTCCTCTGGGGGGTGTCTTTGGTTAGTGGTGTAGATGTCCCCCCCTTCTCCCTCTGATTCATCAGAAGTGTCCTCCCCGATGCTGATTGATTCGTCGTTGTCTTCAGCTTCATCCAGGGAGGCTGAGGGAACAACTTCTTTCATGCCGTGGGAGCTCGCTTGTCCTGCTGGAGCTCCATCGGCTGACTTGTACGTCGTCCCTTCCTCGAGCGTTGTGGATGGCCTGCTGGAGGAGGAAGTGGATGATGTCCTAGGCGAGGATGTTGAAGAGGAAGGCTAGGAGTCTGAGCCAGGAGGTGATGGAGACCTCCTTGGATGCCTTGAACGCAGATGGTCATCCCTCCTATTCAGCCTCTCCTCAATCACATCAAGGCGTTGGAGGGCCTACTGCAGCGTCTTGTTGAGTGCCTCTAGTTAGCCGGGAAGGCCAACTAGAGTCAGCAGTTGCCACTCCTAGTTGTTTAGCCTATGCTAGAAAATAGAAAACTTGCAGGTAAATGAAGAAAGAGTAGCTGAGTGGTTGCCTGTTACCTCCCACAAGTGGTCGAATTCCTGACCCAGCATCTGTCCCAGTGACGTAGGGGCTGCATCATATCTCCCTCTCGTCCTCGCGACACTCCTCGTGTGTGTAAGTTTGACCCGACGAGTGTGCTACCTCACTCGGGGTCATATCCATTTGGATTGTTCGTGGGGGCGTCGCTTCAGGGTGAGGTTTCGGCACCTTCACGGCTGTCTCTGCCTCCCTTATTTGTAGTGGTGGAGAAGGGCACGGCGTGGGTGGTTGTTTCTCCACCTCTCTATTTTCGGCGACCTCCTCTACAGCTATGACTAGTGACACCGGCAGCAACATCAGCGTGGGTTGCACTGCATTGAGCTCCATCTCGAGGATCTCAATGAACGCCCCATTCCTGGTGTCCGGCTGCACCATTTCCTCTGCCACTAAAGGTACAACAGAAGGCTCGGGAGCCGTGACTGTCTCTCCCACAGCAGCTTCCCTCCGGGCTATCATCGTTGTCTCAGTCCCAGTTGTTTCGGCGACCTCCAGGATCGACGTCACTTCTACAGCCGTGGCAGTTGTTGTTGTGGTGGCCGCGGCTGGTATGGGAGTAGCGACGACAACTCTATTAGTGGTTGTCGCCTGTTGCGCTGGGGCGGTGGGTGGCTCCGCAAGAACTGTGGAAGATTTACCCTGCCGAGTGTTGAGAGGGACATGTCTTCCTATCGTAGCTGCCCTCTCTTGTATCCTCGTGGTGGCAGCATAGGCAGCTTCAACTACCACAGCTTCAATCTTCACTGTGGTGAAGACTAGCTTTTCTGCGTCGTAGCTGGCACAGCATGAGAGCGGAAGGAGGGTGTTTGTTCTTACAAACATAAAGAAGTAGCATCACCCCTCCTTCTTGATGATGCTAGCCCTCATTAGGAACTTGAGGTCGATCTTTTCGTCACCTTTTATCCTTGAGAGGCTACGCGGATCCCTTTGGTATCCTAACCCTACCACAATCAGATTCACCAATCCGCCCATGTTGTAGTCTTTGGTGGCATCCTTTATTGGATGAAGACGGTTGAGGAGGAACCGCCCCAGATTGATCATGCGTCCTTCCATCATATTCCATATGAGGTGAAGCTCTTCAGTGTAAAGATTGATCGATTTGTACTTGCTGAAGAGTAGGCACGCCACGATTTTGTGCACTATCCTCCAGAAACAGGAGTGTACTACCACCACCTTGCTTCCCGGCTTGAATGTTGACTCACCGGTTAGCTTTCTCTAGAGCTCGACCGGGTTGAACCTATCGCCTTCGGTGATTATTACATCGTTTTTGAGAATTTCTTTTTCTATTTCACTGGAAGAGAAGATTTCATTTAGCAACTTCTCTGATATGTCATGCTCAGCATTATACAGTCGTCCTTGTAGTATGTCTGCTCCGTCAAATCTTTCGATTTCATCTAGTCTATTCTGTACCCAGCGGAGAGACGACATGAACTCCCTTGTGAGTTCTGTGTAAGAGGCAGAGTGGCTGAAGTAGATCTTTCTCAGCCTGGCTGCTGCTAGGACATTTTCTAGCCTGTCAAAAATGCCTATCTGGTGGAAGGATGACTGATGGAAGAACATGCTTGGTCTGTAGACCTTGGCTTCCAGTTATGTGTACCGCCTCCTGTGCTCGTCATCTCTTCGCATGAACCTACTTGGTGAGTGATCTAGAGGTTCAGGTTCGACTGCCGTGGTTGGAACTGTTGTTGGGGTTGTTGCTTCTTCCATCCTAGGTCTCTTCTCGACCGTGGATGGCCCCGCTGCATCGGGATTTGGGCGTTTATACCCAACTGTGGTGGCTTCTACTGTGGCCTCAGTGTTGATCCTCCATCCTTGTTCGTCTACTTGGACGATGATTTGCTTGGTGCGGGCCAATTCTGTTATCATAAAACAAAAGTTTATTAAGCATCAATTTTACTGAATGATTCACCTTGCCCGATATCGGATGGCGGGGTGTGTCACCTGATATTGGATAGGTGATATATTTTGGAAACTGACTAACAAAACCCGATAGAGTTAAGTCGATATCGGTCACAGTTAACAAAATCATGATAGCCCGACACGGTCTAAAATAGGTAAAATGCAAAGTTTGTTGTGCGATAAGTCAAAACAAAAGGTCAGCCCTGATATTAGTGATGCTTGATACAATCGTATCGGGTGAAAAAACTGGACGATACGGTACTTTGCCCGATATGTCGGTGTCAGGCGGCACGAAGTTTGGACCGATACTACCAGAAGGCTATCGTGCAACACTGGGCATCATCACGAACAACTACCATCCCCGATATGATCTCTCTGAAAAAGGGTGTCGCCCGACACTTGCAAGACGTGAGGCAACACAAGATAAAATTTTATTAAGAACAAAACTAGGCAACACATGTATCGCCCGATATAAGGTATCAGGCGGGTGCATAATAGAAGTGTGTCACGTGATGCGGTCAAAAGGTAGGATACCCGACACAAGCACGTGTCGGGCGACACAAAAAAGAACTAAATCCATGTGCCTGATACGAGATGTGCGACACGAGAGGTGTGTCGGGTAAGCCACGGGATACGCGTATCATGTTATACCTTTATCTTCTGATGGTAGCTGCACGACATGGGAGAAGAAGAAAGGTTGGCCGACACAAGAGCAAAGCGAGAGTTAAATGCACGATATGAGAGTAGGTGAGAAAGTAAATTCCAGTGCCCGACATGGTTAAACCAAAGTTACTATATATAGCAATTGAGGGCGGAGGTAAAACGGGTAAAATAGGGGCACATGTCGCCCGAGGAGACAAATCATTCCCGAGATGAGTAGTAAAATTAGTATAATATGTCTCATCAAAGGTCGTTTAGCTATGCTTCCCGATACGGCAGGAGTCTGTCGTGTGATACAAGTAGCGCTGCCCGACACAGTGTGATGCGCGCTGCTCGTGCGACACGGGCTCATCGCTATAGTTTGATGCCCGATATCAAAGCCCGATAAGGGCGTGTCGCGCAGCTCCCGGGATCATGCCCGATATAGGTTCAGACGATACTCAGCACGATAGAATGCAACACGTGCAAGCTATCGCTAGCCCGCCACAACTTTGTGACCCTGGAAAATAGAAGTCGGATGCCTGATAGGGCAAGAGAGCTTGGTATCGGTCATGGCAACTTTGCGTGCCCAATACCAAGCTTCAAAGAAGAATAAAACAAGTTAAGAGATGAAAAACTAAAACTAAGGAAAAGGAAAAGCAATCGATGAGTTAAACATCATTGGCCTAAAGTGAAACTCCCAGCCTCAGATAGTATTACTCATCAATGCTTATAACACCAAGTGGTGACCCATAAAATGGGGGAGTCTGCGCATGTGGCGCATGCACTGACTCGGGCCTTATTACAATCATAATGTTCATAATGTTTTCCTTGCAGGAAAGGAAATAACGTCCTATTCTAAGAAAAGTAAAGACTCGGGCTGCCTCCCGAGGAGCGTTGTAGTTAGCGTCCTCATCTCGACAGCTTTAGATCCCTTCACTCTATGCCTTTGGTTGTTTCAGCATCCTGCAAGCTTATTTCTGATCTTCTCACAAATGCTTCATCTTCATAGTACCTCTTCACTCTGTGCTCGTTCACTGGAAAAACCTTTGCTGGATTGTGTTTGTCATACAGCTCCATCATTCCTGATGGATATATCTTTACCACGGTGAAGGGTCTAGACCACCTGATTTGCAACTTACCTGGAAAAAGATAGATTGAGGATTTAAATAAAAAAACTTTATCACCTTCACTCACATCCTTTTTCTTCAGGTGGGTATCATGCCACACCTTGGTCCTCTGCTTGTAAATCCTTGCATTTTCGTATGCATGTATTGTCAGCTCTTCGAGCTCATGTAGCTGTAGATATCTCTTTTCACCTGCCTTCTCTAAGTCCATATTTAGAAACTTAATTGCCCAAAGAGCCTTGTGTTCAAGCTCTATGGGTAGATGAAAGGATTTCCCATAAATGATTTGTGAGGCGTAGTGCCAATGGGTGCCTTGTATGCAGTTCTATAGGCCCAAAGAGCATCGTTGAGCTTCATCGACCAGTCTTTCCGCGTACAGCTGACAGTCTTTTCCAAGATTTGCTTAATCTATCTATTTGAAACCTCCACCTACCCAGAGGTTTGAGGGTGATAGGGTGTAGCAACTTTGTGCTTGACCCCATACTTCCTCAGAAGTGCTTCAAACTGTTTCTCCCCAAAATGTGATCCGCCATCACTTATCACAGTACGGGGTACTCCAAAGCAAGGAAAGATAGTTTTCTCAAACAGCTTGATCACAGACTTGGAGTCGCAAGTTTGGGTGGCAACAACTTCTACCCATTTAGACACGTAGTCCACCATGACTAAAATGTATTGATATCCTTTTGATGGGGGAAATGGACCCATGTAGTCTATTCCCCAGACGTCAAAGATCTCGACCTCAACCCAGTTGGCCATAGGCATCTCGTTCCTTCTTCCAACATTTCCATTTGATTGGTATTCTTTACAAACTTTTACATAATCAACAACATCCTTAAACAGAGAAGGCCAGTATAATCCTAATTGCAGCACCTTAGTAGCAGTCCTTTCACTCCCCAGATGTCCTCCATAGGGTCAGGCATGGCATTTTCTCAGAATGTTTGGCACTTCTTCCTCATGAATACACCTTCTATATAGATTATCCGTGCATCTTTTAAAGAGAAGGGGATCATCCCAATAGTAATTCTTTATATCAGAAAAGAGTTTCTTCTTTTGATTGTATGTTATTTCCAGAGGTAACTCCCCACAAGCAAGGTAATTACAAATATCCGCAAACCATGGCAAACTCTGATCTCTTGCTTCTACCATTAGCAAGGCCTCATCTGCATAGTTATCATTGATAGGTGTCTCCTTCTTGTCTTCAACTGTAATCCTTGACAAGTGGTCAGTGACTACGTTTTCCGCACCTTTCTTATCAATTATCTCATGATCGAACTCCTGGAGTAGTAAAGCCCACCTTAGCAGCCTGGGCTTAGTGTCCTTTTTCTGCATAAGGTATCGTATCGCCCCATGATCAGTGTATACCTTTACCTTTGTTCCAATCAGATAAGATCTGAACTTGTCGAAGGTGAAAACAATTGCAAGCATTTCCTTCTTTGTTGTCGTGTAATTTACATGTGCTTTGTCAAGAGTACAGCTGGCATAGTAAATGAAATAGTGCGTCTTGTTCTTCTTTTATCCCAGGAATGCCCCTACGACATAGTCACTGGCATCGCACATTAGCTCAAAAGGTAGCCCCCAATCCGGAGCTTGAAGGATAGGTGGAGAAACAAGTGCGTCTTTCAAAGCCTAAAAAGCAATTAGGCAATCATTAGTGAAATCGAATTCATCATCCTTAACTAGAAGATTTGATAAAGGTTTTGAGATCTTTGAAAAGTCTTTTATGAATCTTCGATAATAAAAGTGTGTCTGAGAAAACTTCGCACTCTAGTTACAGACTTAGGTGGAGGTAGTCTAGAGATAGCTTCAACCTTGCTCCCATCTACCTCGATACCTCTTTTTGAGACCTTATGACCTAGCACTATGCCCTCTTATACCATGAAGTGGCACTTCTCCCAGTTGAGGACCAAATTCTTTTCTTCACAGCGTTGCAGGACTAAAGATAGGTTTTTCAGACAAGCATCGAAGTCTTTCCCATAGAAAGAAAAATCATCCATAAAAACTTCTAGGATGTCTTCTAGAAAATCTGAAAACATCGAGATCATGCGACGCTGGAATGTTGTTGGAGCATTGCACAACCCAAACGACATTCTTCGGAAAACATAAGTACCACAGAGACAAGTGAAAGTGGTTTTTTCCTGGTCGTCCGGTAAAATAGGGACTTGATAAAACCCAGAATAATCATCTAAAAAGCAGAAATAATCATGATGTGCTAATCTCTCTAGAACTTGGTCGATGGAGGGAAGCGGGTAATGATCTTTCTTCGTGGCTTGATTCAGCTTTCGATAATCTATGCACATTCTCCATCCGGTGATAGTCCAGACCGCTACTTCATCACCTTTGTCACCTTTCACAATTGTCATGCCTCCTTTCTTTGGTACAACATGGATGGGACTTACCCAGTTGCTATCGCTAATTTGGTAGATAATTCTTGCATCTCTCAGCTTGATCACTTCCTTCTTCACAACCTCTTTTAACATCTGGTTCAGCTTTCTTTGGAGTTGGACCAGGGGTTTAGTGAATTCTTCCAAATTTATGCGGTGCATGCATAGAGAAGGGCTAAGCCCCTTGATATCCTCTATTGAATAGCCTATAGTTTGCTTATGGAGCCTCAACTCCTCAAGAAGTCTTTCCAATTGTTCTTTCATCAGACTGACATTAACTATGACTAGATTTCTTCCTTCTTGATCTAGAAACTCATACTTTAAACCTTCCGGTAGTTGTTTCAGCTCTAGCTTGGTCTTAGGTGCCTTTTCTTCTTCTGGTGTCATTTCCAGAGAAGAAAACTTGACTGTCTCTATAACTTCCTCCTCATCGCTTAGATCTTCATCATTTTGATTTAGGTAATCGAGGATCTCGACAACCTTAAGATCTTTAGAATTAGAGTCATGATTGTTCAACACCCTCATAAGAGGGTCTACCATTGCGATATCTTCTTCTACTTCTTCACAATATTGGCAATCGCTGTCCATAAAGTAAGCAGACTCGAAAAGGGAAGGCCCCTTCATGGCGTCCTTCACCTTGAAATCAATGTGGTCATTTCCGACCCTCACAGTGATGATTCCTTTAGGGACATCAATCAGTGGTCTCCTTGTAGCCAAGAAAGGGCATTCAAAAAGATGATAGGGAATTTTGGGTCTTCAACAGTGTCAATGACAACAATGTCACAAGGAATGAAGAATCTTCCTACACGAATCAGAACATCTTCAATGACTCTCATAGGCCTTTTGAAGGTATGGTCTGCCAACTCGATCCTCATGTTGGTCCTGGCCATATCAGTTAATCCCAATCATTGCGTGAGGCTTAAGGGCATAAGGCTTATACTAGCCCCTAAATCAGCAAGACCCTTCCACTCAACATTATCTCCAACAGCAAAAGGAATAGTAAAGGCTCCATGATCCTTCTTCTTGATAGGTAAATCTGCCTTGATGAAGGCAGTAGACATACTGGCTAGGTGTACCATCTCAATCCTTCCTCCTCTTCTTTTCTTGGTGATCAAATCCTTGAAAAACTTTATGTAGGTAGGCATTTCTTCTAAAGCACCCAGAAATGGCACTTCAAGGTAAAGCTTTTTCACCGACTCCATAAACCTTTTGTATCTCTTTTTAAGATATGCCTTTATGAGTTTGTATGGGAAAGGCAATCTTGGATTGTAAGGACTTCTTTTACCGAATAGGTCCTCCACATGTTCTGATTATGGCTCCCTGACATGAGCTCGTTGGTTCTCTCCTTCAGCTGGGTTCTCTGTCACAACCCCTGGTTTAGATTCTTTAGGCATGGCCGATTAAGGGCATTCTACTGTACTTCCTGACCTGAGTACCGCCATTTTGGCAGACTCTGTGCTTGATGGTATCTTACCTGAAGGATTCTTCATTAACTTGGCCATTTGAGCAAGCTACTGGTCTATCTGTCGTTGATGCATTTGCATATCTGCCATTTGTACCAGCATCGTATTCAAAACGCCTGAGTTGGACAGCGCGCTTTGCACCAGCTGATTGTTTATAGTATCTTGTATCTTGACAAAGTCGAATAATTATCCCACTAAGTCCGGTTGACCAAAGTTCTTTTCATGACTCTGCTCTATAGCTTGTCCCTGGCCTTGCCTAGGGTTAGCAGCTTGGCAGTTTTGGTACTTCCCTTGCCCTTGAAAGTTTGCCTTGTTTGATTGAAAATTGGTTGTTCTGGTGTACTGACCTTGTCCTCTTCTTTTCTCGAAACATTGCAGTTGCTTGGGTGGATTATTCAACTGATGTGAGTTTTCTACAGCATCCTTGTTTCCATAACTAAAACCAGGGTGGTCCGGTCTTTTGAAGTTGATAAAAGAAACGTTCTCAGCTTCCTCTTCTTCGGATTTGCTTTCACTTGACTTTTTGGGTTGGGTGTAAACACAGTTATCAATACCGTGTCCACCTTCTCTCCAAGTGACAATCACCTTCTCAATCTATTTCTTTCCTTTCCCTCCTGATTCTTTTAACTGTCTGACATCAGTGGCTATCTTTTGGATTTGAGTGGTGATTGCTTCAAGAGCCTTGGATTTGACCGACGGTCCTTCATTAGTAGTTTTTTTTAGCATAACCTCTATCATTCATGTCATAGTCAGTCCCAGCTTGTATTTCAGCCATGTTTTCAATGATCTTTTTAGATCTACTGGGCTTCTTCCCAAGAAAGTCGCTTCCTGCAGCTGCATTTAGCGATAGTCCTTCTTCAGGAGTCAGACCATTGTAGAATGTTGTTATCAGGAAACCTTTCTTGTAGTTGTGGTGAGGGCAGTCTCTCTGATACTCCTAGTATCTCTCCCAGGCTTCACACAGGTTTTCCCCTGGCTTCTGGGTGAAAGATGTGATCTTCTTCCTGTTCCTAACAGTCTTCTCTGTAGGGTAGAACTTGTTTACGAAAGCATCCACTAAAGAATTCCATCCGTTCAGAGATTGATGTGGCAGTCTAAGGTACCATGACAGTTCCTTGTCCTCCAAAGAGAAAATGAAACCCTTGCAGTAGATCACTTCTTGTGGCACTCCCCTCATTTTGATGGTATCACATATATTTTTGAAAGCATCGAGATGATGGTAGGGGTTGTCATTCTTGGAACTTCCCCAAAAGCTTTTATTTTGAATCATGGAGATCACAGCTGGCTTCAAATCGAAGTTTACAACATCAAACCTTGGGATTACAACTGGTCATCTTGAGTTGTTGGCCTTTGTGGAAGCCAACTCCCTAAGGGTCTTTTCTTCTTCATTGGAATCTTCATTGTTGTTGTTCCTATGATTCTGCTTTTGATTATGATGATTCCTTCTGTGCCTACGGCGATGACAACGTCTCTCATGATGATAATCATCACCAAGTTGTTCTAATTCATGTTCTTCTAGCTCTTCATGTAAATGATTGTTTTTGTAACAGTCATCATTCCCATGCGGAGGTGGGAGTGGTCCAACTCTAGCATTTCACTCATCCTTAGAAAGAGGTGGTTCCGTGCGAGGTGGCATGATGAACGGTGCTCAACTGAGCAGAGTGCTTCTTCCCTAAGTACCTAAATAGAACATATAATCAAGTTAGAAAACTTGTGTTAATGAAACGAACTATTCTATACACATTTAGGTTAGAAGACTAAAAGAAACTGTGTTGTCAAGCTTATTACAAAACTTGAGGCACGGGAGTGTAGTTAGTGGATTCAAGTTTGTTAACATTACCATTTTGCCTTGTCCCTGGCAACGGTGTCAAAAAGTTGACCATCCTAAATCGCACGTCCAAAAGAGCGGATTTGAAGTAGTCAGACTTTTAAATAACCCGACTCTTAGGCCCCCGCAATGATGACGGGGTCCGAAGTAGATATCAGGGTCGAACCACGGGGACAAGGGTGGTCGTGCTAAGAATGCGGAATCAACACTCTACACTCCAGTAAAAGAAGGGTAAGAAAATGTTCCCAAGGGAACGGTAGATCAAGATCGGTAAAACAAAAGAGAAACAAAATTCTATAAAGAAAAGCTATCTCCAACTGGAGTTACAAGAAAGATTAAGGTTTTGGCATTTATCAATTTTTAGGGGTTTTGTGCAACAGAATCTGAGGAGATAACACTATTGCCTCAGTAAGGAATGAAGGAGGAAAGCTTAGGCATAACAAGCAGCAACAGAAAACATCCAGTACCCCTTCTCTCAAAGAGGGTACCTCCAACTAAGAACCAACACCCTCTCTCAAAGGTAGTGGACTTGGGTTGGAGTGGGAAGATAACTGAAGCAACTCCAACCCTGGGTACTCTCGTACCCCCTGATCAGACCAAACACAAGAGTTACAACACCTCTCTCAAGGGAGTTGAAAAGGGAAACACGATTCGATATCTAGTCAAAGCATGATCCAAATATACAAGCTAGAGTTCGGATGCTAAAAGCAATCATCCAACAAAAAGGGACCAAACTTAGAGAAATAGGTATTAAAACTCTACTAATTCCATTAGTATAAGCATTGTATAAAAGGGTTTAGTTACATTGCGTAAATAAAGAAACTAAATGACTGTAAAAGGGAAGATAGGTATCGACCTCCTTGATATAGGAGGTCGACATACAGCAGCAGACCCCTAAGGCGTCTCTAACCAATACTGGGTGAGAGCTCTACCTGATATGCATGTGTCGGGCGGCAACCCCTGACGGGCGATAGGCCATGACAGGCAGGCGTATCGGTCAAGGCATCTCGGCCTGATACAGTCATATCGGGATGCCACCCTCTCGGGCGACACATCGGGACAGGTGATCTGCATCAGATTCGGTATTGTGTCGGGTTAGAGAGTTCTTAGGTTCTTGGGTCCTCGTGTCGGGTGTAGTGAGCGAGCCATCTCGGGCAGGGGCCCATCTAGGAACTTGGCATAGCGGGCGGCCGCCTCGGTTGATATCAAGCTGCTGCGGCTATCGGGACGGATTCTAAGTGAACCACTCCCGCCCCTCTCGGGTTGGGGAAGTGTTCGCCTAGTATCGCCCGACACGCCTCGGGGACGTGACACACTAGCTCCAGATGCTTTCCAAAGTTAGCCTTCGTGAGGTTCCGACCCTTTTCATCGGGGTCATGTAGCTTCTATTTATAGGCAGCGATTGGAAGAAGTTGTAAATCTCCGGGTGCCACGTACCCTTTATCGGCTCCGCATACGTGGCTTCAGGGATGATTGACGCGTGTGTGTCATCCGGCGTAGCTTGGCTATCGCGTGCCGGGTTACGAAGGTATCAGGCGCGATGGGCGGTTGCTTATGCTGAGCTACTTGTATCGTGTGACATGCCATAACAGGCTGATTAGTTGTGGCGGGCAGAGCTCTCTGTCGGGTAAATGGCGTATCACCCGTCAGCGACTGCACTGTGTGACATGCCCATGTTGGGTTGTACCCCTATCGGACAGCGTCCGTGACGGGTAGTGGACGTGTCGTGCAGCTAGTTGATGTGGGATTTTATCGCATTAACAAACTCACTCGGGGTTGAAATCCCCGAGTTTTTACCTGAACCAAAGTGCAATAATACCACCCGCAAGCAGACGAGTCTTATCGCAGTATAGTTAAGGATCGAACCCAAAGGAAAACATTTTTAAGAATCTTTGTTAATCGAATCTAGCTTGAGTTAAGGCTAATATTTAGAACGATAGGTTGATTTGAGGTTAATTAAACTAATTGCAAGAAAGTAAAAGTAGAATTAAAGTTGGAAGTGGATCAATGATATGGAATCGTTGGGATGGTATCGAGTCTCACCACCACTACACATGCAAACACATTTAAGCATAAACAATCTAGGCAAGATATAACAATCCAAATTGAGATGTTGTAGAACCCCCCATACGGGCGTTAGGTTTGCGTAAGCATCACCTTAGTCATCAGATGTCTCATCACCAACCAGATCCCTTACTTACAACTCTGAAGATACAGAAATCCAACGAAGGTTGTGGGCCCTCTATATAGGCGTTAGGCACACAGAAGTGTCACCGAAGGCTAGATGGCTCGTCCCCTCACAGATCATACACTTACGACCTTGAGGAATCCTATCAGAAGTTCTCATCAAGGAGTCAACCACGTTAATTGATAAACAAGCAAGTGATAGATCTAGAAACTAACATCGACGATAAACAAGATGATAGAAAATCCAACTAAGGTTGTGGGCCCCCCATACAGGCATTAGGCACACAGAAGCGTCACTGAAGGCTAGATGGCTCGTCACCTTACGGATCATACACTTACGACCTCAAGGAATCCTATCAGAAGTTCTCATCAAGGAGTCGAACTTGTAAACCGCCATTCCATCCCACAAATAGAGGATTTCACATTATAGAGGAGAACAAGATGAAAGCAAGTAGATAATCAACTACAAACATACCAACTAACAATGAAATGGAAAGTTATATACATTTCCATGGAGAGATTAACAAAAGAACATGATTTGTATGGGCAGCGGGGCTAGTCCCCGCACCCCAGCGAAAAGGTACTACTCGCTCATGATGCGAGCAACAAGAAGAATAAGAGAAAGGGAAGGTTCCTCCATGGGCATGATGTAGAGGGTATTCGCAGCTCGGTGAGGATGATGCGGTCTTCTACATCGTGTCAGAGCAGATCTCAATGTGGAGGAAGAACCACTAAGGCAGGTGATGCGATGATTTTGAGTCGCATTTATAGACCTGTTTGATATGTGTTTTGTGCTTTTATTAGTCATTTCTATGGTTAATATCGCATAATTCATCCATTTTGGTCTTTGCCATTATTTTATGTCAAATTCCCTTTATTTCATTGTTTTGAGCATTAATTATCACATTATTATTATTTGTGTGGATTTATGTGATCTTGTCTTTGAATTTCAGGAAAAACGAGTATTTGCTTCCATCGCTACCATCGACGGAAGTCGATACTATCGACATGGTCACAGGTTGCCAGCCGAAAGGAGCAGCAAAGAGTCGATACCATCGACGCTGATGTCGATGGTATCGAGACACCTTCAGGTTGCTGGCGAAGAAGCAGTCGATAGTATCGACACCAAGTCGATACCATCGACACATGGAGGCTACAGCGTCGCAAAATGATAAAACCGACACCAAAAGGAAGTCGATACCATCGACCCGAGTCGATGGTATCGAGATGATGTCGGGCGCGACAAAGGAAGGGTTTGCAGACAGCCGCTACTGTAGCGAGTCGATACCATCGACTCACATCGATGGTATCAATGCCGTAGGATATGAGTTTGCTTTCTAATGATCTCAATCGGACGGCTGGAGTTAATTAGTGACCTAATTAGGGACTTATACCAAATGACGGCTGCCCAGACAGAAAATAGGATCTGATCAGCCATTGCACAAGTGCCGAGGAGTGAGAAAAAGGAGAACAGAGGCCAGAAGTTCATACCAGTCGATCTGGATGCTGCCGAAGACGGATTTCACCACCGAGAGGCGGGAAAGCACGTGTTCTACGTAACGGATCGATCGGTTCTTCTCCGTTCACGGGTTTTCCCTTTCAATTCACGTTTTTCATAGGATTTCCCCTATTTCTTCCATGTACTTGTGTAAGATGAACATGCGGGGCTAATCCCCTCCATCTTTAGGACCGGGAGTAGCCCGGGAATTCATTGTATGATAGTTTTATAATAGTAATTCATATTTTCTCTCTTAAATCCGTGGTATAGCTTCGTTTTCTCCATATATTGTTATGCTTGATCACCATAATAATAATCTAATGTCCTTAATCACTTCGACAGAAGGATTAACGGATGAAAAGAGACGAAACCTATATTAATCGATAAATCCCTTGAACAAGGTGGTGTAAAATTAATGATGGATACTGAGAGATCGTTCGTAATGCACTTAGTTAGGGAATAGGTTACTACGACGGTGGAACTGACCTAAACCTAAGTAGTGAATTGCACAACGACAGTGGGCAATTCTATTTTCAGGCCACTACCCGGATAGAGAGAGAAGATTGAGGCTTTATATAAAATCTAATACAATGAATACCTGCGGTGAAACCGCAATCCTAAAGATTCCTTTTTGAATTGATTAAATTAACCTTTATCCGATTGTTTTCTTTGTTTTATTTTTATTTTATTTTAATTTTGACAACAAAACCCACTTTGTTATTTGGCTTAGCTGATCGCAAATAGTTAGTAGGAGTCTCCGACAATTCTGAGTATCCCTGTGTTCGACACGGGCCTCACAAAGGCATGTACTACTCGACGCATATACTTGCGTTTTTTAGCGCGTAGTAAAATACACGTCAAGTTTTTGGCGTCGCTGCCGGGGATTACGGCGAATTGTTGGCACTTCGAGTGCTATGAGCGGCCACTCTAGGCCACAAATTTCTTTTTGATTTTCATTCAATTTCAAATATTTTTACATTGTGCTTTAATTGTTTATACTCGTCTAAGCTTAGTACTGAACTCGAATTTTCTTATTTCAGGTACTGTGTATAGTGCAGACGCGTAGTATGGACTACGCGGAATGCACACCCGAGGTTCCATTTCCGGGACTTGAGGATGAGGAGCATTCCGAGCAAGAGTACCAAGAAGAGGTAGATTCTGAATATGAACCGGAAGAGATGGCCGAGCCACAGACCATATGGGAGAAGATAAAGGCTTCTTCCTCATCAGCTTCAAAGGGGCCTATAAAGAAGCAGGCGATCAACATACCGACATATAAGATCGATCCAGCGTTGATTAATTTGGTGAAATCAAATGTGTTTCATGGGCTGAAGAATGAGGATCTTGTTGCACACATCAACTAGTTCGTTGAAAACTGCGACATGGTAAAAATAGACAAGTTTCCACAAGATGCATTGTATCTCAAGCTTTTCCAAAGTTCCTTGGCAGGAGCAGCAAGAGAGTGGCTACATAATCTAGACGACGAGTTCGTGGAGTCTTGGGACCATATGGTGGAGGTCTTCTTTGAGAGTTTCTTCCCTCCTGAGAAGACTAACGACATGATCCGGAAGATTCATAATTTCACCCAACAGGCTGGTGAAACATATTCTGAGACATGGGAGCGATTTCAGGTTATGTTGAGGAGGTGTCCGCATCACGGGCTGGACAAGGAAACGCAGGTGAAAATCTTCTATTTTGCTCTCTCTCCGAGCATGATAGGAATAATCTCGATTCAGCCGGGTCGGGATTTTTTCTAAACAACACAGACACTAGATGCTGGGAAATACTCAAGAACATGGCTAGAAAGCAGTCCTGGGGAGAAAGAGAGAGAGGCCTAGTTGAGCAAGCACGAGTCGCCAGTGAATCAAAGGCAATGAGAGAGTTGAATGAGAAGATGGATCTTCTCGCAAAGAAGTTACTGCAAAAGGAAGATAATGAGTCCGAGGATGAGGCTCAAGTCAAGTACATGAGACAACAGCAAGGGTATAGGAACAATGACTACTCATGGAGAAAGGACAAAAAGTTCTCATGGAAGGATCCGAACAATTTTCTGTAGGATCTGGAAGCCAAACCCGCGCCAGCTGCAAAAGACAAGAGCACGGAGTTGCTCAATCAGGTCATCAAGCAAAATCAAGAGTTAATGAATACATTCGGGCAGCAAATTAAGCAGCAAGGAGAATACATGAATCAATTTGGGCAGACATTGCAGAGCCATGGGGCTCAAATGAGGACCATTGAGACATCCATGGCACAGATGGCAGCCGAAATAGCTAGTTTGAAGAAACCGGCACATCTGGGTTTTCCGGGGAATACCAATGTTCCCGGGGGAAACCAGCAAGCTAAGGCCATTCTGCTGAGAAGCGACAAGAAAGTGTTGAATCCAAGAACGGATGAAACAAGCACACCGCAAGATAAAGTTGAAGGTGAAACCAATACAGAGCAGCCCACACCAGTCACAGGGCAAGCTGAAGACATAGCCGGTAATGGTACTGAAGAACAAGTTGAAGAGGAGGAAATGTAGAAAAAGACGCCTTATGTGCCACCCCATCAAAGGGCACAAGCTGTTCCGGTCCCTTATCCAAATAGTGTGAAGGCAAGGAAGGTAGATGCACAGTTCAAGAAGTTCCTGGACAGTTTTAGGAAGCTTTCAGTCAATATCCCGTTACTGGAAGCCATTGAGCAAATCCCTTCATACGGGAAGTTTCTAAAAGATGTCATTACCAAGAAGAGGAAAATACCAGATATTGAGGTCGTTGTGTTAAAGCAGCAAGTGAGTGCCTTCATTATGGGCACTTTCCTGCCAAAGAGACAGGATCCAGGGTGTTTCAACATTTCTTGCTATATCGGGAAGTGTAAATTTGGAGAAGCATTGTGTGATTCAGGGGCAAGCATCAACTTGATGCCCCTTTTGACATTTAAAAAGTTGGGACTGAAGGAGTCACGGCCGAGCAATATGACTATTCAATTGGCCGACAACTCTGAGGTGAAGCCTTATGGAATCTGTGAAGATGTATTAGGAAAGGTGGATCGATTTGTCTTTCCAGCCGATTTTGTGGTTATGGAGATGCAGGATGAGCATGGCAATGAGCTGTTACTTGGACGTCCCTTCCAAGCTACAGCTGACATGATCTTAGAGATGGGGAGAGGTCACTTGACCTTGGGCATAGCAGATGACCGCTTTGAGATGGTCATGCCTTCTAGCACTGCGTCATCTAAAGCAAAAGAACAATGTAATATGGTGAAACATATGGATCGCAATATCTCACTCTGCCTTGGAAAACCATTTCTAGACATGGCTCATGTGATGAGCAAGGTGGATAATGGAACCTTAGCTGTGGATATCATGGAGCAGACTAAGGTTGTTTCTTTGTGTAAAGCTGTGGGATTTCCGAATGATGAGAATGAGGACATTCCGCCTTCTTGGGAGGATGATGCGATTGCTATTTCTGTTGTTGATGCATATCCGGAATTACCACTGGAGGCTTGTTTGTTGAATATTACATATGATTGGATGCGGAGTAAATCACTCAAGGAGTGCGCTAAAATGCTTCAGATTCTTCCATGCTTCTATGCGAGGCACTATGAAGATTTAGGTGCACTTCCCCCACCGCTGCAATCATCTCTTATCAGCCCACCGGATTTGGAATTAAAGCAGCTGCCCCCGCATCTCAAGTATGTCTTTCTAGCTGAGAAAGACAAGTTACCGGTGATCGTTTCTGCTTATTTGAGTGCGGAAGAGGAGGAGCAACTGTTGATAGTGCTGAAAAACCACCGAGGAGCTTTTGGGTGGTCCATTGCAGACATCAAGGGGATTTCCCCTACTCTATGTCAGTACAAGATTCAGCTCGAGGAGGGAGCCAAGCCAGTGATTCAGCCTCAGAGACGTCTAAATCTGAGCATGATGGAGGTTGTGAAGAAAGAGGTCATTAAACTTCTTGTTGCAGGGATTATCTATGCCATATCAGACTCGACATGGGTGAGTCCCACACAGGTAGTCCCTAAGAAGGGGGGAATTACTGTCACTCAAAATTTATTGAATCAACCTGTCACCACCCGATTGGTAATTGGGTGGCGAGTTTGTATTGACTACCGTCGTCTGAATGCTGCCACACTTAAGGATCATTTTCCTTTACCGTTTATTGATCAAATTTTGGAACGTCTTGCCGGGCGATCGCACTTTTGTTTTCTAGATGGGTACTCGGGGTACAACCAGATCTCGATTGATCCTTTGGATCAAGAGAAATCTACGTTCACTTGTCCCTATGGGACTTTTGCTTACCGTCGAATGTCGTTTGGTTTATGCAATGCACCGGCGACGTTTCAACGTTGTATGCTCGCCATATTTTCTGACATGGTAGAGCGTTGTCTTGAGGTTTTTATGGATGACTTCTCGGTTTATGGTGCATCGTTTGATGAATGTATCTATAACCTAGACAAAGTGTTGCAGCGTTGTGAGGACACACACTTGGTCCTTAACTGGGAGAAATGTCACATGATGGTGACAGAGGGAATAGTGCTAGGACACAAGGTGTCTAGCAAAGGTCTTGAGGTGGACCCGGTGAAAATTGAGGTCATTTCCAAGTTACCCCCACCAAATTCTGTAAAAGGGGTGAGAAGTTTTATGGGACACGCCGGGTTCTATCGGCGATTCATAAAGGATTTTTCTAAAATTGCAAAACCTTTATCCGAGCTTTTGGAGAAAGATGCAGTTTTCGATTTCAATGATAAGTGTCTACATGCATTCGATGTTTTGAAAGAAAAATTGATTTCTGCCCCGGTTGTTCAAACACCGGATTGGACAAAACCTTTTGAATTGATGTGTGACACTTCGGATTTTGCGGTAGGATCCGTATTGGGGCAACGGGTAGATAATAAGCCCGCTGTGATTTTCTATGCTTCAAAAACTCTGAATGATGCTCAACTGAATTATACAACTACTAAAAAAGAATTACTTGCCGTTGTATTTGCTTTCGAAAAATTTCGGCAGTATTTAGTAGGATCTAAAGTAGTTGTATGGACTGACCATGCTGCAATAAAATACTTGATGGAGAAAAAAGACGCAAAGCCTAGACTCATTAGGTGGATTTTGCTCTTACAGGAATTTGACATTGAAATCAAGGATAAGTTTGGAATTGAGAATGTAGTGGCTGATCATTTGTCTAGGTTAGATAGGGTGGATGAAAAAGATTTGCATATATCCATAACCGAGACGTTTCCCGATGAACGGCTTTTAAAAATTAATTCTAAAGAGCCTTGGTTCGCTGAAATTGTTAATTATTTGGCTTGCGGGATCATCCCGGAAGATTGGTCATATCAGGAAAAGAAGAGATTCTTTCATTCTTTGAGATACTATTTTTGGGATGATCCAATTCTTCTTAAGCAATGCAGGGATAGTATTTTACGCAGGTGTGTGCCTGAAGTGGAGTACGAGAGTGTTCTCCATCATTGCCATGCACCACCTACGGGAGGACACCACGCCAGCTCGCGAACGGCAGCTAAAGTTTTGGAAAGCGGCCTTTATTGGCCAACTTTGTTTCGGGATGCCTAAGATTTTGTGAGGCAATGTGATCCTTGTCAGTGAGCAGGTAATATCTCGAAGCGACAGGAGATGCCCCTGAATGTATTTTAGGAAGTTGAGGTATTTGATTTGTGGGGCATAGATTTCATGGGACCCTTTGTGTCCTCAAACTCAAATTTATATATTTTATTAGCAGTTGATTATGTGTCGAAGTGGGTGGAAGCAATCCCCACAAGAACTAATGATTCCAATGTAGTGTGCAGGTTCGTGAAGGAGAATATTTTTTGCAGGTTTGGGATACCCCGAATGATAATCAGTGATGGGGGTACACATTTCAAGAATCAAAAGTTCTCGACATTATTGAAGAAATATGGGGTCAAGCACAACATTGGCACCCCATATCATCCGCAGACTCAAGGCCAAGTGGAGGTCTCCAACTGTGAGATTAAGAAGATTCTAGAGCGAATGGTGGCATCCACGAGGAAGAACTGGAGTACCCTACTACCGGATGCACTGTGGGCGTACAGAACGGCCTACAAAACACCTATAGGCACCACACCTTTTAGGTTGGCGTATGGCCGGGCTTGTCACCTACCGGTGGAGTTGGAGCACAAGGCCCATTGGGCGCTTAGAAGGCTAAATCTAAGTTATGATGAAGTTGGGAGAAAGAGAATGTTCGAATTGAATGAGCTGGATGAGTTACGGATGAAAGCATATGAGAATTCCCGGATATACAAGGAGCGCACAAAACTGATCCACGATCGCCACATCGAGTTGCGCATGTTCAAGAAAGGAGATAGTGTTTTGTTATTCAACTCCCGACTCAAGTTGCATCCCGGGAAGTTAAAATCCTAGTGGAGTGGACCGTTCGTGGTGGAAGAGGTCAAACCACACGGCGCGATTCTAGTGCGTGATGGTGATACCACGTTCTTGGTAAATGGACAGAGGCTGAAGCTCTATTTTGGTGAGAATTACAAGAGGAAGGTGAATGAGGTTAAACTCATTGCACTTTTGGATGAATGAGATGCCCGGAAGCCGTCTAGCCTAAGACGTTAAATAAGGGCGCTTGTTGGGAGGCAACCCAACCATCGGTACATTAGGATAGTTTAATTATAATCGTAGGTTGCTTTATTTTTGTTCAATTTTTAGTATAAAGAAGATACCTTGATCTGTTTGTTCATTGTGCAGGCTGAGGCAGAGTTGATACCATCGACACCCTCGTCGATGGTATCGACAAGGGTACAGGTTGACGACTACAGATTTTGTTCTGAGTCGATTCCATCGACGGCCTCGTCGATGGTATCGACATACCTACAGGTGGTCGAGAAGGAAACGTCGATAGTATCGACACACGCGTCGATACCATCGAGATCTCTGGAGAAGTTCAGACCGATTTGTCTCAGTCAACTTGATACCATCGACGGGCTCATCGATGGTATCGACATGGTTCCAGGTTGAAATGCAAAAAGGCGGTGTCGCAATGAAGCCAAGTCGATACTATCGACACCTGTCGATGGTATCGACCATCCATGTCACCGATCCGCGCAAAGAAATCAACGGCGATCGCGGCTTCCACGTCATCGATCCGGGTGCAGCGTCGATACCATCGACCCAAGTCGATGGTATCGACACGACAGCGATCTGGGTTACAAGATCCAGCAATCGACGACTGTCGATACCAGTGAGGGGCGGATAGCATCGACCCACGTCGATACCATTGACTCGCGTCGATAGTATCGACGGGCCAACAGTAGCGCCGGCCAAGTCTATTTAAGGAGAATCATTACGTCATTTGACGTCACACCTTCAGATTGATCTCCTCCCTTTGCGTCGAGCACTTCCCCGAGCCATCCAAGAGCGAAGACCAGCATCACCGAGCGACGATCGTCACCGAGCGGAGATTCATATCTCCATTCACCAAGCTCTCTTTTCTAATCCCTTTCTCGTCGCCAACATGGTTCACGTCGCTGGAGCATCTTCTTCACGTGCGGACCCAGAGGAGATCCCAGAGTTTGTGCCACCTCCTCCCGGGTCGGTTGCACGGCCATGCATGATGCATCCTTCCACAGAGGTGAAGAAGATCTATGAGGAGATCTTAAAAAGGAAGATCGAACCCACCCGGTATGTGGACCGGGAAATGATCCGAGACCTGGATTCGAGGCCAATCTGGCCTATGTTTTGCAGGGGCAGGCGAAACATACAAGCAGGAGGCCCGATGAGTTACAGTACCATGCTGATGGCCAGCCATTTTTTGGCGAGTGGCAACCTACAAAGAGTTGGTGGCGGAGTTCATGGCGTCACTTGACGTCTGCGTCGTGCCAAACGACATCGTCGCCACCGACCGTGAATGGATAAAGGGCCGGGTGTCTTTCCGGCTGTACAACCGTGACTATACCCTCACGCTTCGCCAATTCAACAAGATCTTCAATTGGAATCATTCTCCATACGACTACCGGAGGCCGGATAACCGCACCAACTACGACGCTCTCTTCTCCGAGTTGGTGACGGTGCCACAAGGGAGGTCGGTGAGCTACCACAACGCTGCGGTAGCCGACTTTGAGCACCCGTTTGTTCGGGTATTGCACCGGATGTTGAGCTCCACCATCTTTGCTCAAAGTGATCTGGCGCTAAGCAAATTTCAGGAGACGGATCTTTTCTTCTTATATCAGCTCCTGAAGCGCCAAGAATGCAACTGGGGTGCATTCTTTCTACAACGAGTATTGGTGGTGAAGAGGAGCACGAGAAAAGCCCCGATTCGTTTTGGGGGGGGGTTGTCACCAAGGTAGCCCTCTACTTGGGCTTGAATCTCGATCAGCTGACTCCTCTTTCTACGAGAAGCAAGGTCAACTTGCAACATCTACACCGAGCCAATCTCGTTCTTCTCCGAGCTGGCGTGGCTTTTGCGCATTGCCACGTAAATCAAGAGTACCAGGAGTGCGCGCTGCCGGATCCCGTCTTCAACATCGAGGGCGCACAACATTTCAGATGGCCGATCATAGCCATCGACTCCGATGATGAAGAAGGCGGCAATGACGGCGGCAACGACGGATAGGACGACGAGGCTGAGGAGGAGGAAGAGGCATTTACACCTCTTCGAGCACGAGTAGCACCCGAAAGCACCCTAGGATGCATCTGGGTGCGTCTTCATCTTCACAGCCTACGCCGCCTCCACCACCGCCCTCGCAGCCCAGCGAGGATGCATATTCCATGCAAGGCATGTACAACATGCTCCAAGATATTCAGTAGACACAGCATAGCCACACCGCTGCGTACGCCGGTATTCAAGATACAACCAACAGGCTTTTTGTCAACCAGCAGGCGATCTTTGAGAATGAACGCCTTCTTTTCGCAAATCAAGAGAACATCCATGATCGGCTGTGTAGGATGGAGCAGCAGCAGCAACTGTTTTACGATCATTACTGGAGCCAGAATTATTTTGGGGGGTATCCACAGCCTCCTCCGATGCCCCAGTATGATCTGACTTTCCAGGGGCAATACCCATCTTGGGACCCCACGGCGCCGCCTTACCCGCCTCCACCTCCACAAGAGTGATCGGGTATCCCTGTTCCAATCTTTAAGTTTTTTTTTGACTATGAGGCCATAGTAGAATTTAAGCTTAGGGGGGTAGTTGGAACAGCTTTATCTTTTATTGTTTTTAGTTTTTAACATTTTTTGCTTTTGTTCTCTTGTTATTTGTTTCTTGCATTTTTAGTTTTTGTAGGATGCTCGTGCTATCTAGTGTAATTGTGGATGTCATAAGAGTGTGTCATCTTGTTGTTAGTGCATGGGAAATTCAAGGGAAATTTGAAATTTTTGTGTGTTTGGATAGCTTGTTTTGTTTGACCTTGGGCACACATCCTACGAAAATGATTGATTATGTCAACTTTAAAACAACATTTCATACCTGTACTCCTAATGATTCATGAAAGTGGCCGGAAATGGTTGTTTGAGCCTAACCTAACCAAATGGTAATGAGACCTTAATTGGATGTAAGAGAGAGAACCCTCTAAACTACTACACAGGTCAGTAAGGAGGGACACATAATATTTTTCAAAGGATCAGTCATCTAGTCTTGTGAACGTTCCACTTCATTGTTTCCATAATCCACCCAAGAATTGGAAGTAGAGTACAGTTTTAACTCTTTTTGCTTGCATAGCATCTAGATAGGACTTGCATTGCAATTGTCTATACGATTCTGCATAAAAAGAAAAAAAAATGAAGTATAGTGATTCATGCACATTACCTTTAGGTGCATGTCATGTAGTTGCATTCATGATTTTCATGCATAAAGTATATCATGTATTTCAATTTTTCCCCAATGGTGAATTAACTGTTCCATACCTTCTGAATAGTGCAAAAAATTTCTGAATATGAAGAAAATAGCCAATAAAAGTATTTTTAAGCAATTATGGATATGTGGGCTGAAAAAAAAAAGCTGAAAATCTGCAATAAAAAAAAGAGAGAAAAGAAAAAGAATTCAGAAGAAAGTGAAATAAGAAGGAGAAAGGAACATGATATTAGTTGCATTTCAGGATAATTGAGTACATGATGTAGCTTGACTAGATATCCATCTTGTTTTGAGGTAGATGGTTAATGCATGCATCATTCCACCCAAGTTTAGGCATTAGGGAATTTCTAATGTGCATGTGCATCATATAGGACATTTTTGTATATGCATGTTGAAACTGTACAATACTTCCACGTTCTTCCATGAGCCACCCATCTTCATCCAACCGTTGCTCGGATTGGTAGGCCACCGTGAATTTCTCCTCACTAATGAATATCAAGAGAACTGCTTCCATGTAGATGGTAGTTAGGGCGAGCAACGTAGTATAGGCGATCACAAGATGCACCAATGCTGAATCGGCGAATTTTATTATGTTAAATGCCTTATGTAATAGTGTTCATCGGTTAGGAGGTTAATTTCTTTTATTGATGATTACTGTCGCCTGTAGGATAATTACCGTTCTGTGGTTAGAGAAGGACGGTTTGTGAATGATCAGTGGGAGTCATATGGGATGTTGGGTTGGTGTGTTGTTTTTCAGTTGACATTTGCAATTCTATTCTAAGGATTAGTTGCTCGAGGGCGAGAAATGTTCAAGCTTAGGGGAGTTTGATGCGATGATTTTGAGTCGCATTTATAGACCTGTTTGATATGTGTTTTGTGCTTTTATTAGTCATTTCTATGGTTAATATCGCATAATTCATCCATTTTGGTCTTTGCCATTATTTTATGTCAAATTCCCTTTATTTCATTGTTTTGAGCATTAATTATCACATTATTATTATTTGTGTGGATTTATGTGATCTTGTCTTTGAATTTCAGGAAAAACGAGTATTTTCTTCCGTGGATACCATCGACGGAAGTCGATACTATCGACATGGTCACAGGTTGCCAGCCGAAAGGAGCAGCAAAGAGTCGATACCATCGACGCTGATGTCGATGGTATCGAGACACCTTCAGGTTGCTGGCGAAGAAGCAGTCGATAGTATCGACACCAAGTCGATACCATCGACACATGGAGGCTACAGCGTCGCAAAATGATAAAACCGACGCCAAAAGAAGTCGATACCATCGACCCGAGTCGATGGTATCGAGATGATGTCAGGCGCGACAAAGGAAGGGTTTGCAGCCAGCCGCTACTGTAGCGGGTCGATACCATCGACTCGCGTCGATGGTATCGACGCCGTAGGATATGAGTTTTCTTTCTAATGATCTCAATCGGATGGCTGGAGTTAATTAGCGACCTAATTAGGGACTTATACCAAATAACGGCCGCCCAGACAGAAAAGAGGATCTGATCATCCATTGCACAAGTGCCGAGGAGCGAGAAAAAGGAGAACGGAGGCCAGACATTCATACTAGTCGATCCGGACGCTGCCGAAGACGGATTTCACCACCGAGAGGTAGGAAAGCACGTGTTCTACGCAAAGGATCGATCGGTTCTTCTCCGTTCAGGGGTTTTCCCTTTCAATTCACGTTTTTCATATGATTTCCCCTATTTCTTCCATGTACTTGTGTAAGATGAACATGCGGGGCTAATCCCCTCCATCTTTAGGACCGGGAGTAGCCTGGGAATTCATTATATGATAGTTTTATAATAGTAATTCATATTTTCTCTCTTAAATCTGTGGTATAGCTTCGTTTTCTCCATATATTGTTATGCTTGATCACCATAATAATAATCTAATGCCCTTAATCACTTCGACAGAAGGATTAACGGTTGAAAAGAGACGAAACCTACATTAATCGATAAATCCCTTGAACAAGGTGGTGTAAAATTAATGGTGGATACTGAGAGATCGTTCGTAATGCACTTAGTTAGGGAATAGGTTACTACGACGGTGGAACCGACCTAAACCTAAGTAGTGAATTGCACCACGACAGTGGGCAATTCTGTTTTCAGGCCACTACCCGGATAGAGAGAGAAGATTGAGGCTTTATATAAAATCTAATACAATGAATACCTGCGGTGAAACCGCAATCCTAAAGATTCCTTTTTGAATTGATTAAATTAACCTTTAATCGATTGTTTTCATTGTTTTATTTTTATTTTCTTTTAATTTTGACAACAAAACTGACGTGTATTTTACTACGTGCTAAAAACGCAAGTGTACGCGTCGAGTAGTACAGGCCTTGTGAGGCCCGAGTCGAACACAGGGATACGTTGAATTATTGGAGACTTCTACTAACTATTTGCGATCAGCTAAGCCGGATAACAAAGTAGGGTTTGTTGTCGAAATTAAAAAAAATAAAAATAAAACAAAGCAAACAATCGATTAAAGGTTAATTTAATCAATTCAAAAGGATATCTTTAGGATTTCGGTTTCACCGCGGGTCAACATTGCATTAGGTTTCATATAACTCCTCAATCTTCTCTCTCTATCCGGGTAGTGGCCTGAAAATAGAATTACCCACTGTCGTGGTGTAATTCACTACTTAGGTTTAGGTTGATTCCACCGTCGTAGTAATCATTCCCCTAAACTAAGCGCATTACAACCGATCTCTCAGTTTCCACCATTAATTTTACACCTCCTTTGTCAAGGGATTTATCGATTAATGTAGGTTTCATTTCTTTTCAACCGTTAATCCTTCTGTCGAAGTGATTAAAGGCATTAAGTTATTATTATGGTGATCAAGCATAACAATATATGGAGAAAACGAAACTATACCACAGATTTAAGAGAGAAAATATGAATTATTAATATAAAATTGTCATACAATGCATTCCCGGGCTACTCCCGGTCCTAAAGATGGAGGGGATTAGCCCCGCATGGTCATCTCACACAAATACATGGTAGAAATAGGGGAAATCATATGAAAAACGTGAATTGAATGGAAAAACCCCTGAACGGAGGAGAACCGGTGGATCCTTTGCGTAGAACACGAGCTTTCCCGCCTCTCGGTGGTGAAATTCGTCTTTGGCAGCGTCCGGAATGACAGGAATGAGCATCTGGCCTCCGTTCTCCTTTCTCTCCCTCCTCGACACTTGTTGAATGGTCAATGAGATGATCCTCTTGTGTGGGCGGCCGTCATTAGGTATAAGTCCCTAATTAGGTCGTCATTTAACTCCAGCCGTCCGATTGAGATCAAAACGAATCCAACGCATATCTGTCGGCGTCGATACCATCGACGCGTGTCGATGGTATCGACCCGGTGTGGTAGCGACAACCTTCTTTTCTTCGTCCGAGTGCTTGTGGTCATCTCGATACCATCGACTTGGGTGTCGATGGTATCGACTCTCTGTAGCGTCGGGTTTGTCGTTTAGCGACGTTGTAGCCTCCATGTGTCGATGGCATCGACTTGAATGTCGATGGTATCGACAGTTTCCTCTCGGCTGGCAACCTGTTGCCTGGTCGATGGTATCGACGTCCATCGATGGTATCGACGGAAGCAGATACTTGTTTTTCCTGAAATTTAAAAACCAGATCAAATAAATCAACACAAATTATGATCATGTGATAAATAATGCCCGAAATGATGAAACTAAAGGGGATTTGACATAAAATGATGGCAGAGACCGAAATGAGTGAATTATGCAATATTATCCATAAAAATGACTAATAAGAGCACAAAACACATAGCAAAAAGGTCTTCAAATGCGACTCAAAATCATCGCATCAAAAACCCAATTTGTTATTCGGCTTAGCTGATCGCAAATAGTTAGTAGGAGTCTCCGACAATTCCGAGTATCCCTGTGTTCGACTCGGGCCTCACAAAGGCCTGTACTACTCGACGCGTATAAATGCATTTTTAGCGCGTAGTAAAATACACGTCAGCAGGTTGGGCAATCCTTCTTCTTCACCTTCTCTCCCCTTATCTCCTTGCTCGGCGTCAAGAGGAGCAGGTGGACGTGTGAAATAGTGTGGAAGTAGAAGCTGAATTGGACCTTGGGCAGCCTGTCGGTGTGCTGTCGTTGATGCCAAATGAGGACCCTTGGGGGTCTATTTATAGGCTCGGGTAGGAGCTTCACGTTGTTGGTGTGAAGCAACTCAAACGGTTTTGAGACCATTTGACGTCCAAACGGTTTCAAGACTGTTTGACATCCAAACAGTCTCGAGTTCTATCTTCATTCAGTCTTGCGAGCAAACAGTCTTGGGCATATTTTGCTTCAAACGGTCTGGGGATCGTTTGGATGGCCAAACGGTCTTGACTTTAATGATCTTCCTTTGCCCGGTCTTGAGTCTTTTGCAAACCGAATGGATCCAATTGGTCTTGGGACCGAATGTCTCCAAACGATCTTGGGACCGAATGGCTCCAAACGGTCTTGGGTCCGAATGGCTCCAAACGGTCTTGGGGTCGAATGTCTCCAAACGGTCTTGGGACCAAAAATGATCTTGATCCAAATGGTTTTGATTGTTCAAATGGTCTTTATCCCAAATGGTTTAGAGTATCTAATCGGTCTTAGGTCCAAACGGTCTTGAAACTGTTGGATGACATCTGGTCTTGAGATCGTTTGGGTACATGCAGTCTTGAAACCATATGGACTCAAATGGTCTCGGGATTGTTTAGGCTCATGCGGTCTTGGAACCGAATGGGCTTAAACGGTATTGAGACCGTGTGGGTGAATATCTGAAACCAAAAGGTCAGAACTGTTAGAGCAGACCATTTGGTCAAGATCAAAAATGGGAGGTTCTTCAGTGAATTCCATGTGATGATAGAACTTGATTTAGACCTACATCAAATCAATATAATTTTGATCAAAAATCATAATAATTAGATTTATTTAGAGAACTTGCAATATTGTGAGATTTAAGAGATAAATCAAAAGTATTGAATCAGATTGGTTATAAAAAGGGCGAAAGAAGATCAGGACGAATATGTAGTCATCAAACACCCCGAACTTAATTGTTGCTCATCCTCGAGTAACGCAAGATCTGAAACAGTCACCAAATGTATACTTTTGACCATGTAATTGCTTCCTCTTCACATCACGGTTATTTATTTTCTGCTCAGTATGATTAAGCATCTCAACTTCCTGAGACTACATAACACATCTTACAGTATCTTCGTTCCTAAGTTTTCTTTCCAACCTCACATCCTCCTCACTTTTTCCAGTAACAAGCATGTCAAAGAGTTTTGTAAGAGTCTAGAGATGCCCAAAGAATGACAAGTGTGCATCTGATCTGACACTGGTGTTTTTCAGGGAATTGAAGGCTTTAATTGTGCCTTTAGGTAAAAAAAGGGAGTGAAGGGTGGTATGAAAGGAAGAAGTAAATCTCTCCTCTATTCGACTTGAGATTTTTATTATTTTTGCAATTTCATTGATTGCATTTTTTGTGCGAATCTCTCCTCTATTTGACTCGAGATTGCATTTCTTTTTGTGTGCGCTATGGCATCTTTTGTTTGCAAATCTCTCCTCTATTTGACTCGAGATTTCATTTTTGGTGGTACGCCCCTGTTTATCTGTTAAGGGTATGGAAGAAGCGGATATAGAGGGAAGTGGTGTGCCACCCCGAACTTTGGGTTTGGCACATATTTGGCTATTTTTGTTTCTGTTTGATGAATGGAGGGATACAAAGATGATAGAAGAGGTGTAGAAGAGAGTTCAGATCAGAATGCATCTTGATTTACAATTCAGTGCACCAGGTTGTTCTCTTTATTAAACTCTACTCAAATAATGACTTAATGAGGATCTGGTGAGGATTCCATGTTATTGTTCCACTAGTCAGTTAGGAAGCACGACGTGTTTGATCCCTATCAGTTCGACAGACACTTATCAATTTTGCAAAAGTATCATGACGTTAGGAATCATAAGCTTCACAAGATGATTTCAATCAAAAGGCTTTGTTTCAAAAAGTGGTCCTTTTGAGGATTTACTTCGAATAAGGGGAGTATAAAGATAAATGCATAGAAGCCATGTCAAAAATTCATCAAATATCTGTTCAAATTTCTTTGAAAAGCTTAAAATTTTTGAAAAATTTTATTGAAAATTTTGAAAATGTTGGTCAAAAATGTGGCGGTGAAAACCTAAGTTTGATTTAGATGGGTGTAGGTGGGAAGTGGGGTACGTACCACCCACCCTCCACCCCAAACTTAGAGATTTGCTCATCCTGAGCAAACCCTAAATCCAAGATGGAGGGGAAAATTCATGCCAGAATGACCACCAGATGTGGTTGCATTCCAATCAGCTCGCATCTTCTTATCTAAAAATCTCAAAGGTAAAGAGAAATTAGATCTTAAAATGGCATCTTGCGATGCAAATTTTATTTAATGAAAAATTAACTAGAAGGTAAAACAAAATTGAAGAAACGTTCTAATTTGAAAAGGGAAGTAAAACAATTTATTGATCGGGTTGCCTCCCGACAAGCGCCTTTGTTTTACATCGATGGCTCGACTGAATCCTTCAGCTTCATGGTGGATCCTTTGGATTGGTGAGTTCCAGCGTTCTTTCGGTGCCTATGTCAATCGAGGTGAAATATCTCTTCAAGCGGTGACCATTTGCCATAAATTCTCCTGACCTTTCACTCTCGACCAGTGAGAATGGGGTTTTATTGGGAATAACATTGGTCTTGAGTTGAATAGAAGAACTTGGTCACCCACTTGTATGTCCTTTCTTTTTAGGTGACCATCATGCCAAAGCTTGGTTTGTTCTTTATAGATTCGTGCATTTTTATAAGCATCATCCGAAGTTCATCCAGCTCTTGAAGTTGCAGAATCTTGGCTTGGCCTGCTTCTTTCATGTTGAAATTCAGTTGCTTAATTGCCCACCATGCTTTGTGTTCCTATTCTAGAAGCAGGTGGCATGATTTTCCATAGATCAGCCAAAATGGTGTAGTTCCGAGAGGAGTTTTAAAATTAGTACGGTAGTCCCACAATGTGTCATTGATTTTCACTGACCAATCTTTCTGATTGTGTCCTACCCTATTTTCCAATATATCCTTGAGTTGTCTGTTGGTAACCTCTACCTATCCACTTGTTTGTGGATGGTAGGGTGAGGCTACCTTGTGAGTAAAATTGTACTTTCTCAGTAGTGTTTCGAAGCTTCTTTCAAGGAAATGAGACCCTCCGTCAGATATCACAGTCTGTGGTACTCCAAAATGGGGAAAAATAATGTCTTTGAATAATTTGATGACTGGTTTGGAATCACTAGTGACGGTTGGCATGGCTTCAACCCATTTTGAAACATAGTCTACCGTCACTAGGATGTATGAAAATCCATGAGATGATGGGAATGGACCCATGTAGTCCACCCCCCAAACATCGAATATCTCTACTTCTTGCCATAGATTCAGTGGCATCTCATCTCACTTTGTTATATTGCCTGATCTTTGACATTTGTCACATGATAGGACAAAGTCGTAGGAATCTTTGGATATTGTTGGCCAGAAGAATCCACATTGCAAAATGTTTAATGCAGTCATTTTAGAGCTCATATGTCCTCCCATTGGTCCTGAGTGACATTTTTCTAAAATAAGTTGGGCTTCTTCTTCAGAGATACATCCTCTATACAGACCATCAGCACATAGTTTGAAGAGATATGGCTCATTCCAATGATATTGCTTCACATCATGCATGAATTTCTTTAGTGTGTTCCTGGTGCATTGAGGATGGATAACCCCAGCAGCAAGGTAGTTCACAAAATCTGAGTACCACAGTACAACTTCTAAGACCTTCATTAGTTGATCATCCAAAAGGGAATCATTAATTAGAATCTTCTCAGTATCCTGAGTGTGGATGCGACTGAGGTGATCTGCTACAACATTCTTTGTACCATTTTTATCTCTTATCTCTAAATAAAAATCTTGTAGAAGGAGAATCCATCTTATTAACCTTGCTTTTGCATCTCTCTTTGCTAGAAGGTAACGAATGGTAGTGTGATCTGTGTAGACAATGACCTTTGAACCAATTAGGTAGGATCTGAACTTGTCAAAGGCATACACGACTGCTAGAAGTTCTTTCTCGGTAGTTGCATAATTCCTCTTGGTTTTGTCGAGAGTTTTCGATGCATAATAGATCATATAATGTTTCTTCTCTATAAACTTCCCTAAAATAGCACCCACAACATAGTCACTAGCATCACATATAATTTTAAAAGGGCGGTCCTAGTCGGGAGCTCTAATGATGGGTGTAGTTGTAAGGGCATGCGTCAGTGTGTTGAAACATTTAACACATTCTTCGTCAAAATTGAATTCGGCATCCTTTAATAACAAATTTGTCATCAGCTTGGTTATCTTCGAGAAATCCTTTATAAACTGTCTATAGAAATCTGCATGACCAAGGAATGCTCAAACTTCCTTTACATTTGTTGGAATAGCCAGTTTAGAAATCACTTCAATCTTGGCCTTATCTACTTCAATTCCTTTATTGCTGACCCTGTGGCCGAGGACGATGCCTTCCTTTACCATAAAATGGCACCTTTCCCAATTCACCACCAGATGTGCTTCTTCACAATGTTTGAGGACCAGGGAGAGGTGCTTTAGACATGAATAGAAAGAATCTCCGTATACAAAAAAGTTATCCATGAAAACCTCCGTAATTGTTTCAGTAAGACCAGTGAATATGGCAGCCATGCAACGTTGGAAAGTTGCGGGAGCATTACAGAGACCAAACAGCATTCTTTTAAATGTGTACGTTCCAAATGGGTAGGTAAAAGTTGTTTTCTCTTGGTCATCAGGATGTATGGTTATTTGATAGAATCCAGAGTAACAGTCAAGATAACAGAAATATTCTTGGTGAGCCAACCTTTCTAGGACCTGATCATGGAAAGGCATTGGAAAATGATCCTTTCGAGTTGCCTTGTTTAATTTTCTATAATCTATGCACATCCTCCACCCTGTGACTGTTCGAGTGGGGATGAGTTCATTGTTTTCATTCCGTATAACTGTTGTTCCACCTTTTTTTGGGACTACATGAACTGTGCTCACCCATGGCGAATCTGATATCGGATAGATTATTCCAGTTTTAAGCAGTTTAATGACCTCGTGACGGACCACTTCCTTCATATTTCGATTCAATTTCCGTTGATGCTCAATAGTAGGCATGTGATCTTCCATCATAGGAATCTTGTGCATACACAACACTTGACTGATCCCAGTGAGGTTAGTCATCTTATAACCGATGGCTTTCTTTCTTTCCTTTAGTTCCTTCAGGAGTTTATCTTCTTGTTTAGCTATTAGTTCGGAATTTATAATAACTGGGCAAACTTTGAGATTGTCCAAAAACACGTACTTCAGTCCCTCGGGCAGGGGCTTCATTTCGGGAGCCTCTGGTTTTTCGCATGTTTCTTCTGTAGCGTACATAGATTTGAGTTCTTCACTAGTGGCTTCAACATCTTCTTTAGTAGAGTCGAGGGACTCGATGCAATCCTTTACTTGTTCGTATTGGTTCATCGACTGATGGGTTCGTTAGAGCAACTTCTAAAGGGTCGTCTGATTCATGCTTCTCTTGAGTGAGGAGTGATATTTGTTCAATGCAGTCAATCAGATATACTTCTTCTTGCATACTTGGTCTTCTCATGCTTTCAAAAACCTTGAATTTGAGAGTTTCTTTGCCAAGTATGAGAAGCAAAGTTCATGCTTCAACATCAATTAGCACTCTTGCAGTGGCAAGGAACGAACGTCAAAAGATGAGAGGATATATGCTGTCCTCTTTTATGTCCATGATGAAAAAGTCACATGGAACGTAAGAGTCTTTTCCTACCTTGACAGGTACATCCTCAATAATTCCTAACAGGCATTTTATCAAATTGTATGCGATTTATATGGTCATGCCTGTCGGAAGAAGTTCAGCAAACCCTGACCTTTTGCAAATGCTAAGTGGCATGATGGAGATTCTAACACCAAGGTCTGCCAGACCTTTCTTGCAGGAGGAATCACCGATATGGTAGGAAATACAAATGATCATGGATCTTTATGTTTCTTTGGAATCTTATTCTGGATGATGTATGAAGTGTTTATTGCTAACTTGACTGTCTCATATTCTTTAGTTATATATTTCTTGGTGAGGAGTGACTTTAAGTACTTTGTCCAAGCTGGTATCTCAGCCAGCGCATCCAAAAAGGGTATATCAACATGAAGTTTCTTCATAGCTTCTTTAAACTTATTGAACTGAGTATCCAGCTTTGTTTGCCTTTAACGAGCAGGGAACGGTATACCAGGCTTGTATAAAGGAATGTCAGGTTCTGGTGTTTTGGATTCTTCATCAGTAGGCTTCTCAAGACTTCCCTTATCTGTCTTATCAGCCACCACTGGTTCTTTCGGTTGGGATTCCAGTGTTGTTGAGTCTTAAATGATCATAGGCTCATCCTCATTTGTAATAACCATAGGTAGCTTGACAGGAGGATCGGAATAATCCTTGCCTGACCTTGTTGTGACAGCCTTCAACTATTCTGGGTGCTTAGGGTTATTCTCGGGCTGTCTCGCGAATGCTCCAACAGGTGGCTTTATGCAAGCGGCAAGTTGAGCTAGTTGGGATTCAATAGCTCTCTGATGTGCTTGTTGGTTAGCTATCAAGGTTTGCTGGTTAGCTATCATATTCTATGATGACTGTATCATCTTCTCAATGGTTGTCAATTTGTCATCAGGTGAGAGGGGATTAGTTTGTTGTCCTTGAGGCTGATTAAGATCGTAGTACTGTGAACTGTTTTGATAGTTATTGAAGTTCCTATTCTGAAAGTTTCCCTTGAAATTTTCCTTGATTTATAAAATTATGTTGTTGATTATGATGGTACCCTGATGGGCCTTGTGGTTGGTTGTTCGAACCAAATTGATGCGAGTTCACTACTCCAGAGGGGTTTCCATATTGAAAACCTGGGTGGTTCCTATTCTGATTTGGATTGTAATACCCTTAACCGGGAATGGTGTTGACAACATTCAGATTTTCCATTTGACCACTGTCTCCTTGTCCACATGTGTTGCTTAGGACAACATCATAGAGAACAGTACTTGATAAAGTGGAATGATCGGTACTTTTACATGATTCATAAAATAGTGAAGCAGACTTGATCTATTCTGGTTGTTGAAGTGGTGGACGTCCTCTTCCAATTGCAGCAAATGAGGATTCAATATGGTCTTCCTTGGCAACTAAGAGTTTTAGGGTTTCAGCGATATATTTTTACTCAGGTGTCTCTTTAGCCATAGCCACCTTCAACACTCCTTTACCTACAGACCTACCCCAATTTTCTTGGTTTTCAGCTCCAAGGGTGACAACCCTCCATGCACTATCATAGCTTTGAAGCATGAAGTTTCCTCCAGATGAGGAATCTAGAAACCTCTTAATATCATCATCCACACCCCTATAGAAGATCTCGATGAGTTGATTCTTAGGGATGCCATGATGTGGACATTTTTGTAGAAGCTCCTTATATTGATCCCACGCCTCAGCAAGGGTTTCTCCAGGGGCTTGAGTGAACATTGTTATTTTTCCCCTAATTTCATAAGTGAGAGATGGAGGATAGAACTTTTCCAAAAAAACATTCTACAGTTGTTCCCATGTGGTGATAGGTTCACATTGTAGAGAGTTGTACCAACTTATAGCTCTATCGGAAAGAGAATACTTGAATAGACGAAGTCGGATGGCATCGTCAGACACTCCATTTTGTTTTTTCATAGCACATAGGTCGATGAATCTCAGAAGGTGTTCTTGACTATCCTTACCTTGTTTGCCATAGAACGGGTTGTTTTGGAGCAAGGTGATACAATGTGCTTGTATCTCAAAATTCTGAGCATGGATGGGAGGAGGTAGGACTGGGTGATGTACATCAGCAGCTTTAGGGATTAAGAACTCCCTAAGATCCTTTTGCAATTTTGCTGCTTGTGCCGCTGCTTGTGTTGCTAGGATTTCTTGTTGTACCGTAGTTCTGGCTTATTGCATGAGCCTTTCTCTTTGTGCATTGATGGCTTGAGCCACCCTTTGGGATACTTCCTCTTCCTGGGCCATCCTTGTTTGATTTTCTCGGATCTGACGATGAAAAGTTTTGTCTATCTCGGGATCAAAGCTCGTTGTTAGTGCGGGGATGTCCGAATGGTGCATGCACTATGCCTTGGGTTGCACCTAAATTAGAAAGATTTCAAAGGTGAGAACCACGGAGTAAAGTCAAATTTAAGTAGATGATCGATCGTTTCAAAAGAAAAGGCAAAATCCTAAATTAGTCTTAAAAGAGCTAGATTTGACTAACTGATTCCGTTGTCCCCGGCAATGATGCCAGAATTTGACGTGGGATTTTATCGCACTAACAAACTCACTCGGGGTTGAAATCCCCGAGTTTTTACCATAACCAAAGTGCAATAATACCACCCGCAAGCGGACGAGTCTTATCGCAGTATAGTTAAGGATCGAACCCAAAGGACAACATTTTTAAGAATCTTTGTTAATCGAATCTAGCTTGAGTTAAGGCTAATATTTAGAACGATAGGTAGATTTCAGGTTAATTAAACTAATTGCAAGAAAGTAAAAGCATAATTAAAGTTGGAAATGGATCAATGAAATGGAATCACTGGGATGGTATCGAGTTTCACCACCGCTACACATGCAAACACATTCAAATGCAAACAATCCAAGCTAGATATAACAATCCAAATAGAGCTACTACAGAACCCCCCATACGGGTGTTAGGTTCGCGTAAGCATCACCTTAGGCATCAGATGTCTCGTCACCAACCAGATCACTTACTTACAACTCCGAAGATACAGAAATCCAACGAAGGTTGTGGGCCCCCTATATAGGTGTTAGGCACACAGAAGTATCACCGAAGGCTAGATGGCTCATCCCCTCGCGGATCATACACTTATGACCTCAAGGAATCCTATCAGAAGTTCTCATCAAGGAGTCAACCATGTTAATTGATAATCAAGCAGGTGATAGATCTACAAACTAACATCGATGATAAACAAGATGATATAAAAGCCAACTAAGGTTGTGGGCCCCCTATACAGGTGTTAGGCACACAGAAGTGCCACTGAAGGTTAGATGGCTCGTCCCCTTACGGATCATACACTTAAAACCTCAAGGAATCCTATCAGAAGTTGTCGTCAAGGAGTCAAACTTGTAAACCTCCATTCCATCCCAAAAATAAAGGATTTCACATTATAGGAGAGAATAAGATGAAAGCAAGTAGATAATCAACTACAAACATACCAACTAACAACGAAATGGAAAGTTATATACATTGCCATGGAGAGTTTAATAAAAGAACATGATTTGCATGGGCAGCGGGGCTAGTCCCCGCACCCCAACAAAAAGGTACTAATCGCTCATGAAGCGAGAAACAAGAAGAATAAGAGAAAGGGAAGGTTCCGCCATGGGCATGATGTAGAAGGTAGTCATAGCTCGGTGAGGATGATGTGGTGTGTCAGAGAAGATCTCAATGTGGAGGAGGAACCACCAAGGCAGGTTGGGCAATCCTTCTTCTTCACCTTCTCTCCCCTTCTCTCCTTGCTCGACGTCAAGAGGAGTAGGTGGACGTGTGAAATGGTGTGGAAGTAGAAGCTGAATTGGACCTTGGGCAGCCTCTCGGCGTGCTGCCGTGGATGCCAAATGAGGACCATTGGGGGTCCATTTATAGGCTCGGGTGGGAGCTTCACGTTGTTGGTGTGAAGCAGCTCAAATGGTTTTGAGACCGTTTGACGTCCAAATGGTTTCAAGACCGTTTGATGTCCAAACGATTTCAAGACCATTTGACGTCCAAATGGTCTCGAGTTCTATCTTCATTCGGTCTTGCGGGCAAACGGTCTTGGGCATATTTTGCTTCAAATGGCTTAGTCAAATGGTCTAGGGACCGTTTGGATGGCCAAACGGTCTTGACTTTAACAATCTTCCTTTTCCCTGTCTTGAGTCTTTTGCAAACCGAATGGATCCAATCGGTCTTGGGACCGAATGGCTCCAAACGATCTTGGGACCGAATGGCTCCAAGTGGTCTTGGGGCTGAATGGATCCAAATGATCTTGGGACCGAATGGCTCCAAATGGTCTTGGGACCGAATGGCTCCAAATGGTCATGGGGCCGAATGGCTCCAAACGGTCTTGGGACCAAAAATGATCTTAATCCAAATAGTTTTGATTGTTCAAACGGTCTTCATCCCAAATGGTTTAGAGTATCCAATCAGTCCTAGGTAGAAACGGTCTTGAAATCGTTAGACAACATCCGGTCTTGAGACCGTTTGGGTTCATTCGGTCTTGAAACCATATGGACTCAAATGGTCTCGAGATCGTTTAGTCTCATGTGGTCTTGGAACCGAATGGGCTTAAACGGAATTGAGACCGTGTGGGTGAATATCTGAAACCGAAAGGTCAGAACTGTTAGAGCAAACCGTTTGGTCAAGATCAAAAGAGGGAGGTTTTTCAGTGAATTCCATGTGATGGTAGAACTTGATTTAGACCTGCATCAAATCAATATAATTTTGATCAAAAATCATAATAATTAGATTTATTTAGAGAACTTGCAATATTGTGAGATTTAAGAGATAAATCGAAAATATTGAATCAGATTGGTTATAAAAAGGGCGACAGAAAATCAGGACGAATATGTATTCATCACTAGTAAAAGGGTGATTCTTTGTAAGTGGGCCGGGACGGGTCATTTTGCTGATTTTGAGTGGAAAAATAAGGAAAACTCTGTAAAAGATGATAAAAATGAGTTAAGAGCATATTGTGACTTATTTATTCAATAACATGACAAAATGGAGAGGAAAACAGTTTTAAAGGGCAGTTTTGACAACAAAATATGGGCCATAAATACCACAAAATGGGTGTTATCACCATCCTACATCACGGAATCAATCACGCAACCCATCAACAGCTGACCAACGCTATCAAAGAACAGATGACCAGTTGGTCTGCAAGAAGCCTCTCCCTCACTGGCTGCATCACGCTTGCTAAATCAACCCTGCAAGCTATCCCAGCCTATGCCATGCAAACTGTCAGGCTTTCACCGAGATTGTGTGATGACATCAACAGACAAGTTAAGGACTTCATCTAGTTTGGCGGCCGTGACCAAAAGAAGCTATCTCTAGTTTCTTGGAAGAAAATTATCTCTCCTAAGAATATGGGTACTCTTGGCATAAAAGATGCCCATGACCAAATCATTGCTCTCATGCTCAAGAATGCCTGGCTCTTCCTCTACAATCATCCCACCCCCTGGGTCCACATTATGAAAGAAAAGTATATGTGAAACTCTATCATCAGCAAGAAGCCTTGTTCCTCTGCCTGAGCTTTTATCAAAAAAAAATATCACCTCTCTTGAGAACGTCAACCACAAGGTGTTCATCTCCGGCAAGTCTACCAATGTCTGGTATGATAACTAGATCCAAGGTGAGTCCATCAAAGAACTCCACCCCACCTGGAGTATCCCCAATGTTCTTGAAGACGTTCTTGTCCTATCCCTGCACCTGGACAACGGTGAATGGGATCAATCCTTCATAAATCAATTCCTTCCCCATGGTATTGGAGAGAGAATCAATTCCATCTCACCACCTGACAGTGACCAGGTAGATGACACCTGGGCTTGGCCTTTCGAGGACTCAGGACTCTTCTCAATGTCCACAGCCTACAGCTAGATCAGAACTGAGAAAAACATCAATATTCCAGGCAACTGGGACACTATTTGGAGCCTCAATATCCCGGAACATCTGAAGACTTTTTCCTGGCTGCTTCAATACTAAGCTCTCCTAACAAATGCTGAAAAGCAAAGGCGTCATATTGACATCGACACTACCTGCACGATTTGCAATAATGTTCTTGAAACCATTCTACACTGCCTGTGGGACTGTCAAGCCAGGAGACATGTGTGGACATGTCTGGGCAAGTCAGACACCTTCTTCAACAAAGACGAGGATGAATGGGTCTCCAACATTCTATCAAGGAACGTCTCGAACCCAGGAGCGATTCAAACCATCGTGGCAGTGTAGCATCTTTGGCATGCACACAATGACATAATCCACTGCAACCGCCCATTCAACACTCAACGCAGTGTTACCTTCATAAAGGAGAGAATCTTATCAATTGAGCACCTCCCTCCTAAGGTCCCCCCTCATCCAATCTGCCAGCCAACCTAGAAAACTACAATACTCACAGCATGTCCTATCATTGCCTTTGTTGATGCGGCGTTCAACCTCTGCTCCAAGCAGGCGAGTGCAGGTGTCCATCTTGTTGACAACACGGGTCGTTTCCTGGAGGGTATGGGTTCCCCCTTCTTCACAGCCTCTATGCTGGAGGCCGAGTCCCACGCTATACTACTCGTGAGCAAGTTATGCCAGGATAAGGGCTTAATACATGCAACCATCCTATCTGACTCTATTACAGCAATCAATGTACTCACCAGTGATAAGCCGCCTGTCCCGAAGCTCTAGTCCCACTGGAGGAAATTTCAACTCATCCAAGCACATTGTCAGTTCGCCTTAATGTATGTCCCCCGGGAGCTAAACAAAGTCACGGATGCAGTAGCAAAACAATCTCTTTCTACGTTCAGTTCTTGTAATTTCACTTCTGTTAAGCCCCCTGGCTATGCCAGGATATTCATGTTCATTTCAACTCTGTCTTGACTGCACTAGAGAGCAGTATGAATAATAATTAATCTTTAGTTTTCCCAAAAAAAAAAATTGCAATGAAAGAATCTCAACTCTTGAATCTATCAACTCAATTTTCAAATTAAATATTGTTATAAGAGAATTCATAAACATATTTTATTATTAATAGAAGTAAAAAATGAGAATCTTCTTTATTCATGATTAGAAACATCATGGAAAGAATCTCATTTAAGAAACTTTATAATTATCATATTGTGATGGATCTAGTCAGCTTATAGAGATGAGAGAACCTACTATTACTTATGCTTATAGTTAGATAAACAAAATGTTACACAACTCAACCATTCATGAGTAAATATAGGATAACGCAGTTAGACAGCCTTAGTTTCATATGAACGACAATATGTACCATAGGAATGGGCAGATGCTACATGATTTGGTAAAATACAAATCTTAGCTCATAGACATATATATCAAGTTGGGTATGGGAAAAAGATGAGAAAAGGTGTATATATAATAAATTCATTATGCGGGTGGGGTTATTGGTATGTATATACAATCCCTTTGCAAATGCCAAACAGGAATGGAAACATAATGATCAGGTATGTCTTGAAATGTATTTAGCGGAATTGATTATAGTTTGTATGTTGAGATGGTTTACTTAACATGATACAATAGCTTAGTGAGTACATGTGATGTAGGAAGACTTGCGGCCATCATTGAAGATAAAATAGCAAGTATTAAAGACAAATCCCAGTTTGTCAAGATTTTCCAAAACCAACGTCCGATGTCAGAAAAAACTTCGTAATACCTTTTCGGAAAGGGAAATGGGCCAATAAAGGCAAATCGCAGCTTTGATGTGTGGTATGCCCTCAAAACAAGATTCGAGTCTGTTTCAGCCTCAGAAATAGTAGTTTTGTATTTTAACAATTTATTTTTTCTTTTTGTTTTAACTCTATGAGGAAAGTAATTGCATTAGGATTAGGATCAGGATTTTCCCTACTTGTATAAATACACCCTCAGTTGTAGCCTTCAAGGCATCTCTTATCGTTTAATAAAATTCGAGACTTGCTCTCTCTCTGGTGGATTCCAGTTCCCTGGTGGATTTCGGGTTGTCTTCCCCAAGTTCTGCACTTGCAAACTTGGTTATCTTTTAGGATTTTAGCGCTTTCTTTAGTCCTGTTCTTCCGCACTGCGTCAGGTGGTATCAGAGCAGGCCTTCTCCTATTCTTTTTCATCTCGGCCATGGCAGACAAACCAACAACCAAAGTGGATATTGAGAGTATGATTGCAGCTTTTACCACGGCTCTCACTAATCTGACCGAGCAGATGGCGGCGTTTACGACAGCAGTCACGAACAACAACAACAACGCCAACAACAACGCCAACAACAACAAGAACCATTGTCATGGACGACAAGATAGGAGAGCATAACCATACCAGTTCCCGCGAGGTGGCAACAATGTTGGAAACTCGAGTTCTGAAGAAGAAGAAGTCGAGGAGGAAGAACTGACAGGCCAAGGCGACCAACGAAGCAATCAAGACTATCGTGTAAACGTTGATATTCCCTTGTTCTATGGGACTATGGGAGTAGAGGAATTTCAAGATTGGAAAATCGACATTGATCATTTCTTTGACGTCATGGAGGTTCTTGAACATAAGCAAGTTAAGATGGTGGTGATCCGGTTGAAGAGCACAGCCTCCGTATGGTAGGACTGACTTATCCTTCAAAGGCAGTGACAACGGAAAGGACCAGTTCGTACCTGTCGGAGGATGAAGCAACTCATGCTTGAATGATTTCTACCTGAAGATTATGAACGAATCCTCTACAAGATGTACATCGAGTGTGTTCAAGGCAGACGAACAGTGACAGAGTACACAACTGAATTCCTCTGTTATTCAGAACGTAACGAACTATGAGAATCGGAGAATCAAAAGGTGGCTCGATACATTAGCGGACTAAAAAGCTCTATACAAGAGAAGATGGGGTTACAAACTATATGGACTGTGACTGAAGCATCCAGTCTGGCATTGAAGGCCGAATTGATGGAGAAAAGTCCACGTGGTTTCTCATGTTTTAGGAAAACTGCTCCCCAATTCAACTTCGATTCCAATAGCAGCAAGGAGAAGAGTACGACCCGAGATCCGATTCTTGGATCCAAGGAGGGCGGCAGTTCTAGAGGAGCACAGAAGGGTAAAGCACTTGCCCATAAACCAGAAAATCCATATGCCAAACCCTCAGGTGACACATGTTATCGATGTGGCGGAAAGGGACATAGATCTAATGTCTGTCCAACAAGGAGAGTTGCTGCTATCTTGAACGACAAAGAAGATGACGAAGACCATGATGAGTATGCAGATGTCGAGTTTAAAGAAGAAGAATCTAAGGAACAACTAAATTTTGTGTTGCAGTGGACCTTATTTGCATCCAAGGAGGAAGGGCAATGCAAAAATTTGTTCAAAACTCATTGTTATGTCAAAAACAAAGTCTGCAATGTGATCGTTGATAATGGAAGCACTGAAAATCTAGTTTCGTAGAAACTAGTCGACTACATGCAACTCCCGACGGTCCCCCATGAGAAACCCTATACTCTGGGATGGGTAAGTAGTGGTTCTCAACTTCGAGTTACATTATCCTACAGAGTTTCTATCTTAATCGGGAAGCACTACAAGGAGGAAGTTCTATGTGACGTCCTAGACATGGATGTCTGCCATATCCTACTTGGTAGACCATGGAAGTATGATAATGATATCACATATCGGGGATGGGATAATGTACTGATGTTCACATGGAACAAACACAAAATCGCCATGGCTCCTGTATTACACTTTGTTAGGAAGCCAGAAGAGAAGAAATCAAGTTTCCTAGTGACTCAAGATGACAAGGAACTTGACGAAGATGTGAAATATTCAGAATGTTTCTATCTAGTAGTAGTCAAAGGGCTTCTAAGTGCGGAGAAGGAACAAGAGACGATTCCAGAAGAAGTGATGGAAACTCTGAAAGATTTCAATGAGTGGATTGTTGAAGAATTGCCAAACTAATTGCCTCCTATGCGGGATATTCAACATCAAATTGATATGATTCTTGGTTTAAGTCCACCAAACCTCTCTCATTACCGCATGAGTCCTAAGGAGAATGAGATTCTAAGAGAGAAGATTGAAGATTTGTTGAAGAAAGGATTCATTCGTGAGAGTTTGAGTCCTTGTGCAGTCTCTTTCCTCCTGGTCCCAAAGAAGAACAACCAATGGAGGATGTGCATTGACAGCAGGGCCATCAACAAAATAACCATCAAGTATCGCTTCCCAATTCCTCTATTAGAAGACATGATTGACGAGTTATTCGGTGCTAAATTATTCTCAAAGATAGACTTGAGAAGCGGTTATCATCAGATCCAGATCAAACCAGGAGATGAGTGGAAGACGACTTTCAAGAGCAAGGATGGACTGTTTGAGTGGACGGTGATGCCTTTCGGGTTATCCAACGCTTGTAGAACTTTCATGAGATTAATGAACCAGGTGTTGCATCCGTTTATTGGTTCGTTTGTGGTGGTCTACTTCGACAACATTCTGATCTATAGAAAGACCAAGAACGATCACCTGGGGCATGTCAGACAAGTGATGCAAGTCCTGCAAGAAAATCAATTGTACATCAACCTCAAGAATTGCATATTCAGTACCAACAAATTACTCTTTTTGGGTTTTGTTGTTGGTGAGGATAGGATTCAAGTGGCTGAAGAAAAGGTGAGAGCAATGAGGGATTGGCCTGCACCTAAATCTGTTACTGAAGTCTGAAACTTTCATGGTCTGGCCACTTTCTACAGGATATTTATTCGGGATTTCAGCACCATCACCGCCCCTATTACTGAGTGCTTAAAGAAAGGAAAAATCAAGTGGGGATTTGAACAAGATCAGAGTTTTGCTTTGATTAAAGAAAAGCTTTGTACGGCTCCATTATTGACACTTCCTGATTTTGACAAAGTCTTTCAAGTTGAATGTGATGCCAGCGGTATTGGCATAGGAGTTGTGTTATCTCAAGAGAAGAGACATGTGGCTTTCTTTAGTGAGAAGTTAAGCGAGGCACGCCAGAAGTGGAGTACCTATGATCAGGAATTATATGCTGTCTTTAGGGCTCTCCGTCAATGGGAACATTATTTAGTGCATCAGGAATTTATCTTATTCACTAACCACCAAGCATTGAAATTCCTCCATAGCTAGAAAGTGATCAATAAGATGCATGCTAGGTGGGTGAGTTACCTACAAAACTTTCCTTTTATCATACAACATAAGTCTGGGATGCTCAACAAGGTGGCAGATGCATTGAGTCGAAGAGCCTCTCTAATGGTCACCCTCTCTCAAGAGATCATAGGCTTCGAGTGTCTAAGAGATTTGTACAATGAAGATGATGATTACAAAGAGATATGGGACAAGTGCAACAACAGACACCCTTGTGCAGATTTTCATATCAAAGATGGGTACCTCTTCAAAGGAGATGTGTTGTGCATTCCTTGCTCATCTTTGAGAGAGAAGTTGATTCGAGATCTTCATAGCGGTGGACTTAGCGGACATCTGGGAAGAGACAAGACTATTGCTAGCCTGGAGGAAAGATACTACTGGCCACACTTGAGGAGAGACGTCAGCGCCATAGTCAGAAGATGTTATACTTGTCAAGTTTCAAAAGGACAATCTCAAAATACTGAACTTTACATGCCTTTGCCTATTCCTGATGATATTTGGCAAGACTTGACGATGGACTTTGTGTTGGGATTACCCCGTACACAAAGAGGCATGGATTCAGTGTTCGTGGTGGTGGACAGGTTTTCCAAGATGACACACTTCATAGCATGCAAGAAAACGGCTGATGCATCTAACATTGCCAAGCTATGCTTTAGGGAGATTGTGTGTCTCCACGGGGTTCCTAAATTAATCACGTCAGATAGGGATACAAAATTTATCAGTCACTTTTGGATTACACTTTGGAGATTATTTGGGACCACACTGAAAAGAAGTTCTACTGCTCATCCACAGACTGATGGACAAACTGAAGTAACAAATAGGACTTTGGGTAACATGATCCGAAGTGTTTGTGGAGACAAGCCGAAGCAGTGGGATTTAGCTTTGCCTCAGATTGAGTTCACATACAATAGCGTCGAGCACTCTACTACAGGAAGATCCCCATTCTCTGTGGTTTACACTTCAGCTCCAAGGCATGGGGTCGACCTGGTTAAACTCCCCAAGACACATGATACTAGTTCAGCGGCCAACATTGTGGCAGAGGAGATTGTTGCTATAAAGGAAGATGTCAAAGCTAGGTTGGAAGCTACTGGGAAGATGAACAAGTCTGCGACTGACAAGAAAAGAAGAGTTAAAGTTTTCAAAGAAGGCAATTCTGTGATGATTTTTTTGCAAAAAGAGAGGTATCCAGTTGGTACTTACAATAAGTTACAACCACGTAAGTACGGTCCATTCAAAATAATGCGAAAGATCAATGACAATGCTTATGTTGTGGCACTTCCTGAAGACATGAACATATCCAACACCTTTAATGTTGCCGATATTCATGAGTATCATGCAGTTAAGGCCCTATATCCAGAACAGAACTCAGGGTCGAGTTCTACTGAGGTGGAGGAGACTGATGTAGGAAGACTTGCGGCCAGCATTGAAGATAAAATAGCAAGTATTAAAGACAAATCCCAGTTTGTCAAGATTTTCCAAAACAACGTCTGATGTCTGAAAAAACTTCGTAATACCTTTTTCGGAAAGGGAAACGGACCAATAAAGGCAAATCACAGCTTTGCTGTGAGGTATGCCTTCAAAACGAGATTCGAGTCCGTTTTAGCCTCAAAAATAGTAGTTTTGTATTTTAACAATTTCTTTTTTTCTTTTTGTTTTAATTCTATGAGGAAAGTAATTGCATTAGGATTAGGATCAGGATTTTCCCTACTTGTATAAATACACCCTCAGTTGTAGCCTTCAAGGCATCTCTTATCGTTTAATAAAATTTGAGACTTGCTCTCTCTCTGGTGGATTCCAGTTCCCTAGTGGATTCTGAGTTGTCTTCCCCAAGTTCTGCGCTTGCAAACTTGGTTATCTTTTAGGATTTTAGCGCTTGCTTTAATCCTATTCTTCCACACTGCGTCAACATGTAAATTAACAATGAACAATTAAGAATACATTACAATATATATAAAAGACGAGAGTGCATTTACCTGAGTTAAAAAGTCCCAGTCTTACACTTTAGATGCATTCAAATGGTGGGTAAGAGTATTTTTTTTTACTTCCGTCGAGTTGCTCTGCTAGGGTTTGAGGAGTGCTGCTAGGGTTTATGCGAGGAGGCGTGCATGGCGTTCGTGGAGGCCGGGGAGGAAGAGGAAGCTTCGGGGACTCACGTCTGCCGGAAGCATCTGCTGGAGGCGAGGGGTCAATATACGTATACATGGATGACTTAGATGACGGGGGCGGCGGGTCGCATCCTATTAGCGCCACACCCATGGAGACAGGGGAGGCCACTGCGGCTTTGGAGGAACAAGGAGGTACGTCGAAGGCGGGGTTGGAGGAACAAGGCGCCCCGATAGCAGCGCCACCGACCGGGGAAGGAGGGACGCCGGACACAGTGGTACTGTCCATTAACCCATTGTTCATGGCAGAGAAGGCGAACAAACGGCAGGCGCAACAGGAAATATTGAAGAAACTCGGTATAACACTGCACTACAATAGCAAAGGCGACGAAGTGAAAGGAGGTGAGAGTCGATCGACGGGAAGGAAGGAGGACTCCCCGCTACCGCCACAGCAGGTGGAATTCCCAGAATTGCAGACCGGAAAGACTACTGCACAATCCGTGTCGGGATTGGAAATAAGGAATATTGTTTCTTACAAAGACATCGTGGGGGACGGCATTGAGGTTCGCTGACTCCCGTTCCTAGGGTTTGAGGATCCAAACGTTACTCCTGACAAGAAATACATTGCTTCGAGCATGGTGGACGGGACACCGACGTTCGAGATTGCCAAAGACAGGTTTGAGGAGTTAACGAAGCCATGGATGTTTGCGGTGTTCGTTAAGGTGGTTGGCCGGAATATCAGTTTCTTAACCCTACAGGATAGAATCCGAGCAATGTGGAGGGCTGCCGGAGCATTCCGGCTCATCGACTTGGAGGATAATTACTTCATTGTACAGCTAACCCGAGAGGACGGCTACCTAACGGCGCTAACAGGAGGACTGTGACCGGTTATGGGATCGTACCTAAGCATCCAGCCTTGGGACAAATCCTTTTCCCCCTCCGAGGCGAACCCCAAGTTCATGGTAGTCTGGGTACGCATACCACGACTACCGATTTTCCTATATCACTCTCGATTCCTGGAGGAAGTAGGGGACTCGATTGGCACCACGATCAAGGTGGACGCCAACACCGACCAGAAGAAGCGGGGGAAATTTTCTCATATTGTTGTGAAACTAGATACACACAAGCCATTGATACCGGAGATAGTCGTCCAAGGGGAGACGTACAAAGTAGAGTACGAGAATCTGACGAGAATATGCATGTTCTGTGGGAGGATTGGCCATGGAGATGATACCTGCACTGATAGGAAGAATGTCATCGAAGCCCAGGCGAAGATAGGAAAACAGAAGGAGGGTGAGGAGGTTAGGCCGCAGCCCCTGGGGAAATTTACCGACAACCTACATGCAAAGGCTTTCGTCAGGAGGCCAAGGAAGGACGACCAGCAAATCAAGAAAGGAGGCATCCCAACCCACAACAAGTTTGACAACCTTGACATCCCGGAGGAAAACAACGGGGGTGCGATCCCGGCGGAGCAAGCAGGTCCAAAACAAGGCTATGAGTGGCGTCAGTGGAAGGCAACAAACAAGAAGAAGCGACCAGTCGAGGAACAGCATCCCTCACAGACTACATCGTGGCGGCCTAAAGTGGTGGCGATGCAATCATTTGTAGCAAAACCGAACCATCAAGCAGTAACAATTGATGGAGAAGACACAATGGTCATTCCAATTGACGTTGACGAAGGCCAGGAAGGCCTCAGTTTCAAAATGGGCGGTGTATCGAAACTGTTGGACCCAACCAATAGCCCATCCAAATCAATTCGCTTTGGAGCGTCCACAGGAGTACATCTTCGAAATCGGAAGATTCTAAACTCGAAAGACTTAACAAAAAATGGTCCAAGGAAGAAGACTCATCGTATTGAGCCTGAAGAAGGCAATGTACCGGGCAGTGTTATCCCGAGCTCCTCTGACATGGTAACCTGATGATCATAGCCTCATGGAATGTTCAGGGTATCTGCGGAAGAGATACCCAAAACACAATTCGAGATTTATCTCAGCTGCATTGAGTTGACATGTTCGCCATTCTAGAGATGAGGACCAGTGGCATCAAAGCTGATTCGATCGTCCGTTCCTTGGGTTTCGATCAGTCCTTCCGGGTTGAAGCTACGGGGTTCTCTAGAGGAATTTGGGTGATGTGGAGAAGTAGACTGGGGGAGGTAGAAGTTATAGCGAGCCACAAATAGTTTGTTCATTGTCGAGTGAATAAGGAGTGCAGGGTGACGTTTGTCTACGCTAGCACAAAACAAGCGGGGAGGCGACTGCTCTGGAGTCATCTCCAAACCATGGCATCTGCGTCCAATTCACCTTGGATGGTCTTGGGGGATTTTAATGCAGTGTTAAACGCGGACGAGAAGGTGGGTGGAAAACCGATTGTGCTGAGTAGTTGTATCGAATTCACAGAGGGCCTCCGGAATGCAGAGCTTGAAGATTTGGGTGCATCCGGACCCAGGATGACATTCAGAAGGGGATGGCTTACAGAAAGACTAGATAGAGCGGTTGCCAATCATGCTTGGATTGATGCTTTTCAAGCTACAGCGGTCACAAACCTAGCCCGCGTCAACTCCGACCATGCACCGGTGTTAGTAACCACACGGACAAGAACGCAGCATGGAAATCGCCGACCAATGACGAGTATCAGGTGGAATACCAGAGAATCCTTCCCGGATTTTCTACAGAAGAACTGGAACGACTCTCTACCATTCCATGACGCGATCAGTGTGCTGATGGAAAAGTCGGTACGGTGGGATATGGGAGAAAGGAGGAAGGACATGGCAAGGAAGCACAAACTCTTGGCGAATATTGAGAGAATGCAGGTTGCTGATGACGATTCCTTCGAGATGGAAAATGTTAACACGTTAGCCGAGCTGCAACTCGAATACAATGAGTTGATTAATGCTGAAGCAGAGGAGTGGAGACAAAGGGCGAGATGCGACTGGATGTCTAAGGGGGATGCCAATACAAATTATTTTCAGGCTTTGGTTAAAGCTAAAAGGCAACGAAATCTGATTACCAAACTCAGGAACAGTCAAGGAGATTGGGTGGAGGAGGAGGAGTTGAAGGAGTTGGTCTGGGGTTATTTCTCTGATCTATTCACGGGAAGGAATCGAAGGAGGGGCAATGTTGTGGAGGAGTATGTTGGGTGCTTTCCTACCTTGGGAGTGGCGGAACGGGCAAAGATGGGGCAGGTACCGAGTAGGGAGGAAACGAGATAGGTGTTGATGAAGATGAACCCTATCAAGGCGCCAGGGCCGGACGGAGTAGATGCGGGGTTTTTATAAAGGAACTGGGATCGCTTAGGCGATTCAGTTTCTCTAATGATATCTAAGTGTTTTGCAGGGCATCCGTTCAATGATGTGATGGAGAATTCAACACTCATCTTGATTCCTAAAACGAAGACGCCGGAGAGTTGCAACAATCTGCGTCCCATTGCTCTTAACAATGTCGGGCTGAAGCTACTTTCAAAGGTCATTGTGGAGAGAATCAAGCTATATCTTCCGCATTGGATCGCGCCTGCACAGAGAAGCTTCGTGTCGGGAAGACACATTACTGACAACATCATACTAGTCCAGGAGCTGGTGCATTCGATGAAGGTTAGATTGGGCAAGCGGACAGCTATGGCAATGAAGGTCGATCTTTCGAAGGCGTACGATAGAATGGACTGGAGTTTTATTTACGATACGCTGAAGAGGACAGCCATACCACAGCACCTTATGGAGGTTATCATGAATATTATCACGGCAGGGAACATATCCATACTCTGGAATGGAGCTTTCTTAGCACCTTTTAAAGCCACTAGAGGGGTGAGACAAGGGGATCCTCTGTCCCCTTACATATTTGTGTTGTGCCTGGATAGACTGAGTCAGGCCATCGCGGTGGAGGAGCTAAGTGGCAATTGGGTTCCATTACGAGCAACAAGAAATGGGATAGGCATATCGCATGTCTGCTTCGCAGACGACTTGATACTGTTTGGTGAGGTGTCGACAAAGCAGGCTAAGATCATGATGAAGGTGATGTGGAAGTTCGAGCGAGCTTCTGGACAAATCTTGGCAAAAGAGAAGTCTGCAATCTTCTACTCCAAAAATACACCCCCTCAAGTCCGCAGGGTGATCACGAGAATCACAGGAATAAGGCAGACGTCGGAGTTAGGGAAGCACTTGGGTGTACCTATCATACATGAGCGCACGTCAAAGGCTATGTACCTGGATCTCATCAACAAGATTAAAGCCATAATTTCATCGTGGGTCAATAACTCTCTGTCGCTCGCGGGTAGAATCACCCTTGTTAAATCTGTTTTGAATAACATCCCCATCTACACCATGCAGTCTACTACCCTCCCTATTGCGGTGTGCGACAATATTGATCGGGTGATCAGGACCTTCCTTTGGAAGGGAGCTGCGGGACTCAAGGGTACCCATTCGGTGGCTTGGGATAAGGTCTGTGCTAGCTGGTAGGTCGGCGGGCTTGACATAAAGTCCGCAAAATTACAGAATGAAGCGCTATTGCAGAAGACGTGCTGGGACTATATGTCGCAGGGGCAACCTTTGTGGAAGACAGTCATGCAAGAGAAGTACATTCACAAGGTGAATCAAGGCGTCGTGGGGGCATCCAAGCTATGGAGAATGATTATTAACCTTAAAACAAAGCTGGTTCCGGTTATGGGCAAAGCAGTACTGTCAAGAGAAAAAACGGAAGCATGGTTCGATAAATGGGTAGGAGGTTCTCAACCTAAGCTCAGGGACCAGGTACTGATACCAGAAGAGTTGACAGGGCTAACAGTGAGCTCAATGGTCAGCATGCACGGGGGATGGGATGTGGAGTTCATTACTCAGTGGTTTGATAATGACTCCATATGGAAGATACTGGAATTACCGCCACCAGACCCGACAGCAGGCGAGGACGAAATCATCTACTTGAAAGACAATGTGGGGCAGTTCTCCGTCAAATGTGCTTACAGCCAACTGCAGATGGAGCACACCAGAAGCTTGTCGGGTAGGTGGATGAAGCTATGGCAGCTCCGCATTCCTCAAAGAGTTAAAACAACACTATGGCTCATGTCTCATGGGAGTCTCATGAAAAATGAAGTGCGTGCATCGAGAGGATTCACAGAAGATCCGAAGTGTCCACAATGTCATCGGGATACAGAAACTACGGTGCATGCACTCTTTGAGTGTACCGAAGTCAAGGAAGTTTGGAGACTTATCCAGAACACCACATGGCTTTCCCTAAGCCATGAACGCACAATGGGGAACTGGTTTAGGGCAAATCTGCAGAGAAGGAAGGACCGGCCTGACGACAACATCTGGATCACCATTGTGGTGTGGAAGCTGTGGGGCTTTGGATGTAGTGTTGCTTTCCAGGAATCACATACTAATGTAGTTGGCATGTTTAACAGCATCCAACAGGAGGTTACTCTATGCAAGATGGCATTTCCTAAAGCGATAGGAAAGGAGGAAACCAGCACAAGCCCGCTATCGTATGGACCGCACCGGCACGTAACCAGATTAAGGTTAATGTAGACGCTGCTGTGAAGAGAAAAAGGAAGGAGATGGCTACGGGTTTCGTCATCAGAGACCATGTAGGAATATGGCTGAGGGGAGGAGGTGATAAGGGTGAAACCTTAGACATCCTGGACGCAGAGCTGAAGGACATTGATGTGGGGTTACAAGAATGTCGGGGGAAATTCAGTAGGGTACTGCTAGAATCAGACTGAGAAAGCGCCGTGAAGATGCTGAATGAAGCGATCGTCGCCCCAGCTAAGTACAAAGCGAGGTACTTTTGTATTAGTAGATTATGTAAGGAGTTCGATGTGGTTACTTTCAAACATAGTAATAGAGTCTGTAATAAGGTTGCGGACTTCGCATCCAAGTGGTGTATGAAAAAAGAGAACATTTGTAGTAGGTGGAGTCAATATCCAAGTTTCCTCACTGACATGGTTAGGGAGGAAGCTACATTGAGCCACATTGTGTGTAAGGCGTTGTTTGGACCTGATCTGCGGGAACAGGATGAATGAGATCTTCCCCAGGGTGTTCTAAAAAAATGGTGGGTAAGAGTAAACCAGAAGCCGGCTACTCGTGAATTAGTCGAAGGGTTGCATTCATTGGAAAATAGAAAACATTGACGTTCTGAATTTCAGAAAAAGCACCCCAAGGTCAAGGCACATGTAAAATTGTCAAATTAGGTAGAATGTTTACAAGAAAAGTGTCAATTCATACATGATAACAGGAGCATACGAGACCAACAAGTAGCCTTGTTGCAAATCCATCCCCATTTTCCTAATTGGTCCTTCTTCAGTTAAATCATAAATTTCATTGTCGTAAATTTCATATTTACTTAGGCCCTTTGCCGGCAGCTTATGTGCATTCTGCATGTACTGGTCATTCTCTTCAAAGAGCCCAACTATGTAAGACTGAGTAGTCCCTTGGAGAACAATGACGATGGAGCATTGCTAGCAATTTGATGTTTGTATTATAATTCAAATCATAGACACAGCATTGGAGGGAGATCATGTGAATCAGGAGGTAGAAAACTTTTCATACTTGTGAATCTCACTTTAGGGAAATAGTTTTTGGTCAATTTTCTCACACTACCATGGTGGCTAGATGCTTCTCTGGAGGCTTCGTGCAGATGCAAGTATATGGACAGATACAAACAGATGTTACTAAATGAATAGGAAATTCTACGTTTACGTAGGCATCTCATCTAAAATCTTGATGACACATGTAGTTGTGTGCTCATGTCGGATAACATCGTTAGGCATCACATATTCAAACTTGATGCTCCAGTAGACCACAATGCAAAATTATTTTGTTCCAATGAACATGCCCATATTTCAAACTCACATGGTCTATCACAGGTATGAATCTCAGGGATGATCGTACCCATCATGGAAGTCATAGACGCCAATGATCTAGTCGGCATGGGGGATTACATTCCTGACGCGGTGATGCAAAGCGCATAAAGCAAGTTCTTACGGACGTACCTCCCGTCACCGATGACCGAAAACTCAGACGCCGCATGCAATCCCTCTGTCATCTTTCTCCATCTATACTCCGTCGTCCATCTTCCAATTCCACCCTCCTACCTTGTGATCAATTTTAAGACTTATTCATAGAGTTAACATTCTCTCGTCAAGTCTTGTGTTGGATTGTAAAAGTTGTTATGGTTTCTTCGATCGATGGAACTTGATTTTGTTGCTTCATCCTTGGAAGTAGGTTCTCGTGGACTACATCTTTTCTTGTTATACAGATTTGTTTGTGACGGCCAAGGATATGGTGATCTACATTGGCATATTGCCACACTACATATGCATCTCAAAGGGTTGGATATTTCAACTGTCCAAGATGTCGGTAGCTATTCAAATCTTACCTCTTGAGTTCACACCATAAAGATTGAGATCATACTCTTTGTGGGGTTAGTCCTGTTCTTATTGGCGACTTGGTGATATGCTTCCATCTATGATCTTCTATCATCCTTTTTCTTGTTCAAGTTGTCACGTACACCTTCTAACACCCCAAAGACACCGTCTATTTTGGAAGAAGCCTACTAAAACTTGTTTCCATAGAGCTTCAAGGCGACCAAGTTATTGCTTGCAACATTAGTAAACTTCTCTATAGGCGGACCATTCATAGATTTTCTACTTATTATTTCTATTGATGGTCATGGATTGCCCTCTATATCTTGGGAATGAGCTTTGCCTCATTTATCATTATGTAGAATTTGATTCTTATAGTGAAAATTTTGTACACTGTCACATCCTCCCAGGATTTAAATTCCACCACGATGTTGTTCGGATGCCTTTTTTGATATAATTATGTGTGTTGGGATACAAACCTTAAAGAAGTTTTAGTCACCTTTCTAGGGACACATCATGATGATGTGTTTCCAAACATAGAGACCTGGTGACTTCTTATTAGTTGATTGGACTAATGGATATCATAGTTCTTTTCATCTTACTAAGGTTATTGCAAAATTTGTGATTTTTATCATTTTAAGATAGGCCTAGAAACTTTTGATGTGGCCACAAGTATAGTTTGTAAGCACGGTGTTGCTTGTAACACTAATAATCATCATTTTCTTTGCTTTTCATATCATACATGTGGTTTTTTAGATAATGATTTGATTTATTAACCAGCAAGGTAATAACTCAGGTGGTAAAGGCACAATCTCCTCAATAAAGGGAGTCGGGTTTGAAAGTTAGGAAATACATCTTAGAAAAGAATTATCCAATCATGCAGGTTGTCATATTATGTCATTTATACCCCAACTTCAATGTGCACGTAGTCGAGAGGTATTGCACCCTGAGGGTGGGATCACCAACTAGCTCTTCCTCGATGGTGGTTTCCACATCATACAATTTTTTTAAAGTTTTTGGAGTGATTTCATATTATATAAGTATTATAATTAAAAGAAGAGATGACATTCATTTTATGAAGTCATTTTACAAGGTCTGGCTTCAAAATTGCAACAATTACACCATACATACTTTGAACATCTAGTCTAGTCAGAGTAACCCAGGTGGTAAGAGCTTGATAATTTCTAATGAACGATCCAGGTTTGAACCTCGCCAAGGAACTCTTCAAACAATAACCTGTGCTAATTTGGCACAGGAGGGGGTAACCATACCAAACCCTCTAATTCCTAGAGAGTTTGCTATGTCGAGGTCACCCAGGGTGAGTTTTTTCAGTCACCATAAATTTTGAACATTTGTTTTAAATTAGAATTTGAAAAATGACCTATGACTAAAATAATGAAATATTTTAAAACTTATGAAATGATAAATATTTAGAAAGTATGTAGTCACAGTTAAAAATAGTTATGTAAGAAAATGATTTATTCTTTGACTATAAGTATATTTATTTTTTGTTGTCATATGAATAATACCAACGATATTATTCTATTTGTATAGTATATCTATTATCAGATGAAGTTAATGTATAAATTAATTATTATTAAAAAGATAATGTACTTATATGTTAGTTGTATTACTAGTTAGAAGATAGCAATGCATGCATACTAGTTTAAATTTTTTTAATTATATTCTTCTAAATGTTAAACATATATATAGGGATGATACATTTTATTTTTATAAAAAAAATCCACTTTTGTATAATGTAGTATAAATAAATAGTAAAATCAAGTTCATGTTTCTCAAGAAAGCCAATTTGGAATGGTATGAAGATGTTTTAAAGTTATATGCCAATTTGCAGTGGTAAGAAGATGATTTAAATCCAATTTGTAGTGTTATGTAATTTAAGAGTGAACAAAATATTGTACTTCTAGAACTATTAAGATGAAACTCACACATTAGCAAATCAATCTAGGTTAATACCCATATGTAAAATGCTAAAATGGTAGTATTTCTATCAAAATTGTTGCAATTTTTTTCTATACTTTGAATATAAATGTTCACGTGAATATAATAAGTGAATCATTTAGGGGAAGTTTTTTTTTTATTGTTCATAACTCCACGTGCCGAAACTATCTCATTGAAAGTCAATGTAGGAAAAAAGAAGTCAATAAGGATTAATGGCATCAAATGAACTTGTTTGTTTGTGATTATCACAAAATCAATAACTAAGACACCATGTTAACATTGAAGAAGTATATCTAAACAACAAACAAGCTCAAAAATTAAAAATACAACATATATGATGTATTTGTCAGCCACATTGGTTAGTTCATAAAATCATTTAAAATAAAAAAATATTTCACTAAACATTGGTTCCTTCCATTATGTCAGTATCATGTGTAAATTTAATGTTGAGCATTGGTCATATGATTTTCAATATAGGAAACCAAACTAACAAATTGTCTTGAAAAGTAGTATGTGGTGTATGGGCAGAGAGGGTATTACATGCAATATTATTAGTTTGCGGGAGTAAGTAAAGAAGTATACATATATTTTATTTCTTTTCAATAATTTAGTTATATATAATCATAAAATAAAATATGGAATTTATACAATACATTTAGAATGTATGATATGAAACTACATATATTTTAAAGTAAATATTAAATAATATGTATGGTATAATAAATATTTTTATAGAACTGCATAAATAAGGAATGCATGTGCAATATATGTAGAAATATTACAATTTAAACATATAAATGTACTAATATTTGTGTAAAATGTGTGTATGTATGTCGATAAAACCAAAAGGTATACATAAATGGACAGATAAATCTCTAGGTTTGTATTTGAATGTATATTGAATATATACTTATACATATGAACGTATAAGATGCATATATATCAATTTACAAATATGAGTAAGCATTTTTTTATATTCAAATTCATAAATATGATTATGACATTTGAATACAAAATAAAATGCATAAATAGATAGATGTTTGTATGTATGTACAAAATAAAGTAACAAACCTTTTGAAAAGTTGTGCTTAATCAATCGCTCTATCGTCCAAGCGACCATATTTGTGGCCTGAAAAAGCTAATTGGATGAATTAGCAATATGCAGAATGACAAGGTGACTGCCTAATCATATGTGGGAGAATATATGGATAGAATTTTGAAATTGTGCCCCGGTCCAAGATTGCATTTGAATAATTGGTGGCAACTGAGTTCATAGGTGTGACACAAACCACAGAAAAATTGATGTTTGTATATAGCAAAATATCACAATCTAAAGAGTAGTTCTGGAAAAACATTTCCACAACTTGCATAGTATACAAAAACAAATACATGATTAAGAAATAAAATTTATGGATTTTTTTTAATATGAAGAAAATTTGTCATGTTAAATGCATAACAAAAAATTACAAATGGTCAGACCAAATAGAATTTTTTTTATGTCAGTCTAACCAATAAACCTTTTTTCACTCATACAATAAAACCTAATCAGCTTATTACGTTATTTCTCATACTTTTTCATTCAAACATAATTTTAAACATACATAACATATGTACCAAATATTACCTATGCCCATTGATAACACCAAATTTTGTGATATTTTTGACCATTATTTCGTTGTCAAGTCTGCCCTTTTAAACTGTTTTCCTCTCCTTTTTATCATGTTTTTGAATAAACAGGCCACGCTACGCTCTTATCCCATTTTTATGATCTTTTGTAGGATTTTCCCTCGTTTTCCCACTATTTTATCAGCAAAAAGGTCTGTCCCGACCCATGAACGTGTTCTACCTACATCGACCTTCCTACCAGTCGGCCGACACACTCACTGCCTGACATATGGCAGCACGACACGCCTACCGAGTGACATGGGGGTGTCACACAAAGAGGATCTGACGGGCGATACGCCACTTACCCGATAGGGAGCTGTACTCGCCACGACAACTGAAGTGTGTCGCACGATACAAGCCACCCACCGACAGGCTCCACTCATCACGATGACCAACATGCTTACAGCCCGACATCCTTGTGCCGGGCGACACGCATATCGGGCATCCCTGAATCCACGATGATAGAGCCGATGGAGGACACGTGGCGCCCGGAGAACCACAACTTCCCCCAACCGCTACCTATAAATAGCAGCTACAGGACTCTGATGGGATGGGTCAGAATCTCGCGAAAGCTAACTTGGGAAAGAACTTGGAGCTACCGTGTCGCGTCCCAGAGGTGTACCAGGCGATACTAGGTGAGCACTTCCCCGACCTGAGAGGGCAGGAATGGTTCACTTAGAATCTGTCCCGGTCACCACAGCAACCTGATATCAACTAACAAGGACACCTTATATGAGTAACCCGACACCCTAAGCGGTCCCTACCCCGACACGATACCGAGCCCGATACGAATCACCTATCACGATGTGTCGCCCGAGAGGGTGGTGTCCCGACACGACCGTATCGGGCAAGGGAGCTTTGGTCGGTATGTCTGCCCGTCATGGCCTATCGCCCGACAGGGAGTGCCGCCTGAGATGGGTGTATCGGGCAGAGCCCCAATCGGTATCGGGCTAGAGATCTCTTAGGGATCTGCTGCTGCATTTCGCTCTTCTACATCAAGGAGGCGATACTTATCTTTCTTTTTCAGTCATTTACTTTCTTTACTTACACAATGTAACCAAACCTCTTTTATATAATGACTATGCTAATGGAATTAGAGAAGTTTTAAATATCTGTTGCTTTATGTTTGGTTCCTTTTGTTGGATGGTTACTTTGTTTAGTATCCGAACTCTAGCTTGCATGCTTGGGTCATGTTTTGACTAACTATCGAATTGTGTTTCCCACTGCAGTATCCTTGAGAGAGGTGTTGCAGCTCTAGTGTTTAGTCCGATCAGGGAGTACGAGAGTACCCAGGATCGGAGTTGCTTTAGTTTTCTTTCCACTCTAACCCGAGGTCCAACAACCTTGAGAGAGGTGTTGGTGCTTAGTTAGAGGTACCCTCTTTGAGAGAAGGGGTACTCGATGTTCCTATTGCCACTTGTTTCACCAAAGTTTCCTCCTTCATTCCTTACCGAAGCAATAGTTTTATCTCCTTTGGTTGTGTTGCGCAAAATCCCCTAAAAACCGATAAATGCTTAAAACCTTAATTTACCTAGTTACTCCATTTGGATATAGTTTTCTTTTATTTTATCGATCTTAGCCTTTTGTTCCCTCTGGGAACTTTATCCTCATCTTACCCTTGTCAGAGTGTAATGTGTTGATTCTGTGTTCTTGACACTACCCCCCTTGTCCCTGTGGTTCGACCCCGATCGCTACTTCGGACCCCGTCATCGTTGCAGGGGCCTAAGAATCGGGTTAAAAGTCCGACTACTTCAAATCTGCTCCTTTTGGGATGTGTGATTTAAGCCGGTCAACTTTTTGGCGTCGTTGCCGGGGACAAGGCAAAATGGTATTGTTGACGAACCTGAATCCATTGACTACACTCTCGTACCTCAAGCTTAGAATTCAGCTTGACATCACTTTCTTTTTCCTTTTTGATCTTCTAATCTGAAATGAGTATAGAGTAGTTCGTCTTATTAATACAAGTTTTCTAACTTGATTATACGTTCTATTCAGGCACTCAGACAAGACGTTTCCTGCTCATCTGAGCACCAACATCACTAGACATGCCACCTCACGTCAAACAACCTCTTTCAAAGGGTGAGCAACAGGCGAGAGTTAGACCTCACTCGCCTCCGCATGAAGACAATGACCATTATGACGGTAACAATCAACATGAAGATCCTGGAACAGAACAATTCGAGGATGACCATCGCCATGAGAGACGTCATCATCACTGAAGACGCAGAAGAAATCAACATGACCTGGAACAGAACCAGCAAGACTGTGACAGTGAAGACTCTGGCGAAGAAGAAAAGACCCTCAGAGAGTTGGCTGCTACGAAGGCCAACAACTCAAGGTGTCATGTTGTCATCCCAAGGTTCAATGTCGTAAACTTTGAGTTGAAACCTTCCGTAATATCCATGATCCATAATAAGAGTTTCCGAGGAAGTTCAAAGAATGACAATCCTTACCATCATCTAGATGCCTTCAAGAACATATGTGATACGATTAAGATGTGGGGAGTCCCACATGAGGTCATTTACTGCAAGGGATTCATATTCTCTTTAGAGGACAAGGCTCTATCTTGGTACCTCGGGCTTCCGCATCAAGCACTGAATGGATGGAGTGCACTTGCAGATGCTTTTGTGAATAAGTTTTACCCTACGGAGAAAACTGCCAGGAATAGGCAAAGGATAACGTCATTCATGCAGAAGCCAAATGAGAATCTACATGAAGCATGGGAACGGTATCAAGAATATCAGAGGGATTTCCCCCATCACAACTACAAGAAGGGATTTCTGATAACCACCTTCTACAACGGTCTGACCCCTGAGGAAAGGGTTTCGCTTAATGCAGTTGCAGGCAGCGACTTTCTGGGGAAGAATCCAAGCAGATCCAAAAAGATCATCGAGAACATGGCCGAATTACAAGCCGGCACCAACTACAACAGATCTAATAGAGGACATGCTAAGAAGGCCGCTAGCGAAGGGCCCTCTGTCGAATCCAAAGCTCTCGAAGCTATCACTTCTCAGATCTAGAAGATGGCCACCGACGTCAGACAATTGAAAGAATTAGGTGGAAAGTGAAAGAAACAAGTTGAGAAAGTTATGAAATGTGTCACCTGCGGAGAGGGTGGACACGGGGTTGATAATTGTGTTTACTCTCGACTTGAAGGGTCGAGTGAAAGTGAATCCAAGACAGAGGATGCTGAGAACGTCTCTTTTGTGAACTTCAAGAGGACGGATCATCCTGGTTTTAATTATGGCAATAAGGATGCGGCCGAAAATTTGCATCAGCTAAATAACCCCACCAAGCAACCCCAAGGTTTTGAGAAAAGAGGGGGGCAAGGTCAGTTCACCAGAACTACCACTTTCCAATCAAACAAGGCAAATTTCCAAGGACAGGGAAAGTACCAATGTCGACAAGCAGCTAACCCTAGTCACAGCCTAGGTCAAGCCAAAGAGCAAAGTCAGGACAAGGGCCCGAACCAACCAGATTTGGTGGGGCAATTGTTCGATTTTGTAAAAAGATAAGATACTATCAATAACCAGCTGGCACAAAGCGTGCTGTCAAATTCAAGAATTCTGAACACAATGCAGGTTCAGATGGTGGACATGCAGACTCACCAATGCCAAATCGATCAGCAGTTGGCCCAGATGGCCGAGTTGATAAAGAACCCCTCGGGTAAGATACCCTCCAACACTAAATCCGCTAAAATGGCGGTGCTGAGATCAGGGAAGGCAGTAGAAAGTCCTGAAGCGGCCAATCCCGTAGAACCTGAACCAAAGGTTTCGGCAGAGATTCCAGTAGAGGAAGAGAATCAACAAGTTCATGATAGGCACATCTTAAAAGGAATCCTTACTCTCCCAAGTTGCCTTTCCCTTACAGATTAATAAAGGCACATCTTAAAAGGCGTTATGAGAAGTTTATGGAGTCAGTAAAGAAACTTCACCTCGAAGTACCCTTCTTGGACGCTTTGGAGGAGATGCCGACATATGCAAAGTTTTTCAAAGACTTGATCATGAAGAAGAAAAGAGGAGGAAGAATCGAGACAGTGCACCTAGCTAGCATGTCTTCTGCTTTTGTCAAAACAGATTTACCAGGTAAGAAGAAGGATCATGGGGCTTTCACCATTCCCTTTGTTGTTCGAGACAATATCGAGCGAAAAGGTCTTGCCGATTTAGGGGCTAGCATCAGCCTTATGCCCCTAAGCCTCATGAAACGTTTGGGTCTGACTGATATGGTTAAGACCAACATGAGGATTGAATTGGCAGATCATACGTTCAAGAGGCCCATTGGTGTTGTTGAGGATGTACCGATCTGTGTTGGAAGTTTCTTCATTCCCTACGATATCGTGGTCATTGACACGGTGGAGGACCCTGGCTGTCCTATCATCTTTGGATGCCCCTTCTTGGCTACAGGAAGGGCGTTGATTGATGTTGCTGAGGGGATCATTACTCTAAGGGTCAGAAACGAACACTTAGATTTCAATGTAAAGGATGCTATGAAGGGACCTTCCCTTCTAGAATCAGCTTACTTTGTTGAAAGCTACAACTAGCTTTGTGAAGAGATGGAAGAGGATACCGTAATGGTAGACCCACTTGTGAAAGCATTAAGCAATCAAGATTTTGATGCTGAAGATTCTGAAAATCTAGAAGTTGTCAAGTTTCTCAATTATCTTAATCAGTATGATGAAGATTTGAGCGACGAGGAAGAGGTAATAGAAACAGTTAAGTTTGCCTCTCTAGAGGAGGCACCAGAAGAAAAGGCACCCAAGGCTAAGCCTGAGTTGAAGCAGCTAACTGAAGGGTTAAAGTATGAATTTCTAGATCAGGAGGAGAGAAATCATGTCATCGTTAATGCTTATCTTACAAAGGATCAATTGGACAAACTTCTTGGGGAGTTGAGACTCCACAGGCAGTCTATAGGATACTCAATAGAGGATATCAAAGGCCTTAGCCTTGCGTTATGTATGCATCACATCAATTTGGAGGAATCTGCTAAACCTCTGGCTCAACCCTAGAGAAAAGTGAACCAGATGCTGAAAAAAGTTGTGAAGAAAGAAGTAATCAAACTAAGAGATGTTGGGATCATTTACCCGATCAGTGACAGTAACTGGGTGAGCCCGATCCACGTAGTACCGAAGAAAGGAGGTATTACAGTAGTTAAAGGAGATAAAGGCGATGAAGTAGCGGTTCAGACCGTCACAGGATGGAGAATGTGTATTGACTGCCAAAAAATGAACCAAGCCACTAAAAAAGATCATTATCCGCTTCCTTTCATTGATCAAGTTCTTGAAAGATTAGCACATCATGACTATTTCTGTTTCTTGGATGATTTTTCAGGATTTTATCAAGTTCCCATATTGCCAGACAACCAAGAGAAAACTACCTTTACCTGTCTCTATGGAACCTACGCCTTCAGGAGGATGCCTTTCGGCTTGTGCAATGCTCGCGCAACATTTCAGCGTTGCATGATATTGCTATTTTCGGATTTTCTGGAAGACATCGTGGAAGTTTTCATGAATGACTTTTTTGTCTATGGAAAAGACTTCGATGCATGCCTGAAGAACCTGTCTATGGTCTTGTAATGTTGTGAGGAAAAGAGTTTGTTTTTGAACTGGGAGAAGTGCCACTTTATGGTACGAGAAGGCATCGTGTCAATGACGTTTTGAGGCATGGCATCGAGGTAGATGTTAGCAAAGTTGAAGCCATATCTAAGCTTCCTCCACCGATGTGTGTAATGGAAGTGTGGAGTTTCCTCGGGCACTCCAGCTACTACCGAAGATTTATAAAATACTTCTCAAAGATCTTGAAACCATTGTCCAACCTTCTGGTAAAAGATGTTGAATTCAATTTCTCTGACGACTGTATAATTGCTTTTTAGGCCTTAAAGGATGCCCTTGTCTGACTGTCTATCCTTCAAGCTCCAGACTGGGAGCTACCTTTCGAGCTTATGTGTGACGCCAGTGACTATGTTGTAGGAGCAGTACTGGGTCAGAAAAAGGACAAAAAGCACCACGTCATTTGCTACGCTAGTACTCTGGATGAAGCTCAGGTGAATTATACGACTACAGAAAAGGAAATACTCACGATAGTCTTCTCTTTCGACAAGTTTAGATCCTATCTTATCGGTGCGAAGGTGAAGGTCTACACAGACCATGGAGCAATAAGATATCTCATGCAAAAGAAGGATACCAAACCAAGGTTGTTAAGGTGGGCTTTGTTACTACAAAAGTTCGACCACAAAATCGTTGATAAGTAGGGTGCGGAGAATGTGGTCGCCGACCACTTATCAAGGATCATGGTGGAAAGATAGAAGGAACCACCTATTAATGATGACTATGCTGATGAAGCCTTGCTGATGGTTGAAACCAAAGATGACAATTTACCTTGGTTCGCAGATATTTGTAATTATCTCGCCTGCGGAGAGTTGCCTCCTGATATAACCTATAATCAAAAGAAGAAGCTCTTTTTGGACATAAAGAACTATTACTGAGACGATCCTCTCCTCTTCAGAAGATGTGCTGATAACCTGTACAGACTGTTTAGCTAAATCTGTCATCACAACTCTTCCCACTTATGTAATGCAGACGGCAAAAATTCCTAATGGTGTGTGTTCAAAGCTAGATAAAATTGTACGTAACTTCATTTGGGGAGGAGGACATAAAGACAGACATGTCTCGTTAGTCTCGTGGAAAAAAGTTTGCACTAGCATGAACGAAGGGGGGCTAGGAGTTCGATCTATGGCGGATTGGAACAAAGCACTCTTATGGAAGAATTCTTGGAAATTTCTTAACAGTGATTCTGAGCTATGGAAAGAATGTTTGAAACTGAAATATAAAAACTATGCTGACTCACGGTCTACTAATGCTACACCTTTCTGGTGACATCTTGTCTCAGATCTATCCTTTATCAAAAGTAACTGTATAAAAGCTATCAACGATGGGGAGTCAACGATGGTGTGGCAAGACCCCTGGATACCAGGGTTCGAAAGTTTGGATGAACATATGATTCACACAGTCGAAGAGGAGTTGTCGGACCTCAAGGTTGCCAACTTAGTTAATCTAGATGGCAAGTGGGACAAGAAATTTCTCAGTTCTTATGTACAACAAGAGGTGGTGGAAAAAATTTTACTCCTTCCTGAGCCGCACCCGTCCAAAGGTGCGGATCGCTAGTGCTAGATGCATGACGTGAAAGGTTACTACAATACTAATTCTACATACAACATCATCCATGAAGATGTTGAAACACAGCCAGACGAAGTGTGGCATATGATCTGGTCCCTCTCCTTACCAAGCAAGATCATTAGTTTCTTATGGTTAGCTGCTCATGATGCAAATATGACTAATGTGCGGAGGAAACAACGTACTTTTACTGATAATGTTGTGTGTCCTCGGTGCGATACGGAAGAAGTGACAACCATGCATGCTCTCCTGAACTGTCCCTATGCTATGGAGATATGGCAACACACTTCTTACGGTGCGAAAGTCATTGAGAATTCCAACAACAACACAAGATGCTGGATCCTGAAGAATTTGAAATGCTCGCTGAAAGACCAAACTTCCTTCGCCATTACTTGCTAGACAATATGGAAGATGAGGAATGCTTGGGTATTCACTAATATCCCCCCCGGCCCGAGCAGCATTTGAATTACATTACCTTGCTACAGCAGCACATCAAAGAGAGTAGGCTTCCAAAGAATATAGCTACCATCCAGTCTATAGAAGACCCGCTCAACGTAATCGACATGCCTTTTGATGGTAAAATCATAATGGTTGATGCAGCTACCAGAGGAAATATGGCCTCCATCGCCGCTATCCATGTTAATGGAAATGGTATCTAGATGTTTGGGAAGGCTGACACAATCTGGGCGAGAACGTCAGTGGAGGCAGAAGTAAGAGCTATTGCCCTGTGCTTATTGTGCTCTAGAAATGACCATAACAAACCAATCATCATTCTTACGGATTGCTCGACAGCAATGGAGGCCATTGAAGATACTATAGGGAAATTCCCCAGCCTTCATAGCTGGGCCAAACCTATTCAAGACCACCTCGAGAGAGTGGGGAATGTGAAGATCATGAAGACGCCTAGAGAGTATATTGGTCCTGTGGACGCTTTGGCCAAGCAACACCTAAAATCCTTCAAGGACACTCGTATTTATACGGACTGTCCCCTCGACCCCGTGGGTCATCCTCTACCCCTTCTCCATTGTAATGGTGGGACACCCACCAAGTTTATTTTCACAGTAGAACATAATTGTAATTTAGTTTCTTTACCTGCAAGAGAAGGGCGGGATGAATAAAATGGCCTTTTGACTTCCCTAAAAAAATGATGTTTTATTTTAGGAAAAGGAGATACAACGTGCACAAAATGAGGCACAAAGTGACCAACATCAGGAAATAAGTATAAAAATAAGGTGCAAAGTGATCAAAAGTGTGCACGAAGAGTGAATAAATAAGGTGACGATGGAAGAAATGAGGCTTGATGTAGGAAAATGAGGCACAAAGTAACCATAATGAGCTGCATGGTGATCAAAGTGATGGTAAAGTGCAAAATGAGGAAGAAAGAGTTGAAAAACATTTGAAAAGAGATGAAAAGTATGTGTGAAGAGTGGATAAATGAGGCAACAATGAAAGAAAATGAGGAACAATGTTACAAGGAGCTGCAAAGTGACCAATATAACCAAAACAAGGGTTATTTTACTCTTGATGCCTCCATTTATTTTCTTACACATTTCTTTCCACTCTTGGTGACTTGTTTTTGTCTATTTGTGCCTCTTTTTTCTCTCTATATACATTGATTTTGTCCATTTTTGTAACATCCCACTTGTACCATTCAGAGCGGAAGCACATATATTTATTCACATCAAGGGGGATGTCACAACCATGATATTAATTTCACAAAATAGAGTTCAATAAACCATCACAGGATAATAATCACAATTTCTCATTCTCAAATCTTAACAAATTTTACATGTACATAATATTAGAAAAGGAAAAAGGATCTATAAACTTGGTATGGTTGGCACCCCACCCGATGCTTTTCTCCTTGAAGGTCCTTAAGCTAGGGTTTCCACCCTAGATGGCCTTCCCTCTTGAGCTAGCTTCCAACCTGTAGGCATCATGACCCCAACAATGCAATAAAACAAGAGATAGTGGAATTGCACATATTATATTTTAAATAAAACTTGAAAAATGTAAATAGACATTTAGCATCAAACATTGAAAATACATGTAATTCTTTTATCTTAACCTATATAAGTGTCCTCGGTTTCCACATATGTACCGCTTCTCTTATGCACTGAAGTGCCTCTTAGGTTGCACCGAGGTGCCTCTTCTCTTATGCACCGAAGTGCATCTACTCTTATGAGGAACTTATATAAGCCTATTTTTAACATTTTCTTTCTCTTAAAACTCTTAACATTACTTTTGGAATTTATTTGTAACTTTATCATTAATGTTCATGAAGGTAATACAACATACAACATAAACCTCAATTCATCATAATTTTAAAGACTTTAGCAATTGGAACGGTAAATAGCATAAATATGACATTCATTGAAATTCCCCCCCCCCACATATATATATATGTATATATATATATATATATATATATATATATAGAGAGAGAGAGAGAGAGAGAGAGAGAGATAGATAGATATATATATTATATATATAATATATATGAATCAAATAATTTAACTATGTTCAATTTGCATGGACCACTTACCTTTTCACTTGGAGAGTATCTTCTCTCTCTTCCTAAGTTGAATAAGTCCTAATCCCTTCCTGGGTCAGAAAACCCTAAATACCATGTTCAAATCATATTTCATATTAATATACATTTATTTACAACATTAAGTCCTAATTTCCATTTCTCATAAAGCCAACATTTGTCGATTTAGAAATAGACTCTAAAACATCGATATTTGGATTCCTCAAGAAAAACCCTTTTCAAAACATATTTTTTGCTCATTTTATCAGCATCCAGTGATTTACTGTTAATTTTAGAAAACAAGCCAATCAAAAAATAAGAAAAGGCCACATAGGAGGTCATTTATCCACTGGGATGGTGGGCCCAAATGATGTGATCATAGACGGCCTCTTGGCCAGGACTTTAACTCACGGTCATATGAAATACAATCGGTTAAACACCAAAATTCCCATACTCAATTAATCAAGTGATTGAAACCACAGGGGAGCCAAGGTCAAATTAAGACCTGGCTTGTTCCCCGTCAGAGTAATGATGTGAGGCACCTTCCCTGGAGGTGGTACCTTAGGTCTCATCCCGCAGAGGATGATTTTTCATGAAAAACTAATATGTTGGGTGGCTTCTTCACTCCAAGCCAAGGCTAGTGAGCTTAAACTCTAGGCCAGGAGGACATTGGACCTACAACTCCATGCCTTGGCCATGGCAGGAAGCTACAATGATAAATGGCTTCTGAAACTCAGTGAGACCAGGTGGACCAAGGCATAAAATAGGAGAACAGATTCGCAAATTTGACTTGCAAGTGAGGGCATCAAAGCTAAAAGAAAAGATCCTGGGAACACACTAGAACCATCGGGAATGAAGAATAGGGGAAAAGAGTTCAAAGATCGAAGCCACAACAAAAATGATAGAAAAAGTCTGATAAGAGTCAGAGAACGCTCGTAGGGACTTGGAGAGTTGATTACAGGTGTTACTTAGATTGGAGGAGCCTCTGTGGCACCATAGCTACTAGCATCGGTGTGGACCTTATAGAGGTCTATAGGGTACAATGATTGGAAGCACGATGCAGTACAACAAAGATACAAAAATGAAGAGTAGTGGTCATGGATTCTTACAACGCTCGTGATTTGATCGAGGTAGTTAGAGCGTGGACCACTAGACCGTCATTTCCGGAGATGAAGTACGAGTAGGACATGGAGCTTAGGGCTTCTATGGGTTCAATTGAGGTTGGAGGAGCACTGCCTCAGGTCCGTGGAGGGAGGATGACCTTTGGAAGGGTGCGAGAATGCTTACAGTGACCAATACAATGCTATGGTGGAGAGGGAGCAAAAGACCTAATTGGGCGTTTCTCTTATACCATGAGAGATGGGATGAATGAGGGGTCATTAGGTTTGAGGTGATGAAAGGAAATCGATGGAGAGGAAATCTTGTGACGAGATGTGTTGATGAGGGAGAGCGGGATCAGAGGAGGAGGGAGTGTGAGCCTGTGAAACCATCAAGGGGTAGATCACGAGTCCCAGGTCGTCCGGTCTGGCTATAGTTAAGTCACAACCATCGTATAGCGTGAGTATGAGATAAATTAAATAATGTGACACGTGACTGTGAAATAAAACTGAAACCTATGGAAATGTATGTAATTAATGAAACTGAATTAAAAACTTTGGCTAAACTATACTCGAATCCTTTTAATTTGATTTGGAGGGTCAAAAATGGGTCAAATGAGTTCAAATTTGAACTATAGGCTAATTTGAAGGTCTAGAACATTATTGGAAAATTAGATTTAGGATTTACAAATGTTTGGTCCATAATTTATATAATAGTCATTAATCTCAATTATAATGCATTTAAAGGATAACAATAGTTTAAAAATGCTTCTCTTATTGAATCCTTAAGCCAAAATTTGAAATATACATTATCACCCATTCAAGAGTCATATTGAACCTTTTCATCTCCTTTTTGAGTAATTCCCTTGGAGGAGAAAGGAAATGAACATTATTGACTTCAAAGCTGTAAAGAGTGAAACAAAACTTATTGCCCAAGTCTTTAATTCAAAATTTTAAACTCTTTGCCTCTTATCATTCTCATTTATTTATTTTGATAAAATAAATAAATCAGTTAATATTACTTCTCAAATAAATACAACACATTATAAATGGAAAAGGTGTTTTTGAGTTCCTTTTTATTTTCTCGTGGCTTGTTATTCTAAAAGTAATATTACTTTGGCATTTTTCATTAAGGCCCTCAATGAAATTCTATTTAGGGATAACCACATTAAAATTTTAAATTAACCCTTAAAATTGTAGGGTGTTACATTTCTACCCACCTTAAATAAATTTCGTCCTCAAAATTTTATCCATATCAAGTGCAAAACTTTCAACATACTAATATGCTCATGGGAATCAATATTTTCAAGCATTTCCACACAATAAAAGTTTGAAAAGAAAAGGCATTACACTACTAGACTTCTACTCAGTCTTTTCATCATCATTATCTACCATGGCAAAGATTCTAGCTTGCCTCTTCTCCTTAGGTTCCTGATTGACATTAGGCTCCTTCTTTTGAACCTTGGGGCAGTTAGGTCTAATGTGGCCTATCTCTCCACATGCATAACAAACTCTTATTCCAAACCTACATCCTCCCAAATGGTACTTGGAGCACTTGGCACATTGGGTCTTTGCATCCTGGTTTGTAACATTTTCAACTATAGCATTCAGCTTCTTATCATTATGATGGTTGGAGTTGTGGTTGTTGTGGTGGCTCTCTTACCTCCATTCTCTCCCTGGATGATCTTCTATCTCTAGGGCATCATCTTGGACACTTTCAAGGGTACGGTGCCCACATCCTGATAAGGAAAAACTGAGGTCTGGCTTGAGGCCCCTGATAAACTTCTTGGTCTTGCATCTTTCATCATAGCCATAGTCATACTTCTGCAAGATCTGAAACTTCATGGCATACTGGGTGATTGTCATGTTGCCATGATGACGTAGGTTGTGAAATTTTTCTTCCTTCTTCTTGATCATGGTCTTAGATATGTAGTGGTCTTTGAAGGCCTCAGAGAATTCCTCCCATGTCAGTGGAAGAGAATTTGCTTCATGAGAGCCTAGCAGGTTCTCCCACCAAGTCCTAGCAGCACCCTTGAACATGTGTGTCCCAAAGAGAACATTGGATTGGTTGGGACAATCGAGGCAACAGAAGAAGTATTCCATGTTCTACGACCAACCCTCAGCTTTTACCACCATGTCCAATTCTTCCTCTCCAGTGAAGGAGTCAGGCTTGATCTTGATAAAGTTGACTAGAGAAAGCCCAGGGTTGACCCTAGGGTTGCCCACTTGGTCTTCTCCTCTCCCAATGACAATAGCTAGAGCTCCGAAAAGGACATCCAAGGGTACGATGGGGGTTTCTCAATGTGGAGATTCTCGACGTTCTCCTACGCTAACAGATTCCTCTTCATCCCCACCCATGACTATCTTTTCTTTGTCACCCTTCTTGTTAGGAGCCATCACTGTGAAAAAGACATAAACTACATGAGATTATGAGAAAATCCTGGTGGCCAACCATATTTTGGCTCTGATACCTTTATTATAACACCCCACTTGTACCATTCAGAGCGGAAGCACATATATTTATTCACATCAAGGGGGGTGTCACAACCATGATATTCCTTTCACAAAATAGAGTTTAAATAAACCATCACAAGATAATAATCACAATTTCTCATTCTAAAATATTTAAAATTTTACATGTACATAATCTTAGAAAAGGAAAAAGGATCTATAAACTAGGTATGGTTGGCACCCCCACTGATGCTTTTCTCCTTTAAGGTCCTTGATCTAGGGTTGTCACCTCAGATGGCCTTCCCTCCTAAGCTAGCTTCCAACCTATAGGAATCTCACCCCCCAGTCATGCAATAAAACCATAGGTAAGTGGATGGAACATATTATATTTTAAATAAAACTTGGAAGATGAAAATAGACATTTAGCATCAAACATTGAAAAGACATGCAATTATTTTAGGTCAATTTCTTTTATCTTAACCTATATAAGTGTCCTAGGGTTGCACATATGTTCCTCGATCTTCTCTTATGAACCAAAGTGCCTCTTAGGTTGCACCGAGGTGCCTCTTCTCTGATGCACCAAAGTGCCTCTTCTCTTATGAGGAACTTATATAAGCCTACATTTAACATTTTCTTTCTCTTAAAACTCTTAAAATTACTTTACTTTACTTTTGATATTTTATTTGTAACTTAATCATTAGTTTTCATGAAGATGATACAAAATACAACATAAAACTCAATTCATCGTAATTTTACTGACTTTCAAAATTGGAACAATAAATAGCATAAATATGACATTCATTGAAATTTTATTACACACATATATATATGAATCAAATAATTTAACTATGTCCAATTTGCAAGGCACACTTACTTTTTCACTTGGAGATTATCTTCTCTCTCTTACTAAGTTGAATAAGTCCTAATCACTTCCTAAGTCAGAAAACCTTAAATACCCTGTTCAAATTATATTTCATATTAATATACATTTATTCACAACATTAAGCCCTAATTTCCATTTCCCATTAAACCAATGTTTTTTTATTTATAAATAGACTCTAAAACCTTAATATTTAGACTCTTAAGAAAAATCCATTTCAAAACATATTTTTTCTCATTTTTCTGAGCATCCAACGATTTACTATTAATTTTAGAAAATTAGCCAATTAGAAAATAAGAAAAACCGACGTATGCAGTCATTATCCACTGGGATGGTGGGCCCAGCTGATTTGGTCCAATCACAGACATACGCTTTGCCAGGACATTAACTTGTATTCAAAGGAAATACAATAGGTTAAAGATCAAAATGCCAATACTCGATTAATCAGGCGATTGAAACCACAAGGGTGCCAAGGTCAAATTATGGCATGGCTTGTTCCCCATCTAAGTCATGGTGTGAGGCATCTTCCCTGGAGGTGTTACCTCCAGTCTCAGCCTGTAGAGGGTGATTGTTCACAAAAAACTACGAAACCTTATGGAAATTTATATAATTAATGAAATCGAATAAAAAACTTTGGTCAAACTATACTCAAATCCTTTTAATTAGATTTGGAGTGTCAAGAATGGGTCGAATGAGTTCAAATTTTAACTAGAGGCTAATTTGAAGGTCTAAAACATTACTAGCCAATCATATGTAGGATTTGCAAATGTTTGGTCCATAATTTATATAATAGTCATTCATTTTAATTATAATGCATTTTAAGGATAAAAATAGTTTGAAAATGCTTCTCTTGTTGAATCCTTAAGTCAAAATTCGAAATATACATTATCACCCATTCAAAGGGTCATATTGAACCTTTTCATCCCCTTTTTGAGATATTCCCTTGGAGGAGAGAGAAAACAAACATTAGTGACTTCAAAGCTATAAAGAGGAAAACAAAACTTATTGCCCAAGCTTTAATTCAAAATTTCAAAATCTTTTCCACTTATCTTTCTCTTTCTTCTCTTTTAAATTTCTTTGATAAAATAAAGAAAAAATTAATTAATATTACTTCTCAAATAAATAAAACAATTATAAATTAAAAATGTTTTTTTGAGTTCCTTTTTATTTTCCCTTGACTTGCTATACTAAAAGCAATATTACTTTGGCCTTTTTGCATTAAGGGCGTAAAAGAAATCCTATTTAGGGAGAACCACATTAAAATTTTAAATTAACCCTAACAATTCTAGGGTGTTACAATTTTCATATCTTTTTTGTCTTTGCACCTTCTTTTTATAAATGCACAACTTCGTTCTTCGCCTCCTTTTGTTGTCTTTGCACCATGTTTTTCTCTAAGTGTTGCACCTTCTTCCCCACTTTGCATCAATTTTTACCTTCTTAGAATAAGATTTTATTGGTGTGTATTAATCCCATAATGAGTATAGAATTTGAAATAAGGGCCACATTAGTGATCTCAAGCTTAAATTGCCAAACACTAGTAAAAAGTTTATACAATAATTTCATGTATCAGTTAACTTTAAATATGTTTAATTGTCAGTATGATTCCATTTCTATACCCAAATGTAAGCTAGAGTTTTTCTATTCATGATATGTGTCACTAGGTGGCTCTATATTTTGTATGGTGTCAGCACTAACTAGAGGGACTTTGACATTTTTTTAAGTAGGGTATCTAGTTCTAGAAAAGATAAATTATGATCTCTATAAAATTCAAGTGATCAATTACAATAGATTTGATATATAGAACGTTTGTTGATTTATTTTTATGCTTTCTTTGAGAATGATCTGACAATATGGGTGGAGGTACCAGAGAGGGGTGACTGTTCTCCAGAAGTGAAAAATAGAAGGATTGAGGTTGTGGTAAGAGAAAAAAATGGGATAGTAGGACGGTAGTAAGTGGAAGAGAGAAATAGAAAAATAGGAGAGAGGAAGGATATATGATGTGTCTTGAACCCATTAACTAGGGATTAAGGCCATTAAGGTGAGAATAGACTAGCATCCAATCTTATTCACTAATCTATTTTTTTTATTAGTAAAAGTAATGAAAATCCTACAAACCTATTAGGTAGAAAATAATTTAAGAATAAAAATCACAAGTTCACAACTAAGTCTAACTTTTGACACATAATCAAATGAAGAAAAAGAGTTCTGACACTAATATACATTAAATACAACTTATTATATAACTTCTCTCAATCCTCACTCACACATTCCTAGGACTAGAGGAAGTATAAGAGACCATCTAACTAAACTAGGTATTCCTCTCTAGACTACAGATGATCTTCTCCTGTTGTAAAGTTGCTTCTTGTTCCTCTTACTACGCTGGACGTATATCTTGAAAATGTTTCAGTAGAGTGGATGAGCTATCATCTTAGCGTGTGGAAGTCATCAAGATACTATGATAGTCCACATATATATAGTTATTGTAATACAAAATATAATGAGTTATGGTAATACCATAATAAGTGAATCTACTAAATCCATTCATTATTCTTTTAATTCACTTTATTATGCCCTACACTCACATGAAGTGTACCATAATATGTGAAAATATTGCAACAAGCTATGATCTCACCTTAAAAGTCTAAGAGTGGTTTTTTTTACTCTAATTCTACTAAAAGGACTCTCTGGCCTACAATGAGCTCTCTACAACTGGTATCGATAAATAAACAATTGGACATATAAACTTGACCTCTCCTTCAAACTTGGGTACTCACGTGGAGAGTTGTAATAAACTCACTTTTCACCATTCCCCAATAAAGGAAAGACCTAAAAAATTGAGAGGCATTACCTAATATTTCGAAGGATTCAAATATTTAGCAAATAACAAATAATAGCAAATAATTTTTATTAATTCAAATATTGTTTACAAGATGCTCCTCCAAGGAGTTACATGAATTTCTATCATCAAAACTATACATATAAGCAAAAGTATCTATATAATCCTTGTTTACTTAGCTTTAATGGATTTAGGCAATTTCATTTGGTTTATCATGTTTTTATATCTTCCTATCTTGCACTTACCTAAAATGGCATGAAACAAAAGCACAGATCAATATATTACCATATTGTGTATGTCAATGCATGCAAAAGTGTGCAAATAAATAACAATACAATCAATAAATTATGTGCAAATAAAAATTTGCAATTTATTCACGTATTCTATACCACACTTGATATGTTATCTTGGGTGTGACCTTTGTCCCTCCGGGGTTCTTGTGCATCACCCCTCGATGTGTGTCATCCTGGGGTTTAAAGTATGATATCGTCATTTGTGTGATACTCATAGTGGCATTATAAATTAACATAATGCAAATAAACGCTCAACAATTTATTTAGTCAATCTTTGAGAAATCATCGCCAAGAATTGGAAAATGATATTGTGAGTAGCAATAGTTGTAACCACATACCTAAATGGAGAACCATGCATATCATTCAATCGTACTTCATGTACTTTAAGCATATTATCCAATCACGCAAGCATTGAAGAGTTTAAGCAATTCAATATTTAATCTACATGTATGTAAATCATAAAGTGTCTCCATTATATTACTGAGATTAAACCCTACTCAATTCATAATCTAGGATTTAGGGTTGTCTCGGGTATGGAAAAGGAATAAGGGTACAAACCCTAGGTATATCGCATATTGAACATTAGGTGAAACCCTAATTACTATATCCAATATATCCTTTCATTATGATCACTTGATTCAATTATGTTCCTTAATGACATAGAAAGTTATGACCTTTAACTCTAATTCTTCATATGTATGATTATTCAATTTAGATACCCTAATTATCATTATTATGATCATGATCATCTTGAATTACTTTCATATTAAACAATATCAGATTATAACAAGAATAAAAGCATGTGGTGTATTAAACACCTAAATCCTCAACTCTAGGGTTTCCATTTACTAATCAGTACTTAATCATATATTATCCCCACTTTCAAAACTATGATGATAATTGGGGTTTGAATCCATTTTATTTGTGGTCCTCTCATTTTTTAGATTGATTTCTTATACATTTATGATATATTCCAAGCTACCAGTAATTATCTATGAATTTTATGAGATTAATACTAAATCTAGGAATTTCTAGGAATTTCCTTTTCTTTTAATGATATGGGAGCTTCCTATTGGGTCACGCCGATTAGGACCCATGATCCTAGCTAGACAAGTTAATGCGGTCCATGCCTGGGCTCATCCTGAACCGGCCGATCTAGGGTCTTTCTCTTTTGCCTATGCCAGGCTAAGGTTCTCCTACTTTCTCCCTCGTTCTTGCACGAGGGTCATCTTTGTTGTGTGGTGTTTGATGTTGTCATATGTGCCATGTTTGGTGCTTGTCCTAGGATTGCTGATGATGCAACCCCCCAGGATTTTCACCCCGTCACTGTCGCAGCACCCTCACAACTTGCCCCCTACCTTCTTCATCTATTGTACCCTCTTGGCGTCACTCTTAAGCTTACATAAACTGGTTCTACCCATTACCGTGTATCTGAGCATGCTACCCTACACTCATGACCTCCATGAGGGTTGTTCACATGCTCAGATCCATCAAATCTATGCAAACCCCCACCCCACCCTTTTGTCCCTTAAGGATGCTCATAGGGTGTACATACCCCTTGGACACCAACCTACACCATGTAGCGACATGTTCATCCCAATAACCCTATTGGCACAAAATCCCATGGGTATTAGTGGGGAGGAGGTTGTAACTTGCAGGCCTACCATCCCTAGGCTCTCCTTCAACCATCTGATGGTCGCAACTATGCTTTGATGTGGAGGGTTATGCCTCATGACTCCCTTATATAGGCTGCAAGAAATGCTTCTTGGGTTACAGTGAAGGAGGACGATGAAGATAGGGAGAGAGAGAGGGATATGGGAATTGGCCATGATTGGGTTTTCTTCCTTTTTAGTCATGAGACAAGGGGGATCATCTCATGGAAAGTATGAGGTTCCCATCTCATATGACCACAAGTGAGAGAAAGAGAGCCATGGGTCATGATTCATTGATATGGAAGGAGATTAAAGCATGTTAACCACCAACATTACACATCTTAGTCTCAAGTCATGGTTAGATATTCCTATTATGATACTTACTAAAGAAAACTACTCCTTTCTATATTGGGTTTGGCGAACCCCTTCGACACAAGGAACTTGGTTGGCAAACCAAAAACAAACTATTAAGGAAAAATATAACTTGTATGGAAAATATTGTGTTACTCTTCTTGAATTGAAATCTACATAGTTATTCTATATCTCTTTCTAAAATAACCCTTAATTCATTTATACTTTCCCAACTCCTACTATTAGTTCATCGGTATACCTTTCATATTCGAAAACTTGCTCCTTGAGCATTTATTTTAAACATTACCATTGTCTCATGGAATATCATTTTTCTCCCAATTTCAAGACTTCTCTTCTTTTCCTTATTATTTTCATGTATACCAAAAGTTAGATTGAAATAATACTTCTTGATGTCTTAAAACTTGTGTTGTCAAACTAGGTTAGATAATTATTCCATTAATTATCTAAAACAACACATATCTTATTTTCTTTTGGAAACTTGCATATTATGTCATTTTTCAATTGTCTAATAATTAACAAAGTCACTATTCTTTTATTAAGCATGAAAACTCTTGTTTCTTTATCTTGTGCTCCAAGAACCTATTCATAAAGAAAATAGTCTCATGGGATTTTATATGGGCCATGAGTTGCACCCATGCAATAAAGGTAACTTTATTATTTGATCAATAATAATTTTTGGAACTCACTTAGTAATTCACACCTTATATATACAGTTCAAATTTATTCAATTTAAGGATATTATAGTGGTACTAGTGCAAGGTAAACTTCCAAAAATCGTTGTTAAATATGACAAAAAATAGCGTTGTCAAATGTAATGTTTGTTGTAATGTCAACTACATTTGGTTCTATGTGGTACTTAAAGAATACTTTTGTCTGTGATTGGTTTGGTAGAGAGTATTTTGCAGACAAATTAACAATTGTGAATGGTGCATCTACCATTAAAATAGTTTGATATGCCTAGTATGTGATGAGAAAATAGTTACTAGTATTTTAGAAATATAGAGGCAGTAGAGAGAGAAGGGTAGGGAAAATAAGACGTGAGTTGGACAAGGAAAGTGAACTGCACCCATTTTTAATAGGGTTTGTTCTCTTCAATTGTCAATAGAAACCATCTCCAAGTGTGATTTTCTTTCCGCGGGCTAGTTGCAACTTCATTGGATAAAATATAAATAATTTGAAACATACATATTTTGAACTGCTCATGTTCATTGCATCCCAACAAAATAGGGCTTCAGTTCTTTTTCCTGAAAGACCAATGCACCATATTACTAGGCCATGCGACTACTCCCTGCAGCTTCCCTCCTACTTGATACATTATTGGATGTATTTTCACTCAAGAGTTCCTCTATTAGAAGCTGAGGGAATTTTTTAATGTTTTATTCAGGTTTAGTTGCTTAAAGTACCATTTCGCTACAAGTTTTCTTTGTCCTTTTCCTTAGAATGCTATTGAACATACTTATAGTCTGCCCCTTTCTTCTTTTGATAATTTCTACTAAGGCTTTGAATTTTGATCGTATCTCCCTAACGCCATCAACGAACTGAGCCACCACATTTGAGTTTATTAAAATCTTGTCATTTGTAAGCAATTCCTTCCTTTCTTACATCATGCCCTTCTCTACCGTCCTCAACTCTCTCTCGACTAGGTCAATGCCCTTGAAGCATTTAGTTCCTCTCATTCTTCACCACCCCGACAATGCATAATTGTTTTTGGTAGGCTTACTACAACATCCACATTAATCAGATTTTGTCAATTGTGTCAAATCTCCCACTGATCTCATTTTGTTCTCCAGTGGGTTGGTTGTATGCTTACTATCATTGTCGTCTTTTGCAACTTTGTTGGGTTTTAGGGGAGGCAGAGAAGGCAGCGGAAACAAAAATTTTCTCCCCCAAACCCGGAACAAGGAAATGCGTCAACGTCTATATAATAGGAAAGGGATGGTTTGTGGAATCATACCTTGTCCTGAGGCTTGCTCGGCGCCAATACCTTGTGCCTTGCGCGGTCTTCACCTTCGGTCTTGGACGGTGTCTGTCCAACTCCTGGTCGCACCGGGACTGACGACTCCTGGTCTCACCGGGACTGTCGGGATTGACAGTTGTCCTCCTGAGCGGCAGAAACCTCCCGCCTCTGAAGTAGTCTACACGGACCAGCTGGAACTCCAATCTCCTTGTCGCACAAGGAATTGGAAGGAGTCACACCCTCCTGTTGACGTACTAGTCGCCAACACACTCATCTGCCTCTAGTTGCAACTGCAGTTGTCTTTCCCTTACTGTGCCTCCCTTTGCGGGTAGCACTTGCTCGGGCTCTCTCTCGGTCACCAAAACCAGAGAGAAGGACAACTTTACAGAGCAACTGGTTGCACTGAGTTGCTATCTGAGAAGCCCCCAATACCCCTATATATATAGGAGGGTCATGGGACAGGGTTCTCCGTCCCGAGCAATATGGGACTAAAGCAGGAGTAGAAGGGTTCGAGATTTTCCACAAAAAAACAACCAACTTGGAACCTGAACCGATCGTTTCACAACTAAAACGGTTGGTTGGGGACCTGAACCGGTCGGTTGACACTCAACCGATCGGTTGGGACCCATGAGCCGGTCGGTTCACTTTATGAACCGGTCGGTTTGTGGTCCTGATTAGTTCCCGATTGAATTTCCTTCTTTTGTTTCTAATTGGTATCGAATATCAATCCTTGTTCCAATCAAATTGGGCAAGTGAAACGCAAGGAAAATTATCACCAATCTTTCTTTCCCAACTTGCTCGGTTCGACCAGTTGAGCCGATCGGTTCAACACTTGAACCTGTCATCTCACCCTGTCCATGAGCCGATCGACTCAACACTTGAGTCGATCGGTTCACCCAGCTCAGCCGATCGATTCATCACATGAGCCGATCAGTTGGGAGTGCAGATTGTGCAGAAACAGTCAATTGCAGTTCCTATTAATCTGATACTCTAATCAAGCTGTCCAACACCTTGAACACTATGATTTTGAGCTATCAATTAATTGAGTGTTTAATTGAACTACCAAACTCCTTTAGTAATCAATCTAAACATTGTTTGTGGACAAAACTCCTCTTCCAGGTTAAATCCTATGTGTGTGACCATGCAGGTCCATTTCACGTTGGCAGTGAAAGTCCATAACACTTATGACTTCACAAGCAAAGAGCGGTGCCTAGTCACACATCAGTGCTACCCAAGTGAAAGCAGAAAGTTAGAGAACAATTTTCAATCCTACAATTCGTGAATGGTGTTACAACGAATGTATAATTCCTTTGTCACTGATATCCCGAATGAACTCGAGGCATGGAACAGTCATCCTGTCAACGTTTGATGCGATGATTTTGAGTCGCATTTATAGACCTGTTTTATATGTGTTTTATGCTTTAATTAGTCATTTCTATGGTTAATATCGCATAATTCATCCATTTTGGTCTTTGCCATCATTTTATGTCAAATTCCCTTAGTTTTATCATTTTGAACATTAATTATCACATTATTATTATTTGTGTGGATTTATTTGATCTTGTCTTTGAATTTCAGAACAAACGAGTATTTCCTTCCGTCGATACCATCAACGGAAGTCGATACCATCGACACGGTCACAGGTTGCCAGCCGAAAGAAGCAGGAAAAAGTCGATACTATCGACCTTGATGTCGATGGTATCGAGTCACCTTCAGGTTGCTGGCGAAGAAGCAGTCGATAGTATCGACACCAAGTCGATACCATCGACGCACGGAGGCTACAGCGTCGCAAAATGACAAAACCGACGCCAAAAGGAAGTCGATACCATCGACCCGAGTCGATGGTATCGAGATGATGTCGGGCGCGATAAAGGAAGGGTTTGCAGCCAGTCGCTACTGTAGCGGGTCGATACCATCGACTCGCGTCGATGGTATCGACGCCGTAGGATATGAGTTTGCTTTCTAATGATCTCAATCGGACGGATAGAGTTCATTAGCGACCTAATTAGGGACTTATACCTAAGGACGGCCGCCCAGAAAAAGGGAGCATCAGATTAGTCATTGCACAAGTGCCGAGGAGTGAGAAAAAGGAGAACGGAGGCCAGAAGTTCATACCAGTCGATCTGGACGCTTCCGAAGACGGATTTCACCACCGAGAGGTGGGAAAGCACATGTTCTACACAAAGGATCGATCGGTTCTTCTCCGTTCAGGGGTTTTCCCATTCAATTCACATTTTCATATGATTTCCCCTATTTTTACCATGTACTTGTGTGAGATGAACATGCGGGGATAATCCCCTTTATCTTTAGGACCGGGAGTAGCCCGGGAATTCATTGTATGACAAGTTTATAATAGTAATTCATATTTTCTCTCTTAAATCTATGGTATAGCTTCGTTTTCTCCATATATTGTTATGCTTGATCACCATAATAATAACCTAACGCCCTCAATCACTTCGATAGAAGGATTAACGGCTGAAAAGAGACGAAACCTACATTAATCGATAAATCCCTTGAACAAGGTGGTGTAAAATTAATGGTGGATACTGAGAGATCGTTCGTAATGCACTTAGTTTAGGGGATAGGTTACTACGACGGTGGAACCGACCTAAACCTAAGTAGTGAATTGTACCACGATAGTGGGCAATTCTGTTTTCAGGCCACTACCCGGATAGAGAGAGAAGATTGAAGCATTATATAAAATCTAATACAATGAAAAACTCGCGGTGAAACCGCAATCCTAAAGATACCTTTTTGAATTGATTAAATTAACCTTTAATCGATTGTTTTCTTTGTTTTATTTTTATTTTCGTTTAATTTTGACAACAAACCCCCAATTTGTTATTCGGATTAGCTGATCGCAAATAATTAGTAGGAGTCTCCGACAATTCTGAGTATCCCTGTGTTCGACTCGGGCCTCACAAGGCCTGTACTACTCAACACGTATACTTGCGTTTTTAGCGCGTAGTAAAATACACGTCAAGTTTTTGGCGCCATTGTCGGGGATACGGCGAATTGTTGGCACTTTGAGTGCTACGAGCGGCCACTCTAGGCCAATTTTTTTTTATTTAGATTGAAACAACTTCAAATATTTTTAAATTGTTTGATAATTTTTATACTCGTCATAGCACTGTATTGAACTCGAATTTTCTCATTTCAGGTACTGTGTATGGTGCAGACGTGTAGTACTGACTACGCGGAACGCGCACCCGAGGTTCCATTTTCAGGACCTGAGGACGAGGAGCATTCCGAGCAAGAGTACCAAGAAGAGGTAGATTCTGAATCTGAACCAGAAGAGATGGCCGAGCCACAGACCATATGGGAGAAGATCAAAGCTTCTTCCTCATCAGCTTCAAAGGGGCCTATAAAGAAGCAGGCGATCAACATACCGACATATAAGATCGATCCAGCGTTGATTAATTTGGTGAAATCAAATGCGTTTCATGGGCTGAAGAATGAGGATCCTGTTGCACACATCAGCCAGTTCGTTGAAAACTGCGACATGGTAAAAATAGACAGGTTTCCACAAGATGCATTGTATCTCAAGCTTTTCCCAAGTTCCTTGGCGGGAGCATCAAGAGAGTGGCTACATAATCTTGACGATGAGTTCGTGGAATCTTGGGAACATATGGTGGAGGTCTTCTTTGAGAGGTTCTTCCCTCCTGAGTAGACTAACGACATGATCCGGAAGATTCATAATTTCACCCAACAGGCTGGTGAAACATATTCTGAGACCTGGGAGCGATTTCAGGTTATGTTGAGGAGGTGTCCGCATCACGGGCTGGACAAGGAGACGCAGGTGAAAATCTTCTATTTTGCTCTCTCCGAGCATGATAGGAGTAATCTGGATTCAATCGGGTCGGGATTCTTTCTAAACAATACAGACACCATATGCTGGGAGATACTCAAGAACATGGCCAGGAAACAGTCATGGGGTGACAGAGGTGTTGTGGAGCAGGTCAGAGCTGCTGGCGAATCCAGAGTAGTTAAGGAGCTGAACAATAAGTTAGATCTTCTAGCCAAGAAGCTGCTATCTAAGGAAGATGCATCTGAGGACGAGGAAGCCCAAGTGAAATTCATGCAACAACAGGGCTATAGAAACAATGACTATGCATGGAGGAAGGATAAAAAGTTTTCATGGAAGGATCCGAATAATTTTCTGCAGGATCCGGATGCCAAGCCACAGCCTAGAGCAGAGGATAAGAATACTAAACTACTGAGTCAAATGGTACAGCAGAACCAGGAGATGATGGCCATGTTTGGTAAGCAATTGCAATCTCAAGGTGATATTCTGACAAAGTTTGGACAGACGCTGCAAAGCCATGGAGCACAAATGCGGGCATTAGAAACCACCATGGCACAGATTTCTAGTGAAGTGGCAGCCATCAAGCACGCCAATCAATAGAAACCGACCGAGAATGAAAACATGGCCAAAGCACACCATCAGGTCAAGTATATTTCTGTGGTAAGCAAGGAGGAGGAATCTCAGGTGCAAGAAGCTAAAGAAGAAAGAAAAATGACTTTTAATACGCATGCGACACCGGCGATACCGTATCCACGCACTTACTATGGACTGCCGGGCGGAAACCCTTTCTTCAGAAAATCACAGCGAGTTATGAATATTGCATCTCCATCTAGAAAAGAAGAACAATTGAAGGTGTTTGTGCACATGTGGAAACATCGAATGCGAGAGAGGAACCACAACAAGCTATTACTGTTGATGATGTCTCGCCAAAGCCCACATCAGAGGGAGTGATTGAAGCAAGCTTAGGGGAGTTGACCCCGAAAAGCTCATATGTGCCACCTCACAGGCGTGAGAGTGCAGCAGTTGTGTCAAGTCCAGGAAATCCATGGCCAAAGAAAGAGCATCGTAATTTTAGGAAATTCTTGGAAATATTCCGAAAACTCCACATCAATATTCCATTAGTGGGGATGATCGAGAAGATTCCCGCCTATGGGAGGTTCATCAAAGAAATCATCAATAAGAAGAGGCGGATAAAAGACGACGATATTTGTCGGATGAATGAGACGGTGAGTTCTATAATTCACGGGAGTTTGCCAAAGAAGAGAAAAGACCCAGGAGGTTTCTACACTCCATGCTCGATAGGTGATCAACATTTTCCTAAAGCGCAATGTGATTCAGGCGCCAGCATAAATATCATGCCTCTGGCGACATTTCAGAAACTTGGGTTAAAAGAAATCAAGAAGTCAGCCGCGACAATTGAATTGGCGGATGGGTCTTTAGTGAGACCATATGGAGTATATGAAGATGTTCTCATCAAAATGGATCGATTTATATTCCCGGTGGATTTTGTTGTCATAGATATGTCACCGCTCCAAAGTTGTGAAATTCTTCTAGGAAGACCTTTTCAAGCAACGGCAGATGTCGTGACTGCCTTAGGGAGAGGTACATTGTCCTTGGGAATTGGAGGAGATCGAGTTGAATTTAAATTACCGCCCGATCCTCTAAGCACATGCCCCAAAATTCCAAGATGATGAGCTTCAAGTCGTCTAGCCTAAGACGTTAAAGAAGGGTGCTTGTTGGGAGGCAACCCAACCATCGGTACATTAGGATAGTTTAATTATAATCGTAGGTTGCTTTATTTTTGTTCAATTTTTAGTATAAAGAAGATACCTTGATCCGTTTGTTCATTGTGCAGGCTGAGGCAGAGTCGATACCATCGACACCCTTGTCGATGGTATCGACAAGGGTACAGGTTGACGACTACAGATTTCGTTCTGAGTCGATACCATCGACGGCCTCGTCGATGGTATCGACATACCTACAGGTGGTCGAGAAGGAAAAGTCGATAGTATCGACATAGGAGTCGATACCATCGAGATCTCTGGAGAAGTGCAGACCAATTTGTCTCAGTCAACTTGATACCATCGACGGCCTCGTCGATGGTATCGACATGGTTACAGGTGAAATGCAAAGTGGCGGTGTCGCAATGAAGAAAAGTCGATCCCATCGACCCAAGTCAATGGTATCGACCATCCATGTCACCGATCTGCGCAAACACATCGACGGCGATCGCGGCTTCCACGTCATCGATCCGGGTGCAGCATCGATACCATCCACCCATGTCGATGGTATCGACACGTCAGCGATCCGGGTTTCAAGATCCAGCCATCGACGACCGTCGATACTCGCGAGGGAGGCGGATAGCATCAACAGGTGTCGATACCATCGACTCGTGTCGATGGTATCGACGGACTAACAGTGGCGCCGGCCAAGTCTATATAAGGAGATTCATGACGTCATTTAACGTCACACCTTCAGAGCTCTTTTCTTCCTTTGCGCCGAGCACTCCCCCGAGCCATCCAAGCCCGAAGAACAGTAGCACCGAGCGACGATCTTCATCGAGCGGAGATTCAATTCTCCATCTTCACCGAGCTCCTAATGAAAGTAGAAAGTTAGAGAACAACTTTCAATCCTACAATCCGTGAATGGTGTTACAACGAATGTATAATTCCTTTGTCACTGATATCCCGAATGAACTCGAGGCATGGAACAGTCATCCTGTCAACGTTTGATGCGATGATTTTGAGTCACATTTATAGACCTGTTTTATATGTGTTTTATGCTTTAATTAGTCATTTCTATGGTTAATATCGCATAATTCATCCATTTTGGTCTTTGCCATCATTTTATGTCAAATTCCCTTAGTTTTATCATTTTGAACATTAATTATCACATTATTATTATTTGTGTAGATTTATTTGATCTTGTCTTTGAATTTCAGAACAAACGAGTATTTGCTTCCGTCGATACCATCGACGGAAGTCGATACCATCGACACGGTCACAGGTTGCCAGCCGAAAGAAGCAGGAAAAAGTCGATACTATCGACCTTGATGTCGATGGTATCGAGTCACCTTCAGGTTGCTGGCGAAGAAGCAGTCGATAGTATCGACACCAAGTCGATACCATTGACGCACGGAGGCTACAGCGTCGCAAAATGACAAAACTGACGCCAAAAGGAAGTCGATACCATCGCCCGAGTCGATGGTATCGAGATGATGTCGGGCGCGATAAAGGAAGGGTTTGCAGCCAGCCGCTACTGTAGTGGGTCGATACCATCGACTCGCGTCGATGGTATGGACGCCGTAGGATATGAGTTTGCTTTCTAATGATCTCAATCGGACGGCTGGAGTTAATTAGCAACCTAATTAGGGACTTATACCTAAGGAAGGCCGCCCAGAAAAAGGGAGCATCGGATTAGTCATTGCACAAGTGCCGAGGAGCGAGAAAAAGGAGAACGGAGGCCAGAAGTTCATACCAGTCGATCCGGACGCTGCCGAAGACGGATTTCACCACCGAGAGGTGGGAAAGCACGTGTTCTACGCAAAGGATCGATCGGTTCTTCTCCATTCAGGGGTTTTCCCATTCAATTCACGTTTTTCATATGATTTCCCCTATTTTTACCATGTACTTGTGTGAGATGAACATGCGGGACTAATCCCCTTTATCTTTAGGATCGGGAGTAGCCCGGGAATTCATTGTATGACAAGCTTATAATAGTAATTCATATTTTCTCTCTTAAATCCGTGGTATAGCTTCGTTTTCTCCATATATTGTTATGCTTGATCACCATAATAATAACCTAACGCCCTCAATCACTTTGACAGAAGGATTAACGGCTGAAAAGAGACGAAACCTACATTAATCGATAAATCCCTTGAACAAGGTGGTGTAAAATTAATGGTGGATACAGAGAGATCGTTCGTAATTCACTTAGTTTAGGGGATAGGTTACTACGACGGTGGAACCGACCTAAACCTAAGTAGTGAATTGTACCACGATAGTGGGCAATTCTGTTTTCAGGCCACTACCCGGATAGAGAGAGAAGATTGAAGCATTATATAAAATCTAATACAATGAAAAACCCGCGGTGAAACCGCAATCCTAAAGATACCTTTTTGAATTGATTAAATTAACCTTTAATCGATTGTTTGCTTTGTTTTATTTTTATGTTCTTTTAATTTTGACAACAAACCCCCAATTTGTTATTCGTCTTAGCTGATCGCAAATAGTTAGTAGGAGTCTCCGACAATTCTGAGTATCCCTGTGTTCGACTCGGGCCTCACAAGGCATGTACTACTCGAAGCGTATACTTGCGTTTTTAGCGCGTAGTAAAATACACGTCAATGTTCATTCACTTTCTTGATCTCAGAGCAGATTGAGCGAGATATGTATGACATCAATATCACATACTGATTCACACATGCGTGCGCACGCCTATCTCAATCCTACTCATCAAGTGGCCTTGGATATCAAACTCCCTCAGGAGGGACAAATCCCATATCTATCACTCACCCCTCAAAAGCTCCATGTGTCAAAGTCACCCAATCATCACCTTTATAACAACCCATGTTTCAGGACTGCGTTTGATGATGTCAAAGTGTACCCAACGACATGTGTTGAGTGTAGTGATTTCAGGTCAAAGAATCACACTCACCACCATCACTGTGAGTACTGACTGTGACTACCATGTCATGGTTCCATGTGTCAAACTCACGGTGGGTCTGTCCGGTACACTTGTTCTCTAACAAGTACCTATGTGTTTGGTTTGATATCTCTATATCATGACTAATGAGATTTTGTCATCAACCAACACCACAATCTAGTCGTGTGTGTCATTGTTGTCTATCTACCTTCCACAATGACATCCGACTAGGGACATAACAAGAATGTACAAACTCTTAGCATCTGTATGATCTCATCGTTCAGGTCCTTAACCTGAAAGCATACGTCATTGAGTACTGTCATTCTCTAGACATTCAATCTGTTCTATCACTATCTCATATGACTGAACCAGAAAGAATTGGAAGCTTGCCTTTGATGTTCATCAAATCAATCTTAATGTATCCCACCAATCATCTAATGATTGGCTCTCAGGGCATACATACCAATAGACTCCCACTTGCACTGTGAGCCAATCACCCTTGAATCATATTCATAGTGATCTTCAAACATGTCCCACATGTTACTGTGCTCTAGTGCCAACATAGTGAGTAGTGGCAACACCTTGCCAAAGTCAGTATAAATTGCATGACTCTCATCTCTTCGATGTACGTCGTACGTATGAGATGGAGTTGTCGTAATATGCGATCTAGTATTCCTTTGCTAACCTTTAGCCACATTGCATGATCACGGATTCCATACTTGTCATCAATGAGCAGAATATCTATAAGTTCATCTCATGAACTTCCAGATCCATATAGTATCCATTGTTGTTCTCTAACATAAAGATACTCGGCATTTCCCTTTTAAATGGCTTTATTGGAATGTTTCCAATTATCAACAAACTTTCACTTTATATATCCCATATATATTTTGCGATTAATTTTATGTCCTTTTCGGAAGTTCGCATCAATGTAACTCTTTACATCGAACTCTTCCTTATCTCCATAGAACTAGTACTTATCAAGTTTTTATGGTTTCCAGTAACCCTTACTGGAAGTAGACAGACATCCACTCGTCATGTCCCACATACGAGTTATCAGGATGAGCATATCATACATATAAAATGATGAATGCATTTTGTTCTTGCCATGTCCATACATGCAAGATAATGGGATGATTACATACATGATAGATCCATATCTATTCTTAGTGTTCCCATTCTTCATAAGAATTGGACACTTGGCCTTGGGATACTAACTCCATGTAACATGGACAAGTTTTTCTCCCACTGAATCTGTGCATACTGAACTCTTCAGTACAGATTGCCAATGTATGCTCTCTCTTTTTAGGTCAAGATGTTTTCGAGAACTATCTCTGTAGATCTCTATTCCTATCACATAGGAAACATCTCTATCTTCCTTAAAGATAATTTCCACTTTTGGATTTCCATTCTAGAACATTTCCATTTCACATCAATATGTGGAATGTGAACACGCTCCCACTTGATCACAGATCCCTTCTTTATCTTTGACATATCAGTCAAACCCTTTGACTATATCATCAAAGTAAAGATCCAATTCTGAGTTGCTTGTACTTAATCAATCACATTGATTAGTCCATTGTAACTTATAGACTTCATTTGCATTAGTAGATTCATAAACCTTATAGGTTGTGTCACGTACACATCCTTGTTTTATTCCTCATAGGAATGCAGTTTTAGTATCCATATGCCAAATGTCTTAGTCATTAAGTTGCAATCAAGCATCATCCTTCTCAAAATGTTATCCATGTGTCTTAACACTTAAGACTTATTTTCACTTATGGATTTCATCCAATAGGTGCTACCATCAAGGTCATACCTTATGGTTCACATGGATGTCATTTAGGATGTAATGGTCATAAACCATGACTCAAATTTTGGTTCCTCATATTCATCTAGATAGTTGACTCATCTCATGAACAACTCATCATATAGATGATCGAGGTGTGTCTGTTAAGGATATAAGAACTCACAACTCCTTGTGATTCTTAATGTCCTTTATTAGTGTGGGGTATTATTTTATTAAGAAGAATTTAGTTATTTGATAATCATTCTCTATCTCCTTAGAGTATGATTCCTTCTTGATTTAGACATCACTATGCCTTAATCATGAGCTCACTATGATACACTATCATAATCACTCATAAGGATCTCAAACATTTTGGTCCAAGTATTTCATTCATTGATCTCATCAAGAATTAACACTTTACCAAATTTGCACTTCATCTATGATAATCTTGAACACTTCAAGATATTCATATTGGTATTTCTCTAAACACCGTTTGAAGTATTAGCATTCGCTCCAATAGGTATGTAAATACATCACATGTATTATACCTAATAGGATAATCATTCTCCCACTACCATTAGTGAAGATTGATTAATCATGTACAAGAGATTCATGTCATTTACTGGTTCTCTAACCAAAAGAGTCTAGATTTATCCATCACATGGAAACTAGAAATGAATTTCTTATGATTGATGCTAATTTGATTGTTTGAGTTATCTATAACTTTTAGGTATCATTTTATCTTATGCATATCAAGTACCACAAGATAAACAAGGCATTGCCATAAAGATCATATCTTTAGAAATTGAAACATCTCTTTATTGATTGCCATCATTGTCATACAATATGCAAAAATAAAGTGTTTCTATCTATTGGCAAATATGAAATAGCAGTTCACAACTCTATTTCTTGCCGTTTAGGCTGAAATAAACTAAAAGGTACTCCTATCTATGGCAGCAACACTTGCTCCAATGATGGGTACTCCTTTCTTGGTCCTTTCACAAAGGCCATCACTTCTTTGCGGATCTTGCATATCATATATGATAGATCCATATCTTGGTATCATATACCTCAGATAAAGAAGCAGTTCATTTCATGACACCTTAGGTGGAGATCTTCATCCCCTCCTTCATCTTCTTTTGTTCTTCCAGATATAGAGGGAAATTCCCTCATACACCCTTTCCCCATGTGCCTTGAGGCTGAAGACGGCTTGGATTGTTGGCTAGCATCAGAACACTTCTTTGCTTTGCCCTTGTCCTTGCCCTTAAGAATTACCTTTTCTTTGATCACATCAAAGATTATGGTTTGTCTTTCTTCATCTTTGCCTCTACTATCCTCAACATGTCCAACAACTCTGTCAACATTTGTCAAAGTTTTTCATGTTGTAGCTTATCATGAATTGTATGATTCTCGCAACATTTGCAGTATCATACCAATAGCCAACTCTTGGCTCAGAGGGAATCCTTCTTAGTCAGGTTTTCCACATACCCAATCACATTGAGTGTGTGAATACCTTACTGGATCTCCTTCTGTCATGACATACTAGGATAGTGTCCTTGAGACATCATATGTCTCATGTTGTCTCTGCAACTCATAGTTCATAGAACACAATATCAAGCACTCCTCATCAATGGCATCCTCAGTATGCTTCCATAAGCATACTTTCAGCCATTGATGTGGTGGGATTGAGTTCATCGGGTTCTGGTATAACTAGGATTTAGAGCTTTCGCTCTTTGATTGAGAACACTTCTCATCATCCTAACCGATCGTGGAATTATGCCCATTTAATTTGTTGGTCTCAAAGACCAATCGCAAATAAAGTTATTATTGTTGATTAACCATTTATTTTAACAAAAGGAAATATATGCAATTTTAGTCCAAAAACTCAATTTTGACTTGTTTGATTGATTTGAAAAGTTGACGATAAAATTAGGCCTTTAATTAATTATCGCTCCCACTATTTTACTTCAAATTGATAGCCCTCACCATCAATTCAGAAGATTGCAGCATACAACCTTCTAGTGGGCAATATCCTGAAATCCTCTAAGTCATGGACCAGCTAGGGCTATCACCCACAACATAGATCTCTCAGGTAGGCAACTCTTGCCAATTGCATCATATGCAACTCTTGATAAGATGTAATATGCAACTCCTTGCCATGAGCATCTCCATGCCTCAAGGTACTAGATCCCATCTAAATCACCTTGTTAAGTCTGACCCAAAGCCAACACGATGAATATGCACCCTGCTAGGGCAGACCCACACATTCATCCTTCACGCTTCCACGAGATAGACGGTGCACCACGCTAGGGCGTGCCCACACTTGGTCGATCAAGCTTTTCACGTGTGTCACATTTGGAAGGCATCTAAAACTTAATATTTAATGAGGGATTTGGTTTTATATACATATACATATCCAATCACCACAATACATAGTACGTATCATATACATGCTATATCCCACAGATTACATGCAAAATGATAAAAGAGATGATTATGGTCATCCTAATGTGATTCCTCGAGCCAAGAGGAATCACGGTCATCTAGGTCTACATCACATGCAACCTGTACAAGATGAACTCTGTGCTTTTCCTTCTGAGTTTATCAACTCATCATATGAATGATCTGCTCTCTCTGGCCGCTCGTCTGGGTGCCACCAGCCGATCGGTTGGCTCCTCCAACCGATCTGTTCGCCTGGTCATCGTGCATCTCTTCATGGCCGCCACCCGCTCGTCTCGCTCCTCAAACCGGTCATCAACCGATCGGCTCACTCCTTGAACCGATCGTTTGGAAAGTCAACCGATTGGTTCACTCCTTGAACCGATCGTCTCAGTTGCCGTCTGGATGTCCGTCGTTCTTCGACATAATAGGAAATAAAATTCTATCCTATTTTACATTGTAAAAAGAGAAACCCCGAGTTACATTTGGGGGGAGCAAAGGTAGGAAAGAAGTCTCGAATTATTTCGAGTTACATTAAGAATAGGAGAAGGAAGATCGGTGCACAGACCGAGATGCAAGCAATCACATACAACCATACATAGATAGGGTTTATTGGCCATAACCACGCTATACATCCACCACAAAACTCGTTTAAGGGCGACGCGTATCGAGTGCATTAATAATACATATCATATATATAATTTGGGATTTGTGGATTTAGGATTGGACATGCATAAAGCCAATTTTTATTCGCATCGTATGCAATAAATAAAGGCGACAAATCAAAATTGATCATATCGATATTCCTAAAATATAGAACAGTTGACGTGGCTCTGATACCACTGTTGGGTTTTAGGGGAGGTAGAGAAGGCAGCGAAAACAAAAATTTTCTCCCCAAACCCGGAACAAGGAAACGCATCAACGTCTATATAATAGGAAAGGGATGGTTTGTGGAATCATACCTTGTCTCGAGGCTTGCTCGGCGACAATACCTCGCGCCTTGCGTGGTCTTCACCTCCGGTCTTGGACGGTGTCTGTGAAGCTCCTTATTACGACCCCATCTGAGCTTAATTGGTAAATTAGGGTTTACCTAGACAATTGCAAAGATTAATTGGAATAATCATTCTTGAAATCTAATTAATGACAATAACACAATTAGGATGTTTTAACTATGATAAGAAGTCTAAATGTTCTTTGGTCTTGAGAATTAGGGTTTGAGAAGCATAAACCCTAATCGGCCCAAATAGGGTTTTGATGATACATGAATACAGAATTTAATAAGTAGAATGTCTCACTAAATGATTTTTAGTATTTTATGTGTAACTCTGATTTACTTCAAATTTGGATATGATTTGGATATATAAAATGTGAACAACATTGGAAAATATCAGAATTTTTGAAGAATGCTCTGACCTGTTTATCGGCCGAGTTTCAAACTCGACCGATCACATTTCCAGAATTTTACAGCAGTGTGGTAATTGACTTTTATCTTTTTATTGGTATATCCAATTGATCTCAAATTTTAACAGTATTTGATAAATACAATTTTAGACACTCTATTAAATTGGCATAATTTTTGGATGACTTTTGAATCCCTACAGTAAGGGTGTCGGTCGAGTTTGTGCAGGACAAACTCGGCCGAATATATTGCTGACTGCAATATAGCAGTGCACGGTTCGATTTTTAATTAATTAGTGGTAACTCCAAATGATCTCAAATTTTAACTGAAGCTTTATAGAATAATTATAAACAACGTGCTAAATTCCCATAATTGTTGGAGAATGTTTGATCTCTGAAATAAACGAATTACAGTAACTTTTGTATAACTGAATATTCAGCCTATATAATTAAAGTTAAGTGTTGGGTCAATATGCAATTGACCCAAGCAGCTCAATTGACTTATATGAACGACCACACACACAAGCAGCTCTCATTCTTCGTCATTCACTCCAGAGAAACGAGCTCCTAGAGAGAGAGGGAGAATTAGGGCTTGAGTGGAGAAAGTGGGGGAATTGCTGAATTAGGGTTTTGCGATTCCAGGAAGGGTGAAATCAAGTAAGTTCGGATTCCTTGCATAGACTTTTATGGTGAATCTTCTCTCTCATGTCAAGATTCCGTCCTTGCTCTGATTTGATCCAAGATGATGTCTAAATTCCCTCTTTTCTCACCCTTTCTTCATAATCCCTCTTTTTCAAGGTTTCCGAGTTGAATGGAAGAAGAATTGGGAGATTTGCTAGGGATTTGATAGGAATTCGAGATTCCCTGAGTTGAGCTGAAGTTGTGAGGTGTTTTCACACCTTAGGGTGAGTGGGTTCTTCCTTCAAACATTCTAGTGCAAAAATTTGATTATAGCATCCAAATCCCTAATTGCTTAGTATGTGATTCTAAAACCTGAAATGTCCATTTGATTTAAGTTATTGTAAATTGATATGATATGGATTCCTTCTCTGTTTGAATGACTCCTAAATGGTAGATTCATATCAGATACGTATACAACAATTCCAAGTGAGAATGCTTTTAGATTTATATCAAATGATGTAATTAGGGTTTGACCTAATTGAGATATCGCTAGAGTTTCAACCTTATTGAAAAGGACTAATAATCCTATAAGTGGTTAGGATGTACCTCGTGGATTATCTTAATTGAATCTTATTCTGGATACATGATATCGCAGTGATGATATGGAAAACCTAAATTTAGTTAAATTTCCATGGTTTCATGTCTATATTGATTGCATACGATTTGTTGGAAACAATCTTTATTTAGTGAATGCTTATATCCTATGAAATCCTTATGAGAGCCATGTGACAAGTGAATGAGGTAAATGAAAAGGTGAATGAGGCAAATGCAACCCTAAGAGTAGGGTGTTGGCATGTGATGAATGAATAAGGCAAATGAAACCCTAAGGATAGGGTGTTCAATGAATCATGCTATGGTAATATGAAAGGTCTCGATATGAGATGTGGTGATGCTTAATTGTTAAATTGTATGTTTCTAGTGCATTTAACTTTATATGCTTGTTCTCCCTGAAATGATATTTACATACTGCAGGGCTTCTTATATTTCAATACATATCTCGTAAATTGCAGGTGATGAGATATGACATGCCCTAGAAAGGGATGTTATTGAGACATGGTATATGTTGAATACATGAGCTAAGATATTTACATGTTAATTAATTAATAGACCTAAGTGCCCTAACACCGTAGAACCCCTAAGAGGTATATGCAACTTAGGGGTGAAACTCGTGTTGCAACATCATCCGTGCTTGTGTCACGGACAAACGAGGAAAGAGAAAATGCAGTGTCTAACAACAATCGTGCTTGTGTCACGATGGCACTGGGCAAGGAAAAAGGAAAACACGGTTATCTAACACCATTCGTGCTTGTGTCACGAAGGTAACCCTGTGACTCTCCGCCGGTGTACTCAGGTTTAAGGAGGAGTCGGGTGCACTCAGAGTAGTTCTGGAGGCCGTAGAGCCTATGTTTCTAGCCGGCGAGCCAGTGACCCTGTGGCAGAGCAGGGCTGGTGTCAGACTTAGCATCTCCCGGGTGTGTCGCTAAGTCTTGTACGGTGGGATCGTAGCATGGACTTGTTACGGATCTTTATATGCAGAGTACACTGCATGTATTTAGGGCATAATCTAAAATATGATCATATAGGTTCACAGAGTTCCTTATAAATGAAAGAGTTAAGAAAGACTAGAGCATAGTTTTCTAGTAGTTATTCTTTGGATGCAATATTTATATTCTTTGCTATTTCAATTATATTGTTTTAGAACTGCTCAGTGTAGTATTTATTGTTGTTAAATTTCATATCGTTTACTCAAATTATATCTTTGATCACATTAGTGCATTAGTCTGTTTCCATGAAGTACTCATTCACTGAGCGAGTAGGCTCACCCCTCTACTCAAACATTTTAGGGTTAATCGCGTGGACTTGAAGATTGTCAGAGCATCAGTGTAGATCTGCCACAGGAGTCAAGTTTGAGATTAGTTGAGTCAGTCAGTCCTTGTCACTCTAGGTCCTCAGTAAGAGATAAGAGAGAGAGTTGTAATTACAATGTGTAATATTGTTTCTCTTTGATATGTATGCTAATTAGCAAGTTTCATGTGCATAATGTGTGAAAGACATCGTGAATGCTTATACATGTATCTTTACTATTGAAGTCTGATTAGTAAAAGAAATGTTCTGATTCCCTTGTTAAGATGTTTTATGTGGTTCAATGTGAAGAAACAAGAGTTTTAAAGAAAAGAAAAAGTTAAGGGTGTTCTTAGTATTATATATAAATCCTATCTTATGCCCTAATCTCATGATTTGAGGAAATTGTGAGATCGGGGTGTAACACTCCTGGTCGCACCGGGACTGACGACTCCTGGTCTCACTGGGACTGTCGGGATTGACAGTTGTCCTCCTGAGCGGCAGAAACCTCCCGCCTCTGAAGTAGTCCACACGGACCACCTGGAACTCCAATCTCCTTGTTGCACAAGGAATTGGAAGGAGTCGCACCCTCCTGTTGACGTACTAGTCGCCAACACACTCTCCTGCCTCTAGTTGCAACTGCAGTTGTCTTTCCCTTATTGCGCCTCCCTTTGCGGGTAGCACTTGCTCGGGCTCTCTCTCGATTACCAAAACCAGAGAGAAGGATAACTTTACAGAGTAACTGATTGCACTGAGTTGCTATCTGAGAAGCCCCCAATACCCCTATATATATAGGAGGGTCATGGGACAGGGTTCTCCATCCCGGGCTGTCACGCCCCAATCTCACATTAACCACAAACCACAAGATTAAGACGCGACAGGATGGGATTTACACATAAGCCAACCACTCTTCACTTTTTAAAACAATTCAAGACATTTAAATGATAATCAAGTTTAAACTGTAAACAAGAACTAAACAATCTGCAGAAACTTCTCAATTAAACTGATAGAGATACAAGCAAGATCTACAACATAATACATTGATTAACATAAAGAAAGCATAACATTAATTTACATCTGATATACACATTCTCTCTCTCACTCACACCTTGTCCCGAGGATCGAGGGGAATGGACTAAGAGACCTCTAACTAGACTAACTACAAACCTTCTAACAACTAGGCGTTAGGATGAAACGATCCTTCCGACTCCTGATGCTGATGCTGACCTGAAAATGTTTTGAGTAGAGGTATGAGCCTACTCGCTCAGTGAATAACATTTCACTTAATTATCATTAAACAACTCGTCAGGTTTATTAACTGAAAATAAACAGGTATACAGTTTAAGCAGGGCAGTTCTAATGACTTAGCAGACGTACAGATAAAAATCACATTTCTATGCATCATCAGATATTCAGATAAATAGACAGATTTATAAATTTACTGTGAATCCTAAGTGAATACTGGTTCATTTTATTGTTATGCCCTAAATATATGCAGTGTACTCTGCATATAAAGATCCGTAACAAGTCCATGCTACGATCCCACCGTACAAGACTTAGCGACACACCCGGGAAATGCCAAGTCTGACGCCAGCCCTGTTCTGCCACAGGGACACTGGCTCGCCGGCTAGAAACATAGGCTCTACGGCCTCAAGCACTACTCTGAGTGCACCCGACTCCTCCTTAAACCTGAGTACACCGGCAGAGAGTCACAGGGTTACCTTCGTGACACAAGCACGAATGGTGTTAGATAACCGTGTTTTTCCTTTTTCCTTGCCCAGTGCCATCGTGACACAAGCACGATTGTTGTTGGACACTGCATTTTCTCTTTCCTCGTTTTTCCGCGACACAAGCACGGATGATGTTGCAACACGAGTTTCACCCCAAAGCTGCAGATACCACTTTTGGGGTTCTACGGTGTTAGGGCATCTATTCTATTAATTACTTAACAGATAAACAGTTTAACAGAGATATTATTTTACAACTATATAACACAGAAATTCCTCTTTTCCATCATTCATATCACGCATTCCAAGTTCCAATGAACTTATTGTACTATTACTGAAGCAAATAGACATTTAAATGAGTTAAATAATGATTTCTAAATGAACTGCCACTCACCCACTTTGGTGCGTTCGTATACACCGAAAAACATCCACAAACACGCTTAAATCTGACCTTTACAGCAACGTGCACGCCGTGCACTTTAGGCTGCACGCCGTGCACCTTCAGTGCACTTCTGATCTGCTTTTCTGCACCTTTGCACGCCGTGCAAACTGACTTGCACGCCGTGCAAACTGACCTGCACGCCGTGCAAACTGATCTGCACGCCGTGCACCTGGGCTGAAACTCATTCCGCTATCTGCAACTTTGCACGCCGTGCAAACTGACTTTGCACGCCGTGCACCTGCGCAGAAACGGATTTTTTCCCTTATATTAGTTATCTGCAATGTTGCACGCCGTGCAAAACGGAGTTGCACGCCGTGCAACCTGCGCAGGGGCGGAAATTGCAGAACTAAAAACGAAGATCGGGGTCGATTCGGCGGACGATTCTTACCCAAATCGCTCCTACAGCTCCGGAATGACCTAGCAATCGCTTGGCAAGAAGAAAGAACCGGGAAGGAGGCGCCGTTCGCTCCCTAGACCACCTCCTAGGTCGTCTTCTTCATGGCTGCAGGAGGAAGAAGAACATGAGGAAGAAGGAAGAACGTGTGGCGGGTTGCTTTGGCTGGAGAAGATGGGGAATCGAAGGAAAACGGCGGAGAACGGCTAGATCGTCCGGCTTTCCCTCTCTTGCTCGCTCCCTTTCTCCCTCTCTGTTTCTCGTCCAGCGGCTAACGGAGGAAATGAACCCTTCGTTCATTCCTTAGTCGGCTAAGGAAGAGATAAAGGAAAACCAAGGGAAAGGATAAGGCTGGGCGCCCAGGGGGCCGAAAATAAATTACCCAGAAACTTTCCGAAATTGCACATAGGTCCCTGAACACCAAAAAGTCCATATCTTTTTACTCGTAGGTCAGATTCGCGTGATTTCTCTGGCAACGGGTCAAGAATAAACTTGTACTCAACCTCAGGACAAGAAAACAAGCTAATGATACATTAACACTAGCTCAAAACTCAAAACACCATTAACAAAAGCAAGTACTCATCTCAACATAACTAGCTCAATTATGCACTAACCAAGGTACTTACTTACAAAACGAAACGCGGGTCGTAACAATCTCCCTCCCTTATAAGAATTTCGTTCCGAAATTCCTAAAAGAGAAAAGGAAATTTGTTATGCATTTCTGATTCAAGCTCCCACGTAGCTTCCTCTATATTGTGATTCCTCCACAAAACCTTTACTAAAGATAACTCACGGTTCTTAAGCTTTTTGATCCGGTGATCAACTATCTGCACTGGTCCTTCTACATAGGACACATCTGTTCTAAGCTGCGCCGGTTCTGGATCTACAATCTTTTCCGTACCGGGATGACACTTTTTCAGCATAGACACGTGGAAGACATCATGAAGATTTGCCAACTCAGACGGCAAATCCAACCTGTAAGCTACCGGTCCAATCCTCTCAACAATAGGATATGGACCCATATACCTAGGGGTCAATTTACCTCTCTTGCCAAACCTTAGCACTCCCTTCCACGGTGAAACTTTCAAGTAAACCTCGTCACCAACCTCGAACTCAAGAGGTCGACGTCGTCTTTCTGCATAACTTTTCTGTCTATCCTGAGCAGCTTTCAACTGATCCCTGATCACAGATATCTTCTCTGTAGTTATATCAACTAATTCAGGTCCAAGAATTTCCTTCTCACCCACCTCGTACCAACAAACTGGCGATCTACACTTCCTACCATAAAGAGCTTCATATGGAGCCATTCCAAGACTAGAATGGTAACTGTTATTATAAGCAAACTCTATTAGGCTTAAGTGTTCTTCCCAGTTGCCTCTAAACTGTAGCACGCATGCTCTCAGCATGTCTTCAAGGGTCTGAATGGTCCTTTCAGATTGACCATCTGTCTGTGGGTGAAATGCTGTACTGAATTTCAGCTTTGTGCCCAATGCACGATGTAACTGATTCCAGAATCTAGATGTAAACTTTGGATCTCTGTCAGAAATAATAGAAACTGGAATCCCATGCAACCTGATTACCTCATCCACATAAACTTTGGCCAACTTTGAAACGTCAAAGGTTGACTTGACAGGAAGAAAGTGAGCCGACTTAGTTAGTCTATCCACAATCACCCATATCGAGTCTGAGCCCTTAGGCGTTCTGGGTAATCCTACCACAAAGTCCATCGTGACGTGTTCCCACTTCCATTCAGGTATAGGAAGCGACTGAAGAATACCCGCAGGCTTTTGATGTTCAGCCTTAACCTGCTGACACACCCCGCACCTAGCCACATATTTAGCCACATCCTTTTTCATGCCAGACCACCAGTACAGCTCTTTGAGGTTTCTGTACATCTTTGTGTTACCTGGATGCATGGCATACATAGAAGTATGCGCTTCCTCAAGAATCTGCTCTTTCAACTCACTGTTTCCAGGTACACACAACCTATCACGAAGATACAACATGCCTTCATCAGAAAATCTGAACTCTGTTCTCTTACCCTCTGACATATCCTGCATGATTTGCCACAACTCATCATCACTCTGCTGTAACTCCTTAATCTGAAAATAAAAAGTTGGTCTGACTTGCATCTGAGCAATCAGCCCACTCTGTCTTGTCACCTCCAAGTCCAAGTTCATCTTCCGCATATCTACAAGCAAGTCTCTCTTGAAACATGCCATAGAAAATGCATTTGCTATTGAACTTGACTTCCTACTCAAGGCATCAGCTACAACATTTGCCTTACCCGGATGGTAATCGATTGTCACATCATAGTCTTTAATCAGCTCAAGCCATCTGCGCTGTCTCAAATTCAAATCCTTTTAAGTGAAGATATACTTCAGGCTCTTATGATCTGTGAACACTTGACATGTCTCACCATACAAGTAGTGACGCCATGTCTTAAGAGCATGAACTATAGCAGCTAATTCCAAATCATGGACTGGGTAATTCTCTTCATTCTTCTTAAGCTGTCTAGATGCGTAAGCAACAACTTTACCTTCTTGCATCAGTACACAGCCCAAACCTCTTCTAGAAGCATCACAGAACATTGTATAGCCTTTTTCTGCTTCTGGCAGAACCAACACTGGTGCTGAAGTCAACCTTTTCTTTAAAATCTGAAAACTTCTCTCACAGTTATTAGACCAAACAAACGGTACATCCTTCCTTGTCAAGCGTGTCAAAGGTGATGCTAGCACACTGAAGTTCTGTATGAACCTTCTGTAATAGCCTGCTAATCCCAAGAAACTTCTGATCTCAGTAGGAGTCTTAGGCTGTTCCCACTGAAGTACAGAATCAACTTTCTTAGGGTCAACACTGACTCCATCCCTCGAGATAACATGTCCAAGAAATGCTACCTCGGCCAACCAAAACTCGCACTTGCTAAATTTAGCAAACAACTGGTGTTGTCTCAACAACTGCAACACTACTCTCAAGTGTTGCTCATGCTGTTCCTCGTCTCTGGAATAGATCAGAATATCATCTATAAAGACTACAATAAACTGATCTAGAAAAGGTTTGAAAATCCGATTCATCATATCCATAAAGGCTGCTGGGGCATTGGTCAGCCCAAATGACATGACCAAAAACTCATAATGCCCATACCTGGTTCTAAAAGCTGTTTTGGGAATATCAGAAGCCTTTATCCTAAGCTGATGATATCCGGATCTCAAATCAATTTTAGAAAAGATCGTCGCTCCACGCAACTGATCAAACAGATCATCAATTCTCGGCAAGGGATATTTATTCTTTATTGTGATCTTGTTCAATTGCCTGTAATCTATACAGAGACGCATGGTTCCATCCTTTTTCTTAACAAACAGGACTGGAGCACCCCATGGTGAAGAACTGGGTCTAATGAAACCCTTATCTAGCAACTCCTGCAACTGCACCTTGAGTTCCTTCAACTCAGCAGGTGCCATTCTATAGGCTGGCAATGCTACTGGATGACTACCTGGATATATCTGAATTTCAAAGTCCAAGTCTCTGACAGGAGGTAGGCCTGGTAAATCTTCTGGAAAAACATCAGAAAACTCACAAACCACAGGCACATCATAAACACTGGCGGTGCTCTTCTCTGCTCTGGTGTCCACCACATGAGCAAGGAACGCTTCACATCCTTTCTGTAACATCTTATCAGCTACAGCAGCTGATATTATGCACGTAGGTAGTACTTTTCTGTCTCCAGTAAAGACACAAGAAAATTCTCCTAGTTGAAAGGTAGCTTCCTTCTTCCAACAATCGAGTTGCACTCGATATGTCTCAAGACAATCCATACCCAAGATGACTTGAAAGGTATTTACATCCAAGGGTATGAGATTAGCAGCGAAGGTAAAACCTCCAAAAGATAACAAGCATCCGGGACAAGACTCGGATAAAACTGTTGGTCCACCAAGTGGAACCCTCAACACTAACTCATCTGCCAACTCTTGAGTTAGCAGATTAAGTTCAACAACTAAAGAACGTCGTATAAAAGAGTGAGTAGCTCCCGGATCTATCAAAACTGAAACTGGTATACTATTAAACAAAAGCATCTCTCCTGTAACAACTTGTGAAGAGATTATACCTTCCTGGGGTGTCAAAGAAAAGAAATGTGCTGAAGCTCTCCCTCTGCCACGGTGTCCTCTCTGACCACTCCTGCCACTAGACACTCCACCTCCTCTAGAACCAGAAGCCACAGAAGAACTTGGAACATCATGGTATTGAGGCTGGAAAGCTTGTGATGCCGCTTGCTGAAGCTGAGGACATTCCCTTTTAAGGTGTCCAACTTGCCCACAAACAAAACAACTCAGAGCCCGACATTGACCAGAATGTGATTTTCCACATCTGTCACATGGCGGTATTCCCTGTCCTTGAGGACCTGTCACTGACATTGATGATCCTGAAGACTGTCCACTAGTGGCACTGCTCCATCTTCCTGGGCTGTATCTCCCTCTGCTTCTAGAAGAAGAAACGTCCTCAGATCTCTGCCTGCCAAAACAACCAAAGCCACGCCCAAGTTTAGAAAAGAAACCTCTGCCTCCACCTCTGTATCCACCACTGGACTGTCCTCCACTGAACTCTGCAGATCTCTTCTTAGACTCAGGCACCCTGTCAGCATTCACAGATTCTTCAACCTGTCTGGCAGCCTCAACAAACTCGCCAAAGTTCTCTCTGTTCCTCCTACTAGTAGCAGAGACTGTATGCCGAATCTCCGGCCTCAGCCCTTCTTGAAACCTTCTACATCTCTCTATGTTATCAGGAACAAGCTGTGGACAGAAGTTAGCTAACCGTGTGAAAAGCGCTTCATACTCAGTAACTGTCATGTTCCCCTGCTTGATATTCTGTAACTGCCTGATTTTCTCATTAAGAAAAGTGGGTGGATAGAATTTGAGATGAAATTCCTCAGAGAAATCCTGCCAGGAAAGCTCTGTACCTCTCCTCTTTTCTTCCACACCACGCCACCACAACTCAGTATCGCCTGTCAAAAGGTAGACCGCATGATTGATCTTCTTCTCTTCTGAAAGCTCCATCAGACGAAAGACCTTCTCTATCTGTCTAAACCATTCATCAGCTTCTGCTGGATCTGTGGTGCCACTGAACTCTGTGCCACCAAGCTTCTTCACAAGCTCATAAGATCGCATCAGATCTTTACTGCTGGTGGAAGAAGATTCTCGCCTATCAGCCTTGTACTTTTCTTTGGTTTCCAGAAACATCCTATACATCCGGGATGCTTCATCCACGTGGTCACCACCACCTGGACCCAAGTACCGCGGATCAGGGCCAACATGGCTCTCAGCTTGATCATCACGATCAAAGCCTCTTCCTGCCATCTGCAATGATATAACAGAGTATTTCCTGTTAGAAAATTACAGATAGAAGAAAGACACCTAAACCTTAATCCTATTGGTCTCTTATCGTCCCCTGACCTGGATTCTGAGTAACTATGTACTCAAACCAAAGCTCTGATACCAAGAGTTGTCACGCCCCAATCTCACATTAACCACAAACCACGAGATTAAGACGCGACAGGATGGGATTTACACATAAGCCAACCACTCTTCAATTTTTAAAACAATTCAAGACATTTAAATGATAATCAAGTTTAAGCTGTAAACAAGAACTAAACAATCTGCAGAAACTTCTCAATGAAACTGATAGAGATACAAGCAAGATCTACAACATAATACATTGATTAACATAAAGAAAGCATAACATTAATTTACATCTGATATACACATTCTCTCTCTCACTCACACCTTGTCCCGAGGATCGAGGGGAATGGACTAAGAGACCTCTAACTAGACTAACTACAAACCTTCTAACAACTAGGCGTTAGGATGAAACGATCCTTCCGACTCCTGATGCTGATGCTGACCTGAAAATGTTTTGAGTAAAGGTATGAGCCTACTCGCTCAGTGAATAACATTTCACTTAATTATCATTAAACAACTCGTCAGGTTTATTAACTGAAAATAAACAGGTATACAGTTTAAGCAGGGCAGTTCTAATGACTTAGCAGACGTACAGATAAAAATCACATTTCTATGCATCATCAAATATTCAGATAAATAGACAGATTTATAAATTTACTGTGAATCCTAAGTGAATACTGGTTCATTTTATTGTTATGCCCTAAATATATGCAGTGTACTCTGCATATAAAGATCCGTAACAAGTCCATGCTACGATCCCACCGTACAAGACTTAGCGACACACCCGGGAAATGCCAAGTCTGACGCCAACCCTGTTCTGCCACAGGGACACTGGCTCGCCGGCTAGAAACATAGGCTCTACGGCCTCAAGCACTACTCTGAGTGCACCCGACTCCTCCTTAAACCTGAGTACACCGGCGGAGAGTCACAGGGTTACCTTCGTGACACAAGCACGAATGGTGTTAGATAACCGTGTTTTTCCTTTTTCCTTGCCCAGTGCCATCGTGACACAAGCACGATTGTTGTTGGACACTGCATTTTCTCTTTCCTCGTTTGTCCGCGACACAAGAACGGATGATGTTGCAACACGAGTTTCACCCCAAAGCTGCAGATACCACTTTTGGGGTTCTACGGTGTTAGGGCATCTATTCTATTAATTACTTAACAGATAAACAGTTTAACAGAGATATTATTTTACAACTATATAACACAGAAATTCCTCTTTTCCATCATTCATATCACGCATTCCAAGTTCCAATGAACTTATTGTACTATTACTGAAGCAAATAGACATTTAAATGAGTTAAATAATGATTTCTAAATGAACTGCCACTCACCCACTTTGGTGCGTTCGTATACACCGAAAAACATCCACAAACACGCTTAAATCTGACCTTTACAACAATGTGCACGCCGTGCACTTTAGGCTGCACGCCGTGCACCTTCAGTGCACTTCTGATCTGCTTTTCTGCACCTTTGCACGCCGTGCAAACTGACTTGCACGCCATGCAAACTGACCTGCACGCCGTGCAAACTGATCTGCACACCGTGCACCTGGGCTGAAACTCGTTCCTCTATCTGCAACTTTGCACGCCGTGCAAACTGACTTTGCACGCCGTGCACCTGCGCAGAAACGGATTTTTTCCCTTATATTAGTTATCTGCAATGTTGCACGCCGTGCAACCTGCGCAGGGGCGGAAATTGCAAAACTAAAAATGAAGATCGGGGTCGATTCGGCGGACGATTCTTACCCAAATCGCTCCTACAGCTCCGGAATGACCTAGCAATCGCTTGGCAAGAAGAAAGAACCGGGAAGGAGGCGCCGTTCGCTCCCTAGACCACCTCCTAGGTCGTCTTCTTCATGGCTGCAGGAGGAAGAAGAACACGAGGAAGAAGGAAGAAGGTGTGGCGGGTTGCTTTGGCTGGAGAAGATGGGGAATCGAAGGAAAACGGCGGAGAACGGCTAGATCGCCCGGCTTTCCCTCTCTTGCTCGCTCCCTTTCTCCCTCTCTGTTTCTCGTCCAGCGGCTAACAGAGGAAATGAACCCTTCGTTCATTCCTTAGTCGGCTAAGGAAGAGATAAAGGAAAACCAAGGGAAAGGATAAGGCTGGGCGCCCAGGGGGCCGAAAATAAATTACCCAGAAACTTTCCGAAATTGCACATAGGTCCCTGAACACCAAAAAGTCCATATCTTTTTACTCGTAGGTCAGATTCGCGTGATTTCTCTGGCAACGGGTCAAGAATAAACTTGTCCTCAACCTCAGGACAAGAAAACAAGCTAATGATACATTAACACTAGCTCAAAACTCAAAACACCATTAACAAAAGCAAGTACTCATCTCAACATAACTAGCTCAATTATGCACTAACCAAGGTACTTACTTACAAAACGAAACGCGGGTCGTAACACGGGCAATATGGGACTAAAGTAGGATAAGAAGGGTTCGAGATTTTCCACAAAAAAACAACCAACTCGGAACCTGAACCGATCGTTTCACAACTGAAACGGTCGGTTGGGGACCTGAACCGGTCGGTTGACACTCAACCGATCAGTTGGGACCCATGAGCCGGTCGGTTCACTTTCTGAACCGGTCGGTTCGTGGTCCTGATCAGTTCCCAATTGACTTTCCTTCTTTTGTTTCTAATTGGTATCGAATACCAATCCTTATTCCAATCAAATTGGGCAAGTGAAACGCAAGGAAAATTCTCACCAATCTTTCTTTCCCAACTTGCTCGGTTCGACCAATTGAGCCGATCGGTTCAAAACTTGAACCGGTCGTCTCACCTTGTCCATGAGCCGGTCGACTCAACACTTGAGCCGATCGGTTCACCCAGCTCAGCTGATCGGTTCATCACATGAGCCGATCGGTTGGGAGTGCAGATTGTGTAGAAACAGTCAATTGCAGTTCCTATTAATCCGATACTCTAATCAAGTTGTCCACCACCTTGAACACTATGATTTTGAGCTATCAATTAATTGAGTGTTTAATTGAACTACCAAACTCCTTTAGTAATCAATCTAAACATTGTTTGTGGACAAAACTCCTCTTCCAGGTTAAATCCTATGTGTGTGACCCTGCAGGTCCATTTCACGTTGGCAGTGAAAGTCCATAACACTTATGACTTCACAAGCAAAGAGCGGTTCCTAGTCACACATCAGTGCTACCCAAGTGAAAGTAGAAAGTTGGAGAACAACTTTCAATCCTACAATCCGTGAATGGTGTTACAGCGAATGTATAATTCCTTTGTCACTGATATCCCGAATGAACTCGAGGCATGGAACAGTCATCATGTCAACGTTCATTCACTTTCTTGATCTCAGAGCAGATTGAGAGAGATATGTATGACATCAATATCACATACTGATTCACACATGCGTGCGCACGCCTATCTCAATCCTACTCATCAAGTGGCCTTGGATATCAAACTCCCTCAGGAGGGCCAAATCCCATATCTATCACTCACCCCTCAAAAGCCCCATGTGTCAAAGCCACCCAATCATCACCTTTATAACAACCCATGTTTCAGGACTACGTTTGATGATGTCAAAGTGTACCCAATGACATGTGTTGAGTGTAGTGATTTCAGGTCAAAGAATCACACTCACCACCATCACTGTGAGTACTGACTGTGACTACCATGTCATGGTTCCATGTGTCAAACTCATGGTGGGTCTGTCTGGTACACTTGTTCTCTAACAAGTACCTATGTATTTGGTTTGATATCTCTATATCATGACTAATGAGATTATGTCATCAACCAACACCACAATCTAGTCTTGTGTGTCATTGTTGTCTATCTACCTTCCACAATGACATCCGACTAGGGACATAATAAGAACGTACAAACTCTTAGCATACGTATGATCTCATCGTTCATGTCCTTAACCTGAAAGCATACGTCATTGAGTACTGTCATTCTCTAGACATTCAATCTGTTCTATCACTATCTCATATGACTAAACCAGAAAGCATTGGAAGTTTGCCTTTGATGTTCATCAAATCAATCTTAATGTATCCCACCAATCATCCCATGATTGGCTCTCAGGGCATACATACCAACAACTTTATGCCTATTTTGATTGTTCAGTTTATAATACTCACTCTTTTTTCATGAAAGATATGATCGTTCCTAGCTTTGCATAAGATCCAACATCCAAACATAAATATTTATGCTCCATTTTTGTTTTCATTTTATTCCCTAATTACAACTTAACCCACTCTTCAATTCTGCACACTTCAAAGAAATCGGACAGAGGATTATGAATCATTGTTCTCCATGCTTATTATTAATTAGGAAATCTTGTGGAACATGGAACATGGTCTCTTCATCTTGGTTGCATGTATCACACATCTGCTTTGTGTCATTTTTAATGTCTTCCTAAAACTTGTAGTAACGATTCTATTCTATGCCACAAGCCAATTGAACATGTGCGCCTTTTGTGGAACTGGGATGTTCCAAATGCTATTGTAGTTGCCTTTCGTACATTTGAATTTCAATTTGATGAGAAATTAGTACACACCCCTGTTTTGAATTAGCCATACCGACTCGGGTGCTAGTTGAAATCGTCTTCCCTATAATCTTTTTGTGGTGTTGACATCCTACTAATCTCCTCCACTATGTAAGTTGTTAGCCATTCCTCCAAAAACTCCACATTCCACTTCCCTTCCTAGTTGACTAAACATGTAACCCCCATATCTTCTAGCTATGCTGGGACTACTTTTACTGGTAATTCGACCAATTTCTGTCCATCTCACACCATTTACCCTTCCACACATATTGCAGACAACCCTGTTAGTTCCTTCCCAAAATTGATTTATTTTCCTTTGGATTATATGTAAAAATATGGATATTCTTATGCTGAAACACTTGTCCTTTTCTTGTACCTCGCTTCAATCATATGAACCCATTGGATTTTCTTCCTTCTAATAAAGTCCTAGGCAAACTTCATGAGAAATGTCTCATTGTGCTCTCTGGCCTCTTTAGTTCCTAGTCTGCTTGTATCCATGGCTGTGATCACCTTCTTCCACGCCACTAGAGGCTTGCCTTTTCCTCTCTCCTTCCTATACCAAACAAAGCTTTTGATCAACTGATTGATGTAAGCTACTGAACAACTAAGGACCACCTTTTCTAACGTAACTCTACATGCCAAAGATAACGTTCAATTCACCCATCCTCCAATTCTCACTCTAATCTTGTTTGCCATGTGTATGTATAACTCTTTTCAGATCTTCCTATGAATAATTAGGACTCTGAGATGTTTGTCTAAATATTTTGTTTCTGGAATTCTTGTTGTGTGGCAGACCTATCTTCGGATTGTCCTCAGAATATTGAGTAAGAAAAAGATACTCGACATGATACCTCCTCAAACCTTCGTAAGATAATGTCATCAGTGAAGAACATGCAATATTTTCTTCTTCGTCTTATCCACCCTCGCAACATGCCACCTCCATCTGGCACCTCCTGGTCTATATCTTGACTCAGTCTTTTGATACATGATGAAAAATATATGGCGAGAGTAGATCTCCTTATCGTACTTCCTAAGATTGTTAGAATGGTTCCGGTGCCTCTCAATTCACCGGCAGTGTAGTGGTGCCTAAGATTATCACCTGCATTATGATGTGTATCAATTCTAGCGGAATACTGGTTCTGGACAAAGTATCACCGATGAATTCTTAATGCATCCTCTCATATGTTTTAGATAGATTCAACTTCATAGCCATCATGTATCTCATTGTCTTCCTCTTCTCCATTGAATGTAATTCCTCACTTAAAGTATCACATTGTCACTTGTATGCCGTCCCGGTATGAAACTCGACTTCGTTGGTGAAATCCACTCATGTGTAGATACGACTTAATGCGAGTGACAATGATCTCAGAGATTATCTAATGAGATCGGTCTCAATTGTAAGCATTATTATGGATGCTTTATTTTAGGTAACAATACTGTCGTTGCCTTATAAAGACTGGATTCGTATGTTAAGTTTATTATTTTACACAATCATTATTCCTATAATGGTGTGCTACACCGATAATTGAGTCCCAATATTCTGAATTTTTCGATGAAGTTATACTAATTTTGCTGTCATTATGATAGGGGTCGTTGCCCCCTCAATGTCACGTACCGTGCTTAATAGTTTGTGCGTATTTACAAAATGCGGGTGTTGTTGATGATGTACCAGATGTGCTCAAAATATAGATGTCGTTGCCCCCATCAATGTCATCAACCTATATCAATTGGTATCTAATAGGATCACATGTGCTTAGCACCTAAGCTAGATAAGGCCTTCGGCCATCTTTTCCCTTTTACATGTAAGGCCAATGACCGTTAGCTTTATGTTGTTTTCTTTCAATTACAATAGTACATTTCGAGCACCAACCTCGGCTGTTGTTCTCAGGTTTTACAGATACAGCTGGCACCTTATATCTTTTCGCCTATTTATAGTAACGAAGACCACAATAGAAGGCGTCGAGTGTTTAGCCATTGTGCTCTGTTACACGTTTTTCCCCTGTTCTGACATAGGCACCCGCCTCTGAGCGGGAGCAGCAGGTCCTCATCATAGGTCGAAGGAGGTTCTCTCCTCGACTCTCCACCGTTGATAGCGGCTCCGAGGCTATCAGTACATTTTGTTAGGTTTAATGGAAAACATGCTTTGATTCTTGGAAAAAAAATCAATTTAGCACACTTTTGCAAAAATATTTACCAACATAACACGCTTTGTAAAATATTTCCCAAAGTAGCACACTTTGGTCTGAAAACACCACTTCGTGTGGCGTTTTTATGTGCGTGATTTGAAAAGCGCCACTTTTTGTGGCGTTTTTATATGCGCGATTTGAAAAGCGCCACAACAACTGGCGTGTCTACTATTAAATAAAATTTTTTGAAAATATGAGTGCAAATGGAAAACGCCACATGAAGTGGCGCTTTTCAAATCGCGCATATAAAAACGTCACACAAAGTGACGTTTCCAGACCAAAGTGTACTACTTTGGGAAATATTTTTACAAAGTGTGCTATATTGATAAATATTTTTGTAAAAGTATGCTAAATTGGTTTTTTTTCCTTGATTCTTTTTAATTCTCGCCATTACTCCCTAAACGATACGCAGGTCAGCAGGTGTATATAGCGCACACACAGCCAGTTCCCACCCACCGTTACCTGCAGACGACGGAGAAACCATAGCCAGTCCAAGGGCCACGGCCACGCCGACTCCATGGGTTCCGAGCAACAAATTGAGAACCGTCTGCATATCTTCTTCTTGCCATTAATGGCCTCTGGCCACATCATCCCCACGCTAGATATAGCCAAACTCTTCGCCCAACGAGGAGTCCGATGCAGCGTTGTCACCACAGCGGCCTACGCCGCCGTTGCCAGGTCGGCTATCAAGAACACTCCTGCCGTCGACCTCCATCTAGTCGAGTTACCCTCCTCCAATTACTCCAAAAGTCTTGACATGCTCTGTTCCCTCCACCTCATCCGTCCCGCAATCGAGGCAATCCTGCGCGATCTCAACCCAACGGCCGTCGTGGCCGACATGTTCTTCCCCTGGACCACCGCCCTCTGTGCTGAGTTAGGCTTGCCGCGGCTGCTGTTCAGCGGCACCAGCATCTTCACCAGATGCGCCAAGGCAGCTATGCACAAACAGAAGCTGTACGAGATTCCCTTTACTCAGGATGAGAGCACAGGTGATGATGCCGTGGTGCTCGAGGGTCTTCCTCACAGGATCCAGTTTCTTAAGACCCAATTGCCCGGCCCTCAATCGATATCCCCACAACTGGCTGTGATGCTAAACGAGATGGAGGAGTCGGCGGAAGGGTGCTACGGGGAACTTTTTAACAGCTTCTACGAATTAGAGCCCGACTACGCCCAGCACTTCAAAGAAGTGCTTGGGAGGAGGGCGTGGTTCGTCGGCCCTGTGTCCCTCCGCAACCACGACACTAAGGACCTCTCTGTCAGAGGAGCTGATTCAACCTCCCCCATCAGTCGCCGCTGCCAGGAGTGGCTCGATTCCAAGCCCTCCAGATCCGTTCTATACATCTGCTTCGGCAGCTTGAAGCCTCTAAACACCGTGCAGCACAGGGAAATATCCCTCGCCCTTGAGTCCGGCACCTTCCCTTTCCTATGGGTGGTTCGCGACGATTCTTCCGAAGAAACTTCATCGCCATGGCTGACTGACGCAATTTTGCACAAACAAGGTGCGGGAGAATGCCTGATCGTTCGTGGATGGGCCCCTCAGCTGCTCATCCTAAATCACGGCTCTGTCGGTGGGTTCATGACTCACTGTGGCTGGAACTCCTCCCTGGAAGGTGTCTCCGTTGGTGTGCCCATGGTCACTTGGCCGCTCTTCGCCGACCAGTTCTACAACGAGAGGCTCATCGTCGATGTCCTCAAGGTTGGTGTCGAGGTGGGCAGCGAATATTATACCTTTGACGACGACACGCGTCCTGTAATAGCAGCAGCTGCTATTGAAACCGCAATGAGACAGCTGATGGGCGACGGAGCCGAGGCAGAGGCAAGGCGGCAGAGGGCGAGCAAATTGGCCGCGGCTGCCAAAACTGCCGTCTTGGATGGTGGCTCGTCTTTCACTGATATCGATATACTCATCAAAGAATTGGGGACGACGACCATGCAATAGAAAGAACATAATACTACGGGATAGTATCATTGGAATGTAGCTTGTAGCGATATGCGTGAGTAACTAGTACTGTCCTTAAATAATCTACCACCATATGAATGAATAAACGCAGGTGTGCTGCCTGCTTTTCTAGGTAATTGCCTGTCTGCTTCAATCCTCCAGCTCTATTAACGGAGGCGTGCTGCTAGCTTTTCCACGTATTTGCCTGGCTACTTTAAGTGCTTGTCTGTTTACTTGAGGATCGTAAGTAATTTAGACTTATAGTTAGGGGTTATAGGATTCATGCAGCTGATCCTCCTTCGATTAATGCTATGCAAATACACAGTGTGTATTTGTTTTACAACCGCCTCATGCTACGACTCTGCAGCCTGTCTTTGTGCTTTTCCAGGTGCTTCGTTTTGTCTTCGTGTTTTTTTATCGGTTGTTTTTCCCCATCCGCCGCCTTTACTTGCTGTTCAGTTGCTTCTGTCTTTAAATATCTTTTGTAATTATCTCATAAATTCTCACTGCTGATTTTTTATTTTGTATATGCTGTAAAATAATGCTACTGCTTATATAGTTGCTATAGGAACAGTGCTTTAGGTTTGTGTACTCATGGCCTACGTGTGTGTTCTAACACCTTAGTCATGTGTTCATTGTTCCAATGAAATTGTGTGTGCCAGCCTTATAAATTGGAAGGAATTTGTTTGTTGTTAATCAAGATGTCTTTTTAGGGGTTGTATAAAAATTATTGTGTATAATTGTATATAACTTATCAAGAACCTAACAAAAATTGAGGAAGCTTTAATAAAGTGTTAATGTGTTCATTTGCCGAGTTTGTTTATATGTTAATTAGTCAATAACCCTATAAAAAAGGACAACTCTGCAGCCTGCCTTCCTGCTCTTCCGGCTACTCAGGCTTTGTAGAATTTTTTGTACAATTTGCTTTTATTCTTCCAATCCAACGCATTTATTTTTCTGTTTGCTTTATATTTTTCATACTTATCTGATAATGTTTGACCGTGCTCTAGCTTTCCAGAATTTTTTTCTTCGGTTTGTTTATTTCTTCAAACGCATTTGCTTCCCTCTGCATCATGCCTTCCTGCTTTGCATAGATTTTATTAGATTTTATTGTTCAGTCTGTTTTTCCTTCCAGCACATTTGCTTTTTTGTTTATTTCGATTTTTTTGTACTTATCACCTAATTACTAGCCGCATATTTTTTTATTTTGAATTCGATAGCACATAATGCAGACACTTGTGTAGTTTATAGTAGCACTACATTAATAAGTTTGCCTACTCATGATTCGATTACTCATATTCTAACGGTCTGACTATGTGTTTGTTGTTCATCAATCTGTTTTACATGATATTTTGTTCAATCTGTTTCCATCTTAATAAATTGGAGGGAATAAGTTATTGTTAATCAAAACTTTAGTGGGTTGTGTATAAATTATTGTATGTTGATTCTATAACTAATTGTAATCCAAACAAAGATAAAGAGAGATTTCAAATAATGCTTCAAGTCTGTTTGTACGCATTAACTAGTCAAATTTTTTTATTATATGTTAGAAGGAGTCAACTATTTGTCAAAATTGTTCTATTTTAACCAGTTGTATGTAATTTATTACTTTTTGAGTGATTTTATTTATGATAATGTATATGGTTATTCCAATGTAATTTTTTAAAATTGGGTCTTTAAGTTATGTGCGTAGCTGCTGCAAAATCACTACATTTTGGTGTGAACTCATTGGTCCAGTCTGTGTGTCTAACACTTTGGATGTCTACTCATTGTCGCCTGCTTTTCTAGGTAATTGTCTGTCTGCTTCAATCCTCCAGCTCTATTAACGGAGGCGTGCTGCTAGCTTTTCCACGTATTTGCCCGGCTACTTCAAGTGCTTGCCTGTTTAGCGTAAGTAATTTAGAGTTATAGTTAAAAAATTCTAGCCATAACCACTGGCACACCCGTTGGCCTACCCGGAACTCAGGAATATGTGATTTTTAATGTGTCGCAACATACAGCCGACTTTTGATACTATTACCCATGTAAAAGTATGCAAAATACATGCACGATACTGATACTTTGTCCACTCCATGCAACAGTCATGCAAATTACAGATATCAATCCACTATAGCTTACGAAAACCACTAGATTTTTTTTTCGTTTCTGATTCTCTTCTTTTTTTCAAAAAGTTCTATTAACTGCATATTTCTCCCCACTGCAGATTACGTAAGTACTATACCTATAATAAATAGATATACATTCACAAGTGAATTTGATATGTACTGTACTTATGTTTGACAAACTGAGTTGGAAATTAAGTATTGGGTACAATACTTATGGATGCATTTTATAGTTGATTATGGACCAGATGTGCACTGTACTTTTGTAAAAAAATTATGTCCAGGAGAAAAATATTGTTATTGGATTCCGTAGGTACTGTACTTATGGATTAAAATTGGTAGGTACTGTACTTATGCTTGAGTAAATGAGTTAAAATTAACAAGTGAGTACTGTACTTGGCGGAAATGAATAGGGAGGGAGAGTGAGTATTGTACTTGGCGGAAATAAATAGGTTTATTACTGATATGAGAATAATAATTAAATATGGTACTTATTATTGAATTGTAAAACAGTGTTGGGCAAGTACTCATAAAATAGTGCTTGGCAAGTATTGTACTTGTACTTCAACTCTCTGACCATCACAACATTTACATGATGTACTATATGACCGAAGTTGAAAGATTGATGAGAACTGAGGAACAGACGTATTGTACTAACGTACAAATGTTGGTGGGTTGAAATAGAGCCGGAAGAAGGAGTGACAAGAGAAAGAAGTGGAGAGAGTTAATTGCCGGACAATAAAAGTGGGTTGCATTGAGTTAATTGGCGTTAATTGTTGGACAATAAAAGTCAGCTGCATGGAGTTAATTGATGGACAATAAAAACCGGCTACATGGAGTTAATTGTTGGACAATAAAAGCTACCGCTGCATTTTCCCGAGACCCGGGTGGGCAGCCGGGTGGGGCTGCCAGGTGTGGGTAGCGTAACTCTTATAGTTAGGCGGTTCCAGGATTCATGCATATCTTTTACTGTCGCGTAGTTGATCCTCCTTCAATTAATGCTATGCAAAAACAAATGTACAAAGTGGCGGTGATACAACATGTATGTTTTACAACTGCCACATGCTACGACTTTGTAGCCTGTCTTTGTGCTTTTCCAAGTGTTTCACTTTGTCTGTGTTTTTTTATCGTTTTCCCCCATCTGCCGGCTTTACATCCTGTTCAATTGCTTCTGCATTTAAATATATTTTGTAGTTATCTCATAAATTCTTCGTTGCTTATTTTTTATTTTGTATATGCTGCCACGTAATGCTACTGCGTATATAGTTGCTATAGGCAGTGGCGGAGCTAGGAATTATCCATAGAGGGGGCACCTGTAACATATATACACCAACAACTATATCACGTAGGGCACAATTGATAAAAATCTGCAAATTCAGAATCAAATCCATAACAATTACTCTGGAATCATGAAATCTGGGTGGGGCACTTGCCCACCCAGGCCTAAACGTGGCTATGCCACTGGCTATAGGAACAGTACTTTAGGTTTGTGTACTCATGGTCTACGTGTGTGTTCTAACACCTAGGTCGTGTTTATTGTTCCAATGAAATTGTGTATTCCAATATGTCTGTATGGCATTTTGTCAGCCTCATAAATTGCAAGGAATTTGTTTGTTGTGAATCAAGATGTCTTTTTAGGGGTTGTATACAAATTATTGTTTATAAGTATATATAACTTATCAAGAACCTAACAAAAATTGAGGATGTTTTAATAAAGTGTTAATGTACTCCTTTGCAGAGTTTGTTTATATGTTAATTAGTCAATAACCATATAAAAAATGGCAACTCTGCAGCCTGCTCTTCCAGCTGCTCGGGTTTTGTAGAATTTTTTGTGTGCAATTTGCTTTTATTCTTCCAATCCAACGCATTAGCTTTTCTATTTGCTTTATCTTTTTCATACTTATCTGATAATGTCTAGCCGTGCTCCAGCTTTCTGGAATTTTTTTTTCTTCGGTTTGTTTTTTTCTTCAAACACTTTTGCTGCCTTCTGCATCCCGCCTTCGTGCTTTGTAGAAATTTTATTATTTAGTTTGTTTTTCCTTCCAGCGCATTTGTTTTTTTTTGGTTTTTTTACTTATCACCTAATTTCTAGCCGCATATTTTTTTTATTTTGAATTCGATAGCACATAATGGAGACACATGTGTAGTTTATAGGAGCACTACATTTTAAGTCTGCCCTACTCATGATTCGATTATTCATTTTCCAACGGCCTGACTATGTGTTTGTTGTTCATCAATCTGTTTTACATGATACTTTGTTCAACGAGTTTCGATCTTAATAAATTGGAGGGAATAAGTTATTGTTAATCAAAATTTTAGTGGGTTGTGTATAAATTATTGTATGTTGATTATATAACTAATTGTGATCCAAACAAAGAAAAAGATAGATTTCAAATAATGTGTTAGTGTGCTCATTGTTCAAGTCTGTTTGTACACATTAACTAGTCAAAATTTTTATTATATGTTAGAAGGAATCAACTATTTGTCAAAATTGTTCTATTTTGGCCAATTGTATGTAATTTATTACTTTTTGGGTGGTTTTGTTTACGATAATATATATAGTAATTCCAATGTTTTTTTTTGAAATTGGATCTTTAAGTTATGTGTGTAGCTGCTGTAAAATCACTACATTTTGGTGTGTGAACTCATTGGTCCAGTGTGTGTGTCTAACACTTTGGATGTCTACTCATTGTTTAAGAGAAGATGTCTTCTATTAGTGGATTGTATAGAAATTATTATGTACATTGTGTTTATCTAATCATGAGTGCTAAAAAAGAATGAGTTACGATTCAATGGGAGTTCCAACAGGATGTCAGCATGCTCACTACTCAAATGTTTTGGTGGTAATTTGTTTAGATTGTTTGTTATTATTATAGTTTGGAATGAATGAACTGTATGTTCATTGTGTGGATTGTATTTGTGAGTTGTATGTAAATTATTGCAAGGTAATGTGATACTAATCATGAGTTAGTGAAAAATTATTTCCCATTTAGATCTTAGTAATTTTGATAATAGTACAACACAAATCAAAAGGACTTAGTTGACTGTTAACCGAACACTTGTGTGTGTGTTTCAACATATTAGTTTTGACTCATCTGTCAATCAGTATGTATGTTCCAACAACTTCTCTTTCATTAACTTTTTAATTCTTTTTCAACTATCTATTTTGTGGTTCTTATTTTGACAACGCTACTCAAACAACTTTAGACTACTAATTATTTTTAACATAAAGATCACCTATTACTATAGTGTATACATTATTACATACATAACATACCTGACAACATTACATTACACCACTTATAAAATTATTTCAGGATCAGACATATCAGGAAAAACATTGTGCGTCAGATAATGCAACTCATATACAAGAAATTTACTTCAAATTGTTTTAGAAAATGGTTACAAATGTTATTCCAGCAAATGTAATTTTGAATTCTTATTTTCTTACAAAAGTAATGACATGCGATTATGTTGAATGTTGTTTAAACGCTTTAATACATTCGGTGCATAAATCTTTTACCATTGTCGTGTAGATTCATTCTACGAATTCTCTTTATAAAAGAGGTGACCATTGTTATTCGAATTGTTTTCTTCTACAACAAAAAATTAGTGACTATTCAAATAACTAAGGTTCATTGATTTGTTAGCTTAAGTGTTGATTATTGTTATTCGTACAACTTAGCTATTTTTTTCCAATAAAAGTGGCGACAGAGGATGTTGAGGGAGGGTGTGATTTGAACATCTAGATTCATTTATCATATAATTGTTATTACTCGAGTGATTGCAAACTTAACTACAAGTAAAGAAAATCCCTCAACATAGACGATCATTTTCTTAAATTTTAAGAACATGTACCATATAATGTCACATTATCTAGGACCAAATATGTGGTGACAAATTATTACAAGTTAAAGTGTACAACTATTATTCAGGAAATTTGTTTCTTATTTGAAAAATGTGATAATTGATATTTGAATGGTCAATTTTTTTTTATTTTAAAGTAATTCACGTGCTTAGCACATTTTATCCGCTAGTTATAAGAAAAGCGTTACCTATGTAGGCAAAGCCTGTAATATTTAACTTTTAAAAAAAAAAACTTGTAATATTTTTTTTACTGTATTGCAATGCTTGCTTCAATGCGGGAGTGGTTGAAGATTAGATGTGTCTGGTTTTGAGTAATATCCTAATTAGTACCAATGTAGCCCCTTCTCGTGGTTGCTACGAAAAATTCAAAGATGAGGATGACCGCAAGAAGGGAATCAAGTGATATAATTAATCTACTACTATTATCTAGTATTCTACCATACTAAATGACACCACTCGTTTCCGTCCTTTATCACTCCAGCAAGGAACGGACTGATCTTGAGATGTAAATATCTACCCATTACGGTTTGCTTGTTTCTTAATCCCGTGATTATTGGACTTCCATTAGATGCAACATATAAGATATTCGCTGCTCAATTCCAATCAATTATCCGGTGTGCTAATCTATTTTTCTCTGCCCCCGTCCTTGATTCATGGGATCTTCACTCAGCCATGGATGATGCACATCTTTGTAGGCTGCTCCGTTCAATCGATTATCCAACGTGCTAATATATTTTCTCCGGCCCCGTCCTTGCTTCACAAGAACTTCACTTAGCCATGGTAGATGCACGTCATTGTAGGTTGCTCTGTTCAATTGATAGTCTGACATGCTGATCTATTTTCTCCGCCGCCGTCCTTACTTCACAGGATCTTCACATAGCCATTGAAGATGCACGTCTTTCTAAGCGACACATACAAGGCCAAGTGAAACAAATTCATACATCTATATTTCCTGGGCCAAAAAACCTAAATAACACGTTTTCACATTTTAATTACCAAAATGGCACAATTCAGAACTTAATTCTAAAATTGCACATTTCTGAGGCAATACGTCCCCAAAGAGGATGCATTGCTCCTGGTGGGGCCAATGCGTCCCCTCGGGAGACACATTACTACTTTAAAAAGTAATACATCCCCAATGGGGACGCATTGCCTCCAGCAAAGCAATTCGTCCCCAAAGAGGATGTATTACTTTTTTTATTTTTATTTTACTTTTTTTTTAATTATGTTACCATGTACATTATATAAATACATATATATGTTTAATTGCTAAATGAACATAATCTACATTAACTTATATACAATTAACCATATATTTTAAATAATAAATGAACATAATAAAATAATAACAGAATATTATATTTCATTAATACATAATATTTATAAATGTAGATAGAAGTATTTAAAATTAATGGATACAATACTTATATTATATAGTAATGTTTAAAACTATAGAAATAAAACAAATATATACATATATATGTATACATGTATATATTTATTTGTAAACTTAGAAAAAAGAAAAAGAAAACTAATATAGCAACATATAGCACATGTTGATATGCACTGTATATATAAATATATATAATATGTATAAATATTAATTTTTGTATTGTATCCATTAATTTTAAATACTTCTATCTATTTATAATTTTAGTATTGTATCCATATATATAATACGTATACGTATATATGTATAAATATATAATTTTAGTATTGTATCCATTAATTTTAAATAAGCTACTATATATTAAAATTATTGGATACAATACTAAAATTATAAATATTTAAAAATATATATTTTAAATACTTCTATCTACATTTTAGTATTGTATCCATTAATTTTAAATACTTCTATATTTAAAATATGTTACTAGAAGTATTTAAAATTATATATTTTAAATGTAACGTATTTAAAATTAAATATAACACAATTAATGTAGATAATTTTAAATGTAACGTATTTAAAATTATATATTTTAAAATTAACATAGATAATTTTAGTATTGTATCCATTAATTTAAAATTCATGGATACAATACTAAATATATATAATTTTAGTATTGTATCCAATAATTTTAATATATAGTAACATATAATAATATACAATTTTAAATACGTTACTATATAATTTTAAATACTTCTAGTAATGTATATATAATTTTAAATATATTACATTTAAATACTTCTATATAATTTTAAATATGTTACTAGAAGTATTTAAAATTATATATTTTAAATGTGACATATTTAAAATTATATATAATTTTAGTATTGTATCCATTAATTTTAAATACTTCTATCTACATTTATAAATATTTTTTTGGTCGGTAAAAAATCTTGTTACTATATCTTGTGCCAAAAACTTTGGGTACAGAACAAAAGCGCCCCCTCAACCTGTGCTATAAGCACTTACAAACCAACACCAGGCTTCACGCAGGAAGCCAAGGCCTAAGGAGAAAAGAAAACATAAAAGACAATAACAGACACCCAAGACTGAGTACAAGAGTCATCCAACCTTCCAAACACCTCATATGCATTAAACTCACCCACATAAAAAGAGTGTTGTCAAGCAGGTTAACAGGAGTACAACAAACTCAGGTGACCTAATTGGTGAAAATGCAGACCTGACTCCTAAGAACCACAAGCCGGATCTAAAACCAGAGTTTAACCTGAGTAGATCAAACCTAAAGCTGAGCACCAGTCCTCAATAGGCGATCAACAAGACCACTGCTAACAAAGCAAGCAAAATCTGCTAAACAGAGCCATAAACCCCTATTCAATCCAAACAGGAAAGCCAAACCGCCTTCTCTATTCCACCCACTTCACCACTAGCAATAAATTCACATTCAAAGAGTGGAAAAGGACAAAACAAAGAAAGCAATTGTCAACCCCATATGTCAAGAACAACATGATCTCTTTTAGATAGCAGAATAGCAAGAAAGGACTTGATCAATCCTCCCTCTTCTTTCTTCCTGCCTTTTTCTTTTTCTTGGATATTGGGTGATCAAGAACAGCAGAGTCAGAACCCCAGTGGTCAAAGTTGACCTCTGAGTTTGAATCTCCCTGAGACAAATCTTCAAACAGATTGACCTTTCTCTGTTTATAATCAACAAAGAAACCACAACTTTGCCATATCATGTTGACTTTCCAAGACTCCGAGACCTCTTTTCCACTTCTCCTATAGAGCTCCAACTCCCAATCCAAGTTTAGACTGTCTGCATTGAAGCTTCGAGAGGAACCGTACATATCAGGTTCCTAAAAGGAGGGGGAAAGGGTCGTCTGGCGATTCTCCAGTGTGGCATCAAGAACTGTGTTCATCACCTAATGTGCAATCTCAGCCATGGCCTCATCATCCTTCTCCTGATTAGCATCCATTTCGTTTTGTTCAACAGCAGGTGCTTGGATGTTTTTGGCAAAACGTCGAACACCTTGCTTCCTAAATCGGAATTGAACCTCCTTGGGAGGAATCACGTGTTTGCTAACCAGGGGGCACGAACCCTATTTGTGATCAAAACGTTTGCATCCTGAGCAAAAGAGAGGCTTCGACAAAGCGTTAACCTTCAGCTGCTTTGTAGCTCCATCAACCTCCACCAAGGTAGTCTTGGGGATCTTGTCAGAACATGAGATTTCCACACACAAGGTGGCGGAATCCATACAGCCGGCTGTGAGCGAGGATTCCACGAAGTCCAGTGGCCTCCCAATGGTGCTGGCCACACTGGTGATCCCATCGATTGTCCATGGGACTCCAGGGTTCTCCACCTCCAGCCAGATTGGGACGCGATCAAAGGAAAGGGGCTGATGCGCAGACCCTGGTTCCCAAGCTTGAGCAATGACGAGAGCTCCGTCCATTGTCCACGGTGCCTCATCAAGGATATGATCCTTCTCTGTGTCTGACGGCATCTTGATAATGAACCCTTCATTCTCCTCAGCTATGATTTTGAAGGCCCCACTGGGTCTCCATTGTCTTCTGATCCAACCACTAAATTGCCCTTTGAAAGGCTTCCTACTGGCGAATCTGGCGGACAAATATAGATTCCAGTTTGGGGACACTCCTTCCTGGCTAGAGATCGAGCCACACTTGGCTCCATCTCTGATAGTTGGCTCGACGAAGTTGACAACCGAGACGTCTGCAATCGATCTACCTTGACGGCTTGCACAAAGCCAGTCCACAAAGGAAGATGTCGCATCGTTTTCAGGGTTATCCTTCGAAGGACCTGCCTGCGGGGATTTGGGTTTAGTCGAGGACGAAACCCCCAGCGTCGCGGAGATCTCTGGGATTTTAGGAATACATGGGATCCCTTGCACGCTCCCTTCTCCTTCGGCCACCCTTGAGCCTCCAGGAGGAGTCACCGTCGACTCATCGGCTGCCTTCCCACTGTTTCCACCTCCTCATCCGCTAGGGATTCGGCTGCCGCCTCGCCCCCTCCCTCGCCCTCCTCGCCCGCGATCCATCTCTCGTTTTCGTTTACATTTATAAATATTATGTATTAATGAAATATAAATTTTATTATGTTCATTTATTATTTAAAATATATGGTTAATTGTATATAAGTTAATGTAGATTATGTTCATTTAGCAATTTAACATATACATATATTTATATAACGTACATTGTATTATAATTGAAAAAAGTAAAAAAAAGAAAAAAAGTAATACGTCCTCTTTGGGGACGCATTGCTTTGCTGGAGGCAATACGTCCCCATTGAGAACATATTGCTTTTTAAAGTAGCAATGTGTCTCCCGAGGGGACACATTGGTCCCACCAGGAGCAATGCGACATCTTTGGGGACGTATTGCCTCAGAAATGTGCCATTTTGAGAATTAAGTTCTGAATCGTGCCATTTTGGTAATTAAAATGTCCAAACGTGCTATTTAGATTTTTTGCCCTATTTCGTGAGAACTGCATGTTTGTTATAATTGACATGACCAAGAAAATTGACACACCTGTAAGATGACGGCGTCAGCAGACTCGTAGTATCATGTGTTCTCATAACATCGAGCTTGAAGGACTTTATTCGAGCGGAAGCGGCTAATGCCTATTCTACAGGGGAGCCAGAATCCTTTGGCTAGGGTATACTTGAAAATCTTCAGCACGGCAAGGATTGTTCTTCTTTGTCACAGAAAACCAACTTTTTCCATAGATCCATTATAATTAAGGTTTTGCTTCGGAATGTCCAACGGATACATGCGCCTCGATCGGGTAATTCTATGTTACGATTTTTTATTATCTGGTTGTGATCTTCATTTTCTAGGTGCTCCTTTCGTTCTGAGTTTGTGGTTAAAAACCATTATACAGCATGACAGCTGGGAAGTGTATGAGATATACACATCATCCGAACGAGACAAATATATATAATATATTGGGCAATCCTCTTCTACCATGAATGAGTTCTGCATTGCTGGATTAGGATGGACTCTGACAAAACTAATATAGATAACTAACCTATCTGGCAAGGTCGTGGAAACCAATGTCTGGACTATTTGTCAAGCCACGAGGCCAATTTCCGGGTTAGGAAGAACGTTAAATCCGTTTAGGTAGCTTCGGGGTGTCGTAACATTGAGAATGTTGGGGAGTATGCTTACTGTACCCCGTAGAATTATCGCATGTACTAGAGTAATCGTGAACTAGACAAGAGGGCCCTCTAAACTTCTGACATGTGTGCAGAAAGAGTAGAGGGTAAAAGCCATTGTGGAGATGGTGAGGAAGGTGTCGATCCTGCTTGTTACATTCCTTTGAATAATGCTTCGTCTTACAAATAATGATAAAATTCATGGTTCTCTGCATAAAATTTATGGTGACTAACGTTTTTTTGTTATTAAGAAAATTTAATAACATTGAGATGGAAGATAGGTAGGCAACAAGCTGCGCAAACTTTCCTTTCTAGATGACAAACTCAATCTTTAGTAACACTACATGCATAGATTTGGAGGGTAATAACATGACTATGCATACCTATTTGGAATTTCTTAACAAGTTCCACTACCTCCCATGCTAAAAATCAAAAGTATCAAACCGACATTAAAACATATCGATTGTCAATACACTCTTTTTTTTATTCATAACTAACATTTCTTTTGTTAGAAAAACTAGACACGGTGCTACCTCAAAGTAATCTTGACAACGGTGTCTCTTTTTGGTCAACAACTCCTTTTTTTTTGTTATTTTTCCATTCAGACTAGAGCAACACCATGCAACCAAAACAATCCTTTATTCTGGTCCTTATATATTCTTCTCACATGAAAACTGGTGATGAGTTTAGATATCATTGAAAATATTCAGTTTCGTATGATTGCAACTTTATCAATCATGTGAGCTAAAGAGTAAGAGATTTTGTTTCAAAGATATAAGTGGTATCCTTGTGAGTTTTTGTGAAACCTATTATTCTTCATTGTCATGAATGAAAAAACAAGCAAATGTATAAATTGAATGTTGGAGAGTTTATTGTGAAACCTAGGATTCTTCGTTGTCATGAATGAAAAAAAAAATTACAACATAATGGAGTAAGTTATGACCTTGCTATTTTATGCATATAGTTTTTCTATACCATAGGGGAGCATTACGACAATGTGCATCAATAGTAGTTTACGCCTAAAGAATGGAGAACAATGTAACATGGAAATAATGTTGAGCCACCAATAATAATACAAGGATGCAACCTATTTTTTACAAAATACTAAGTTGATCTTTGCTCATATACAAAATGAAAGATAATGACCTTAATGTTGATATTTGTTAGTCTAAGAAGGTAAAATAAAATATCATCCTATATCGTGACATTTTATATATCTTTTCTGGATATATTATTTTGAATGAATCTGATTTTGCTTGTTCGAAACTTAATTATGAAGGAATTTTGGACACAATAATTTCCATAGAAAGTAAACATTTACAAATTCATTGTATTAAATTAATTAGTAATTATGCTTTGATTTCTGTATACATGCTTATAATTCAAAAGTGTTATTTTTTGTATCTGATTTTTGCATATTGAACAATTTCAAAGAATACTTTATGCTCTAGAGATTAAAGATCATCATCTTGATTTTTAGTAGTCATTATTGTATTGATGTCACAACCAACTTCTTATGGATTTGCTTATAATTATGTAATATATTATCCGTGAAGTCAATTTCCCGTGATATCAATCAATATGGTTGGTGTTGTAATGGAAAGTATACTTGACAAAACAAATGTCTTTGTCCAACTTTTACATTATTCATTGTCAAAATATGACATAGAAAAAGTGAAACACACATTAACTGTACTACATACAAAGTTTTCTACTGTATTATATATCTTAATACTATATTATGTGACATCCAACATTGAGGTTTTCATATCATATATTCGACTTTTCTTCTTATAGATGACATCATCACATAAGTATTTATAATTACTTTTCTAATTATTAAGGTCATAAAAATTTTAAGTTGCACATCATTAACACATTATTCGATGTAGTGTAAACAAAGAAATGACAAAAAGAGAAACAAAGTATTTTAATAGTAAGGGGTGATATTGTATGATTTACTGCATAGATGAAGGTTGGAAATATAAAAGATGATCAACTCGAGGAGAGGGTTCCTTGTAATAGTAATTTCAATAAATGAATATCGTTATGATTTTGTGACTCATATATATTTTAAATTAGATGACTGCCAAAAGAATGGTAAAAAAGAATGGTAAATATTTTAAGTAAAGAATAAAGCCATTCATGTATAAGATCGTATCAAACCTTAAATAATCGTACCATTCATGTCATCAAAACATAGTTATTTTATCTAAGCAGTAAACAATATACTATACCAACATTTGTTATTTTTTAATATTCGTAGTGTGTAATTTGTAGTCAATTTATGGGAAAAATGATTATAGAGAACAAATGTATCTTCAATCTATTTTTAATTGATATACACATAATGTATATAATGAGTGTATGTATAAACATCTTGTTATATTCTTTAAAATAGAAACACTTTTATGTGTTTAGTTTTACATAAAAAAGATTAGTTGTGGGAAATTATTACAATATCCTTGATTTCCTCTTGCTTAATTCAAATAGCTTCTTGTTCTAATAAAATTTGTGATTTTTGATCTTAATAAGTTTTATAGATAGATAAATGAAATATGTGTTTATCGTGAATCAATTATGATCTTTGATCTTATTGATAAATTAGAATGTACTTTTGACTCAAACTAGAGTAGACATCTTTGTTATTTTTTCTATAAATGAGTCTGTTACCATGTTTGGCAGTTGTTCAGCTATAACCAACCTGTTTAGAGTTTATCAATTGTTAAGTGAATAAAGGGGCATATGTGGATAGGTCACATGCATAGAAACCTAATATACACAAATTGTATAGGCTCTCACTTTTCTTTTAACAAAAATTCTTAAAGAATAATATCTATAATGATAATACGTGAATTTCTTATATATTAATGACAATCTAATATCTAGCCTCTTTATTTACATATTGGCATTATACCATTTTGGGAGATGCAGAAAATTAAAACAAGGATAAATGAGGAATTATTGGTTTGTATTTTTAATAAAATCAAGAAAATAATATTTTAATTTTTTTAGTTGACACATGTCCATAATCAAATGTCCCATTAGTCATTTCTTACTATGTAGTTATCATGATTGTACAATTGTTGATATATTATAGTGCAATATAAAAATAAATATAAAATTTTCTTATATTTCGATGGGTGGGTTGATGAATCCACCTCATAAAGTAACCATTTGTTCATTACAACACATCAAAAATGATATTAATAAGCATGTTTGACAAAACTTTTAAGGTCTTCATAGAGATTGTCATTAAACTCAATATGGATAAACAAATTTGTTGAATACATATTAATGCACAACCTTGTTTAACATGTGTTATGATAGTATTCAAAATTTCTCACATTTAAAACGAATTATAGTTCTCCAATGACACATATGTTGTTAGTTAAAATATAATTTTATGATATAATTACAATTAAAAGGTTGGTTGTTGTACTAACATCAAGATGATATCATGTTACTCTCTGTCTCTCTATTTCTATCATAGTATAGTTTACTTATTTCATAATAAATACATTTTTTCCTAAGATCATGTTGTTGAAAGTTTTCTAGGTGGTTAGGAGAGAGCGATGACGGAGGCGGCTAGGGTTTCTCCAAGGACGACAGGGGGTAACCCCGACGAAGACGGTGATGGAGACCCTGCCCGTCAGCGGGACACCGTTTCTCTTGGCACCACGGGGCTAAGCCTCTCTTACTCGAGTAGCCGACGGTCTGGACAAGCCACAGAGCAATCCCAGAACTCCATGTACGTGGATAACGCAGCACAGCCGAGCAGTTTTCCGCCGCTCAGAACCGGAGGAAAGGAGCAATCCGTCCCACAGGGTACTCAAGGTCTGTCTTATCGTGACTCTATGCGCAGAGGACCGCCAGACAACCCACACAACTTCATTATGATTGACGCCGACACCAATGGAGTCAAGCTTCTACCGTCAGACATCGAGTGCTCTTTAGATCACGGCTTCCCTGCCTTCCAGGTAAGGAACGAAGCCATGGAAGAACTTCTTCGTCCATGGAAATTTACGGTCGTCGTCAAATTACTCTCTCACGAGATAGGGTATATGACGCTTCGCGAACGCATCTCCAAGCTCTGGAAGCCTTTGGGCGGCTTTAACCTAATAGATGTGGCCAACGACTTCTTTCTGGTCCAAATGTGTCGGAAGAAGACTACATAAACGCACTGGCGGGAGGGCCATGGCCCATATTTGGGTCATACCTGACCGTCCAATGTTGGACACCCACTTTCTTGCCAGACATCTCAACGCCACCTAGACTGGTAGCCTGGGTTAGAATTCCCAACCTTCCCATCCATCTATACCAAGAAGTCCTTCTAAAGGAGATCGGAGATCTCCTAGGGAAGATGATCAAGGTGGATATGAACACCACCCAGCAACGTCGGGGTCGCTTTGCACGGTTTGCTGTCGGACTGGATATGCAGATGCCTCTGATACCTCTCATTACAATCGACGACATCAAGTACAAGGTCGAGTATGAGAATATTCCGTACATCTGTCTGCACTGCGGGAAAGCGGGACATCTCGAAAAAGAATGTAAGATAAGAATCGAAGAAGAAAATGCCCTGAGAAGAGCTAGTGTCGAGGCCGGCCAAATTATCCCTGACAACCCCCAACGCCGCGAGGGGTTCTCTGAGGCCATACACGCCCAACCTATCCCAAGAAGGCAGAAGAAGCAGGCGACAGGAGGGACTCTGCGGAAGCCCACCCAGGGCGGCAACCATTTCAGCGGGCTGCAAGATCAGGAGGAAGATGAAGATACGGTGGAAATTCTAGATGTTGATCGAGTTGCAGAGCGCGTCGTCGGGATTGACTGGAACCTGCGGAAGAAGCAGAATAAGGTGGCTAAACCGTCTGAGGACACACCACCGGAAGCACCACAAACATAGGAGAGACCGCCTTCAGGCCCAACCAGAAAAACCACAATGACTACACGGAAAGAGGTCAGTCACACCATAGCCACACCCTCTGGAGATGAAGTTATTACTGGCAGGGATGAGCAGTAGCAACCCAACCTCAATGTTACGTTTAACGTCGGAGCCTACGAACCTCCCAACCTAACCTACACCAAATAGAGTAGCCCAGCTAAGGGCTCACAGGGAATCCATCTTCGGAATCGCAAAGTTCCCCAAGCTCGGGACCCAGGGAGAGCCTCTACCAGAAAATGGGGCAAGAAGTCCCTGACTCAGGACCTCGAGAAGGAAGCACAGGCCATGGGTTCCTCAACCCTAGAAGAAGTTAATAAATGAACATTGTCAGCTGGAATGTTTAGGGTGTTTGTGACGAAGACACCCAGAACTCGATTAAGGAGATTGTCAGGAAATATAAGGTCTCAGTCATCGGGTTATATGAAACACGGTGTAGTGGTACCCGAGCGACCTCCATTATCAAGCAGCTTGGCTTCCTTCAATCTCACAGAGTTGAGGCTGTAGGGTTTGCAGGTGGTATTTGGGTCTTATGGAAGGCAGGAGTCAATCTTGAGATCCTGGCCTCCCATAAACAATTCATTCATTGCCAATTAGATCAACAGTTCCTTTGTACCTTCATCTATGGGGGCACAACCAGGAATAGCAGACACTTCCTCTGGAACCACCTTAAGGGTCTGTCCTCCTCCATCACCTGCCTGTGGATCGTAGTAGGTGATTTTAATGCGGTTATGTACCAATCTGAGAAATTTGGCAGCCACAGCTTCGACAAAGCTAACAGTAGAGACTTCATCGACGCCATGACACACTGCAAGCTCCACGACCTTGGTTACAATGGGGCACGCACTACCTTCATACGAGGGTTGTTGTACGAGCGTCTTGATTGTGCTATGGGTAATGAACACTGGTTAGAAAGACCAAACCTCGACCCGATCCAGGTGCTCGAAAGGACCAATTCTGACCACGCTCCTCTCCTCATCTCAGAATCTGTTACTAAACGGAGACATACCCGCATCCTGTGAACCTCTGCACGGTGGGAGGAAACGGCCAGCTTCAAGGACTTCCTCTCAACACAGTGGAACACTGGCATTCCCTTCAACCAGTCTAGCTCTAATTTTCTTTCTAGGGCAGTAAATTGGGACCAACAGGAAAGACAGAATCGCCATAGAAGCAAGGAACAACTGAGTAACAAAATCAAATGGAATCAGTTGCAGTTGGCTCTCAACTTCGACAATGCTCTAGCGCTGGATACAGTTGAGTTACAAGTTGAACTTGATCATATTCTGAGGCAAGAGGAGCTCAAGTGGCGGCAAAAGGCCCACTGCGAGTGGATCAAATCGGGGGACGCCAATACTGGATATTTCCATTCAATGGTCAAAGCTAGAAGACATGCTAACAAAATCGTGAGGCTGAAGGAGAACGGTCGATGGGTGGAGGATGTGAATCAGCTGAAGAACCTTGTCACCTCCTTCTTCTCAAATGTCTACCAGGACCCCAATCCTACAGCGCGCCTACATGAGAGCAGACACTTCATTGGCGATTTTCCCGCTCTGAACGCCGAAGAAATACATCATCTCGGACGGCTGCCCGCACCGGATGAGATCTGGGCCAACCTTCGGGCGATGGCGCCTTTCAAAGCACCTGGACCTGACGGAGTAGATGCTTTCTTCTTACAATGGAACTGGACGCTTCTCCAAAATTAGGTCTGCGACTTTATTACCGGAATCTTCACTAATCCTTCTCTAGTTCAGGGACACGCAGATTCCACCCTAGTGCTTATCCCCAAGGTGAACGCGCTGGAGACGTGCTCACATCTAAGGCCAATTTCACTTAACAATGTATATACTAAGCTCATATCAAAAGTGATTGCTTCCAGAATTAAGCCATATATGAACGATTGGGTTTCTCCTTTCCAATCAAGTTTCATACCCGGTAGGAGAATAGGCGACAACATTGTTCTTGTTCAAGAGATTGTTCATTCCATGGAATAGACTCAGGCCAAGAAGTACACCATGGCAATTAAGCTAGACTTGATGAAAGCTTTCGAAAAACTCAGTTGGCCCTTTATTGAAGACACTCTGTGCAGAACATTGATTCCTAGAAACATCGTCAATGTGATCATGAATCTCATCAGATCGGGCAATACCTCGGTTCTATGGAATGGGGAGGTGATCGGCTCCTTCAAACCCTCCTGTGGAGTCAAGCAAGGGGATCCTCTCTCGCCTTATATTTTTTTTTCTGTGCTTAGACAGATTCAGCTAACTCATCAATTCTGAAATCTCAAAGGGATCCTGGAACCCGGTGATACTATATAAACAGAAAATTAATTTCTCGCACGTTAGCTTCGCAGATGATATCATCTTATTCGGAGAAGCTTCGGTTCATCAAGCAAGAACAATCAATAGATGCCTAAGGAAGTTCAGCAGAGCTTCAGGGCAGTTCTTATCTCATGAAAAGTCATCAGTCTTCTTCTCTCGCAATACCCCCAGGGTTGTACGAGCACAGGTGATTCGTAAGCTGGGAATCCAAGAAACTGAGGACCTAGGTCGCCACATTTGTATTCCAATCATCCACAAGCGCAAGAGTAAAGCTCATTTCCAACATCTAGTTGGTAAGCTCCATCATCAGGTGTCGAATTGGAAGAACAAATATTTATCTCTGGCAGGACGAGTTACTTTGGCTAACTCTATCTTGCTCTCGCTACCTTGCTACACAATGCCGATGGTGCAGCTTCCTTTCTCGGTCACCGATCGCATAGAGCAACTGACACGGAATTTTCTCTGGACTGGTTCCTCTACAAACAAGGGCACCAATCTGGTCGCTTGGAAACAAACTAGCACGCCGCGTTCACAAGGGGGATTGGGTATCAAGAGAGCATGTCTCCTCAACTCAGTGCTTATTATGAAGCTAGCCTGGGATTTTGTCCGGAAAAGGGAGGTCCCATGGGTGAGCCTAATGCGAGACAAATACCCCAACAATCGCACCAGTCGTTCCTCCAACTCGCATACATGGAGGAGTATTACTTCGGCATTCCCTTTTATTTGGGCGCACTCAAGGATGACCCCTCTCTCCGGGCTGCACACAAACATGTGGGAAGACGCTTGGGTTGGCGAAGGATTAACCCCAAAGCTGCTACCAGGGTTACGAATACCTGAGGATCTAAAGACCTTCAGGTCTCCAGCCTGGTCCTAGATGACGGGAACTGGGACAAGGATTTCCTCCAATCCTGGTTCACCACAGACTCTGTAACGGACATCGTCAGCATGCCCACGCCCAGGCTGGATCTTGGTGAAGATGGTAGGGTTTGGTTACTTTCTTCTGATGGAGAGTTCATGACCTGCTCATTTTTCATAACTGGCTCCTCACGAATTCCATGCAGCTTTGACGGAGGATGACGGAGGATTCACACTGTCCAATATGTCAACACCAGGAGGAAACGATGCTCCATGCTCTAAGGGACTGCTCAGATGCACTGCAAACCTAGCAACAAGTACTTCCTATCACAGCCACATCCTTTTTCCAACAACAATCTACAACGGAGTGGATGGAATACAACCTCACCAATTCCTTTCAGATGGAAGATTGGAAGGTCCTGTTTGCCACGACATGCTGGTGGCTATGGAGAGCCCGAAATCAAATAGTATTTGGAGGCAAACGAGCGTCGCCGACAATCCTCGCGTTAAACTCCAGGGCGAGTGTCGCCAGTGCAAAGGCGGCTTTCTACAGCTCGTCTCATGAGAAACGTTTGCTGATCTTGCCGCTCTCCTCCTCCTTAGAAGTAAGCAACCAGTCTGCTATCATTCAGGTGGATACTGCAGTAGATTCAAAGCACAACACCAAGGCTACGAGCGTCGTTTTGCAGAATACCTCGGGACACTGGATATCGGGGTGGGCTACTAAGTATCAAGGATCTGATCCGATGGACGAGGAGCTAAGAGCCATCTTGGATGGTATTCACTGTGCCAAACTTAGAAATCTCTCTCAATGCACTATGATTACCGACTCAAGTAATGCCCTTCACTGGATCAAAGGGAAGAAACATACTCCTCTTAAATACATACTTCAAATAAAGGCTATCAAGGACGCCCTCGAGCAACGCTCTTCTGATATCATCTATCAACAGTGGGACCTGAACAAACTTGCAGATCAACTTGCCAAGAGACATCTAAAACAGCCTGCTCGGGATGGTTGTTGGGTCGATTGTCCAGACTTCTTATTATCTTTGTACCTGAAGGACATAGAAAAATTCTCTGCTCCTGTAGCTAGGCCTGGTGGCACGCAGTCAGTTCTACTGGCATGTTCCAAAAAAAAGTTTTCTAGGTGGTTCATATGGAATCAAAAAGAGGCATCCATATTCAACAAGATGAGATAAAGTTATTGAAAAAGGCATGGAAGGAAAACACTCACTCGGTATGACTAATTTAGTGCTCACTGTCTCTTCAAATAACAAAAAAAGGATTGATGATAATCTATACTTGAAACAAATATTTGGAAAATTGGTCACTCATATTCTTGTGATAGAACATGTTATGTTAACATCATTTTCTTATTATTAGTATAAATAATGGATCTTTCACCTAGACTCATTTCTATACTAAATAAGAATAGTAATTAGTATCATATGGTCTTATTGTGAAGTATATAAATGATTCAAATACCCTTGTAGATAACTATCAATGAACTCTACTGGTGTTACATGCATGCACACTATGGAGAACCATACTGTGATCATCTATTAAAAAATATGCATAATGTATACATTGGAAAAAATAACGATATTATAGCACACATTAGAAATTTGTTTTGTAAATAATTTGTCAGTCATAATAGTTCATATGATTTATCATTTATACTTCTGAAACTATGTGAATGAGTCCATTCAATTCATAGATAGTATGTGACAAATGCTACTTAATCACAAGGCTTTAAAAAAAGTGATCTTTCTTCATATGTGTGCCTATCAGAGAAAGTTATGAGATTCCAATAGCATTATGAAGATTGTTTGTTAATATTTTGACTTCAGAGAACTAGACGCTAGAAATATATCTGAATTCAAATTTCAAGTTATGACTTATTTAGAAACATGATATTGATATATGAGCTTACATCAATACGATTATGGTATAAATTTCTTCTTAATTATGAAGCAAGATGAATATGATCAACTAAATTTACATGAGCTAGCAAGGTTGTAGCTCAGATGGTAAAAGCACAGGCACCCCAATGAAGGAACCTTAGTTTTAAACTCAGGTTGTGTTGTACATATGAAATGAATTATCCCGTCATGCAGGTTGACCCACTGTGTGATTTAAATGACCCCTATGGTATGCGGGTAGCTGAGGGGGCGGGGGTTTATACAATCAGGATGGGGTCATCAAAGTGGCTCTTCCTTTGAGATAGTTCCCATGTCATCTAAGAAAAAGACACATAAACTACATTGTGGAGTTAGGTGTTTATGTGTACATTATGCAATATGTAGTCACATTATACTACATTATGAAGCATGAGAAAATTTTCCAACTTTTAATCGTGTGATAACTCACCAACAATATGTAGTAGTCAAGGAAGAGAATCATACACTTCATTTTGGAAACTGTAGGAAATTAAATAACGATTCAATGATTCATGGGGTATATACTAAACAATATAAACATAGAAAATAATCAATTTTTCATTCGGTAAATGGCTACATTTTATATGAATTATCCAATATAGCCATAATTTCTACATATTATGTGTTCTTCTACTATAGGTGTTAATATATTGTGTGCATTATATGATGAAAAATCACATTATATTGCATTATGAAGTGTGAAAATTTTGCCCAAATTTTTAATCCCACAATTACTCACCATTAATATGTAGTAATTGAGGAATAGGCATAGTTATCACCCACTTCGTTTGGAAAATGTAATAATTAAAAAAATAATATAAGAATTTAGGTGTTTGAACTCAAGAATTTTGAATATAGAAAATACTCAATTTTTCATTGGTAAATGGTTACATGTTGTATGCATTATCCAATATCACTATTATGTGTAAGTATTATGTTCTCTTCTACCATTAATGTTTATATATCACATTTTTTCAAAAGAATTAGACCCTATTTTTATGATTTCATGTTTTTACACAATAGAAGTCTTGATCATGATTGAAATTGATAGCATGAAATATCAAATATGTTAACAACACCATAAATTGTATGATCATTATTATATTGACATAAAATTAAAACAATTCACAATACATAGATATAAACATACAAGACTATGAGCTAGACAAACCATATGATAGACCAAGAAAAATGAAGAAATAAACATGCAAACATCTTTGAAATTTATACATTACAAAATCAAAGATGGTAAATCAAAGAAATTAAGGTTGTGAAAACACAAATAGAAGTTTTTTAAAAATGGATGCTTCTCTTATATTTCTTTCAAAAGGTTATTGTTTCTCCTTTAATAAAATTATTTCTTTATATACTGCTTCAAGTTGTTATACATTACGACACATGCAAAGCACGTGCACCAACTAGTTACCATACTAAACACCAACTCGTTTCCGTCCAGACTTTTCTTTGTTTCCTCATGCGGCTATTTCGTCGTTTACTTTGTCCAGACTTTTCTTTGTTTCCTGATGCAGCTATTTCGTCGTTTTCTTTGTCCAAACTTTTCTTTGTTTCCTCGTGCGGCTATTTTGTGGTCTTGAAACAAGGGTATGGCGTGTTGCGTTGCGGTAGACGTACTGGATGATTGGGGTGTTCGTCCAAAATGACTTTGTTAGTCATCACGAAATCGGTATATGTAGTGTTAGACGGCACCAAAAATTCAAGGGAAGCTTGCATGCCACCGTACCAAAACGCCATTTATGTGGTAGATCTATAATTTTACACACTATATATTTATTACGGTGATGAAATATAGTTCATTCACATCTGATTTTGATTGCAATGATTTAGTGCGATGACTGCCAACAATCTAAAGGCAACGGCGAAACAAATCTTCTAACAAGATTTAGAATCATCAGTCATCCATGCCTAGGTTGTATTCAACGGTGTTGCAGACTTTTTTACTCCGGCTGCGTGCAGACGATGCCGTATCACAAAAATAATCATCTCTTTCCTTATTTTTGTCAATTTTTATATTGCGACCACGAACCCCAACTGTGTAGCCACTGTCAACTACATGAATGCTGGCAATGTGTTGCCCTGTCAAGGATGCAATCGACGGTAAGGTTGTTTTTTAAAGGATAAAAAACCCAAATAACACACTTTCGTCAATATATTTACCAATATAGCACACTTACTAACTTATTTCCCAAACTAGCACATTTTTACCTAAAAGTGCCACCTTAATTGACGTTTTTCTGGTGTTAAGACAAAAAACGCCACATTGTTTGACGTTTTTCATGTATTCGGACCGAAAACGCCACATCCATTGGCGCTTTACATTAACATAGGAGGTCAACGCCACATTATGTGGCGTGTTCATTGATGGCTTCGAATATTCTTCCTTGTTTCCAGCACGTACACACGCCGTTTTTGCCTTCTTTCTTGCTCGACAAGACTCACCCCCTACTTCCACCTTGTCACTCATAAATAGCTGAACCTCCGGCTCCGCTTCACCCGACCGGCAAAGGATAAAGTTTTGGCAGCCCCGCCGTTAATCCTTGATTCCATATTGTTGGCAATGAAGGAATAAGTGTCTTTGGACACCTTTTTATGTAGAATGGGTACACCTAAGTACCTTCCCAAATCATCGGTCTCAGGAATCATGCTAGTCGAGCAAATAGCCTCTCTAGTGTGACGGGGGACAGACTTGGAAAAGAAAATTCTAGATTTTTCCACTGAAATCATTTTCTTTCATTTCTACCTCATTAATTAACTCTTCACTCATGTTTTTCTCTTTTGTGGATGCTTTTTACCTCTTTGCATCTCATTTTTGTCACTTTACGCCTCATTTTGATCACTTTCAGTCTTTTACTACATTAGAGCATCATTATTTTTAATTGTCACCTCATTTATCTACTATATGTGCATGCTTTTAATATCTTCCTACATTATATCCTTCATGCATATTTTTCATAGATCTGTGCATCATTTTGTCATTTTGCGCCTCATTTTCAGCACTTTAAGCCTCCTCTTCCCTAAATTAATTCCTTATTTTCTTCCATTGACATCCCATTTATCCACTCTTCAAGCATCCTTTTGATCTATTTGCACCCTATTGAGATCACTTTGTGCATCACTTTAGTCATTCTATGCCTCATTTTGGTCATTATGTGCCATCTTTTACTATAATTAACACCTTTTATCTTATATAGGCGCTTCATTCTTGTCTCTTGTGCCTTATCCCCTTCACTTTTATTCTATCCCCCATTACATTTCTTCTATTCAACCAATGTTTCCTCCTTTCCCCCCATAAATTCACTTCTTACTTCCCTCCTCTCCCTCTATTAGTTGCCTCCTCAATTCCTTCTCCCTATCTATTATTTCTTTCCTCACTTTTCCCATCTCCTGCATCACCTTCCCACCTCTCCCCTTCTTACTTCTCATTACTTTCCTCCTCTAACTCCATCACTTCTCTCCTCACTTATTTATTCTCCCTCAATTAATTCATTCCACACAAAAGTCTTCATCCCTTCCTTCTTTTGTATCCATTACTTCACTCATATCTCCATTACTTTCCTCTTCACTTCACCCACTTCCACCTATTACATTCCTCCTCATATCTATCATCTATCCCATTACTTCCATCCTCACTTCCCTCCTCTACCCATAACACTTCACTCCTCATTTACCTCATCTCCCTTTGCTTCCTTCCTCTTTATATTTTTCTATCACCATACTTCACTCCTCCCTCCATTGCTTTACTACTTTGCTCCCATTACTTCCCTAGTCCTTTTTCTTTACTTCCGTCCACTTCTACTTTATCTTTCTCCAAAAAAATTCACTCTCTCCCTTTCTTCTCTTTCTTCCTCTCCTACTCGTTCAGTCCATCCATCACCCACATCACCCATCAGTCATTCATAAATTATCCATGCGAAGTCTTCTAAAAAAAACCACATTCTCCCCATTAAAACTTCTCAAAATTCCAAAAAGCATCCATCACATGCACATGAGGCTAACTCAACTACCAACTTCCACCAAATAGTCATGCATATGATAATTATGCTAACTTCATCATTGCAATCACATCTGAATACCTACAACAGTTATATAATTACATTTTTGAAGATCACATTTAATGACCTAGTTGATTATTTTTTGAGCTTGTCTTCAAATGTTGATAGGAACCAAGGAAATTGTATTTTGGATGTTTGTGTAGTGACATTATTAACATTAAATTAAAGTCCACATGACATCTAACTCTACCATAAGTGGTGATCAAACCCTTTGTATTGGGCTTCCTCATATAAACAAAATGAGTGTGGGCTCGAATATACGTAATAATTAGTACTATACTACAAAAGGTAAATATTAGTTAATGACCTCACAAGATGAATATGACATTTTCTATTAATGGTATGAATTCCAAACTCAAAACCATACCAAACAAGTGTGTTGGTACCTTCAAAATTGATCAACATCTCTAAATCTATGAAACTCCTTTATCCAAGAAAAAACGATGGACACATTCACAATCATCTACCCCTACTTAAACATCTTAAGATATCATGTGTAAGTTGGTACATGACATCAACAAAATTTATTATTTCCTTGAAATGAGGGAAAATTCCTTACATACACCTAGCTTATTGAATACAATGAATGTATTCGGATTAATTTAATTTAAATAAGGCATGTGGATAAGGATCATAAAAAAAGAGTTCATGAGACAAAAATTATACAATATTTTCAAATAAAGCATGTATTCTTTTCTTGTGATTTACCTAAAAACTAATTAGTAGTTTACCTTATTTATTCCTCCCTTGCCTATCAATATGCATAAGGATATTGCTTAAATATCATTTCTAAAAAGAAGTCTCCAAAACATTTTATTTTACAGCTTCATACTTCCGTTTCTAAGCTAGGTAGAAAGTATGGAGTAATGTCTCAAAATATTTTCATTATTATATTCTCCTTCCAAGCCCTAAATGAACGCACAATTTTGTCAACTATGCCCTCAATAGGGAGATACAAATTTTGAAACCCTCAAGAAAGTCATGTATCAATGAGCTCAACGCTAAATAAGAAGCATACACTTTCCAAGTCCTTACTAAAGACGTCTATTTATAGTAAAATACGTCACTGAGAGGCATACAAATTAAAATCCCTCGACTATGACCAATAAGCTACACAAGTATATTTTGTGGGTGGATGGCCTCAATAAAAAAACCCTAATGAGGTAAGCATGTTCTATGCAAATTATGCAAAGACTAGTAAGGTAGACACGATTTCAATCCCTACTAAGGTAGGCAACATTTATGTTTAGAGATATTTCAAGGTTTGTGGTGCCTCACATGCATCTCCATGGCTATTGGTTATGATTGACATATCTCATGAGTCTCCAGTCATGATTAGAGGCAATATAAAGTATCAATAATGACCTTCTAACGAAAAATGGTTTACATTTTTCTCAATGATTAACTCCTCATACCATGTGGTTTCATCGACCACGTGTTGCATATTCTATTGAGAGGGGGAAACTTTTTGCATTCTTTTTTGGTAATCATCAATATTGCTATTATTTGACACTAAAAGAGGAGTTCAGAATGCTAATCTACAATTGTTAAACCCAGAAGACATTAACTAGATGAAAACATGATCAACTAATACATACAAACATATTCATTTGAAAGAGATTAAGTCAATGATTTGAGATCACTATTAATGATTTGAGATCACTATCTTACTAATATGAGTTTGGAAAAGAGTGATACGTTCATAATAGTATGAGAAATTCTCAAGGAAACCTTGGGTCCATGTTGTTTTCTAGAGGATTATAAGCAAATGATATGATATTCCTTGCATAAGTCATTAGATCATTTGACCATGAGTCTTTTTATTTAACATACAATCAAATGACTAAACTAATCTCAAACGAGAGTTGTTTTTATCTCATATATTCTCAAATTAATGATCATTCTAACTCCTGTTGTTAGGTTTACACTCACTTATTCAACCATAATTACCAAAATGGGAAAGTGGATAGATAATCCATCTTGATCAACTTTAATTAAACTACTAAAGAGGATGTGACTGATCATTACTTTACACAAGACCCATTACACCAATATAATCAAGAAATATAGCCATTCAATTGAATACAAACTCCATAAAGTCAGATTGTCATGTGGATTCCCAATCAACCTGCACCCGTACAAACCATTAATTGATTTTTTTTCTCACTTTATGTAACATCCCAGGTCTTGAGGCATCAGATAAGATGATCTTAAAAAGAATGATTAGACTTTCCATGAAGTACACACACATATTTAAAAATAAAGAGAAGACAAGGATGATTAGATCACCATCACACAATATGAAACCCTAATAGGTGTGATCATGTTGAGAGGACACTAGATTTTTGTTCCTTGGATTTTGGGGATAAAATCATCTTTTAAGAGTGGACTATGGAGTGTTGTAACGTATATAAACCTAAATATAAACCCTAATATTGACCTACTTATTCATTTTTCTTTTATTTTTTTATTCCCTTACTCTTGAATTAGATAGAAAGAGTATATTAGTTTCTTACAGATATAGTGTTTAAGCCAAATGACCGTTACTAGGTTCACTTCAAACAAAGTATAATTTATACCCTATCATGGATACATGACAATTTTAGATAACATTAAATGCCTTACTTGATTTAATGGAAATAGTATAAATCTTATAATGCAAAAGATAGGTCCTTTTATCACTAGTAGCCTTAATATGATGCATGTAATATGTAGTTAGTTCTAAGATGGCTAATATTGATGAATAAAATAAAATAATTGGACTTTTGCATAATAAAATATATCACCTATTAAGTAAATAATCTATATGAATAAGCTTACAAGAGGACTAATAAAGTATGAAATTTAACTGGGTTATCCATATAATAATATAAGACATACATGTTTTATAAAATTTCTAATATAACAAATGAGCTTAATGATATCGAAGATAAGATGGAATGCCTTCTCTCAAGAAAATTAATGGAAACCATCCTATGCCATAAAAAGGATATACAAAATAATGGAGAACATGTTTGTTTTTAATTGAAATAATAATATCATCTTCATACCGAATATATTTGAATAAGAAAAGTTTGAAAATATAAATTAATATAAGATAGCCCCAGAAAGGTCTAATATAAAATTTATATCCACAAATATCATTTTGGTAAACAAATATGGAAATAATTGTCTTTAAGCACAATCAATGACATAACCTGATATATATTCTCAAAGAAGAAAGTAAACCCATGTTCAAAAGCCTCATGTTTTATTTGACTTAGAGGGCAAGTTTCACAATAACTAGACAATCCTAGTACCTCAATTTCATTAAGGAAAGAAAGTCTAAGTTAATTCTAAAATATTAAACAATATAACGAGTTATCCCAAATGCCAAAAATAATAAAAATTTGTATTCTAAATGTCAAAATTACCCTAGGTGTCAAACTTGACTTTTTTGAACCCTAAAATGAATTAGGAACTAAAATGATCAAGAATTAACTAAACTATAGATTTTATTAATTCTAAAACTTAGATTTCCTAAGATTTCAAATAATTTCCCAATCACACTCACTTTCCTAAAATATATACTTTCCCCAACCATTGGATTTAATTGTACAATCAATTAATTTTCTTCTTCATTTAGATTCTTTGATATTTTGTGTGAACTAATTCAATGTATTCCTCTAATTTTTTGTATTCTCTATCTCCTTCTACATTATTTGTTTTCCTTCAATTTCCTTTCCCTCACTTTACTTATATCCTCCTGGACCCAACAACCCTATATATCCTAGGGTTTTGTGGGTCTCCATGCTAGTGTCGTATCGCAACTCCCTCTTCCTCTATGCCCGCTCTTCCTATTTCCCTTTCGTCTCCCCTCCTCCTCTAGAATTTGTACCCCTATCATACCCCTCACAAACCTCCATGCAACTCCCTTCATCATATTATTGCAATCTCATTAGTTATCATTTAGCCCCATCCATAGTCGGCATAGACTCCCCAACTCCATCTTCTTAACATGATGACTCAGGGTCTGACTAAGGTATCTCCTCCTTCATGTGTAGTGTGGGTGATTGGGATATCTTTATGTTTTACTATGGAAATCACGCATATAGATTCCTTCCCAATTCAAGATATAGCCCATTTCCCTCTTGTTGGAGTTTCTGGACTACTAGTTGCAATGTTGGAGTCACAATCACGTTCCATCCTTTTTCACATAGTGTTAGGTTCTGTAAGGTTTAATGAACTCACCTAAGTGTCATGAGATAGAGGCATGTGTTGGCCTTTACTTGAACACCTTTTCCTAATCCAGCAACGTTCCCCAATGATAGACATGGTGGGGACCAAGTTAATGAGTCTTCAACTATTTAATGTCCTATGGAATGGGTCTATGGGTACGGGAGAACTTCAGTAACTAGGATATGGGGATAGTTATTCATGTCGAGATTTTAGTATCAAATTTTGAACTCTTGATCTACATTGTTGTGTCTTTGGTTGCTCAGAAGTTTGAGCATAATGTTCTAAGTCTTGAATCTCCTCTCTACCATTGGCTTATTTCCACTTTTCTCATACGTGATGAGAGATATTTGCCTTTTCAACAACTTTTCATATTATTTCAACCATGTGGACCAATGATACGATCTTGACCTAACTTCACCTATCACACCTAAGGTCTTATTAATCAAGACATGGCAAATACATATTTTGGGTTTTAGTTTATCTAATTTATTTTCACTAAAATGATTGTTTTATAGAAGTCATAACAAAATATTGGCGACTTAGTAAAATGAAATAACATATCTTTTAAAATTATGGAACTTTTCTCAATTCAGTTATATCATATTCATTTCCTGATCACAGCTATCCATAGTTCAGGGTGAGGTAGAGATGTCGTAGTAGTAGAGGACTTAATTATCCCAAGAGTAGACTGTTGAGAAGAAGATCCCTCTAGTCTCTATTGTTGAAGCCTTGCATAGCCACCTAGACCCATCTTATGGTTGTACACATTCTTTGCACACCTTTCTCTTCGAGAATCTTTTAAAGCCTATTTAGTCCAAAGCATATGTTAAATATGTAATACGACAAATTCATAAGAATGTATTCTAAATGAGCAGGCTTAATACCTTGAATTCATCATATTTTCTTGAAGCAACAAATGCCTCCCACACCTTTAGATCAGGATACTTCCATTTCTCAGTGGTTGACTTCTTCTTCTCCTTTAGTATGTACTCTATTGTCAGATTTATCTTAAAATTCCTTAGTACCCTCCCACAATGTTGCATCACCTTTTTACAATGTAGTTTTTCATCCAACTGAACTATACTCTGCAAATGTTCATATACTTGATGGAATATTCTTAAAAGTAGAAGTGTAAATATATTTAAAACCTAAATTTAAATCATAATATCTCACACATAGTTCCTTCCATATCAAGTTTGTCGTAACTTGATCAATTTTATTCCAAAATTCTACTATTATCTCTATTTTTCTATGGATAGGAACCCCTAGGTATTGCACAAAAGAACTGCAATTCTTCCCAAAAGGATTCCCTACAACATCAAACTCAATAACTAGATTCGTTCCTTTACCCCTTTGCTCTACAAACTTGTTCGTCGTGGTGATGTCTTTTATTTTTGCACGCTGATGATGCTCCTCATCAAGCTCAACAAGATCCTCAGGGCGCACATCCTGATGCTAAAATTGAAAAGAAACACATATAAGTTATAAAAATGTAACTTATGAATGTGCTAAAACAATACAACAATACAATAAGATAGACATTATAAAATGCACATCTATGTAATAAAACAATACAAATTACACCAGCTTCATCCTCACGGTGCACATCGTTATGGCACTCATCCTCACATTAATCATCAATACAGTCACCATACTCATGGTCAGACACCATCTAAAAAATTTCATATAAAAAATAGTCAAACAATTAAATATAAATCATAAAGAATGTAAAATGCACATCTAACATCTAAAAAAAATAAAATCATGCCTCTTATATTGATAGGATCTTTGACCAATGAACAATCCTTCTATGTGATCTCCATGCATATATAAGTTAGTGTCAGCTTCAGAATTTGTTGTTGGAAAGCCAATTGAGAATGGACTAGAGTCATCATTTGTCATAGTACTCTTCTTTATCTATATGATCTGCAATGAACTGCCTTTTACCAAAAATTGACCATTTTTCATTTTCTAGATCATCGATATAAATTACTTGCTTCTCCTGTGATGCCATTATGAATGGTTTACCCTTTCTTCCAACCTTTTTAAAGTTCACTAATATGAAAACCTATTTATTTACTATAACTCCTTTGGTGTTATCAACCCAACTAAATCCTTTGGTGTTATCAACCCAATTACACCTAAAGATCAAAACTCTGAAATCTATGTAGTCAAACTCCCATATTCCTTCAATGACATCGTAATATGACATTTTATCTTCAGGTGGACTCTTGTCCTTCACACTAGAAAATTTTAAATAAAATGCTTGAAGAGTAACCCCACTGTTTTGGACGCCACTCTTATCATCTTAATGTTTTGTGTAGTATGATAATCCATTTATGTCAAACCCTTCATATGATATAGAATTCATTTTTGGTTTAAAGGTGAGGCATTTGATATTTTCAGTGACATTTTTTGGTGTTTGAGATAGTTGACATAAGACTTTAACTTCAAACTACCTAATAAATGTCTTACTATGCTGTGTAGCAAGCCACATTGAATTGGCTAGAAGATATTTTGTCTTGATGAAAATTGTATGTTTAATGATAGAAATACTCACTTCGTTGATGATTTGTAAAGTATACAAGTGTACTTGTTCCCATTGATCATGACTAATTACTTCCACGCATTCTCCTAAAGCCCTTTGGCTGAAATAGTCCTTAATGTTGTTGTTGTTTCCAGGAACTTCATTGCAACTCAGAAAGTCATTACAAAAGTCCATAACCTCCCTAGCAACATAAACCTCAATATACTCCATTCAGATTGATAAAAATTTCAAACATCACCCTTAAAAACAATCATCTACGATTCGAAGCGATACATTCCATGCAAGAGAATTGGTCGCAAAATTTTCATTTCCCTAGTCAAATGGATAAAAAGATGTACCATGATATAAAAGAAAGAAGGAGGAAAATACATCTCAAGATGGCACAGGGTAATGAATACTTCTCCTTACAACTTATCAAGATTCTCAGGATCAATAAGTTTACTACATTGAGTGTTGAAGAAGAAACAAATCCTGGTGATTCCAAACCTTACATGCTTTGGTAGTATAGATCGAATTTCCACAGGCAATATTTTCTACATCAGAGTATGACAATCATGAGATTTAAGACCTATTATCTTTAGATCCTTCAATGATACCAATCGACGGATATTGCAAGAGTGTCCTTGTGGTAACTTAACATTAAGAAAGCAATAAAAAAATTCTTCTCGATTGTCAAAAAAGTGTAACAAGAATGATGTAAATATGTCTTTCAATCACTACCAACTTATGTCGTTAATTCTTTCCTTATGAATATTTCACATAGGTCCATTCTGGATCTGATGCCATCTTTAGTCTTAACTTGGTATATTCCACACAGTACCAATGACACTATCACAAACATTTTTCTGAACATGCATTACACCAATATGATGCCTGAATGCCAAATAACTCCAATAAGGAAGATCCCAAAATATTGACCTCTTATTGTATAATGCTTTTTCACTCTCTGTGGGAATAGTACATTGTGATCTCTTATCGAATGCATTGACAAAGTCTTTCACTATTTTATAAACAACCTCCCCTGATATAGTTTTAAGGGAACTCCATTTCTCCTTCTATCCATGGAACACTTTGCGCAACCTTCGGTAAGGATAAACTTTTGGAAGAAACCTTTGATGACCAAGATATACACTCTTGCTGCCATATTTTAGTCATTTTGAACCATTTTTATCCTCATATATAGGGGATTCTTTGGATCCTTTTACATTTTATGTAGACAAATTCTCATATACAGAAAAGTCATTAATAGTGTAAAACAGCATAGCATGCAAACAAAATGTCTCTCTGCACAAAGCATCATATCTCATAGAACCTTCTCCCCAAAGTTTCTTTAAGTCATCAATCAATGGTTCAAGATAAACATTGACATCATTTCCAGGTTGTTTAGGGCCCGATATCAACAATGACAACATGACGTATTTATTTTTCTTACAAAACCCGGGAGGAAGATTGTATATAACAATCATAACATGCCAAGTGTTGTGCATGTTTCTAAATGTGACATATGGATTCATCCCATCGGTACAAATCCCAAGTCTTAGATTCCTGACTTCTTCACCAAATTTAGGGTGCAATAAATCAATCTTCTCCCATTGTGGGGAATTATAGACATGTTGGAGGATCTCATCATTCTTTTTCTTTGCCTCTGCATGCCATATAAAGTTCTCTGCATCCATGGTATGGGAAAAGATGACATGGAATTTTATCGCACTAACAAACTCACTTGGGGTTGAAATCCTCGAGCTTTTACCAAAACCAAAGTGCAATAATACCACCCGCAAGCGGACGAGTCTTATCGCAGTATAGTTAAGGATCGAACCCAAAGGACAATGTTTTTAAGAATCTTTGTCAGTCGAATCTAGTTCAAGTTAAGACTAATATTTAGAACGATTGGTTGATTTGAGGTTAATTAAACTAAATGCAGGAGAGTAAAAGAGAAGAATTAAAGTTGGATCTAGATCAATGATATGGAATCACTGGGATGGTCTCGAGTTTCACCACCACTACGCATACAAACACATCAAAACACATAACATCCAGGCAAGCATATAACTATCCAAATGGAGCTGCTGTAAACCCTCCGCGAGGATAAGCTTACGTAAACATCACCTTAGGGATTAGATTTCTTGTCACCCTTTGGATTATTTACGGCTCCGTAGATACAACATCCAACTAAGGCTGTGGTCCTCCCTGGGGGATGTTTAGACCACAAAAGTGTCATCGTGGGCTAGATGGCTCGTCCCCTCACAGATCATACACTTACGACCTCAAGGAATCCCATCAGAAGTTCTCATCAAGGAGTCAACTCTGTTAACTAACAAGCAAGTAGGTGATTAATCTACAAACATTATCAATTAACAACGAAATGGAAAGTTACATACATTGCCATAGAAAATGTAAAGACATGCATGAATGGGCAGCGGGGCTAGTGCCCACACCCCAGCGAAAGGAAACTACTCGCTCATGTTGCGAGAAACAAGAAGAATAAGAGAAAGGGAAGGTTCCTCCATGAGCATGATGAAGAAGGTGGTCACAGCTCGGTGAAGATGATGCGGCCTTCTACGTCACATCGGGGCAGAACTTGGATGAGGAGGAGGAACCACCAAGATGGACCGGGCAGATCTTCTTCTCCATGTTCCTTCTCACTTTGGCCTCCTTGCTCATAGTAGGAAGAGCAGGTGAAGTGGCAATGGATGAATTGGATGGATGAGGATGTAATGATTGATGTGGATGGAATGGATGAAGTATGGATGTGCAAGCCTGCCGCTAAGCTTGGCAAGGTTGGTCGTCCTCCAGCAGGGGTCGAGCTTGCTAGAAGCAGCCTGGTGGTGTAGTGGAAAATGAGAGATACGTAGATGGAGGAGTTTCCCAGGGGACGTGTGCTTCTTAGGCACAGCCTGGAGATGAAGCTGATTGGAGGGAGTAGGGGTCAAGCTTTGCAACAAGCAGCCTGTCGGCGTCCCAGATCCAATGCCAAAATGAGGACCCTTGGGGTTCTATTTATAGACTTGGATGGGAGCTTCACATTTTTGGTGTGAAGCAGCTCAAATAATTTTGAGACCGTTTGACGTCCAAATGGTTTTGAGACCGTTTCACGTCCAAACGGTCTTGCGTTCTATCGGTTTGCTCCAATTATTCTTGAATAATATCTGATTCTTTCGGTCTTAGAGATCGTTTGATGGACAAATGGTTTTGGAGACTGAATGGCAGCAAACGGTCTCGTCTTTAACGATCTTCCTTTGACCGGTCTTGTGTCTTTGCAAACCGAATGGATCCAAACGGTCTTGAAACCATTAGGATCCAATTGTTCTTGAGTTCTATCTTCATTCGGTCTTCACGCAAGTGACTAAACGGTCTTCATGTATCGTTCTCTCAGCTTCATTCGGTCTTGTGAGCAAATGGTCTTGGGACCGAATGGCACCAAATGGTCTTGGGACCGAATGGTCTTTGCTTACGTGTCCCAAACGGTCATCATCCAAACGGTTTAGATTGTTCAAACGATCTTCATCCCAAACGGTTTAGAGTATCCAATCGGTTCTAGGTCCAAACGGTCTTGAAACTGTTACTCGACATCCGGTCTTGAGACCGTTTGGGTTCATTCGGTCTTGAAATCGTATGGACTCAAACGGTCTAGGGATCATTTAGGCTCATGCGGTCTTGAAACCGAATGGGCTTAAACAGTCTTGAGACCGTGTGGGTGAATATCTGAAACCAAAATGTCAGAACCATTAGAGCAGACCGTTTGGTCAAGATCAGAAGTGAGAGGTTCTTTGGTGAATTCCATGTGATGATATAACTTGGTTTAGACCCGCACCAAATCAATATAAATTTGACCAAAAATCATAATAATTAGATTTATTTAGAAAACTTGCAATTTGTGAGATTTAAGAGATAAATCGAAGGTATTGAATCAAATTGGTTATAAAAAGGGCGACTGAAAATCAGGATGAATATGCATTCATCAAACACCCCGAACTTAAACGTTTCTCGTCCTCGAGTAACACAAAATCTGAAACAGTTGCCAGATGAATACTTTCGATCATGTGACTTCTTCCTCTTCACATCATGATTATTTCTTTTCCACTCAGTGTGACTAAGCATCTCAACTTCATGAGACCACAGAACACATCTTACAATATCTTCGTTCCTGAGTTCGCTTTCCAACCTCACTTCCTCCTCACTTTTTCCAACAACAAGCATATTAGAGTTTTGTAAGAGTCCAGAGATACCCATAGAATGACAAGTGTGCATCTAATCTAACACTGGTGTTTTTCAGGGCATTGAAGGCCTTTATTCTGCCTTTAGGTAGAAAAGGGAGTAAAGGGTGGTATGGAAGGAAGAAGTAAATCTCTCCTCTATTCGACTCAAGATTTTTATTATTTTTGCAATTTCATTTATTGCATTTTTTGTGCGAATCTCTCCTGTATTCGACTTGAGATTGCATTTCTTATTATGTGCACTTTGGCATCTTTTTGTTTGCAAATCTCTCCTCTATTCGACTCGAGATTGCATTTTTGATGGTACGCCCCTATTAATTTGCGAGGGGTATGGAAGAAGCGGATATAAAGGGAAGCGGCATGCCACCCCGAACTTAGGGTTTGGCACTATTTTGTCTATTTTTGTTTCTTTTTGATGGATGGAGGGGTACGAAAATGATAGAAGAAGTGTAGAAGAGTGTTCAGATCAAAATGCAACTTGATTTACAATTCGGTGGAGTGGGTTGTTCTCTTTATCAAACTCTGCTCAAATAATAACTTGATGAGGATCTGGTGGGGATTCCATGTTTTTGTTCCACTAGTAAGTTAGGAAGCACGACGTGTTTGATCCCTATTAGTTCGATAGACACTTGCCATTTTGCATAAAGATCATGATGTTAGGATTCATAAGCTTCACAAGATGATTTCAATCAAAAGGCTAGTTTTCAGAAGAAGGTCCTTTTAAGGACCTGCTTTGAATAAGGAGAGTATAATGATAAATGCATAGAGATTGAAAACATGTGAAAATTTCATCAAGTATCTGTTCAATTTCTTTGGAAAACTTTTGAAAATTTTGAAAAATTTTGAAAAATTTGGTCAAAAATGCAACGATGCAATCTTAAGTTTGAATTAGACGGGTGAAAGTGGAAAGTAAGATACGTACCACCCACCCTCCACCCCGAACTTTGAAATTTGCTCGTCCCGAGAAAACTCTAAATACGAGATGGAGGGGAAAGTACATGCCAGTTAGACCACTCGATGTGTTTGCGTTCTAATCAGCCTGCTCCCTCCATCTGAAAATCTCAAAAATAAAGATTCATCAGAACTAAAGATGGCATCTAGCGATGCAATTTTTATTTAATTGAAAAATTATCTAAGAAGTAAAAACAAAATTAAAGAAAAATCCAAATTCAAAATTAAAACTAAGTACAAATTTATTGATCGGGTTGCCTCCCGACAAGCACCTTTGTTTTACGTCGATGGCTCGACGTGGATACTATCACCATGGTAGTGCTCTGAGCAATTCATTAATTCTCGCACTGATTTTTGATTCTTGTATGCTTTCCCAATCAGTGTGAATGACGTTAGAACCAAAATTGTAGTCACTCAGGAGTTGTTGTTGAGGTTCTGAGGGAAAGTTTGTCTGTTGATATATTGTTCCATTTTCGTAGAAACTTTGATCACAGAAACCCATCAAATATGGATTTGTGGGGTAGTGTTTGTAGACATTGCAATCCATATCTTGTTGTGGCTGAAAGATAAAATCAGTGGTTTCTGCTTGTCGGGCCACTGGTGCATTCTAGGAGATGGTTGGTTCAGGGGGGCCACTAATATCTAAAGAGTTACCAGATTGTGTAGTCACAGTTTTGGGAGGTGACTCCTCCACAATTGGTGGCGTTTCCTTCGTTTCTTCAAGAACTGGTTTATTGTCAATTTTCTCTTCTTCAGGTTCTTTTTTTGGATGAGCATCAGGTTTTGGAGCAAGAAATTGCCGCTGCATTTGGGTGAATTCATTAACACATTCGACAAAGTATGCTTCTTCTTCTTGAATGCACTTCTTATGACTTTTAGGACTCTTGGTTGCGTAAAATTCAAAAGATTTATTGCCCACTCGCAAAGTCAGAATTCCTGCTTCAACATCGACAAGGGCTCTGGAAGTTGATAGAAAATGCCTTCCAAATATGAGGGGGTATCTTGGATTTTCTTTAATGTCCATAACTACAAAATCACACAGGACATATAGATCCCCAAGCCTTACATGTATATCTTCAATGATGCCAACGGGTTTGATTATTGATGAGTCGGCAATTTCAATAGACATTCTTGTGGGCAAGATAAGTTTGTGAGGCCCAGTTTATTGCATAAACTTAGAGAAATGATAGAGATGTTGGCCCCGAGATCGGCTAATCCTGGTCGGTTGATGGCATCACTTATCGAGCAGTTAATTCCGAAAGTTTGTGGGTCTTTATGCTTGCGAGGTAACTTGTCCATAACTAAATATGATGATGTTTTTCTGAGTTTAACTATTTGATGGTCTTTAGTTTTGTGCTTGCGACTAAGAAAGAGCTTGAAGAACTTTGACCGTTGAGGTTTCTTAGCCATGGAATCTAAAAGTGGTATGTTGACATGTAATTTCTTTATAATTTCCTTAAATCTGTTGAATCTAGTAGTTGTCACTGCCTTGAGTTGTTCAACGTGCCTTGGATTATCTTCAGGTTGGCCAGCAAAGGCTACAACAGGTGGCTTCAGGCTAGCTGCAAGTTGAGCTAGTTGAGATTCGATAGCCTTCTGCTGGGCTTGCTAGTTCGCTATCATAGTTTGTTGAGCCTACAACATCTTTTCAATAGCTGATAGTTTGTCATCAGAATAAATGGGAGGAACTTGATTAAGATTCTGGAATTGCGAATTGCTTTGATAATCGTTGAAGTTCCTATTCTGAAAGTTATTCCTAAAATTCCCTTGATTCTGTTGTTGATTGCTTAGACCAAATTGATGTGAGTTAATTTCTCCAGAAGGATTTCCATATGAAAAACTGGGGTGGTTTCTATTCAGATCCGGATTGTAGTATCCTTGACCAGGGATTTTGTTGACAACATTCAAACTTTCCATCTGGTCATTTTCTCTTCATCTACTAGTATAAGCAGCAAGGGATGAATCTATATGATCTTGCTTAGCAACTAAGAGTCTGAGGGTTTCAGTGATAGACTTGTACTCTTTGGTCATATCCTCTTTCAAAATTCCTTTCCCTACAGATCTTCCCCAGTTTGATTGGTTTTTAGCTTCCAGGGTGACAATGTTCCATGCGCTTTCATAACTTTGATGCATAAAATTTCCTCCAGATGAGGAATCTAGAAATCTTTTAATATCATCATCCACACCTCTATAGAAGATTTCAATGATTTGATTCTTTGGGATTCCATGGTGTGGACACTTGCATAGAAGCTCTTTATATCTTTCCCATGCTTCCGCAATCGTTTCTCCAGGGACTTGGGTGAAGTTTGATATTCGTCCCCTAATTTCGTAAGTTAGAGAAGGTGGATAAAACTTTTCTAAAAAGAAATTTTGAAATTGGTTCTAGGTAGTGATGGGTTCACACTGGAGGGAATTGTACCAACTTATTGCTCTATCAGAAAGTGAATACTTAAAAAGTTGGAGTCGGATAGCATCATCGAAAACTCCATTTTGCTTTGTCATAGAACATAAATCAATGAACCTCAAAAGATGTCCTTGGCAATCCTCTCCTACTTTACCATAGAATGGGTTGTTTTGCAGCATGGTAATCCAATGTGATCGTATCTCAAAGTTAGGAGCATGGATAGGAGGAGGTTGTACTGGATGATGGAAGTCAGCAACTTTAGGGATTGAGAATTCCCTAAGATCTTTTTGCAATTCTGCTGCTTGAGCTACTGCTTGTGTTGCTTGAATTTGTTGTCAGACCTCAGCTCTTAGTCTTTCTCTGTTTTCTTCGAGGGCTTGAGCTACCCTTCGATCTATCTCTTCTTCTTTGGCCATTCTTGCTTAATTCTCTCTGTTCTGACGATGAAAGGTTATGTCAATCTCCAGATCAAAGCTGGATGCGAGTCCGGGACTACTCAGTCGGTGCATACACTGGCCCTTTTTAAATTTCCTGAAAATAGAAAGTTTTTGAAAATGAGATCCACAATGTAGAGTCAAATTCAAGTAGATGATCAATAGTTTCAAAAAGAAAAACAAAATCCTAGATTAGCCTTAAAAAACTAGATTTGACTAACTGATTCCATTGTCCCCGGCAACGGCGCCAGAATTTGACGTGGGATTTTACCGCACTAACAAACTCACTCGGGGTTGAAATCCCCGAGCTTTTACCAAAACCAAAGTGCAATAATACCACCCGCAAGCGGACGAGTCTTATCACAGTATAGTTAAGGATCGAACCCAAAGGACAATGTTTTTAAGAATCTTTGTCAGTCGAATCTAGTTCAAGTTAAGACTAATATTTAGAACAATTGGTTGATTTGAGGTTAATTAAACTAAATGCAAGAGAGTAAAAGAGCAGAATTAAAGTTGGATCTAGATTAATGATATGGAATCACTGGGATGGTCTCGGGTTTCACCACCACTACGCATACAAACATATCAAAACACATAACATCCAGGCAAGCATATAACTATCCAAATGGAGTTGTTGTAAACCCTCCACGAGGATAGGCTTACGTAAGCGTCACCTTAGGGATTAGATTTCTCATCACCCTTCGGATTATTTACGGCTCCGAAGATACAACATCCAACTAAGGTTCTGGTCCTCCCTGGGGGATGTTTAGACCACATAAGCATCACCGTGGGCTAGATGGCTCATCCCCTCATGAATCATACACTTACGACCTCAAGTCATCCCATCAGAAGTTCTCGTCAAGGAGTCAACCATGTTAACTAACAAGCAAGTAGGTGATTAATCTACAAACACTATCAATTAACAACAAAATGGAAAATTACATACATTGCCATAGAAAATGTAAAGACATACATGCATGGGAAGCGGGGCTAGTCCCCACACCCCAGTGAAAGGAAACAACTCACTCATGTTGCGAGAAACAAGAAGAATAAGAGAAAGGGAAGGTTCCTCCATGAGCATGATGAAGAAGGTGGTTGCAACTCGGTGAAGATGATGCGGTCTTCTACGTCGCAACAGGGCAGAACTTGGACGAGGAGGAGGAACCACCAAGACGGACCGGGCAGATCTTCTTCTCCATGTTCCTTCTCACTTTGTCCATCTTACTTGCAACAGGAAGAGCAGGTGAAGTGGCAATGGATGAATTGGATGGATGAGGATGTAATGGTTGATGTGGATGGAATGGATGAAGTATGGATGCACAAGCCTTCCGCTAAGCTTGGCAAGGTTGGTCGTCCTCCAGCAGGGGTCGAGCTTGCTAGAAGTAGTCTAGTGGTGGAGTGGAAGATGAGAAATACGTAGATGGAGGAGTTGCCCAGGGGACGTGTGCTTCTTAGGCACAACCTGGAGATGAAGCTGATTGGAGGGAGCAGGGGTCGAGATTTGCAACAAGCATCCTGTCGGCGTCCCAGATCCAATTCAAAATGAGGACCCTTGGGGATCTATTTATAGGCTTGGATGGGAGCTTCACATTTTTGGTGTGAAGCAGCTCAAACGGTTTTGGGACCATTTGACGTCCAAACGGTTTTGAGACTATTTGACGTCCAAACGGTCTTGTGCTCCAAACGTTCTTGAATAATATCTGATTCTTTCGGTCTTGGAGACTGTTTGATGGCCAAATGGTTTTGGAGACCGAATGGCACCAAACGGTCTCGTCTTTAACGATCTTCCTTTGACCGGTCTTGTGTCTTTGCAAACCAAATGGATCCAAATAGTCTTAAAACTGTTAGGATCCAATCAGTCTTGAGCTCTATCTTCATTCGGTCTTCACGCAAGTGACCAAACGGTCTTCATGTACCGTTCTCTCAGCTTCATTCGGTCTTGTGAGCAAACAGTCTTGGGACCGAATGGCTCCAAACAATTTTGGGACCGAATGGCACCAAACGGTCTTGGGACCAAATGGCACCAAACAATCTTGGGACAAAATGATCTTTGCTTGCGTGTCCCAAACGGCTTCATCCAAATGGTTTAGATTGTTCAAACGGTCTTCATCCCAAACAGTTTAGAGTATCCAATCGGTTCTAGGTCCAAACGGTCTTGAAACTGTTAGACGACATCCGGTCTTGAGACCATTTGGGTTCATTCGGTCTTGAAACCGTATGGACTCAAATGGTCTAGGAATCGTTTAGGATCATGCGGTCTTGAAACTGAATGGGCTTAAACGGTCTTGAGACCGTGTGGGTGAATATCTGAAACCGAAAGGTCAGAACCGTTAGAGCAGACCGTTTGGTCAAGATCAGAAGTGAGAGGTTCTTTGGTGAATTCCATGTGATGATATAAATTGGTTTAGACCTGCACCAAATCAATATAAATTTGATCAAAAATCATAATGGTTAGATTTATTTAGCAAACTTGCAATTTGTGAGATTTAAGAGATAAATTGAAAGTATTGAATCAAATTGGTTATAAAAAGGGTGACTGAAAATTAGGATGAATATGCATTCATCAAAAGACACATTGAAACTATGGTATTTTAGGTAGATATCACATCACTTTGGAAGGAGAGACAGTTTTGTACTTCTCCAAATTTGTATTTTATACCTTGACGCCCCACATTTTGGACCATCTTTCAAATGCATATAGTCCTTTTAAAGTAACATAGTCATTCAGGCATGCATGTATCTTCTTAGTCTCCATTCTCATTGGGCACAATATTTTTTTAATTTATATTTTGAGATTGAAAGCTAATTGCCTTTAGGAATAATTTCTTTCAACAAAGACAACAATGGCATGAAGATTTTGTCACTCCATCTATTATTAGCCTTCATAGGATACAATCTCAACACAATGCTCAACTTTGTAAGCTTAGTACAACCTAAGTATACCGGTCTCTCAGTATCATGAATGTTTATAAATAAGAAAGGTGGATTGGTGTTCTCTACCCCACAACTATTTAACATCACATCAAACATGTCTATCAAAATTGGGTCATTCACATATACGTCATCATCGACAATTTCTTATTCAATAGAAGTATTGATATCAACATATAATGGTCTCATATTAGTAATCTCTCCATTCTAATACCATTCTATATAGCCCTATACAATCCATTTGCACATGACATGTCTTTTGATATTGTCAAAAATGTCGACTTTCAAGTTGTTACCGCAATTCCTACATGGACAATAGAACCTATCTCCATGTCATTTCCTATGTTCTTCCACAAATCTTTGATCAAGACTAGTAATAAAATCCATGGTGCAGTGATTTGGAATGGACATCAATGATCTATCCATTCTATGATCAAAGAGAAAACATGTATTAGGGTTTAGGGTTTATCACTTAGAGTTTAAGGATGAGGGTTTACATATTAGAGTTTAGGGTATATATATTAGGATTTAGGGTTTATGGTTTACACATTAATGTTTATGGTTCAATAATGAATGTGTGTACCACCTATCCCATTCTAGAACTATGACATCTCATCATGGTAAATGAGATTACTCAAAACACAAAACACAATCAACTACTAATTAATCACATAGTCAAAATACAAAATAATTAAAACCAATTTCAACAATGTAAATAAATTCTAGAACATGTACATAAAGGTCCATCATTCCATTCTCATATACTGTAACAAATATTCACATAGGGGTCCAAAGGCCTCAGTCAGATCATGTATACAAAAGATATTTCACATGTACATGCCATATATTTTCAAACATTATCATACTACCAAAATCTCATGTTGATACATGTATATCACCTAGAAAGCACAACCCATACCCAAACTTGAGAGTACAAGGACGACAATAGGACTCTACTACTAACATTTACAACTGACCAACCTTCTGAATCTATTGATCACCAGGTTGGTTCTCTCCCACAGAACGACGTCGATCTCGTTGCCCACGACCACCTAAAAAGATGTGGTGACCCACGAGTGAGACCCAGTCCTGGTGAGAGATATAACTCTCTCCAACATATATTGAATACAACATATTGAATGATAGTAAATGAACTGAGCATATATAGTAATGAATAAGCAATTTAACCAGATTGAATAGGTTAAGCATACCAATTAATTAAGCAAATTAACTTGACAAGAAGTATAATTACTCAAAGGTCATATGATAGCATCTTGTAAACACTAAGTCGTATAAAGACAAGTTAAAGACTAATCAAACAATCTGAGACGTATTTAACCATAGCCAGTATACTGCACAACTTATATTACTACTTTTATTACATTGCCCTGAGGGATTTGAGGGATACCACTCAAGTCCCAACTAACCACTACTAAGTCGAAATTAGTTACATACAAGGTCTAGGAAGAGTCATACTCCTAAGATCTTCCCCGCCCCCGATCAGTAAGGGTTTGCGACAACGACACATAATGTCAGGCTACTAACAGCCTAGTCTGTCCTTGGTACAGGTCACACCACTAGTGAAAGGAGGTGGGTATGCTTACCCTACCATATGAGGTACAACCATAGTTGTCCTCCAATCTCATCATATATATATATAATCACCGAGACACGAACGCAACCATTCTCAAACTCAGGCCTAGGCATGAACATTTTCATCCTCCCTAACACTTGAATTTAGGATGACAAGCACCCCACATACTCGTTAGTATGTGCTCTGAGTTTCTCTTAGGAATACTCATTTCACTATCTGGCACGTTGTGACACTCAGATAGATCTATGGTACAAGGAACTACATGATTAGAGTTTCACTTGATTAGTTATACCAATTGGGTGAATTAAGCCTAAATCATACAAATGGACATACAAACCCTATTCCATTTCTATCAAGTGTATAAGAACTGCAACTTCATAAGATAAAACATTTGAGGTATAAATCTTAATCACATTGCCACATGCTATCATCCATTGCTTTGTAATGAACCACATTACATCATACTATTTCAAGATACCCATTTCTTATTAGATGTTCTAGGGTTTCAACCCTTATTGGAACATGAAGAGGATTTCACCTCAATCAGGGCTCAAATATGCCCAAAGGTGTCATCAATTCTTGCATAATCATCATTGTCTTTCATTGACTTAAAACAAGGCTCAACGGAACATCAATCACACATGTGACATATAAGATTAGCATAGCACAAACTATGATGTAAACTATTATCATATTATGGTTTCAACACAAGAAGAGAGTATTTCATAATCACATTTAATGACTTTAATAAGGATGATTACAGTCAATTCCTAGCACTTCGTCATTTAGGGCATGTGTAACAAGTCACATTTCATTAGGGGTACACATTCACTTTTTATGATGATTTATCAAATATATTTGTACGAGGGAAAAGTTAATAATACAAGTTCAAAGGTGTTGTAGAATCGAATTTCATTACTAGAACCAACATATGATATCATTGAATTTATTCTAATCCATTGGATGTTAAAGCATCCAATCTTATCCATTAAATCGGGTTCATTATTCAAAATCATTAAATTGAGTATGGTTTAACCATTGAATTCATTGAAGCAAGAATCCATTGTTGTGGGGATGAAAAAAAGATACATTTAAGACCTAGACTCACCATTGGTTTCTAGGATCAACACTATATTCATTCAACACCATCAAATATTAAGCCAATGCCAACATTGATTGATAACATCATTAGGGAACTTAATGTTTTATCATTAAACTTCTAATTGAGCCAAAACCTGACCTAGGGGGGGTGACCATAGTTGTCACCATCATTTGACACCCTTGATCACAAATAGCTGTTGCAAGATAGAAACACCATTGATTGTTGAATGGCATCACCATCAGTTGTGTCGTAGGCAAGAAAATAGCTTGAAAACTCTAATTTGAACCATCAATTGTTTTGTGCTTAGCACCATAGGTTGTTACTATCTACCTGTCCTAGATCATATTATACCTTACATAGGTTGTACACATATTTACAAGTTCATGTAGAAGTAGAACAGAATAGGGAACACCATAACAATTTGTAACCCTACACAAGCATGGTTTCTCTATGCTTAGATCATCACATCAAAGCATAAACATGAATTCAAGCTTCTAGAAAGAAATATAAGTGAAGAATGTTATATAAATTGCCTATATACATTAGGTCAGACCCCAAACAGAAAGAATATCAAGAAAATAAGGCAAGAAAAACCAATTTTCAGATCTGAACTTGGCCAAGTACACACTTCTCTCCACAAAGAAGCAAAACCCTAGAAGAAGAAGAAAGAAACATAGATGCTTGAGTTCTAGAGTCACTTCCACCATGGAACAACAAGATTATAACCTAGAGAAATATAGGAGGAAGAACAATAGAGAAATAAATGGAGGAAATAAGGGAATACTTACACTTTTAGGTCAAGATCACTAGGAAGGAGCTTTAGAAACCCTTAAAGGAGGTCAATTGTAACCCTAGATGGTTTTTCCCCAAGAAGATCCCCACTTTATTCTTCCTTGGATAGGAACTTCATAGTACTATAGAGGGAGAATGAGGTTCTTAGGGGGAGGGAAGTGGTGGAGATAAAATGGTTCATTTGGGTGATTAAGGATAAGTATATTAAACTTTAACATAAAGAAAAAGAAAATGTTGAAGTTCTAGTATCTTTCCAAGTGTCCATGGCCTTAAACTATTAAGAATATACAAGTAAACACAAGAAGCTTCCCAACATATCATAGAGACCTGATTATCCCTCATTTCTTGAATTTTCAAGAAAAACAAATAAATCATTAGTTGATAGCTCCTAAAGGTAGCTCATCCATAAAGGGCTAAACCCTAAAATACCCTTGGAGAAAACACCTTCAAAAAAAGGTTTAACTAGGAGCCCTATGGCTCAAACAGATCACGAATGGTAAGATAACATCTAGCAAACGTAATTCATGTGAAAAATTTCAAAGAAAACCCCTCGATTGGGTAAATTGTAGAAAAGTCCAAAATGTACATAAATTTGCATAACTTGCTCAAATAGTGTCCAAATTGGACCAAATTTGAAACTTAATCTTGTATTATGATTTCAAAGCATATAAAAAGGTTAGATTAGGATTCTAATAACTCAATTATGGTAATTAATCTTATTCAACTCTTTAAGTAAGTTTAGGGGCCTTACAACTATAAACCCCTAACAAGGATTTTACCCTGAAATCCTACACAAAGAGAGATGGATACTTCTAGGCCTCTCATTCTATAGTTCCCATGTGGCTTCCTCTATGACACGGTGACACCACAAAACTTTCACTAGTATTGTATCTTTTCTCTTCAGTTTTTCACCCTTCTATCTAGGATCAACACGAGGGACCCTCAACATAGGAGATATCCTCATCTAACTCAACTTCTATTGGTTGGATTGTATGCTTAGTATCTAGATGACATTTCCTCAGCATAGAGATGTGAAAGACATTATGCTATCTATGTCGCTCTGATGGTAGCTCCAACTTGTATGCTACCTTTCCAACATGAGCTATAATAGGGCATGGTCCCATAAATCTAGGAGCCAACTTACCCTTCTTTCCAAACCTCAGCACACCTTTACAAGGAAAAACCTTAAGATATACTCTATCTCCCACTAGGAACTCAAGTGGTCTGTGTCGGTTATCTGGATAAAATTTCTTATGGTCTTGGGCTTCCTTCAACTATTATTGTATCACTTTAATCTTTTGTGTAGTCTGTCGTACTAGCTCAGGACCCAAAAGTTAATATTCACCTATATCATACCACCAAAGAGAAGACTGACATCATCTCCCATACGGATCCTCATAAGGAGCCATATCTATATTTCTTTGATAGCTATTGTGTATGAAAACTCTATCAGAATCAGATGTGCATTCCAACTATCAAGAAATCGCAGCACACATGCTCTCAAGAGATCTTCTAAAGTCTGAATAGTCCTTTCAGACTGGCCATCAGTCTTCAGATAAAAAGTTATGAAAAATCTCAGTTGTGTTCCCATTGCTGAATGCAGACACTCTCAAAAATGAATTGTAAACTGTGGACCTCATTCAGAAGTTATAGTCACAGAAATGCCATGCAAGCATACTATCTCATCAACATATACTTGTGCCAATTTCTCTATTGTAAATGTCATTTTGACTGGAAGAAAATGAGATTACTTAGTCAATCTGTCTACTATCACCCATATGGAATCATGACCCTTTGTTGTCCAAGGAAGACCAACCACAAATTCCATAGTAATATGATCCCATTTCCATTGTGGTTTTGGCAAGGGTTGTAATTTCCCTACAGGCTTTTGGTGCTCAGCCTTCAGCTACTGACAAACTAGACATTTGGCAACGAACTCTGCCACATCACACTTTAAACCTGGCCACCAATATATGTCTTTCAAGTTTTGATACATCTTGGTACTTCTAGGATGTATTGCATACATGGATGAATGAGCCTCCTCAAGTACCATTTTCTCAACCCATTAACATCAGGAACTATTGTCCTATTGTGGTAACAAGCTATACCATCATCTTCCTCATAGAAGCCATCATACTTTTCATTGCCAATCCCTGATCAGATATTCTATATCAAAGTGTCATTGTGTTTTGCATCATGAATCTATCGTCTTAAGGCAGGTTTAACTTGTAAGTGTGCCAACAATCCTGCCAACAAGGAAACTTCTATCTGTACTTTCATATGGAAAAGAGACACTAGCATATCTCTCTTATGGCACATCAAGGAATTTAATTGTTCATTATCTACCATTGATAATGAAGATGAATTTCTACTTAATGCATTAGCTACCACATTCCCTTTCCTTAGATGGTAGTCTATTGTGCAATCATAATTCTTAATTAGCTCCATCCATCTCCTCTGCCTTATATTCACCTCCTATTTTGAGAAGATATATTGTAGATTCTTGTGTTCAGTGAAGATATGACTCTTTTCTCCACAAAGATAGTGCCTCTAGATCTTGAAGGCATGGACCACCACTACAAGCTCCAAATCATGTGTTGGGTAATTCTCCTCATGTTTCTTAAGTTGTCACGAAGCAAAAGATATTACATTTTAATCCTGCATCAACATGAATCACAACCCATTCTTTGAAGCATCACTAAAGACAATATAGCCTTTCCCTTGCTCTGGCAGCACTAACACCAGTGCATTGTTCAACGTTTCTTTCAATAACTATAAAGAATGTTGACACTTGTCATTTTAGCAAAAGGAAAATCCTTCATGGTTAGCCTAGTTAGGGGTATCTCTATAGAACTGAAGTCCTTAATGAACCTCCTATAGTAGTCTGCCAAACCTAGGAAACTGTGGATCTCTGTCGGTATCTTGGATTTTTTCCATTCTAGTATAGATTCTACTTTCTTGGGGTCAACACAAATGCCTTTTGTAGATATAACATGGCCTAGAAAAGACACTTAAAATAACCAAAATTCACACTTGCCGAAGTTAGTATATAGTTGATGCTTCCTCAACAAAGTCAATGCCTGACGAAGGTGTTGCTCATGCTGCTGACTATCGTTGGAGTATAGCAGGATATCATCTATGAACATGACCACAAACTGATCAAGACAAGGTCTAAACACCCTATTCATCATATACATAAAATCTACAGGTGCATTGGTTAGCCTAAATGGCATAACCACAAACTCATAATTACCATACCAAGTCCTAAAAGCTGACTTGAGTATGTCATTAGCCTTAATTCTCAACTGATGATAACCTGACCTCAGGTCTATCTTTGAAAACACAGTGGTATTTCTCAACTAATCAAAAAGATCATCAATCCTCAGTAAAAGATACTTATTCTTTATTGTCACCTTGTTCAACTATCTATAGTCTATACAAAATCTCATTTAACCATCCTTCCTTTTAAAAAACAACACGAGAGCACCCCAGGGGGAAGTTCTTGAACTGATAAATCCCTTCTCTAATCGTTTTTGTATCTGTTTCTCTAACTCCTACATCTTTGCTAGCACCATTCTGTATGCTAATTGTGCTATGGGTTGTGTTCTAGGAACAAGATTGATCTCAAACTCAATATCTCTAGGAGGGGGAATGCTAGAAAATTATTCAAGAAAGACATCCCCAAATTCTCACACCACTAGTACCTCATGGATATTGGGACCTCCCACCTTGGTATCCACAACATGAGCTAAGAAAGCCTCACATCCTTGTCTCATCGACTTCTCAGCTTTCATAGCTGACATCAAACATGTAGGAAGAATCTTCCTATCACCCTAAAAAATCCACTGTACATCTCCATCATGGAACTTCGCCACCTTAGTACTACAGTCCAAGACTACCTTGTATTTTTCCAAGGTATCCATTCCTAGGATTATATCAAAATAATGTATGTCAAGTGGCAATAGATCCACTTGAAATGGTGTCTATAAAAAGACAGAACACAAGAATGGTACACTTCCCGCAACTCAATGAAACCAATCAAAGGAGCCTCAAGCCACAAACTATCAGATCTAAGACTAATAGGTAGATAACAACAACCTACCACCTCTCTGGTGATAAAAGAGTGTGTTGCACCCAGATCTACTAGCACGAATATAAAGAAAGAAGTAGACATATCAGAATGAAATAATTCCATCTACCTATCATAACTCATGGGTTGACTACTACTTCTGGCTGGGTCATAGCATAGAACCTAGTTGTCCCCTATTGCCGTCCACGTCCTCTGCTCACCTGTTTGGAGGATCCTATCTATGATGCTTGACTACATCCTCTACCACTACTAGTATCAAACTGTCATTGTTGTGATCCCTACTGATTCTGCCTTGATTGTTGAGTCATCTCATCAACCTTTATAGGGAAATTCCATCTAATTTGCCTTGTTTGTCCACATTGATGACACACTCAGTTATCACTCTGTGGTCTAAATGGCTTTGTAAGCAAGACTAATGATGAAGTATGAGCTCTTGTCAGTGGAAAACTATGACCTCTACCCCTACTCGGGGTCCACCGTGATAGTGCATGTGATCTTAGTTCAATGAAGGTTGACCTTGGTTGTGACGGTGGTGGGAAAAACCTTGGCTTCTTAAAGCCTCCAGATGATTGCCCTTGAAACTGCATAGGTCTCTTCTTAGCATTAGCTTCATGCTTCTCTATGGCAGACCTCTCAATCCTCCTGATAGATTCCACAAAGGTGGAAAACCTTTTGATCATCCTTAAACATGGGTCAAAAAAGAGAAGGAAGCTGGTCTAGGTCATCGAACATTTATAATTTATAATACCTGAATGTTTAAGATGCCCGCAACTAGCAGGGGGTTGAGGTAGCAGTTTGGGGTCGAACATGGGGACTAAGGGGAATATCACTTTGGAACCTAAGTTCTACTTATCTATGTCATCGAAAACCCAAGGGATAACGTTTGTTTTAAGAAAGCATAACTAGAAAGAATTAAAAGAATTAAACAGAAATCTCTCTCCAAGGAGAGTTACCAGAAAGATAAAGGGATTAGGTATTTTAGGGTTTAGCAGTTTTTAGGGTAGTTTTGCATAAAGGGAAACTAAAGAGGAAGGACAAACATCTGGGAAAGCTCAAATAAAGAAAACTTTTAACAAAATAGGAAGCACCGGTCTACACCTGATGCCTTCTTCTCTCAAAGAAGGTGCCAACAAATTGTGTACTAGAAACCTCTGTCAAGGGGGCCAGATACGGACTTGCGTGGGAAATAAATAGGATGTAGCTCTGGTTCTAGGTACTCTCATACACATTAACCAGATTGAGCTCTAGAAGTTCATGACTCTCCTCTCTCAAAGAATTCAACACATGCAACACGATTCGATAGCCAGTCAAAAATGTGTAATAAAAAGAGGGAACTAGAATTCAGATGCTAGAAAGAGATAATTCAATGAAATAAAGCCATACACAGAATGATATGAGAAATGCTTCACAGATTCCAATAATCATATAATGGTTTGGTTAAAATGCTATACTGAATGAAAGTAAATGTTGTAAAAGGAAGATAGGTATCATTCTCCTTGATTTAAGAAACTGATATGCACACCAACTGACGTCCGGGATAGTGCTAACTCGATGCCAGGTTGTAGTCATATCGAGTTATGACCGTGTCGGGTTGCTGACCGTGGCAGGTTGCGACCATGATGGGTGGGGATCGTATTGGGATATGACTTCAACACAATACATCTGTGTCGAGTTGCAACCATGATGGGTGAAGGGACCGTATTGAGTTGGGATGTGTATTGGGTAAGAACATGTTGGGTTGGCACTATCCCAACTCTCAGGTTCTTCATGTTGGGTTGTTCTATCTAGGCAGACCGTCTCAAGTTTGGGCTTAGACAGGAACCTGACATGCTCAAAGAAGCCTCAAGGATTATTGGGCATTGCCTGCTGCTACCAAAACAATCTCTAAATGAACTCCTCCCATCCCTCTCGGGATGAGAGTATGCTCACCTAACTATCGCTTCACAAACTCCTACAAACTCGATGCACTATCTCCCCCACTGGATCCGCCCATCCCATTGTAGGCCTATAGCTGCTATTTATAGGGCAGAAGGTTGGTGGAGGTTGTAACTTTATTGGTCCACGGGTCTTGGTAGTCATGACTTTAGTTGGAGCTTTGAATGGGGCTGTCACAAGTTGTCACCCACTATTAGTTGGAAATAGATTGAAATTACGAAGATCGGCTTACTGCTACTAGCTAACTAGTAGTTATGAGCCCTACAGTACAGATCCTTTTCCAAAGCTAGCTTGTTTTCTGAGGATGGTGCACATCTCACAAATAAGAAAAAGCTTCTTGGATTGATTCTTGCTGGATTGCTCAGCAGAATGATGATGATTCAACCCCTTGCCTCAGATCGCTTAAATCATCTTCTTCACTTTCAATCTTTGACTGACTTCCTGTGTCAGGTTGTCCTTGCTGGTAGTCAACAAGATAGATACCGTGTCGGGCTATTATGGTGCCACACATCAAGGCATATCGGGCTACGGTGCGTGACTTGCTATTGTTGTATCGTGCAGTGGTAATGTATGTGTTTGGCCGTAATGGGTTGAAGTCATATTGGGCTATGGCACCGTCGGGTGATCATGTTGTGTTGCTGACTGTATCAGGTTGCAATCATGATGGGCTGACACCATGATGGGTAAAAGTCATAGCCGGTTGTGACTTGTCTTGTGCCTTGCAAATAGATGAGCCCATGTGATGGTTTCTTACAGCGCATCAGGCAGTCAGGACATGGGAAATGATATCCTTTGCTGGTGGGTATATTAAGCCAATTTGTCCTTCTTTTCTTGTAGAAAAATAGGAAAGCCCTTCAAAAGATGGGAAATATTGTCAAAAATGCAGCAGACATGATTTTTCATGATAAATAGAACATAATGAAGAGGAAGTCGAGTTTGGAGGCTATTTTAATGATGAAATATGAGTTTTTGGCAGCCATAAAATGGGTGTTATCTATAACATCCCTGACCTGGGTTATGTGTTAACCCTAGATGATTTACCTAATAAGGTTGAGTAGATGCTTAATCTTATCTTGTGAAAATTAATTAGGACTCAAGAGGAACTTATTATTTCAATTTTAGTCCTTTTTGAATAATGTTGAAATAATGTTTTACTTGATTTGGACTAAAGTGCAAATTACCCAAGTTGAGGGATTAAATTGCAAATTGTACATGATAATATGTTCCTCATATGTTGAAGCATCATGAGATTGGATATGATGTAGAGGTATGGCTTGTGGTAGTCTGAGTACCAAGAAAGAGCTGATAAAGCAATGTTTGTGCATTAAAACCTAGTTTTGGTGTAATATGCAATTTACCCTAAAATCTAGGGTTCAATATGCAAATTACCACTTCAATAAGGTCCCTAATGTTTCTTGGCATCATGTAGAGGAAATAAAATGAGAGGGGCGCCATTTGAATTAAGTTGGAGGAGAGAGAATCTTGATATTAAAATAATCAAGATTTAAACCTAATTGAAACCCTAATTCAATTTAATGCAAAAATAAATAAAATAATTGAAGGGCCTTCAACAAAAATTAATATGGTTGGATTTAGATGTGTGTGGACGACCTTGAGCTATGCAAGGATCACGAAATATCCCAAGGAGGTGAAAAATTCACTCACCATTATTATAAGAAAAAGAATTTCCACTCAAATATTGATATTACTATTATAAGGGTTAAGGTGCTTAATTTATTTTCCTTTAATCCTTGGATAATGAAGAGGTTTTACAAGAGGATGAAGATGCCTTCGTGGCCAACAATTGAGGGGGGAGTGGTGGAAATAATTTTGGAAATAAAAGGAATTTATTCCATTTTCTATTTCCTTGGAAATTCCTTATACATATCTAATTTCCAACCCACTTAAGGACCTTTCTTGGAATTTCTTTTCTCTTCTTGCCTTGGCCGACCAAGAGAGAGCTCGCAAGTAGGAGAAGGACGCCCCCAACCTGTTGGTAAGTTCTTCACCTTCGTTCTTCTTGACTTCATGGTGGAAATCATAAAACAATGCTTGATTCTTTCATTTCTTCACTCCATCTTCAACCCTAGCCAATCTTTTCACCCAAAAGCTTGAGGACGAGCCTAGGGGGAGTTGCAAAAGCTTCATATGCCATTGTTGATGTGATCTTGGAGCTTTGAAGCTCAATTGGAGGTGGGTTATATAACTTCAACCCTTAAACATTGATATTGCATTCAATTCTCCACTAATTGTTGAGTATTTTTCTTCTATTTGAACTTCCTTTGATTCATTGTTGCAATTTTCATGACAACGGCAGTAGTTCTTTGTTGAACGGAGGAAGATGATGATGACATTATCTTGGACACTTTTCCCAAGAAATTACTAGGCCAAACGGCTTCAATAAAGTTGCTCAAACGGTTTCTCAAACCGTTTGGGAGCAAACAGTTTCAAACCGTTTGAGGGTAAATGGTTTCATCAAACCGATTGAGAGCAAATGGTTTCAAAACTGTTTGAGGGTGTTGAACATGGTTGAACATTTGTAGAATTGGTGATGATGATGTTGGTTAATGACCCACTATTTATAATTGATTAGTTCCAAGGAGTTCATTAGTTGAAGGTCCATCAATCACCAAACCCTAATCGGGTTAAGTGCTGATTTCTAATTTGATTGACTTAGAACTTTGGGTTGATTGACCCAAACGGTTTCAAGACCGTTTGGGAATCACCCAACCAGTCTCAAGACCATTTTAGGGTCAACCAAGACCGTATGGAGGTCTAGGGTTGAGTATGGTTGGTTATTTGAAGATCTAAAGATACCAAACTGAATTGCAATCAAATGCTGATTTGATAATCAATCCAATGATCCAAACCCTAATTGGATGTCATGGATTTTGATGATGAGATGGGTAAACGGTCTCAAGACCATTTGGAGGTCATCCAAACGACCTCATGACCGTTTGAGGTCAGGTCATGTTCAATTTGGATGGTGGTTCAATGATTTCAAGGTAACTAATTTCACAATGATTAACATTGAAGGTTCATCGATTCCAAACCCTAATCCAATTGATTGAAAACCCTAATTGATGATTAAATGAGGGTTAAATCAGTTGAAGGATGATCTGTTAAGCTCAATTGAAGTATTGTGTTAGGTTCAATTGATGAGTGGTTATATGAATTCAATCGATCAGGGAATCAACATTGGAAACCCTAAATCAACATGATTAGTGGAGACTGTATTTGGTCCATTCGGTTTTGAGGAGGTTTGGACCAATCGGTCTCAAGACCGTTTGAGTCCGAACAGTCTCATGACCATTTGGGACCAAATGGTCTCAAGACTGTTTGGGACCAAACGATCCCAAACCGGTTGAGGCTTAAATGGTTTCAAACTTCAACTTTTGTTTTGGTCGGTCAAAAAAACGTGTTGCTATAATACCAAAACTTTGGGCACAGAAGTAGCCCATACAGAAAAGCTAGAAACTAGCACATAGGGCACGAAAAACCCCAAACAGCAAAACTAAAACCATGATCCCAACAGGCTGGAATCAAAAGGGGTCCTACAAAGGGACTCCCGAGAAGAAGAGAAAAGAAAAGGTGACAGTTTGAACTATCCTACACTAAAAACTACCTTATAGATGTTGTACTTCTTACAAAAGACATGATAGTCAACTAACAATATGAACACCTTCAAAATGTGACATCCTGCCTTCTGAAGCAGACTTGACTACCAGGGTCGATAGTACCATCAAGGAGGAACAACCAACAAGACTCTTCTCTACCAAACCAAGCAAACTCCCCAGCTGCATAATTTGGTCTAAAAGGAACCAATGAAGGTAATACCAATGGTTCATGTCCATGAAAAATAGAGCCCCCCTATCCTCCATATGCATTTTTCTCAACACCTGAAATAAAGGATTCTAAGGAAACTTCATTTCCATTTTCATCAACCGAATCAAACCCCCCAGGGATCTTTTGGATTAGCCATATGCCAGCAAGAAGCGTGTGCCTAGTCACATGCTTGCACAGAGACTCCTAACTCCATGATCAGAGGAACTGACTGGAGGAGAACAAATCTCAACCAATCTCAGCAACACCTCACGGGGAGCTTGTGACCATAGGCCATAACTAGTTGTGGTTGACCTCGTGGATAGAGCCCAGCCGCCAGCTTGATCCCTTGCCCATAGGGGCAAACTATCGAACATGTTGTGAACGACACAACATCATCAGCACAGGACCGAAGAACCGCCGCCACCAAGCCGCCCAATCATAACCTAACACTAAAGCAAACCCATCACTTGGGGGATCGGATGTTGGAACCACAGAAGCCTCTCTTTACTAGCAATTAGAACATCCACAATTTGAAAGAAGAGGAGACTGAGATCGAGCAACTTCAGCCCCTGCTCTAGAATCTGCTACAACACCAAGTCCTGAGAGAGACTGGAAAGCACATGTTTGCATAGACGCAACCCCGCGAACACCTGAAGGGCTTCCAAAGCACTAGTCCAGCAGGAAGCACGCCACCGGCATACAACAGCTGACACTGAGAGCAAGCTCCTGACAGTGACTATGTAAACGTCGATCATCTTGAGGATGACCCAAATCACTACAGCAGAGAGCTCTGGGCCATCTGCCGGATCAATGCTACTAAAGACAATAGCCCACAGCCGACCACTGGCATACCATCGAATACCTGGAAAGAAGCATCTGGGAACAACAGCCAAGCGGCTGCTACACCCCTTGGGCCTTATGCTACATCGTAATTGGAGTCCCAAAGTAGAGCACCGTCGCCGGGATGCATCACCTGGAGGAGATGGAAGCCCCGTCGGGCCCGACTGGAGAACCAGTCGAATCCTGAAGGCAAGCCGCCATCCCACATTGGTCCGCCAACGACCCCTAGGCGCATGACCGTGAGGGCGACCATCGACAGATCGGGGAGGCACCATCAGACGCAGCCAAGCAGTTCGGGAATGGCCCAGACTGCCCACTGAGGGAGCTCGCCTACGCCAATGCGCCGAGCAGCTCTGCGTCGAGGGTGAAACTAGGCCATCTCCCCAGCCGATGGAGAAGAAGACGCCTGTGAGGAGGGGCGACAACCCCGTCCAACACCGGCGATGCCGGAACAGCCGCACAGGCACCCAATCTGAAAGGGAACGACCCTCTCCATCCACCACTCTTGAGCGGAATGGAGTCGACAGGGTGACTGCCGAACCCCAGACCCCAATCGTTGAGACCTTACATCGCATCACATCAGCTTCAAATCCGATCTGCCAAGGAGAAGCCCTTGCGATTGCCCCTCAAACACCTACTCCCACACTCCAGAGGATGCCACGGACTTCCAGCCACCGCTCACCATAGTTGAGGGGCCAGGGGGAGGAGAGCACCGGGAAGCCGCCCCCTCCCCCCAGCGGTAGCCATCGGAGAGGGTAATGAGAAGCCATAGCCGAACCCTAGAGAGAGAGAGGACAAATAAATGGTTTCAAATACTATTTTGTCAAACGGTTTCAAAGACTAGCTTTACCAAATGGTTTCAAAGGTATGTTCAAGACCGTTTGGAGGTATTTCAAGCAAGACCGCTTGACGTCTGGTTGGTCAAGACCGTTTGGGGTCTAAGTGACCAATTTCATTTGGAAGATAATTAATCAAATCTAAAGTCAATATCATCTTATAGAGGATGAGAGAGAGAGAATTTCCTACATGAATGATAATCATTTAGTGGTTAAGTCTCAACACTTTCAACATGGATGAATGTCTAATTAGGGTATGATCCTTGATATTCAGATCATGAAACCCTAATTATGAAGGTTAATGAATCCTAACCCTAATTGAGGGCAATGATAGGTGAAATCTTAATCCATGATGATGGTATGATCCTAATTTAGGGAAATGATATGAGAAACCCTAATTCAGGGTATTCTAATGATAAACCCTAATCTAGGGTGATGTAATGTGAATAGTAAACCCTAATTGTGGGTTATTGAATATAAACCCTAATCTAGGGTGATGTAATGTGAATAGTAAACCCTAATTCCAAATAAGGTTGAGGTATATGTGAAGTCCTATCATTGGGTGATGTATTGTGAAATCCTAACTTCACATAATACTAGGTGAAACCCTGATATAGAAGAATGTTATGTGAAACTTTAATGAAGAGCAATACTATGTGGAATCCATATAATATATGAAAGATGCTATGTGAACCTCAAACTATATATGGGGAATCCTATTCCTCATAATGGAATAATGATTAATGTATTGACAAATGTAATATCTAGAGGGGTTGACAATGGATATCCTTACATTAATAGTTCCTGACTCAAAGATGAGTCCATATCATTGGTAATGGTTGTATATTCTAAATATGTGAATTATGACCAATATATTGCATGATAAATGTGACGAACTAGTACATAAAGTATTAGGATGGGAAATAGCCTAATACAAGCTAAGTGGATGAACTCAAGTAAAATGAAGGTGTTTGAGGGAAGTGATACATCAAGATATGATAAATATCACATCCAACACCCCAATTCTGATATACCTTGATGTGTTATAAGTCCATAATAATTGGATGGGTGACACACGAGATGTGTCATGTCCATTGTTACATTAAGATGTAATGTACCTTGATGAATGTAGGCTAACATGCCTTATAAAAAGGTTAATCCAAATAAATAAACTATGATGCAATCATATTCTGGTAAAGTTGAGAGAGAAACTCATACTTTGTGTTGATACTTCATTCAATGATGAATGATGAGAATAAATAAGTATGATTGAATACTTATGTTATCAATTTTGGCTCTTATCTGAGTGAAGCAATGATATAGGGCTGGATCATTAATAATATGATCCTAAGAACCTAAGTGGTTATTTATGGAAAACCCTAATGGAGGGTGCTGATATGAAAAAGAAACCATGAACCCTAAAGAGGGAATAGTGGTATTACTTAGTGTTGTATGGTGCTGATATGGAAGTATTATAATTGTTATCATGAATACTAATTATGCAAAGAATGATGAGATGAGGAGTATAGCCAGGTATGGGCTATGATGCTCTGTTTATTAAGAATATTTTATAGGCTTTATAAGCCTTCATATGCTTAGTGTAGTAAGGATCATTGAGCTTTGTGTACTATGTGCAATACTTTGTGAAGCAAGAATCATTGAGCTTTGTGTACTATGTGCAATACTTTGTGTAGCAAGAATCATAATATCCTTGGTCAGATGATATGAAGGTATTAAGTTACCTAATAAGAGGTAATAAGTATCCTATGAAGATATATGGGTTCAAATACCCAGATTCTATAATCATGATGATGAGCTTGTTAAGAAGTGGAAATGTACTTGATGAGTTGAGGGATTAAGATCCCAATTCTTTGTGAAAAGAGCATAGCTACAGGCCATGACTCCACATGACAATGCCAGGCATTAGATATATGATCTAAGCCTGAAGAGTGTTAATGTTGTGGTACTGATTCTATAGTGAATAAATGTTATACATGTTCTTCATATTCCTTAGTGGATAAGTGACATGTTGCTCTATCAAGACATAGCTGCAATGCTTTTGATAAGAATAATGTTCTAATCTGTTAGACATTGAATTAACTACTGTCAAACAAATATGATTTATCTGTTCATATTTATCTTCTTTAGCTGCAATAATAATGTTTCTGGCGGAGAGTTATATCTCTCGCTGGGGCAATTTACAATTGTCTCACCCCCGTGGGAACCACATTTTTAGTTGGACGCAGATGAGTAGGCAAGAATCCTTTAGTAGGAGAAGGACAACAACAACAACAGTAGGGACACCAGTGAAGTCTCAAGTGGAGACACTGGCTGTTATGCCTTGTATAGATGTAGATAGAGTCCTATGTGTCGTCTCTGTACTCTCAGGTCCTCGGAGTAGTAGTTAGTGCTTTCGTGATTTTGGCTCATTGCCTCGAGATTTTACTCTGCTTGTGTTTAGTTTAACAAGAGCAGTTGATGCTTGTAATTTTCAGAAAGAGATGATGCAGGTCATGTACCTTTAAACCAGAATGTAAATGTGTTACTTTTGTTCTATGTGAGAAAGTTTTCATTTGATGGACCCCTTGGTAAAAAAGTTTTAATTTTTAGTGATTTTTGGTAATCCGCTTCTTAGTGAACGCTTCCGCATTAGTTAATTATGTTTTTGTGAGTTGTATGCCACAATTAAGTGGTATCAGAGCTCTAGGTTCGCTGAGTCTACAGAGACATAGGACTAAGGTTGTAGAGTCTGTTCTAAGTGTCTTCCAGTTTATCTGATAGTATCTTCTGCTCACATAGGAGAAGAAGAACTTGAAGATGTCTGGACCACATGAAGAACATGCTACTGAGAGCAGCGCTGCTGCACCAGGAGGAGGTGTAAGAGACCAGAATAGGGAAGGGCATGTACCTGAACAACCCCAGATTGACCCAGCCGTGATAGAAAATCCATCCCTCCATGTTCTATTTGAGAAATTCCTGACAGCCATGACATATATGGTAGATAGGATGCCACCACCTGCACCTAGGGCACCAGCCCATCATGAGGGTTATGGAGCCGACAAGACTTTCGAGAGACTTCGCCGGGTTGGAGCCATAGATTATGCTGGTACATCTGATCCAGTAGATGCTGATTTGTGGCTGACAGAGCTGGAAAAGGCTTTCAGGATCCTTGATATTCCTAAAGCTGAAAAGGTAAGACATGTTGTGTACCTCCTAAAAGGGAGTGCTGGTCATTGGTGGATGATAGAGGAAGATAAGAGACCAGGTGAAGAAATTGGATGGGAGGTATTCCGACGAGAGTTCGTCAGTAGATACTTCCCTAAAACGTATCTAGACGAGAAGATCTCTCAATTTGAGAGGATCAAACAAGGACAGATGAACATTAGCGAGTACGAAGCTAAGTTCATGGAGCTGTTGTGGTTTTGTCCGCATGTGGCAGTTAATGATGAGGAAAGAATTCGACATTTTGAGAAGGGGTTGAATGCTGAACTGACCACTCCTGTATCTTCTTTAGAGAATAGGAAGAGGTTTGCCACCTTTGTGGAGTCGGTAAGTGTGGCATCCAACTTAAAAAACACAAGATTAACTAAGAGGAAGCGAATCATTTGCAGCGGATTACTGAAAATCACTAAAAATTAAAACTTTTAGCAAAGATATCTATACATAAGAAATCTCTTACATCAAGAACCTTTGTATAACATTTACATCATGGTTCAAAAGTACATAACTTGTACCATCTCTCCTTGAGGATTACAACATCAGCTGCCTATTACCATTATATACAGACATCATAAAAGCTCGAGGGATCAAGCCCAAAATCTCAGATTGATTCATTAAAACACTAACTATAAACTCCGAGGACCTGAGAGTACAGAGATGACACATAGGACTTTCTAAATCTATGACTTGACAGTCAGGATCTCCACCTGAGATCTCACTGCTGTCCAGGCTGTTGCTCTTCTTTTCCTGCAAAAGAGTATCTGCTTCTTTGTCCGCGTCCACCTAAAAACATTGGATCCCACGGGGGTGAGACAATTGTAAATTGTCCCAGCGGGAGATATAACTCTCCACAAAACATTGTTATAGCAGTTTATTATAATTAAAATTGAATAGGAGTTCTTATGTATTAACAACAATATTAATCATTGAATGAACAGAGTAAATGAATCTTCTTTCCCAAGGAGAGCATTGCATTTAGCCATGATAGAATCATAGTACATCTATCTACTTGCATTGAATGTAAAGAGATAAGAATAAAATTTATCATCTAGGGATGCATAAAACAAATATAACATCAACCAATGAATTTCCGTATTCAATCCTTAAGCAAACATGCTATACGGCTGATTACATTTTACAATCACACTTATTCCCTGAGGAGATGAGGTATACCGCTCATGCTCCAACCGACCACTACGAAGTCGAAATTGGTACCATACAAGGTCAATGGAAGAGCCAGATTTCCATGACCTCCCACATCTCGGTCAGCACGAGATCACATGCAGGACATCTTGTGTCTCTTCTATATATAGCTTTCTAGGGTATACTGGAAACTTCGCTATCAGAGTTACAATGGTGTGTTGCACTCTCTTCACGATCATGAGATTTCATGTTTATCTCCATCGATCCGGCATTAGCATTACTGGGAGATGTGTACTGCATCTATCCCAATCATCGGGAGATTCTTGATACATCCATCCCGGTATAAATAATGAGAGGTTTAATGTTTACCTTCTATCAATTCCTCCATTAGGGCGTAAGGATATTCGCGCCCATAACCCCCACATACTCAAAAGTATGCCCTCCGGGTTTTGCCGCGGAGCACCCATTTCACCATCGCCAATTTGCTGACGATGATGGATCTATGGTCAGGGCTCTACATGATATGATTTTACTTGATTAATTAAGTACATTAGCATATTCTTTTAGCATCATCCAAGTTCTCAAACATAACTTATTCAGATAAGTGCTGTAAAGAAATATGTACTATTTTCATCAATCACTTCTTAGTCTTTAAAAGACATTGGGATCTCAGTCCCTCATTTCATTTCTTTGAAAGTTCACATCTCTTAATAACATCATAATCATACTTATCAAGTCTGGGTATTCATACCCTCAATTCATCACTATCACTGTTACCACTTATTAGGTAACTATTACCTCCAGGTTCTCAGACCGAGGTATATATATATATAATACTTGTTATATAAGTATCTCACATGGCTCACAAGGCCTTAAGTATTTTATCACCTTTTATTAGGCAACAATTATTCATGGAACTCATAAGGTTCATATACCTTTTGTTACTCTTGCTAAGCAACAACAATATTAGGCACATAAGGCCGTTCAACATATTAGTTATATGAATGTCATAGCTTAAGTCTGGCTATGTTCATCATCTCATGATGTCTACACGATTAATAGTCATGATAGCAATCATGTAAGTCATTTGTCACATCATATGAAATATCAGTAACACCACCATCCTTTATCAGGATTAGGGTTATCTGTCAATTAGGGCTTATCATTCCCTTTACCCAAAATTAGGGTTAGTGTTTCCCATCTTACATTAATTAGGGTTTCATGCTCACATTATTAGTTCAACCCTAATGTATTGCTCCACACTTCTAGGAGCATTCAAAGATACCATAAGTATATGCTTATGATCACCATTCTCATCATATATCACTAATGATTATCAATTCAAGGTATGAGTTCATTTCTCATCCTTGTCATGGTATGATTAAATCATACTCATTGATTTGGCTTAACCCCATTCTCAAGGTATATTAGTCAACATTTATCAAAGTACCTTGAGTTTGCCGGCGAGTAGTAGCCCAGCTGGTCGCAGCTCGGGGCCCCTCACGAAGGGTCTCGGGTTCGACTCCTGCTGGAAGCACTGCTCGGAAATGAATTTCTCGCAGCGTCAACCGGCCTCTGACGCGACTTATTGAGATACCGGTGTGCGGGTGCACGGGTCTCCCGGGTTTACCATCCCTGCTATTTGGGCCTCCACCTAGGGGGGTGGGTTTCCCCTGACAATCAAAAGTACCTTGAGTTCATTACATTTCTATTGTAACAATTGTATAACACACGATGTGTTTCTTACTCAAGAATATTGGATTAGAGGTTCATCAAGGTATGCCTACCCTAAAATGTTGAATATGATATCTATCATGTCTTGATGTATCACTTTCTTTTCATTTCCATCTTGGTTAAGTTAATCAACTAACCTTGTATTAAGGTATTTCCCTCTTAATACTTTATCCTCTAACTTGTCACTTTCATCATATGGTGCATAGGTTACACATTAGAATTGTCCAACTGTCTTTAATGATATGGACTTGTCCAATGGTTAAGCAATGTTGAATATAGGATAAACCATTATCCATCACTTTAGATATATCAGCTCTTAGGATGTTATCCTCATCATTATTTAATATAGCATACATCATTACTAAGAGTTTCATATCCTCATCATTGTAAGGTGGATGAGTTGTTACACATGTATAGAGTTGAATATATAAGGATCTAGGCATCATCTAGTCTCTTAGACCCTTATTCATTAGAATAACCATATTACCATTCATATGGTTCATCAACCTTATTTTACATGGTTATAACATTCTCATCTTACTGATTATATTAGCCACACCCCACTTTAGTATTTTTCTTATTATACCATCACTAGGGTTTCAGACATTAATTAGTCACATTATGTGACATTATCTTGGATTGAGTCTTACATCACCTCATTGCATCAGGGTTCCATATAACATCATTCTAATTTAGGGTTTCATATGGTATTACTCCAGATCAGGGTTTCTCATTCCATAACCCACAATTAGAGTTTACTATTCACATCACATTACCCTGGATTAGGGTTTTTCATAACATCAACCTCAATTAGGGTTTCTTATAACATCACCCTCAATTAGGGTTTACTATTCACCTTAACTAGGAGTGATCATCAAAATACCCTGAATTAGGGTTTCTCATGTCATCACTATGAATTAAAATCATACCATCATCATGTATTAGGATTTCACCTATCAATGCCCTCAATTAGGGTTATGATTCATTGACCTTCATAATTAGGGTTTCATGATCTCACTATGAAGGATCATACCCTGATTAGACTTTCATTCATATTGAAAGTACACTACATGATTATCATTCATGTAGGAAGTCTTCCCTCTCATCTTCTATAAGATGATGTTTACTTCCTTCTTGATTAAGCTAAGTCAACTCAACTTGAAGAAGAATTGACATCATGGATTATGTCATTATCACCATGATCATTAAAGCTTAATTATTTAAAGGGTACTAATCACCCCATCTCATTAAAGGTACCGTTATTATAAACACCATTGGTTTACATCATGTAATTGACCACTTAAACCATTGACCTTTATTCACCTTAAGTGTCTGTACAATTTGGTTAATTACCTTCTAAATGATCTTGGTCACTTAGACCTCAAACGGTCTTGACCAATCAGACCTCAAACGGTCTTGGTTGAATACTCAAAACCATTTAGTAAAGTTGAGGTTGAAACCGTTTGCCAAAGTGATCCCTTGAGATCGTTTGCTAAAGGTGCACACTTGAAACCGTTTTCTAAAGGTAGTCTTTGAAACTGTTTGCTAAAGGTACACACTTGAAACCATTTGCTAAAGGTGACCCTTGAAACCGTTTGCTAAAGGTAACCCTTGAAACCGTTTGCTAAAGTTGAACATTGAGATCGTTTGCTAAAGTAAAATTTTGAAAACGCTTGAACTCAACCGGTTTGGGATCGTTTGGTCCCAAACGGTCTTGAGACCATTTGGTCCAAACCTCCTCAAAACCGCATGGACCAAATAAGGTCTCCACCACTCAAATTGAATCGGGGTTTCCAATGTTGATTCCTTCAACCATTGAATCTATGGAACTACTCATCAATTGGACCTTGATGAACCCTCCAGATTCATCTGCACAGTCGCCAATTCTAGGGATTTTGTTCCTCATATTGACTGATTTACCCTCGCTTTGGTTTACTTTGAGTGTTTCACTAATTCCTTGCAAATATTGCCTAAATAGTTCTAATTACTAGTATATTCGATGATATTATCTCTTACACATTCTCCTTCCCCTTTGCAGATCACTCGCAACCATCCGATCGAGATCCAACAGTTCCTTTTCATCTAACCACTAAGGAAAATCAAGAAACTCCATGCATACGGTCTCAAGAACGTTTGGATCCTCGCGGTCCCGAGACCGTTTGGATCCTCGCGGTCCCGAGACCGTTTGGATCCTCGCGGTCTCAAGACCGTTTGGATCCTCGCGGTCTCCAGACCGTTTGGATCCTCGCGGTCTCAAGACCGTTTGGATCCTCGCGGTCTCAAGACCGTTTGGATCCTCGCGGTCTCCAGACCGTTTGGATCCTCGCGGTCTCAAGACCGTTTGGATCCTCGCGGTCTCAAGACCGTTTGGATCCTCGCGGTCTCGAGACCGTTTGGATCCTCACGGTCCCAAGACCGTTTGGATCCTCGCGGTCCCAAGACCGATCCAAGCAAAACCGTTTGCTGATTGCTGGAGCGAAGGCCAATTGCTTGCCACGTGAAGAACTGAGAAAAACCATTTGTCTCACTTATGCAAAGATCGAATGGAGAAGAATCCATTGAATAATTCACGTAAAGACCAAATCATACCAACCAAATGCATAAAGCAAATGAATCCAAATTCAGCTACGTGCATGCAAGAAAGCATGCATGCAAAATCATTATCAAATCAGCAAACCGTATGAGCTAATTGGTAAAGTCAAACCAATTAGAAAGTGCAATCACGCGGACCTTCTGGAAACTGTTTGTTGCTTTTCATAAAATCATTGGGGTACATGCATGATTAAAACCAATGAGTAAAGGGATGTAGACCGGATGGCCTCATCACGTGAAGAAACTTCCAGCAGCTTTTAAATCCACATGAAGATCAAACATGATCGCAAGGAATGCATGATTAAAACATTTGCTATTCCCACGTGCATGATAGCAAGGAGTGAAGATCAATGAGCCGGTTTTGCAATTCACGTGAATAACCAACGAGGGAACGCATGACTATGCATGCAGCCGAGACCGCGAAGTGCACGCAGCACTTTGTCAAAGCCAAGACCGTGAGAAGAAAAGGGCCGCGTGACCCCACGCATGCAATGCAGACCGCGAGGCTGAAGAAGTACAGACCGCGAGGCTGAAGAAGTACGGACCGCGAGGCTGAAGAAGCGCTGACCGCGAGGCCAAGGAGATTAGACCGCGAGGCTGAAGAAGTGCAGACCGCGAGGCCAAGGAGAGAAGACCGCGAGGCCAAGGAGAGAAGACCGCGAGGACTAAAGTGTAGACCGCGAAGGCTAAGTGATTAAGACCGCGAGGAATATTCACGTAGATCGTACGGATTTGCATACAAAAGCAAACCGAATGTCAAAGATATTTTCGGTCTGGAATCACACAAAAAATGTGAGAGCCAGTCCAGTGCCTATAAATAGGATCCCAAGGGTCCCCATTAGGTATCCCATCTTACTACGGCCAAAAGCTGCCGGACTGGGACCAGTGCCGGAATGCCGCCAGATTGCCCGAGCACCGTTTCCGACCAAACTTCACCCACAGCCTCAGAATCCCATCCTGAGTCCAGATCCGGTGAGCAGCCAGTCCGGGCGCAGGTCTAGTAGGTTGTTCCATCACCATCTCACCATTGCTCACACCATAGCTCCACCTCATCCTACTTTTGCTATTCCGGAGGTTGACCCGAAGATCGAGGCGGAGAAACGGACGACATCGACCACGACGGAGCAGTCCCGGAGACTGCGACGATCTACACCGGGCTGTCACAGATCTACTCTTCTGCTCCGACGATGCTTTCTTTCTCTCTCTTCTCTTTCTTTGTTGCTCCCTCTATGAGGAGCGAGTAGTTCCATCCACTGGGGTGCGGGGACTAGCCCCGCTGCCCGTGTTTTGTATCTTGTACTAATAAGATGTTATCATTCCGTTTCAATACTAAATCGTTTCATACATGCTTGAATGTTGGCCGCGTTCTTGTATGCATCTATTGTCTTTCGTTGGGGTTTGTCTACGACCGCTCTTGAGACTCGAATACCGATTTAGTTTTGGTTTCTGGTGCGTGTACCCACCGCGCACCCGTTTCGGTATCTAGGAACGCTTTCTAAGGAGTGGAGTAAACTCACCTCCATCGTTGTACTTTTGTACTATGAAATGGAATCAGTTGACGTACAAAAGTGCGATCTTGACAGGTCGAGGAACACACTCTGAGGAGAGAGTGGTGCAAAGTACTTGACCATTCGTTCGAGAATGGCTGACATTGCAACACTCTCACGTTTCTCGTAGCTATATCCTCGAAAGAGGGATAGTCTATAAGGATACTAATCGATTTGGTAATTATCGCTCGCTTGTTAAGTTTTCCGATGCACGTTTCACAAAGTCGAGTAAGATTTTCTCTTCGGAGACTACATATCTTCATTGACACGTAGATACGTACCGAATGAGAGTTACTCAACCCGTGAAGGATGTGTGCACCGCTCTTGTCCTATAAGACATCGGTTTTGTACAACATCCATGTATCTTGCTTACAAGTCTTGCTATGTTTGGTACAAGTACAATTCATGTGTAGTGGTGGCGAACACCTGCATCACCCCAGTGATCCATCATCATCTGCTAATCTTAGTTTTTAATCCTTAAACTAGTTTGTTCTCTTACCTTTACTTTTGCATGCTTTAGGTTAAATAACTCAAATCAAACTTCTGGTCTTAGATGATTAGCTTAGATTGATACGAAACAAGAAAAGGACACTCAGATTCTTAACGTTGTCCTTTGGGTTCGATCCTAAACCTGTACTATGATAAGGCTTCCACACTCTTGTGGGGTTGGAGCATTTATCTAGCACCAGTTGTAGGTAAACCTAGAGAGAACATCAACTCCCTAGGGTTTTTGGTGCATATTAGGACTTCCATTGGAAGAGTAATCTTTTGGTGTAAGTTCTAGCTCCATCAAAAAATGGCGCCGTTGCCGGGGACAACGGTATAAGAATCGTCTTTTTCAAATTTTGTGTCGATTTAGGTTTCTCTAGGGTTTTCTTTTTCTTTTCAAAAACCTAAAAAGTAAAGGACTTAATCTTGCATATCATCTTGGATTTGAAGTGGTTGGTCAAACTTAATAAACTCTTTCTTTGATCTCAGGTACCAATTCTCTTCAAAATGAAGCAGTCAGTGCCACCAACCAATAGTTGTCAATTCTGTGACGACTATTCTCATGCATCGATCAACTGTTTCAACGTTCACCCTCTCTACGTGATGGCCTTGCGTCAAGTAATCATGAATCGTATAGTCGGGAAACTCAGAGCAGCCATTCCATACAACTATGGATATAACGCAGGTTATATTCCATATCACCCCAGAGGCTACTACAAGAAACCTAACTATGGCGGATTTCAAGGCGTAGACTGCAATACAGGAGGGCAATTGGAAAGCAACTCAAATCAATATTATGATGAGGGAAACTATTATCAACATCAATCAAATGGGTGCCATGAAGAGCCTTTTCATGAAAATCAACACATATTGATGGAGGAACTACGTGCCTTACAAACATCGGTGGCTCAACAACTAGCTGATCAGACAGCCGCGACCAAGAAGTTGATAGCCGACCTTAATCAACTTACGCAACTTGTCAACGCTCCTGAGCAACATGCAGGACAGCCACAAAATTTAACTCAGCACATCTCTAGTCCACATGTTGCAATAAATTATGATGATGACTACGAAATCATGTGGAATGTGCCTCCCAATAATTTTCAAATGCCAGTACAGGGTGGGGAATCATCCTCAGAACCAATGACTGAACTCAAGGATGATACCTTAACCCCACCACAAGAAAAAGAATCATTCTTCGAGCCGAAGTCTGACCTGGATAATGACTCTTGCACTATGCTCTTAGATGAAAGAATGAGCAACCAATATGAAGATTTTCTTCAATTGGGTGATAAATTGGGAACACATTTTAATGTTTATCCATCTTCTCCCCTCATAGACTCAGATCTGACCATACATATTGAGGGACAATCATCAATGATTGACTCCCTATATGACAAATGTTCTTCAACTTCAACCGTCTTGTCGTTGAATTCCAATGAAGAAGGGTCTACGTCACACGAACTCTACACTCCTTCTCAGTCAGATATAGATGAATATGAGACTGATTCAAATGAGGAGACGTCTTTTATGCAAGAGACTCAAATGATTCCATTACTGGAAAAGGATTTGATTTGTCCTTATGGAGACATTTCTGATCATTCAGCTGATCTAGAAACAAACTTCGAGGACGGGACTGACCAAGATCCTGATCCGGAGACGGACCATACCACTCTCACTGATGATGAAACAGAATCAAGGGAGGATGAGGGGTCTCAAGATGACAATCCTATGACGGGTCCTTCCCATGAGATGACACCACCACAAGGAGTTCTGACGGAGCCAGTCCTCGAACAAGAACATGATTTTTCTATTGAATCTCCTTCTAGTCACTTGAACGATTTGAAAGTGCACCATGAAGAAAAACATGGACCATCTCTTGACTTTGGGACGGATTATGATATTATCATAAACTTTTGTAATAACAAAAAGGACCCCAGGGATGACATCAAGCCACAAACCTATCCCTTTATAGCCACGCATCCCTATGAAGAAGCCCCCCCTAACATTCATGAAACTAAGATTTATCCATTACCTGAGCTAGTTTCCATTCCTCTCATAGAAACTCTTCCCAAGCACTCAATTGAACTGGAGGAGTGTTATGAAGAAGAACTGGAACAACAATATATCAGTCCCAATATTGAAGAAATGGGTTCATCAAGGGATTTTAGCCCTCAAAATGATATGTCAGGGACTAATCCCTCTCATGAAGAGACATCACTGGAACTCCTATCTCAGGATCCCATGACTTCCTCACCCGAGCAAGAGTTCATTCTACCAGTCAAATCTTCTTCTAGTTACTTGGATGAATTAAGGATGTTCTACGAAGAAAACTCCGAACAAAACCTTGAAAAGAGGAACGACGCTCTTACCAAATTCAATATTGATAAAGATGATGATACTTCTCAAAATAATTCCTTTGAAGAAGAAACATCACCCTGGCCACCATATCCTACACAAGAAAACCCAGGTGATGAAATGAAGCCGGAACCGGACCCACCACCTGATCCTAGACAGGAGGAAGTTCAAGTATCCGACCCTCAATCATCTGCCCTAGATTTTGAAGAAAGTAGTTTTACTTTGAACTTCGAGGGTGCGCCACAACTGGAAGGCACAAGTGGGCATAACCTTGATTTCTCGCATAGACCTCTAGTTTCGACTGCTTATGTTCCACCTCCCTCGCTGATGGGGGAAGGTCTCTGGATTCTACTGGAAGGACAACGAGGTCAAAGTGAGGTGCATCCAAGTCATCTAGAAGATTCGTTCAAGTTGCCACAACTTCCCAACCAACAAGTTGTTCAGACCACTTCCTTATTTTCGGCACCAGCTATCGCAAGGCATCTTAACCGGACCTTCTTCCAACTAAGAGGACCTCCTGGTTAACATTGCTCAACCCTTCCCCTCCATCTTGAACCTAGTATTTTCTCAGAAATGGGTAAATTCGTAAGTTCGAGGTGGAGGGCGGGTGGTATGACTTTCACTCCACCCTCTATCTTTCTTGTTTCCTGCTTTTCCATTCTAGTTTCTTTTTTGTAATTCTTTCCGCCTTTTTGTTAGTTTTCTAAATATAAAGCCTTTACCTAGTCGGCTTTTGCTTTATGAATCTGTGATCATCACCTCTTTTGCGTTGCAAATTTCCTGGAAAAGAATACTTAAAACTAGCCAATGCATGTTTTTCATTTTGATTTGTCTATGAATCCTAATGTTATATCTCATACAGGAAAAGATGATACACTTCAATAAGGCTGAGATAGATCAAATACATCACGCCTTTATCTGATTAATGGATCTGTTGTATGGATTTCTCATTTGATGTTTCATCATGTCTCTTTTGGAGCAGAGTGTGATGGAGAATAGAGACTCGTCGCATGGAATCGCTAAGCAAACTGCATCATGATCCAAACTCTCTTCTACACTTCTTCTTTCATTTTCATACCCCTCTGTTCACTAACCATGCCAAAGTCTTAAGTTCGGTGTGGCACGCCACACTCCTTTCTAGTGAAAACTAGAACATTGCCGAACTTTAAGTTCGGTGTGGTAAACCACACCTAGGCAAAACTCTAAGTTCGGTGTGGTACACCACACCCCTCTTTCTACTACCGCTTCTTCCATACCCCTCAATACATAACGGGGGTGTACCACCTTCTCAAAGAGTATACAATGATGTTTGTGCACATACCGAGGTCGGTGAAAAATCTACCCCGATTCCAAAAAGAGGCCTGGCAGCCCAAATATGAAAAAAATCCAAAAATACCCTTTGACCTAAGCCAGGTGAGAATGAATACAAGCCAGAGTGTGAATAAAAACATGAGAGTTGTGCCCTGAATAAGGATAACCGATAAAGGTCTTGCCCGGCCGGTACATTAGCTGCCCTCATGAAGGCAGATGTGTCGTGACCGGTAGTGAGATCCTAAGGATCCAAAAATAACCCCTTACCTCCCCTCAAAGAGGTAAAAGAGCCAAAAGCCTTAAGCCAACCTATACACACTTCTGAGTTACCTTTAGAAAAAGAAAATAATCGAGTGTAAGGCTAAGCCAACCAGAGTTGTGCATAAATCATTCAAAGTATCTCGATGAGTCATTTAATTTTAAGAGTCTTAATTCAATCAGAGGAGAGACTTTTATCTTTTGATCACACCCCCATTCTCTCCTCTTTCAACACCAGTGACAGATCATATGCATTTTGTTGATTTTATGGGTCTGTCCAAAATCTCATAAAACTCTTTAAACATGACCGATGCAACAGAGAATGAGAAGGAAGTACTTCAGCAAAGTGAGATCAGAAACAAGGATATTATAAGATGTATTTCGTGATCTAAGGAAGCCTTGATGATGTATCAATCTGAGCAACGAACAAATCTATCATATGACATAAGGATGAGGCAAACACGAGATGAACAATTTCATTGGTGACTGTTTTAAGTTTTTCGTTCCTCGGGACGAGTAACGCTTAAGTTCGGTGTGGTGATGAATCCTCCAGATCCACCTTCAGTCACCAATTCAAAGGTTTTTTTAACGTTTTTGCCCTAATTTTGTTTTGTCTCATTTTCCCTTTTCTCTTTTCTCGTGAAAATTCTGACACTCACATACAGATGAGGTAATTACGAGACGAACGAGCTTTTTGCCGACTATCTTAAGTTTTTCTCCGTTCCTCGGGACGAGTAACGCTCAAGTTCGGTGTGGTGATGAACCCTCCAGATTCATCTGCACAGTCGCCAATTCTAGGGATTTTGTTCCTCATATTGACTGATTTACCCTCGCTTTGGTTTACTTTGAGTGTTTCACTAATTCCTTGCAAATATTGCCTAAATAGTTCTAATTACTAGTATATTCGATGATATTATCTCTTACACATTCTCCTTCCCCTTTGCAGATCACTCGCAACCATCCGATCGAGATCCAACAGTTCCTTTTCATCTAACCACTAAGGAAAATCAAGAAACTCCATGCATACGGTCTCAAGAACGTTTGGATCCTCGCGGTCCCGAGACCGTTTGGATCCTCGCGGTCCCGAGACCGTTTGGATCCTCGCGGTCTCAAGACCGTTTGGATCCTCGCGGTCTCCAGACCGTTTGGATCCTCGCGGTCTCAAGACCGTTTGAATCCTCGCGGTCTCAAGACCGTTTGGATCCTCGCGGTCTCAAGACCGTTTGGATCCTCGTGGTCTCCAGACCGTTTGGATCCTCGCGGTCTCAAGACCGTTTGGATCCTCGCGGTCTCAAGACCGTTTGGATCCTCGCGGTCTCGAGACCGTTTGGATCCTCGCGGTCCCAAGACCGTTTGGATCCTCGCGGTCCCAAGACCGATCCAAGCAAAACCGTTTACTGATTGCTGGAGCGAAGGCCAATTGCTTGCCACGTGAAGAACTGAGAAAAACCATTTGTCTCACTTATGCAAAGATCGAATGGAGAAGAATCCATTGAATAATTCACGTAAAGACCAAATCATACCAACCAAATGCATAAAGCAAATGAATCCAAATTCAGCTACGTGCATGCAAGAAAGCATGCATGCAAAATCATTATCAAATCAGCAAACCGTATGAGCTAATTGGTAAAGTCAAACCAATTAGAAAGTGCAATCACGCGGACCTTCTGGAAACTGTTTGTTGCTTTTCATAAAATCATTGGGGTACATGCATGATTAAAACCAATGAGTAAAGGGATGTAGACCGGATGGCCTCATCACGTGAAGAAACTTCCAGCAGCTTTTAAATCCACATGAAGATCAAACATGATCGCAAGGAATGCATGATTAAAACATTTGCTATTCCCACGTGCATGATAGCAAGGAGTGAAGATCAATGAGCCGGTTTTGCAATTCACGTGAATAACCAACGAGGGAACGCATGACTATGCATGCAGCCGAGACCGCGAAGTGCACGCAGCACTTTGTCAAAGCCAAGACCGTGAGAAGAAAAGGGCCGCGTGACCCCACGCATGCAATGCAGACCGCGAGGCTGAAGAAGTACAGACCGCGAGGCTGAAGAAGTACGGACCGCGAGGCTGAAGAAGCGCTGACCGCGAGGCCAAGGAGATTAGACCGCGAGGCTGAAGAAGTGCAGACCGCGAGGCCAAGGAGAGAAGACCGCGAGGCCAAGGAGAGAAGACCGCGAGGACTAAAGTGTAGACCGCGAAGGCTAAGTGATTAAGACCGCGAGGAATATTCACGTAGATCGTACGGATTTGCATACAAAAGCAAACCGAATGTCAAAGATATTTTCGGTCTGGAATCACACAAAAAATGTGAGAGCCAGTCCAGTGCCTATAAATAGGATCCCAAGGGTCCCCATTAGGTATCCCATCTTACTACAGCCAAAAGCTGCCGGACTGGGACCAGTGCCGGAACGCCGCCAGATTGCCCGAGCACCGTTTCCGACCAAACTTCACCCACAGCCTCAGAATCCCATCCTGAGTCCAGATCCGGTGAGCAGCCAGTCCGGGCGCAGGTCTAGTAGGTTGTTCCATCACCATCTCACCATTGCTCACACCATAGCTCCACCTCATCCTACTTTTGCTATTCCGGAGGTTGACCCGAAGATCGAGGCGGAGAAACGGACGACATCGACCACGACGGAGCAGTCCCGGAGACTGCGACGATCTACACCGGGCTGTCACAGATCTACTCTTCTGCTCCGACGATGCTTTCTTTCTCTCTCTTCTCTTTCTTTGTTGCTCCCTCTATGAGGAGCGAGTAGTTCCATCCACTGGGGTGCGGGGACTAGCCCCGCTGCCCGTGTTTTGTATCTTGTACTAATAAGATGTTATCATTCCGTTTCAATACTAAATCGTTTCATACATGCTTGAATGTTGGCCGCGTTCTTGTATGCATCTATTGTCTTTCGTTGGGGTTTGTCTACGACCGCTCTTGAGTCTCGAATACCGATTTAGTTTTGGTTTCTGGTGCGTGTACCCACCGCGCACCCGTTTCGGTATCTAGGAACGCTTTCTAAGGAGTGGAGTAAACTCACCTCCATCGTTGTACTTTTGTACTATGAAATGGAATCAGTTGACGTACAAAAGTGCGATCTTGACAGGTCGAGGAACACACTCTGAGGAGAGAGTGGTGCAAAGTACTTGACCATTCGTTCGAGAATGGCTGACATTGCAACACTCTCACGTTTCTCGTAGCTATATCCTCGAAAGAGGGATAGTCTATAAGGATACTAATCGATTTGGTAATTATCGCTCGCTTGTTAAGTTTTCCGATGCACGTTTCACAAAGTCGAGTAAGATTTTCTCTTCGGAGACTACATATCTTCATTGACACGTAGATACGTACCGAATGAGAGTTACTCAACCCGTGAAGGATGTGTGCACCGCTCTTGTCCTATAAGACATCGGTTTTGTACAACATCATGTATCTTGCTTACAAGTCTTGCTATGTTTGGTACAAGTACAATTCATGTGTAGTGGTGGCGAACACCTGCATCACCCCAGTGATCCATCATCATCTGCTAATCTTAGTTTTTAATCCTTAAACTAGTTTGTTCTCTTACCTTTACTTTTGCATGCTTTAGGTTAAATAACTCAAATCAAACTTCTGGTCTTAGATGATTAGCTTAGATTGATACGAAACAAGAAAAGGACACTCAGATTCTTAACGTTGTCCTTTGGGTTCGATCCTAAACCTGTACTATGATAAGGCTTCCACACTCTTGTGGGGTTGGAGCATTTATCTAGCACCAGTTGTAGGTAAACCTAGAGAGAACATCAACTCCCTAGGGTTTTTGGTGCATATTAGGACTTCCATTGGAAGAGTAATCTTTTGGTGTAAGTTCTAGCTCCATCAGACCTATCACCATACTTCAATTGAGTTAATTAGGTCATCCTTCAACTGATTTGACCCTCAATTGACCCTCAATTGGTCATCAATTAGGGTTTGAATCAATTGGATTAGGGTTTGGAATCAATGATCCTTCAACATTAATCAATGTATAACTGGTTACTTTAAAACTATTGGACCATCATCCAAATTGGACATGACCTGACCCCAAATGGTCTTGAGGTCATTTGGATGTCCTCCAAACGGTCTTGAGACCGTTTTCCAATGTTAACATCAAAATCCAAGTCAACCAATTAGGGTTTGGATCATTGGATTGATCACCAAATCAGCATTTGATTGCACTTCAACTTAGTACCTTTGGATCTTCAACCACCTAACCATACTCAACCCTAGACCTCCAAACGGTCTTGGGTGACCACAAAACGGTCTTGAGACCGTTTGGGTGATCCCCAAACGGTTTTTAAACCGTTTGGGTCAATCAACCCAAGTTTCTAACTCAATCAATTTGGAAATCAGCACTTAACCCGATTAGGGTTTTGGTGATTGATGGACCTTCAACTCATGAACCAATTGGAACTAATCAATCATAATTGATGGGTCATTAACCTAGATCATTATGAAAAAATCCCCAAACAGTCAACCCTGGTTAACATCACTAAACGGTCTGAAACTGTTTGTCCTCATGCGGTTTGATGAAACTGTTTCCCTTCAAACGGTTTGAAACCGTTTACTCCCAAACGGTTTGGGAAACCGTTTGAGCTCATCAAATGAAACTGTTTGGACAAGGATTTCTTTGGATAAACATCTATGATGATGTCATCATCATCTTCCTCCGTTCATTGAAGAACATCAACCATTTTTCATGGGAGTTTCAGCAATGAACCAAAAGAGTATCAAATAGAAAAGAATAACCAATGATTATCATAGAAATGGATGCAATAGCAATGATTAAGGGTTTGAGTTATAAAACCCACCTCCAATTGAGCTCTAAAGCTCCAAGCTCATGCCAACAATGGTGGATGAAGCTTTTGCAACTCCCCTTAGGCTCGTCCTCAAGCTTTTGGTTGAAAAGATTAGCTAGGGTTGAAGAGGAGATCGAAATAAGAAGAAATCCATAATTTATTTTCGATTTCCACCATGGAATCAAGGTGAAAAGGGTCAAGAACCTTATCAACAGGTTGGGGGTCGTCCTCTTGGTCCTCCCACGCTACCTTGGTCATTTTCCAAGCAAGGAGAAGAAGTGGAAACGGAAAAGCCTTTCATTTGGCTTGGAAAGGGTCTTTTTATTAGAAATTCCATGAGAGAGAAAATGTTTTATTAAAACCATTAATTCCGAAATTGTTGCCAACTCGTCCCCCTTGGTTTCTTGCATTCAAAGGCATCTCTATCTCCACCGAGCTCCCTTCCATTATCCAAGAATTATGGGAAAAGAAATTAAGCACCTGATCCCTTATAATAAGAATATCCATATTTGAGTGGAAATTCTTTTTCTTATAATAATGGTGAGTGGAATTTCACCTCCTTAGGATATGCTCATGCATTTTCAAGGCTTAGGCTCGTCCACACACACATCTAAATCCAACCATATACATTTTGGTTGAAGGTCCTTCAAATTATTTATTTATTTTTGCATTAAATTGAATTAGGGTTTCAATTAGGCTTAAACCTTGATTATTTTAATATCAAGATTCTCTCTCCTTCAACTTAGTTCAAATGAGGCGCCCCTCTCATTTCCTTTGTTCTAAATGATGTCAAGAAACATTAGGGACCTTATTGAAGTGGTAATTGTCTTATTGAACCTTAGGTTTTGGGTAAATTGCACTTTACACCAAAACTAGTATTTAATGCACAAACATTGTCCAACAAGCTCTATCTTGGTATCCAAGCTTGTGGAAACCATAACACTACATCATATTCATTCTGATGATGTCTCAACATCAGAGGAACATATTATTATGTAACATTTTCAAGTTAGCCCCTTAACTTGGGTAATTTGCACATTACTCCAAAATAAAGAAACATTACTTCAACATTGTTCAAACAGGACCAAAATTGAAACATAAGTTCCTCATGAGCCCTAATTACTTTTCACAAGATAAGATTAAGGATCTAATTAACTTTCTTAAGCAAAACGTATAGGGTTAAGGCATAACCCAGGTTAGGGATGTTACAGTAAGGAGGATAGAGCGATCGGAAATTGAGAAACGACAGACTAGTGGCAAGAAGGTGTACACTCAGTCTCAAGGACAAAGGTCCGAAAGTTTTAAGAAACCGAGATTTTCTGCATCGGTAGCATCATCGAGATTCCATGCCCAGACGCAATGGACATCAAGTAGGGGTAGGGATCGTAGTAATGTTCCAAGTAGAGCCTCCGACATAGCATCAACATCGGTGACTGGATCTCATAGACATTTTGCGCCCATGATCTGTTACCAATGTAGACAACTGGGACATCTGGAAAAGGATTGTCTAGATGGGAATTTGATGATGACTCAACCTCAGGGGCAGAGTCAGCAAGGCTCACAAAGGAGGCAATTTTCTAGTAACAATAGAGGACGTGGACAGACGACCCAGACAGGTCAGATGAAATAGTTTCATTTTGATATTTCATATCATGATTCTATGTGTTAAAAATAAGAAAGTAGTTGTTTTTTAGCTTCCTTTGACTAGTCCTATAAGGAAACAAGGGAGATGAGAACTTACATCTTACTCAGTGTTCCTTAAAATGTTTTATAATCTCCCTTATCTGTGTGTTAAAAGATGAGATATAGAAGTGAAGCCTGAAGAAAATTCAAGAATGAAAAATCTTGTGTGTATAATGATATGAAAAGTGAGGAATATGATAGCAAATAAAGTGCATACTACCTAATCTCAATACTTGTATACCCTGGCCAGGTATATGATTATTGGAAGATAAGGCAAGTATGGAACTCTTAGATTGTTATCTTTCTGATTACTCTGATCAAGTAATCATTTTGAAACAATCTAGAGAGTATAATGAAATTAAATAGGAAGAGCTAAGTGAATTTTCCCAAATAAATTACTCAGTGAACTTTCTCAGTGAATTTTCCCAAATAAATTGCTCAGTGAACTTTCTCAGTGAATTTTCCCAAATAAATTACTCAGTGAACTTTCTCAGTGAATTTTCCCAAATAAATTACTCAGTGAACTTTCTCAGTGAATTTTCCCAAATAAATTACTCAGTGAACTTTCTCAGTGAATTTTCCCAAATAAATTACTCAGTGAACTTTCTCAGAGAATTTTCCCAAATAAATTGCTCAATGAACTTTCCCAATTAAAGCGCTAAGTGAACTTTCCCAAACAAATAAAGGATTGCTGAGTGAATTACCTATGTTAGATATATATGTTTCTCTTTTGGTAAATATTCTTGGGTGATGATAGAAGTATGTTCTTTTATGCTTCTTCCTTTCAATAATATGGACATCATATGTTAGGGGTTTATGCTCTACATAAACATAAACATTGATAAGGTTGAATTAATGAAAGGAACTTTGTGTGGATTATAGATCCATGATATCTCCATGATATTAAGATATTATGTGGAGACTTGAGGGTATGATAAATGAATAAATTTGTCCCTCCTTTTTCCTGGGATTTCGGGGATGAAATCCTTGTTAGGGGTTTATAATTTGTAACATCCCTGACCTGGGTTATGTGTTAACCCTAGATGATTTGCCTAATAAGGTTGAGTATATGCTTAATCTTATCTTGTGAAAAGTAATTAGGACTCAAGAGGAACTTATATTTCAATTTTAGTCCTTTTTTATTAATGTTGAAATAATGTTTTACTTGATTTGGACTAAAGTGCAAATTACCCGAGTTGAGGGGTTAAATTGCAAATTGTACATGATAATATGTTCCTCATATGTTGAAGCATCATGAGATTGGATATGATGCAGAGGTATGGCTTGTGGTAGTCTGAGTACCAAGAAAGAGCTGATAAAGCAATGTTTGTGCATTAAAACCTAGTTTTGGTGTAATGTGCAATTTACCCTAAAACCTAGGGTTCAATATGCAAATTACCACTTCAATATGGTCCCTAATGTTTCTTGGCATCATGTAGAGAAAATAAAATGAGAGGGGCGCCTCATTTGAATTAAGTTGGAGGAGAGAGAATCTTGATATTAAAATAATCAAGATTTAAGCCTAATTGAAACCCTAATTCAATTTAATGCAAAAATAAATAAAATAATTGAAGGGCCTTCAACCAAAATTAATATGGTTGGATTCAGATGTGTGTGGACGACCTTGATCTATGCAAGGATCACGAAAATCCCAAGGTGCTGAAAACTTGACTCACCATTATTATAAGAAAAAGAATTTCCACTCAAATGTGGATATTTCTATTATAAGGGTTAAGGCGCTTAATTTCTTTTCCTTTAATCCTTGGATAATGAAGCGGTTTTACAATAGGATGAATATGGCTTCATGGCCAAGAATTGAGGGGGGAGTGGTGGAAATAATTTTGGAAATAAAAGTAATTTATTCCATTTTCTCTTTCCTTGGAAATTCCTTATACATATCTCGTTTCCAACCCACTTAAGGACCTTTCTTGGAATTTCTTTTCTCTTCTTGCCTTGGACAACCACGAGATAGCTGGGGAGCAGGATAAGGACGCCCCCAACCTGTTGGTAAGTTATTAACCTTCGTTCTTCTTGACTTCATGGTGGAAATCATAAAACAATGCTTGATTCTTTCATTTCTTCACTCCATCTTCAACCCTAGCCAATCTTTTCACCCAAAAGCTTGAGGACGAGCCTAGGGGGAGTTGCAAAAGCTACACCATTGTTGACGTGAGCTTGGAGCTTTGAAGCTCAATTGGAGGCGGGTTATGTAACTTCAACCCTTAAACATTGATATTGCATTCAATTCTCCAATAATTGTTGAGTATTTTTCTTCTATTTGAACTTCCTTTGATTCATTGCTGCAATTTTCATGAAAACGGCAGTAGTTCTTGGTTGAGCGGAGGAAGATGATGATGACATCATCTTGGACACTTTTCCCAAGAAATTACTAGGCCAAACGGTTTCAATAAAGTTTCTCAAACAATTTCCCAAACCGTTTGGGAGCAAATGGTTTCAAACAGTTTGAGGGTAAACGGTTTCATCAAACCGATTGAGAGCAAACGGTTTCAAAACCGTTTGAGGGTGTTGACCATGGTTGACCATTTGGATAATTGGTGATGATGATGTTGGTTAATGACCCACTATTTATAATTGATTAGTTCCAAGGAGTTCATTAGGTGAAGGTCCATCAATCACCAAACCCTAATCGGGTTAAATGCTGATTTCTAATTTGATTGACTTAGAACTTTGGGTTGATTGACCCAAACGGTTTCAAGACTGTTTGGGAATCACCCAAACGGCCTCAAGACCGTTTGAGGGTCAACCAAGACCGTATGGAGGTCTAGGGTTGATTATGGTTGGTTATTTGAAGATCCAAAGATACCAAACTGAATTGGAATCAAATGCTGATTTGATAATCAATCCAATGATCCAAACCCTAATTGGATGTCATGAATTTTGATGATGAGATGGGTAAACGGTCTCAAGACCATTTGGAGGTCATCCAAACGACCTCAAGACCATTTGAGGTCAGGTCATGTTCAATTTGGATGGTGGTTCAATGGTTTCAAAGTAACTAATTTCACAATGATTAACATTGAAGGTTCATCGATTCCAAACCCTAATCCAATTGATTCAAAACCCTAATTGATGATTAAATGAGGGTTAAATCAGTTGAAGGATGATCCATTAAGCTCAATTGAAGTATTGTGTTAGGTTCAATTGATGAGTGGTTATATTAATTCAATCGATCAGGGAATCAACATTGGAAACCCTAAATCAACTTGATTAGTGGAGACCATATTTGGTCCATTCGGTTTTGAGGAGGTTTGGACCAAACGGTCTCAAGACCGTTTGAGTCCAAACGCTCTCAAGACCGTTTGAGACCAAACGGTCTCAAGAACGTTTGGGACCAAACGATCCCAAACCGGTTGAGGCTTAAACAGTTTCAAACTTCAACTTTGGCAATCAGTTTCAAATACTACTTTGTCTAACGGTTTCAAAGACTAGCTTTACCAAACGGTTTCAAAGGTATGTTCAAGACCATTTGGAGGTATTACAAGCAAGACCGTTTGAGGTCTGATTGGTCAAGACCGTTTGGGGTCTAAGTGACCAAGTTCTTTTGGAAGATAATTAATCAAATCTACAGTCAATATCATGTTATAGAGGATGAGAGAGAGAGAATTTCCTACATGAATGATAATCATGTAGTGATTAAGTCTCAACACTTTCAACATGGATGAATGTCTAATTAGGGTATGATCCTTGATATTAAGATCATGAAACCCTAATTATGAAGGTTAATGAATCCTAACCCTAATTGAGGGCAATGATAGGTGAAATCCTAATCCATGATGATGGTATGATCCTAATTTAGGGAAATGATATGAGAAATCTTAATTCAAGGTATTCTAATGATAAACCCTAATCTAGGGTGATGTAATGTGAATAGTAAACCCTAATTGTGGGTTATTTAATATAATAGGGTGATGTAATGTGAATAGTAAACCCTAATTGTGGGTTATTGAATATAAACCCTAATCTAGGGTGATGTAATGTGAATGGTAAACCCTAATTCCAAATAAGGTGGAGGTATATGTGAAGTCCTATCATTTGGTGATGTATTGTGAAATCCTAACTTCACATAATACTAGGTGAAACCCTGATATAGAAGAGTGTTATGTGAAACTTTAATGAAGAGCACTACTATGTGCAATCCATATAATATATGAAAGATGCTATGTGAACCTCGAACTATAAATATGGGGAATCCTATTACTAATAATGGAATAATGATTAATGTATTGACAAATGTAATACCTAGAGGGGTTGACAATGGATATCCTTACATTAATAGTTCCTGACTCAAAGATGAGTCCATATCATTGGCAATGGTTGTATATTCTAAATAGGTGAATTACGACCAATATATTGCATGATAAATGTGACGAACTAGTACGTAAAGTATTAGGATGGGAAATACCCTAATACAAGCTAAGTGGATGAACTTAAGTAAAATGAAGGTGTTTGAGGGAAGTGATACATCAAGATATGATAACTATGACATCCAACACCCGAATTCTGATATACCTTGATGTGTTATAAATCCATTATAATTGGATGGGTGACACATGAGATGTGTCATGTCCATTGTTACATTAAGATGTAATTTACCTTGATGAATGTAGGCTAACATGCCTTATGAAAAGGTTAATCCAAATAAATAAACTATGATGCAATCATATTCTGGTAAAGTTGAGAGAGAAACTCATACTTTGTGTTGATACTTCATTCAATGATGAATGATGAGAATAAATAAGTATGATTGAATACTTATGTTATCAATTTTGGCTCTTATCTGAGTGAAGCAATGATATAAGGTTGGATCATTAATAATATGATACTAAGAACCTAAGTGGTTATTTAAGGAAAACCCTAATGGAGGGTGATTATATGAAAAAGAAACCATGAACCCTAAAGAGGGAATAGTGGTATTACTTAGTGTTGTATGGTGCTGATATGAAAGTATTATAATTGTTATCATGAATACTAATTATGCAAGAATGATGAGATGAGGAGTATAGCCAGGTATGGGCTATGATGCTCTGTTTATTGAGAATATTTTATAGGCTTTATAAGCCTTCATATGCTTAGTGTAGTAAGGATCATTGAGCTTTGTGTACTATGTGCAATACTTTGTGAAGCAAGAATCATTGAGATTTGTGTACTATGTGCAATACTTTGTGTAGCAAGAATCATAATATCCTTGGTCAGATGATCTGAAGGTATTAAGTTACCTAATAAGTGGTAATAAGTATCCTATGATGAGATATGGGTTCAAATACCCAGATTCTATAATCATGATGATGAACTTGTTAAGAAATGGAAATGTACTTGATGAGTTGAGGGATTAAGATCCCAATTCTTTGTGAAAAGAGCATGGCTACAGGCCATGACTCCACATGACAATGCCAGGCATTAGATATATGATCTAAGCCTGAAGAGATTTAATGATGTGGTACTGATTCTATAGTGAATAAATGTTATACATGTTCTTCATATTCCTTAGTGGATAAGTGACATGTTGCTCTATCAATACATAGCTGCAATACTTTTGATAAGAATAATGTTCTAATCTGTTAGACATTGAATTAACTGTTGTCAAACAAATATGATTTCTCTGTTCATATTTATCTTCTTTAGCTGCAATAATAATGTTTCTGGCAGAGAGTTATATCTCTCGCTGGGGCAATTTACAATTGTCTCACCCCGTGGGAACCACATTTTTAGGTGGACGCAGACGAGGAGGCAGGAATCCTTCAGTAGGAGAAGGACAGCAACATCAGTTGTAGGGACAGCAGTGAAGTCTCAGGTGGAGACACTGGCTGTTATGCCTTGTATAGATGTAGATAGAGTCCTATGTGTCGTCTCTGTACTCTCAGGTCCTCGGAGTAGTAGTTAGTGCTTTTGAGATTTTGGCTCAGTGCCTCGAGATTTTACTCAGCTTGTGTTTAGTTTAACAAGAGCAGTTGATGCTTGTAATTTTCAGAAAGAGATGATGCAGGTCATGTACCTTTAAACCAGAATGTAAATGTGTTACTTTTGTTCTATGTGAGAAAGTTTTCATTTGATGGACCCCTTGGTAAAAAGGTTTAAATTTTTAGTGATTTTCGGTAATCCGCTGCTTAGTGAACGCTTCCGCATTAGTTAATTATGCTTTTTAGATTTGTATGCCACATTATCAACCCCCAAACTTAGTAATTTGATTGTACTCAGTCAACTAAACTGATTTTAAAACTTTCATTTGCAGTACTTTTAACTACCAAGGGTGGTCTCTAGGAAAAGGTTAAGTAGATTTTTGAAATGTCCTGAGGAAATTTCCATCTGACCATGAACAAATTGACTTTTCCCTTGCCATAATTGTACTGAAATCTCTCCCAACTTTTTTGAGATTTAGGTGCATGTTATTTGAAGTTATCTTTCACACCAAACTTTTGAATCATGGAGGTAGAAAGTGGGGTTTTCAGGAAGGCTTAAGGCTTTTGGGTTTTTCTTGCTTCTCATCAGGCCATCCAGGTATGGGTCTGTTAGCGGGCAAGTGGTCCCTGCAGTCCAAGTCAGTTGGTTTTCGAGTAGTGATTTCACATCCTACGTACCACTGCCCCGGATCTATCATGACTAAAAATGGGTACCTTTGGGAAGACATGTGTTTTTTTATGGGCACTACTCTCATGCTTTTATTCACTCTCATAAGGCTTTTCTCTCTTTTGGGATTTTGGTGGGTAGGAGAAGGGAGAGTTTTCTATTTGGGCAACTTTTTCCTTCTCATGCACATCTCTTAGCCAGAAGGAAATTATTTTTCAAGGTTGGCGTAGAAATGTTATAGTCTTTGTTGTTTAAGACTACGTTCTCAAGAGAGCACAGTAGAAATATACATATTGTTAGGCACGGAGAGAACGAATTGGAAGTTGTACCAAGTATTTAAGATAAAGTAATTTTTACAAGTTTAAACAATAGATGGGGTGTGTGTGTATTGCTTACTATCAAACATTTATATACAATGTATACATGGAGTATGTTGAAGGAAAGGGAAGGAGAAAAATTTGTAGAATACCACCCTCACTGATGCTATAATAACCCCCCCAAACTTATCTCACACTCTATCCCAAAGTAGTGAGAGGAATAGAAAAGAGTAGTTATAGGTTAGTGAGGGTTCAACGGATGTGTGCGCCTTCAACGGATAAGAGCTCCATGACGTATTATCCTCGCTAGCTATTGTAGTCGAGGTCAAGAAGCGTTTCAGGTCCCTGTCTTAATGCTGACACATTATATATCCAGTGGAGCATGTATATTCCACAATCATTTGATAGAGGGACTTCTTATGGACTGCGGTGGCATAAACAAAAATCATGTCAGGTTGCCCCATGATCTTTGGTGTATGGTGTTACCATGGAAACCACTTCGTTGTAGAATTTTCTTGCTAATCATTAAAGAGGTGTTTGTGGCACGATAGCATACTCAGTATTCCAGTCTGTCTGGGCATTTGAACTGTTGTAGAAGATTCCAACGTGAGCGTTGGTGTAGAGCATAATGAGCATCCAGTAAATGTCGTGCAACATAGGCAGAAAGATGATGCGTGGTAGATTCTCCTGGATTTGTTGTTGGAATAGATGACGTGCTCCTGTTTCATCATCTAGATAGAGATCATTGAATAACATGCGATGGGCGATGTAGAGATGACCGATCTTTTCTTGTAAAATAGGGATGTAAGCTAGTAACACTATCATACCTAAGCACCCACCTATTTTGACTATGTCTCTAAGATCATCAGTGGGGACCACTACAGAGACTTTTTCATAGATGACGTCTGTAGAGTTGGAATCAACAAGATGTATTAGGATGTGATTGACCTGTTCCAGAGATAGAAAGTTGTAGGTTGAACGGTCAAAACCGCTGATGGCTGAATCTGGGATTATAGGTGAAACAGATGTGTCGTGTTTGTCATGTAGGATGTGAAGGTCCCACAGGTGCTTGCCCGACCTGCTACAGTATTGGACATGAGAGAGCGTGGTCTCTTTTCTTGGTTGGCCTCCTAGTTGCGAAGAGTGGGAATCTGATTCCATTTCCAGGAAATCCTCGGGAAGCTCAGGATCTAAGAAATAGTGCTTGTCTTTAATTACTAGCAACACATACATGCTCCTCAGCTAGTAGAAATTTGTGACTTGGAGCTACAACATGTATCTAAAGATATTTAGAAGGTCCATGTCTTGAAGTACAATGAAAGCACTATTACATCTTCTTGGGTCTTGTTGGACTGAGAAGTCTCTAATTATATAGAAGTTCCAAACACCATTGTGACATTTTATGCTTTGTTTGATGACCTGATGAAGGTGGAGTGGTAGGAGCTTTAGAAGCTTATCTTCAAGATGAATGGAGTACCGATCTAAGTGAGGAATCTCCCTTATACAACAGTTAAAGAGTGTGATGTCGTGAGAGCGGAGGTCAGCGACACAGAGGAACCAACGCTGCCTGTGCTTATAGGGGGTTAGCACTAGTCCAGGGTTGTGTTCTTTAATGTGTTACAGCATGTTGACCACTGGTTGTGATTCGTATGCTCCTGCTAGCAGTTGCCTGGCTAGGGTGGGAGTGGCATTGTAGATTAGCTTCCGACAAGTATTCATCGCGATATTTTCGATCATTGCGCCTTCCATGATGTAAAAGAGGATCTTTCCTACTACAACCTCTAAGCGATATATTCCTTAAGTGTCCGACGTTGTAGGGAAGAGTACCCGTTATTCTAGATAAAGGTCTTCTCGTCAGGCTATGTTCTAAGCACCATGTTCAAAAGGCATTGGTCGTGGGCAGTCAGGTAACCTATGGTGTGTCTGTCGAAATCAGTCATTTCAAACAGCGGTATTTCAGATGGCTCAAAAAATCGATCAGTTGCTAATTTCTTCACTGAAGGGGGTGCCATCGAGCTGTATATGTCACCTTCTTCTCCTTTAGAGGAGTCGTCTGTTAGACAATCAGATAGGTCTTTTGTGGCATCGTTTGGCTCAAGTGGGTAGAGTGGAGCTGTCGTATCAACCGTTACTATCTCACTCCCTATCAGGTGTATACACTCATGCAGATCTAGAAAGAGTTCATGAGCCAAAAATTATACAATATTTTCAAATAAAGAATGTATTCTTTTCTTGTGATTTACCTAAAAACTAATTAGTAGTTCACCTTATTTATTCCTCCCTTGCCTATCAATATGCATAAGGATATTGCTTAAATATCATTTCCAAAAAGAAGTCTCCAGAACATTTTATTTTACATCTTCATACTTCCTTTTCTAAGCTAGGTAGAAAGTATGTAGTAATGTATAAAAGTATTTTCATTATTATATTCTCCTTCCAAGCCCTAAATGAACGCACAATTTTGTCAACTATGCCCTCAATATAGAGATACAATTTTGTAACCCTCAAGAAAGTCATGTATCAATGACCTCAATGCTAAATAAGAAGCATACACTCTCCAAGTCCTTACTAAATACATATATTTATAGTAAAATACCTCACTAAGAGGCATACAAATTGAAATCCCTCGACTATGACCAATAAGCTACACAAGTACATTTTGTGGGTTGATGGCCTCAATAAAAAAACCCTAATGAGGTAAGCATGTTCTATGCAAATTATGCAAAGACTAGTGAGGTAGACATGATTTCGATCCCTGTTGAAGTAGGCAACATTTATGTTTAGAGTTATTTCAAGGTTTGTGGTGCCTCACATGCATATCCATGTCTATTGATTATGAATTGGCATATCTCATGAGTCTCCAATCATGATTAGAGGCAATATAAAGTATGAACAATGACCCTCTAATGAAAAATGGTTTACATTTTTCTCAATGATTAACTCCCCATAAAGGGTGGTTTCACCAACCATGTGTTGCATATTCCATTCAGAGGAGGAATTTTTTTACATCTTTTCTTGGTAATCATGAACATTTCTATTGTTTGACACTAAAAAATGAGTTCATAATGCTAATCTACAATTGTTAAACCCAGAAGACATTAACTAGATGAAAACATGATCAACTAATACATACAAACTTATTCATTTGAAAGAGATTAAGTCAATGATTTGAGATCAATATCTTACTAATACGAGTTTGGGAATGGGTTATACATTCATAATAGCATGAGAAATTCTAAAGGAAACCTTGGGTCGATTTTGTTTTCTAAAGGATTATAATCAAATGATATGATATGCCTTTCATAAGTCATTAGATCATTTGACTATGAGTCTTTTTATTTAACATACATTCAAATGGCTAAACTAATCTCAAATAAGAGTGGCTTTTATCTCATATATTCTCTAATTAATGATCATTCTAACTCCTATTATTAGGTTTACACTCACTTATTCAACCATAATTACCAAAATGGGAAAGTGGTATTATTATTTGGATTTCTTCTAAATAGATAATCCATCTTGATCAACTTTAATCAAACCACTAAAGAGGATGTAACTGATCATAACTTTACACAAGACCCATTCCACCAACATAATCAAGAAATATAGCCATTGAATTGAATACAAACTCCATAAAGTTAGGCTGTCAAGTGGATTCCCAATCAATATGCACCCGTACAAGCCATTACTTGATTTTTTTCTCACTTTGTGTAACATCCCAGGTCTTGAGGCGTCAGATAAGATGATCATAAAAAGAATGATTGGACTTTCCATGAAGTACATACACATATTAAAAAATAAAGAGAAGACAAGGATGATTAAATTACCATCACACAATATGAAACCCTAATAGGTGTGATAATGTTGAGAGGACATTAGATTTTTGTTCCTTGGATTTTGGGGATAAAATCATCTTTTAAGAGTGGACTGTGGAGTGTTGTAACATATATAAACCGAAGTATAATCCCTAATTGTGTCCTTCTTATTCATTTTTCTTTTATTGTTTTATTCCCTTACTCTTGAATTAGATAGAAAGAGTATATTAGTTTCTTACAGACATAGTGTTTAAGCCAAATGACCACTACTAGGTTCACTTCAAATAAAGTATAGTTTATACCCTATCATGGATACATGATTTTAGATAACATTAAATGCCTTACTTTACTTAATGGAAATAGTAGAAATCTTATCATGTAAAAGATAGGTCCTTTATCACTCGTAGCCTTAATAGGATGCATGTAATATGTAGTTAGTTCTAAGATGGCTAATATTGATGAATAAAAGAAAATAATTGGACTTTTGCATAATACAATCCATCCCCTATTAAGTAAATAAGCTATATGAATAAGCTTACAAGAGAACTAATAAAGTATGCAATTTAACTGGGTTATCCATATAATAATATAAAACATACATGTTTTATATAATTTCTAATATATGAACATTTAAATTAACAAATGAGCTTAATGATATCGCAGATAAGATGGAATGCCTTCTCTCAAGAAAAATAATGGAAATCATCCTAACAGCCGTCAAAAGAATATACAAAATAATGGATAACATGTTTGTTTTTAATTGAGACAATGATATCATATTTATACTGAATATATTTGAATAAGAAAAGTTTGAAAATATAAATTAATATAAGATAGCCCCAGAAAGGTCTAATATAAAATTTATATCCACAAATATCATTTTGGTAAACAAATATGGCAATAATTGTCTTTAAGCACAATCAATGACATCACCTAATATATATTCTCAAAGAAGAAAGTAAACCCATGTTCTAAAGCCTCATGTTTTATTTGACTTAGAGTGCAGGTTAGACAATCCTAGTGGATCAATTTCATTAAGGAAATAAAGTCTAAGTTAATTCTAAAATATTAAACAATATAATGGGTTATCCCAAAAGACAAAAATAATAAAATTTGTATTCTACAAGTCAAAATTACCCAATGTGTCAAACTTGACTTTTTTTAACGCTCAAATGAATTAGGAACTAAAATGATCAAGAATTAACTAAACTATAGGGTTTATTAATTCTAATACGTAGATTTCGTAAGGTTTCAAATAATTTCCCAGTCACACTCACTTTCCTAAAATATATACTTCTCCCCAACCATTGGATTTAATTGTACAATAAATTAATTTTCTTCTTCATTTAGATTCTTTGATATTTGGTGTGAAGTAATTCAATGTATTCCTCTAATTTTTTGTTTTCCTTCAATTTCCTATCCCTCACTTTACTTATATGCTCCTGAACCCAACAACCCTATATATCCTAGGGTTTTGTGGGTCTCCATGCTAGTGTCGTATCTGAACTCCCTCTTCCCCTATGTCTGCTCTTCCTATTTCCTTTTTGTCTCCCCTACTCCTCTAGAATTTGGACCCCTATCATGCCCCTCACAAACCTCCATGCAACTCCCTTCATCATATTATTGCAATATCATTAGTTATCATTTATCCCCATCCATAGTCGGCATAGTCTCCCCAACTCCATCTTCTTAACGCAATGATTCAGGGTCTAACTAAGGTATCTCCACCTTCATGTGTAGTATGGGTGATTGGGATATCTTTGTGTTTTACTATGGAAATCACACATATAGATTCCTTCCCAATTCAAGATATAGCCCATTTCCCTCTTGTTAAAGTTTGTCGACTACTAGTTGCAATGTTCGAGTCACAGTCACATTCTGTCCTTTTTCACACAGTGTTAGGTACTCTAAGGCTTAATGAACTCACCTAAGTGTCGTGAGATAGAGTCACGTGTTGGCCTTTGCTTGAACACCTTTTCCTAATCCAATAATGTTCCCCATTGATAGACATGGTGGGGACTAAGTTAACGAGTCTTCAACCATCTAATATCCTATGGAATGGGTCTATGGGTATGGGAGAATGTCTGTAACTAGGATATGGGGATAGTTATTCATGCCAAGATTTTACTATCAAATTTTGAACTCTTGATCTACATTGTTGTGTCTTTGGTTACTCACAAGTTTGAGCATAATGATCTAAGTCTTGAATCCTCTCTACCATTGGTTTGTTTCCACTTTTCTCATACATGATGAGAGATATTTTCCTTTTCAACAACTTTTCATATTATTTCAACCATGTGGATCAATGATACGATCTTAACCTAACTTCACCTAACACACCTATGGTATGATTAAACAAGACATGGCAAATACATCTTTTGGGCTATAGTTTATGTAATTTATTTCCACTAAAATGATTATTTTATAGAAGTCATAACAAAATATTGGCGACTTAGTAAAATGAAATAACATATCTTTTAAAATTATGGATCTTTTCTCAATCCAGTTATATCATATTCATTTCCTGATCGCAGCTATCCACAGATCAGGGTGAGGTAGAGATGTAGTAGAAGTAGAGGACTTAACAATCCCAAGAGTAGACTGTCAAGAAGAAGATGCCTCTAGTCTCTGTTGTTGAAGCCTTACATAGCCACCTAGACCCATCTTATGGTTGTACACATTCTTTGCACGCCTTTCTCTTTGAGAATCTTTTAAAGCCTGTTTAGTCCAAAGCATATGTTAAATATGTAATACAACAAATTCATAAGAATGTATTCTAAATAAAGATGCTTAATACCTTGAATTCATCATATTCTCTTGAAGCAACAAATGCCTCCCACACCTTCATATCAGGATACTTCCATTTCTTAGTGGTTGACTTATTCTTCTCCTTTAATATGTACTCTATTGTCAAATTTGTCCTAAAATTCCTTAGTACCCTCCCACAACGTTGCATCACCTTTTTACAATGTAGTTTTTCATCCAATTGAACTATACTCTACAAATGTTCATATACTTAATGGAATATTCTTAAAAGTAGAAGTGTAAATATATTTAAAACCTAAATTTAAATCATAATATCTCACACATAGTTCCTTCCATATCAAGTTTGTTGTGACTAGATCAATTTTATTCCAAAATTCTACTATTATCTCTAATTTTCTATGAGTAGGAACCCCTAGGTATTGCACAAAAGAACTACAATTCTTCCCAAAAGGATTTCCTACAACATCAAACTCAACAACCAGATTTGTTCCTTTACCCCTTTTCTCTACTAACTTGTTCATCATGGTGATGTCTTTTATTTTTGCACGCTGATGATGCTCCTCAGCAAGCTCAACAAGATCCTCAGGGCGCACATCCTGATGCTAAAATTGAAAAGAAACACATATAAGTTATAAAAAATGTAACTTATGAATGTGCTAAAACAATACAACAATACAATAAGATGGACATTATAAAATGCACATCTATGTAATAAAACAATACAAATTACACCAGTTTCATCCTCATAGTGCACATCGTTATGGCGCTCATCCTCGTAGTAATCATCAATACGGTCACAATACTCATGGTCAAACGCCATCTAAAAAATGTCATATCAAAAATAGCCAAACAATTAAATATAAATCATAAAGAATGTAAAATGCACATCTAACATCTAAAAAAAATAAAACCATGCGTCTTATATTGATAGGATCTTTGACCAATGAACAATCCTTCTGTGTGATCTCCATGCTTATATAAGTTAGTATCTGCTTCAAAATTTGTTGTTGGCAAGCCAATTGAGAATGGACTAGAGTCATCATTTGTCATAGTACTCTTCTTTATCTATAAGATCTGCAATGAACTGCCTTTTACCATGAAGAAAAATTGACCATTTTTCATTTTCTAGATCATCGGTATAAATTACTTACTTCTCCTATGATGCCATTATGAATGGTTTACCCTTTCTTCCAACCATTTTAAAATTCACTAATATGAATGCCTATTTATTTACTATAACTCCTTTGATGTTATCAACCCAACTAACTCCTTTGGTGTTATCAACCCAATTACACCTAAAGATCAAAACTTTGAAATCTATGTAGTCAAACTCCCATATTCCTTCAATGACATCGTAATATGACATTTTATCTTCAGGTGGACTCTTATCCTTCAATTTAAAGAAAATGCTTGAAGAGTGACCCCACTATTTTGGATGCCACTCTTATCATCTTGATCTTTTGTGTAGTATGAAAATCCATTTATGTGAAACCCTTCATATGATATAGAATTCATTTTTGGTTTAAAGGTGAGGCATTTGATATTTTCAGTGACATTTTTTGGTTTTTTAGATAGTTGACATAAGACTTTAACTTCAAACCACCTAATAAATGTCTTACTATACTTTGTAGCAAGCCAAATTGAATTGGCTAGAGGATATTTTGTCTTGATGAAAATTGTATGTTTAGTGATATAAATACTCACTTCATTGATGTGTTGTAAAGTATACAAGTGTACTTGTTCCCATAGATCATGACTAATTACTTCTAGTCATTCTCCTAAAGTCCCTTGGCTGAAATAGTCCTTAATGTTGTTGTTGTTTCTAGGAACTTTATTACAACTCAGAAAGTCATTGTAAAAGTCCATAACCTCCCTACAAAAATAACCCTCAATATACTCCCTTTAGGATGATAATGATTTCAAACACCTCCCTTAAAAATAATCATCTACGATTTGAAGTGATACATTCCATGCAAGAGAATTGGTCGCAATATTTTCACTTCCCTAGTCAAATGGATAACAAGATGTACCATGATATAAAAGAAAGAAGGAGGAAAATACATCTCAAGATGGCACAGGGTAACGACTACTTCTCTTTGCAACTTATCGAGATTCTCAAGATCAATAACTTTACTGCATTGAGTGTTGAAGAAGAAATGAAGCCTGGTGATTCCAAACCTTACATGCTTCGATAGTATATATCGAATTTCCATAGGCAATATTTTCTACATCAGAGTGTGACAATCATGAGATTTAAGACCTATCATCTTTAGATCCTTCATTGATACCAATCGATGGATATTACAAGAGTGTCCTTGTGGTAACTTAACATTATGAAAGTAATAAAAAATTCTTCTCCGTTCTCGACAAAGTGTAACAAGCATGAGGTAAATATGTTTGTCGATCACTACTAACTTATGTCGTTAATTCTTTCCTTATGAATATTTCACGTAGGTCCATTCTGGATCTGATGCCATCTTTAGTCTTAACTTGGTATATTCCACACAGTACCAATGATGCTATCACATACATTTTTCTCAACATGCATGACACCTATATAATGCTTAACTGCCAAAGAACTCCAATAAGGAAGATCCCAGAATATTGACCTCTTCTTGTATAATGCTTTTTCACTCTCTGTGGGAATAGTACATTGTGATCTCTTATCGAATCCATTGACAAATTCTTTCACTCTTTTATTAACAACCTCCTGTGATATTTGTTTAAGGGAACTCCATTCCTCCTTCTATCCATGGAACACTTTGCGCAACCTTCGGTAAGGATAAACTTTTGGAAGAAACCTTTGATGACCAAGATATACACTCTTGTCGCCATGTTTAGTCCTATTGAACCAGTGTTCTCCTCATATAGAGGGGATTCTTTGGATCCTTTTACATTTTATCCAGACAAATTCCCATATACAGAAAAGTCATTAATTGTGTAAAACAACATAGCATGCAAACGAAATGTCTCTCTACACAAAGCATCATATCTCATAGAACCTTCTCCCCAAAGTTTCTTTAAGTCATCAATCAGTGGTTCAAGATAAACATTGACATCATTGCTAGGTTGTTTAGAGCCCGATATCGACAAGGACAACATGACATACTTATTTTTCTTACAAAACCAGGGATGAAGATTGTATATAACAATCGTAACATGCCAAGTGTAGTGTTGGTTTCTCAATGTGCCATATGGATTCATCCCATCGATACAAATCCCAAGTCTTAGATTCCTGACTTCTTCACCAAATTTAGGGTGCAATAAATCAATCTTCTCCCATTGTGGGGAATTAGAGACATGTTGGAGGATCTCATCATTATTTTACTTTGCCTCTGCATGCCATATAAAGTTCTCGACATCCATGGTATGGGGAAAAACACATTGAAACTATGGTATTTTTGGTAGATATCACATCACTTTGGAAGGAGAGCCAGTTTTGGACTTCCCCAAATTTGCATTTTATACCTTGACACCCCACATTTTGGACCATCTTTCAAATGCATATAGTCCTTTTAAAATAACATAGTCATTCAGGCATGCATGTATCTTTTTAGCCTCCATTCCCATTGGGCACAATATTTTTTTAATATATATTTTGAGATTCAAAACTAATTGTCTTTAGGAATTATTTCTTTCAACAAAGACAACAATGAAGTGAAGCTTTTATCACTCCATCTATTGTTAGCCTTCATGGGATACAATCTCAATACAATGTTCATCTTTGTAAGCTTAGTACAACCTAAGTATACCGGTTTCTTAGTATCATGAATGTTTCTAAATAAGGAAGGTGGATTGGTGTGCTCTACCCCACAACTATCTAACATCACATCAACCATGTCTATTAGAATTGGTTCATTCACATATACGTCATCATCGAAAATTTCTTCTTCAATAGAAGTACTGATATCGACATCTAATGGTCTCATATTAATACTCTCTCCATGCCAATACCATTCTATATAGCCCTATACAATCCATTTGCACATGACATGTCTTTTGATTTTGTTAAAAATGTTGAATTTCAAGTTGTTACCGCAACTCGTACATGTACAATAGAACCTATCTCCATGTCGTTTCCTATGTTCTTCCACAAATCTTATAAATTGATCAAGACCAATAATAAACTCCATGGTGCAGTGATTTGGAATGGACATCAATGATCTATCCATTCTATGAATAAAGAGAAAACATGTATTAGGGTTTATATTTTACAAATTAGAGTTTAGGGTTTATCACTTAGAGTTTAGGGATGAGGGTTTACATATTAGGGTTTAGGGTTTATATATCAGGGTTTAGGGTTTATGGTTTACAAATTAGGGTTTATGGTTTAATAATGAATGTGTGTACCTCCTATCCCATTCTGGAACTGTGACACCTCATCACGATAAATGAGATTACTCAAAACATAAAACACGATCAACTACTAATTAATCACATAGTAAAAAATACGGAATAATTAAAACCAATTTCAACAATTTAAATAAATTCTAGAACATTTACATAAAGGTCCATCATTCCATTATCATATACTGTAACAAATATTCACATAGGGGTCCAAAGACCTCAGTCACATCATACATACAAAAGATATTTCACATGTACATGCCATATATTTTCAAACATTGGCATACTACCAAAATCTCATGTCGATACATGTATATCACCTAGAAAGCACATCCCAGACCCAAACCTGAGAGTACATGGACAACACTAGGACACTACTACTATCATTTACAATTGACCAACCTTATGAATATATTGATCACCAGGTTTGTTCTCTTCCGCAATACGACGTCGATCTCATTGCTCACGACCATCTAATAAGATGTGGTGACCCACGGGTGAGACCCAGTCCCAGCGAGATATATAACTCTCTCCAACATATATTGACTACAACATATTGATAGACAGTAAATGAGCTGATCATAATCATCATTGTATTTCAATGCCTTAAAACAAGGGTCAACGGAACATCAATCACACATGTTACATATAAGATTAGCATAGCACAAACTATGATGCTAAACTATTATCATATTATGGTTTCAACACAAGAAGAGAGTATTTCATAATCACATTTAGTCACTTTAAAAAGGGTGATTACAATCAATCCCTAGCACTTAGTCAACTAGGGTTGGTGTAACAAGTCATATTTCATTAGGGGTACACATTCACTTGTTATGATGATTTATCAAATATAATTGTATGAGGGCAAAGGTAATACTACAAGTTCAATGGTGTTGTACAATCAAATTTCATTACTAGAACTGTGATAAATTAGATTCTCTACTATTTATCCATAATTACTCTTGTTACTTTAAATCCTCACTATTTATGTCTCTTTTGACTTCATAACTCTATAATGTCCACCAAAGTCAAAGATTCCACATTTTGAGTCAATATGATACACATATATGCATGAAATCCTAGGGTTGTTATACCATTGAATGCTTTGATTAAAATCTTGATCATATACATGATCTTTTTGGTTTGTAATTTTACAGAATTTTTCTAGACCCTATTATGAAGCTATGGTCCAAATTTTAGACCATTTGGACCTTCCTAGGATTTGTTATAATTTTTTTAAGATCTACCCTTTTTAGCCCTTGTTTTCCCCCTTTTATACCTATTGGGCTCGGCCCATCTAGCGCATGGGTGCTTGATTGTCTCAGCCCGGTCACAACTGTATGAATCGGGATCTAATCCCATTGAACCAGCCTCAGTTGGCCATGAACTGAGCCCCACTCTTGAGCCAGGCGCGTGACCCAATGTCTGTTGGATGGAGATCCAACGGCGCCAGGTCGTCTTCTACCTTGCGCCCAAAATGGCAGGTCCGCCTCAGACCCGACTATTCGAGCACACGACCCAACCCCTTCTGACCGCTCTATCATCCCATTTTGGTGATCAAAATCTTCCTCTCTCTCTCGAACCTTCTGCACCCCTTTATTGTGTGGAACCATGGCTTGGGGGCCAAGGGAGCCCGCCGCCACCTTGAGGTGCGCCGCCCCCCTTCAGGAAGCCCTAACCCTAGCATAAAACACCTATAAAACACCCCTACCACCTGCGGCGGACCCCCAAGAACCCAATCGACACCCTATCTTCCCCTCTCGTGGTCTCTCTCTCTTTTTCCCTTCTTCTCTGACAGCCTGCTCCGTCACGGCGCCGCCACGACACCACCACGCACAAGCCTTCTGTTGGGTTGGGTCGACGAGTAGCGACCGTTGAATCCCAGTCAAACCTTGACCAAGACCTAAGATCCACGGCCGTGAGTCCTTCCCTCGGCCCCTGTCCCAAGCACGTGCTTAGGAGGTGGTGCCCTCGCGACCACCAGATCTTAGCTAGGGTCAAGGTTGAATGAAGAATCAACGGCCTTCCTTTTTTCACCATTTCTGGTAAATAGCCCCTCTACTCAATTTTTAGATTATTTACTTGTTCTTGTAAAAATGATAACTCTCATTTCCCTTTGCCAAAATATATGAAATTATATATCAAATTGATCCTTTTGAAAAGATCTACACAATGGAGTAGGTTTCATCCCTGTTTTCCCAAGAGATGCATATGCTAATCATTTGGAATATAATTGATGTATGATCATGATGCAAAACTTGGATCTTGGCTACTCAATCTACCCCTGATCCTTAAATCAGTATCTATGATGCATACTTGAACTAAATGAAGGTCCTACCCTCCCTATTGTTCATAAATGACTCCTTCTTGTACATATTTTCTTGGTTTGGACTTTTACGATGAACTTTTCTCTAGATTGCTAATCTTTCTTCTAATGGACATCCACCTAATCTTATTATGTGTTTTTGATGACTTAATATTGTTGATCTAAATCATCTTTTAGATATAGACCGCTTGACTTGATGAATCCTGATCTAGGGTGCTCTTTTGTGAGTCTTTTGACCGTAAAATACAAGTATGTGACTGAAAGCCTTGTAATAATCATAGAACACGAACAAAACTTCCTAATGGCTTGAAACTCGAGCCACACTATCATGATGACCTTTAAATTAGTACAAGATCATCTAATGAACGAATAAGCAACTTGGAACCTAACTTGGCCAAAACCCTAAAATGCATCTAATTAGGGTTAATGATGAGAATCTAACGCATATATGTAATGTTGTTGTTAATTAGGTTGGCTTATGATCTAGATGGTAATGGATGTGTCTAGTTAAGAATATCTGAATCAGGTATGGGCCTTATCTTGTTATATGAATATTGCTTTCTTGCTTAAAAGGCATGTATTGTATGCTTGTTTGTTTACTTGCTCAAATATTGACATGTAGTATTGCTATGTCTTACTCGATGTTTGCCTCATCGGTTTTATAACTTGAACACACACACACACAGATATATATATATATATATATATATATATATAGAACTCCATTATAATATTATTGATAAAGGGTTAGCTCTTGGTTATGTCCCTGAGGTCCCTCTTGTATAAAATGGTTAGCTAATCTTGTATTCGTATAATGGAGTGAAATGACATAAAATATGGTTTTGAAATTTGTTAAATAGTTAACATGTTTATTCTTGTTTGTTTAGTCTTGAAATATTTTCTAACTATCCAAAGCTTATACATATATATGTATCTTTCTGCTCCATACTCAACCCCTCGTGTGTTGACCCATTTCTCATATTTTGTTTTTAGGTTTCAGAGATGGCTAGAAGGTTGATGGGCTTGGTGAGCTATGCTAGGTGTACTTGTTGTATGATCCAGATTTAGTGCACATGAATGACTTGTACCTTGACTATGGAAATATGTAATTGAATTCATGAATATAATGCATTTTGTATAATTTATACTTGTTGAATGTCGAGACTATGTTGGTGCCTTTATCTTGTTATCTATTCATGTATGCTAAGCATTTCATGCTTCAACATGTTGTCTTTGGTATTCGTTTGGTTCATGGGACTAGGATTCTGGTTCCGTGACAGATGGTATCAGAGCATGAATAATAACTACACCATACATTGCTCACATGAAACACAAACTAAACTCACCTTACATCTCAACCCTAGAAACTTAATGAAATATCCTTGTGGATTAGTTTGACTTCGCATGTAGGTTAGAATCTAGATGTTCTAGAACTAGGTGTATACTTGTGTAAATTACCTCCCTAGACATATGGTCGCGACATGTGCTTAGGATATCTACACAGGTGTGCACCATGCTCTTGCTAGTTCTCTAGGTGTCATGGTACTAGACTGCCTCATGAGTGTAGTAACTCATTTTGGTTTTGGTTTTATTTGAATGGAGTATGGTGGTTTTCATCGTCTGTTTAAACATTGGAGAAAACATATTTCAAGTATTATTATATGTACATATGAAAAATGTTACCACCCGTAGAAAGGCAGTGAGTTTCCATGCAACCTAGGAGAAAGAGATGTAACATCAAGTATAGATGAGAGAGTTTAGATGATAGTGATAGTCTCTATAGTTGTCTAGAGCCATGATATAGGTTAGGCAAGTGAGTAACCTAGAAACCTAAGATGATGATTATGATATTGTTGTTGATGTTGATAAGACCCAAGTTTGTCCTTGAGAGGGCCAAGTAGTTTGCTGATATGAAATGAGTTTGACCATGAAACCCAAGCTAGACCTAGCACCTTATTGATACATATGACTTGGTTGATGTGCTAAACATAGCTAGTGGGTTGACATATTTTCTAGTACCTAGTCTTGTGCATGTTGAGATATGATATGTGACATATAGTTTGAGACCAACTTGGGCCTCAATCTCTTTACAAAGGTGGACCTCTGGCATGGTACATATGAATAGGGTGACCTTTTGATATGAGTTGACCCGCCTCAGGAGAAGGTTAGAGGACCTAAACTCTAAAATATTTGAAATGTTGAAAAATATGATTGATGAAATATTTTATGAAGAGTCCCTAGCTAGAATACTTCTAAGTATATGAGTTGAGTGACCTAGTGTGTGGTTTCCTTGAAAGTGTTGAACCCTATATTTCATATGAAAATGTCTAACCCTAGAGAAAGAGGAAATTGAAAATTTGATGCTTGCTATATAGGTCAGGGAGATGTCCCAAGACCCTAAGATGATGTACATGTTGTGTGATATCCATGATGAGTCTCATACTCGGGTTAGTGGTCGTATGTAAAGGAATCTAGTGGTTACCCTTATTTCTCAAAAGATGGGTAGAAAATTTTGTTATAGGTAGAAGGTTGTGGTTAGAATGTCTTGTTGAACATATATATGTCTTAGCTTGAGTGGCTTGAGCTTGTGGAGCTCCTTCTAGATATAAGTTACAAAACCTCGATGTTGATGATAATTTTGTTCCTCGAATGATGCTTGATACATGAAAGAATCTCACTTAAGTTAAAATTTTGATAGATGTGCAATAGTCACTTTGGCAAGCTAGACCTAATACAAAATCATACTATACATAAAATATGTAGCTCTGAAATCATGAACTTGATACGATGATGTCTAGAGATCTTACCTTGAATAATCAGGGGTAACATGCCTAATCTCATACCCAAATGAAAAATGATCAACTCGATATAATGATGCTCTTGGGGTAATAACTCAAATAAACAAGATGAATAAATTACTTAATTTGAGATTTGAAAGGAAAAATGATGAACATAATTGATTAGAGTTGGTGGAAATTTTGGGGAAAAGCAAAAACATGCATGAAATCTAGAGTAAAGATGAGATACACACTCGGTGATAGTCTCGTTTGAAGCCATGACCATGCACATATTCGTTTGAGAATTGATAACATAGATTTTGATGATACCCTTTGGTCTCATGTAAAGATATGAACAAAAACCCTAATGTATGGATACTAGGCGATGGAAAACCCTAATGCCATGATGATGTCATAATATGGTGGGATAACAAGTAAATGTGTATATCATTGATATGAGTACACCCTTGATGGAAGTAACCTAAGTCTGCATCCCATGTGAAGAATTTGTTGACAACCATGGAGGCATATCTATACTCGCTAGATTTTGACTTTGACTCCTAGATATGATCTTTGATGAATTTCGAGGATGAAATTTCTTGTATGGAGGGAAGGATGTGATAAAGTGGATTCTCTCCTATTTATGCATAATTACTCTTGTTAATTTAAGTCCTCACTATTTATGTCTCCTTTGACTTCGTAACTCTATAATGTCCACCAAAGTCAAAGATTCCACATTTTGAGTCAATATGATACACATATATGCATGAAATCCTAGTGTTGTTATACCCTTGAGTCCTTTGATTAACATCTTGATCATATACATGATATTTTTTATTTGTAATTTTTCATAATTGTTCTAGACCCTATTATGAAGTTGTGGTCCAAATTTGAGACCATTTGGACCTTCCTATGATTTTTTATGATTTTTCTAAGATCTATTCTTTTTAGCCCTTGTTTTCCCCCTTTTTATACCTACTGGGCTCGGCCCATCTAGCGCCTGGGCGCTTGTATGACTCGACCCGGCCACAACTGTATGAATTGGGATCTAATCTCATTGAACCGACCTCAGTTTGTCATGAACCAAGCCCCACTATTGAGCCAGGCACATGACCCAACGTCTGTTGGATGGAGATCCAACGGTGCCAGGTCATCTTCTACCTTGTACCAAAAATGGCAGGTCCGCCTCAGACCCGGCTCTTCGAGCACACGACCCGACCCCTTCTGACCTCTCTATCACCCCATTTTTGTGATCAAACTCTTCCTCTCTCTCTCTCAAACCTTCTTCACCCCTTTATTGTGTGGAACCACGACTTGGGGGCCAAGGGAGCCCGCCGCCACCTTGAGGTGCTCCGCCCCCTTTGGGAAGCCCTAACCCTATCATAAAACACCTATAAAATACCCCTACCACCTGCGGCAGACCGCCAAGAACCCGATCAGCACCCTATATTCCCCTCTTGTGGTCTCTATCTCTTTTTCCTTTCTTCTCCAACCTCCTGCTCTGTAACGGCGCCGCCGCGACACCACCATGCACATGCCTTCTGTTGGGCTGGGTTGACGAGCAGTGACTGTTGGATCCCGATCAAACCTTGACCAAGACCCAAGATCAACAACCATGAGTCCTTCCCTCGACCCCTGTCTCATGCACGTGTTTGGGAGGTGGTGTGCTCACAACCATTGGATCTCAGCCAGGGTCAAGGTTGACTGAAGAATCAACGACCTTCCTTTTTTCGCCATTTCTGGTAAATAGCCCCTCTACTCAATTTTTAGATTATTTGCCTGTTCTTGTAAAAATGATAACTCTCATTTCCCTTGGCCAAAATATATGAAATTATATATCAAATTGATCCTTTCGAAACGATATACACAATGGAATAGGTTTGAGGGCCTAATTCCATCGTTTGTTCCCTACTTTTCCAAGAAATGCATATGCTAATCATTTGGAATATAATTGATGTATGATCATGATGCAAAACTTGGATCTTGGCTACTCAATCTACCCTTGATCCTTAAATCAGTACCTATGATGTATAATTGAACTAAATTAAGGTCCTACTCTCCCTATTGTTCATAAATGACTCCTTCTTGTACATATGTGCTTGGTTTGGACTTTTATGATGAACTTTTCTCTAGATTGCTAATCTTGCTTCTAATGGACATCCACCTAATCTTATTATGTGTTTTTGATGACTTAATATTGTTGATCTAAATCATCTTTTAGATATAGACCACTTGACTTGATGAATCCTGATCTAGGGTGCTCTTTTGTGAGTCTTTTGACCGTAAAATACAAGTATGTGACTGAAAGCCTTGTAATAATCATAGAACACGAACAAAACTTCCTAATGGCTTGAAACTCGAGCCACACTATCATGATGACCTTTAAATCAGTACAAGATCATCTAATGAATGAATAAGCAACTTGGAACCTAACTTGGACAAAACCCTAAAATGCATCTAATTAGGGTTAATGATGAGATTCTAATGCATATATGTAATTTTGTTGTTAATCAGGTTGTCTTATGATCTAGATGGTAATGGATGTCTCAAGTTAAGAATATCTAAATCAGGTATGTGCCTTATCTAGTTATATGAATATCACTTTCTTGCTTGAAAAGACATGTATTGTATGCTTGTTTGTTTACTTGCTCAAATATTTCCATGTAGTATTGCTACGTCTTACTCGATGTTTGTCTCGTCGGTTTTATAACTTTAACACACACATATATAGAACTCCATTATAATATTGTTGATAAAGGGTTAGATCTTGGTGATGTCCTTGAGTTCCCTCTTGTATAAAAGGGTTAGCTAATCTTGAGCACCCTTACGGACCCTTCTAATGGGAAGATGGTCAAAGGCCTTAAACATGCTTGATATTGTTGGTATAATGGAGTGAAATGACATAAAATATGGTTTTGTAATTTGTTAAATAGTTAACATGTTTATTCTTGTTCGTTTAGTCTTGAAATATTTTCAAACTATGCAAAGCTTATACATATATATGTATCTTTCTACCCCATACTCAACACCTCGTGTGTTGACCAGTTTCTCGTATTTTGTTTTTAGGTTTCAGAGATGGTTAGAAGGTTGATGGGCTTGGTGAGCTATGCTAGGTGTACTTTTTGTAAGATCCAGATTTAGTGCACATGAATGACTTGTACATTGACTATGGAAATATGTAATTGAATTCGTGTATATAATGCATTTTGTATAATTTATATTTGTTGAATGTCGAGACTATGTTGGTGCCTTTATCTTGTTATATGTTCATCTGTGCTAAGCATTTCATGCTTCCGCATGTTGTCTTTGGTATTCATTTGGTTCATGGGACTAGGATTCTATTTACATGACAAGAACCAACCTATAATATCATTGAATTTATTCTAATCTGTTGGATGTTAAAACATCCAATCTCATCCATTTAATCGGGTTCATTATACAAAATCATTAAATTGAGTAAGGTTTAACTATTGAATTCATTGAACCAAGAAGCCATTGGTGTGGGGCTGAAAAGAAGATACATTTAAGACCTTGACTCACCATTGGTTGATAAGATTTACACTATATTCATTCAATTCCATCAAATATTAAGCCAATGTCATCATTGATTGATAACATCATTAGGGAACTTAATGGCTTATAATTAAACTTCTAATTGATCCAAAACCTGACCTGGGGGGATGATCATAGGTTGTCACCATCATTTGACACCCTTTATCACAAACATTAGTTGTCAAGATTGTAATACCATTGATTGTTGAATGGTATCACCATCGGTTGTGTGGTAGGGAAGAAAATTGCTTGAAAACTCCAATTTGTGCCATCAATTGTTTTGTGCTTAGCACAATAGGTTGTTACTATCAACCTGTCCTAGATCATATTATACCTTAGAAAGGTTGGACACATATTTAAAAGTTCATATAGAATAGGAACAAAATAAGGTACACCATAAAAATTCTTAACCCTAAACAAGCATGGTTTCTCTATGCTTAGATCATCACATTAAAGTATAAACATGAACTAACAAGCTTCTAGAAAGAAATATAAGTGAAGAATGTTATATAAATTTCCTCTATAGAGTAGGTCAGACCCCAAACAGAAAGAATATTGAGAAAATAAGGCAAGAAAACCACTTTTCAGCTCTAAACTTGGCCAAGTACGCACTTCTCTCCACAAAGAAGAAAAACCCTAGAAGAAGAAGAAAGAAAGATAGATGCTTGAGTTCTAGAGTCACTTCCATTATGGAACAACGAGGTTCTGACCTAGAGGAATATAGGAGGAAGAACAATAGAGAAATAAATGGAGTAAATAAGGGAATACTTACACTTTTAGGTCAAGATCACTAGGAAGGAGCTTTAGAAACCCCTAAAGGAGGTCAATTGCAACCCTAGATGGTTTTTCCCCAAGAAGATCCCCACTTTCTTCTTAATTGGATAGGAACTTCACAGTACTATAGAGGTAGAATGAGGTTCTTAGGAGGAGGGAAGTGGTGGATAGAAAATGGTTCATTTGGGTTCTTAAGGATAGGTATATTAAACTTTAAGATAAAGATAAAGAAAAAGTTGAAGTTCTAGTATCTTTCCAAGTGTCCACGGCCTTAAACTATTAAGAATATACAAGCAAACACAAGAAGCTTCCCAAAATATCATAGTGACCTACTTATCCCTAATTTCTTGAATTTCCAGGTAAAACAAATAAATCATTAGTTGATAGCTCCTAAAGGTAACTCATCCATAAAGGGCTAACCCTAAAATACCCTTGGAGAAAACACCTTCAAACCAAGGTTTAAATAGGAGGTCCATGGCTCAAGAAGATCATGAATGGTATGATAACATATAAGAAACATAATTTATGTGAAAAATTTCAAAGAAAACCCCTCGATTGGGTAAATTGTAGAAAAGTCCAAAATATAAATAAATTTTCATAACTTGATCAAATAGTGTCCAAATTGGACCAAATTTGAAACTTAAGCTTTTATTATGATTTCAAAGCATATAAAAAGGTCATATTAGGGTTCTAAGAACTCAATTATGGTAATTAAGCTTATTCAACTCTTTAAGAAAGTTTAGGGGCCTTACAACTATAAACCCCTAACAAGGATTTTGCCCCAAAATACTACACAAAGAGAGATGGATATTTTCTAGGAATCTCATTCTCTAGTTCCCATGTGGCTTCCTCTATGACATGGTGACACCACAGAAGTTTCACTAGTACTATATCTTTTCTCTTCAACTTTTTCACCCTTCTATCTAGGATCAACACAGGACCCTCAACATAGGATATATCCTCATATAACTCAACTTCTACTGGTTGGATTGTATACTCAGTATCTAGATGTCATTTCCTCAGCATAGAGATGTGAAAGACATTATGCTATCTATGTAGCTCTGATGGTATCTCCAACTTATATGCTACCTTTCCAACACGAGCTAGGATAGGGCATGGTCGAAAAAATCTAGGAGCCAACTTACCCTTCTTTCCCAACCTCAACACACCTTTCCAAGGAAAAACCTTAAGATATACTCTATCTTGCACTTGGAACTCAAGTGGTCTACGTCAGTTATCTGGATAAAATTTCTTCCGGTCTTGGGCTTCCTTCAAATGTTATTGTATCACTTTAATCTTTTGTGTGGTCTATCGTACTAGCTCAGGACCCAAAAGTTGATATTCACCTATCTCATACCAACAAAGAGGAGACTAACATCATCTCCCATACGGATCCTCATAAGGAGCCATATCTATACTTCTTTGATAGCTATTGTGTACGAAATATCTATCAGACTCAAATGTGCATTCCAACTATCAACAAATTACAACACACATACCCTCAAGAGATCTCTTAAAGACTAAATAGTCCTTTCAGACTGGCCATCAGTCTTCACATAAAAAGCTATGCAGAATCTTAGTTGTGTTCCCATTGCTGAATGTAGACACTCCCAAAAATGAATGGTGAACTGTGGACCTCTGTCAGAAACTATAGTCACTGGAATGCCATGTAGGCTGACTATCTCATCAACATATACATGTGCCAATTTCTCTATTGTAAACGTCATTTTGACTGAAAGAAAATGAGTTGACTTAGTCAATCTGTATACTATCACCCATATGGAATCATGACCCTTTGTTGTCCTAGGAAGACCAACCACAAAGTCCATAGTAATATGACCCCATTTTCACTTTGGTATTGATAAGGGTTGTAATTTCCCTATAGGATTTTGGTGCTCATCCTTCACCTTGTGAAAAACTGGACATTTGGAAACGAACTCTGCCACATCACACTTTAAACCTGGCCACCAATATATGTCTTTCAAGTTTTGGTACTTATTGGTACTTCCAGGATGTATTGCATATATGGATGTGTGAGCCTCCTCAAGTACCATTTTCCTCAACCCATCAACATCAGGAACTATTATCCTATTGTGGTAACAAATTGTACCATCATCTTCCTCATAAAATCCATCATACTTTTCACTGCCAATCCCTGATCAGATATTCTGTATCAAAGTATCATTTTGTTGGGCATCATGAATCTATTGTCTTAAGGTAGGTTTAACTTGTAAGTGTGCCAACAATCCTGTCAACAAAGAAACTTCTATCTGTACTTTCATCTAGCAAAGAGACACTAGCATATCTCTCTTATGCCACATCAAGAAATTTAATTATTCAATATCTACCATTGATAATGAAGATGACTTTCTACTCAATGCATTAGCTACCAAATTTGCTTTCCCTGGATGGTAGTCTATTGTGCAATCATAATCCTTAATCAACTCCATCCATCTCCTCTTCCTTATATTCAACTCCTGTTTTGAGAAGATATATTGTAGATTCTTGTGGTCAGTGAAGATATAACTCTTTTCTCCATAAAGATAGTGTCCCCAGATCTTGAAGGCATGGACCACCGCTGCAAGCTCCAGATCCTGTGTTGGGCAATTCTCCTCATGTTTCTTAAGTTGTCGCAAAGCAAAAGAAATTGCATGTTTATCCTGCATCAACACACATCCCAACCCATTCTTTGAAGCATCACAAAAGACAACATAGACTTTCCCTTGCTCTAGCAACACTAACACCAGTACACAGTTCAACTTTTCTTTCAATAACTAGAAAGAATGTTTACACTTGTCATTCCAAGTAAAAGGAACATCCTTCCTGGTTAGCCTAGTTAGGGGTAGCTCTATAGAACTAAAGTCCTTCATGAACCTCCTATAGTAGTCCGCCAAACCTAGGAAACTATGGATCTCTATCGGTATCTTGGATTTTTTCCATTCCAGTACAAATTCTACTGTCTTAGGGTCAACACAAATACCTTTTGTAGGTATAACATGGCCTAGAAAAGATATTTCAGATAACCAAAATTTACACCTACCGAAGTTAGCATATAGTTGGTGTTTTCTCAACAAAGTCAATGCCTGGAGAAGGTGTTGCTCATGCTGCTGACTATCATTGGAGTATAGCAAGATATCATCTATGCAGACGACCACACACTGATCAAGATAAGGTCTAAACACCCTATTCATCAGATCCATAGAAGTTGCAGGTGCATTGGTTAGCCCAAATGGCATAACCACAAACTCATAATGACCATACCTTATCCTAAAAGCTGACTTGGGTATGTCGTCAACCTTAATTCTCAATTGATGGTAACCTGGCCTCAAGTCTATCTTTGAAAACATAGTCGTATGTCTCAACTAATCAAAAAGATCATCAATCCTCGACAAAAGATACATATTCTTTATTGCCACCTTGTTCAAATATCTATAGTCTATACACAATCTCATTTAACCATCCGTCATTTTAACAAACAACAAGGGAGCACCCCAAGGGGAAGTGCTTGACTTGATAAAACCCTTCTCTAAGAGTTCATGTAACTGTTTCTTTAACTCCTACATCTCTGTTGGCACCATTATGTATGTTGAATGTGCAATGGGTTGTGTTCCAGGAAGAAGATTGATCTCAAACTCAATATCTCTAGGAGGGGGAATGCCAAAAAATTCTTCAAGAAAGACATCATCAAATTATGACACCACTAGTACCTCCTAGATACTAGGGCCTCCCGCCTTGGTATCCACAACATGAGCTAAGAAAGCCTCACATCCTTGTCTCATCGACTGCTCAACTATCATAGCTAACATCAAACATGTAGGAAGAATCTTCCTATCACCCTGAAAAATCCACTGTACATCTCCATCATGGAACGTCGCCACCTTAGTACTATAGTCGAAGACTACCTTGCTTTTTTCTTAGGTATCCATTCCTAGGATTACATCAAAACAATGCATGTCAACTGGAAATAGATCCACTTGAATTTGGTGTCTAGAAAAAGAAAGAACGCAAGAAGGGAACACTTCCCGCAACTTGGTGAAACCAAACAAATGAGTCTCTAGTCACAGGCTATCAGATCTAAGACTAATAGGTAGATAACAACTACCTATCACCTCTCAGGTGATAAAAGAGTGTGTTGTACCCGGGTCTACTAGCACAAATAAAAAACAAGAAGTAGACATTACAGAATGAAATAATTCCATCTACATGTCATGACATGTGGGTGGACCACAGCTTCTGACTGGGTCATGGCATAGAACCTAGCTATCCCCTACTGCCATCCACATCCTCTGCTCTCCTGTTCAGAGGATCCTATCTATGATGCTTGACTACATCCTCTGCCACTACCAATATCAAACTGTTATTGTTGTGATCCCTACTGATTTTGCCTTAACTGCTGAGTCACCTCATCAACCTTTATAAGGAAATTCCATCTAATATGCCTTGTTTGTCCACATTAATGACACACTCAGTTATCACTTTGTGGTCTAAATGGCTTTGTAACTGAGGTTGATGATGAACTACGAGCTCGTGTCAGTGGAAAATTGTGACCTCTACCCCTACTCAGGGTCCACTGTGACGGTGCATGTAATCTGGGTTCAGTGAAGGTTGACCTTAGTTGCGACGGTGGTGGGAATAACCTTGGCTTCTTAAAGCCTCTAGATGACTGCCCTTGAAACTACATGGGTCGCTTCTTAGCATTAGCTTCATGCTTCTCTATAGCAGACCTCTCAATCCTCCTGACAAATTCCACAAAGGTGGAAAACCTTTTTATCAGCCTTAAACATGGGTCCAAAAAGGAGAAGGAAGTAGATCTAGGTCATCAAACATTTATAATTTATAATACTTGAATGTTTAAGATGCCCACAACTAACATGGGGTCAAAGTAGAAGTTCGGGGTCGAATACGGGGACTAGGGGGGATAACACTTTATAACCTAATACCAATTGTCCTAAGAACACATACTCTGCAAACCTAGACTTGGTAGATCATATTAGAATTTCATCTAAGCCCTAGTGCAATTGAGCCTCATAAGGTTGGATAGAGTGTGAAAGGGTGTAGTTCCCCTTCACACACCTTATACCACCCATGTCCAACTAGTATCTTAGGGTAATTATATAATTTGGTTGAACAAAATAGGATGAATGGATAAAATTTTTATGTTATGACCGCCCCCAAACTTGGATTCTAGTTACATTCCCCCAAACAGCCCACACCCCATTAACTTGCTAAAACCCTAATTGTATTCCTTACTAGTTGATGATTTCTTAGCTAGTTGTGTTAATTTCTTGCTAGTTAATTGCCTAACATATGATGTGCATATTTTATATCATCTTTTGGACCACTTTTGGCTGCATTTCTCAATCATTTTGACCCAATAATCACTCTTAATCATGCTAGATTTTCCATCTTTATTGTTGTCTTTACTTGCTCTATGGTTTGGTTTGTAGTTAAAACAATTTGGCATCAAAACGGGGAGAAATGTCATCATAACATCCATTAACGCATTTCTGGATCATCTAGACATTTAGAAAATCAATGTTGCTAAAACTGATAAAGACAGCCCGTGTCTTAATTAAGACACCCTGTGTCTTAATAAAGACACGACGTGTCTTAATTAAGACACCCTGTGTCTTAATAAAGACACGACGTGTCCTAATAAAGACACGACGTGTCTTATTAAAGACACCCCATGCCTCAGCCCAGAAATTGAATGCAGAACTCCAGATTTGCATCAACACGCCGTGTTTTATTAAATACACGATGTGTCTTATTAAATACATGTTGTGTCACTTCCCAGAACTCGATCCAAACTTCAGTTATTGTATAAGACACGCCGTGTCTTATAAAAGACACCCCGTGTGACTTGCAGATTTCACTCAAACACAAATTTAACCATCTCACACTTATATATATGACCCCAAGCCATCTTGGGACACTTATCACAAACTATTTTGGACCTTTTGGGGCGGCACTCAAGCAAGGGAGAGCATGGAGGAGTTGGAGGCGTTCCAAGGGAGAAAGTTGGTTTCTGGGAGGGAAACTTCTTCTTCTCCCTTCTTCTCCAACAATTGAAGCAAGGATCTCCATTGTTCTCTTCTCTCCACTAGGAAGTGAAGCTTTTTGGAGAGTTTCTAGTAGTAAGGACGAATTTGTGACTCCTTGACCGGAGTTCTAAGTCTATCTTCCTTCTTCCACGGACATCCAAGTTGATTTCCTTCTATTATGATAATAGGTGATGAATCCATATTCATCATGATTTTTAGTCGCCATCGTGGGCCCAATTCGACTCATTACATTCACTTTTATCCCCTAAATATTACAAATTGCAATCTTGTTTCTTGACTAGGGTTTCTGTGATTTCATGCAGATTGAGCAAGCCATTATGGAGACATATCTTCAACTGGGTCCACCATCTTGTTGCAGGCCCACCTTCACTCAATATGTCTCTCACCAATCATGAATCCTCCTATCATCGCCACATCCCTTATCAATTTCACCTCCTCCGTTGATCTCGAGCACATATAAATCCACCTTCATCAACACCCTTCATCTTCGTCACCTTCCATCAATGGTCACCACCACCTTGGTGTGCTTCACCATCCTTACAACCTTCAACAACATCACCTGCACTAAGTGTATCTCAACTCCCATCACAACTTGCCCTAGCAGTTTCATCCATTTGGTCTTTTCACCCATTCGATCTTGGGCCTTCTCCTGGCCACATGATCTTGAGCGCACGGTCTGTCCTCCTTGCAATTTTCCTCTAATAGGTTTTGCCCTCAACCCCTCTCACAGTCTCAAGACCATGAGAACTCTCACGATCCTGAAACCATGTGAAGCAATCTCTTCGCAAGACCGCTTGCTTCCTCCGCTCGACCTGCAACCACGTCACCTGCAGCTCCTTCGTCCACCATCATCATCCTCCTCACCATCAACAGCAGATCACCACCTCCGCCCACCTGCAACCTCGCATGGCCATTCACTCGCCTCCTCCTTCTCTGACCATCGCCTACTCCTCCATGCTACCACCCCACACAGCACCACAACGGTGTTGCCTTCCTCCATGCCGCCTTCCCCCGCCATCATCTTCAACCTAAAAGGAACCCTAATCTTCCTCTGACCACCGCCTGGACTTGCATCACCACCAAACGGCGAGGATGGCTCATGGTTTAAGGATCATGAAGCTACGTTCCTTACCAAAGACCGAGAAGATGACACCTACAGAACTGCTGAAGGCACGCGACCAAGAGTCCAAGACCGGTTGGGAGGCAGTTGTTCTTTAAAACCGAATGGGACCCTTGAGGTTTCAAGATCGAATGACGCCAATCGGTTTCAAGACCGTGAGCCTATGATCGCTTTTCCAAACTGTGAGGACACCACCACAGTGCTCAAGACCGCGAGAAGATCGTGCGATGGATGAACGGACTTGTGACCATGTGGAGCCTGATCGTTTCTAAGACCATTAGGGCACGAGACCAAAACTGTGAGAAGGCTCACGAGAGGCAAACCGTGAAGAGCACTGAGGTAGGAGACCGATTGGAGGCAAATAATGCTAGATCGAGAAGACCCTCACGGTCTTATGGCCGTGAGGATGTTTATCGGTCTCGAAGACCGTTTGGACGAGAATACTCAAAATCGTTAAGAGCCTTTCAGTTTCCAAACAGTGAACAAAATATGAGGAGTCCAAACCGTGTAAAGGACTCACACTAAAAATGTGAAGACCTGACCAATGCCTATAAATAGGACCAGCAGGGTCCTCATTTGGGCATGGGATCCACGACACCACCAGGCTGCCCGAACACTGGTTCGATCCCAATCATCACGTACATCCACAACCTGCTCCTCCTACTGCAAGTAAGGAGGTCGAGAAGAGAAGGAAAGAGGAGAGAGAGGGTCTACCTTGGCGTCCCTCGTTCATCATCAAAATCTGCTCCGACACGGTGTAGAAGACTGCATCATCTTCACCAAGCTACGACCACCTTCTACATCATGCTCATGGTGAAATCTTCCCTCTCTCTTGTTCTTCTTGTTTCTCGCATCATGCGCGAGTAGTTTCATTTCACTGGGGTGCGGGAACTAGCCCCGCTGCCCATGCTTTCATGTCCTTTCATTTTGACATTCCATGGCAATGTATATAACTTTTCATTTCATTGTTAATCGTCGATGTTTGCTTGTAGACTGATCACCTGCTTGCTTTTATCTTGTTCTTTGCTATGTTGTGAGAACTTCAATATGTAGGATAGAATGTCGATTAATGCGGTTGACTCCCTGACTAGAAATAGAATGGGATTCCTTGAGGTCGTAACTGGGTGATCCGTGAGGGGACGATCCATCTAGCCCACAATGACACATCTGTGTGCCTAAACATCCCTCCAGGAGGGCCACAGCTTCAGTTGGATATCTATATCTTTAGAACCGTAAGTGCATGATCCAGATGGTGATGAGAAATCTGATGCCTAAGGTGATTCTTATAGGAATCTAAACATCCCTCTGGGAGGGTTCACAGCAGTTCTATTTGGATAGTTAGATCTTGCCTGGATGTTTGTGATTAGATGGGTTTGCATGAGTAGTGGGGGTGAAACCCGAGACAACCCAGTGATTCCACATCATTAATCTAGATCAAACTTTGATCTTGCTCTTTACATTCTCGCACTTAGTTTAATTAACCTCAAATCAACCCTTTGTTCTAAATGGTAGTCTTACTTGAGCTAGACTAGACTAGCAATGATTCTTAAGAATGTTGTCCCTTGGGATTTGATCCTCAACTATACTGCGATAAGACTCGTCTGCTTGCGGGTGGTATTATTGCATAAGGTTTTGGTTAAAAGCTCTGGGATTTCAACCCCGAGTGAATTTGTTAGTGCGATAATAGACCACGTCACATTTCGATGCCATTACCGGGAACAACGGAATCAGTTAGTCAAATCTAGTTCTTTTAAGGCTAATCTAGGATTTTACTTTTTCTTCTGATACAATCGATCAATCACTTGAATTCAGTTCTATTCCAACAATCTTACTTCTGAAAAATCTTTCCATCCCAGGTGCCAACAAAGACTAGTGTATGCACCGCTTGAACAGTCCCAGACTCTCTGCTAGCTTTGATCCTAAGATAGGTAGAACCTTTCATCGTCAGAACAGAGAGAACCGAGCAAGGATGGCTCAAGAGGAGGAAATATCCCAAAGCGTAGCTCAAGCCCTTAACGCGGAAAGAGAAAGGCTCATGCAAGAAGCCAGAACTACAATTCAAGAAGAAATCCAAGAAGCACAAGTAGCAGCGCAAGCAGCAGAATTGCAGAAGGACCTTAGAGAGTTCTCAATCCCTAAAGCTGTTGATGTTCATCACCCAATACAACCTCCTCCCATCAACGCTCCAAATTTTGAGATAGGGGCACATTGGATCACCTTGCTTCAAAACAGCCCATTCTATGGTAAGCAAGGAGAAGATAGTCAAGAACATCTTCTGAGGTTTATTGATCTATGTGCCATGACAAAGAAAAATGGAGTATTCGATGATGCCATCCGACTCCGTCTCTTCAAGTATTCTCTTGTTGATAGAACTATAAGTTGGTATAACTCATTGCAATGCGAACCCATCACCACTTGGAAACAACTTCAAAATGTTTTTCTTGAAAAATTCTACCCTCCTCTCACTTATGATATCAGGGGACGTATAACTCAATTCACTCAGGTCCCTAGAGAATCCCTTGCTGAAGCATGGGAAAGATACAAAGAACTTCTCCGCAAGTGTCCACACATGGAATTCCTAAGAATCAGCTCATTGAGATCTTCTATAGGGGTGTGTATGACGACATCAATAGGTTCTTAGACTCCTCATCCAGAGGAAACTTCATGCGTCAGAGTTACGACAACACATGGAAGGTTATCACCCTTGGAGCTGAAAATCAAGCTAATTGGCGTAGATCTGTAGGCAAAGGAGTGTTGAAGGTGGCTATGGCTGAAGCCATTCCTGAGTACAAGTCTATCGCTGAAACCCTCAAACTCTTAGTTGCCAAGAAAGACCATATTGAATCATCACTTGCTGCCTATGAAAGAAGACACTCACGCCCACAACAACAAGAACAGATCAAGTCAGCTTCATTGTTCCGTGAAGCATGTAAAGGAACTGATCATTCTACATTAGCCTGTAATGTCCTCTATGATGTTGTTTTAAGCAACATTTATGGCTAAGGAGATAATGGTCAAATGCAAAATCTTAATGCTGTCAACACCATCCCTGGTCAAGGATATTACAATCCGAATCAGAATAGGAACCATAGTGGTTTTCAATACAGAAATCCTTTAGGAGCAGAAAACTCGCAACAACTTGGTTCGAATAATCAGAAACGAAGCCCACCAAGATTCAGTATAACCAACAACAAAATTTTGGGAATCAAGGAAACTTTAAGGTCAACTTTCAGAACAGGAACTACAACAATTATCAAAACAATTCTCAGTTCCAGAATCCAAACCAAGTCCCTTATCAACAACAAAGACAGCAAGCCAATCCCATCTCTCCTGATGAAAAGCCATCAGCCATTGAGAAGATGTTACAGTCACAACAGACTATGATAGCTAACCAGCAAGCCCATCAGAAGGCTATTGAATCTCAATTAGCTCAATTTGCAGCTAGACTGAAGCCACCTGTTGGAGCCTTTGCTGGCCAACCAGAAAACAATCCTAAGCACCCAGAATAACTGAAGGTTGTCACCACCAGGTCTAGAAAAGATTATTCTGATCCTCCTGTCAAGACACATGTGGTCATTACAGACAAGGATGACTCTGTGGTTGTCCAAGACTCTACAACACTTGAGTCTCAAAAAAAGGGGCAGTAACTGCTGATAAAACGGACAAGGCAAGTTTTGAAGAACCTACCGTTACAGAAGCTAAAGAAACACCTGAGCCAGACGTTCCAGTGTACAAGCCTCGTATACCTTTCCCAGCTCGTTTGAGGCAGACAAAGCTTGACACATGATTCAACAAATTCAAAGAAGCTATGAAGAAACTTCATGTTGATATACCCTTTCTTGATGCGCTAGATGAAATACCAGCATGGACAAAGTACTTAAAGTCTCTCCTCACAAGGAAGTAGATAACCGAAGAGTATGAGACAGTGAATTTAGCAACAACCACATCCAATATCATCTAGAGCAAGATGCCCAAGAAACAGAAAGCCCAATATCTTTTGGGATTTTGTGTCATATCGGTGACTCTTCATGTAAGAAAGGATTGGCCGATCTTGATGCTAGCATCTCTATCATTCCACTTAGCCTTTGCAAAAGGCTAGGGTTTGCAGAACTGCTCCTGACTGGCATGACCATACAACTTGCAGATAACACTGTAACTCTCCCCTTGGGAATTATTGAGGATGTACCTGTCAAGGTAGGTAAAGATTCCTATGTTCCGTGCGACTTTGTCATCATGGATATAAAAGAAGACGCCAAATACCCTCTCATTTTTGGCCGTCCGTTCCTTGCCATTGCAAGAGCTCTCATTGATGTTGAAGCAGGAATCTTTCTTCTTCGTCTAGGAAAAGAAACTCTCGAGTTCAAAGTTTTTGAAAGTATGCGAAGACCAAGAATGCAAGAAGAAGTCTACTTGATTGATTGTATAGAGAAAATGTCACTGCTTACACAAGAGGATTATGAACAAGACGATCCGTTAGAAGTGGGACTAACAAACCCATTTGCTGGTGACTCCATTGATAAACAAATGAAAAATGTTGTTCACCACCTTGACACTCCTGAAGAAGATCTTAAAGCCAAATTTGAGAAACTCAAGGCTGTGAATGTTACTGAAGAACCATGCGAGAAACCAGAATCTCCTGAAATGAAACCCCTACCCAAGGGACTAAAGTACATCTTTTTAGATGGTCTTGAGGTCTGCACAGTCATCATAAATTATAATCTAATGGCAGAACAAGAAGATAAACTACTGACAGAATTAAAGGAAAGAAGAAAAGCCATCAGCTACAACATGAGTGATCTCACCGGGGTCAGTCAAGTGCTTTGCATGCACAAAATCCCCATGATGGAAGATCACAAGCCAACCATTGAACATCAAAGGAAGCTTAATCCAAACATGAAGGAAGTAGTCTGCCGTGAAGTCATTAAACTGCTCACTACTGGAATCATCTATCGGATATCTGACTCGCCATGGGTAAGTCTTGTGCATGTTGTCCCGAAGAAGGGTGGAACTACTGTGATACAAAATGAAGACAATGAACTTATCCCCACTCGAACAGTCACTGAGTGGAGGATGTGTATTGATTATAGGAAGTTGAACAAGGCAACACAAAAAGATCATTTGCCGATGCCTTTTCTTGATCAAGTCTTAGAACGGTTGGCTCATCAAGAATATTTATGCTATCTCGATGGTTATTCTGGATTCTATCAAATTCCTATACTTCCAGATGACCAAGAGAAAACAACTTTTACTTGCCGATTTGGAACATATGCCTTTAGAAGGATGACGTTCGATCTCTGCAATGCGTCTGCAACTTTCCAACGCTGCATGGCGGCTATATTCATTGGTCTCACTGAATCTATCATGGAAGTTTTTATGGATGAATTTTCCATATATGGAGATTCATACGACTCGTGCCTAAAGAACCTCTCCCTTGTTCTTGAATGGTGTGAAGAAGCACATCTTGTGTTAAATTGGGAGAAGTGTCACTTTATGGTGAAGGAAGGCATTGTCCTCGGCCATAGAGTCAGCAGTAGAGGGATCGAAGTAGACAGAGAGAAAATCAAAATGATTTCCAAACTCTCTATCCCGACAAATGTAAGAGAAGTTCGTGCGTTCCTCGATCATGCAAGATTTTACAGGTGTTTCATAAAGGATTTCTCCAAGATAACCAAGCCGATGATAAATTTGTTACAAAAAGATGTTGATTTCCATTTTAACAAAGAGTGTGTCAAGAGTTTAACAACTTAAAGCATGCTCTTACAACAACACCCATCATCAGATTCCCTGATTGGGATCAACCATTTGAAATTATGTGTGATGCCAGTGATTATGTTGTGGGTGTTGTTTTAAGCCAATGTATAGAGAAGAAACATTATGTGATTTACTATGCATCAAAGACCCTCGACGAAGCTCAGAGGAACTATGCAACTACTGAGAAAGAACTCGTTACAGTCGTGTATGCCTTTAACAAATTCAGATCCTACCTCATTGGTTCTAAAGTCATTGTCTACACAGATCATGCCACTATCCGTTACCTCCTAGCGAAGAAAGATGCAAAGCCCAAGTTAATCAGATGGATTCTCCTCTTACAAGAATTTGATTTGGAGATAAAAGATAAGAAAGGTACAGAGAATGTTGTGGCAGACCACTTGAGTCGTATCCACACCAAGGACATTGAAAAGATCCCAATCAATGACTCTCTCCCAGATGAACAGCTCATGAAAGTCACAGAAGCTACCCCTTGGTACTCGGATTATGTGAACTACCTTGCTGCTGGTGTCATCCACCCTGAATGCACCGAAAATGCACTGAAGATATTCATGCATGATGTAAAGAAGTACCACTGGGATTAGCCGCACCTCTTCAAGCTCTGTGCTGATGGTCTCTACAGACGTTGTATCGCTGAGGAAGAAGCCCAACTCATTTTAGAGCAATGTCACTCAAGCCCAGTTGGAGGCCATATGAGTTCTAAGAAAACTACTTTGAAAGTTTTGCAATGTGGTTTCTTTTGGCCAACCATATCCAAAGATTCCTACAACTTTGTTCTATCATGTGACAAATGTCAGAGAACTGGTAACATTAGGAAAAGAGATGAGATGCCGCTTAAGCTATGGCAAGAAGTAGAGATTTTTAATGTTTGGGGTGTGGACTACATGGGTCCATTCCCATCTTCTCATGGATTTTCCTACATCCTAGTGGCAGTGGATTACGTCTCAAAATGGGTAGAAGCCATACCAACCGTCACTAGTGATTCCGAACCTGTCATCAAAATGTTCAAAGATATTATTTTCCCCCATTTTGGAGTACCACGGACATTGATATCTGACGGAGGTTCTCATTTTCTGGAAAGAAGCTTTGAAGCGTTGTTGAGAAAATATGGTGTAACACACAAGGTAGCTTCCCCCTACCAACCACAAACAAGTGGGTAGGTAGAGGTTTCTAACCGACAACTCAAGGCAATCTTAGAAAAGACAGTAGGCCGCAACTGAAAAGTTTGGTCAGTAAAAATAAATGACGCCTTGTGGGCCTACCGAACCGCTTTTAAGACTCCTCTTGGAACTACACCATTTCAATTAATCTACAGAAAGTCATGCCACCTGCCTGTAGAACTCAAACACAAAGCATGGTGGGCAATCAAACAACTAAATTTTGACATGATGAAAGCGGGCGAAGCCAGGATTCTACAACTTCAAGAGCAGGAAGAACTCCGGATGACAACTTATGAGAATGTACAAATCTAGAAAGAATGCACAAAACTTTAGTACGATGGTCATCTAAAAAGAAAGGAAATACAAGTGGGAGACCAAGTTCTATTGTTCAACACAAGACTGAAGTTATTCCTAGGGAAACTCCATTCTCGCTGGTCTGGACCTTACATTGTCAAGAGCATGTACCCACATGGTGCTTTCTCTTTATGGAGTGAAAAGTCGGGCAAATTTATGGCCAATGGTCAACGCTTAAAGAGATATTTCACCTCATCCAACATAGGCACAGAAGCAATGATGGATCTCACAAATCCAACATATCCACCAAAAAATTGAAGGAATCAAGTCGAGCCATCGACATAAAACAAAGGTGCTTGTCGGGAGGCAACCCAATCAATAAATTCATTTTTACTTTTAATTTCAAATCAGAATGTTTCTTTAATTTTGTCTTTACCTTTTTAGAAAATTTTGCACTGAATAAAGATCGCATCACACGATGCTATCTTAAGTTCTGATTAGTCGTCATTTTTGAGATTTTCAGATGGAGGACGCACACTCATTGGAATGCAACCACACATCTTGTGGTTCAACCAGCAAGAATTTTCACCTCCATCTCGGATATAAAGTTTGCTCGGGACGAGCAAATTTCTAAGTTTGGGGTGGAGGGTGGGTGTTACAACCCCAATTTTGCATATGTTTTCATAATTGAAATATAATGATTTTGTGAATTTGGACTTAATTCAAAAGGTTGTATGCTTTGTTTCAAATAATGAATTACTTTGCAAATATCCCTTTTGATAGGAATTTCGTGATTCCTATTATTAGATTAATCCATTAATGGATATAAATGAGAAGAAAGGAGGAAAGGTCCAAATAATAGAAAAGGATACAAGATATAGAATATTAAATAAAATCATTATGAGAAATACATGGAAATCTCTAGAAAGTGGCATTAATGGCCACAATGGAATAAATTTCGTTCATATGTGATTTCTAATAAAAGAAACAGGAGAAAAAAAAGAGGAATGGAAATGAAAGATAAGGAGAAATCCTTGCAAAAGAATATTTTAATAAAGAAATAAGAAAGATAATGAGAAATAATGGATGTAGATGCATCTAGAAGGATAATAAGTATCCTTAAAAAGGAATTTCGAAATCTTAGAATTTCTTGGGGTCCAAGGAGTCCCAATGGAGAAGAAGAAAGAGAAAATACAAATATTACCAAATAAGAGGATAATGTGATATATAATTAATGACTTTTTGATATTATAAAAAAAAGATATTATTTGCTTTAAGAAAGAAGATTTCATGGCCAATGGATTAAAAGCCAAGCACAAGGAACTTAAGAGAGGTAAAATCCGGATTTCTTAATAACCAAGGATCATGAATAGAAAAGGGCATCTTTAAATAATTAAAAGAAAAATAAAGGAAAGAGGGGTTGTGCTAAGGTGTATATTTAATATCTTTACATTAGTAAGTCATGTCTCACGTGGACTCTCAATCGTAGATATGAGGGAAAGGAAACAAAGAGTTCGACCCCTTCCTTGATGCCTTCCTGACGGACGTTGGGGTCCTTCCAAGGTACGTATATATATATATATATATATATATATATATATTTATTTATTTATATTTATATATATATATAATCGATGGAGCCTCAAACCCCATCCCGCAGGTGGCACATAGCCCTCCTTCCCAGCCTCTCCCTTCCTCCGTTGGTGGAAACCTTAGGGTTCGTCCTCGTCAATGGGTACATTGACCATGGGAGATGTCGTCTTCATGGAAAGTGTTGGGTTTTAGGGGAGACAGAGAAGGCAGCGGAAACAAAAAATTTTCTCCCCAAACCCATACCGAGGAAACGCGTCAACGTCTATATAATAGGAAAGGATGGTTTGTGGAATCATACCTTGTCCCGAGGCTTGCTCGGCGACAATACCTCGCGCAATGCGCGGTCTTCAACTCCGGTCTTGGACGGTGTCTGTGCAGCTCCTGGTCACACCGGGACTGACGACTCCTCCTCCTACCAGACTGTCGGATGACAGTTGTCCTCCTAAGCGGCAGTGTCCTCCGGCCTCTGTAGTAGTCCACACGGACCACCTGGAACTCCACTCTCCTTGTCCCACAAGGAAGTGGAAGGAGTCGCACCCTCCTGTTGACGTACAAGTCGCCAACACACTCTCCTGCTACCAGTTGCAACTGCAGTTGTCCTTCCCTTGCTGCACCTCCCTTTTGCGGGAATCACTTTCTCGGGATCTCTCATGGTTACCAAAACCAGAGAGAATGACAACTTCGCAAAGCAACCGTCTTGCATTGAGTTGTACTTTGAGAAGCCCCCAATACCCCTATATATATAGGCGGGTCATGGGACAGGGTTCTCTGTGCCCGGCAATACGTGACTAAAGAAGGAGTAGAAGGGTTCGAGAATTATCCACAAAAAGCAACAGGTTCGCAACTTGAAATGATCGGTTCACAACTGAACCGATCGGTTCGGCCATTGAGCCGATCGGTTGGACCTGAGCCGATCGTTTGGGGCACTCCAACCGATCGGTTGGTGCCCAGAACCGATCGGTTCATGGTCCTAATCTGGCTCAAAAAGACTTTCCTTGTTTCGTTCTCAATTGGTATCGTATACCAATGTTATTCCCAATCGAATTGGGCAATTTGAAACCAAAGGAAAATTCTTGCCGACATGACTTTCCCAACTGGTCGGTTGCACCAGTTGAGCCGATCGGTTCAACACTTGAACCGGTCGTTTCAACCTGGGCATGAGCCGATCGGCCTGGACACTCCAGCCGACCGGTTCAGCAACCTCAGCCGACCGGTTCATCACATGAGCCGATCGGTTGGGAGCACAGGTTGGGCAAAATCAGTCAATTGCGATTTCAATCAATCTGATACTCCAATCAATGCGTCCAACACCTTGAACCATACGATATTGAGCCATCGACTGATTGAGTGTTTAATTGAACTACTAAACTCCTTTAGTAATCAATCTAAACATTGCTTTGTGGAAAAAACTCCTCTTCGAGGTTTAATCCTATGTGTGTGACCCTGCAGGTCCATTTCACATTGGCAGTGAAAGTCCATAACACTTATGACTTCACAAGCAAAGAGCGGTGCCTAGTCACACATCAGTGCTACCCAAGTGAAAGTAGAAAGTTGGAGAACAACTTTCATCCTACAATCCGTGAATGGTGTTACAGTGAATGTATAATTCCTTTGTCACTGATATCCCGAATGAACTCAAGGCATGGAACAGTCATCCTGTCAACGTTCATTCACTTTCTTTATCTCAGAGCAGATTGAAGGAGATATGTATGACATCAATATCACATACTGATTCACACATGCGTGCGCACGCCTATCTCAATCCTACTCATCAAGTGGCCTTGGATATCAAACTCCCTCAGGAGGGACAAATCCCATATCTATCACTCACCCCTCAAAAGCCCCATGTGTCAAAGCCACCCAATCATAACCTTTATAACAACCCATGTTTCAGGACTGCGTTTGATGATGTCAAAGTGTGCCCAACAACATGTGTTGAGTGTAGTGATTTCAGGTCTAAGAATCACACTCACCACCATCACTGTGAGTACTGACTGTGACTACCATCTCATGGTTCCATGTGTCAAACTCACGGTGGGTCTGTCTGGTACCTTGTTCTCTAACAAGTACCTATGTGTTTGGTTTGATATCTCTATATCATGACTAATGAGATTTTGTCATCAACCAACACCACAATCTAGTCTTGTGTGTCATTGCTGTCTATCTACCTTCCACAATGACATCCGACTAGGGACATAACAAGAATGTACAAACTCTTAGCATCTGTATGATCTCATCGTTCAGGTCATGAACCTGAAGGCATACGTCATTGAGTACTGTCATTCTCTAGACATTCAATCTGTTCTATCACTATCTCATATGACTGAACCAGAAAGAATTGGAAGCTTGCCTTTGATGTTTATCAAATCAACCTTAATATATCCCACCAATCATCCCATGATTGGCTCTCAGGGCATACATACCAACAGACTCCCACTTGCACTGCGAGCCAATCACCCTTGAATCATATTCATAGTGATTTTCAAACATGTCCCACATGTCACTGTGCTCTAGTGCCAACATAGTGAGTAATGGCAACACCTTTCCAAAGTCAGTATAAATCGCATGTCTCTCATCTCTTCGCTGTACGTCGCACATATGAGATGGAGTTGCCGTAATATGCGATCTAGTATTCCTTTGCTAACCTTTAGCCACATTGCATGATCAAGGATTCCAGACTTGTCATCAATGAGTGGAATATCTATAAGTTCATCTCATGAACTTCCAGATCCATATAGTATCCACTGTTGTTCTCTAACACACGGATACTCGGCATTTCCCTTTTAAATGGTTCTATTGGAACACTTCCAATTATCAACAAACTTTCACTTTTATATATCTTATATATATTTTGCGATTTATTTTCTATCCTTTCGGAAGTTCGCATCAATGTAACTCTTTACATCGAACTCTTCCTTATCTCCATAGAACTAGTACTTCCCAAGTACTTATCAAGTTCTTATGGTATTCCAATAACCCTTATTGGAAGTAGACAGACATCCACTCATCATGTCCTACATACGAGTTATCAGGATGAGCACATCATATTGCCATGTCCTACATACAAGATGATGAATGCATTTTATTCTTGCCATGTCATACATGCAAGACAATGGGATGATTACATACATGATAGATCCATATATATTCTTAGTGTTCCCATTCTTCATAAGAATTGGACACTTGGCCTTGGGATACTAATATCCATATAACATGGACAAGTTTTCTCCCACTGAATCTGTGCATACTGAACCCTTTCAGTACAGATTGCCAATGTATGCTCTCTCTTTTCCAGGTCAAGAGATTTGTCGAGAACTATCTCTATAGATCTCTATTCCTATCATATAGGAAACATCTCTATCTTCCTTAAAGATAATTTCCACTTTTGGATTTCCATTCTAAAACATTTCCATTTCACATCAACATGTGGAATGTGAACACGCTCCCACTAAATCACAGATCCCTTCTTTATCTTTGACATATCAGTCAAACCCTTTGACTATATAATCAAAGTAAAGATCCAATTCTGAGTTGCTTGTACTCAATCAATCACATTGATTAGTCCATTGTAACTTATAGAGTTCGTTTACATTAGTGGATTCATAAACCTTATAGGCTGTGTCACGTACACATCATGGTTTTATTCCTCATAGGAATGCAGTTTTAGTATCCATATGCCAAATGTCTTAGTCATTAAGTTGCAATCAACAAGCATCATCCTTCTCAAAATGTTATCCTTGTGTCTTAACACTTAAGACTCATTTGCACTTATGGATATGATCCAATGAGTGCTACCATCAAGGTCATACCTTATGGTTCACACGGATGTCATTTAGGATGTAATGGTTTTATACCAAAACTCAAAATCTGATTCCTCATATTCATCTAGATAGTTGACTCATCATATGAACAACTCATCACATAGATAATTGAGGTGTATCTGTCAAGAATATAAGAATTCACAACCCTTGTGATTCTTAATTTCCTTTATTAGTGTGGGGTATTCTTTTATTAAGAAGAATTCAGTTATTCGATAATCATTTTCTAACTCCTTAGAGTATGATTCCTTCTTGATTTAGACATCGCCATGCCTTAATCATGAGTTCACTATGATACACTATCATAATCACTCATAAGGATCTCAAACATTTGGTCCAAGTATTTCATTCATTGATCTCATCAAGAATTAATACTTTACCAAATTTGTACTTCATCTATGACAATCTTGAACACTTCAAGATGTTCATATTGGTATTTCTCTAAACACCATTTGAAGTATTAGCATTTGTTCCAATTGGTATGTAAATACATCACATGTATTATACCTAATAGGATAATCACTCTCCCACTACCTTTAGTGAAGATTGATTAATCATGTCCAAGATATTCATGTCTCTTAATGGTTCTCTAACCAAAAGAGTCTAGGTTTATCCATCATATGGAAACTAGAAATGAATTTCTCATGATTGATGCTAATTTGATTGTTTGAGTTATCAATAACTTTAGGTATCATTTTATCTTATGCATACCATGTATCACAAGATAAACAAGGCATTGCCACAAAGATCATATCTTTAAGATTGAAACATCAACTTTATTAATTGCCATCATTGTCATACAATATGAAATAATAAAGTGTTTCTATCTATTGGCAATATATGAAATAGTAGTTCTCAACTCTATTTCGTGCCCTTTAGGCTGAAATAAACTGAAAGGTACTCCTATCTATGGCAGCAACACTTGCTCCAATGATGGGTACTTCTTTCTTGGTCCTTTCACAAAGGCCATCACTTCTTTGTGGATATTGCATATCATATATGACATATCCATATCTTGGTATCATATACCTTGGATAAAGAAGTGGTTCATTTCATGATACCTTAGGTGGAGATCTCCATCCCCTCCTTCATCTTCTTTTGTTCTTCCAGATATAGAGGGCAGTTCCCTCATACACCCTTTCCCCATGTGCCTTGAGGCTGAAGACGGCTTGGATTGCTGGCTAGCATCAAAACACTTCTTAGCTTTGCCCTTGCCCTTGCCCTTAAGACTTACCTTTTCTTTGATCTCATCAAAGATTATGGTTTGTCTTTCTTCATCCTTGCCTCTACTATCCTCAACATATCCAAAAACTCTGTCAACACTTGTCAAAGTTGTTCATGTTGTAGCTTATCATGAATTGTATGATTCTCGCAACATTTGCAGTATCATACCAATAGCCAACTCTTGGCTTAGATGGAATCCTTCTTAGTCAGGTCTTTCCACATACCCAATCACATTGAGTGTGTGAATACCTTACTGGATCTCCTTCTGTCATGCCATACTAGGACAGTGTTTTGGAGACATCATATGTCTCATGTTATCTCTGCAACTCATAGTTCAGAGAACACAACATCAAGCACTCCTTATCAATGTCTTTCTCAGTATGCTTCCATAAGCATACTTTCAACCATTGATGTGGTGGGATCGAGTTCATCTGGTTCTGGTATAACTAGGACTTGGAGCTTTCACTCTTTGAGAACACTTCTCACCATCCTAACCAGTCATGGAATTATTCCCATTTAATTTGTTGGTTTCAAAGACCGATCGTAAATAAAGTGATTTGTTGATTAACCATTTATTTTAACAAAAGGAAATATATGCAATTTCAGTCCAAAACTCTTTTGACTTATTTGATTGATTTGAAAAGTTGACGATAAAATTAGGCCTTTAATTAATTATCACTCCCACTATTTTAGTTCAAATTGATAGCCCTCACCATCAATTTGGAAGATTGCAGCGTACAACCTTCTAGTGGGCAAGATCCTGAAATCCCCTAAGCCATGGACCAGCTAGGGCTGTCACCCACAACATAGATCTCTTAGGTAGGCAACTTTTGCCAATTGCATCATATGCAACTCTTGATAAGATGTCATATACAACTCCTTGCAATGATCATCTCCATGCCTCAAGGCGCTAGATCCTATCTAGGTCACCTTGTTAAGTCCGACCCAAAGCAAACACGATGAATATGCACCCTGCTAGGGCAGACCCACACATTCATCCTTCACGCTTCCACGAGGTCGGTGCACCACGCTAGGGCATGCCCACACTTGGTCGAACAAGCTTTTCACGTGTGTCGCATTTGGAAGGCATCTAAAACTTAATATTTTAATGAGGGATTTGGTTTTATATACATATACATATCCAATCACCACAATACATAGTACGTATCATATACATGCTATATCCCACAGAAAACATGCACAAAACGATAAAAAGCGATGATTATGGCCATCCTAATGTGATTCCTCGAGCCACGAGGAATCACGGTCATCTAGGTCAACATCACATGCAACCTGTACAAGATGAACTCTGTGCCTTGCCATCCGAGTTGATCAACTCATCACATGAATGATCTGTACTCTCCAGCCGGTCGTCTGGGTGCCACCAGCCGATCGGTTGGCTCCTCCAACCGATCGGTTTTCCTGGTCATCGTGCATCTCGTCATGCCCGCCACCCGCTCATCTCGCTCCTCGAACCGGTCATCAACCGATCAGTTCACTCCTTGAACTGACCGTTTGGAAGGTCAACCGATCGGTTCACTCCTTGAACCGACCGTCTGAGCAGTCATCTTGATGTCCGCCGGTCTTTGACATAACATGAAATAAAATCCTATTCTATTTATTACATTGCTTTAAAAGGGAAACCCCGAGTTACATTCGGGGGGAGCAAAGGTAGGAAATAATCTCGAATTATTTCGAGTTACATCGGGAATAAGAGAGGGAAGATCAGTGTGCAGACCGAGATGCAAGCAACCACAAACAACCACACACAGATAGGGGTTTATAGGCCATAATCATGCTACACACATCCACCACAAAACTCGTTTAAGGGCGACGCGTATCGAGTGCATTAATAATACATATCATATATGTAATTTGGGATTTGTGGATTTAGGATTGGACATGCATAAAGCCGATATTATTCGCATCGCCTGCAATAAATAAAGGCGACAAACCAAAATCGATCATATCGATATTCCTAAAATATAGAACAACTGACGTGGCTCTGATACCACTGTTGGGTTTTAGGGGAGACAGAGAAGGCAGCGGAAACAAAAAAATTTCTCCCCAAACCCATACCGAGGAAACGCGTCAACATCTATATAATAGGAAAGGATGGTTTGTGGAATCATACCTTGTCCCGAGGCTTGCTCGGCGACAATACCTCACGCAATGCGCGGTCTTCAACTCCGGTCTTGGACGGTGTCTGTGCAGCTCCTGGTCACACCGGGACTGACGACTCCTCCTCCTACCGGACTGTTGGATGATAGTTGTCCTCCTGAGCGGCAGTGTCCTCCCGCCTCTGTAGTAGTCCACACGGACCACCTGGAACTCCACTCTCCTTGTCCCACAAGGAAGTGGAAGGAGTCGCACCCTCTTGTTGACGTACTAGTCACCAACACACTCTCCTGCTACCAGTTGCAACTGCAGTTGTCCTTCCCTTGCTGCACCTCCCTTTTGCGGGAAGAACTTGCTCGGGATCTCTCATGGTTACCAAAACCAGAGAGAATGACAACTTCGCAAAGCAACCGGCTTGCATTGAGTTGTACTTTGAGAAGCCCCCAATACCCCTATATATATAGGCGGGTCATGGGACAGGGTACTCTGTGCCCGGCAATACGGGACTAAAGTAGGAGTAGAAGGGTTCGAGAATTCTCCACAAAAAGCAACTGGTTCACAACTTGAAATGATCGGTTCACAACTGAACCGATCGGCTGGGCCATTGAGCCGATCGGTTGGACCTGAGCCGATCGTTTGGGGCACTCCAACTGATCGGTTGGTGCCCTGAACCGATCGGTTCATGGTCCTAATCCGGCTCAAAAAGACTTTCCTTGTTTCGTTCTCAATTGGTATCATATACCAATGTTATTCCCAATCGAATTGGGCAATTTGAAACCAAAGGAAAATTCTTGCCGACATGACTTTCCCAACTGGTCGGTTGCACCAGTTGAGTCGATCGGTTCAACACTTGAACCGGTCATTTCAACCTGGGCATGAGCTGATCGGCCTGGACACTCCAGCCGACCGGTTCAGCAACCTCAGCCGACCGGTTCATCACATGAGCCGATCGGTTGGGAGCACAGGTTGGGCAAAATCAGTCAATTGCGATTTCAATCAATCCGATACTCCAATCAATGCGTCCAACACCTTGAACCATACGATATTGAGCCATCGACTGATTGAGTGTTTAATTGAACTACTAAACTCCTTTAGTAATCAATCTAAACATTGCTTTGTGGACAAAACTCCTCTTCCAGGTTTAATCCTATGTGTGTGACCCTGCAGGTCCATTTCACATTGGCAGTGAAAGTCCATAACACTTATGACTTCACAAGCAAAGAGCGGTGCCTAGTCACACATCAGTGCTACCCAAGTGAAAGTAGAAAGTTGGAGAACAACTTTCATCCTACAATCCGTGAATGGTGTTACAGTGAATGTATAATTCCTTTGTCACTGATATCCCGAATGAACTCAAGGCATGGAACAATCATCCTGTCAACGTTCATTCACTTTCTTGATCTCAGAGCAGATTGAAGGAGATATGTATGACATCAATATCACATACTGATTCACACATGCGTGCGCACGCCTATCTCAATCCTACTCATCAAGTGGCCTTGGATATCAAACTCCCTCAGGAGGGACAAATCCCATATCTATCACTCACCCCTCAAAAGCCCCATGTGTCAAAGCCACCCAATCATCACCTTTATAACAACCCATGTTTCAGGAGTGCGTTTGATGATGTCAAAGTGTGCCCAACAACATGTATTGAGTGCAATGATTTCAGGTCTAAGAATCACACTCACCACCATGACTGTGAGTACTGACTGTGACTACCATCTCATGGTTCCATGTGTCAAACTCACGGTGGGTCTGTCCGGTACCTTGTTCTCTAACAAGTACCTATGTGTTTGGTTTGATATCTCTATATCATGACTAATGAGATTCTGTCATCAACCAACACCACAATCTAGTCTTGTGTGTCATTGCTGTCTATCTACCTTCCACAATGACATCCGACTAGGGACATAACAAGAATGTACAAACTCTTAGCATCTATATGATCTCATTGTTCAGGTCATGAACCTGAAGGCATACGTCATTGAGTACTGTCATTCTCTAGACATTCAATCTGTTCTATCACTATCTCATATGACTGAACCAGAAAGAATTGGAAGCTTGCCTTTGATGTTTATCAAATCAACCTTAATATATCCCACCAATCATCCCATGATTGGCTCTCAGGGCATACATACCAACAGAAAGACCATGGCGGGACCAAGAGGAGGCGTGCATCCCAGACGATGGTCCTCTGAAGCGTGGCTAATGATCGAATCAATGCTTGCCAGTTTTTGAAATAGCCTAAGTTCCAAAACGCAGCTGTGAGGACCGGTGTATGGTGAGGAGATCCGTCAAGGACTCCTGGATACTCCGCCGTCCTTGTTGCAACATCCGGGTACACATTCTCACTTCTCCTTCCAGTTCTGTTCACCCTCACACCTGCAAACATGGTGTAGTTAGTCTGCTCTCGCTCACGCGCCTCCGACGAAGCTAGAGCTACCCTCGCATGCGTGGTGGTCGGTCGTAGGTACGCGGAACCTTCCTTGGTTCCTCCGCAGCCGGGAGAAGGGACCCGAGCCCCGCCGACCCTTCTAGGTTGTGGACGGTGCCCTTCCGTGAGGAAGGAGAAGGTGCCATGCTTTTGACGGTTTTGTCCCCGGGCATGCAAAAGCCCTAGTCTTCGTGGGAGGGGCAGTGGTGTATTTTCGTTATAAACTTAACTAGTTCGCTAATTAAGTTAGAAGGGGCATTAGATGCTGATGTGGCGACTAACGATTGGTCAGAATCAAATAGCCTTGAAGTAATTATAAAAAATTAATGGTAACTCTGATGGGGACATATGATATATGAAAATTTGATCAGGAAAACGAGAGGAATCCAAATAAAATAGTTTTAGATCTTGATTCCTCTTGAAATTTGAAAAGTAGTTGAAGTGATCAACTTTAATGCATTAATGATTAAGAAACACTAATCTATGATGATTAATGATTTGGGAAGAGTTATATGGATGTTTAAAGTTGATATTAACTTGTTGATTATAAAAAGGACACATTAGATCTAAAGGGATGATCTTTATGAATAATTTGATTAATTTAGGGTTCCATGTACATGAATATGCTTTAATGGGCCTTGAAACCCTAACTTTGGTAATTATGACCCTTAATGGCTTTAATTGTTCAAATCCATGAATAAAACTGAGATATGATGAATATACACTATTTTGAGTATACAAGTTTTTAATTGTGGATAATACCCTTAATATGGTAATTAGGGTTTTTCTAATGGATAAATGTGGAATTAATGATAAATAGAGTTCATATGTGAATTAGACTATATGAAAGATAAATTGCTAATTTGAAAAGAAGCCAAAGATGATAATTGGCCTTAATGATCTTGTCATGAATTAAAAGGATAAAAATGGTAGTTTTAATGAAAAAGTGCATAATGGACTTAATTGATGGTTAATTGTGTCTTTAATCCGAAATTAAGGATATAAGTTGTTAAAAGGTAACCTTAATATCTTTTGTGAAGAATAGATGAGAAAATTAGGGTTTAAAAGAGTAAAAATGAAGAGGAACCCTAATTGCAATAGAAACCCTAAAAGTGGAGTAGAAACCCTACGAAGCGAGCTAGGTTTAATAGATCTTAATGGCATGATCAATGATAGGAAATTGTATGCATATTTCAAGATCTCTTTGTGTGCTGCTTGCCTATTGGATTTCTTGCATTGATTGGATTAATTCTGTCTCAAATCAGCCTGATAGGTATGTGGTTACGCTTGTGGTTAATGACTTTAATTTCACGGCAATTCCTAAATGTTTTATCGGTTGCTTGAAAATAACTGCTTGGATGACTTTTATTTCATGCAACTATAAAGTGACTATGATTATCACCATAAATATGTATGCATGACTAGCTCAAATCCTGGTCCTCCTCTATGGCTTTACTAATGATGAAAAGGGTAACCTGGTACATGGCCTACTTGTTAAGTAGGACATCAGGTTATTATGAGTTAGAAATTGGGCTACCCACGTGTAGTGTCATGAGACTCTTTAGCACACCATGAGTTAAGGAGTGGGCTACCTATGGGTAGTGCCATGTGACTCAACCCTAGAAATTGATTAACCTGTTAGGTAGGATCATGAGGGGTTTAATGGGGATCTACCATAAGGAAGGTAGCATCTAGGTCCACTACAGGGACAACGCAGAGGTTAGGGTATAAATGGATTGAGTAGTTTTCTTTAAAATGTGAAGCTGTTTGTTAAATCATAATTGACTGCAATATGTTGCTACAATTAATTGCATGATTATTATTTCCCCCACATACTGACATATTCATTTATGCTGACCGAAATTTTGTTTGTCGGCGTTTTAGGTACAAATTGAAAAGGACAAACAATAAAGTGGCATATTGTGAAATTAAGAAATAAAATGCAAGGAGGATTAGTTAGAATAGAGTCCAGATGTGGATAGAAGTTAGATATCCAAGTTTTTGAAAAAGGTATGCAAAGTTTTATTTTATTCCAACTTTTAGTATAGTCATGTTAGAATTTAATAATTATTACTGATTATTTGTCAAACCTTTGATCCGGGAAATTGGGATAATGGCTCTGACCTCTTGGTCTCCCTTAATTGGGGGTTATCGAGAGATGGGGTCATTACATTTGGTATCAGAGCCCTGGTTCCTCATCTAATCTTTAATAATTATTAAATTTTACAAACTCTATAGAACCCGACGGAGTTATTAGAGGATTTTCTGAAAGATAAAGGTGTCTATAAAAGGATCACGCTCGGGGGCTGGCAAGATTTTCCTCCGCACCGCTAGTCGGAATACGAGGACTCCCAAATCTGTGTGACTGCTTGGCCAATGTCTTAGGATCTGACTCGAAATAAGATACCTTTAGTACTCTCTCATCTATTTTTCATCCCTTCTCAACCCTAATTCTGTTAAGATATTAAGGTTTAGGATTTTTCTCTCTCTTCCTCACTCTCTTGAGGTAAGGGTATGTATAATAAGGTTAAGGAATCCTCCACCAAATTAAATGAAAGCATGTAAATAAGATGCCATGGACATAAGCTTAATGGTTTAAGCATAAACTAAAGAATAGTTGCATGCTTAGGTTGTATGACATAGGTTGTAATGCTCTCGGGAGAGACCTGAGGCTAGACCTTCTTGTTGGGAGGATGAGTAGAGAGAGTTAGTCTTGGAGGTAGAGACCTCCATTATAAGTACAGACCTAGTGCATCCTCTGAGGATGATGCTAACCCTAACCCTAAGTGGTGGTTAGAGAGAGATGGCATGATGAGATGGAAGTTTTGGATCCCTATGATAGTTTGAGCCATGTGAGGTTGGCTGGCTAGTACCTTTGGTGACCCAACCCTGGGAAGGGTCGTGCAGGTTAGGGTGAAGGATAAATCCTTCATTGATGAGGTTAGTGATAACCATATAGAAACCCTATGGGATTATATGAGCATGGCAAATTATGCACCTAGAGTACGTTAGTAGTGCTGGTAGTAGGTTAAAACCCTTGCCAGAAAGACATGTTGGATAACTTATAAGATAAGCATAAAGAGCTATGGATAATCTTGAGCAAACATAGGTTTGATCGATCATGGGTATCACCCATATAGGTGTTTGTATAAGAGCTTGATCTACCTTCTTAGAGAGAGAACCTCTAGTGGTAAGGTTAGTTGTAGGGTTAGCTCTAGAGAAAGAGAACAAAACCTGAGTCAGAAGGATGGAAGCTTAGACTCTGGGATATGAGGAACCCAGAGAAGTTGGATATGTTTTGACCTAGACAGTTTTGGTTGCCTTTAGAGGAACCAAACCCTAGAAAGGGAAAGAGACTTCTTGAACCGAGCTATGGATGTTGTAGGCTCCTACCTTACCTTCTAGGGATAGGAAGAAGAGTTCCTTAGACCCTGAGGAGGTTTAGTAACAAGTTGTGAGGCCTTATATCTAGTTGTTTGTCCTTGAGGAGGGCTCAACTCTGAGGTGTCGTTCAAGTGGAAAGATAATAGGACGTGCATGATGTACCTCATACATGCTTGGTTCATGGTTAGAAGGTTGAGCATGTAGTTGGACATCAGAAAAGTGAACCTAGGGTTCCTAGACCTAAGAGGGGAAGTAGGGTACCTGATGCTTATGAAGAGACTCGAGTTTCTATAAAATCGAGCATGACACTTCTCATGATTAGTGGAATGGGAACCCCTTGGTTTAATGTGTATGAAACCCCCAACTTATAGGTTGGTGACATACGTATGTATGCTAATGGTCCAATGTTGAGGAACGAGAACAAGTATGACCTATCATGGAGACCTAGCATGGTTTAGTAGGTGGTCTGCTTGTTAGCTATGTGCCTTAGTAGCTTGCTAGGGCTAAGAATTCTCATGTGGATGTAAACCCTAGACATAAGGATGTTTGTGACCTTTGTTGCTATCAAGAGATAGTTTCCTCCCATCCTGGGAGAGGACCCTTTTGTAGGGTATGAATCGGCTTTTGTTGGGTTTAGGGTAACCTAAAGAGGTCTCATAGGATCTTGAGAAGCTAAGTGGAGAGTACATAGTATGAGAATGAACCTATAGACCCATAGATAACCATCTCAAAGTGCATGTGGATGTGTTACCATTGAGGTAGATAGTATGGGGCCTGACTGATGTAGATAGGTCGCCATGATCCATACGAAAGGATGTAAGTCAGACCATGAATGCAGGGAGAGATGATGGAGACTTGGGTAAGGTTCTAAGTTGGACATGTACTATGTTTGGATCCTAAGTCTATCCTAGGGTCAGGTTGGGATAAGACCAATGAGGGTAGGAGTTGCCTAATTCCCTAGTTGCACATGACCATAGGGTCGGGAGGTAACAACTATCATTGTTTGAGGGCCATGGGTTAGGAGATTGATCACCTTCATGAACTCATGGGACCCAAAGGGCAGATGAGGAGGGCACTCTCTGATGCATAAGGGAAGAGGGATGACCCCAAAAGTGCTGGCACCCTACAGACCTAGAGGAGATGACCAAGGATGGTATGATGACCTAAGTGGGTTCGAGACCAATTTTCCATGGAAGTGACCCTAATGTCGAGATGTTCATGATGTAGAGACATGTGATGCATGTTTCTAGTTAGATTTGTAGGTGTATTGGCGATGTGGGATGTACCATCTCTACTCTTGGAATAGGAAGAAATTTGTGTTTGGACGGCCGCCAAATGCTTATTTCCTCATGTTATGGGAGTGAGAGATAGGACAGTATGCATGTCATACACCAAGGATAAAGATTATGTGAGTTGAAACGTTGCTATGAGGTATGAGGATAGAGGTAATAACGTACCCTTGTGGAGTGTACGATGCGTGGATGGTTTACAAACATCAAGAGAACTAAGGTAGTCATCTTATGAGGATATTTTTATCATGAGCTATGTGGAATAAAAGAGATATACAAGGTTGAGTTCGATAACCAAGGGGATGAGCTCAGAGTTTTCTTGATGAAGATAGACTTAGAGTTCGAGATGTGATAATAAGTGGAATACGTGGAGGTGTATGTCTTCAACATTACCTAATACATAAGGATGTGAAGTGGTAATGGATGCTCTAGTTGAGATGCAGATGCCTAGTTTAGCTAGAGGATAAAAGAGGTTGTTAGGTTAGCCCTAAGTTTGGAAAAGGAGATATGTTTGGCTAACACACAGATGTAACAAGATCTGTTGATCGAGTTAGTGGTTGCTTGGTTAGCCAGCCTAGGGCTTGTGGTGATAGAAAGATGGTTGTAGAACCTTAGATACACTTCTATGGAAGAGAAGGTGATGAAACCCCAACTAGAGTGTTCTAGGGTTTTTGAGGAATCAACCTTAAGGAATCATGACATACAGGAGATCATGATTTTAAGTTCACCATACACTGTGGTGCTACTAAGATAATAAGTTGTAGTAGTACTTTGGATGCCTAAGGAGTGTATGAAGATGCATGTTAGGAGGTGAAGGACGAACACCAATAACCCATTGAGTTGATATAGAGGATAAAAAAATCCCTGAGAGGGAATGGGAGTTCATCACTATGGATGTCGTGGCAAGGTCAAGGTGCAATATGGGTTATGGTAGATCACCTTACCTAGATGACAAGATCTAAGAAAAGAGAGAGTACTGTCAAGAGACAGATCTGATTGAACTACATGTAAGTGATATGGTTCAACTACACCATGATGCGAGTTCAAAGGTTCTTGATTGTGACCTAAAAGATTCACTTCCATACAGTGGAAGTAGGTACATGCACTACTCGATGATAGTAAAATTTATCACTCCTAACTAATGGTTAGTATGATCCAGACTAGAGGGTCTAATGAGAGCATGTGTGCTCATTCTGGGTGACACATGGAGACAGTTCTTGTCCTATGTAAGATGGGATGATAACCACCATAGCTAGTATTAGGGATGTAAAGAAGCTCTGTAAGAGAGGTTGTGTCGGTCACCACTTCATTAAGATGATGTTGGTGAAGGGATCTCATGAAGGTCAGAAAAGACCACAGTGCGTGCAGATGAAGTCGCTTTGATCATGCAATGGCTAGAAAAGAGAGTCCAGGGACGACATGAGTCGTGAGCTGATGCAAAGTAGATTAGCATGCAGTTCACTGTGGAAGAATATGTGATATGAAAATATGACCCCTCTGAGCTATAGCTGAGAAAGCTGAGTCCCCGATACATGGGTCTATTTGAGATGGATTGGTGGAGAAGGTTATGTTTGACCTTACCCCTCAGGATAAAGTAACATATGATGAGTTCCATATGTCTAATATAGAGCACTATGTGAGGTACCCGAGTCATGTGTTGAGCAATGAACCTAGTGAGCCCCAAGGGAGGCTGAAATGTCCTGAGTCACCTATGAGGATTATAGATGCCAAAGTTGAAAGAACTCAGAGAAAAGAATATGTGATGATAAAGGTTCTTTGGAACTGCCATGGATAAGGTAAAGCCACATAGGGGCCATGATGGGCATGGAAAAGTCTTATCATGAATTGTTTGTTTGCTTGATGGAATTTTGAGGAAAAAATTCTTATAAGAGAGGAAGGATATTACAACCCCAATTTTGCATATGTTTTCATAATTGAAATATAATGATTTTTGAATTTGGACTTAATTGAAAAGGTTTTATGATTTGCTTCAAACAATGAATTACTTTGCATATATCCCTTTTGATAGGAATTTCGTGATTCCAATTATTAGATTAATCCATTAATGGATATAAAAGAGAAGAAAGGAGGAAATGTCCAAATAATAGAAAAGGATACAAGATAATGAATATTAAACAAAATATTTATGAGAAATACATGGAAATCTCTAGAAAGTGGCATTAATGGCCACAATGGAATAAATTTTGTTCATATGTGATTGCTAATAAAAGAAATATGAAAAAAAATTAGGAAAGGAAATGAAAGATAATGAGAAATCCTAGCAAAAGAATATTTCAATAAAGAAATAAGAAAGATAATGAGAAATAATGAATGTAGATGCATCTAGAAGGATAATAAGTATCCTTAAAAAAGAATTTTGAAATCATAGGATTTCTTGGGGTCCAAGGAGTCCCAATGGAGTAGAAGAAAGAGAAAATACAAATAATACCAAATAAGAGGACAATGTGATATATAATTAATGACTTTTTGATATTATAAAAAAAGAGATATTATTTGCTTTAAGAAACAAGATTTCATGGCCAATGGATTAAAAGCCAAGCATAAGGAACTTAAGAAAGGTAAAATTCAGATTCCTTAATAACCAAGGATCATGAATAGAAAAGGGCATCTTTTAATAATTAAAAGAAAAATAAAGGAAAGAGGGGTTGTGATAAGGTGTATGTTTAATATATTCACATTAGTAAGTCATGACTCACGTTGACTCTCAATTGTAGATGTGAGGGAAAAGAAACAAAGAGTTCGATCCCTTCCTTGATGTCTTCCTGATGGACGTTGGGGTCCTTCCAAGGTATGTATATATATATATATATATATATATATATATATATATATATATATATATATATATATATATATATATATATATATATATATATGGAATCGATCGAGCCTCAAACCCCATCCCGCAGGTGGCTCATAGCCATCCTTCCCAGCCTCTCCCTTCCTTTATTGGTGGAAACCCTTAGGGTTCGTCCTCGTCAATGGGTACATTGACCATGGGAGATCTCGTCTTCATTGAAAGACCATGGCGGGACCAAGAGGAGGCGTGCATCCCAGACGATGGTCCTCTGAAGTGCGGCTAACGATCGAATCAATGCCAGATGGTTTTTGAAAGAGCCTGAGTTCTAGAACGCAGCTGTGAGGACCGGTGTACGGTGAGGAGATCCGTCAAGGACTCTTGGATACTCCGTCGTCCTTGTAGCAACATCCAGGTACACCTTCTCGCTTCTCCTTCCAGTTCTGTTCACCCTCACACCTGCAAACATGGTGTGGTTAGTCTGCTCTCACTCACGCACCTCCGGCGAAGCTAGAGCTACCCTCGCGTACATGGTGGTCAGTCGTAGGTAGGAAGAACCTTCCTTGGTTCCTCAGTAGCCGGGATAAGGGACCTGAGCCCCACCGACCCTTCCAGGTTGTGGACGGTGCCCTTCCGCGAGGAAGGAGAAGGTGTCATGCTTTTGACAGTTTTACCCCTGGACACGTGAAAGCCCCAGTCTTCATGGGAGGGACAGTGGTGTCTTTTCATTATAAACTTAACTAGTTCATGAATTAAGTTAGAAGGGGCATTAGATGTTGACGTGGCGACTAACGATTGGTCAGAATCAAATAACCTTGAAGTAATTATAGAAAATTAATGGTAACTCTGATGGGGACATATGATATATGAAAATTGATCAGGAGAACGAGAGGAACCCAAATAAAATAGTTTTAGATCATGATTCCTCTTGCAATTCGAAAAGTAGTAGAAGTGATCAACTTTAATGCATTAATGATTAAGAAACCCTAATATATGATGATTAATGATTTGGGAAGAGTTATATGGATGTTTAAAGTTGATATTAACTTTTTTATTATAAAAAGGACACATTAGATCTAAAGGGATGATCTTAATGAATAATTTGATTAATTTAGGGTTCCATGTACATGAATATGCTTTAATGGGCCTTAAAACCCTAACTTTGGTAATTATGACCCTTAATGGCTTTAATTGTTCAAATCCATGAATAAAACTGAGATATGATGAATCTACACTATTTTGAGTATAAAAGTTTCTAATTGTGGATAAATACCCTTAATATGGTAATTAGGGTTTTTCTAATGGATAAATGTGGAATTAATGATAAATAGAGTTCATATGTGAATTAGACTATATGAAAGATAAATTGCTAATTTGAAAAGAAGCCAAAGATGATAATTGGCCTTAATGATCTTGTCATGAATTAAAAGGATAAAAATGGTAGTTTTAATGAAAAAGAGCATAATGGACTTAATTGATGGTTAATTGTGCCTTTAATCCGAAATTAAGGTTATAAGTTGTTAAAAGGTAACCTTAATATCTTTCGTGAAGAATAGATGAGAAAATTAGGGTTTAAAAGAGTAAAAATGAAGAGGAACCCTAATTGCAATAGAAATCCTAAAAGTAGACTAGAAACCCTAGGAAGTGAGCTATGTTTAATAGATCTTGATGGCATGATGAATGATAGGAAACTGTATGTATATTTCAGGATCTCTTTGTGTGCTGCTTGCCTATTGGATTTCTTGCATTGATTGGATTAATTCTATCTCAAATCAGCCTAACAGGTATGTGGTTATGCTTATAGTTAATCGCTTTAGTTTCACGACGATTCCCAGATGTTTTATCAGTTTCTTGAAAATAACTGCTTGGATGACTTTTATTTCATGCAACTATAAAGTGACTATGATTATCACCATAAATATGCATGCATGACTAGCTCAGATCCTGGTCCTCCTTTGTGGCTTTGCTAATGATGAAAAGGGTAACCTGATATAGGGCCTACTTGTTAAGTAGGACATTAGGTTATTATGAGTTAGAAATTGGACTACCCACGTGTAGTGCCATGAGACTCTTTAGCACACCATGAGTTATGGAGTGGGCTACCTATGAGTAGTGCCATGTAACTCAACCCTAGAAATTGATTCACCTGTTAGGTAGGATCATGAGGGGTTTAATGGGGATCTACCATAAGGAAGGTAGCATCTAGGTCCACTGCAGGGACAACACAGAGGTTACAGTATGGATGGATTGAGTAGTTATGTTTAAAACGTAAAGTTGTTTATTAAATCATAATTGACTGCAATATGTTGCTACAATTAATTGCATGATTATTGTTTACCCCACATACCGGCATATTCATTTATGATGACCGACGTTTTGTTTGTCGGCGTTTTAGGTACAAATTGAAAAGGACAAATAGTAAAGTGACATATTGTGAAATTAAGAAATAAAATGCAAGGAGGATTAGTTAGAATCGAGTCCAGATGTGGATAGAAGTTAGATATCCATGTTTTTGAAAAAGGTGTGCAAAGTTTTATTTTATTCCAGCTTTCAGTATAGTCATGGTAGAATTTATATAATTATTATTGATTATTTGTCGAACCTTTGATCTGGGAAATCGGGATAACAGCTCTAACCTCTTGGTCTCCCTTATTTGGGGGTTACCGAGAGATGGGGTCGTTATAGTGGGTGGTACATACTTTACTTTCCACCCACATCTATCTGTTTCTGACTTAAGATTTGATCATTGCAATTTTGACCAAAATTTTCAAAAAAATTTAAGTTTTCAAAGAAATTGAACAGAAACTTGATGAAGTTTTGACGCTTTTTGTTTCAACAAAAGCCATTACCTAGTTGGCTAGTTTCTCCTTCTATGCATTTTGAATCATTATAACCTCCTTACTCGAAGCAGATCCTCAAGAGGACCACTCTTTGAAACTAGCCTATTGATTGAAATCATCATGTGAAGCTTATGAATCCTAACGTCATGATCCTTCTACAAAAGTGGCAAGTGTCTATCGAACTGATAGGGATCAAACATGTCGTGCTTCCTAACTGACCAGTGGAACAATAACATGGAACCCCCACTGAATCCTCATCAAGTCATTATTTGAGCAGAGTACGATAAAGAGAACCACCCGGTGCACTAAATTGTAAATCAAGTTGCATTCTGATCTAAACTCTCTTCTACACCTCTTATATCATCTTCGTACCCCTCCATCCATCAAAAAGAAATAAAAATAGCCAAAATAGTACCAAACCCTAAGTTCGCGGTGGCACACCACTTCCCTCTATATCCGCTTCTTCCATACCCCTCGATGAAATAGGGGCGTATCATCAAGAAAAGATGCCAATGCACACACAAAAAATGAAATCTCGAGTCGAATAGAGGAGAGATTCGCACAAAAAAATGCAATCAATGAAATTGCAATCATATAATACAAACCTCGAGTCGAATAGAGGAGAGATTTATTTCTCCCTTTCATACCACCCTTCACTCCCTTTTCTACCTAATGGCACAATGAATGCTTCCACTATCCTGAAATACACCAGTGTCAAATCAGGTGCACACTTGTTTTTCTGCGGGTATCTCTGGACTCTTACAAAACTCTTAGAAATGCTTGTTGCTAGAGAAAGTGAGGAGGAAGTGATGTTGGAAAACAAACTCAGGAACGAAGATATGGTAAGATGTGTTCAGTGATCTCAGGAAGTTGAGACGCTTAGTCTTACCAAGTAGAAAGGAAACAATCGTGATGTGAAGATGAGGCAGTCACATGAGTAGGAATCATTCACTTGGCGACTGTTTTAGATTTTGTGTTACATGAGGACGAGCAACATTTAAGTTTAGGGTGTTTTTATGAATCCATATTCATCATGATTTTTAGTTGCCATCGTGGGCCCAATTTGACACATTACATTCACTTTTATCCCCTAAACGTTACAAATTGCAATCTTGCTTCTTGACTAGGGTTTCTGTGATTTCATGCAGATTGAGCAAGCCATTATGGAGACAGATTTTCAACTGGGTCCACCATCTTATTGCAGGCCCACCTTCACTCAATTTGTCTCTCACCAATCATGAATCCTCCTATCATCGCCACATCCCTGATCAACTTCACCTCTTCTGGTGATCTCTAGCGCATCTAAATCCACCTTCATCAACACCCTTCATCTTCTTCACCTTCCATCAATGGTCACCACCACCTTGGTGTGCTTCACCATCCGTACAACATTCAACAGCATCATCTGCACCCTGTGCATCTCAACTCCCATCACAACTTTCCCTAGCGGTCTTGACCCTAGCAGTTTCATCCATTCAGTCTTTTCCCCCATTCGATCTTTGGCCTTCTCCTGGCCACACGATCTTAATCGCACGGTCTGTCCTCCTTATGGTTTGCCTCTAACTGGTTTTTCCCTCAACCCCTCTCACGGTCTTAAGACCGTGAGAACTCTCACGATCTTGAAACCATGTGAAGAAATCTCTTCGCAAGACCGCTTGCTTCCTCCGCTCGACCTGCAACCACATCACCTGTAGCGCCTTCGTCCACCATCGTCGTCCTCCTCGCCATCGACAGCAGATCACCACGTCCGCCCACCTGTGACCTCTCATGGCCACCTATCCACCTGCCTCCTCCTTCTCTGACCATCGCCTGCTCCTCCATGCTACCACCCACACAACACTATGACTGCACTGCCTTCCTCCACGCCGCCTTCCCCCGCCATCATCTTCAACCTACAAGGAACCCTAGCCTTCCTCTGACCACCACCTAGAACTACATCACCACCAAACCGTGAGGACGGCTCACAGTTTAAGGATCGTGAAGCCGCATTCATTGCCAAAGACCGAGAAGATGGCACCTACAGAACCGCCAAAGGCACATGACCAAGAGTCCAAGACCAGCTGGGAGGCAATTGTTCTTCAAAACCAAATGGAACCCTAGCAGTTTCAAGACCGAACGACGCCAATCAGTTTCAAGACCGCGAGCCTACGATCACTTTTCCAAACCGCGAGGGCACCACCACAGTGCTCAAGATCGTGAGACGATCGTGCGATGGATGAACGGTCTTGTGACTGTGTGGAGCCTGATCATTTCTAAGACCATTAGGGCACGAGACCAAAACAGTTAGAAGGCTCACGAGAGGAAAACCGTGAGGAGCACTGAGGTAGGAGATATGTTGGAGGCAAATAATGCTAGATCGAGAAGACCCTCACGGTCTTAAGATCATGAGGTTGTTTATCAGTCTCCAAGACCGTTTGGACGAGAATACTCAAAACCGTTAAGAGCCTTTCAATTTCCAAACCGTGAAGTAAATATGAGGAGTCCAAACCGTGTAAAGGACTCACACCAAAAACGTGAAGACCTAACCAGTTCCTATAAATAGGACCAGCAGGGTCCTCATTTGGGCATGGGATCTGCGATGCCACTAGGCTGCCTAAACGTTGGTTCGATCCCACTCATCACAAACATCCACAACATGCTCCTTCTGTTGTGAGTAAGGAGGTCGAGAAGAGAAGGAAGGAGGAGAGAGAGGGTCTGCCCGGTCTGCCTTGGCATTCCTCATTCCTCATCCAGATCTGCTCTGACACGACATAGAAGACCGCATCATCTTCACCGAGCTGTGACCACCTTCTGCATCATGCTCATGGTAGAATCTTCCCTCTCTCTTATTCTTCTTGTTTCTCACACCATGAGCGAGTAGTTTTATTTCACTGGGGTGCGGGGACTAGCCCCGCTTCCCATGCTTTCATGTCCTTTCATTTTGACATTCCATGGCAATGTATATAACTTTTCATTTCATTGTTAATCATCGATGTTTGCTTGTAGATTGATCACCTGCTTGCTTTTATATTGTTCTTTCCTATGTTTGTGAGAACTTCAATATGTAGGATAGAATGTCGATTAATGTGGTTGACTCCCTGACTAGAAATAGAATGAGATTCATTGAGGTCATAAGTGGGTGATCCGTAAGGGGATGAGCCATCTAGCCCACGGTGATGCTTCTGTGTTCCTAAACATCCCTCCGGCAGGGCCACAGCTTCAGTTGGATATCTATATCTTCAGAACCGTAAGTGCATGATCCGGATGGCGACGAGAAATCTAATGCCTAAGGTGATTCTTACACTTTTGTTAGTGTGATAATAGACCACATCAGTAGGATCTGATTATCATAAGTATTGCAGGAGATATAGACCTTTGGAGGACGTCAAACTAGAATTGGAAGTGTTATGGCTGCTCTTGACATGTTGTGTCTAAGATTGGACACACTGTGTAACTTGTCAAGGGTGAGAGGCAGACTCCTGATGACATGTTGTGTAGTATTGCTGACACACCGTGTAGCTCCTTCACTAAAAACTGACTGAATCCTTACAACACGCAGTGTGAAAATGTGACACGTCGTGTTGAATGTTGGAGGCATGAACTAGTTCTCCTTCGACATGTCGTGTTCCAAGTGGACACACCATGTTTCAAGGATGACACTCTATGTTTATTACAATCTGTTTCTTCAGAACGACTTCTGGAATTGAACATGCCATGTGTTTTGAGCAACACATTGTGTCTTTTGTGTTCTGAGCAAAACTCCACATCGTTAGAGTGATTTATGGAGCACGACAGGTTGTGTTTGGACTACATGTCGTGCTGGCGGCGGTTAATGCAGGATCTCGATGGGAATTGGTGCCATAAAGGAAACAAGTACCCTAAGAATTAGCATTGTGGGTCGAAAGAAATTAGTGTCATATTTTGTACTCCTTTGATCATGAAAAGATGTGATTCCTTGCTTTGAAGGCAGTATGAAGATGGTGGCAACGGTTGCTGGAGCGAAAGGCTGATCTGCTTGGTGTGGCTTCTTTAATGACGGAGGATGGATACGGAGCTTCTTGAGATGTTGGGGAAAGTGACAACAATGGTGACTATGATGATGGTCATGAGGGAGACTCGGTGGCTTCTTAGAGAATGGTCAGGAAGGATGGCGCCGATGGATAGCTTTTGAATAGAAAATATAGATTTTATGCTGGGAAGTTTGGCGTTGATGTACTAAGAAATCTAACCGGCCTATGCCATGGAAGAGGCGGTGGCAGCTGTCCACAGGTGGGGGTGCTCCCCCTGTTGCTTAGGAGGGGAAGGGGCGGCGGCTGCTAAGGTTGGATCGGGCACCAGAGATAGAAGAGGGAAGGAGGGTAGCAGCTAGGGTTCTCTCCTCAGGGCTACTTCTCTAATACCATGCTAAGAAGTGTATACTATTATGTTGTGTTGTTGTATTGATATGTACACCCCTGTCATATATATAGGAGAGGAGGCTATTACAAGGAAGCACAAAGGAAGTGGACTAACCCTAATGGGCCATGGGCAACAGGCCCATGTAGACAATAACCTATTAAATAAATAGGCTATATTATAACAGTATCATTTAGAGGTAGCAGTTTTTTATGATAGGTGATGGATCCTTCCTTCCTATTCCACACAGGCAAGACTCATATTATACATAGTTCCTCAATTTCTTTGGAAATGATCCTAATGGTCCCTAGTATGAAATGAAACATGTTATCTATTACTCAACTAATAGATGACTTTTCTTGCTATTTTATCTTTCTCAAGGATATCTTTCTAATTAACCATTTACAAATCATAAAAACTCTGGCCAAGAGTCTTCTTATGCAAGGGAAGTATATCATTTAGTCGAAATTTTTTAAAATGTTTGATTGTAGTAGGAAAGAACCAAGTCATCTCGTCCATCTGACACATAAGACCTGAATACTCTAATCACGACATTCATATGGAAAGCAATAGTTTAATCTCTACATTAAACAAAGATTGATATTTTCATAGTAGTTCTCCTCTTGTGAAGAGCCAGGCACACCCTTATTCAAATAAGCATGTGAAGTGCACTTCTCCTTTTGCACAAATATATAGTTATTTGTGGGTCATATCTCCTGTAGTTTTTAAATAAGGATTCCCCTATTATGCTCTATTTGTAAATGGATTTATAGGATATTATTAGGTTTAACCTTGGACTAAGAAATCTAAACGCTATGAGTATTTTGCCTTCATTTGTAAAATGATGTTTAATCAATTTAATACTAAAGTTTAGGTTCTAATGACAGACGGAGAAGGAAATTTGGAAATGCTAAATCACTTATATACTATATGAAGGAATAGTTTGTCCCTATCTTCATCAACTTCTTATCTTCATACACATGAACACGTCAGTCCTGTCGAGTTGAAGCACATGCATATTGTTGAAATAGGTCTTGCGATGATGTCTGATGCTGGTGTACATAGTAATTTTTTGGTTGAGGACTTTGCATAAAAAACTCACATAATCAAATGTATTCCATCTAAAGTCCATAATATTGTTTCACCTATATATAATATGTATGGAAAACAACCAGATTACAATTCTTTGAGATGTTTTGGCTGCTTACACCTTCCATGCTTAATACCTTACGACAAGCACAAACTTGAACCTAGAGCTTTGCTAATCATGTTTTTGGGTTACACTAATACTTATAAAGAATACAAGTTTTTACATATCTCATCTGGACGAGTCTATTTCACTAGACATGTTGTCATTAACAAACTAGTTTTTCCTTTCAAACAACATGCCTCTTCATAGGTTGTTCTTAGTGAACTGTTTCTTTATTCTAAATTTCTGAATGCCTCAGTAAAGATGACATTGTCATAACAATGTACAATAACTCTTTTCCATCGTATTCACATGGGACAAGCTTACTTAGCTCAAAATTTATAGTATCAATATTTCTAATGTAATATAAACCACTGCTTTCTTTAAATTCTGAAAATGTAGTTGTTTTGGATAAATATCCAACATATGTTTCATTATATATGTACTCTTCCAATAAGCAATTTTGTTGATTTATTTTTGAGTGTGGACTCCCACGGGGAAGATACTACATACAGTACACGGGAAGTTATCAATGAGAGAAAGATTACTTCCTGAGTATATTCTTTTCCTATAAGTTCTCGTTCCCTTGAACAAGCATATTATGCTCACTTAAAGTAATGCATGAATCACCAAGCCAAATCCTAAATATGTTATAATTTCTCAATCCTTACATGCATTACCTGAATTAGTCAAGCATGATATTCAAGATCATGACTGGTTTCAAGCAATGACAAATAAATTAAAGGCTTTACACTCTAATAATACATCAACACTACCAGAATGACATGCAAATGTCAATATTGTTGATTGTAAATGGATATTTAAATCAAAGTTGTGAATTGATGGCTTTCTTGAGATTCTCAAATCTTGTTGGATGGCTAAAGGTTTTAGTCAAGAATATGATATTGATTGTCTTGATACATACAACGTAGTTGTCAATCCAGCCATAATTCATGTTGTACTAACTTCAGCTAGCCATTTCCTTCGGTTGAAAGTTGGTCCAAGTTGTTGTGTAACACATTTCTTAATGGTGACTCAATATAGCTTGTGTATATTGATCAACCACCCATCTTTGTACATCATCCCTTTCATCATCATGTATGCAAATTGAACAAGTACTTTATTGGCTAAAACAAACTCCACGTGCTTGGTTTAATAAATTGAATGATTTCCTCTTTTTATATGGATCCACTTGTTGCGCATATGATCCATAATTATTTGTTCTTCAAACCAATGTTGATTTCATCTATCTTCTCCTATATGTCGATTATTTCACGCTCGTTGGAACAAAATCTTCTCTTCTCAATCAATTTTGGCCTAGGTTGAGTAGTACTTTCAATTTATGTACTCTTGGAAATCTAAGCTATTTTCTAGGAATACAAGTTTCCTCTCATACTTCTAGAGGAATGTTAAGTCAAGAAATATACATCCTTGACATTCTGGATCAAACTAACATGTTGGGTTGCTAGACAACTTTAACCCGATTGTAGTCAATTTTCTTAAACTTCCTGAATCGCTTGTGCTAAATGGTTCTCACATTTACATATGATTGGTTGTCTCTCTCTAATATGAAACTATAACTAGACCTTACATTGCATATGTTGTCAATACTACATTTTGGTTCATAGCCTCTCCCTCAAAATGATTCTTTCTTCTTGTCAAATGAATCCTTTGATACCTGAAAGGGACTTGGAACATGTGTTTGGTAACTCCTCACACTAACAGCCTACAATTATGTGCTTTCAATTATTCAGATTGGGTTGGTTGTCCATCTACAAGGAGACCCATCACATGTTTTGTATTTTTTGGGACAAAAAAGTATCCGTTGGAGTGCTAAGCAGTAGAGCACTCTTGCACTATAAGTTATGAGGCTGAATATCATGTGCTTTCCTCTACTGTTGCTAAGTTAAGTTGTCTTATTTCTCTTCTTTGGGAGCTTAATATCTCATCTACCTCTCTAACATTTTCATATTGTGGCAACACGAGTGCTCTTATACTCATCGTGAATCTCATGTTGCACGCTTAAACCAAGCACATTAAGATTAACTATCATTTCATTAAGGAAACGATCGCTCTTGGTCACATTATTGTAACTCATAGAGATTCTGATCAAGATCCCAACCTGACATACCTACAAAGGTCTTGCCGGACAATTTTGTTGTCTGAGAAACAAATTATCTCTCACGGTGCCCATGCCCAATTTGCGGGGTGGGGGTATTAGATAACTTGCAGTCTAGCTATTTACATTTTTGTCTAAGTTATTTTGTTCCTAAGTTTATATCTAAATGGACTTTTGAAGCTCTATCTGGATCCTTACAAAGCTTGTGTATAAATGGACAAACTTTAGTAAGCAAAGGAAAGAAGTCAACTGAATCTGTTTCCAAATCTCGGTTTTCTCGCTCATCTATTCTTCTCATCTTCTTCGAGTATTTCATCAGCTCTTCATCCTCCTGAGTTCTCTAGGTTTTCTTCTTATTTCTTTATAATTTCTTTCTCTATTGTTGTGCCTAACTACTAATCTACGAAACAATGATAGAAAATTAGCAATACATTATGTTGTATTAAACATGGGTGAATTGGTTTCTAGACATTGTATTGTAGTACTCCCATGTTTAATTTATTTATCATCAACGATCTTCCACTGCAAGTGAGCATTTTAATAAGATATTTGGATGTACTTTGTGTTCTAGTGGACTAATGCACATATCTAGATTATAGTTTCCCCCATAAATCTAGCTGCTTTCTTTTTCCATTTTGGGGATAATTACTTGTGAAAGAATGCATGTGCATGTAGAAGGAATGTGGTGTTTGTTGGTAGGAGGTTCAACTTTTTCTAGGTTAAAGGATTAACTTTTTCACAAAATCAAATTCTAGTAAATTACATAATCAAAAGATGAATTAACTTAGAAGTTAAATCAAAATATGGGACTAGTGTTGTAATAAACCAGATATGAGACTCCTAGCCATTTCTTTGTGTAACAAAATAGAAAAAAACCTTGTGTGTTTGTTTAATAGCACAAATATTGTTAATTTATATAAGTGTAAGCTAGATATCAGGTTGGAGGCTTACACTGTTACACAATGCATGATCAAAATAGAAACTAAAGATAAAATAAAGAAAAATAATACATCTATTATCCCTATGATATGTTCAAGTTAGAGTGAAGTTCTGACTTTGTTGTTCATAGAAGCTTCTTTAGGTTAGAGTTAAGTGGTGACTTTGTTGTTTATAACACTTTCTCCTGTGAAGTGATAGTTAACTCTATTGTTTTTTACTAACAACCTTGTTGTTCTAAAAAAGCATGATTACTTGTTATGAATGAACACAATACATGTGAATAGGATAAGAGGTTTGTTGGATCCTATGATGGGCTATTTTCTCTAGAGGGGGGGGTGAATGGAGATAAAATACACTTAAACAAAATTCATTAGACCTTCAATATATATTATAAGATAAGGTTGCTAATTAGGAATTTGAGTGCAACTAAACATACATAGCAAGGATGAGAGAGATTGAAACAATCACATGAACATAAGCTATGTAGAGTAGTTCCAATCTCCAAACTAGGAGATTGTCAATCCATTACCAAGAGAGGTCAACCTCTAGGATTTCTTAACCATGTCTACTCCTTATATTCACTTATAAGAGTTACACCATTTGACCTTCCTTTTTTGGGATAAGGATACTCATCTTTCCCTTTGAAGGGAAGGGAACCAACAACCTACGAAAGCACTTATCTATCCAACCAAGAGTCTTCTACCTCACCAAGGACTTACCCACTCTTGCACAAGTCTTCATCCTTTGAGGAATTACCCACTCTTCATGGATCTTCCACCTTTGACTTCACCTTTTCCAAGGAGAAGATTTCACCAAGGGACGCCTTCCCTTGTTCTTATTCACCTCTCTTAGCCAAGAGAGATAACCTTCGTCTTCATATTCATGGTAGAAATGAGAGATTGAGAGGTGGTGGAAGTGAGAGGCTTACAAGATATACATGTAGAACTAGCTCTCTATTAAAACCACCTACTCACTCTAATGGATGTAGCATGTTATTAAGCTTAGAGAGATAAAGGAGGTTGTAGGATGCACTCAACTATAGAATAGAGACCTTCATAGTGCTTGACTAACCATGAGATGAAGCCCTAGGGATCTTATTTATAGTTGAGGATGTCTAGAAGTCTTTGGGAACACTTAAGGACGAATACTAGATGTTTGGGTGTTGCAACAAATATTTTTTGAGTTTTACAACACTCCAACAGTTAGAAATACTTTTCTTTACTTTTCCGTACTGTGCGTTCGGTCGAGTTTCAATAAAGGTAACTCAATCGATTGCACTATATGACAAAGCAGATTTGAACAATCAGTCGAGTTTATCATGGATGAAACTCGATGTGGTCACTTAAGTTAATTTTTCCTAGTGTACGGATCGGTTGAGTTATGTGAGTGTGCAACTCGATCGAACCATGACATTTTCAAGATCCATCAAGGGATCGATCAAGTTTGGAAGTCAATCAAAAAACAACCTGTAGTGAATTTTGAAAAATGTCATCAAATTACTTAAATATTCGATATAAGTACTCCTAATTTTTCCAAAGCTTAATGACAAGTCATACAATCAGTACAAGTGATTTACATCATATTCCACAAAAGTGCACTTGCATTGATTTTGAGTTGTCTTTTCTCCAAGTTAGGAAGCGTAAGTTAGGGCATTTTGAGAGTGTCTATACCTAATCTGAAATCACTCAAGTAGAAGCATTAGACACAAAAAAGTGGAATGATTTAGTCATCATCAAAACAAGGGTTTGGTCAATTTAGACCTAGAGTCAACATTGACCTAGAGTTAACAAGGTCAGGTATCTATCAAGAGTTGTGGTCCTATATACAAATCTGGTCCTAGTGTTTGACAACATTCTTGTTTTACCATTTGACTATGTTACAACACCACATTTAGGCCAAGTTATTGTCGATGAAAGGTTAGATAATTAGTTGTCATCAGTTATAGACCTTTTACGATAGCTTCAAGATGATTTTTAGGAGTGTATAAAATGGACTATACATTTTCATTGGACTTTTATGAAGATAGAGAAAACCCATTTTTAGTATTAGCAACTTGTATTGTTACGACCCCACCTCCCAATAACCCCCAATTAAGGGAGATCGAGAGGTCGAAGCCGCACCCATAACTTCCGGATCAAAGGTTCGACAATTAACCAAGAATAATTATCAAATTTTAACCTACTATACTGAAAAGATGTAAGAAAATTAATTTTTGCATACCTTATTGAAAACTTGGATCTCTAAACTTCTATCCACTTAAGGATTCTACTCTAACCAATCCTCCTTGTATTTAACTCCATGTATTTCACAATATGACGATTTACCGTTTGTCCTTTTGGCTTGTACCTAAAACGCCGACAAACAAAACGTCGGTCAGCCGAAGCTGGTATGTGGGGGAAACAATAATTATGTAAATACGTTAACAATGTAATCATTCAATTAATCATTTAACAACCTAGATTACATTTTAGATATAACTCCGTGATCCAAGAGTACCCTATCCTCTATGTTGTCCCCATTAAACCCCTCATGTTCCACCTATAAGTGAACCAATTTCTAGGGTTGAGTCACATGGCACTACTCGTAAGTAGCCCACTCCTTAACTCATGGCAGGCTAATGAGTCTCATGGCACTACACGTAGGTAGCCCAGTTTCTAACTCTCGGTAACCTAGACCTTGCTCTAGGATTACCCCTTTTTTCTTAGCCTTTTCAAAGCAATAGAGGTGGACCCGGATCTAGTCAGTTATATACGCACATTTATAGTGATAATCATAGTCACTTTATAGTTGCATGAAATAAATAAACATCCAACAATTATTTTCAAGCAACTGATTAAAACTTCGGGAATCACCGTGAAACTAGAACGATTATTCATAAGTGTAACCACATACCTGATTTGGTGAGTCATGCAGATTATTCAACATATACTTCATGTATATACAATCAAGCCAATCAACAGATCCAAGCAAGTAATTCAATCATCACATAATTCCTGAAAAGAATATGTACTCTATTTATTACACACTTTATCAAGAATCTACTTTATCGACTTGGATTCTCTTTCTAGGGTTTCTAATCCGCATTAAGGTTTTATTAATATTCATTAGGGTTTCTTATATCAATTCCTCAAACTTTATCCATTTTAGGTCAACAAACCCTAAAATACTCTTTTCCATTTATATGAACCCTAATTGGTCAACTATTCATTTTAATAGTCTTTTATACCCAAATTTACTTAGGATCATCACATCCCTATTTATTCATGGATTTAGACACTTAAACCAATTAAAAGACATATTCTCCTAAATTAGGGTTTTCGAGCTCATTAATGCATAATCATGCATGAAACCCTAAATTTAGCCAATTATACAAAAAGATCATCTTTTTAGATCCTATTTTCACTTTTATTAACAACATGTTAATATCAGCTTGAATTATCCAAATACCATCATTGCGTCCATCTATCATCAAATCTAAGAGTTTTTCTTTAATTAAATCATTAAAGATGATAACTTTATGTCCTTTTCAAATTTCAAGCATGTTTATGCACATAAACTCTAAATTAGACTAATCACATGCAAAGTTCTTCCTTTTTGAACATAATGTACCTTTTTACATTTAACATGTTAACATCAACTCTAATGATCCATTAAACCATATTAAACACTTTATTCATTTCAAAATAGAGTTTCTTAATCTTTAATTCATCAAAGATGATAACTTACACTACTTTTTGAATAGCATGCAAAATTAGACTTCAAACATAATTTATTTGTGTTCCTATCGTTCTGAGGATCAATTTTCATATTTTATTCATACTAATCCGAGCTACCAATCTTTAATTATGAATTTAGCAAGACTTCACTTACTTGGGCCAATGGGAGAGCGCCACGCCGCCTCCACATGCAAAGCATCTACGCGGCTTGGTTAAAAACATTTCGAATTGACGTAATTGCCCTTCCGCGGACTTTTGGCTTTGCTTTGCATGGGGGGCACAACCGTCCAACTGGGCTCCTCTTCATCTTCCTCACGACAGCAGCCAGCTGCCGCCCTAACATCCGAGGGGGGGGGCTCCCCCTCCTCCTTCCCGACCCATCGGCTCTCAGGGACATGCCCCCTTGGTGCAGCGACCCTTTCCGCGCCTGCAGAAGCTTCAGAGTGCGGCCGAGGTGGTCGCTCCCACGCGGGAGAGTTGCACGACTGCTGCTGCAACTGCAGCAGGTCTACATCAACTGCACGAAGCCGGGGCCAAAGGGGAAGCGGCCGATCAATCTGGGTGATGGTGGAAGCTTCCCTCCTTCAGCAAGACCACAACGAAGCCCCGTGTTGCCCTAGAACAAGGATATACCCTCTTGGTTAGGGTTTAGATGGAAAGAAGAAGAAGAAGAGGTAGCATTGCGTGGAAATCCTCTGGATTCGCCCCCAAGTCTTACCCCTTATATAGGGGAAGTCAACGAAGCCCTAGGATGACTTTCCTTAAAGAAACGAAGTCCCTCTTCTAATAGGAATCGTTTTCCTTCAAAGAGAAGCAATTCTTCTCTCTCTTCTTTATCCTTGGTTTTTCTCTATTATATGGATATTAGGAAATTCAAAATTCCCCTTCTCTTATTCACTTTATGGTTGCTTTTTAATTCTTTGGCACAAATTCCTATTTTCCTTTATAGAAAATATCATCCTTTTAAATAATACCACATAATTCATTAATAAAGCAACACATTATCCTCTTATTTTGCCTTTTTAGTATTTTCTCTTTCTTTCCTCTTTATTGGGACTCCTTAGATCCCAAGACACTCCATTATTTCGAAATTCTTTTTATTGGATACTTATTATCCTTCTAGATGCATCTTTATGCATTATTTCACATTATCTTGTTTATTTCTCATTTAAATATCTCTTTTTGAGGATTTCTTTTTATTTTTCTTTTATTTTCCTTATTGGCATTCCTTTTAATATTAGCAACCTCATGGATACGAAATTTCCCCAAGAAATCTCATTTATGCCTCTTTCCACTCATTTTATCATTATTTTCAATTTATTTCTTAATAAAGAAATACTTAATTAATCTTTTCTTTTCTTATTGCTTTCTTTTTGCAACATTGGACTCCTTGGTACCCAAGGAACCCAAGAGGCACAAAATCCTCTTTGGATTTTCCTTCTAGAGGTTTCTACATATTTCTCTTCTTAAAAATTCAATTATCCATTTACTAATTGAATTTCCTTGTTATTTGGGCCCAATAGCCAATAAAGCCCATAACACAAACATCAAGGCTATTGTAAACAAAATCCATTTATTTGAAGCAAATTATATCATTATTTTTTCAAATATCTTTAATATGAGAAATTGCATTTTTCACTAAATGAGCCCAAAATTTGGGGTTGTAACATGTATGTTAAGAGAGTATCAAGCTTTTCATAGATTTTTAACAATAAAAGTGATGTAGGGTATGATGTTTGGTGGTGAGAATTCTATTAGAACAAATGTTAGATAGAATAATTAGCAGAGCTTTTGATAAAAATAGAATGATCACACTGAAATCCACAAGATACAATTTCCTAAAATTTGGGAAGTGAAACCAGGTTTGTGTGCTCTATTCAGATGCACATGTAGATTTTGTTAGTTCGCACACTTTATCATACCATTCCCACTCAACATTATATTTGTGTGGTTACTCCATGTAAACTATTTCATATTGATCATTATACATAAAGACATTTTTAGCATCAAGTTGGTAAAGGGGACATCCGTACTTGACAACAATAGAGGATAATACATATATATATATATATATATATATATATATATATATATATATATATATATATATATATATATATAATGAGAAATAGGGAAAAGGATGGTCTCAAAGAAGTCCACTCGTGACTTTATTAGATTACATAAAGATGTTTAACAATGAACACCCAATATATGTCAACCAACTCCTTATAAGAGGCGATAAGTTTGGAAAAAATATAAGTGTTTCTTGATTGTAGTGTTTCTATCTCTTCATTTATTGAAGCAATATGAACAAGATGATAAAGATTTAGTTGAGGTATTTTAACAAAAGGGAGAGTTGTACAAAATTAATCGATAGAAGGATAAGAATGAGTCATAGTAACAACATTGGTAAATAACACGGAAGTTTCTGTGTCACACAAATTGCTTTATGTAAAGAGACTTGTATATCCAAGTTAATTTGTGAAACGTTATAAGCAGTGATATGAGATATGATTATCCAACTCTTAACTGCAACATCATAATTGATAGATCTATAATATTGGTATTACCCCTATCACATACAGGATCATCCTCAATTGGAAAAGTAATATCATCATTGTCACAAGTAATAGACAAGGGTGCATCAAAGGGGGTGATACTTCATCTAACTTGTTGCATTTCTATCGTATCTCATAGTCACATGCTTGAGGATAAGAAGTGATAGAATTTATTGTAGGTAAAGGTAATGGCACATATGATTCTAGGGAAAGATAATGGCACATCAAAAAAATTCAAACTTGGAACCGTGTTATTATGATAATGTAACTTCTAACTTTCTGATCTTATTAGTACAACCACAAAGTCCAACTTAGCTAGAGCTGGTTTGACTCTATTACTGTCTGAACACTCATCTAATTAGGAACTTTATTATTTTTAATTAGGGTTGAGTTTCGATATAGGTTGTTGTAGGTTTACTAAATCCCAGACCAAGACTAGATATTACTAGCACGGTACGGTTTGGGTCTTAGCCTGACAATTTTCATGCTTTATAGGTCCGAACCCTGTCCATGTTATATTCTCTAGTTGTGAGTCAGGTTAGGGTTCAACCCGTGCTGATATGTTTTCTATAAAATAAAGAGAGTGGCATACCTAAATTTTGATTTCTTTTATCAAAATTAGTTTATGTCGGAGCACATTACAAAGTATACATATACGATATTTGTTTATGTTCAAACTTAGAAATCCTTCATGACCGTTGGAAATTTTAGATGAATAATTGGATAAACCTATTGGTCAATAAATTTAGAATGGCCATTGAACATCAATATAGTTCAAGAGGGTAATTTCACATTAAATTCTTGCCTTATTAATATGGTAACATGGATTGATATATGAACATCACTTTTCATCTTAGATAATATTAAGATTTATCCATTGGTATAATCGTTTATGCACCACTGGGAAATGAAAAATATACTCAATATGTGTGGTTGAGTGGAAAGGAAAAAGTGAGAATCGAGTGCAGATAACATCTTGAACATGACGTCAAAATTCGTGTAGATTGTGTAATGAAGAGTCAAAATAATTTACTGAGGACAATCATCCATCACATTGTTGTGTTTAGACAATGAATATCATTGATTATGTATATTCACTTGACATGTTATTATAAAATATTACTAAGGTAAACCATTGTATTGTATACAACATTTGCTAAAATTGTTACCATTGTTTAAAAATAGAAAGTATTGTTTCCATAATTTAGTAAAAGTCACGGTTCAACAAAAAGAAAATAGAAAATAATTTGAGGTGAATAGTGCAGAGAATATAGTTTGAAATAAATGTTGAATAATAAATGGATTTCAAATAAATGTAGAGATTTTTTGTTCATTGAATTGTGTCTTTGTTGATACGACAATCAAGAGTTATGTAGATGCATTTTTACTTTTCCTTGTAGCATATAACTATATCATATAATATGTGATACATGTGAAATTTTATATATATATGTGTGTGTGTGTGTGTGTAATTCTCAATATATATATATATATATATATATATATATATATATATATATATATATATATATATATATATATATATATATATATATATATATATATATATATATATACTCTTGTGGTCCTCTACTTTAGATTTATCTAGATTCTAATTCGACCCATATTAAATTGTGGGCCTAAAGTCGAAGTCCTAGCCCACTCATAGACAAATACATGTCGGGTTTCATGAGTTCGGTCGAATTCCTGGTTAACACCATATAATGAAACTTTAATATATTGTCTACTAAGTATAATTACTAGATTTCATAAATATAAGTTTGGTCGAATTTGGCAGAGGATCAGGTTGATATCAAAATAACAAATCAGTCCGGTCCTTCATAATGTTTTCAACTAACCGGAAAATAATAAAGGGAAAATATGGAAATGATAGCCCTTACTCTTGCCTCCATGCTAGAAGTTTCTTCGGGAAATAAAGATTTCACTGCCGTGGCATATCATTTATGGGATCACTTCAAATTGTTTTGACAGATCCAAGCTTCTATATATAGTATTTCGATTTGAATGCACTTGAAATTTATGTCCATTCCCTCTCCGCCAAAACGAAAAGAAAAAAAACATATCAGACTGATTCTTAACTATATATCTGGTTGGCCGGCCTCAGTGCGGAAAGATCGCATCTCTTCCTAGGGTTCTCTCTTGTTGCAATCTTTCACTAGCCGCTGCCCTCGTAGAATCCTTTGATGCTTTTTGTCTCAATTCCCTACCGAAGGGCATAGTAACCTCTTCACATGGGTTGCAATGCATAGCCATTCGGTTCGCTGCTTGGGTATCTAGCTAGATAATCTTATTTTGTTGCGGAGCTTTAGCATCTGAAGTGCTCTTTTTTGTTCCGCCTTGCGGAAAAATGAATGGGTCAGTATTGGTAGCACTCGCTGCAGCTGTGGGAAACTTGCTGCAAGGATGGGACAACGCAACGATTGCAGGTAACTACAAACCCTAGATTTTTTGCTCCTAGCTTTGGAACGCCGTATTGTTTCCTAGATCCATCATGATCTTTATTCCCATTTTGCGAAATCGATTTCATCCTCTTGATTGCTAGTAGATTCGTGATTTTCTTTCTAATCTGAAAACCCGTGCAAAAAGCTGAAGAACGATCACAATTATTTCCCTCCATTTAGGGGCCGTCCTCTACATAAAACGTGAATTCAAGCTGGAGTCCCATCCCGAAATGGAGGGCCTAATCGTGGCATCTGCCCTGATCGGCGCGACGTTGATCACGACTTTCTCAGGCGCAGTGGCGGACTGGGTCGGCCGCAGACCGATGCTGATCCTCTCTTCGGTGCTCTACTTCTTCAGCGGCCTGCTGATGCTGTGGTCACCGAGCGTCCACACTTTACTCCTGGCCCGCCTCATCGACGGCTTCGCGGTTGGCCTGGCAGTGACGCTGGTCCCGGTCTATATATCCGAGACGGCCCCGCCGGAAATCCGGGGTCAGCTCAACACATTCCCGCAGTTCATGGGTGCCGGCGGGATGCTGTTCTCCTACATCATGGTGTTCTTCATGACTCTGACGGCAAAACCTGACTGGAGGCTGATGCTCGGGGTCCTGTCAGTTCCGAGCCTGATCTATTTCCTCCTGACGGTGATGTTCCTGCCGGAGTCACCCAGGTGGCTGGTCAGCAAAGGCAGGATGTTTGACGCGAGGATCGTGCTGCAGAGGCTAAGGGGTCGAGAGCACGTCTCCGGCGAGATGGCATTGTTGGTGGAAGGTCTGGGGACAGGAGGTGAGACGACGGTGGAAGAATACATCATTACCTCCCCCGACGACCAAGATCAGCAGCGGACCAAAGACCAGATCCGGCTGTACGGTTCCGAGGCCGGCGTCTCTTGGCTAGCAAGACCTGCACCAATACGAGGACAGAGCACGCTCGGTCTCGCCGTCTCTCGGTCGGGTAGCATCGTGAACGCCCCACTCGTCGACCCAGTCGTCACCCTGTTCGGTAGCGTGCACGAGAACATGAACCCCGATCAGACGACGGGGAGCATGCTAAGGAGCGCGCTGTTCCCAAACTTCGGGAGCATGTTCAACGCCGGAGATCAGCAGCACCAGCCGCCTAAAACCGACCAATGGGACGAGGAGAGCGTGCCGCCGCGGGACGACGGGCACGAAGAAGAAGACTACGAACCGAATGAAGAAACCGGCGGAGATGATTCGGATACTGAGAACAGCCACATCCGGAGCCCGCTGTTGTCGCGCCAAACGACCGGTGGGGAAGGGAGGAGGCAGGGCAGCATGTTGCAAGCCGGAGGGGATACCGCTGCTGGAATCGGTGGAGGGTGGCAGCTGGCGTATAAGAAGGTGGAGAAGAGAGGGCCAGATGGAAAGAAGGAATCTGGGTTCAAAAGGGTGTATTTGCATCAAGAGCCCGGGGCCGGGGGAACTCCAGGATCAATGCGTGGGTCGCTTATCTCACTTCACGGCGGCGGCGGTGAGTCCGCCATCCAGGCTTCTGCTTTGGTGAGCCAATCCGCGCTCCACTTCTCCAAACAGCTGATCGAGAACGAAGACGGTCACATTGCCACGATCCACCCTTCAGAAGAAGCAGTCAAAGAACGGAAATGGGGCGAACTCTTCGAGCCCGGCGTGAAGCGAGCTTTAATCGTCGGTGTTGGCTTACAGATCCTCCAGCAGTTCGCTGGCATCAACGGCGTCCTCTTCTACACGCCACAGATCCTCGACCAAGCCGGCGTCGGACTCCTCCTTGCAAACCTCGGCCTCAGCTCTGAATCCGCCTCCATCCTCATCAGCGCACTTACCTCGCTCGTGATGCTCCCTTGCATCGTGGTCGCCATGCGGCTGATGGACGTCTCCGGACGTAGATCACTCCTGCTGTCCACCATCCCCATCCTGCTCCTGTCACTCGTCACCCTCGTCATCTCCAACGTGTTACCGATGAGCAACGTCATCCACGCCGTACTCTCCACCGCCAGCGTCGTCGCCTACTTCGGTTTCTTCGTCATGGGCTTCGGCCCCGTCCCCAATATCCTGTGTGCAGAGATATTCCCCACCCGCGTCCGCGGCGCCTGCATCGCCATCTGTGCCCTGACGTTCTGGATATGTGATATCATCGTCACCTATAGCCTCCCCGTCATGCTCAAATCCATCGGGCTGGCCGGCGTGTTTGGATTCTACGCCGTCGTGTGCTGCATTGCATTCGTGTTCGTGTTCTTGAAGGTGCCGGAGACCAAGGGCATGCCGCTTGAAGTCATCACGGAGTTCTTCTCAGTGGGGGCCAAGCAGGGGGCGTGAATGTATAGCTGCATTTGTTCTGTGGGTATACAGGGGGACGAAGGAGAGATGGCAATTCGAAATTTTGTTTTAGAGATGCAGTTCATAATGTTTTTTAGAGACGCAGTTCCCTTCCAATTATTTAGAAGTTTGTTTACTGTCATCATTTTCCCTTCCTCTTCCTGGAGGATATGGAAGGAGAGTCCAAATTGACTATTCGAAATAGGGCGCGTGAATGTATAGCCTCATTTGTTTTGTGGGGATATTAGGGGGATTAAGGAGAGATAGCAGTTCGATATTTAGTTTTAGAAATGCAGTTCATAATTTTGTTTTGGAAATGCAATTCTGTTCATAAGGCTTTTAAAAACTCATAAATTGTTCCATTGAATGCTATTTCTGAACATTATCTACAAGTTTGTTTGCTTCCATCACATCCCCAGCATGGAGGATGTGGAAGGACTGTCCAGATTGATTATTCCTGCATTGCTTTTTGTGTGGTTCAAGAATGGCCTGTTTTGTTGTGGCCTGTTTGGTTGCTAAAATATCAAAATTTTCGGAATACTAGTTTGGTTGGGTTTTTTTAAACAACAAAGCAAAGTATGAAATAGCAATGTAAAAACACATAGTAAATTCATACTTTGTTATCCAGATTGCACTCAGAATTGTATAGATAGCATTAGAGATCTTGTATCATGGCATGCCATTCATTCATTCACTCCTTTCACATCCAAACTAGGCATATAAATTGAATCTATGTTGAAAGTCAACATTGCATTATCCGAGCTCGAACACTTTATGGGATGAAACAACACCCGACTTATTAATATAGCTACTAAACAATAGGAAGAACTCAATTTATAGAGACGCCTAACTTTTGAGCTTTCTTTTCTTTCAATGATCATATCATCTTGGAATGTCTGAGGTGCTTCTAGTGAGAATAGAAGGAGGGCTATTCAAAGATTCATATACACCCTTAAAGTCCATACGATCACCCTTCAGAAAACTAAAACCACCCTCTCTCCTTTTCTTCTTAAATCCATAAGAGGCAAACACATCACTGAATGGATGCAAATACCACATTGTGGCTTCAAAGGGGTGTTATTATATGTCTTAACAATAACGACTTTAAATACAATATCACTATCACATAGGGATGAGTATCGAACCGAGCTGGCCCGATCCGATCCGCATCCCGACTCACATAACCCCATCCAAATCCAATCTATGTAATTTATATGGGCTGGTCGAGCTTAAGATTTTGACCCAAATTTTTATATGGGCCGGGTAAGGGTCAAGGTAAACCCAGGCCCAAAAACCCAGATACCCATATTAGTTATATGCATGTATACACAATACCAAATATATGTATATAATATTTATCTTTTGTAACATACATTTGACTATAAAGTTCTAACATTAATTTTTATCTCAAATATATTTAGTCAATTATATTAAGAAGACTAGAAGAGCGATAACTAGAGTAAATATAAGGTATGTGCATTAATTAGCATTTATTAATATGTTTGCAAAATTTATATAATAATATAATCTTAGATATTGAATTTACACTAGATATTTTAGATATGTTCAAAATATCGTCTTAGTGTGACATCTCTTGATTGTTCATTAAAATACAAACGTGCATCTTCTAATAAATGTTAATTGCAGAAATATCATTAATGATTGGATGATTTTAATTGTATTCCTCAAATAAATGAGAGCCATGACATAACAAACTCTTTACCATATACACCTTGGTTAATTGAAGGGGACTTCAACTTCACCAGAAATGTCACATAACACCTTATACTCACTCGAGGCACAACTCATCCTTCAACTATTTCATCTCAAAGTTTCAATTACTTTACCTATCTGCCTCCAAAATACAGACTACACTTGGATATGAGGACATTTAAGGGCTAAATTCAACTATTTCCTTTGATTTGAACCATGGGAGCATTTTTACCCCCACACCTTTCACCAGCCTCTTCCACACCCTTCTATAATAACTTCCAAATCCTCCTTAATATCCGATATGAGCCCTAGGGAAAAAAACATTCTATTTTGAAAGATTTTAGTTAAGAGACTCTAATTTCAAAGAATTCATTCTTCGAGATTGGCCCTTACCACATAATAACTAGAACTGGGATGGAACATCCACAAAAACACCAAATATATCAATCAATCTCTTAAAATATGGAATAACACCACTTTTGGTAATATTCACTACGGTCTCAGAGACAAAGAATTTATACTCACCCAACTATGGACTAGGCTTATGTCCTTGCAGTAGAACTGAAATTGAACATCCTGTGGAAACAAAGATCCAAAACAAAATGGAGAAAGAGGGCAAAAATATACAAACTTATTCCAAAAATATTGTAATAAAAACAAAAGAAAAAGTTCTAACCGTAGTCTCAATATCCTTGGTCAAAATACCACCAACAGACACACGAAGTAATGGCCACCAATTTGTGACATCTCCCAATAAATGAAACCTAGAATATAACAATCGAACCTAAATTCTCCAAAATCAGATTAAGCAAATAAAAAATTGTTGGTATGTATGCCCTGAGAGACAATCATGGGATGATTGGTGGGATACATTAAAATTGATTTGATAAACATCAAAGGCAAGCTTCCAATTCTTTCTGGTTCATTCATATGAGATAGTGATAGAACAGATTGAATGTCTAGAGAATGACAGTACTCAATGACCTATGCTTTCAGGTTGAGGACCTGAACGATGAGATCATACAGATGTTAAGAGTTTGTACATTCTTATTATGTCCCTAGTTGGATGTCATTGTGGAAGGTAGATAGACAACAATGACACACAAGACTAGATTGTGGTGTTGGTTGATGACAAAATCTCATTAGTCATGATATAGAGATATCAAACCAAACACATAGGTACTTGTTAGAGAACAAGTGTACCGGACAAACCCACCGTGAGTTTGACACATGGAACCATGACATGGTAGTCACAGTCAGTACTCACAGTGATGGTGGTGAATGTGATTCTTTGACCTGAAATCACTACACTCAACACATGTCGTTGGGTACACTTTGACATCATCAAACGCAGTCCTGAAACATGGGTTGTTATAAAGGTGATGATTGGGTGGCTTTGACACATGGGGCTTTTGAGGGGTGAGTGATAGATATGGGATTTGTCCCTCCTGAGGGAGTTTGATATCCATGGCCACTTGATGAGTAGGATTGAGAAAGGCGTGCATGCATGTGTGAGTCAGTATGTGATACTGATGTCATAACATATCTCTTCCAATCTACTCTGAGATCAAGAAAGTGAATGAACGTTGACAGGATGACTGTTCCATGCCTCGAGTTCATTTGGGATATCAGTGATAAAGGAATTATACATTCACTGTAACACCATTCACAGATTGTAGGATTGAAAGTTGTTCTCTAACTTTCTACTTTCACTTGGGTAGCACTGATATGTCACTAGGCACCGCTCTTTTCTTGTGAAGTCATAAGTGTTATGGACTTTCACTGCCAACGTGAAATGGACCTGTAGGGTCACACAAATAAGATTTAACCTGGAAGAGGAGTTTTGTCCACAAACAATGTTTAGATTGATTACTAAAGGAGTTTAGTAGTTCAATTAAACACTTGATTGATTGATAGCTCAAAATCATAGTGTTCAAGGTGTTGGACAGCTTGATTAGAGTATCAGATTGATTGAAATCGCAATTGACTGTTTCTGCACAATCTACACTCCCAACCGATCGGCTCATGTGATGAACCGATCGGCTGAGCTTGGTGAACCGGTCGGCTCAAGTGTTGAGTCGATCGGCTCATGGACAAGGTGAAATGACCGGTTCAAGTGTTGAACCGATCGGCTCACTGGTCGAACCGAGCAAGTTGGGAAAATAGGATTGGTGAGAACTTTCTTTTCGTTTCAATTGCCCAATTTAATTGGGAAATAGGATTGGTATTGGATACCAATTAGAAACAAAAGAAGGAAAGTCAATTGGGAACCGACCAGGACCACCAACCGACCGGTTTAGGTCACCAACCGACCGTTTCAGTTGTGAAACGATCGGTTCAGGTTCTGAGTTGGTTGTTTTTGTGGAAAATCTCGAACCCTTCTACTCTTGCTTTTAGTCCCGCATTGCCCGGGATGGAGAACCCTGTCCCATGACCCTCCTATATATAGGGGTATTGGGGGCTTCTCAGAGTACAACTCAGTGCAACCAGTTGCTCTGTAAAGTTATCCTTCTCTCTGGTTTTGGTAACAGAGAGAGAGCCCGAGCAAGTGCTACCCGCAAAGGGAGGTGCAGCAAGGGAAAGACAACTGCAGTTGCAACTGGAGGCAGGAGAGTGTGTTGGCGACTAGTACGTCAATAGGAGGGTGCGACTCCTTCCAATTCCTTGTGGGACAAGGAGATTGGAGTTCCAGGTGGTCCGTGTGGACTACTTTAGAGGCGGGAGGTTTCTGCCGCTCAGGAGGACAACTGTCAATCTCGATAGTCCCGGTGAGACCAGGAGTCATCAGTCCCGGTGCGACCAGGAGCTGCACAGACAACGTCTAAGACCGCAGGTGAAGACCGCGTAAGGCGCGAGGTATTGTCACCGAGCAAGCCTCGGGACAAGGTATGATTCCACAAACCATCTCTTTCCTATTGTATAGACGTTGACGCGTTTCCTTATTCTGGGTTTGGGGGAGAAAATTTTTGTTTCCGCTGCCTTCTCTGCCTCCCCTAAAACCCAACAGTGGTATCAGAGCCACGTCAACTGCTCTATACTTTAGGGATTATCGATATGATCGATTTTGGTTTGTCGCCTTTATTTATTGCATACGATGCGAATAAAAGTGGCTTTATGCATTTCCAATCCTAAATCCACAAATCCCAATTACATATATGATATGTATTTTTAATGCACTCGATATGTGTCGCCCTTAAACGAGTTTTGTGGTGGATGTATAGCGTGGTTATGGCCAATAAACCCTATCTGTGTATGGTTGTTTGTGGTTGCTTGCATCTCGGTCTGCGCACCGATCTTCCTTCTCCTATTCCTGATGTAACTCGAAATAATTCGAGAATTCTTTCCTACCTTTGCTCCCCCGAATGTAACTCGGGATTTCTCCTTTTACAATGTAAAATAGGATAGAATTTTATTTCCTGTTATGTCGAAGAACGGCGGACATTCTGACGACAGCTGAAACGATCGGTTCAAGGCGTGAACCGATCGGTTGATGTTCGAGACGATCGGTTCAAGGAGTGAACCGATCGGTTGGTGGCCGGTTCGAGGAGCGAGACGAGCGGGTGGCGGCCAAGGAGAGATGCACGACGACCGGACGAACCGATCGGTTGGAGGAGCCAACCGATCGGCTGGTGGCACCCAGCCGACCAGTCTCATGGTGTAACATCCTTCAAATCGAATACTTTGTAGAATAATTACATATTAGATTTTAATAGAATTTTTACTAAATAAATTGAACTTCATAGACCCCAATGAAAATGGCCTCCAAATACATAGACTTTTTAACAAAATGAAAAAAATAATAATCGACCTGGATTCTATACGTAATATGTCCCAATAAAAAAATGCTATGTTGGTAAAATATGATGATACGATGCTCTCCCTAAAATATAGGCCTCCAAATTCTTTTTACCAAAAAGAAAACATGAATTGTGACTCTAAATAATCATATATACGGAATCATCATGTTCACGAAGTTTGATAATGATTCTTTTTCCGGGATGTCCTATTAAGTTTAGGAAAGAGTTAAATCAAACGTAACTGAATCCTAATAGATATCAATTATGATTTTCTTTGTCCATAAATTGTGATGCTTTAATAAGTAGAGTGGTTGTTGAAAAATAAGTAAAATAATTAAAATAAACTAAAAAGGGGAAGCAACATCGTCATCCTCTTCTTTGCGGTGGATGAAATCTGAAATACACAAACAAAAGAATGCCCAATGATAACAGAAAAACAATTAGATACGAGTTTAAATACAGTATAAATACTCTATCATGATCTATAGGCATCCTTATGAGATTCCATGGACTTCTCAATCACGGTTAGCCGAGAAACGCACTCGGCGATTCATTGTCATAGGAAGAGTCACGACTGCATACAGGGAGCTTATCCGTTACGAATCTATGCATGAGGGAGTCCCTTTCACATCCGTCTCCTCATCCTCAGATCTCCTTCCCAAAATAAAATGGACTCTTGCATCTGCATAACACATACTTTTATCAAACACAACTCCTATTGTTTCTCGTGAAATCCAATAGGCTTTATAAGGACCGCTACTGTGACGACCCCAATTTCTACATACTTTCCTTAGTGACATATACAGATATGCGTGCACTCAGATCTATAAATGTCAAAAGGGAAAATAATAGAAATCAAGATAGCCAACTTAAATCAGAGATAAGCCAAGATCAAGTTCACATCATAGCAAATAGCCACACAACATTTCATTCAACAATATAAGATAAAGTCATACATATTGATACTGGAGAAAGAAGAAGAATAAGTCTATGATTATTACATTGGATCTCAATCATCCTCAACATAATCTAGTGAAAGAAATAAACTAGCATCTAGCAAGAAAGAGATGAGAGGACTAGGTCTATCTAATAAATCCTCCACACTTATTATTTGTGCCTTCATGTACTTTGAATATGCATTGCACTTTAATCATCAATTGTTCCTTGTACCTAGAAAATACGAGAAACAAAAACATCAACAAAGTTGGTACGTGGAATAAAAGCTATACTATGCTGGCATATAAAATACTCGAATTGAAGAAGAAGAAAGAAAACGTTATTTAAAGGCAGAAAATCAGGTAATCCCAAGTTATTAGCCTCATTTATAGTGAACATGCATTACTATGGTGGACTTAGCACATAATTGCATAAATAGTGGGCCCTTCCCCGTGTACCTTGTACTCTAGGGATCTCCCCGTATACCATGTACTCTAGGGAGGTGCTAGTCAACATTAAAGCTTTCCCTCTCTAATAGGGAGTTTAATGAGCACCACTAGTAACTACATTTCACTTATATTCAATTATGTTCTTTTATGTTCAAGGCGGTAAATCATCAACTAATCATTTATCAACATCCAACAATGTATATCAATTTCATGCAACCAATTACATATACTTAACATCCAGCAAAAACTAGTCATATAATTATATCCACGTACCTCTAAATCTCAGATCTGGATTCCACAAGTCCTAAGTTAGGAGAAGATAATAGATCACCCTGAAATGTAAACAAAACCCTAAGTTACTATGGATTCTCATTATTCCACATTAGGGCTTCTTATTAGGGTTTAGGTCATTTAGAGGGGTCACCTAGGATATATAGGATTCCGAGTTGGGGTCTGAGATTAGAGTCGTCCAGGTTATAAAAGGACATTTCAGTTATTAGGGTTTCCATAAATTGTACATAATAATCATGATGAGGTGAGAAACCTAGAAATTAGGGTTCTTCTCCATTATTACATCAACTATCTTCCTTAGGTACGATTTCGAGTAACATTATGACCAAGATCATAATTAGGATTTAAATATTCCCAAGACAGAAATAAAATCAGTTATAACCTTTATTCCACAAAACAATGTATTAAAAAGGTCATTAGAGATGGTTCGCCATATTTTCCAAAAAGGGTTCAGATCCAGGTCATAATTATATTTTATTTAGATAGCTTGGATTTTTCTGATGAAAATGGTATATTTATTCGATATTTTCTGATAATCCTACCATTTTCTAGAGTTTTCTTAAGATCTGACCAATCAGGGAATTTTAAAGGAATTACAGAAAGAAAAAGAAAAAAAAGGATTTTGAGTTCTGGCTCGCGGATCATGCGAGGGATCCGACCAACCGGACCCTCTCACTGACCCGCGAGCAAGAGCTCGCTTGAGATGGTCGGGCCAACCCGTGAAAGGTCAGAAGTACCCCCCTGGGGGTCACCTATGCATCGCAACCAAACAAGGGTAGAGGGGGAAGGTCACCCCTTAGATTGTTGCTCGCGCCATGGCTGCAGCGAGGCAACAGGGGGAAGATCGACCAAGGTGGGGTGTGGTTCCAGGGAGTGAGTTGGGTTGCGCCATCTATCAGGCTGAGTTCGCCGACTCGCGGCGGTTGTGGGGAGGTCAGGTTCGTCAGAGAAGGTGGTCTAGGTGTCGATTTCCGTTCAAGACAGGCTAGCACAGGCCGAAGAGGAAAGTTGGGAATTACCTGCCCTCGGGTTGGATTGAGGGAGTCCACAGCTTCGCGGAGGTCTGCTGAGGTGCTCACGAACCTCCTTCGGCTCCAAGCAGGCTCCTACCTTGCCCGCGGTGAAGCTCTGGAGTTCAGCTACGGCGGCTAGTCGACCCGGGGTTCTAGGCCTTCGCGGCTCCAACTGAGGATGTCGGTCGCCTCGCCGAGACTCCTAGATGATGCGGTCAAGTTTGATTGAGCGGAGAGGACCGCTAGAGGGAGGACGAGATCGAAGTCCGGCGAGCAGGGTGTGCTTGAGGTCAGGGAGTAAGGGGGTGATCTCGGTTGCAATTGAGGGGTTCGTGCGACTAAAAGGTAGGTGGCGTAGCTACTGGACTCCTTAAATAAGAGTGGGGGGTGCTAGGAAGGTGAGCCCTAAATTGGTTGCCGCCGCCAGTGAGAGGCGCGAGAGCTCGAGAGATCATTCTCCCAGCTCCGGTGGAGAGGGATGACGTGGTGAGGGTTGTTGAGTTCGGTTTCGGGAGTAGAATCGGTCCTCCAATGATCTCGCGCGATCGTTGTGGGAGCTGTGCGCACGAGGCAGCCGTTGGGGCGGCACACTGCTGGGGGTCGAAGCCGAAGGATGCGGAAGGTAGGAGACGGGGTCCTGGACCCTTGGATCCTGAGTGGTTCACAGTCCACCCGATCGGATGGCTAGAAATAAGTCCCAGTGAAGGGACCGCATCAAGGCAAAGGAAAAGGGCTTGCGTGACATAATTAAAAGCCTGATTAAAAGGAACTTAGGTCTTAGGTATTAATAGATCACTAGAAAGACTTGAGAATTCAATTATGAATAACTCATGATTGGTACATCCAAATTTAATGAGATTTTAGGCATAGCTTTATAATGCTAAGATGTAACTATGGTGCAAAAATTAGAGTCCTAATTCGATTATTGAATATGTCAATTGACTAAAAGTCATGATACTTGTATTATTGACTTTATGTACCATTACGGGTGGTTTTAAGTGAAATTAATAATCCACTAAATCAAATTATTGAGAGAGATGATCAAGGGCATAAATGGAACAATTAAAATTGTACGAGAGAGGAATTAAATAATAATATGTTTAAAAACTCACTCTGTCACATTCTCCCCTCCTTAAAAAGAATTTTGTCCCCAAAATTCAAGCAGCCTGGAAAAGATATGGATACTTTTTCTCAACCTTGGTCTTTAGCTCCCAGGTGGCATCTGTTTCATCATGGTGGCTCCATAGAACTTTCACCATTTCAATTTGACGATTATTGCAAAGCTCCTTTGACTTGAAGTCGAGAATTCTGACTGGGGACTCAGCATATGACAGATCATCCTTCAATTCAAGAGGCTCATGATTTAAGATATGACTGGAATCTTTGACATAGGGCTTCAGATTAGATACATGAAACACATTATGCATGGCACTATACTGAGGTGGCAAAGCAAGATGATAGGCACATTCGCCAACCCTTTCTAGAATCTCGAAGGGTCCAACATAACGAGGACTGAGCTTTCCTTTGTTCTTGGCCAAAGCTCGAATAGGTCGGATTTTTAGAAATACATGGTCACCCTCCTTGAATTGACGTTCTTGATGGTGAGCATCTGCATAAGACTTTTGCCTATCCTATGCTCGCTTCATTCTCTGCCTAATCAATGCAACCTTATCAGAATACAACTGCATCTCCTCGGATTTCATCAGGGTACGCTCTCCGACATCATCCCAGTGTAAAGGCGATCTGCATGGTCGACCATAAAGAGCTTCATAGGGAGGCATCCCAATGCTTGCCTGATAGCTGTTATTATAGGCAAACTCTGCTAAAGGCAAGTAATAGTCCCACGAGCCTTCCCAGTCTAGAACACAAGCTCGTAGAAGGTCCTCCAGAATCTGTACTGTACGTTCTGACTGCCCGTCTGTTTGCGGATGGTAGGCTGTACTGAAGTTCAACTTGGTACCCAATTCCTCTTGAACCTGCTTCCACAACTTTGATGTGAACTTTGGGTCCCTGTCTGAGACAATAGATGCTGGAACTCCATGTAGGTGTACTATCTCCCGTATGTAGAGATTTGCCAACTCAGAAACCTTTGCGGTAGTCTTCACAGGAAGAAAATGAGCTGATTTAGTGAGACGATCCACGATGACCCATGCAGCGTCGTATCCCTTCCTGGTCCTGGGTAATCCCACCACGAAATCCATGGTGATGTGTTCCCATTTCCATTCCGGAATCTCGAGGGGTTGTAGTAGACCGCCTGGTCTCTGATGTTCGGCCTTAATCCTTTGACATGTCAAACACCTGGACACGAAATCGGCAATATCACGCTTCATGCCCCTCCACCAAAACTGACGTTGTAGGTCTTTGTACATTTTTGTTGTGCCTGGATGAACTGTGTACTTGGACCCATGTGCCTCATTTAGGATTGATGTCTTTATAGCTGACTGCTCAGGAACCCATATACGATTCTTGTAACGGAGACCTCCATCCAGACCCACGGCCAGATGTGTTTGCGGCTTTGACAGAAGGGAAGAGAGCTCTGCAAGATCGGGACTAGCCTTCTGTGCCTCAAGAAGTTCGAAATGCAGGTTGGACGTGATGGAAATGTTATTGACATGCACACGATCAGACAAAAACTGCGGCTTCCAGCCCACTAGATCCTCCATGTTCCTCCATTCGGGGACAGAAAGAGATGCACATACTGCCCTTTTTCTACTAAGGGCATCAGCGACTACATTTGCCTTACCCGGATGGTAGGCAATAGTGAAATCGTAGTCCTTTAGGTATTCAATCCATCGTCGTTGACGCAGATTCAAGTCCTTCTGAGTCAGGATGTACTTCAGGCTTTTGTGGTCGGTGAAGATGTCGAACGTTGCCCCGTACAGGTAGTGCCTCCAGATCTTGAGGGCATGAATGATTGCAGCTAATTCCAAATCATGGGTGGGATAATTAAGTTCATTGGGTTTTAGCTGTCTAGAAGCGAAGGCCACTACTTTACCATTCTGCTGCAGGACACATCCTAACCCATTCCTCGAAGCATCAGTGAATATAAAAAACCCTTCGTTGCCAGAAGGTAGAACAAGGACAGGAGCCGACGTCAACTTCTGCTTTAACTGCTGGAAACTGGACTCACAAGTATCTGACCATATAAAATGCTCGTCCTTCCGAGTAAGCTTGGTTAGAGGGAGTGCAATTTTGGAGAAATTTGGAATAAAACGACGATAATATCCGGCCAGACCCAAGAAACTCCGAATTTCAGAGGGATTACGGGGAGGTTGCCAATCAAGTACAGCAGAGACTTTGGCGGGATCAACTGATATACTACCTCCAGCAATGACGTGCCCAAGAAACATAACCTTATCAATCCAGAACTCACATTTTGAAAGTTTGCCATAAAACTTCTGGGTTCGAAGAATGTCAAGAACTGATCGCAAGTGTTCACGATGTTTTTCCATAGAATCAGAATAGATCAAGATATCATCAATGAAGACGACCACAAACTCATCAAGATAGGGTTGGAATACTTTATTCAACAGATTCATAAATACACCTGATGCATTGGTCAACCCAAAAGGCATCACCAGAAATTCGTAATGCCCGTAACGAGTTCGAAAAGCAGTTTTAGAAATATCAGAATCTTTGACTTTGAGCTGATGGTATCTAGAACGGAGATCAATCTTGGAGAAAACTTTAGCAGTACGAAGATGATCGAAAAGGTCATCAATACGAGGAAGGGGATACTTGTTTTTAATAGTGGCTTGGTTCAACATGCGGTAGTCAATACACATACACATAGAACCATCCTTCTTTTTAACAAAAAGAACAGGAGCTCCCCAGGGGGAGACACTAGGACGAATGAAACCTTTGTCGAGAAGTTTTTGCAACTGTTTCTTCAACTCCATCAGCTCAGCAGGAGCCATCCTATACGGTGCCCTAGAAATCGGAGTGGTTCCAGGAAGAAGATCTATGGAGAACTCAATGTCTCTATTTGGAGGCAGCCCAGGAAGCTCCTCCGGAAAAACATCAGGAAAGTCACGTACCACCTCCAGACTTTCTACATGCCCGCTACTAGGACTGGTCTCTGAGACTAATGCGAGGAAGACTTTACATCCCTTAGAAATGAGCTTTTTAGCTTTAAGAGAGGAGATTATAATATTATTACAGAATCCACTTCCTCTAGGGATGTTCACAGGATAAGAATGAGGTTGAGAGAGAACGACCGTCTTGTTTCTACAGTCAATATGAGCATGGTATGTGTAAAGCCAGTCCATACCAAGTATAACATCAAAGTCTTCCATAGTTAGGAGAATGAATTCAAAGGGCATATCATGATTTTCATACTTAAGAGAAAGTTCATTAGTTTTCTGCAGAGTTGTGAGTATTTTTCCACTTGGAGTAGACACGTCCAGAGTATATCCCAAATCCCTTATGTGAAGATTTAATATGGATGCCAGAGTTCGAGAAATAAAAGTATTTGTAGATCCGGAGTCAAATAAAGCCTTAACAGGATGACCATTTAATAATACAGTGCCTACATAAGGTAATCAAATTATGAATAATTGCAGGCTTGAATAAGATATTGAATTATAAAGAAATTAGGTTACCTTCACAGAGCTGGTTTGGATTTGCCTTGGCCTCTTCTGCATTTACTGCAAACACCCTGCCATTGTGGTGTCTCTGAGGCTGCGGAGCACCACTTACAGGATTGCCAAAGATGGAGGGAGTGGGGCACTTGGCAACAAAATGACCCTCCTTTTTGCAGTTATAGCATACAGGCTTGGTGTGGCGGCATACTCCACCATGGTGTCGTCCGCAAGTCTTGCACTTCGGGTGGACCATCTTCTGTTGATTTCGATTGTTCTTCTGTCCTCCTTTCCCTGAACCTCCTCCTTTCCCTGATCCCTTGTTGTTATGGCCTGGGTGGAACTTCTTAAACTTATCCTCTTCAGTTGTGGTTAACCCTAAGTATCCCATGCTAGAAGGTTTTTGCATGCCCTGCTCTCTCTCCTGCTTGAGGGCCATATCTAGGGCTTCATCTATGCTTCTGGGACGAGAGGCTATGACTAGGGTTTTTAGGTGGGCGGAAAGGCAGTCAACATAGTGTTCAGTAAGACGGTCTTCAGTCCTGATGGGTGCATAACGTTCCAGAAGCCTAAACTTCTGGGTGTAATCAGCTACTGACAGACTACCCTGCCTTAACTCCATGTACATCTTCTCCTTCCTCTTCCTCTCAGCTATGGGCATAAAACGATCTGTGAAGAGATTTTTAAAGGCTTCCCACTCCATGTTGTCTACTTCCTCACCCCTATTCCCGCCATAGTTCTCCCACCAGATTTTTGCCCCTCCCTTAAGCATATGGGTGGCGAACCTAACCTTCTTCTCATTAGGTACTTCTAGGGTATGAAAACCATTCTCTATGGTCAAAATCCAGGCTTCAGCCTTATCCATAACCTCAGGCTGATCCTCACCCCAAAAAGAATCAAGGTTTAGTTTAATAAAATCTATCACTGTCACCTCTTTCTTCTTAGATGGGCTGGGTTCTGGGGTTCCTTTTGTTGCGAGGGTTTCCATAAAATCTAAAAGGATTTTCTTCTGTTCTTCCCACCTTTCCTTGGCCTCAGCATCGGGATCAGGTACTTCAGAGGTTTCACGTTCTTTTCTTTTCTTAGAGGATGATTCCCCTGAGCTGCGAGTCTTAGGAGGCATCCTAAAATTAATTTGAACATATTAGATTATTACTTCAACAATTATTCTTGTCATAATTATTATTATTTTCACATGATAGTTTATTATTCTCATGATTTAATGATTAATATTCTGAATGTTATGATTTAGGGAGGATATCCTAAAATCCTTATCAGTCGATCCTTAGGACTTTCTAAATAGAGAGACTCCTTCCTAACCTTATTACAGAGGTAAGAGGGAAAGTTTAATTTATTTCAAAACATAGATGAGAGGGAGGATTTTTTTTTCCTATAGAAGAGGTGAGAGGGAAAATCTATAGATGAGAAAATTCCTAATTTAAGGTATGCCCAAGAATAGGGGACACTTAGGATATCGGCCAGGTAGACTTATACTGCCATAAAGGTAGCCTCGTGATTGCCAAGCTAAGTGGCTCGGAGACTTTAGTCAGACCCATGGCAGATGCTATCCTAGACACCTCAATCCTTCACATCCCTAACTCAAGGACTACCCTAGACTCATAATAGGGTGAATGAAAGTCATGTGACTACGATGTATGAACATTGGCTCTGATACCAACTGTGACGACCCCAATTTCTACATACTTTCCTTAGTGACATATACAGATATGCGTGCACTCAGATCTATAAATGTCAAAAGGGAAAATAATAGAAATCAAGATAGCCAACTTAAATCAGAGATAAGCCAAGATCAAGTTCACATCATAGCAAATAGCCACACAACATTTCATTCAACAATATAAGATAAAGTCATACATATTGATACTGGAGAAAGAAGAAGAATAAGTCTATGATTATTACATTGGATCTCAATCATCCTCAACATAATCTAGTGAAAGAAATAAACTAGCATCTAGCAAGAAAGAGATGAGAGGACTAGGTCTATCTAATAAATCCTCCACGCTTATTATTTGTGCCTTCATGTACTTTGAATATGCATTGCACTTTAATCATCAATTGTTCCTTGTACCTAGAAAATACGAGAAACAAAAACATCAACAAAGTTGGTACGTGGAATAAAAGCTATACTATGCTGGCATATAAAATACTCGAATTGAAGAAGAAGAAAGAAAACGTTATTTAAAGGCAGAAAATCAGGTAATCCCAAGTTATTAGCCTCATTTATAGTGAACATGCATTACTATGGTGGACTTAGCACATAATTGCGTAAATAGTGGGCCCTTCCCCGTGTACCTTGTACTCTAGGGATCTCCCCATATACCATGTACTCTAGGGAGGTGCTAGTCAACATTAAAGCTTTCCCTCTCTAATAGGGAGTTTAATGAGCACCACTAGTAACTACATTTCACTTATATTCAATTATGTTCTTTTATGTTCAAGGCGGTAAATCATCAACTAATCATATATCAACATCCAACAATGTATATCAATTTCATGCAACCAATTACATATACTTAACATCCAGCAAAAACTAGTCATATAATTATATCCACGTACCTCTAAATCTCAGATCTGGATTCCACAAGTCCTAAGTTAGGAGAAGATAATAGATCACCCTGAAATGTAAACAAAACCCTAAGTTACTATGGATTCTCATTATTCCACATTAGGGCTTCTTATTAGGGTTTAGGTCATTTAGAGGGGTCACCTAGGATATATAGGATTCTGAGTTGGGGTCTGAGATTAGAGTCGTCCAGGTTATAAAAGGACATTTCAGTTATTAGGGTTTCCATAAATTGTACATAATAATCATGATGAGGTGAGAAACCTAGAAATTAGGGTTCTTCTCCATTATTACATCAACTATCTTCCTTAGGTACGATTTCGAGTAACATTATGACCAAGATCATAATTAGGATTTAAATATTCCCAAGACAGAAATAAAATCAGTTATAACCTTTATTCCACAAAACAATGTATTAAAAAGGTCATTAGAGATGGTTCGCCATATTTTCCAAAAAGGGTTCAGATCCATGTCATAATTATATTTTATTTAGATAGCTTGGTTTTTTCTGATGAAAATGGTATATTTATTCGATATTTTCTGATAATCCTACCATTTTCTAGAGTTTTCTTAAGATCTGACCAATCAGGGAATTTTAAAGGAATTACAGAAAGAAAAAGAAAAAAAAGGATTTTGAGTTCTGGCTCGCGGATCATGCGAGGGATCCGACCAACCGGACCCTCTCACTGACCCGCGAGCAAGAGCTCGCTTGAGATGGTCAGGCCAACCCGTGAAAGGTCAGAAGTACCCCCCTGGGGGTCACCTATGCATCGCAACCAAACAAGGGTAGAGGGGGAAGGTCACCCCTTAGATTGTTGCTCGCGCCATGGCTGCAGCGAGGCAACAGGGGGAAGATCGACCAAGGTGGGGTGTGGTTCCAGGGAGTGAGTTGGGTTGCGCCATCTATCAGGCTGAGTTCGCCGACTCACGGCGGTTGTGGGGAGGTCAGGTTCGTCGGAGAAGGTGGTCTAGGTGTCGATTTCCGTTCAAGACAGGCTAGCACAGGCCGAAGAGGAAAGTTGGGAATTACCTGCCCTCGGGTTGGATTGAGGGAGTCCACAGCTTCGCGGAGGTCTGCTGAGGTGCTCACGAACCTCCTTCGGCTCCAAGCAGGCTCCTACCTTGCCCGCGGTGAAGCTCTGGAGTTTAGCTACGGCGGCTAGTCGACCCGGGGTTCTAGGCCTTCGCGGCTCCAACCGAGGATGTCGGTCGCCTCGCCGAGACTCCTAGATGATGCGGTCAAGTTTGATTGAGCGGAGAGGACCGCTAGAGGGAGGACGAGATCGAAGTCCGGCGAGCAGGGTGTGCTTGAGGTCAGGGAGTAAGGGGGTGATCTCGGTTGCAATTGAGGGGTTCGTGCGACTAAAAGGTAGGTGGCGTAGCTACTGGACTCCTTAAATAAGAGTGGGGGGTGCTAGGAAGGTGAGCCCTAAATTGGTTGCCGCCGCCAGTGAGAGGCGCGAGAGCTTGAGAGATCGTTCTCCCAGCTCCGGTGGAGAGGGATGACGTGGTGAGGGTTGTTGAGTTCGGTTTCGGGAGTAGAATCGGTCCTCCAATGATCTCGCGCGATCGTTGTGGGAGCTGTGCGCACGAGGCAGCCGTTGGGGCGGCACACTGCTGGGGGTCGAAGCCGAAGGATGCGGAAGGTAGGAGACGGGGTCCTGGACCCTTGGATCCTGAGTGGTTCACAGTCCACCCGATCGGATGGCTAGAAACAAGTCCCAGTGAAGGGACCGCATCAAGGCAAAGCAAAAGGGCTTGCGTGACATAATTAAAAGCCTGATTAAAAGGAACTTAGGTCTTAGGTATTAATAGATCACTAGAAAGACTTGAGAATTCAATTATGAATAACTCATGATTGGTACATCCAAATTTAATGAGATTTTAGGCATAGCTTTATAATGCTAAGATGTAACTATGGTGCAAAAATTAGAGTCCTAATTCGATTATTGAATATGTCAATTGACTAAAAGTCATGATACTTGTATTATTGACTTTATGTACCATTACGGGTGGTTTTAAGTGAAATTAATAATCCACTAAATCAAATTATTGAGAGAGATGATCAAGGGCATAAATGGAACAATTAAAATTGTAAGAGAGAGGAATTAAATAATAATATGTTTAAAAACTCACTCTGTCACATTATAAGTGCTTATAAGATAATCTTCCAAACCACTCAGGAGCCATCAGAAATTGGAAAAGCCACCCATGATCCCCTCAACCAGCCTCGCTATTTCATCCTCGATGTTTTTAGAAAACGATGTCCTCGCATCTACCACCACTCTACAACGGAACCCAAATCTCAAAAACCTCGCTCCATGTTCTAAATCATCACCGTGAATATCGGAGGAGGTTTGCAACCATCAATCTGATCTTACGCTTTACATGGTGGCCACTGAACCAGATTCTCCTCAACACTTCATTTATCCGTCTGTTGGTTTCCAGTATCTGCCGCATACCTCCAGCACTGGCCGCACATGAAGCGGCGCCATGCTCTCTGTTCCAGCCATGTGCCGCGTTAGGAGATGATGTGGCGGTTGTTCATCACACGGGAACCCAATAGATTGCCTCCCACCACCTGGGAGAGTATGGCCATGCACGAGACACTCGAGGGACTGCACAAAAAGGGACGAGTGGGGCGGCCACTCTGTGTACTATCCTCAAGATCAAAGGCGGCGCTGCTCTGTTCTGGGTAGGAGAAACAGGGAGCAGCGGCTCCCTCGTCGCACGTCGAACCAGAAAGGGGTGTCGAGCCCGGGTCTTTGGTTGTGGGCTGCAGGTCCTTGGGGCATGTTGTGAGGCCGGCCCAAAAGAAGGATAAATAAAGGTGGATTAGGAGTTAACCATGATTAAGAAGGCCTAACTTAAAGATTTTCCTAGCTCCAGGTAAGCGGGCCATGTCATTATGCATATATATTTTGGATGAATTGCTTTCTATGTATGATTTAAGATTATGCTTTAGAATTTCATGTTAATGAATGAAATCAAGATAATGATTATGCCTTTGATTATATGCTTGTTGTTATGTTCGTAAAGTCATATGCTTATCACTGATGTTAATTAGTTTAATGCTATGCTTATGCAATGATTAAGAAATTGAATAAAGAATCATGGAAATCATGTAATGTTAATGTCAAGATTAAGAAGGAGAAATCCCATGATGATTAAGATATTGCACTTAAGTTGTAAATTGTTCCTCTTTATGTTATTTTGTCTTTATGACATTGATGAGCACTTTGGTGCAACTAAGGTGAGCCTTAACCGGCCTGATGAGCACTTTGGTGCAATTATTAGATGAGGACAATTTACATTGATGGCAAGATAAGAACAATGATGCTAATGTTAAGTTAAGATAATTAAGTAACTTATTATATGTTTTTCGAAATGATGGACCTTTATGGTCGTTATGGGCTTCCTAGCAATGATGGGCTTTCCGAGCATGATGTGCCCCATGTGGGAAGTGAGGAGAGAATGCATATAATAATGTTCTTAATTCATTGATATAATGAAGGTTAATGTGTATTGAGAATTTGTAATGTCAAGTTATGTCAAGTTTATTTCAGTTCAAGTATATGTTTATTTTCAGTTCTTATAACATGCATAATGCCGCTTACTGATGTGTGTCTTTGTTTTTGCATGGCCATGGGACGAGATGTCCCTAGATCAAGGAACAAAGGAAATTGAAGTAAGTACTTCAAGGTAGAAGACATCAAGGAGACTCTAGCTTGGTGGGGTGCCATCTACCACTTAGTAGATCCTTTAGTTTAGTTACATTTCCATGTTTTAGATTTGCTTAGTTTATATGTATTAGACTTGAGATCAAGATAAGATAGTTTATGCTTTAGTTTTGCTCAGCCTGCATGTATTAGGTTTTGATATCAGATGATATAGTTATGTCTTTACCTTCCATGAACAATGTATGAATCTATATTTTGAGTTGAATGCATGGTGTTTCATTTATCTAATTACTTTCGAGTATCATGTTTTGTGACGTTCCTCCAAACTGAGCTACTCATGTTATGGATAACATGAGGTCTCCTTCCGCTGTCATGCATGTGCTTGGAGGGGCGTTACAGATGGCGAGCCGATCGTCTCATGTGATGAGTTGATCAAACCCAGAAAGGAAAAGCACATAGTTCATCTTGTACAGGTTGCATGTGATGTAGACCTAGATGACCGTGATTCCTCTTGGCTCGAGGAATCACATTAGGATGGCCAAAATCATCGCTTTTATCGTTTTGCATGTTTTCTGTGGGATATAGCATGTATATGATACGTACTATATATTGTGGTGATTGGATATGTATATGTATATAAAAACCAAATCCCTCATTAAATATTAAGTTTTAGATGCCTTCCAAATGCGACACACATGAAAAGCTTGATCGACCAAGTGTGGCCACGCCCTAGCGTGGTGCACCGTCTATCTCGTGGAAGCGTGAAGGATGAATGTGTGGGTCTGCCCTAGCAGGGTTCATATTCATCGTGTTTGCTTTGGGTCGGACTAACAAGGTGATCTAGATGGGATCTAGTATCTTGAGGCATGGAGATGTTCATGGAAAGGAGTTGCATATGACATCTTATCAAGAGTTGCATATGATGCAATTGGCAAGAGTTTCCTACCTGAGAGATCTATGTTGTGGGTGACAGCCCTAGCTGGTCCATGGCTTAGAGGATTTCAGGATCTTGCCCACTAGAAGATTGTACGCTGCAATCTTCCGAATTGATGGTGAGGGCTATCAATTTGAACTAAAATAGTGGGAGCGATAATTAATTAAATGCCTAATTTTATCGTCAACTTTTCAAATCAATCAAATAAGTCAAAAATGAGTTTTGGACTAAAATTGCATATTTTCTTTTTGTAGTACAAATGGCAAACAACAACAATCACTTTTCTTTGCGATCGGACCTTGAAAAGGACAGGCTGAATGGGACAAACTTCCACGACTGGTATAGGACATTGAGAATTATTCTCACTCAAGAGCGAAAGCTCTATGTCCTGGATACTCCAATTCCAGAGGAACCGACTCCTACCGCACCAAAGGCAGAAAGGGATGCTTACAAGAAGCATTCTGATGATGCCATTGATGCAAAGTGCTTGATGTTGTGCTCCATGAACCACGAGTTGCAGAGACAACATGAGAATATGGGTGTCATTGAGATGATTCAGCATCTCAGGAACCTGTATGAAGATCAGGCACGACAAGAGAGATACGATGTCTCAAGGTCACTGTTCAAGTGTGTCATGACAGAAGGAGATCCAGTTGGTCCTCACACACTCAAGATGATTGGGTATGTGGAGAACCTACAAAGACTGGGATTTCCACTGAGCCAAGAGTTGGCTACTGACGTGATACTGCAACCGTTGCCAAAATCTTACAGTCAGTTTGTGATGAACTACAACATGAACAACTTTGATAGGCCACTGTCAGAGTTGTTGGGCATGTTGAGGACAACCGAGACACAGATGAAGAAGGACAAGCCTAAGTATGTGATGGTGATCACGAGCAAGAAAGGCAAGTCCAAGCGCAAGGGCAAGGGCAAAGCTAAGAAAGGTTCTGATGCTAGCCAGGAGCCCAAGACGACTTCAGCTCTCAAGGCCAAGGGAGGCGTGACCTAGAAAGGCAATTGCCACCATTGTCAAAAGCCAGGACATTGGAAAAGGAATTGTCCTCTCTATCTGGAAGAACAAAAGAAGAAGGAGGCAACAGACGTCTCTACTTAAAGGTGTCATGAAAATAAACTTGTAACACTTTTTGAGGTATATGATACCAAGATGTAAAGTGTAAAGCACTCAATAAATGGGGCAAGAGTTTCCGCCATAGATAGGAGTACTTTAGTTTATTTTTCAGCCTTAAAGGCATGTGATACAGGTATGAACTGCTATTTCATATTTTCCAATAGATAGAAACACTTTATTTTTGCATATTGTATGACAATGATGGCAATCAATAAAGTTGATGTTTCAATCTTTTAAAGATATGATCTTTGTGGCAATGCCTTGTTTATCTTGGGGTATTTGATATACCTAAGATAAAATGATACCTAAAGTTATTGATAACTCAAACAATCAAATTAGCATCAATCATGAGAAATTCATTTCTAGTTTCCATGTGATGGATAAATCTAGACTCTTTTGGTTAGAGAACCAGTAAGAGACATGAATATCTTAGACATAATTAATCAATCTTCACTAATGGTAGTGGGAGAATGATTATCCTATTAGGTATAATACATGTGATGTATTTACATACCTATTGGAACAAATGCTAATACTTCAAATGGTGTTTAGAGAAATACCAATATGAGTATCTTGAAGTGTTCAAGATTATCATAGATGAAGTGCAAATTCGGTAAAGTGTTAATTCTTGATGAGATCAATGAATAAAATACTTAGACCAAAATGTTTGAGATCCTTATGAGTGATTATGATAGTGTATCATAGTGAGCTCATGATTAAGGCATAGTGATGTCTAAATCAAAAAGGGAGTCATACTCTAAGGAGTTAGAGAATGATTATCAAATAACTAAATTCTTCTTAAATAAAGAATACCCCACACTAATAAAGGACATTAAGAATCACAATGAGTTGTGAGTTCTCATATCCTTGACAGATACACCTCAATTATCTATGTGATGAGTTGGTCATGTGATGAGTCAACTAACTAGATGATGAGGAACCAAATTTTGAGTTATGGTTAATAACCATTACATCCTAAATGACTTCCATGTGAACCATAAGGTATGACATTGATGGTAGCACCCATTGGATGGAAATCCATAAGTGAAAATAAGTCTGAAGTGTTAAGACACATGGATGACATCATGAGAAGGATGTTGCTTGTTGATTGCAACTTAATGACTAATACATTTGACATATGGATACTAAAACTACATTCCTATGAGGAATAAAACAAGGATGTGTACGTGACACAACCTATAAGGTTTATGAATCCACTAATGCAAATGAAGTCTATAAGTTACAATGGACTAATCAATGTGATTGATTGAGTACAAGAAACTCGGAATTGGATCTTTACTTTGATGATATAGTCAAAGGGTTTGACTGATATGTCAAAGATAAAGAAGGGATCTGTGATTTAGTGGGAGCGTGTTCACATTTCACATGTTGATATGAAATGGAAATGTTCTAGAATGGAAATCCAAAAGTGGAAAATATCTTTAAGGAAGATAGAGATGTTTCCTATGTGATAGGAATAGAGATCTATAGAGATAGTTCTCGAAAACCTCTTGACCTGAAAAGAGAAAGCATACATTGGCAATCTGTATTGAAGAGTTCAATATGCACAAATTTAGTGGGAGAGAACTTGTCCATGTTACATGGAGTTAGTATCCCAAGGTCAAGTGTCCAATTCTTATGAAGAAGGGGAACACTAAGAATAGATATGGATCTATCATGTATGTAATCATCCAATTATCTTGCATGTATCGACATGGCAAGAACAAAATGCATTTCATCTTGTATGTAGGACATGGCAATATGATGTGCTCATCCTGATAACTCGTATGTGGGACATAACGAGTGGATGTCTGTCTACTTCCAGTAAGGGTTACGGGAAACCATAAAGAACTTGAGAAATACTAGTTCTATGAAGATGAGGAAGAGTTCAATGTAAAGAGTTACATTGATGCGAACTTCCGAAAGGACAGAAAATTAATCGCATATTATATATGAGATATATAAAAGTGAAAGTTTGTTGATAATTGGAAGTGTTCCAATAAAACCATTTAAAAGGAAATGTCGAGTATCTTTGTGTTAGAGAACAACAATGGATATTATATGGATCTGGAAGTTCATGAGATGAACTTATAGATATTTCAGTCATTGATGACAAGTATGGAATCCTTGATCATGCAATGTGGCTAAAGGTTAGCAAAGGAATACTAGATCGCATATTACGGCAACTCCATCTCATACGTGTGACGTACAATGAAGAGATGTGAGACATGCAATTAGTACTGACTTTGGCAAGGTGTTGTCATAACTCACTATGTTGGCATAAGAGCACAGTAACATGTGGGACATGTTTGAAGATCACTATGAATATGATTCAAGGGTGATTGGCTTGCAGTGCAAGTGGGAGTCTGTTGGTATGTATGCCCTAAGAGCCAATCATGGGATGATTGGTGGGATACATTAAGATTGATTTGATAAACATCAAAGGCAAGCTTCCAATTCTTTCTGGTTCAGTCATATGAGATAGTGATAGAACAGATTGAATGTCTAGAGAACGACAGTACTCAATGACGTATGTTTTCAGGTTGAGGACCTGAACGATGAGATCATACGGATGTTAAGAGTTTGTACATTCTTGTTATGTCCCTAGTCAGATGTCATTGTGGAAGGTAGATAGACAGCAATGACACACAAGACTAGATTGTGGTGTTGGTTGATGATAGAATCTCATTAGTCATGATATAGAGATATCAAACCAAACAAATATGTACTTGTTAGAGAACAAGTGTACCGGATAGACCCACCGTGAGTTTGACACATGGAACCATGACATGGTAGTCACAGTCAGTACTCACAGTGATGGTGGTGAATGTGATTCTTTGACCTGAAATCACTATACTCAACACATGTCGTTGGGTACACTTTGACATCATCAAATGCAGTCCTGAAACATGGGTTGTTATAAAGGTGATGATTGGGTGGCTTTGACACATGGGGCTTTTGAGGGGTGAGTGATAGATATGGGATTTGTCCCTCCTGAGGGAGTTTGATATCCATGACCACTTGATGAGTAGGATTGAGAAAGGCGTGCACACATGTGTGAGTCAGTATGTGATACTGATGTCATAACATATCTCTTCCAATCTACTATGAGATCAAGAAAGTGAATGAATGTTGACAGGATGACTGTTCCATGCCTCGAGTTCATTTGGGATATCAGTGACAAAGGAATTATACATTCGCTGTAACACCATTCACGGATTGTAGGATTGAAAGTTGTTCTCCAACTTTCTACTTTCACTTGGGTAGCACTGATGTGTCACTAGGCACCGCTCTTTGCTTGTGAAGTCATAAGTGTTATGGACTTTCACTACCAATGTGAAATGGACCTGCAGGGTCACACACATAGGATTTAACATGGAAGAGGAGTTTTGTCCACAAACAATGTTTAGATTGATTACGAAAGGAGTTTAGTAGTTCAATTAAACACTCAATTGATTGATAGCTCAAAATCATAGTGTTCAAGGTGTTGGACAGCTTGATTAGAGTATCAGATTGATTGAAATCACAATTGACGATTTCTACACAATCTGCACTCCCAACCGATCGGCTCATGTGATGAACCGATCGGCTGAGCTTGGTGAACCGGTCGGCTCAAGTGTTGAGTCGATCGGCTCATGGACAGGGTGAAACGACCGGTTAAAGTGTTGAACCGATCGGCTCACTGGTCGAACCGAGCAAGTTGGGAAAATAGAATTGGTGAGAACTTTCTTTTCGTTTCAATTTCCCAATTTGATTGGGAAATAGGATTCGTATTTGATACCAATTAGAAACAAAAGAAGGAAAGTCAATTGGGAACCGACCAGGACCACCAACCGACCGGTTCACTTGTGAACCGACCGGTTGAGGTGTCCCAACCGACCGGTTCACTTGTGAAACGACCGGTTCAGGTCACCAACCGACCGTTTCAGTTGTAAAACAATCGGTTCAGGTTCTGAGTTGGTTGTTTTTGTGGAAAATCTCGAACCCTTCTACTCCTACTTTTAGTCCCGCATTGCCCGGGATGGAGAACCCTATCCCATGACCCTCCTATATATATAGGGGTATTGGGGGCTTCTCAAAGTACAACTTAGTGCAACCAGTTGCTCTGTAAAGTTGTCCTTCTCTCTGGTTTTGGTAACCGAGAGAGAGCCCGAGCAAGTGCTACCCGCAAAGGGAGGTGCAGCAAGGGAAAGACAACTGCAGTTGCAACTGGAGGCAGGAGAGTGTGTTGGCGACTAGTACGTCAACAGGAGGGTGCGACTCCTTCCAATTCCCTATGGGACAAGGAGATTGGAGTTCCAGGTGGTCCGTGTGGACTACTTCAGAGGCGGGAGGTTTCTGCCGCACAGGAGGACAACTGTCAATCCCGACAGTCCCGGTGAGACCAGGAGTCATCAGTCTCGATGCGACCAGGAGTCGTCAGTTCCGATGGGACCAGGAGCTGCACAGACACCGTCCAAGACCAGAGGTGAAGATTGCGCAAGGCGCGAGGTATTGTCACTGAGCAAGCCTCGGGACAAGGTATGATTCCACAAACCATCCCTTTCCTATTGTATAGACGTTGACGCGTTTCCTTGTTCCGGGTTTGAGGGAGAAAATTTTTGTTTCCGCTGCCTTCTCTGCCTCCCCTAAAACCCAACAAAAATAATAGTAAATTATTTGCATTTATTTGAATTTGATTGAATACATATATTTGAATTATACTTCCCAAAAGTGTTACATGAATATTTCAAGAACTAACTTATATATTGATGAGAAGAAGAGATCTACTATCTAACTAATCCTCCTTGGTATAGCTTTAATTATCTTCAATAGATTTCATCTTTATCTTCACATCCTTGAATCATGTGTATAACCTACTTAAAATTCTAACAAACAAAACATAGTCAACATATTTCTGCATTGGTATGTGGGTTCATCCAAAACATCACATGTATAAATATATTGAACAATCATTTAATGGAACATATGAACTTGTATTTTCATTATATATTCCCAAACATTCTTATTGCGCTATTTTGGGTGTAATCAATGTCCATTCTTGGACTTACGTGTATTACATCTTGAGGCGAGTAACCCAGGGTTCAAAATATCATAGTTTGCTTATGTGACAGGCATTATAGTTGAATAGAAGTAAATATACATCCAAAAAATTACTTCAACAAACTCAAAAAATCCTCAGCGAACATTCAGAATTTGATAATTACATGTACTCATAAATAACCACATACCTCAATATAGAACCATGGAGTTATTTCCATGCAATCTAATCATCAAGGTATACTCAAGCAGTTCATAATCAATTAACATTGTCTGCATGTATGTATATCCCTAACGTGTCACTAACCACTCACGAGATACTAATCAGACCTAAGTTAGGCCTTAAACTAGGGTTTATGGTTATCTCATGTTTGGAATAGAAATAAGGGTCACAAAGCCTAATTCCATCATGTTCAGGCCCCTAAGGGTTACAAACCCTAATTGAATATCAGAAGAACTCTACTCATCATTGCAAGTTGATTATCACATTACCATTACATCGACTCATGAGGTTTAAGATCTAAACATCATGAGGTATGAACATTAGACCCTAATTATCTTATTAATGACTTAGAAGGCTAAAAGATCATCATTGTTAACTAAATCTAATTTTGGAAATTTAGATCTCATCATTATTAGAATCTACCTCAAATGAGCATATTTGACATGATTAACAACCTATTCACCAAAACTAGGGTTTGTATGCATCAATCACACCAAATTCATGTATACCTATACTTTTGGAATTGGAGGCATGTTTAGCCTTGATACCATTTTATTTAGAATCTATGTATTTTATAATAAATTTCATACATGCTCGACATATTTTAACCTACCAATGATAAACTACAATTATTTCAAAACAAACATAAATCAACCAATCAAAAGCAGCCATGTCAGTAGTTAGGAACATTATCCACGAGCCATGTGAGGCCAAGCCCAACTAATGGAGTCATTCCACATTTGTTACCTATTCCACACAGGCAAGGATCGGAGTGAGGTTTAAATGACCATGATGCCCATGCATTGTGACATGAATGTCACGTAAGCTGAGGGCACTATTGTATTTTCCCAAGGAATATCCTTCTCTCTTCCATGGATGTGGGAGAAGCAATAACTCATGGTCAACCAACAAGTTGACTCTAAGGTTCTATGCCTTAAACCATGCATTATTGATAGAGTTAGCTTCAATTGACTCCTCCAAATCTAGGGAAGGTTTTAGATCTCTAGGGGATGACCATATATGATAATTCCAAGATTGGGTTCTATACTGGAATAACCATGAAGTAGGGATCATGGAGTTACCAAGGTTTTGTGAGATGTCAGTGTCGATTTGAATTCCTGAGAACCCAATGGTCTTCTTCCTCTCCTCACAATCCATCGTGATGGTCTATCTTCCATATGAGCTACTTTAGGGGTGCAAGACCTACTTGTGGGTACAAAGGTTGGGTTGTCCTCAAGCTGTGTTGTGCGTTGGGAACCCTTCACAGTAGTTGTGTGATGATATAAGGCCACCGAATTCGGTTGTGATGCTTTGTAGTACCAAAGAACCATCGAAGTTGTTTTTGATGACGATTGAGGTTGATGGACAACCTCAATGCAACATATGAGAAACAAAGGTCTGAGGAGATTCTAGTATTCAGGTGGTCGACGACAGGAAATATGATTGGTCCCAAAGTTCACCACTAGCCTTAATTGCATGATTTGTCCTCACTCACATGCAAGCTAGGATAAACTTCCTGACTGGTCACCCATCCTAGTACTACTCTGGGCTGAGCACCACTAGAAATATGATTGGTCCCAATGCAACCTCAATGCAACATATGAGAAACAAAGGTGTGAGGAGATTCTAGTATTCAGGTGGTCGACGACAGGAAATATGATTGGTCCCAAAGTTCACCACTAGCCTTAATTGCATGATTTGTCCTCACTCACATGCAAGCTAGGATAAACTTCCTGACTGGTCACCCATCCTAGTACTACTCTGGGTTGAGCACGCTTAATGAAGGAGTTTTTTAATGATGGGCTCCCATAAAAGGAGATGCACCTTGGTGAGATGGGTGTTCCAATCATTCCTTTTAAGATCATTTTATCCAAGGCCTCAAATCCTGGGACGTTACAGTCTCCCTCACTTAGACTCTTGACATCCTCATCAAGGCTCAACTGTATGGCCTCATAATCTATCCCCATTTCAGTCCATACCCAAATGGCCCATGTACACTATGCTCCCTACCATAGTTTCCAGTGCAAGGGTGGTGGGTCCATCAACTAGGATAACCCTTTCCAACATGCCTGGACCGCACGACTCAAAGACAAGCATGTACAAGCCCAAGTGGGCCCCACATACTAGAGGGGTTATGTCTCTGATACCATTTGCAGCTCCTGGGCAAGCTACTCGAGAGTCTAGTATAGTTTCAAGAAGGACAACTGGCCCCACATAGCACCACTATCCTTAACTACACACTTTGTCCTCACTCACATGCAAGCCATAATAAACTTCCTGACTGGTCACCCATCCTAGTACTACTCTGGGCTTAGCACGCTTAATGACATAGTTCTTTAGTGATGGGCTCCCAGAAAAGGAGGTGCACCTTGGTGATATGGGTGGTACAATCATTCTTTTTAAGATAATTTTATCTGAGGCCTCAAATCTTGGGACGTTGCACCCGACTCATAGTCTTACCCAAGTTTATGACTCCCAGTCCAGTTGGAATCTTGGCACATCCATTGGATCTAGTAACCACGACTGGTATGAAGGTATAAATCATGTGTCACACCCCAAGGTTCTACATTATCCAAACCGTGGGTGTTACTTATGATAATTCAAATATCAATAACATTTCTTGCCTTACTTTATTTGAAATGTAACAAATCTTCTAAAAAATCATGAAGTCCACTAGGATTATCTGATAAACACCAAATTTGGATATTAGCTTCTTATTAGCATAATATCATATTATGCAAAGATTTGGGTCAAAATACTAAAATTAAATATCATGTTCTTGTTTTTAAAGTAATTTCCTACTTTAATCACCTAGTTCACATATAATGATGTAGCTACCCCAAATCATGGTTTTATCTTTGTTTACTCACTATATCATATTTGACCAAGTATTAGCTCATATTATCATTATATGATACCTAAATAATTGGATTTTAAGTAAATTAAGGATCTATAATTGCTAAACTAATTATCTAGGACAATTATCACCTAAGAATATTCTACAATCTTCCCAAATATCTCCAAATTGGTTTATTAACCATTCCTAAAGATTATTTAAATCAATTTATGCAAACAAATTCCAGTTCCTTTATCCTATTTTGCAATGCGCCAATTTTCTATCTAAATAGATGAATTGAGCTTAAATTGGATTCTAAGGCCCATAACTCAAACATAGGCCTTCCAATTGATCCAACCACTTTATTATTATATTAATTACAAAATTAAGGCTTGACCCAATCATAATATCTTAATCCAAATTCAAAAAATATTATGATATTACATTCACCCCTGCTACAAAATTTCTCACAAAATAGATTAGACCTTCAAATTATATCAATTAGGAGAAAAGCTTAATGGCAATTTGAAGTCCTATCTAACAAGCATAGAAAGGACGAGAGAGATTGATAGCAAGCACTTGACAAAGGGATGTAGAGTGGTTCCACACTTCAAACTAGAAGTGAGTTGGTCCACTACCTAGAGAGGTCGACCTCTAGGACTTTGCAAGTGATTTTCTCTATTATGTCACCACAGAGATTTACAGCAATAGACCACCAAAGGACTTACCCATCCAACCACAAGGAGATCTCCACCTTAACAAGGAACTTACCCACTTAGCTTGAATCTTCAGCCTTCACCTAGGTCTTACCCATTCAAGCCCAAGTCTTCTGCCTTGAAGGACTTTGCTTCTCCTCATGGATCTTCAACCTTTTCCTTCTCCTTCACCTGGAGAAGATCACCACCTCTTCATCAACCTTGAAGAGGACTAGCTACATCTCCTTCTTCACTCGATGGAGCTTGCTTCAAATTTTCTTCATCAAAGAAGGGGGATAAGAAAGTAGAGGAAGATTGAGAGCTTTACATGCACAAAGTTGTAGCTCTCTTACAATAATCCCAAATCACTCACAAATCAAAAAATGATGTGTAAACTAGAGAGAGAAAGGGGCTCAAGGGGTGGTAGCACACTCAACTATAGCAATGACCTTATATGTAGTGAATGAGCAACCTTGGAATGAACTCCAAGTGGTCCTATATATAGTTGGGGGTGCTCCCTTGAGTTGGGGAACACTTAGGTCGAATTATAGCCATTTTTTCACACGGAATAGATATATTTTCATCCAAGTACATTCAGTCGAGTTTCAATAAAGGTAACTCGACTGATCGACTAAAAGACAAATACACTTTTCAAACCATCAGTTGAGTTTGTCCTGGGAAACTCGACCGACCAGTTAAAATTATATTTTGTCAGTAACCCATTCGGTCGAGTTCTATGAGTGCACAACTCGACCGATGCACTCTCCAAAAAATTGATCCATGGATCGGTCGAGATTGAAACTCGACCGATCAACAACACGTGATCAATTTTCTAAAGTGATTAAAAAGTGATTAAAACTTGGTACTAAGTGTCCCACATATTTTTCTCATCTTAGTTACAAGTCATATCATCAATACATGTGATTACAAAATTCTTCTAAGGTCATTTGAAAGGATTTCCTAATTAGCACACTTGCATTGCATTTGACTTGAATTTTGACAAGCTAGGGATTGTGTAATTTGATCCTTTTCATGTACCTAACAACTGAGATAAATCTTGAATGAACATATTAGATACATATGAATGGAATGGTTAAGTCATTATCAAAATATAGACAATATATAACCTCTAGGTCAACATTCTCCCCCTTTTTGACAATGACAAACCATTCCTCAAACATATTGAAAAGGATATTAAAATTATACCTTTGCCTTGTGAATTAGGGGGATTTAAGATTTAAGCAACGTGAATTGCACCGCCTTAATCTATGCTTACTTTAACCTGCATAGTTAGTCTATCTACAAAAAGCAATTATCACTAGTACAAAAATGGCTTATAACGTCACTTTTAATGGTGTCGGTTGTAATAATAGACTGACACCTAAACCATACAGTGTCGGTGTATAAAATAAGCCGACATCAATCTCTAAAGGGTGACCAGACATGGGTACCACTTTTATTCAGTGTCGGTTCTTTAATAAGAAATCGACACCTAAAAGTAACCGCCAAAACCAAAATTTCTAGCGAAAAAAATTGCCTCCAAAAATTGGCATACATCGTCGGTTTTTATAACAGAAACCGACGATGAAAGGTTTTCTGCGAGACAGAAATTTGCTCACATTTTAGCGTCTGTTTTGTGACAATAACTGACACCATTGTGTTTTCACGTGAATAACCGCAAAATTTTTCGCCTCCCTTTAGTGTCGGTGTTTTGTTGCAAACCGACACGTATAGTGTTTATTGTCGGTTGTTGTTATCAACCGACACCTATAGTAAACTTAACAGCGCGAGGCAGACTCTTCCTCTTCTGTTTCATTCATTTCCGCTGATCAGGGTTTTTGCTCCGACGATTGCTCTGACAATTCTGCTGCTCTGCCTCCGCCTCCGCTGCTGCGCTGCCTCTGCCTCCGCCGCCGTCTTCTTCCGTCAGCCGCTGCCGGAGACCACTCTCTGCCCGGCGACCGCCTGACCAGAGCTCTCCGCCCAGAGACTGCCCAACCACAGCTCTCCTCCCAGCGATCTTCTGCCCGACGCCGGCGACCAGCTCTCTGCCCGGAGCCCTTCTGCTCAACGACCAGCCCTCCTGCACATCCATTATCAGGTTTTCCCCTGACCTTCCCCCTATTTTCGCTTTTCCTGTATCAAAGGCACGCCCATTAATCCTATGGTTGTGGCTGTGTGCTTTCTTTTTATATGTGTGGTTTACATGCATCAATATTCTGTATTATTCTATGACAAACTGCATTTTGTTCTACAGAATATTACTCACATTTACAACATACTCACATATCAATTCTACACAATATTTATCCTCTCTCGGTTCAAGTTTTAGAATTCTAGGTAGTTTTAAGCTACATCTTCACTACTTCAACCACTCAAAAGTTTTGATATGTAGATTTATCAAGTTGATGAATGCATTATTACATTGTTTAAAGCTTGATTAATTATGGTAATCTAATCATTATGTTTTAAAACTAATGAGAAGATTTAAACATATTTGATTCACATAATTAGGGTTTGAGAATTGAAAATCCTAATCGACAAAAATTAGGGTTTTGGTAACATATGAATACAAAATTTGATCAGTATAGTCGTGTACTAAATGATTTTTAGCATTTTATATACAACTAGGATTTAGTTGATATTTGTACATGGTTTGGAGAAATTAGATATTAGTTGGAAGAATTTTTTGACTTGTTTGTCGGCCGATTTTACCCAAGATAAACTCAATCGTCCATGTATTCAAACTGAAATATAGCAGTCTAGTATTTGAATTTTATCTTTTTATTGGTATATCCAATTGATCTGACATTTTAATTATGTTTTGGAAACTCCATTTTGGACGTCTTGTTAAACTTTCCTAATTTTTTAATGATGTTTGAACTCTATAGAGAGGAGTGGCGGTTGAGTATTCCCTAGATTAATTGACGATCCATGGGAAATTCTATGGATATGACTATGCTATTTCATGTGAATATTGCCTAAAAATTAGGTCAGTGGTCAATATGCTTGGGAATTGAATTGACATTATAAAATCATATTTGAATTGTATTAGAATGAATTATACAAGTGTTTGTTGAGTCTTACGGAAATTGAATATGATATATACATAAGGATCAGTGTGAGGTGGCAATATTCCCTATTTAGGGTTGTGTTGATGGATTACTGAATTATGTAATTCTTATGATGTTGAACAAAGGATGACTTCTTGAAAACCCTAGAAGTTTAGTATTAAGATGAGTATGACTGATAAAGCTAGAACTTGTTTATAATGTTGCAAATGTGATGAATTGTTGAAGTGTAAGTATTAATACTTGTATCAGATGGCTTATCAGGACCGTGCTGATGATCACCGTGAGGGTGAGGACGTGCTTGCACCGCCTGAAAATGTAAGTTTTAAGAATATATCTCTATATGTTCATTTATAATTATATTATGTAAGTGTGTTTTTTATCAAATTTTAGGTTGGTGATGTACCCCCTGAAGAAATTACAGCACTTGATGAGAAGCAAAAGAAAATTGAGAAAGTGAGGGGCATCACAATGATGAACAAGTTAATACAGCAAAGGGGCAATGGACCCAAATTGGTTCTGGATTTCGATCAGGCAGGAAATCCATATGGAGTGAACCACAACGCATTTGTTTCATATCTTGGGGTTCTTACTCGTAGCCATTGCAGTCTTATCCTAGAATCATGGCATAGAGTTCCTAAGGAGAAGAAAGACCACATATGGAAGGAACGATGCGTGAGTCATTATTATTTGTAATTCTATTTATGTAGATTACTAATTTTTAGGATACTAGTTAATAACAATTCTATTTAATTTGCAGAGCATATTTGATCTGGATGAAAAGTTGCATCGTAAATGTGTGATGCAATGTTGTGGGAGGGTCCTAAGGAACTATAGGACCAATCTCACCCGAGATTACATACGCGATGCTGAGAATAGGTTCTTCATAGATTCCAATTCTAGACATTGATCAGTAGTTCGCTAACTTTACACTAATAATTTTTGTTTGTATTCTCTTTAAAAAATAATATAGGAAGAAGGAAGACACACAATAATGGAACTATTTGGACCCCAGAGAATGGGAGGAGTTTGTTACCCAAAGAAAAACAGATGAATTCAAGGTATTAAGCGCCACCACTCCCAATTTAATTAATATACATTTTTATGTATTCACCTATTCAAGATTAACCTTTAGTGTTACTAACCAAATCAATGTGCTAACTAACTAGGCTAAGAGCGATGCTTAACGAGCAAGGCGTGCAGTGAATGTGCATGACCACACAATGGGTCCAAGAGGATATGCAGGCATTCACCAAAGACTACAGGCTGAGTCTACTCAGCCTACTGCTACTCAGGAGACTGCAGAGTCCTCTACTGCTGCTCCTGCACCTCTGCCTCGTCATGTTATGTGGATCGCTGGGAGGCAAAACAAGAAGGGAGAGATACCGAAGCCCGCAACCGTTGAGGCGGCTGCAAAAATGGTAAAAAATCAAACTCTTAGAGCAATCTATCGATATATATTATTGTTATGTTTACTTATGAATTTTTTTTTATGGTGCTTAGCGGGAGCTGCACGAGCAGAGGAAGGAAGGCAAGTTCATCCCTCAGGGCACAAGGGATGAACTGACATCCTGGACGTGTAAGGGGTGCAAGCGCTGGTGTGGGAATCAAAGCATTCTTTGGGCCATCCCAGCATAAACCTGTCCCAAAAGTGGGACTTTCACAAGCTGAGGTAACTTATTCTTATTTTAGAATGTTATTGCGAAAGGGAATTCAATAATCAGAAACTAGCATTTCTTTTATCCATGTATAGGTAGATTCCTTAATTGAAAAAGACTCTAGGAAGCATTTCATAAGTGACATGCGTCTCAGACTGCCACTCAGATAGTACATGTGGCGAACCTCTCTTCTCCTACTCCTCGTACTGCAGAGGTTGGGAGTAATCCTATAGACCCACCTAGCACGTCCTCTGTAAGTATTTTTATGGCATATATAATAGCTAGTTTGTTCAAGATGATATTTTTGTGTATATATGCATATAACATTCTTTACGTAAATTTGTAGGGGTTGAAGCCATGCCGACTACAAAGTGAAGGATATATCGTTGCAGACGCATCGGCTTACCCACCCCTTAAAGGGTTCATGTTTCATGGGAGTCCAGTACCAGATGGAATGGTACATGTGAGACCCATACATATACTCGCTGGCTAGATGACTCTTGCACTGCCTCATGCACACCCATATGCTGAAACACTTGGTGAGGCAGTAGGCGGAGTGATACTGTGGCCCGAAGCAGATGTCCTCTATACTGATATTGTATGATAAATTTTCATTACTTTACTTTGTTAGTGTGTATATATATATGAGTCAATTGATATGGAAATTATATATACAGGTCAAAAAGACGAGACCCGCTACATCTCGGCCTCCACCTCCTCGACTACCAAGTTGGCTTCCAGGGGACCTACACGCCTCGATATGTCCTAATTGTAGGAGTGTGGCAGTATGGATCGGCGAATATAATCCAAATTTCCCTATAAATGTTACTATTCCGGAGAATGCTGCAGGTAAATCATACGATAACAATCTATTTATACAAGTTTAGCATACATATTAATGCATACGTAATAGAAGTTCTGGATACGTATTAATGCATGTCAAACATTCAGAAACAACATATTTATACAAGATATTTTGGAGTTGTTTAAGTATGAATGGTTGAACACATCTATGATAGAGCTGTGGATATGGTGAGATTAATGCATATGGCAATCTGGTTTATACATCCATATACCTTGTTTTATATACGACAATCTGGTTTCTTATATATTAATGCATACGTAATACATGTTTTGCAGCCACTTATACAAGACATATAAAGATTTTGGGTTTTCCCATGTGGGATTTTTGCTTCCATCTTTGATTAGTCTTGTAGATACAGACACTGGTTCAGTCACTTCATACTACTGTGATGCTTTTGAATATTTTTGTAAAAATAATAAGACGGTGATAATAGCTCCATTCAATGTCGAGTAAGTTTACTTTGCTTGTAATTTGGACTTAAGAAAATTACATTTTTATTGCGGATATTGAGTTATTAATTTTCTACTTTCTTACCTGTAGTTCTAAGCATTGGGAGTTATTAGTTATTGTCCCCAAGACATTCACCGTCTATTATCTAGATTCTGCGGGGAGTGAGTTGTATGTATATGGACATGCAATTAAAAGGCCATTATTCTCGTGAGAAATATTTTAAGTTTTTATATCTGTTAACATCTATTACTGCATTACTATTTAATTATGCAATTTAATGTGTTACATTAACATATATAGGGCTTTACAAGAGTACAAAAAAGCTGTAGGAAAGGTCCCCAGGAAAAAAAATCTGACACTCATTTGGAAGAATGTGAAAGTAATTTCCTACTCCAATGTATATATTATTTATGTGAAGTGTGCTTATTTGTATTTTTGAATATTTTGTATGTTTCAATTTATGGTGTGCTACACAAGATAATGGCTGGGCATGTGCCTACTATGTGATGTGATTTATAGACCTAATCATCAAACATGATGTATTTCAAATCGATAACATACAATAGGTATTATACATAGTCTCGTTAGATAATATGAAATATATGAATCTTATTATATATTATTATAATTATGTATGTACGTCATTCTCTTTGTAGGTCTTTAAAACTGAGGACTTCAACACAGGTGCAAAGCGTTTCGATGTACATGCTCCCTATACGAGAGATGAATTAGATGTTGTAAGAGAAGATTGGGCAAAAGCCCTGCAAAGAGTGGGAATTTTTCAATATGATTTTGATGACAATGATGACAATGATGATGATGAATAAAGAATAACCTTGTTCTCATAATTAATTTTGTGTGAATGTGAATGAATTTTTATTAATTGTCATGTGTGTGTGAAAATCATCAATACATGAATGTTTCTACATGTGTCTGAATGTGAAAAGAGATGAAATAAATGGAACTGCAGGTTGCTACTGGTTTCTACATGTGTGTGATGAAAAAATAATATGAATTAAATTTTCTTATACATGAGTGTGAATCACACATATAATAATTTGTCCATCATGTTAATTTTGTAGGTTTGTGGCATGTTGTTGGCTGATATCAATGGATGTCGTAAAACCTGCAGTTCATAACTGAACAGCAGGCTTCTCATCCTACGACCAGCCACAGCAGGTCTGCAGACTGACAGGAAAAAAAAATCAAATCATAGGCATCGATTATTTGTATAAAACCGAAGACATACGGTTACAGTGTCAGTTTCCATACTAGTACCGACGTTGATTTCCCTAATGACGCCAGACACCTTGGCCGTGCTGGCCAGTACAGCCGTGGCAATACGTGTCAGATATTTGTGTAAAACCGACGATATAGCCGTGTAAGCGGGTGATTCAGTGTCGGTTACGAAGAGAATAACCGACGCTTATACCCCCTGCTGGCGCGTTTTCGGCGCATTTTCGGTGGTGCGCGAAGGGTTGTGGCATCGGTTTGAGAACTGACGTATAAAGATTTGGCTTTTAAAGGCACCCACATAGGTGTCGCTTAGAAACCGACACTAAAGGGCCTTAAATAACTGACACTAAAGGTCGGTTATGTACTAGTGTATAGCATACATGTACTATATGGTCCTTTGCAAGTCACATGATAAAGCAAATAATGAACAAGAAAAGGATCTCATAGGAAATAAATAGCAATACAACAAAGAATAGTAGTATGATTTGAGTTTCAAGACATTGAATTTATCTCCCCCGTTTGATATTATAAAAAACAACATACAAATAATCTTCTCCAAACACAATAAAGCAGATATCAATACAGGTAAGATCATAATATATATCAAACAGAGATGAGAGAAACATACAAGCTAGGTCATAATCAAGATATGGTGAAATATGGCACCAACTCATAAGATATAACTGATCAAGGAGCAAGAGTACACATAGCATATATTACAACTCAGAAGCATGCTTTCATCAAAACAACTACAAGAGAGAAACGATGAAAGCTAAAGATAAAATAGTACATCTCAGATCATGTTCCCAGATGTTTTTAATGCAAAATAGCCTAGAAAGATATATAGGATCAGCAAACTAGACTAAAAACTAAGAAACATCTAGACATCTAGGTCATCTATATCAACAACATCATCATCATCCTTGGCATCAAGCTCATAGTCATCATCTCCATCTGAAGGTGCAGTAGCATCGCCTTCATCATCAGAGTCACTAGCGAAGCCATCAGAACAATCACCATCATCATTGTCATCACCAACATCCTCATCAGTATCAGCAGTCTCAGCATCAACATGGTCAGGCATCTCCTTGTCCACAGAAGGACTGAAGCCACGAACAGGCTAATGAGCATTCTGCTTATCCAACGTCATACCAAGAGCATTTAGCTAATTGGCCTAAGGGAAGGAGGGAGCAGAATCACCCAGACTGGCAAGCAGAGTGGCCAAGGGGCCAACAGGCAATGGCAGAAAGATAGGAGTAGGCCCACGAATAGTAGAGGGTGAGGGAGCAGCAACAAAAGGCTCAGGGGTAGGGTAGTAGTGATGGTATGCATAGGATGCATAATCATGATGTGGGTAAGGTTGGTAGGTGGGGTAATGGTGTGCATAGGATAAGTTCATGTTAGATATGATTGAACATAAATCCTGGTGGAGATGCTCCTGGACCTGGAGGTTGTATGCCTGTTGGTGCATCATGTAACCCATGAGGGCTTCATTGGACACACGGAATGAGGCACAGCTAGGTCGAGAAGGATAAGGAGGTGGAGGAGCTTGGGTAGAGGTAGAGGCAGGTGTGGCTGAGGAAGAAGGTGAAGCATCGGGTGTGGTGGAGGAAAGGATAGGCACGGATTTCTAAATATTGGTCTTGCTGATACATACTCCCTTCCTGACAAGTTTGTAGTGTAAGTCAGAGAAGAGTGATTTCTTAGTGGCGAACTAAAAAAGACCACATATCAAGGTAGGATAAGGGGGATGGGTGCCACAGGTGTTCTTGCTAGAGTCAAAGCAAGTCATATGATGAAGGATATATGTAGACCACTTGACTCCGTCATTCTCTAGAATGCAGTACATTATAACTGCATTGTTCTCTACATTATCCATTTGATTTTTCTTTGGGTGGATATTGTAGTTGACCACTAGGGCTAATATACACTTCTTGAGATCTAAGGAGGAGGAGGGTAGGGTGCTCTTCTTCTTATAGGGAACGTCAGGTTTCTTCAAATAGCGATGGATATCAGGGAGAGTGATCTCATTCTGCTTGTAGAAACCTTTTAGGTCCAAAAGGTCCAAATGCTCACCATAATCCTTACGCCAGGTGTCATTCTCATCGTCTCCTAAAAAGAAAACATTCAGGATATCCTCAAAGATTTGGAACTTCTTCTCGACGATCATGGAAGTAAGGATCACTTGAGTATTTGGAGAGGGTACAAGGGTGTTGTAATTCCAACGCAAATTTGCATAGAATTCATGAACTGCTTTTGTACTTGTCATAGAATTATGAAAGCAATCACGCTCGACAGCCAGGGCAGATAGGTGATGAACAGATGACAACCTTGCCACTTGATCGATGATAGCTTGACGCCTAAGGCTAGGCTCAAACAAGGCTATAAAAAGAAAAGGACTCCTAGGAAGAAGGTCCTTATACTGATTTACAACCTCTATTGAGACAAAAAGGGTCTCATCAAATGGAATCAAGCAAGAGGGTGAAGAAGAGGATGGTGCATTGCTAGGGGCGGGTCTCTTTCTTCTATGAGAAGCCATGGAGGCAAAAAAAAAGGAGAAGAAGAGAACAAACACACAAAACAAACCACTAAAACCATTCATACACCAAGGCTGAGCAAGGGGAAAGGTCTAGGATGGTCTATCTAGGTCGGATTAGGTCTAGGATATGGAAGGTAAGGTCAGGGGTGGAGAGCTTAGGGCTAGAAGAAGGGGAATCGGTTGACTATTCTCTAGTTGAGAGGGAGAATAGTTGGTAGAATCCAACTTAAGTTGGCTTCATCCCGCTGATCAGTCGAGTTATGAGAGTCAGAAACTTGACTGATTGGTCCATATAGAACATGTCTCGGCCATGGATCTGTTGAGTTTGTCCTGGGGGAAACTCGACCAATGGTCAACCTGACCTAAAACCATCAAACTTAATTTCTAGCCATTTGAATGCTAATTAAATTTATTTTTCAAGACCATTATGTATATTTAACATACTTAGGCACATATCACTCATCATTGGGTACTATTTTGCGATAAAACAAGCGTTTATAAAAAATACCCAAAAACAAGAGAAAAACAAGGTAATATGAGCATGAAAAACTGATTTTAAGCATATTAGCACTCAAAGATGATCAAGATAGATGCAAAACATATAAGATAGATGACTACTAGCTAGAAGGCATATCAAATTCATCCAAAGTAGTTATAAGAAATTTTGATCTAATAAAATTAAATTGCTCTCTAGCTAGAGGTTTAGTGAAAATGTCCGCCAACTAATTTTTCATTTCCACATGCATGATATAAATATCCTTCTTGGCAATGTGATCATGAAGAAAGTGATGACAAACCTCTATATGTTTAGCTCTACTATGTAATATATGATTGTAAGAAAAGTTAATTGCACTAGTATTATCACAATAGATAGGAGAAGCATCAAAATGAATGTTAAAGTCTTGGAGCATTTGCTTCATCCATAGGACTTGGGCACAACAACTCCCGGATGCAATGTACTCAGCCTCAGTGGTTGATAATACCATGGTGCTCTATTTCTTGGAGAACCAAGACACCAAGCATGGTACTAGGATGAAACAAGTGCCACTTGTGCACTTTCTATTAATCAAGCAGCCTGCATAATCAACATCACTATAGGCAGTAAGAGTAAAGTCCCTTGACTTGGGATACCATAGTCCAAAATTTTGAGTTTTAGCTAGGTACCTTAGAATCCTATTAACAACTATAAGATGAGATTTCTTAGGATTTGATTGAAATCTAGCATACAAGCCATCACTAAACATTATGTCAGGTCTAGAGGCAGATAAGTAAAGTAAACTTCCAATCATACCTCTATAGAGCTTCTCATCTACCTTTTCATCTTCTTCGTCTTTATCAAGTTTGGCGGTGTTTGACATGGGTGTGTCCATCGGCTTGGTATTCTCCATCCCAAAGCACTTAAGTAGTTCATTTGTGTACTTGCCTTGGTTAATGAAGTTCCCATCTTTTGTTTGCTTGATTTGAAAGCTGAGGAAGAATGTGAGCTCACCCATCATACTCATCTCAAACTCATTCTGCATAAGATCACTAAATTCTTTCCAAAGATCAAGGTTAGTTCCGCCAAAAATGATATCATCAACATATATTTGAATAATAAGAAAATTGTTAGAAGTGCACTTTAGAAACAAGGTAGAATCCACTTTGCCCATGATATAACCATGATCTAAAAAAAGTTCTTTAATTTCTCATACTAAGCCCTGGGATCTTGTTTGAGTCTGTAGAGAGCTTTTTGCAACAAATAAACATGGTTAGGTAGATTATCATGTTCAAAGCCTAGAGGTTGTGCAACATACACTTCCTCCTCAATTGTACCATTCAAAAACTCACTTTTAACATCCATTTGATACAAAAGAAAGTTTTTATGACTAGCTAAAGCAAGCAACATACGAATGGACTCAAGTCTTGCTACAAGTGCATAAGTTTCATTAAAGTCAATACCTTCCTGTTGATTGTATCCTTGAGCCACTAACCTTGCTTTATTTCTTACCACTTTGCCGCTTTCATCTAGCTTGTTGTGGTAGGCCCATTTGGTGCCAATGATCTTTCTATGACTTGGTCTTGGCACAAGGGTCCAAACTTTGTTCTTCTCAAATTGTTGCAGCTCCTCTTGCATAGCTAGGTTCCATTCTTCATCCCCAAGAGCTTCCTTGACATCTATAGGCTCTAGTTGTGAGATGAAGATGATGTTGGCTTGTTCTTTGTTGATTGCAACCCCCGTCTTCAATCTCTCAAATGGATCACCTAAGATCATCTCCTTAGGATCATTCTTTGCAAACCAAAGAGTTTGATCCTTCTTTACATCATCTTTTTCTTCTTCTTGAGCAGCCACCTCTTTTCCTTTATGGGTGATGTTGAGTTCTTTAAGGATAGGAATTATTTCATCTGCAACATCATCATTTGAAACAATATCTTTGGGAATAGAGGCGTTAATCTCAATAAACTTTACTTTAAATAGCAAGATCAATATTATAAACTATATATGCCTTGCTAGTAGTGCTATAGCCAAGAAAGAAAACCTTATACAATTTCGGATCAATCTTGTCAAGAGAATCTTTCATATTCAAAACAAAACAAGGACATCCAAAAACATGGAAATACTCAATAGAAGGCTTCCTACCATGCCATAGTTCATAGGGGGTTTCTTAAGCGATGGATGAGTGAAAACACAATTTTGCACATAACAAGAGGTACTGACAGCTTCAGTCCAAAACTTCTTAGGAGTATCAAACTCTAGAAGCATGGTCCTAGCCATCTCCTATACAGACCTATTCTTCCACTCTACAACCCCATTTTGTTGAGGTGTTTGAGGTGAAGAAACGTTGCGTGCATAACCTGATTTGTGACAAAAATGCTCAAAAAGCTCATTTTCAAATTCTCCCCCATGGTCACTACGGATGGAAACAATCCAGCAAGAAGCTTCATTCTCAACTCATATACAAAAACTAGAGAAAACATCAAGCGTATCACTCTTTGAAATGAGAAAGAAGGTCCAAGTATATCTAGAGAAATCATCGACAATGACAAGACAATACTTGGAACCACAAAGAAATTGCGTTCTCATTGGTTCAAATAGATCAATATGAAGAGGCTCAAGAGATCTCTTAGTGCTAAGGACTTCTTTGGATTTGAAGGAGGACTTGGTTTTCTTTCCTTGTGTGCAAGGTTGGCATTCCTCATCCTTTTCAAAATCCAATTTAGAAAGTCCCTTGACTATGCTCTTTTTGCTCAACTTCTTTAATTGATGCATATTTACATGACCAAGCTGGTGGTGCCAAAGATACACATAATTCAAATTGGCTACAAGGCATCTACCAACCACAGGCTTAATAGAGTTAAGAATAATAACATAACGATTACCACTTCTAGTTCCCTTATATATAACTTGGTAGGTGAGGGAATCTAGAATCAAACATTCAAAAGAAGTAAATAGAACAAGGTAACCATTGTCACACAGTCGACTAAGACATATTAAATTGTGATGTAGGGAATAAAAAAAATAACATTCTTGATACATAAGGATTCACCTACATCACCCTCACCTTTGACTTTACCTTTCTTTTGTCCCCAAAGGTGATGGATCCTCCTTTCTTCTTTGCAAAATTGTTGAAATGGCTTACATCACTGGTCATGTACTTTGTGCAACCACTATCAACAATCCATCTATCTTTTCCCTACAAGAAGGGAGAATGTCAGTTCCCAACTCAAACTTTGGGATCCGGAGTTAGCTTGGGGACCCATTTCGTCTTTGTGTTAGTCCCCTTAGGCTTGTAAGTACAATAAGTGGAATAATGATCATCACATTTGCAATAAGAACAAACCATAGGATTCTTAGTGCCCAAAGATTCTCCTACAAAGAAAGAGATATCCTTGCTCTTTTTCTTACATTTGGCCTTAATCTTGCCCTTTGAGGCTCCCCCTTCAAATCCCAAACCACTAGTACCCCTTTGTTGGGTAGAATGATCAAGGATTTTATTTAGGGAGTTCTTCCCTTTGAGGAATTTCTACAGGGATGTTCTTAATCTATGGTTGTCATCATTCAAAGAAACAATAGTAGAAGATAAACTAGATATATCATCCCTAGCATGCACAATGTCAGCCTCAAGACATAAAGCTTTAGTAAGATATGAATCATTTTTAAGAGAGATAGCAGCCACATTAACACTAGGCAACAAAGGTCTAGAAGATAAATCATTTATTTGACTAAGAAACCTAGAAATTTCTGATTTTAGTATTTGAATCTCTTTGAGATAAACATGTCTCTCTTCTCTACGAGCATCAATAAGCAACTTAAATTCATCATTTTTAGTTTTAAGAAATTCAAGTTCTTTTAGGCAATTTTGGTTCTCTTCTTTAAGATTTTTAATGTTCTTAAGGTAGACACCATCCTCAACTTAAACCCCATTGTATTGGAGCTCAAGATCAAGGTATTTCCCTTGCATGTTTTCGATACTCTCAAGGTTGGTTTTCTCATTCAATTCCAAAATTTCAAGTTTAGCATAAAGATCATCAATGATTTTTCCTAAACATTTTTTTTTAGATTTACAATTAGCAAAAGAGGAATGGGTAGTAACAAGCATGTCAATAGTATATTCTTTAGGTTGTTCATGCAATATTACCTCACTTACCTCACCAATGTCTTCACTTGTAGAGGCCATGAGAGCAAGGTAGCACTCTCCATCTTCTTTGGAGCTAGAGCTGTTTGGAGATGAAGCTTCACAAGTTGCATTGGCTGCATTCTTGTGTGTCTTTTCCTTCTTGTCCTTCCTCTTGTGCCTGCTCTCCTTCTTGTAGTCCTCTTCTTTCCTTGAGCTGCTCTTGTGGTGCGACTTTTTTAACTTTGGGCATTCACTCTTGTAGTGCCACTTTTGACCACACTTGTAGCATCTCAGAGTAGAGGAGGAGGCTTGCTTTCCCTTGAAGTGCTTTCCCTTGATGTAGTTGGCTTCATGCTCACTAGGGCCTTCATGTTCACTAGAGGAGGGAGATGAAGTCCGGTAAGCAAGTTTTTGTTGAAGGATGACAACTTCCACTTGTGCTTTGAGAGCACTATCTTTGATCTTATTGGCTTCCTTCTCTTCTTCCTTAGCTTGTCAAGTCTAGGCTCATGGGCTTGAAGATTGCCAATGAGTTAATCATTTGGGATGTCTGCAAGGCTCCTCACTTCTTCAATGGAGGTGACCTTTGACTCTCATCTCTTTGGAAGAGTTCTCAAGATCTTAGAATTAATGACGCCTCTTTCCAAAGGAGTGCCCAAAGCAACCATCCCATTGATGATGACATTCAACCTTGAGTACATCTCCGCAATGTCTTTTTTCTTTCCCATCTTGAAGTTTTCTAGGAGGATGCCCAACATGTAGATCTTTGCCTCTTTAACTTGCTTTTTGCCTTCATATGTGATGCACATCTTGTCCCAAATCTCATAGGTGGTGTCCCATGATGAGATTCAGTTGAACTCTGTGGGAGTGAGGGCTGTGTAGAGGATGCTAATAGCCTTTGCATTGAGTTGAACTTCCTTGAGAGCAGCTTCACTCCATGTTGCAACATCTCCAGTTGGCTCTTTATAAGATGTGACCATCACCTTCCACATATCAAAGTTCATCCCTTGAATGTAGAACTACATCCTTCTCTTCCAATAGAGGAAGTTTGTTCCGTAAAAGACCAGAGGACGCATGGAGAAGCCTCCCTCTAGGTTGAGTGAACCAAGTAGGTTGCCACCCATTTTCTCATCTCATAGGAGATTGTTGGAGAAGATCCTTATCTCTGATACCACTTGTTGGATCTAAGGGCTCTAGAGGGGGGTGAATAGAGCTACAAAATTTCTCATAAAACAGATTAGACATTCAAATTATCAATTAGGAGCAAAGCTTAATGGCAATTTGAAGTCCTATCTAACAAGCATATCAAGGATGAGAGTGATTGATAGCAAGCACTTGACAAAGGGATGTAGAGTGGTTCAACACTTCAAACCAGAAGTGATTCAATACACTACCTAGAGAGGTCAGCCTCTAAGACTTTGCAAGTGCTTTTCTCTATTATATCACCATAGAGATTTATAGCAATAGACCACCAAAGGACTTACCCATACAGCCACAAGGAGATCTCCACCTTAACATGGAACTTACCCACTTAGCTTGAATCTTCAGCTTTCACCTAGGTCTTACCTATTCAATATCAAGTCTTCCGCCTTGCAGGACTTTACTTCTCCTCTTAGATCTTTAGCCTTTTCCTTCTTCTTCACCTGGACAAGATCACCACCTCTTCATCAACCTTGAAGAGGACCAGCTAAGGCTCCTTCTTCACTCGATGGAGCTTGCTTCATATTTTCTTCATCAAAGAAGGGGGATAAGGAAGTAGAGGAAGATTGAGAGATTTACATGCACAAAGGTGGAGCTCTCTTACAATAATCCTAACTCACTCATAAATCACAAAATGATGTGTAAACTAGAAAGAGAAAGGGTCTCAAGGGATGGTAGCACACTCAACTATAGCAAGGACCTTATGTGTAGTGAATGAGAAACCTTGTAATGAACTCTAAGTGGTCCTTTTTATATCTAGGGTGTTCCCTTGAGTTGGGGAACACTTAGGGTCGAATTATAGCCATTTTTGCATAAGGAAATAGATCTATTTTCATCCAAACAAGTCACCAACGGTCAGAATCACTTTTTCTACAAATTCTATATAGTACATTCGATTGAGATTCACTAAAGGTAACTCGACTGATCGGCTAAAAGACAAATACAATTTTCAAATTATCAGTCGAGTTTGTCTTGGGAAACTCGACCGACCAGTTAAAGTCATATTTGGTCAGTAACCCATTCGGTCGAGTTTTGTGAGTGCACAACTCAATCAATGCACTCTCCAGAAAATTGATCCATGGATCAGTCGAGATTGAAACTCGACCAATCAACAACATGTGATCAATTTTCTAAAATGAATAGAAAGTGATTAAAACTTGGTACGATGTGTTCCACATATTTTTCTCATCTTAGTTACAAGTAATATCATCAATACAAGTGATTACAAAATTCTTCTAAGGTCATTTGAAAAGATTTCCTAATTAGCACACTTGCATTGCATTTGACTTGAACTTTGACAAGCTAGGGCTTGTGTAATTTGATCCTTTTCATGTACCTAACACCTGAGATAAATCTTGAACGCACATATTAGATACATATGAATGCAACAGTTAAGTGATTATCAAAATATGGACAATGTGTAACCTCTAGGTCAACAATACCCACACTTTATCTTATAATTTTGAATTTTAGGCTGAAGTACTCTCAACAATGATTCCAAACCATGAATATACATTAACTCCACGAGTTCACTTAAATTTCAAGAACTCCAAGGAAAAGTGATTTTATCATACTTCTTGAGTTTATGGACAACTTCCTTTAAGGTTATATTTTAAACATTATTACATAAGTTCTTGTATTCCTTATGTCTGCATCTCATATATCATCAGACTTAGTCATTCCCTTAAGGTCTTTACGAGTATAGATACCTTTGGAGTGATCTCCTCTTGACACTAATGGAATATGTACTAACAAAGTTCCTTTCACCTGGACCCCTCGATCCTTATGTACTCATCAAGATGGAAAATATTCTAAACCCATGGGCCTTGTGTATCCTAGGATGGCTTTCTCCAGACCCCATGGGCCTTGCGTACTTAGGGCATGATCACCTTCTCAATTGTTAGGTCTTACATACATTTAATCATACGTACTTGATCCTAGGATTGACTTAGGCCTCTACCCTACCTCTGGATTATAGAGATTTCATAACCTTATTTCATTTCTTTTGTTAACCTTTTTTAGGACAACAATCCCTATTATCATTTTATCTTTACATCCCATGACTCATCAGGCTAAAGGAGAGTCTATATGTTTCAATGTATTAAATTGAATAAACCATTTTGATATTTTTCAACTACAATACTCACTCTTATATATATATCTATGCATCTTGGGCCTGAAGCCAAATGCACACCCTTCTTTTTCAGACATGGTGACAACAAGGCTTGTATACCTTAAATGCACAATAATTGTTACATTTCATTCAATGTACCTTACTTGACTTTACATGTTTACCTTGGGATTCCTCAAACTAGGGTTTTTACATATAATATATGTTTGACTTGTATTTCCCATTTATTAAGGAAAAATTATTTTGATTGGGTAGAATAAGTTCTTTCATGCCTTATACCCATACCATCCCATCATAACCCATATCTTTAGGGTTAGGTCCTTTATGGACGTCAAAGGTTACCTTAGATTTTTGAACTTTGGTACAGGGTGGTTCATCTCATTCCTTCAGTAGAGGTCTTATCCTAGGGTTCCCTCTTGGTTTCCTTTATCACTGATGTTGAGTTCTTTGAATCTAGAAATCACCTCATCTACAACATCATCATTCACAATATTCTTGGAAATCGAGGGGTTAGTGTCAATAAAATTAACATTGATAGATTCTTCTACTTTAGATAGTTCAATGTCAAATACTCTGAAAGATCTACTTGTAGTGTGATAGCTAAGAAAGATAGCCTTATAAGATTTAGAATCAAACTTATTAAGAGAATCTTTGGTGTTCAAGACAAAGCAAGGATAACCAAACGTATGAAAGAAGTTGACAGAATGATTTCTACCACACCATAACTCATGCGGGGTTTTCTTATTCATAGGATGAGTGGAAACCCAATTTTGCACAAAGCATGAGGTACTAACGGATTCAACCCTAAACATCTTAGGAGTGTCATACTCCAAAAGCATTGTTCTAGACATTTCTTGCAAATACCTATTCTTCCTCTCAACCACTCCATTTTGTTGAGGCATATGAGGGGAAGAAAAATTTGCATATAACCAGGTTCATCACAAAAACTTTCAAAGAGGTCATTTTCAAACTCTCCCCCATGGTCGGTATGGATAGACATGACATGACAAGAAGCTTCTCTTTCAATTCATTTGCAGAAAGCTGAAAAGTCATCAAGCATATCACTTTTGAAACCAAAAATAAAGTCCAAGTTAAATGAGACTTTATCATTGACAATCACAAGACAATACTTACTACCACAAAGTGATTGAGTTCTCATTGGTTCATATAGATCATTGTCAAGAAGTTCAAGAACCCTCAAGGACTCCTTGGATTTAAAGGAGGATTTGGTTTTCTTACATTGGATACAAGGTTGGCATTCCTCATCCTTCTCAAATTCTAATTTAGGAAGTCCTTTGACCAAGTCCTTTTTCCTCAACTTCTTCAATTGATGCATATTTACATGACCAAGCCTACAGTGCCACAAAGATACATCATTTTTATCAACAACAAGCCATTTACAAAGAATAGTCTTAAGAAAATTAAGAACTAGAATATAAAGATCTCTTGTTCTAGTTCCCTTATATATGACATTATAGGAGAGGGAGTCTAGAAGAAAGCATTCATGTGAAGTAAATAGAACAATATATCCATTATAACAAAGTTGGATGACACTAGCTAAATTTTGATGTATCCATCCATAAGAAGTACATTTTTTATGCATAGTGAATCACCTACATCACTCTCACCCATCCCTTTACCTTTCATGTTATCCCAAAATGACACTGAAACTCGTTTCTTCTTTGTAAGAGTGTTGAAGTGGTCTCTATTACCAATCATGTGCTTTGAGCACCCACTATCAACAATCAATTTTCTATTTTCCTCAATACATATTCACTAGTTGAGGCCATGATATCAAGGTGACACTGTCCTTCATAGAGAGGGAATCACTTGAGGAAGATTCATCCCAAGCGACATGGGAAACATCCTTGCCTCTTCTTTCCTTCTTCTCCCTCTTCTTGAACTTTCTCTCCTTTTTGTATTCCTCCTTCTTAGAGGTTTTCTAGTGGTGGGACTTCTTTGCCTTGGGAAAATAATTATTTTAGTGCCCCTTTTGGTTACACTCCTAGCATGTTGGAGTAGAGGAGGAGGACAACTTTTCCTTGAAGTGTTTCCCCTTGGAATTTTTGGCTTCACAAGCACTAGGGGATTCATCTTTACTAGTGGTAGGAGTAGGCCGACAATCAAGTTGTTTGAAGAACAATGGCCTCCACTTGATCTTTGAAGGCTACATCCTTCTCTTATAGCTTGTCTTCTTCTTCTTGCTTGTCAAGCCTCACTTCAAAAGTCTTGGAGATTCCCAATGAGCTCTTTGGTAGCAATTCCACCAACGATTTTCATTTCTTCAATGGTTGTCACCTTGGATTGCCACCTTTTCAGAAGATATCTAAGAATCTTGGAGTTGACCTTTCCTTGGTCCATAGGTTGACTCAAAGATGCAAATCCACTCACAATGGTGTTGAACCTATCATGTATTTCAGCAATTCTCTCTTTCCTTCACATCTTGAAGTTCTCAAGCAAAGCATCGAGAATATGGACCTTTGACTCCTTCACTTGCCCAATGCCCTCATAGGTAGCACAAATATTATCTCATATCTCATGGGTTGTATCCCAAGCGGAGATCCGGTTGAACTCAGTGGGAGTGAGGGATGAATAGATGTTTCTTATTTCCTTGGTGTTTAGATAAGTATTCTTGGTGTCAGATTCATTCCAAATAGCCATGTATCCCTCTAGTGCCTTATATAGAGAAGAAACCACTTTGTACATGTTGTTTCTCTTCCCTTGAAGGAAGAACTACATCCTTCTCCTCTACAGGAAGTTGGTGTGGTATAATATGGAGGGACACATGGAGAATCCTCCTTTTATGTTTAGGGGCCCCAACAAATTCTCACCCATCTTCTCATCTTGTATGAGTACTTTCTTGTATTGGTTATGTATGCACTAAGAGCCAATCATATGATGATTGTAATGGAAAATCATGTAAAAATGATTTGATTATTAATAAAAGGCAAGCTTCCAATTTATTTTTTTAATTTGGTTATGAGATAATGATGTAACATTATAAATCTCTAGAGAATTATATTACTCAATGATGTGTGTATTCAAGTTACTACCCTTGTGGATGAGATCATACGGATGTTAAGAGTACATATACAAATTCTCATTATGTCCCTGATCAGTTGTTATTGTGGAAGGTTGATAGACAATAATAACACATAAGATCAGAGTGTGAGTTGGTTGATGACTAAATCTCAGTAGTCATGATATGACGATATCAAACCAAGCACACGGATGCATGTTAGACAACATTGTATCGTAAAAACCCACTGTGAGATTGACACATGGAAGCCATCATCATGGAAGTCATAGTCATGTCTCACGGTGATGGTGGTGGTTGTGGTCCTTAGACTTGAAATCACTGCACTCATCATATGTTATTGGGGACGGTTTGATATCATCAAACGCAATCTTGAAATATGGGTTGTTATAACGGTGATGATAGGGTGACTTAGACACATGTTGATTAACTATGAGTGATAGATATGGGATTTGTCCCTCCTACTGGAGTGTGATGTCCTAGGCCTCTTGATTAGCGAGATTGAGAAATGCATGGCCATACACATGTGAGTCAATATGTGATATTGAGCTTACATATATCTTAGACAGACTGTTCTTGGTTCAAGAAACAAGATTGAATATTAATTAGGGTTACTGGTTCATGCCTCTAATTCAATCTGGACATCAGTGAAAAAGGAATTATACAAACACTGTAACACCACAAACAGATTGTAGGTTGAAGTTGTCCCCCAACTGTCCATTTACTTTGGCAGCATTGATGTGCAACAAGGCACCACTCATTTCTTGTGATGTCATAAGTTGTTATGGACATTCCCTGCCAACATAATATGGGACCTATAGGGTCACACACATAGGTCTTGACTTGGAAGAGGAGTTTAATCTCAAATTACAATTAACTTAAGTACTAAAGTGTTTAGGTATTTGATTCACGCACCAAATAGGCTGAAAAAACTACCAAAAACCCATCTCAAGTGTTGAGATGGCCACTTGGAGTGCCAAACGGCCATCTCAATTGTTGAGACAGACGTTTGGGGAGTCAGGCCTATTATGAGTTCGAATTGGCTAAGTAAGTGAACCGACCAAATGGACCGGCTCGACTTGGGTCACCAAATGATCATCTGGGTGACCAAGATGGCCATCTCACTTGGGTGAGATGGTTCAGTTCAATTTAAGGAAGTTTCTAGATATTTCTTGATTCATTTGAGTTGTACATAACTTGTTGTGTAAGGAAATTAATATGGGTTATTAATTGGAAATGAATTGCCAAATTTTTGTAAAATCAGGAAACATCCAAATGCCCATCTGGGCTGTGTCAAATGACCATCTGGGTTTCCAACAATCGTTTGGGAAGTAGTAGGTTGTGAAATTTTCATAATTGTTGCAAAAATTTGAGATATTATGGTCCCTTCTACTCCAACATCGACTGGGAACCTGGACCAAACCCTTCCTTTAAATAGAGGGGTATTGGGGGCTTCCCAGAGCACAACACAGATAAATGAGAAATAGTTGCTCTGACAAATGTTATCCTCTCTAGTCGTGGTAACCATGAGAGTGCAGGTAAGTCCTACCCGACTAGGGAGGGATAGCCAAGGGAGAGATCAACTAAGTTAATTGGTGTGGGAGAGAAAGTTGGTGACCAATATACTAACATGAGGGACAACTCCTTTGTGATCATTTTAGCAGGACGACAGGAGTTCTAGGTGGTCCATGTGGACTACCATAGAGGCGGGAGGCTGTTGTCTGCCTCTAGGAGGACAATGTCAACCGACAGTCTATGATAAGAGGAGCTTCTGAAGAAGACGAGGTTTGTGGTTGCAGCACATGGTGTAGACTAGGAGGCGTAGCAGTCAGACAGGTCCTAGTGCAACCAGGAGTTAGAGTTGCACATCTACAACGATGAGGATTGTCACTAGACTTTCTCTAGGACCAGGTATATCCTCATAAACCATCCTTCCTGCCTTATAGTAACTAACGTGATCTACTGATTATGGGAATATGGTACATAAAATTTTTGTTTCCATTGTCTGCTTTGTAGCCAAATTTCCCTATAGTGGTATCAGATCCAACGTCAGTTTACTATATAATGGGATAATCGATACGATCGGATTTTAGTTTTGTCATTTGATTATTACATGTAATGCAAATAATATCTTGTCAAATCCAAACATCACGATAATCCCAAACTAATATATATATATATATATATATATATATATATATATATGAAATTTACACGCATCATCCTAAAAGCGGTTTTGATGGTGGATGTGTAGCATGGTTATGGACAATAACCCCTATTATTTGTGAATGTTTGTATGGTTCGTTGATCCTCCTATTTCGATCTACGTATTGAGCCTCTATCTTTTCTTGTCAATGTAAAGTTCATTCTTTCCTACCCTTGCTCCCCTAGAATGTAACTTGACATTTCTTAACAATGATGAAAAAGTAGGATAGTTTACTTTCCTGTTATGACAAAGATGAAGATGTCTAGAAGATGATCCAACCAACTAAAGGACCATGAATGTTATAACCCCAAATTTTGGGTTCAATTAATGAGAAATGAAATTTCTCATATTAAGGATAATTGAAAAAATAATGATGTGATTTGTTTTGAATAATTGGATTTCGTTTAAAATAGCCTTGTTATTTGATTTGGGGGCTTTATTGGCTATTGGGCCCAATAAAAAGGAAAATAACAAAGGAATGGATATTTGAGAAAAGAAATAATGGAAACCTCTAGAAGGCAAATCAAAAGAGGATTTCGTGCCTCTTGGATTCCTTGGGTTCCAAGGAGTCTAAAGTTGCAAAGAAAAGAAATAAGAAAAAGAAAAGATTAATTATGTATTTCTTTATGAAGAAAGAAATTGGAAAATAATGATATAATGTGGAAATGAGTGGAAAGAGGCATAAATGAGTTTTCTTTGGGAAATTTCGTATCCCATGGATTTCTTATATTAAAAGGGGTTCCAATGAGGAAAATAAAAGAGAAATAAAGGGAAATCCTCAAAAAGGAGGTATTTTAATAAGAAATAAATACAGTATGAGAAATTGGCTTTTAAAAGAAGATAAAGGCAAACCAACGTTCCTCAATGTGGGAATGTGTGCCTTGGGTTTTATTGAGGTCCAAGGAACCCAAAATAATGAGATAATTGCAAAGTGGAAAAAAAAAGAGAAAATAGTATATTTGCAAAATAAAAAGATAATGAGATAAATTATTAATGAATTTGTGATATTGATAAAAAGAAAGCATTTTCCTATTAAAGGAAAAGAGAATTCGTAGCCTATGAATTAAAGGGAAAGTCTAATGAGATTAAGAGAGAAGTTTTCGTATTCCTAATTATCTATGGAATAATGATCATCAAAGGAGATAATTAGGAAAAAAGAGAGAGAGAGGCACTTGCTTCACGTTGAAGGAAAGAGTTTCCTTAATGGGGGGGGCTTGGTAACTCACCTAAGGCTCTGTACCCATCTCTATAAAAGGTTAGAACCCCTGGGTCGAGCCCAAGAGGTCCCTGCATCCCTTTCTCTCTACTCCCTTTACTTCTTCTTTCAAAAACCCTAGAATAATGGGTAGTGTAACCATGAAACCACGAAGAGCTGGTAAACGATCTTGTTGGAGTACGGAAGCCTCCAAGACAATCTATGAAGGATCGGGCACTGAGACCATGCGCCATCTCTCAGGATGTATATCCGCGGGACTGTAAGCTGCCGCAAATGCAGCAGCACTACGGCCGTTCTTCACCCGAGAACGACAATGATGGTCGCGACCTGGAAAGAGCCACGCGTGCGTCGGGGAGCGGCGGAGGCAATGGAAGAGAACCGAGGGGCTGCCGAGTCCAGGGGAGGCAGCAGGAGTCGCGCAGCTCACGGCTAGGGCTGCAGGTCGGCGTCGCTGCTGGCATCGCGGGGAAGAAGAAGGGGCACGGGTGCGTTTGACAGATTTGCCCTTCGGGGTACAAAGCAGCGGCCTACTTAAGTAAGGGTATAACGGTAAAACCGTTATGTTCCAAATCACGTGAGCAAGGCATGGAAGGCGCCTACGTGGCACTTCCTTATTGGCCAAGTAAGTATTTTGATGCAAAATTCGTAACTAGTGATCCATAGCTCGGATTGAAACAAATTATATATGTATTTTGATCACAAAAATGCAAGGAATCCATTAAAAATGGTTTTATAGCCTGAATATGATCCTAGTTCGAAAAGTAGTGTAATGTATGAACTTTAATGTATTAATGGTAATGAAACCCTACTTTGATATGATTAAAGTGATTAATAGGGTTTAATGGATCAATAGAGTTGATATTAACCTGTTAAATGCAAAAAGGTGCATTGAGTTCAAAAAGGAAGAGCTTTGCACATGATTAGTTTAATTTAGAGGTTATATGCTTGAAATTGGAAAAGTACATAAAGTTATCATATTTACTGGTTTAATTAGTGAAAAACCCTTGAAATAGATGATAGTTAAATATAGTGATGTTCTCTGAATGTTTAGAACGAATATTAACAAGTTGATAATAAAAGGATGATAATTGCACATAATTGGCTTAAATTAGGGTTTCATATATCTAAGTTTGCATTAATGGGCTTAGAAACCCTAATTTAGGAAGATATTCCTTTTAATGATTTAATTGTGCAAATCCATGAATAAGACAATGTTATGTTGTTATAAATCCAATTTTGAGTACCAAAGATCTTTAATGTGAATTATTTGGATAATTAGTGTTCCCTAGTGTACAAAGTGGAAATAGTGATAAATAAGGTTCATATATGTGAATTGAACTACAATGAAATACGATTTGTCAATTTGAAAGAAACCGAAGGTGATAATTAGCCTTAATGTTGTGGATATGACCTAAAAGGATAAAGGTAATAATTTTAGGGTAAAAGAAACATATTAGACTTAATTGACATGCAATTGTACCTATGATGCAGAAATTAGGGTTTGTGAACTAAAAGAGTATTAAAAGGGATAAATGCATAATGAAGGATAAAACCCTAATAACACCCTAAAGTTGGCCTAGAAATCATAAGGAGAAATCAAAGCTGATCTTAAGGATGTTTGAATAAAACAATGACACTTGAATGTTATGCATTATTTTCAGGATATTGTTGATTTCCTATTAATTGTGTTGAATGTTAATGCATGGACATCAAGTTACTATGGATCAGGTATGTGGTTACGCTTATGGCTATACCGCTTTAGTTTCCCGGTGGATTCCCGAATGTTTAATCGCTTTGAATGCAACTAAACTGTTGGATGTTTATTTATTTCATGCAACATATAAAGTGACTATGATTATCACTATAAAGGTGCATAATATAACTGGCTAGATCTGGGTCCACCTCTGTTACTTTGAAAAGGCTAAAAAGGGGTAATCCTAGAGTAAGGTCTAGGTTACCGTGAGTTAGAGACTCTTTAGCAAATCCCGAGTTAAGGAGTGGACTACTTACGAGTAGTGCCATGTGACTTAACCCTAGAAATTGGTTCACTTATGGGTGGATCATGAGGGGTCTAATGGGAACAACACAGAGGATAGGGTACTCTTGGATCGCGGAGTTATATCTAAAATGTAATATTGGTTTTTAAACAAGTAATTGAATGATTACATTGTTATTATAGTTGCAATGTTTATTGTTTCCCCCACATACCAGCTACGGCTGACCGACGTTTTGTTTGTCAGCGTTTTAGGTACAATGAAAAGAACAAACAATAAAGTGGCACATGTGATACTAAATGAGAATTAAAGTGCAAAGGAGGATTAGATAGATTAGTATCGCTATGGATAGAAGAATAGAGATCCAAGTTTTCGAAAGGTATGTAAAGAAAAATTTTATTACCATTTTCAGTATAGTCTGTTAGAATTTAATAATTGTTTATGGTTATATGTCGAACCTTTGATCCGGGATTAATGGGTACGGCTCAACCTCTCGGTTTCCCTTAATTTGGGGTTATCGGGAGGTGGGGTCGTAACATTTGGTATCAGAGCGTAGGTTCCTCATTTAACCATTAATGATTATTAAATTTTACAAACTCCATAGAACCCAAGGGAGTTATTAGAGGAGTATCTGAAAGACGGAGGTGTCTAGAAAGGGATCACGACCGGGGGCTGGCAAGATTTTCCTCCGCACCGCTAGTCGGAATACGAGGACTCCCAGACCCGTGTGACCGCCTGGCGAAAGTCTTAGGGTATGAATCGAAATAAGATACCTTTAGGACTTCTCATCTTATTCATCCCTTCTCATCACAAAATTCTGATAAGGATATAAAGGATTAGGGTTTTCTTTCTTCTCCTCACCCTCTTGAAGTATGGGTAAGGTTAATAAGGTTTAAGGAATCCTCCACTAAATTAATGAAAGACATGTAAATAAGATGTCATGGACATAATCTTAATAGATTAAGCGCAAAGTAAATAATAGATACATGCTTAGGTCGTATGACATAAGATGTCATGTCCTCAGGAGAGACCTAAGGCTAGACCTTCTTGTCAGGAGGATAAGTCAGTCTTGGAGATAGAGATCTCCATTGCTAGTAGAGACCTGGCACATCCTCTGAGGATGATGCTAACCCTAACCCTAAGTGATGGTTAGAGAGAGATGAGTTGGACCAGGTGTTTGAAGGGACATGCCTTTGGGATGCCATATGATCCATGGATGACCTAACACCTTTGGCAACCCAACCCTGGGGAGGATCGTGCATGTCAGGGTAAAGGATAACTCCTTAGATGATGAGGTTAGTGAAGGACCTTAGAAACCCTATGGGCTTGTTCTAGTAGGGTATAGTTGGCACTTGGGGCACGTCTTAGTGCTGACAGTAGGGTGAAACCCTGGACAAGGAATTATGATAGAGCATAAAGGGTTATGGATAATCTTGAGCAACCCTAAGTTCGAACCTAGGCTTCGCCCATGTAGAGCATGCTTTTGAGGATGAACCTTCATGAAGAGAGGACCTTTAATGGTGAGGTTGAATGTAGGGTTAGCCCTAGAGAAAGTAGGAAACCCAGCAAGAAGGTTGGAAGCCTAAAACCCTGAACTATGGACGATAGCGGTTGCTTCATGATTGATCCCTGAAGGTTGATGATATCTTGGTTGCCTTTAGAAGGACCACACCCTAGAGATAGAAGATGAAGCATCTGGTGCCTATGTGGTTACGGTAGGAAGAAGAGTTCCTTAGACCTAGAAAGGTGTGGTAGCAGGCTATGAGGCCTTGTACCCTGTTAGTTGTCCTTAAGGAGGACCCAACCCTAAGTGTTGATCGAGAAGAAGGAGGATAGGAAGTGCACGAGATGCCTTTTCCTGTTTGATTCATGGTTCAAAGATAGAGCGTGAAGTTGGACACCTAAAAGTGAACCTAGGGTTCCTAGGCCTAAGAGGGGAAGTGGTATACCTAATGCTCATGATTAGAATTGAGTTTCTATAGTTTTGAGCATGGTACGCCTCATGAATAAATGACAAGGGAAGTCCCTTAAGTTTAAGGTATGTGTAATGAACCCCTCATAGATAGGTTGATGATAAAGGAAGGTATGACCTTGATCCAGCTTTGAGGAAAGAGGACAAGTATGACCTAGTATGGTTCAATAAGTGATCTGCTTGTGCCTTAATGGCTTGCTAGGGTTGAGTAGGCTCGTGTGGATGTAAACCCTGGACCTAAGAGCTTTTGTGACCTTGGAGATAGTTTTCCTCCCATCCGGGGAGAGGGACCCCTTTGGAAGGGTGTATATCAGTTTGGTTGGTTTAAGGTAACCTAAAGAGGTCTCATAGGATCTTGAGAAGTTAGGAGAAAAGTACATGGTATGAGAATGAACCTGTAGACCCATAAATATCCATCTCTAATTGCATATGAATGTGTTACCATGGAGGTAACCAGTAAGGGGCGTGACCAAGGTAAGTAGGTTGCCATGATCCCGATGAAAGGATGAAGGCCAGCCCATGAATGCAGGAAGAGAGATGATGAAGACTTGGGTAAGGTTCTAAGTGAACATGTACTACGATGGAGAATCCTAAGTCTATCCTAGGGTCAGGTAGGGATAAGTGCGATGAAGGTAGGAGTTGTCTAATCCCCCAGTTGCACATGACCATAGGGTCGGGAGGTAACAGCTATCATTGTCTTAGGGCCATGGGTTAGGAGATTGATCACCTTCATGAACTCATGGGACCCAAAGGGCAGATGAGTAGGGCACTCTCTGGATGCATGAGGGAAGAGGGATGACCCCAAAAGAGTCGGTACCCTATAGACCTAGAGGAAACGACCAAGGATATAAACCTCAGTAGGTTCAAGACTAGTTTGATATCATGATGTTTGTGATAAAGAGACATGTGTGGCACGTTGCAACTTAGATTTAAGGGTGTACTGGCAAGGTGGGATGTACCATCTCTACTCTTGGAATAGGAGGAACTCTGTATTTGGACTGCAGCCAAATGCTTATTTCCTCTTGTTATGGGGGTGAGAGATAGGACAATATGCATGTCATACACCAAGGATAAGAGATGATGTAGGTTGGAGCGTTGCCATGAGAAATGGGGATAGAGAAGATATCTTACCATGGTAAAGTGAATGAATGATGGATGGTTTGCAAACACTAAGAGGAATGAGGTGATCCCCTTATGAGGATGTGAAGCTTACAAGTTATACCAGGTTGAGCTTGATCACCATAATGATGGAATCATAGAGTGTTCTTATGAAGATGAACATATAGTTTAAGGTGACATGATAAGCAAAATACATGGAAGTGTAATGTTACCCAAGGATGTGAAGTGATAATGAATAATCTGATTAAGGCTTGGTTGACTAGAAGTTAGAAGAGTGTGTTTGGCCAACCCTAAGTTTGAAAAAGAGAGGTGTTTGGATAACACTCAGATGAAACAAGATGCGTTGAAAAGTTAACGGTTGTTTGGTTAGCCAGCCTAGTTCTTGATGCAATGAAAGGATGATGGTAAAACCTCAGATGTACTTCTTTGGAAGGGAAGGTGATGAAACCCCGACTAGAGTGGTTTAGGGTTTCGAGGAGTTGATCTTGAAAGAATCATGACATATAGGGAGTCATGGTTGGAGATCATCTTACACTGTGGAAAATGACAATAGCACTTTGGATGCTTAAGATGAAGTTGCATGTGGTGTATGGACATGCAAGCCAAGAGGTAAAGGACGAACCCCAGTAACCCAGTGTATCGATATAGAGGACAAAAGAATCCTTGAGAGGGAATGAGAGCTCAACACTATGGATGTTGTGATAGGTCTTCCCTGGATCGAGGAAGGTCGAGATACAATGTGGGTTATGGTAGGTCGCCTTACCTAGATAAGGAAGAGTTCTGTTAAGGGACAGATCCAGTTGAACTACCCATGTGAGAGACGGTTCAACTACACCATGAAGCGAGTTCAAAGGTGATTGATTTTGACTTAAAGGTTCACTTCCATAAAGTGGAAGTAGGTACATGAAGAACTCAATGATAGTATAGTTTATCACCCCTAACTATGGTTAGTATAATCCAGACTAAAGGGTCTGATGAGGGCATGTGTGCTCATTCAGGGTGATATCTAGAGACAGTTCTTGTCCTATGAAAGATGTGACAATAACCACCATAGCCAGTATCGGGTTGTATATGAAGCTCTGTAAGGGAGGTTGTGTCGGTCACCACATTAGTAAGGTAATGTTGGTGAAAGGACCACATGATGGTTAGAAAAGTACCACATGATGATTAAAAAAAGGGACCCCAGTACGTGTAGATGAAGTCACTTTGGTTGTGCAAGGGCTGAAAGGAGCCTAGAGATGATGAGAGTCGTGAGCAGATGCAAAGTAGACTGACATAAAAGTTACTGTGGGAGAAAATATGACATGAAAATCCGACCCCTCTAAGTTATATCTAAGAGAGCCGAGTCCCCGATACATGGGTCCATTAGAGATGGATGGGTGGAGAAGGTTAGGTTTTACCCTACCCCTCAGTATAGAGTAATGGGAGATGGTTTCCATGTGTCCAATTTAGAGCACTATGTGAGGTACCCCGACCATGTGCTGAGCAATGAACCTAGTGAGCCCCAAGGGAGGCTGGAATGGCCTGAGTCACCTGTGTAGTTTATAGACGCCAGGATGAAAGAACTCAGAGGAAAGAATATGTGATGATAAAGGTTCTTTGAAAATGCCATGAGTACGACAAAGCCACATAGGGGCCAATGATGGACATGGAGAAGTCTTATCCTGAATTGTTTGTTTGCTTGTTTGAATTTTGAGGACAAAATTTCTATAAGAGGGGAAGGATGTTATAACCCCAAATTTTGGGTTCAATTAATGAGAAATGAAATTTCTCATATTAAGGATAATTGAAAAAATAATGATGTGATTTGTTTTGAATAATTGGATTTCGTTTAAAATAGCCTTGTTATTTGATTTGGGGGCTTTATTGGCTATTGGGCCCAATAAAAAGGAAAATAACAAAGGAATGGATATTTGAGAAAAGAAATAATGGAAACCTCTAGAAGGCAAATCCAAAGAGGATTTCGTGCCTCTTGGATTCCTTGGGTTCCAAGGAGTCTAAAGTTGCAAAGAAAAGAAATAAGAAAAAGAAAAGATTAATTATGTATTTGTTTATGAAGAAAGAAATTGGAAAATAATGATATAATGTGGAAATGAGTGGAAAGAGGCATAAATGAGTTTTCTTTGGGAAATTTCGTATCCCATGGATTTCTTATATTAAAAGCGGTTCCAATGAGGAAAATAAAAGAGAAATAAAGGGAAATCCTCAAAAAGGAGGTATTTTAATAAGAAATAAATACAGTATGAGAAATTGGCTTTTAAAAGAAGATAAAGGCAAACCAACGTTCCTCAATGTGGGAATGTGTGCCTTGGGTTTTATTGAGGTCCAAGGAACCCAAAATAATGAGATAATTGCAAAGTGGAAAAAAAAGAGAAAATAGTATATTTGCAAAATAAAAAGATAATGAGATAAATTATTAATGAATTTGTGATATTGATAAAAAGAAAGCATTTTCCTATTAAAGGAAAAGAGAATTCGTAGCCTATGAATTAAAGGGAAAGTCTAATGAGATTAAGAGAGAAGTTTTCGTATTCCTAATTATCTATGGAATAATGATCATCAAAGGAGATAATTAGGAAAAAAGAGAGAGAGAGGCACTTGCTTCACGTTGAAGGAAAGAGTTTCCTTAATGGGGGGGGCTTGGTAACTCACCTAAGGCTCTGTACCCATCTCTATAAAAGGTTAGAACCCCTGGGTCGAGCCCAAGAGGTCCCTGCATCCCTTTCTCTCTACTCCCTTTACTTCTTCTTTCAAAAACCCTAGAATAATGGGTAGTGTAACCATGAAACCACGAAGAGCTGGTAAACGATCTTGTTGGAGTACGGAAGCCTCCAAGACAATCTATGAAGGATCGGGCACTGAGACCATGCGCCATCTCTCAGGATGTATATCTGCGGGACTGTAAGCTGCCGCAAACGCAGCAGCACTACGGCCGTTCTTCACCCGAGAACGACAATGATGGTCGCGACCTGGAAAGAGCCACGCGTGCGTCGGGGAGCGGCGGAGGCAATGGAAGAGAACCGAGGGGCTGCCGAGTCCAGGGGAGGCAGCAGGAGTCGCGCAGCTCACGGCTAGGGCTGCAGGTCGGCGTCGCTGCTGGCATCGCAGGGAAGAAGAAGGGGCACGGGTGCGTTTGACAGATTTGCCCTTCGGGGTACAAAGCAGCGGCCTACTTAAGTAAGGGTATAACGGTAAAACCGTTATGTTCCAAATCGCGTGAGCAAGGCATGGAAGGCGCCTACGTGCACTTCCTTATTGGCCAAGTAAGTATTTTGATGCAAAATTCGTAACTAGTGATCCATAGCTCGGATTGAAACAAATTATATATGTATTTTGATCACAAAAATGCAAGGAATCCATTAAAAATGGTTTTATAGCCTGAATATGATCCTAGTTCGAAAAGTAGTGTAATGTATGAACTTTAATGTATTAATGGTAATGAAACCCTACTTTGATATGATTAAAGTGATTAATAGGGTTTAATGGATCAATAGAGTTGATATTAACCTGTTAAATGCAAAAAGGTGCATTGAGTTCAAAAAGGAAGAGCTTTGCACATGATTAGTTTAATTTAGAGGTTATATGCTTGAAATTGGAAAAGTACATAAAGTTATCATATTTACTGGTTTAATTAGTGAAAAACCCTTGAAATAGATGATAGTTAAATATAGTGATGTTCTTTGAATGTTTAGAACGAATATTAACAAGTTGATAATAAAAGGATGATAATTGCACATAATTGGCTTAAATTAGGGTTTCATATATCTAAGTTTGCATTAATGGGCTTAGAAACCCTAATTTAGGAAGATATTCCTTTTAATGATTTAATTGTGCAAATCCATGAATAAGACAATGTTATGTTGTTATAAATCCAATTTTGAGTACCAAAGATCTTTAATGTGAATTATTTGGATAATTAGTGTTCCCTAGTGTACAAAGTGGAAATAGTGATAAATAAGGTTCATATATGTGAATTGAACTACAATGAAATACGATTTGTCAATTTGAAAGAAACCGAAGGTGATAATTAGCCTTAATGTTGTGGATATGACCTAAAAGGATAAAGGTAATAATTTTAGGGTAAAAGAAACATATTAGACTTAATTGACATGCAATTGTACCTATGATGCAGAAATTAGGGTTTGTGAACTAAAAGAGTATTAAAAGGGATAAATGCATAATGAAGGATAAAACCCTAATAACACCCTAAAGTTGGCCTAGAAATCATAAGGAGAAATCAAAGCTGATCTTAAGGATGTTTGAATAAAACAATGACACTTGAATGTTATGCATTATTTTCAGGATATTGTTGATTGCCTATTAATTGTGTTGAATGTTAATGCATGGACATCAAGTTACTATGGATCAGGTATGTGGTTACGCTTATGGCTATACCGCTTTAGTTTCCCGGTGGATTCCCGAATGTTTAATCGCTTTGAATGCAACTAAACTGTTGGATGTTTATTTATTTCATGCAACATATAAAGTGACTATGATTATCACTATAAAGGTGCATAATATAACTGGCTAGATCTGGGTCCACCTCTGTTACTTTGAAAAGGCTAAAAAGGGGTAATCCTAGAGTAAGGTCTAGGTTACCGTGAGTTAGAGACTCTTTAGCAAATCCTGAGTTAAGGAGTGGACTACTTACGAGTAGTGCTATGTGACTTAACCCTAGAAATTGGTTCACTTATGGGTGGATCATGAGGGGTCTAATGGGAACAACACAGAGGATAGGGTACTCTTGGATCGCGGAGTTATATCTAAAATGTAATATTGGTTTTTAAACAAGTAATTGAATGATTACATTGTTATTATAGTTGCAATGTTTATTGTTTCCCCCACATACCAGCTACGGCTGACTGACGTTTTGTTTGTCGGTGTTTTAGGTACAATGAAAAGAACAAACAATAAAGTGGCACATGTGATACTAAATGAGAATTAAAGTGCAAAGGAGGATTAGATAGATTAGTATCGCTATGGATAGAAGAATAGAGATCCAAGTTTTCGAAAGGTATGTAAAGAAAAATTTTATTACCATTTTCAGTATAGTCTGTTAGAATTTAATAATTGTTTATGGTTATATGTCGAACCTTTGATCCGGGATTAATGGGTACGGCTCAACCTCTCGGTTTCCCTTAATTTGGGGTTATCGGGAGGTGGGGTCGTAACAATGAAGGACCATAGAGGACATGGAGGACGTGCTAGACCGATCGCCTGGTGGACCCGACCGATCCTCTATAGAAGCCAGAAGATGGTGGACATATGAATCAGAGAACTGGTGAGACGACCTAACAACTGGCCAGGAGGTGAGCCGACCGGTTCAAAAGTTGAACCAGTCAAACCAGATTGGCAAGCATGAATCTTCATCAACAATAGGTTTTTGCATGTGATGTAGACTGAGATGACCATAATTGCTTGTGACTCTTAGAGATTACATTAGGCTGGCCATACCCATCACTTTCTTTTATTCCATGTTTTCATTGTGGGATATCGAATGTATATGATACTTACTATATATGTGGCGATTGGATAAAGTATATGCATTTATACAAACTCTCTCAATTAACATATCAAGTCTTAGATGCTTTCCAAAAGTGGCACACATGAAAATCTTGATCGACTAAGCATAGGTTCTTCCTCCACGGGGTGCTCCATCTATCTCGTGGAAGTGTGATGGTAATAGTGTAGGTTCCGCCTCCGCATGGTGCATTATTATCATGTTGGCTTTTAGGTCATGCGTGATTGGTGATTCTCAGAGTGTGTGGCCTAAAATCATGTAGGTTATTATGGAAAGGGGTTGCACATATCATATATCTAGAATTCGATATGATGCAATTGGAAAGAGTTGCCTACCTTGATGATTGATTGTGTTTGCAGTGTTGATTGGGTCACAGTTGAATTATCTTGGATCTGGACCACTAGAATATTGTATGCTAAAATATTCTAAATTGATATTGAGGGCTATGAATTCAAATAAAATAGTGGGAATGGTAATAATTAAAGACCTAATTAATATCGTCAAAATTTTGAAATCAAATTAAATAAAAAATGATTTTTGAAAAATGCAAATTTTGTCTTGTAGAATCAATGACAAACAAATATGATTTGCAATTAGTCCTAAAGAAGGACAAACTTGATCAGAGAAATTTCCACGACTAGTTTTTGGACATGAAGAGTGCAAGCTCTACGTCCTTGAAAAACTAGTGTCTGAAATACCTCCTCCTAATGCAGCTAGGGCACAAGTGGATGCTTACTAGAAGCATGCCAATGATGCCTTGGAGATAAAGTACCTTATGCTTATCTGCATGAACTATGAGTTGCATGAACAATGTGAGGACATGAGTGTTCTTGAGATGGTAAAACATCTTAAGAAAGTGACACTTGGTCTTGACAAGCAAGAAAGGGATGATATGTTAAAGGTGTTGCTTGAGCCAAAGATGACAGAGGGAACCTCAGTAGAAGAACATGTGCTAAATATGATTGGACATGTGTATCATCTTGAAGAACTGAGATTCACCTTGAGAGAAGAGTTGGCCATGGATATGATTCTAGATACTATGCCAGAATCATACAACTGCTTTATTACATATTATCATGTGAATAATACGACTGGATAGATATCAGACTTGCTTGCCATGTTTATTCATGGTGAAGAAAATTTGGAGAAGAGCAAGCTTGTGATGGTGATAAGTGGAGCTAAGTCCAAGGATGAAAGCAAGGCCATGAAGATTCTATTGTCGAGCCCAAATGCAAGTCTTCAACACTCAAGATAAGGAGAAAGAAAAGTACAAGAGTAACTCATCCTTTATACTTGAAGGATTTCAGGAAGCACAAGATGGGGACAGTGATCTCCACTTTAGGTATATATGTTATTGAGATAAATCTATCTAATTCATCATCATGGGTACTAGATACCAGGTGTGGATCTCACATATGTTCTCATATCCAGGATCTAAAAGAAAGTCAGCCTTTGGGAAAAGGCAAGGTGGAACTGTGAGTTGCTAATGGAGTAAGAGTTGCGGCCAACGCCGTTGGAACCTATAGTATATCTTTTCCCACGAGGCTTGTAATAGAGATAAATAACTCCTATTATGTACCCTCTATACATAGAAACATTATTTTTCTATCTTATTTGGACAAGTATACATTTGAATTCCATATTAAAAATGACCGATCTTCTATTTCAAAAGATGTGATCTTTTATGGTAGTGCCCCAATGTCTTATGGTCTTTACTTATTAGATCTAAATATAGATGTATATAAAGTTCATACCAAAATACTAAAACTAAACAACTCTAACAAAACATACCTTTGACATTATTGTCTAGGGCACATATATGAGATTCATATATCTAGACTCTATAAAGATGGTTATCTGGACTCTTTTGATTTTTGAATCAATAGACATATGTGAATGTTGTTTGTTGGACAAGATGATTAAGACCCCTTTCACTAGTGAGAGGGCTAGTGATATATTAGGACTCATACATACTGATTTGTGTAGACCTTTTAGAACAACCACTAGAGGTGGGTATCAGTACTTCATTACCTTCCCTGATGACTTCAGTAGGTATGGATATGTTTATATAATGAAACATAAATTCAAGGAGTTTATGAATGAAGTATAGAACCAAATTGTTAAAATTATTAAATCAATTTGTTATGATCGAGGTGGGGAATACTTAAATCAAGAGTTTGAGGACATTATTAGATCCCATGGGATTGTATCCCGGTGGACTCCACCTGGAACACCTCAACATAATGGTGTATTAGACAGAAGGAATCACACATTACCATATATAATGCAATCAATGATGAGTTTACTTGAGCTTTGGACTACCTTTTGGGGGTATGCTCTACAAACCACCATGTTTACACTAAAATGAGTACCATCAAAGTCGGTTCAAAAGACATCGTATGAGATATGGAATGGGAAGTGTCCCAATATGTCTTTTATGATGATTTGGGCATGTGAAGCTTATGTCAAGAAAATGTTTCCTGATAAGCTTGGTCCCAAAACTGATAAATGTTATTTTTTTGGATATCCTAAAGAAATAAGAGGATATCACTTTTATTCCCAAACTAAGAACAAAGTGTTTGTTTCCAGGGATGCCACATTCCTTGAGATGGATTTCATTTCCAAAGGAATCAGTGGGAGAAAAGTGGAACTCAAAGAGGTTTTAGACCAACAAGAAAACATTAAACCATGAGATGTATAAGAGTAACCTAGAGATTCACAAAGTGTTGTGGAATCTCAAATTCCTCAAGTGACACAGGAACCTCATAGATCTAATAGTACACATCTTGAGCTTGAAAGATTTGGATATCTTGTAACTTAGGAAGGCAATGAATTGGTCATAGGTGATGATCCAATTACTTATAAAGATGATGTTGAGGGACTAGAGTCTAAGAAATGGCTTGAGGCAATGAGATCCGAGATGGAGTGCATGTATACCAACAAAGTATGGACTATGGTGGATCCGCCTGAAGGGGTAAAACCCATGGGGTGCAAGAGGGTCTTCAAGAATAAAACCGACATGGATGGTAAGGTACAAACCTATAAGGGAATATTGTTTGAAAAGGTTTTTAGACAAGTTCATGGTGTTGACTATGATGAAACATTTTCTCCAGTGGACATGGTTAAGTCCATCAAGATCATTCTTTCTAACATCTTATCATGACTATGACATTTGGCAAATGAATGCTAAAACTACATGTGTTAACGGGAGCATAGTTGAGGATGTGTATATGTCACAACCTGAGGGGTTTATAAATGTAAAGTTTGCAAATAAAGTATGTAAGCTATAAAGGTCAATCTATGGATTGAAGTATCTCAGACGTAGAATCTTCATTTTGATGAAATAGTCAAAGAGTTTGGATTTGTTCAAAATGAAGATGAACCCTTTATGTATAGAAGGTTTGTGGGAGCATGGTGACATTCCTCATATTGTATGTAGATGACATACTATTGATGGAGAATGGCATCCCTACTTTACATAAGGTAAAGACATGACTTTGAAATACATTCTCTATAAAGGATTTGGGAGAAGCATTCAACATCTTGGGGATAAAGATCTATAGAGATAGATCCAGAAGGCTTCTTGGTCTATGTCAGAGCACATACATTGACAAAGTGTTGAAGCGGTTCATCATGGAGAACTCAAAGAGAGGAAAATTTCCCCAGTGTCATGGTGTCCCCTTTTCTAGAGCTCAATGTCCCAGTTCTTGTGAAGAAAGGGAACGCATGAGTGTGATTCCATATTCCTCATCAATTTATTCAATCATGTATGCAATGTTGTGTACCCATCCAAACATATCGTATGCCTTGATCATGATGAGAAGATATCAGTCAGATCCAGGTGATGCTCATTGGATAGCCATAAAGAACATCATCAAGTACTTGAGAAGGAATAAGGATCAGTTCTTAGTTTACGGTGGAGAGGAAGAGTTGGTAGTAAAGGTTTACAACGATGCAAGATTCTAGATTGATCAAGATGATTAAAAATCACTATCAAGATTCATGTTCTGCCTCAATAATGGAGTTGTTAGCTGAAAAAGTTCCTAGTAAGAAACAATTATGATTGTACAACAAAGGTTGAGTATATTATTGCATTGAGTGTAGTAAAGGAGGTTGTATGGATCAATAAGTTCATTATAAAACTTGGGGTCATCCCAAGCATCAATGATGCAATTGAGCTATATTGTGACAATAATGGAGCTATTGCATAAGCTAAGGAACTCAGACTGCATCAGCGCTCAAAGCATGTACGAAGGCGGTATCATCTCATATGAAAGATCGTACAATGAGATGTAAAGATTTGCAAACTATCAACTGAGAGAAATGTTGATGATCCCTTAACAACGACACTTTTGTAGAAGAAGCATGACGGTCATGTTAGGTCACTCGAAATAAGATTCACGGGTGATTGGCTCTAAGTGCAAGTGGGTGTCTATTGGTTATGTATGCCCAGAGAGCCAATCATATGATGATTGTAATGACATATTATGTAAAAATGATTTTATTATTAATAAAAGGCAAGCTTCCAATTTATTCTGTTTAATTCAGTTATGAGATAATGATGTAACATTATAAATGTTTAGAGAATTATATTACTCAATGACGTATTTATTCAAGTTACTACCCTAGTACATATACATATTCTCATTATGTCCATGATCAGTTGTTATTGTGGAAGGTTGATAGACAACAATAACACATAAGATCATTGTGTGTGTTGATTGATGACTAAATCTCATTAGTCATGACATGGTGATATCAAACCAAGTACATAGATACATGTTAGAGAACAGTGCATCAGACAGACCCACCGTGAGATCGACACGAGGAAGCCATTATCATGGAAGTTATAGTCAAATCTCACAGTGATGGTGGTCGTTGTGGTTCTTAGACCTAAAATCACTGTACTCATTACATGTCATTGAGTACACTTTGACATCAACAAACATAGTCATGAAACATGGGTTGTTATAACTATGATGATTGGGTGACTTTGACACATGGGGATTGGCTATCAGTGATAGATATGGGATTTGTCCCTCCTACTGGAGTGTGATGTCCCAAGCCTCTTGATTTGTGAGACTGAGAAATGCATGGCCATGTGCCGTGAGTCAATATGTGATATTGAGCCTACATATATCTCAAACAGTCTGCTGTTGGTTCAAGAAACAAATAATAATGAGGGTGACTACTCCATGCCTCTAGTTCAATCCGGACATCATTGAAAAAGGAACTATACAAACACTATAACACCATACACAGATTGTAGGTCAAATTTGTTCCCCAAATTTCCATTTACTTGGGTAGCATTGATGTGCAACTAGGTGCCACTCATTTCTTGTGATGTCATAATTTGTTATGGACATTCACTGCCAACATAATATGGGACCTATAGGATCACACACATAGGTCCTGGCCTAGAAGAGGAGTTTAATCTCAAATGACAATTGAATTAATTACTAAAGTTTTTAGGTATTTCATTCACACAACAAATAGGCTCACAACACTGCCAAACACCCATCTTAAGTGTTGAGACGGCCGTCTGGGATCCATGTCTATTATGAGTTCGAATTGGCTAAAGATGTGAATTGACCAAACAGATCGGCTCCACTTAGGTTACCAAATGAACATCTGGGTGATTGAGACAGATGTCTGACATGGGAGAGATGGTCCAGTTTGATTGAAGAAAGGTTCTAGATATTTCCTAATTTGTTTGAGTTGCACATTACTTGTTGTGCAAGGAAATTAATATGGGATACTAATTGGAAACGAATTGCCAAATTCATGTACTACTAGGAAACAACCAAACGACCATCTAGGTTGTGCCAAATGACCATCTAGCATGCCAGACAATTGTCTGGGCTGTCACAGGTTGCTAAAATTCTAGAATTGTTGCAAAAATTTGAGATCTTCTGGTCCCTTCCACTCCCACATTGACTGGGAACCTAGACCCAAACCCCACCTATAAATAGAGGGGTACTGGGGGCTTCCTAGAGCACAACACTGACATTTGAGAAATAGTTGAAACATTGTCCTCCTTGGTTGTGGCAATCATGAGACCCCAGGCAAGTCCTACCCGACTAGGGAGGGATATACAAGGGAGAGAGCAACTGAGATCATTGTTATGGGAGAGAAAGTTGGTGACTAGTACACTAACGGGAGGGACAACTCCTTACTGATCGTTCTAGTAGGAAGACATGAGTTCTTGGATGTCTGTGTGGACTACCATAGAAGCGGGAGGCCATTGTCTTCTGCTAGGAGGACAATGTCAACCAACAGTCTGTGATAAGAGGAGTTGTTGAAGAAGACGAAATTCATGGCTACTGTGTGTGGTGCAGACCAAGAGGTGCAGTAGTCAGACGGGTCACAGGGAAACTAGGAGTCAGAGTTGCACATCTACAATGATGAGGATTTTTACTAGACTTGCTCCAAGACCACATAATATCCTCATAAACCATCCTTCCTGTCTTATAGTAACTGACGTGATCTGCTGATTATGGGAATATGGTATATAATTTTTTTTCATCTGCCTACTCTATAACCATATTTCCCTATGACTTAGAGAAGACCTACTATGAAACCACTTATAGGATCAGTGGGTTCTAGAAGGAAGGGGGTTTGAATAGAGATAAACACTTAAACTAAATTTATTAGACCTCCAAATTACTTCAAGAGATAAGGTTGCATATATGTAATTTGAGTGCAACTAAACACAACTAGAAAGTACGAGAGAGATTGAATAAGATAGAGAATACAAGCTATGTATAATGGTTCCAAACTCCAAACTAGGAGAGTGTACATCCACTACCTATAAGGGTCAATCCTGAGTATTTGCAACCAATGCACATATCTTATATTCCATTATAAGAGATACAATATGACCTTCTTTTCCAGGGTAAGGATACCTAGCCTTACTTTTAAGGATCAAAGGAGACAATAACCTTACATGGACTTACCTATCCTAGAGCAAGGGTGTTCAACCTCTACAAGGGCCTACCCATGTTTACAACGAGCTAGAAACCTTCACTAAGGAGATCTCCTCTTGCAACAAGTCTTCTGCCTTGAATGAATTGCCCACTCTTCTCTTACATCTTTATCCTTCAACTTCACCTTCAACAAGGAGAACCTTTCTATTGGGTTTTGTGGAAGAAACATGCATGGCAGAAGCAACAAAAAAAATATTTCCACACAACCCACAATAGGATCTCATCGACAATAGCATATTCAGAAAGAGTGTTCATAGGATATACCTTGTTGCGGAGCAAGTCCAACAACGTCCCTCTACATGATGGTGTTCAACATTGCTGGCTTACACGAATGATACTTCTCTCCAATCTTCTGAATGCGACGCGGGAATATCTGGTGGCGCTCCTTTTATGCAGTGATGTACACCGCTTGTAGTGCATATGGACGGTCGTTGAAGTCCTCCAAATGCAGGCATCTCATCGTCTACGTCTCTACTTCATCCACGCAGATAGACTGGAACTCCACATTGTACTTCCTAATTCGGTAGGAAGGAGTAGTCTTTGTGTGATGATGTGCTAGCATCACGGTGCTCTCCTTTTTCTCCTGAGGATGGTGATGGCTAGGGTTTACGTACGTGAGTGTAAATTGGAAAGCCTCTCTCAATATCTTATAAAGATATCAGCCATCAAGATCCTTTGAATAGGAGATGAAAGGAAGAAGGGTTTCCTAAACCCATCAGTAAATAGAAAGATTGCATTAATTAAAATGCTCAGGATTAATTAGAATATTTTGGAATTAATTAATTCACCAAATAATTATATTAATTGATTAAATATTATCCGACTCCATGCAATTGCTCGAGATGGCTCTATGGGCATATATACCAACAGACTCCCACTTGCACTTAGAGACAGTCACTCCAATGAATTGGCTCACACATTTTAATATATTCCAATATTATTCTAATGGATTACATAAACATTTTAGTAATCAATGTGATTTGGAACAATTCCAATCAAAACCACAATTATACTCCTATTCGAACACATCCTCTAGCAAGATTTCATTGCCACCCAAGTAAATGGAGAAATTGGAGAACATCCTAACCTATAATTCATGAATGGTGTTATAGTGATTGTATAGTTCATTTGTCACTGATATCTGGATTAAACTTGAGTCATGTAACTATTATCCTCTTCAACGTTCAATCCATGTTTCGTGAACTAGAGTAGACTGTTTGAGATACATGTAAGCTCAATATCACTTATTGACTCACATCATCATGGCCATGCATTTCTCAGTCGCGCTTATCAAGTGGCTGGAATATCAAACTCCCGTAGGAAGGAAAAATTCCATCTACATCACTCACAGTCGTGTCACAGTACACCCAAGCACCATCTTTATGGAAATCCTTATTCAGAATCACGGTGGATGATGTCAAAGTACACCAAATGACATGTGAAAAGTGTAGTGACTTTAGTTCTAAGAACCACAATCACCACCATCATTATGAGATGTGACTCTAACTACCAATTATGGTATTCATGTGTCACTCTCAAGGTGGGTTTGTCTGATACACTGTTCTCTAACAAGTATCTATGTATTTGGTTTAATATCTCCATATCATGGATAATGAGATTCTTCCATCAACCAACATAAATTCTAATCTTATGTGTTATTGATATCTATGGATATTTCCACAATAACAACCGATTAGGGACAAAACAAGAATACATACTCTTAGCATACATATGATCTCATAGTTCAGGTCATCAACCCGAAGACATATATCATTAAGTATATTATTCTGTAGACATCTAAAAGTTTTGTGGTCATCTCACAATATAAAACACAAACATATAGATTGGAAACTTGGCTTTATTGATATGATCAATGTAGTATTACAAATCATTTACATAATATACCATTACAATCATCAAATGATAGTCTCTATGGGCATACATACTAACAGATTCCCACTTGCACTTATACCCAATCACTCATGAATCTCAATCCAAGTGATCGAACATGTCTGTCATGTTTCTGCTGTGAAAGTGCTTTTGTGAGCAGGCCAGCCACATTGCTTTTTGTAGGTACTCTACAAATCTTCACATCTCCTCATTGTACAATCTCTCATATGAGATGGAACCTCTGTAGAATATGTTTGGAACATTGGTGCGATCTTGGTTCTTTAGCTTGTGCAATTTCTCTGTTGTTGTCGCAAAAAAACTCAATTGTATCACTAGCTCTTGGAACCACTCCAAGTTCAGAAATGAACTTCTTGATCCACACAACTTCCTTTACAACATTATATGTGGCAATATATTCAGCCTCTATTATAGAATCCACAACCGTCTCTTTCTTAAAACTCTTCCAGCTCACAACTCCATTGTTCAAGAAAAACACAAATCCAGATTGTGATCTATAGTCATCTTTGTCAGTTTGAAAGCTAGCATCAGTGTAACCCTTTACCATGAGCTCTTCCTCACCACCGTATACCAATAATTGATCCTTAGTCCTTCTCAAGTACTTTAAAATGTTCTTTACGGTTGTCTAGTGACATTCACCTAGATCTGACTGATACCGGCTCATCATGCTCAAAGCATACGATACATCAGGATGAGTACATATCATCGCGTAAATGATAGATCCAATTGCTGATGCATATGGAATCTTACTCATGCGCACCCGTTCATCACATGAACTAGGACATTGGGCTTTAGAGATCATAACCCCATGGGACATGGGCAAGTTACCTCTCTTAGAACCCTCCATTCTAAACATATTTAGCACCTTATCAATGTATGTGCTCTGGCCTAGGCCTAGAAGCCTTCTAGATCTATCTCTATAGATCTTGATTCCTAGTATATAGGATGCTTCACCTAAATCCTTCATAGAGAAGGTCTTCCCCATCCAAGATTTTACTGTTTGAAGAATAGGGATATCATTTCCCATCAATAGTATGTCATCCACATACAATATGAGAAATATGACTGTGCTCCCACTAACCTTTTTGTAAACACAAGGTTCATCTTCATTTTGACTAAATCCATACTTTTTGACTACTTCCTCAAAATGTAGATTCCAGCTCTGAGATGCTTGCTTCAATCCATTGATTGACCTTTGTAGCTTACAATCTTTATTGGCTTCCTTTGGATTGATAAAACCCTTAGGTTGTGTCATGTACACATCCTCGAGTAAATTCCTATTAAGGAATGTTGTTTTAACATCCATCTACCAAATCTCATAGTCATGATAAGCTGCAATGGCAAGTATGATCCTTATGGATTTAACCATGGCAATTGGTGAGAAGGTATCATCATAATCAACACCTTGAATTTGACGTAATCCTTTCACAACCAATCTACCTTTATAGGTTTGAACATTTCCATCCATGTTGGTCTTCTTCTTGAAGACCCACTTGCAACCTATGGGTTTTACCCCTTCGGGTGGATCAACCAAGGTCCATACCTTAGTGGTGTACATGGATTCCATCTTAGATGTCATGGCTTTGAGCCATTTCTTAGATTTTGGTCCCTTAGTATGTTTTAGATAGGAAGTTGGCTCATCTGCTATGCCCAATTTGTCACTATCTTGTGTCATTAGAAATCCAAATCTCTCAGGCTCAAGTCATGTCCTACTAGACCTACGAGGTTTCTGTATTACATTTGGAACTTGAAATTCCACAACAATTTATGATTCTACAGGTTCCTTATGTACCTCCTCGGGTTCTCTGATTTCTTTTTGATCTCGAACTTCTTTGAGCTCTACATTCCTCCCACTGATTCCTTTGGAAATAAGTTCCTTTTCAAGAAATACAATAGGCCTAGAAACAAGCACTTTGTTGTCAGTTGGTGTGTAGAAGTCGTATCCCCGAGTTTCCTTGGGGTATCCAACATAATAACATTTTTAGATTTGGGTCGAAGATTTTTAGGAAATTATTTCCTAGCATAAGCTTCACATTCCCAAATCTTTAACATAGACAAATTGGGATGATTCCCATTCCACATCTCATATGGTGTCTTTTGAACCAATTTGGAAGGTACACGGTTAAGTGTAAACACTGCGGTTTCAAGAGCATATCCCCATAACAATATTGAAAGTTTGGCTGAACTCATCATTGATCATACCATGTCTAATAATGTATGATTCCTTCTTTCTGACACACCATTATGTTGTGGTGTACCATGTGGAGTTCATTGTGATACAATACTACAATCTCTTAGAAGGTCCTCAAACTATTAGCTTAAGTATTCTCCACCTCGATCTAAACAGAGTGCTTTAATACTCTTACCATTTCATTCATGAAAGTATTGAACATTTTAAGAGTTTTTGACTTGTGTTTCATAAGATATACATTGCTAGACCTAATGAGATCATCAATGAAGGTAATGAAGTATTGATAGCCTCCTCTAGCATATGATCTAAAAGGTCCACGTACATTAGTATGTATGAGCCCTAGCAGATCACTGGCTCTCTCACTATGTCCAGTGAAAGGAGTCTTGGTCATCTTGCCTAATAAACAAGCCTCATATGTCTCTAATGATTCAAAATCAAAAGAGTCTAGATAACGATCCTTATGGAGTCTAAATATGCACTTCTCGTTTATGTGCCCAAGACGACAATGCCATAAGTATGTTTTGTTTGAGTTGTCAAGTTTTAGCCTTTTAGTATTTACATTGTATATGCTAGTCTCAAGTTCTAACAAGTAGATATCGTAAGACATAGGGGCATTGTCATAAAAGATCTCATCTTTAGAAATAGAAATCATTCCATTCTTAATGTGAAATTCAAATCCACTTTTGTCCATTCAAGATACAGGAATAATATTTCTATTAATGACAAGTACATAATAGAAATTCTCTAATTCTATTACAAGGCCCGTAGGAAAAGATAAACTAATAAATCAAACTGCGATGGCAGCAACTCTTGCTCAATTAGTGACCCGCAGCTCGACTTGGCCCTTTTGTAAAGGCTTACTTCTTATCAGATCATATATATTTGAACATATGTGAGATCCACATCCAGTATCCAGTACCCATGATGAAGAAGTATTTAAGTTTATCTCAATAACATATATACCTGAAGTGGAGATCTCTATCCCCTACTTCTTCTTCCTTAGTTCCTCTAGGTAGAGAGGATAGTTTCTTTTCCAATGTCCAGCCTGGTGACAATGGTGACAACTACCTTCTTTGGAGATCCCACCTTTAGCTTTGAGCACGGATGATTTTGGCTTATGCTCAGCTTTAGAACCTTTCTTAGCCTTGCCTTTGCCTATTGACTTTCCATTTGTCCTACTGATCATCATCACAAACTTGGGCTTGTCTTTCTTCATCTGTGCTTCAGATGTCCTCAACATGCCCAACAATTCTGACAATGGCTTGTCAAGATTGTTCATGTTGTAGTTCATGAAAAAATGACTATATGATGCATGCAACAATTGCATAATCACATCAATGGCCAACTCTTGACCTAGAGAAAATCCCAACTTGGATAGGCTTTCTACATACCCAATCAAAGTGAGTATGTGGGTACCAACTGAGTCTCCCTCTTTCATCTTGCTTATGAATAAAGCCTTGGAGACATCATATCTCTCATGTCTTGTGTGATGCTGATACATGTTCTTGAGATGTGTTACCATCTCCATGACATTTATGTTCACATGCTGCTCTTGAAACTCATAGTTCATTGAGCACAACATTAGGCACTTGACATCTATGACATCATCAAGGTGCTTCTTGTACGCATCCTTTTCAGCCTTGGGTGCATTTGAGGTGGGTTCCGTTGGCTCTGGTGTTTCAAGCACATAGAGCTTACGCTCCTACGTGAGAACAATTCTTAATGTCCTAAACCAATTTTGAAAGTTGATTCTGATCAGTTTGTCCTTCTCAAGGACCGATCACAATGAGAATGTGTGAGTTTTGTTTACCATTTGATAGCTACAAAAGAAAAAGTTTGCATTTAGTCCAAAACATTTTTACTTGTAAAGATTTGATAAATGAAATTAATTAGGATTTTAATTAATTACGCTCCCACTATTTTATTCAAATAGCCCTCATTATCAACTCTGAAGATTGCAACATACAACCTTCTAGTGAGCTAAGATCCAAGATAATTGGATCAATGCCCAGCCAACGCCGACATCAATGACCAAATACTAAGGTAGGAAATGTTTGCTAATTGCATCATATGCAACTCTTGGATAGATGATCATGCAAAACTCCTTGCGATGATGCTTCTGTGTGCCTCTAGGTACTTGATCCTGTCAAGGTTCCCTAGTTAAGTCCAACCCATAAGACAACATGATGAGTGTGCACCCTACAGAGGCAGACCCACACATCCACCATCACACTTCCATGAGATAGATAGTGTACCATGCGGAGGCATGCCCACACATAGTCGATCAAGATTTTCATGTGTGTTGCTTTATGGAAGGCAACTAAAACTTAATATTATTAATTAGGGTTTTATAATATATATATATATATAATATATATATATACACACATACATATATATATATATATATATATATATATATATATATATATATCCATCCAAACACCACATACTTATATTATGTATCATATACTACTATATCCACAACCACAAATGATAGACATGCAATCACAAACACAAATACATCGATTATGGCCTACTATTGTAATCCTTTGGAACAACAAAGGTTTACAGTCCACCTAAGGTCTTATGCATCTAATGCAACAACACCTATGAATCAACCTTTAAGCATCAACATTACAATGAACAACTTCATGGATGCTCCATGAGGTTGGAACTTCAAGTTGCTTCTTGGAAATGGATCTTCATGTTGCTTCTCTATGAATGCTCCTTGGAGTTGGATCTTCAATTTGATTTTTGGAATTAGATCTTCATGGTGCTTCTCCATGGATGCTCCTTGGAGTTGGATCTTTAAATGGCCTCCTTACATCAAGTTTACAAAGACTAAAACTAATCCTATCTCTATTACATCATATGAGTACAAATATAAAGAGAAAGAATTATTACACTTTAAAATAAGAGATGAGGCTTGGCATGCAAGCCAAATACTTTATATAAAGGATCCACGTACAACCATTATACATCCATAGCAATCATAAAAGGGGATTCTAGACCATAACCGTGTATGCATTCACCACATAAAATATATTTTAAAGGTGATTTGTATGATATCATTAGTATATATAAATATATGTATATAAATATTAAAATTATAGTACTTTTAATGAGAGACATTCCCCATTAAATAAATTTTTGACTCTCACACAAACTATGTGGGGTACATAGGAGAAACGCCCCTGTGCGGAGGTCTATAAAATTTTACTTCTGTGAAATTAGGAAAATCAATAATTTTCATAGTTGATCCTGTCTGAAACGTCAAAAACATAAGCTTGTGGCATATGTGGAATTAGGTTTAGATATGCACATTAGCAGTTTTAAGTTCACACCGTATACAACCAAAGAAAATAGTATACATCGATTTGATCATATTGAAACGAATCTAAAAACATTGTACATCGATGTTGCTCTGATACCATTATGGTTTTGTGGAGGAAACATGTGTGGCGGAAGTGACAAAAAAATATTTCGTAATAGGATCTCGTCGACAATAACATATTCAGAAAGAGTGTTCGTAGGATATACCTTGTCGCAGAGCAATTTTGACAACTTCCCACTACACGATGGTGTGCAACGCTACTGGCTTACACAGACGATACTTCTCTCCCGTCTTCGAAACGCATCACGGGAAGATCTGACGATTCTCCTTTCGTGTGGTGATGTATGACACTCGTAGATCGTATGGACGGTCATTGAGGTCCTCCAAACATAGGCGTCTCAGCATCTGCATCTCTACTTCATCCACGCGGATGGACTGAAACTCAACGTCGCACTTCCTAAGCCAACAAGAAGGAGTAGTCTTTGTGCGATGACACGCTAGCATTGCGGTGCTCTCCTTTCTCTCCTAAGGACGGTGACGACTATGGTTTATGTACGTGAGCGTAAACTGAAAAGCCTCTCTCAATATCTTGTAAAGATATCGACCGTTAAGCCCCTTTAAATAGGAGACGAAAGGAAGCAGGGTTCCTAAATCCATCAGTAAACAAAAAGACTGTGTTAAATAAAATGCTTGTGGATTAATTAGAATACTTTGGAATTAATTAACTAACCAAATAATCATATTAATTTATTAATTAATTAATATCTGACTCCATGCAATAGCTCGAGATGGCTCTATGGGTATATATACCAACACTTTCACCATCATATCTTGAGAGAAATAATTTGGAAGGGGATGATTGGGAGCTTCACAAAGAGTACATTGAAGCAGATCTCTCACAAATAACCTATCTCACATGGCTTGATGTTGATGTGTAGTAAGCTAGAGAGATAAAGCGGTTCTTAGTAGACAAATCCACTCGCCTATAGCTAGGAGCATAAGAAGAAAACTTGGAATGAAGTCCAAGGGAACCTATTTATAGTTGAGGGTGTATACTAGCTAGTAGATTCACTTGGGAGCAAATTCTAGTCATTTGGGGGTGTTGCAACGAATCTATTTTTGAGTTTTGCAACACACTAACACCTAGAAACACTTTTTCTGCACATACAGTAAAGTGTAGTCGGTCGAGTTATAATAAAGGTAACTCGACTGATAGTACTATGCGACAAAGCAAATTTGAGTTGTTAGTCGAGTTTATCATGGATGAAACTCAATTGACAACTTAAATTTGATTTGCGTATGAAGAGGTGTCAGTCGAGTTTGTCTTGTGGAAACTCTGTCGACCTTGACAATTTCCAAGATCCATCCTAGGCGTCGGTCAAGTTTCATTTGAGTGAACCTCATCCAACCAAAGTGCATGTGATGAATTTTGGAAATTGGTATAAAAGTACTTAAATATTCCTTTTAAGTGCAGTTTGCATTTTTCCCAGCTTAGTTACAAGTCATAGCATTAATACAAATGATTTACAAAGTTGTCCTAAGGGATTTAGGGAATTTTCTAGAAAAATTCATTTCCATTGATTTTGACCTTTATTTGGTCAAGCTAGCAATTGATTCAATTAAAGCTTTTCATGTACCCTACACTTAAAAACAATCTCAGATAGACATATTATATACATATGAATGAAATGATTAAGTCTTCATCAAAATATGGACAATGTATAATTGTTAGGTCAACATGACACACTAAGATTTTCATACCCTATTGGGTTATCCCACTCAAGTCCTTTGTGGATGATTGGGTTTTCCTACCCATACTTAGGTCATTTAGGGTTTACCTTCATTAGAGGGATATACATAGTACATTTCACATTTTGTCATCTATCTCTCTAACGTACATTAATTTTTTTAATTGGTAGAGGATTCCTTAAACCTACTTCTTTTCAAAACCTTAACTTGAGATGAGGAGGAAAGTTCATATTAGGGTTTCTTAATAAAAGAGGTGAGGAGAGGACAAATTTAGAGATGATAAACCTATAGGAAATAATATTTCAAAAAAAACCTAGGTTATGGCCACGTAAGTATCACATTGGGTAAGGGAGTCCCATATGCCATATCAATGGTGCGAAGGAAAATATTGTCAGCCCCCAAATATGTGATCCTTTCTAGACACCATTTCCCTTGGGTTATGCCCTAATAATTTTCATTATAATTATAGTAATTATTTGAAATTGTTAGGTATTATATATTATTTGATAAGTCTAGTGTTTGTAACTAATGTAACACCACAAAAATGTGAACATCCCCCAATTAAATGAGACCTAGATTATAAGGATCAATACCTAAATTTTTTAGGATCAAATTTAACAAATAATGAACAATAGTAAATAATTTCCATTCATTTGAAATTGAATGAGAACTTATATTTGAATTATGTTTCTCAAAGGCATTGTACAAATATTTCAAGAACTAACTTGCACATAGATGAGAAGAAGAAACATACAATCTAACTAGTCCTCATTGACATATCTTTAATATTTTCAATAGCTTTCATCTTTATCTTCATGTCCTTATTTCATGTGTATCAACTACCTAAACTGTCGACAAATAAGAAATGGTCAATAGATTTCTACATTGGTATGTGGGTTCATCCAAAACATCACATGTATAGACATATTCAACAATCATTTAATGGAGCATATGAATTTGTATTTTCATTCAAATTTCTAACCCATTTTTATTACTATCTCAGTTGTAATCATTGTCCATCCTTGGACTTATGTGTATTTTCTCATGTCATGTAGCCTATGGTTTCAAATATCATAGTCTACTTATATGACACTCATAGTGGCATTATAGTTAAAGAGAAGTAAATAAACATACAACAGTTTATTTCATCAAACTTTGACAAATCCTCAACAAACATTTAGAATTAGATAATTGCGGGTACTCATAAATAACCATGTACCTCAGTGTAGAAACATGAATTTATTTCCATGCATTACAATTATCAACGTATACACAATAAATCCACTATCAACCAAAATTATTTGCATGTATGTATAACCCTAGCATGTCACCAAACATTCACAAGATACTAATCAAACCTAACTTAGGTCCTAAACTAGGGTTTTGGGTTATCTTGGGTTTAGAATAGGAATAAGTGTCACAAATCCTAACTCCATCATGTCGAGGCCCCTAAGTGTTACAAACCCTAATTGAGCATTAAATAAACCCTAATAATGATTGTAGGTTGATTATCACATTATGAATCCATTAAATAAAATCATGAGGTTTAAGATCTAAATATCATGATATATAACCATTAATCCATAATTTTGTTATAAATGACTTATAAAAACTAAAAGATTGTCATTATTAACTAAATCTGATTCAAGACATTGGGATCCCATAATTATCAAAATATATCTCAAATAGGTGTGTTTTACATGATTAACAACCTATTCACCAAAACTAGGGTTTGCATGCATCAATCACATCAGATTCATGTATACCTATATTTTTGGAACCAGACATGTATTTAAACCATCAATACATTTGTTAGAATGTATGATTTTTTTATTAACTTTCATACATACTTTGGCCTACCAATAATTAACTAAAATTATTTCAAAATAAATATAGATCCTGCAATCAAAATTAGTCATGTTAGTAATTGGGAATATTATCAATTAGGCATGCGAGAACGGGCCTAGCTAATGGGATCATTTCACATTATGTGGGCAAGGCTCGGGTGAGGTGTAAATGACCCTGATGTCCATGCATTGTGACATGAATGTCATGCAAACTGAGGACACTATTGTCTTTCCTCAAGAAAGATTCTTCTCCCTACCATGGTTTTGGGAAGTTGTGATAACTCAAATTTTTCTCTCTCATCTAATAATTGTACATCTTGACTAATTTGACTCTCTAATGTACTCAAAAACCTCCCTCACCTCCACTTTGATGAATTTGAGTCACTTTATGCCCAATTATTGAGTTGTATTTGAGCAAATGTCACTTTGTACTTATATATGACTCTAATTTGAGTTTTGAACCAAGTATCAGGCTTATTAGGTATCATCTATTTGCAATCAAAATTGAACTGATTCAATATAATCTAATTATTATAAAATGCTTTTTATATTTTAAAGCTTGTAAATACGAATCTAACGGCACAAAAATCGCCTCAATCGGACCCTCATAAAAGTTACGCCCTCTTGAAATCTCCTTGTTATGCACTTTTAACTTAGCTATTTTAAGCCTTTTTGATTCCTTCATGGGCCTAATTTTGGCACGAGGCCCAGTCAAGGGAGTGCCCCACCTCCCTCGGCCTCCATGTCAGCAGTCCACTGACCCATGCCGCAAACAACCAGCTCTTGTCAACATGGACCGACTTTCAGCCCTTGGATTTTGGCTGCTAGGATCGTACCTTGATCCATTGGCTTGGGGATCATCTTCATCCCCCGTACAGTGCCACGCCAATGGAGCTACAACACCCCACCTCTTTCCTGCCTCTTGATGCGAAATTAACCCTACACGCGTCTACAAAACTTCTTTCCCTTCCTTTGATTCCCTTTCTCTCCACTTCTCACGAACCCTTTCTTCTTCCTCCAGTTTTGGGCGCCGCTGCTCCTTGGTCAAATGTTCCGCACCGCAGAGGCAAGTGGAGGCATGTCATCTAATTTGCATGATCGATTTGAGGTGCGCTCTGGCGACGCAGCGTCCCATAGTGGAGCAACGTTGGGCGTCCAAGGAACGCAGGGAAACGCCCTGCGGGTCAATTGGCGGCGGAAAACCACAGGGAGCGTTTGGGCCAGGGGAAGGAAGATCACGGGCCTGCTGAGGGCGAGGCCCAAAAAGACGAAGGGTTGGGTGCGCTGCCCATGAACTCTCCTATCAGCCCTACGATCGACGATCAAGGGTCCAGATCGACCCAAGAAAGCTAAAACTTCAAAATTTTATATCTTGCGATTTCTTCATCCTTTTAGGGACTTCTTACATACCATTTTGATCAGAAAATTGATCCGCATATAATGCAAATAGTCCCATTGTCTTATTATGCTCTAATCTCTATTGTTTCCCCAAAAGTGCTTACTTTGAAGCTTTTGAAGATGTTTAATGATTCTAAATGTTCAACTTTGACTCTTTATGTTTCAACATATGAATGTATCCTTAAATCATTAACTATTTTTCACCTTGTTTCCTTTTAAACCAAGATCTTGTTCTAAAATGCCATGTTCCCCATGTTAGAACCTAAATACTCATCATTTGATCATAAATTATGTCCTTTTCCCATTGCTTGCCTTGATAAGATGTAAAATGATCACTATATCGAAGTTGAATAATTTTCTAGTTTAAAGTCAGTAAACTTTGTGGTTTTTTATGCCCCTTTTGAACCAAAACCTCATGCTTATACACTCGGTCTACCATGTATGACATCATGTACTTACTTTATGCCCTAATATGTGATGTCTATGTACCTATATGATTGGATCTTTAAAACCATATGCAAAAGTGATCCTAAATGTTTAACCATGTATGTTCTATTTCATATCAGGCCCTATTATGACTTGTGACACTAAGTTCCATGTATTACACTCATGAACTCTCTTGACTATTTGTAACCTATGTATGACCTCCAACATGTTCTAGATGCATATGTTGATTGTTGGGCTTTAACCTTGCTAGATCATAATATAATGATATACATGATATCTTAATGACTTCAATTCAGTAGAATCATCATGCTACATCTCTACAATCTAACTTTTTCTACTTAATTCTTCTATAACTAGGAAATACTGACTCTAGTGCATGAAAAATTGAACTATTATGATTGGTTGTGAACTTGAATGGTTCAACCATGATGATAACCTAAATCTCATGCTTCCTCAGTTATCAAATCATAGTTCATCTTTATGTAGTATTACTCATGATGTGGATGTATCACCTAGACTAAATGTTTTTTTGTGACCTTTAAATTATGGTTGATTGATTGCATGCACGTATGGAACTTTGAACCTAAGTTGATCTATTTGGAACCTAGTTCTAGGGGAACATCCACATGACTTATATCATGTTTATATTAATCAAACCTAGTGATCTAATACACTATGTTGTTTATATTTACATCCTAGGTCCATGTTGTCTTGAGCCTTCTCTAGGTATCTTACTCAAGAATCATAACTCTTAAAGTACACTCAATCTCTTGACCCTACTATGTTATCGTCTTGATTGTATGTATGCTCATATGAATGATTGTCTAGTAACTACTTGTTTGAGATAGTGTTCTTATGATTATTATGTTCTGGCTTGATTATACTATGTTGTCAAACCTTCAACATAAACTAAAGAAATCCATTATATAACCTTGTGTATTTTCCTGAATTCTCGGGGTAAGGGCACAAGGCATGAATGAAACAATGTTAGCTCATTGACTTCGGTCTTGAGGTCCCTCACATTGATAAAAGGGTAGCTAATATTGAGAACCCTTATGGACCCTTCCTTTGAAGAAGTTGGTCAAAGGCCTATTTTGATATAATGGATACATGCACTTCAAATATGCTTTGTATGAATCATTGTCGTTAAGTTTTCTCACCTTTTTGCTTCTTCTAGCTTATTATAATGTTTCTAGAAAAGCAAGTTTTATAGTATTCTTGAACTTTTTACATGCATTTTATAGTGTACTTAATGTTGTAGCATTAATATATTTTGTTTATCAATTTTGTAGTTGTCAATGATGCATTGCACTATGGACTCCAATGAAACACCAATGGGTTATGTTGAAATAGATTTGGGTACATGCTTCTCTATCCCCTTTTAGTATCTTGCTATCTCTTGTTGTTATTGCTTTACATATATATATTTCCTGTGTGAAATATTTGATCCATTCTAGGGACGGGCGCCCATGTCCACTCGCCTTTGGATGTGTAGCCATTAGGAGTGTGGACTTAGGGTAATAAATGGATGCATGATAGAAGTAGCAACCCATGGTCAACAGACAAGATGACTCTGGGGTTCTCTACCTTGAACGTTACATCAATGATAGAGTTAGGTTTATCTTCCTCCTCCAAGGCTAGGCATGGTTTCAAATATCAATGGGATGACTAGATATGACTGTTCCAAGATCATGTTCTATAATAGAATAACCATGAAGAAGTGATAAATGAGTTATTGGGGTTATTCAAGATGTTAGTGTTGATTTGACTTCTTCAGATCCCAACAATCTTCTTCCTCTCCTCATGATCCATTGCGATGGTTTGGGTCTATCTTCCCAGTGAGCTGCTTCAGGGTGTAGGGCCTACTTGTGGGTATGCAGGATGGGCTTCCCTCGAGTTGTGCTGAAGGTTGGGAACCCTTTGTGGTAGTTGAGTGATTTCTCCAGTGGAACACAATTTGGTCAGGGATGCTATGTAATATCAAAGAACCGTCAAAGTTTATCAGTGATGAAGACTGAGGCTGATGGCCAGTCGTCGAGGCAATGTGTGAGAAATTGAGGGGAGAGGAGAGATATCTAGGTTGCATATTAACTTTTTGATGACTTATATAGGCAAGGTAATGTAGGGTAATAAGGTTTTTGCATAGACCTAGTTTCCTATGTTATCCTAAGATTGGGCACTATCATGTTTCATGGAGATAACCCCAATGCCTAGGTATAGCTAGATTCCTTAGGGTCTCCCGAAGTCAATGGGGTTGGTTACCAAGTATATTTAGGGGTCAGTGAGAGAGAGAGAGAGGTCTAGAATTCATTGGCCTCTTTTTCCAGAGGTTGAGGACCTTATTCAGGCAAGGGAGGTGAGCTCCCTGTTTGCTGTCTTACCTAGGTGCATGACTCCCAGTCTGGCTAGAATCTTGTCACTGCCATTGGATCTACTCATCAAGACTAGATCAAGTTATAAATCCCGTATCACACCCCAAGGTTCTACATTATCCAGACCTTGGTCACTACCTTTGATAATTTTGATATCTCTAACATTACTTGCCTTACTTTATTTAAAAGGTAAAAGAATCCTACATGCCACTAGGATTATCATATCAACACCAAATTTGGAGATTAGCTTCTTTTTAACATAATATTAGATTAGGAAAAAATTGGGATAAAAATAATAAAAGTGAATATAATTTATTGCCTTTCAAGTAAGTAACATTTTATGCATGAAATTCCAATTCCTTTATCCTATATTCCAATGGGCCGACTTCATATCCAAAAGCACAATCAGGCATAAATTGGATTCTAAGGCCCATGACTCATACCTAGGCCTTCCAATTTTATTTCACCACTTTATTTTTTTATTAATTATGAAATTAAGGCTTGAACTAATAAAAATGTCTTAATCTGAATTTATCAAATTTGAGGATATTAAGCATTATCACATCACACATTGTAAAACATTTTCAATAACTTTTTAACAACAAACATTACATATCCCCACACTTCAAAATCCAATGAGATATTGTACTTTCATTCAAAACACTAAGCTAGACAACCTAAGTGACATCTTCACAAATGCTAAAATTTGACAAGCTATTGACGAATTTGGGGTTGACAAGTCTCGTGGTCCACATGGCCTTAATTTAGATTTCTATCAGTTTATGAGGGAACATTTAGGTTTAAATTTTCATAATCTCTTCTAGTACATAAAACCACTGACCGGCCTAAATTGCGCGCCCGAAAACGTGGAGCGGATTTGAAGTAGTTGGACTTTTAAATTTATAACCCGAAACCTTCTAGGCCCCCGCAACTTTGTTTACAGGGTCGAAGTAGATATACAGGGTCGAACACAGGGACAAGGGTGGTAGTGTTGGCGAACGCTGAATCGACATGTTACACTTCGGTACAGGCAATGAGATGATAAAGTTCCTCAAGGGAACAATAAGAGAAGATCGACAAAACAAAAGCAAGCTATCTCCAACTGGAGCTACGAGGAAAAATTAAGGTTTTTATATGTTTATCAGTTTTTAGGGTTTTTGCGCAACGGAAACAGAAAGGATAAAACTATTACTTTTAGCAAGGAACAAAAGAGAAAGCTTAGGTAAAACAAGCGGCAGCAGAGACATCATGTATCGCTTCTCTCGAAGCGGGTGCCTCTAACTAAGTATCAACACCTCTCTCAAGGTTGCTGATCTTTGGTTAGAGTGGACAGTTTACTAAAGCAGCTCCGATCCTGGGCACTCTCGTACTCCCATATCGGACCAAACACTAGAGCCACAACACCTCTCTTGAGGCTGTTGCAACGAGAAACACGATTCAGTAGCTAGTCGAAACATGATCCAAACGTACAAGCTAGAGTTCGGATGCTAAACAAGCAAACATCCAACATAAGGGACCAAACATAAAGCAGCAGATAAATAAACTCTTCTAATTCCGTTAACATAAAAGGGTCTGGTTACATTGCATAAGTGAAGAAAGTAAATGACTGAAATAAGTAAAGATAAATGTCGCCTTCTTGATTTAGAAGGGCGACAGGCAGTAGTAGATTCCCCAAGATTCCTCCAGCTCGATACCAGGCAGGAGCCTTGCCCGATACGCCCGTGTCGGGCGGCACACCCTCTCGGGCGACACACTCATGATGGGCAGACGTATCGTGCAAGGCACTCATGCCCGATACGATTGTGTCGGGCGGCACCGTCTCGGGTGACATGCCGTGACTAGTGATGCGTATCGGGCATGGTATCGTGTCGGGCCAGAGTTTCCCTGAGGGTATCAGATACTCATATCAGGTGTCCTTGTTGGCCGGTATCGGTCTGCAGTAGTGCCCGAGACCGATCCTAAGTGAACCATTCCCTCCCTCTCGGGTTGGGGAAGTGCTCACCTAGTATCGCCCAGTACACCCCTGAGGCACGACACACTAGCTCCAGATGCTTTCCCAAGTTGGCTTTCGAGAGATTCCGACCCCTCCCATCGGAGTCATGTAGCTTCTATTCATAGGTAGCGGTTGGGAGAGGTTGTGGCTTTCCACGCATCACGTGTCTTCTTTCAGCTCCACCATCGCGGGTTCAGGGGTGCCCGATATGCGTGTCGCCCGGCACAAGGATGTCGGACTGGGAGCGTGTCGGTCATCGTGATGAGTGGCGCCTGCCGGTGGGTGGCTTGTATCGCCCGATATGCTTCAGCAGTCATGGCGATATACGACTCCCTATCGGGTAAATGGCGTATCTCTCGTCCACTCCTTCTTGCGCGACACCCTCATGTCGTGCGGTAGTGTATCGTTCTACCCGCGTCGGGCAGCTAGCGTATCGTTCAACTGGTTGGTGAGAAGGCCGATGCAGGTGGAACATGTTCGTGGGCCGGTACGGGCCGTTTTGCTGATAAATGAGTTGAAAAGCGGGGAAAACTCTGCAAAAGATGATAAAATTGAGTTAAGAGCGTAGCATGGCATGTTTATTCAAAAACATGACAAAAGGAGAGGAAAACAATTTAAAAGGGCAGATTTGATAATGAAATAAGGGCCAAAAACATCACAAAATTTGGTGTTATCAACTCCCCCAAACTTAGCATTTTGATTGTCCTCAATCAATCCTTATACTTTGTTTGTGACGCTTCTTCTTGACCGGTATAGTTTTCATACCATGGGTTTGAGAGAGCATTGAGATGTCTTGCAGAGAATACGGCCCGACCAAGAACAACATACTTTGCCTTTCCTGCCTTATTTAAGCAAAAATTTTCTCCACAGCTTCGGTGAGACTTGGGTGCATGATTTCGAAGTTAGCTTTCACACCAAACAGCTTTTTGGGGACAGAAAGTTGTGTGTTTGGGTAGGCTTAAGGCTTTTTGGGTTTTTCTTGTTCCCATCAGTCCATCCAGGTACAGGTCCGTTAGCGGGTGAGTGGTCTCTGCAGTCCAAGCCAGTTGGCTTTAGAGCAGTGATTTCACATCCTACGTACCATTGCCCCGGATCTACCATGCCTAAAGATGGGTACTTTTGGAAAACAAGTGTGTATATATATATATATTTCTTTCTTTTTCTTTCTTTTCATTTGGCACAACTCTCATGCTTTTATTCACTCTCATAAGGCTATTCTCTCTTTTTGGGATTTTGTTGGGTAAGGGAAAACAAGAGAAATTTTTGCTGTTTGGGCAGCTTTTTCCTTCTTCATACACATCTCTTAGCTGTCGCGAGATTATTTTTCAAAATTTTTGGTGTGGAAAGTCATAGTCATTTGTCGTTTGAGGCTGTATTTTCAAAAAGACATAACAAAACCTGCATCTCCTTGGGCACATAGAAAACAAACTGGGCAAGAAGTCGTATTAGGTTTTTACTATATAGCATCTTTGTACATATATGTGGAGACAAAATAAGCAAAATTTTTAGCAAAATTTTTGTATGTACACATGTTGAAGAAAAAGAACAAGAAGAACAAAAAGGTGAAGGAAATTTTTTGTACCTCCCTCACTGATACATACTATCCCCCCAAACTTACTCCACACTTTGTCCCAGAGTTGTGAAGTAGATAAGGTAGGGTAATGTTAACTCAGTGAGGGTTTTAACTGGTGAGCGCGCCTTTGCCAGATAGAAGCTCCCACGCATATTCTCCTCATTTGCTGTGTTAATCGATGTGGTGGAGCTGGTCAGGTGTCGCTTCATTTGATATCCATTCCAGCACAAAGATGTCACAGTCGTTGGATAATGGAATTTGTTGTGGACTGCGGTGGTAGAACTGGAGTTCGTGCCATTTGCTTGCTGCCGTGTCCAGGGATGATTGTATCAACGCCGCTATCTCGTCGTAGTATTTTCTTACTAAGCGCTCGAGGGAGGTCAACGTCGTCGATGTACACTACACCGGATGGTCTTTGTTGCTTTCTGAGCTGTTGTAGAAGATTCCTGCTCGTTGGTGAGTGTACATCGTCAGGAGCATCCAGTGGTTGTAATGCAAGATGCGCAGGAAGATTTTGCGTGGAACCCTACACTCCAACTCTGCCAGAAATGATTTCTTTGCTCCTGTTTAATCGGCAAGGCAGATGTCATTAAACAGCATTGGATGAGGAATGTATGCATGTTCAAACTTTGTCTGTAGCGTTTGGATGTAGTCGGCCGCCACAGATATCACCAAGCATTCTCCATATTTTACCATGTCCCTTAAGTCATCAACCGGGACTATGACACTACCTGCCTCATAGATGACATCCGCCGGGGTAGAATCAGCTAACTTTAGAAGAATTTCATTAACCTGCTCCTACGTGAGAGTAGAGCACGAGAAGCAGTCGAAATTGTTGATCAATTCTTATGATGTTTTAGGCGAAGCAGGGTTTTCGAATCCGTGCACTTCCCGCAGGATTTCTAACTGCTTGCCTGCCCCATAGATGTATGTTTCCATATCAGCTTCCTTCTCTGGAGTGTTGTTGGGCTGTGAAGATTCGTCTTCTAGGTCACTATTCAGCAGCCTCTCTGGTACCCCTGCGTCTTGGAAATAGTGCCCGTCTTTGATCAGCAACAGAGCGTATATGCTCCTGAGGTGGTAAAAGTTTTGGCTCTGGATTTGTCTTATGAATCCGAAGATATGTATCATCTCCATGGCTCGCAGGACTATAAAGGCACTGTTTCCACTTCCCTCTTCTACTTGGATGGGGAAGTCCCTCAGTGTGAAGAAATTCCAGACACCGCTGTGGCGTTGGATTCTATTCTTGATAACGCGGTGGTGACGCAGCGGGAGTAGCCTCAGATGTTTGTCTTCGGGGTTTATGAAAGTGTTGCCTGTGCACGGGACCTCTTTGTTGCAGCAACTGAGTAGTTGAACATCATGACTATGGAGGTTAGCAACGCACAGGAACCAATTCTTTCGATGTTTGTAGGGGGCCAACACCAGGTTTGGGTTGTGCTCTTCAATGTGCTCCAGCATACTGGCCACCTGTATAGATTCATACAAACCCCTCATCAATATTCTTGCTAAGGCCAGGGTGGCAGTGTAGATCGTCTGTCGGCCTGTCCTAGCGCCTGCATTCTCTATCACGGCGCCTTGTAGGATCCTGAACAACTTCTTTCCAACGACGGCTGGGGAGCGGAATATGCTTCTTAGTGCTCCTCGTTGCACTGAGAAATAGCCGTCGCTCCAGATGACTTCTTCTTCATTAGCCTACGACCTCAGGACCTTATTTATCAGCTTCTGGTCCCTGATCGTCAGGTATCCTATGACCCTTCTGTCGAAGTCCGCCATCTCGAAATGAGGTATCTCTGACTGCGTAGAGAATTCATCCGCCGTCGAGCTTCTCCCTCTATGGGGTGTCTTTGGTTGGCAGCATAGATGTCCTCCCCTTCTCCCTCCGATTCATCAGAAGAATCCTCGCTGATGCTGACTGATTCATCATTATCTTCAGCTTCATCAAAGGAGGCGGATGGAGCGAAGTCATCTATGCCTCGGGATCTCTCCTGTGCTTCTGGAGATCCTTCGACAGACTTGTGCGTCGTCTCTTTTTCGGGCGTTGTAGAAAGCCCTCCGGAGGAGGAGAAGGAGGACGATGATCCCGACAAGGTTGCCGACGAGGAAGATGGAGAGCCTGATCCTATGGGCGACGGGGACCTTTTCGACTGCCTTCGGCACGGATGGTCGTCCCCCCTATTTAGCCTCTCCTCGATCTCGTCAAGGTGCCGGAGGGCATGCTGAAGCGTGGCGTTGAGTGCCTCTAGTTGGCCAGGAAGACCAACTAGAGTCAGGAGTTGCCGCTCCTGGCTGTTCAACTTTTGCTGAAAATGGAAAACTTGCGGGTGAGCGAAGAAAAATTAGTAGAGTGGTTTTCTGTTACCTCCCGCAAGTGATCAATTATCGTGCCCCATCATCTTCCTGAGTGACGGAGGGGCTCCTGCAGATCTCCCTCTCATCCTCACGATACTCCTCTTGCGCGAGGGTCTAGCCGACGAGGTAGACCCTATCTCGATTGTCCGCGAGGTGGATGTTGCTGGGCGAGGCGTCAATGTTTTTACGGCTACCTTCTCCTTGCCTTCTTGTGGTGGTGGAGAAGGCCGTGGTGTGGTTGGATGTTGCTCCACCTCTACATTGTTGGCGATCTCTTCATCAGCTGCTATGGGGGGACACCGACGGCGGTGTCGGTGTTAGCTGTGCAGCTCCGAGCTCCATCTCGAGGATCTCGGAGAACACCCTATTATCGGCGTCCGACTGTGCTTCTTCTTCTACCTCTGAAGGCACCACAGAAGCTTCGGGAGTTGTGTCTATCTCTTCCGCGACAGCTCCCTTCGGGGCTTGTACTGTTGTCTCTGCCCCGGTTGTCACGGAAACCTCGACGATTGCTGGTTCCTCTTCAGCAACGATAGGTGTTGTCGTTATTGTGGCTGGTATAGTAGGAGCGACGACAGCTCTATCAACTGCTGTCGTCGGTGGCTCTGGAGTGGTGGCTGGCTCGGCAGGTGTCGTTGAAGTTTTGTCCTGCCTTGGTCGAGAGGGATTGATTCTCCTCTCGCGGCCGCCCTCTCTTGAATTCTGGTGGTGGTGGCGTAAGCTGCTGCTACCGCCACAACTTCAATTTCTGCTGTGGTGAAGACCATCTTTTCTACGTCATAGGCGGCGCAACGAGGGAGAGGAAGGAGGGTGTTTGTCCTTGCGAACTTGTATAAGTAGCTTCGCCCCTCCTTATTTATAATGCTGGCCCTCATGAGGTACATGAGGTTGATCAATTCATCACCCCTTATCCTCGAAAGACTGCACGGCTCCTGTGGGTACCCTAACCCAACCGCGATCAGATTGATGATGCCACCCATGTAGTATTCCTTGGTGGCATCGTTTATTTGGTGCAACTTGTTCAGTAGAAAACACCCCAAGTTGATCACTCTGCCCTCCATCATGTGCTACATTAGATGGAGTTCTTCGGTGTAGACATTGCTGGACTCATTTTTGCCGAAGAGCAGGCATGCTACCAGCTTGTGCACTATCCTCCAGAAGCAGGAGTGCACCGCCGCCACCTTGCTTCCCGGCTTGTATGATGACTCGTCGGTCAGCCTATTCCAGAGCTCCACGGGGTTGAACCCGTCTCCTTCGGTGATCCTTTCACCGTTATTCATCAGCTTCTTCTCCTCCTCGCTGGAAGAGAAGATCTCGTTGAGCAGCTTTTCGAAGGTGACGTGCTCTGAGTTGTACAGCCGCCCTTGCAGTCTATCTACTCCGCCATATTCTTCAACGTCCTCAGTTGTATTCTTCACTCGGTGGAGAGACGACATGAACTCCTTTGTGAGTTCGGTGTAGGAGGCGGAGCGGCTGAGGCAGATCTTCCTCAGTCCTGCTGCGGCGAGGATGTTCTCTAGTGTTTCGAAAATACCCAATTGATGGAAGGACGACTGGTGGCAGAATCTGCTCGGCCTGTAGATTTTTGTTGCTAATTCTGAGTATCAGCGTCTGTGCTCGCTATCTCTAGGCATGAACCTGCCTGATGTGTGATCCAGGGGTTCTGCCGCTGCTGCCGAAGCTGTTGTTGGAGCCGTTACTTCTTTTGTTCTCCCCATCTTCTCAGTTGTGGATGGCCCAGGTGTGTCAGGGTTCGGGCGTTTCTGCCCGACTGTTGTTGCTTCAGCTGCGGCCTCTGTGTCGATCCTCTTGCAGTGTTTGTCAACTCGAATGACGGTTTGCTTTGTACGTGCCATATCTGTTATCATTAAACAAGTTCACTGATCATTTAAATGTTCCAATATTAGGTAGGAAAAACTAAAAATCGATACTGGCGTTTAAGAGAAAAACTGATCGCAGGATGAAAATCGTCCCATTACAAAAGCTGCCCGACACCATCGTATCGAGCTTCAACACTAGGCGATATGATATTTGCCCGATACGCTTGTGTCGGGCGGCACGAAGGTTTCAAACTCATGCCCGATATGAGATATTGTGTCGTTCGTCCAAAGAAGATCTAGGCGATTCAAAACTTGGACGATACGGAGAAAAGCTACGCATCATAGGCGTTGCCTGACACGGGTGTGTCGGGCGATACGGTCGCGTGAAACAAAGTGCCCGATAGGTCTTACCGATAGAAAAATGTGTCGCCCTACAAAAGAAACAAGCGAGGCGACACCAAGCTGGGCGACACGGTCAATGCTCGATATGCGTGTCGGCAAGAGCATTAAAGGTGTGTCGCGCGATACATGCGTCGGGCGATACAAGAAAATCAACAAAAGTCGTCAGCCCGATACGATGTGCACGATACAAAGTTGTATCGGGTAAGTAAGGATGATGGGGCAGTCGGGCTATACCTTTGCTTTCTTAAGTTTCCTGCGTGACACGAGAGCAGAAGAGGGTTGCGCGACACGGGAGCAAACAAAGGAAACTACTACACGATATAGGTAGCTAGAAGAGTAAATGTAGTAGCCGAACACGGTAAAACCTCCGTACTATTTATAGCAATCTAAGCCGGGGTAAAACAAGCCATTCCCGAGACGGACGTGATCTGCGCGCCGGCTGAGATGCCGCTCGATACGGTCAAGAACACGGTTGTCCGATACAAGGTTTTCAGGTCAAAACTCTAGATAAAACCAAAAACAAAGTGAAGGAAAAAGGCGATTGATGGGTAAAACATCATTCGCCTAAGGTTAAGTCCCCAGCCTCAGATAGTATTACTCATCAATGCTCATAAAACAGAGTGGTGGCCCATAAAACAGAAGAGTCAGTGCATGTGGTGCATGCACTGACTCAGGCCTTATTACAATCCAAATGTTCATAATGTTTTTCATACAAGAAAGTAAATAACATCCTATTCTAGGTAAAGTAAAAGCTCGAGCTGCCTCCTGAGGAGCGCTGTACTTCACTTTTTTCCTTCTGCAGTATCCATATCTTGCAAGTTGATCTCTGTCCTTCTTGATCACAGCCCTGCCATTTTGGCCGATTCGGTGTTGGAGGGTATCTTACCCGAGGGATTCTTTATCGATTCGGCCATCTGGGCCAACTGCTGATCACTTTGGCGTTGATGCGTATGCATGTCTGCCATATGGACCTGCATTGTGTTCAAAACTCTTGAATTTGAAAGCGCACTCTGCGCCAGCTGGTTATTTATGGTATCTTGTTTTTTTATGAAATTGAACAACTGTCCAACCAAGTCTTGTTGGTTAGAAACCTTGTCTTGAACTTGCTCCTTGGCTTGACTTTATCCTTGACTAGTGTTTGTCGCTTGGCGACCTTGATACTTGCCTTGTCCCTAGAAATTTGCCTTGTTTGACTGGAAAGAAGTAGTTCTTGTGAACTGACTTTGTCCTCCCCTTTTCTCGAAAACTTGGGGTTGCTTGTTGGGGTTATGCAGCTGATGCGAGTTTTCAGCTGCATCTTTGTTTCCATAACTAAAACCAGGATGGTCTAGCCTCTTGAAATTAACAAAAGGGACGTTTTCAGTCTCCTCAGCCTCGGATTCACTTTCAATCGACTCGTCAGGTCGGGTGTAGATACAGTTATCTACCCCGTGTCCACCTTCTCCACAGGTGACACATTTCATGACCTTTTCGACTTGTTTCTTCCCCTTTCCACTTGATTCTTTCAACTGTTTAAAATCAGTGGCTATCCTCTGGATCTGAGAGGTGATAGTTTCCAGAGCCTTGGATTCAAATGAAGGTCCTTCACTAGCCTTCTTACATGTCCCCTGTCTGATCTATCGTAATCGGTGTCGGCTTGCAACTCGACCATGTTCTTAATGATCTTCTCGGATCTGCTAGGCTTCTTCCCCAGAAAGTAACTGCATGCTGCAGCATTCAGCAAAACCCTTTCCTCAGGGGTTAGACCATTGTAGAAGGTAGTTATCAAGAAACCTTTCGTATAGTTGTGATGAGGGCAGTCCCTCTAATATTCTTGATATCGTTCCCAGGCATAATGGAGATTCTCGTTTGGCTTTTGCATGAAAGATGTGATCCTCTATCTATTCCGGACGGTCTTCTCGGTAGGATAAAACGTATTTACAAAGGCATCCACCAGTGCACTCCATCCGTTAAGAGTTTGGTGTGGCAGCCCCAGGTACCGGGATAGAGCCTTATCTTCTAAAGAAAAGATGAAACCCTTGCAATAGATCACCTCCTGTGGGACTCCCCGCATCTCGATGGTGTCACAGATGTTTTTAAAAGCATCTAAATGGTGATAGGGGTTATCATTCTTCGAACTCCCTCTAAAGCTCTTGTTCTGGATCATAGAGATGACTGACGGTTTCAACTCAAAGTTGGTTGCGTTGAACCTCAGGATGATAACAGGACATCTGGAATTATTAGCCTTGGTGGAAGCTAACTCCCTCAGGGTCTTCTCTTCTTCATCGGAATCGTCACTATCACTGTCTCCCTGGTTCTGTTCCTGATCATTTTGATTCCTTCTACGCCTCCGGTGATGATGACGTCTATCCCGTCGATGGTCATCCTCGAACTGTTCTACTTTGGGATCTCCAGGTTGATGATCGCCGTCATACCAGTCATTATCTTCAGGTGGAGGCGAATGAGGCCTAGCTCTCGCGTGTCACTCACCTTCTGAAAGAGGTGGTTCGATGCGAGGCGGCATGTCTGGTGATGTCAGTGCTCAGTAGAGCAGGACACCTCCCCTCTGAGTACCCGAATAGCACATAAAAATCAAGTTAGAAATCCTGTATTAATAACATGAATTGCTCATTTTCAGGTTTTAAGAAAAATATATATATATAAAAGAGAGTGCTATCAAGCTCATTTCTGAGCTTGAGGCACTGGAGTGTAGTTAGTGGATTCGAGTTCATCATCAGTACAATTTTGCCTTGTCCCCGATAACGGCGCCAAAAAGTTGATCGGCCTAAATCGCGCGCCCGAAAAAGTGGAGCGGATTTTAAGTAGTCGGACTTTTAAATTTATAACCCGAAACCTTCTAGGCCCCCGCAACTTTGTTTACGGGGTCAAAGTAGATATACGGGGTCGAACATAGGGACAAGGGTGGTAGTATTGGCGAACGCTGAATTGACACGTTACACTCCAGTACGGGCAAGGAGATGATAAAGTTCCTCAACGGAACAACATGCGAAGATCGACAAAACAAAAGCAAGCTATCTCCAACTGGAGCTACGAGGAAAAATTAAGGTTATTATAAGTTTATCAGTTTTTAGGGTTTTCACGCAACGGAAACAGAAAGGATAAAACTATTGCTTTTAGCAAGGAACGAAGGAGAAAGCTTAGGTAAAACAAGCGGCAGCAGAAACATCCTGTACCCCTTCTCTCGAAGAGGGTACCTCTAACTAAGTATCAACACCTTTCTCAATGTTTCTGATCTTTGGTTAGAGTGGAAAGGTTACTAAAGCAGCTCCGATCCTGGGCACTCTCGTACTCCCGTATCAGACCAAACACTGGAGCCACAACACCTCTCTTGAGGCTGTTACAACGAGAAACACGATTCGGTAGCTAGTCGAAACATTATCCAAATGTACAAGCTAGAGTTCGGATGCTAAACAAGAAAACATCCAACATAAGGAACCAAACATAAAGCAGCAGATAAATAAACTCTTCTAATTCTGTTAACATAAAAGGGTCTGGTTACATTACATAAGTGAAGAAAGTAAATCACTAAAATAAGTAAAGATAAATGTTGCCTTCTTGATTTAGAAGGGCGACAGGCAGTAGCAGATTCCCCAAGATTCCTCCAGCCCGATACCAGGTGGGAGCCTTGCCCGATACGCCCGTGTCGGGTGACACACCCTCTCGGGAGACACACTCATGATGGGAAGACGTATCGTGCAGGGCGCTCATGCCCGATACAATTGTGTCGGGCGACACCCACTCGGGCGACACGTCGTGACTAGTGATGCGTATCGGGCTTGGTATCGTGTCGGGCCAGAGTTTCCCTGAGGGTATCAGGTACTCATATCAGGTGTCCTTGTTGGCCGGTATCGATATGAAGTACTGCCCAGGACCGATCCTAAGTAAACCATTCCCTCCCTCTCGGGTTGGGGAAGTGCTCACCTAGTATCGCCCGGTACACCCCTGAGGCACGACACGCTAGCTCTAGATTCTTTCCCAAGTTGGCTTTCGAGAGATTCCGACCCCTCCCATCGGAGTCATGTAGCTGCTATTTATAGGCAGCGGTTGGAAGAGTTTGTGGTTTTTCAGGCGCCACATGTCTTCTTTCAGCTCCACCATCGCGAGTTCAGGGGTGCCCGATATGCGTGTCGCCCGACACAAGGATGTCAGGATGGGAGCGTGTCGGTCATCGTGACGAGTGGCACCTGCCGGTGGGTGGCTTGTATCGCCTGATATGCTTCAGCAGTCGTGGTGATATACGACTCCCTGTCGGGTAAATGGCGTATCGCTTGTCCGCTCCTTCTTGCGCGACACCCTCATGTCGCGCGATAGTGTATCATGCTACCCGCATCGGGTAGCTAGCGTATCGTCCAGCTGGTTGGTGAGAAGGCCGATGCAGGTGGAACATGTTTGTGGGCCAGGACGGGCCTTTTTGCTGATAAATGAGTCGAAAAGCGGGAAAAACTCTGCAAAAATTGATAAAATTGAGTTAAGAGCATAGCGTGGCCTGTTTATTAAAAAACATGACAAAAGGAGAGGAAAACAGTTTAAAAGGGCAGATTTGATAACAAAATAAGGGCCAAAAACTTCACAAAATTTGGTGTTATCAACTACGAGATAATATCTCTCCCCCAATTGTCATCCTCAATAAAACCCATATCACACTTATCAAAATGTCATCTTCCCTTCTTTATCCACCAATTTAGACATATCAACCTCATTAATACATCATATAAAATTACTACAAAACCTTATGCAGTAGGATAAAACAACACTTGAATCAAATTATCATACAACAATGATGTGCTTTCCTTAAACATATAAATATCCAATATGTAGGTACATATAGTTCCCGAATACACACACACTTGTCATTTAGGAAATCAACCCCACTAACCATCAAACTAGTTTTTGAGAAAGATTTTAACCACATCAACTTGAATTGTCTCATCAACTGCATCAAAGGATATGGTTTCCCTGATCAATTGATATACTAGATCAAATTTGAATCATCACCTACCACTTCTCGACCTTGATAAATGGTACCTTTTGGCTACTTTAAAAGTATCAATGGTCTCCACCAAGGCGATCCTCTATCATATTATATGTTCATCCTTATCGCATCTATCCTTACTAAGGTGATGAAATTAGAAGCCCTCCACTAACCCGTTAAAATTATCTATGAATGTAAGGAAAACATAATCCAATATACAGATGACACAATCATTTTCATTGATCCGAACGAGGCTAACATCATGAATAACTTTCATATCCTGGTCTTTTCTCTTACATATCATGACTCAAAATCAATCTCCAAAAACCTGTTATAATTGGCACACATCAACACTGGGGATTTATGTCGATACTAATCACTTTGCTAATGTAACATAGAGACTTTTCCTTTCACCTACTTGGCTACCCATTTTCACCATACACCTTTCCTAAAAAAATTGGAGCGTTATTATTTCTAGACTCAACAACCGTCTTTCTTCATGGAATATGAATTTCCTCAATCTTGCAGGTAGATTCACTCTCCTCAATGACAAACTCACCTCTTTTACCAAATACTTTTGTAGTTGTGTTCCTCTCCCATCGAACATTGCTAAGTCCATTGATTGTATAAGAAGAATTTCCCTTTGGAAATAAATGAGGCATAAAATTAATATGGTACATTGAGACAATATATGTGCTCAAAACGACTATGGAAGTTGGGGAATCATCAAAATATAAATGCATTACTTATGTTTGATTCATAAAATTTGCACGACACTATGCTCAGATTGAAACTATATTTGGAAAGAACATGCGATAAACAAATACTAACAAAATAAAGAACTATGGTGAAGATCAAAACACCAAGGGACATCCCCTCTATAGAAAAACTTCAACCATAACTTATTCATCATTCAAAATAGCATATGAAACCCACCACACTAACGTGTAATATCAAATTCTAAACTGAATCCTGGTACCCTAGACTTCCCATCAAACAAAAGACCCTTCATGTCAACATCCATACATTTTATCACACATTTCTTGTCGGGACCCACTCTTTTGATTAGCATAAATCCCTACCGTTAGAGATAATCCAAAACCTAAACCCAGATTATGAAATAAAATAATGAATTTTCGACAAAGACGATTAAACAATATACAAAAAACACAGATAATTTTTTCCTTTTTCGTTCTTCATAAATTCATAAATTAATGTCACATCAAGGACATCACATTTAGATATCACAGATTTTATTCAAATCCATTAAAACTAGAATCAAATCTTGTTCTCATATGCGGTTCAGTTTACATCAGATACATGTACATTGATGAAAAAACATAGTCTACAACCCATCTCGAGAAAGAGAGAGTACAGTGACATTCTAATCTATCTAGATTATATTATTTATATCTTCTTTGTCATGACCTCTCCACTAGATAGCATTATACCTAAAAACATTTAAAACAACCTCATGAGACTCATATAGAGCCCCAATGAGTGGATAACTCCCACTCAAGCTAGGTACATGCATCATCATCAGATTAAGTATAATAAACTTAACAGAAACATGCATATATTAAAAAGTCTAGTAGATACTTCTATCATAACTCAAATCTATCTTACAATGGTAATCTAATCCAACAGATAAGGTAATCACTTAAACTAATTATAACTTTGAAAATGTTTGAAAGCATGTCTATGAACAAATAAATAAATACTTTTTAGTTCAGATTAAGAATCGTACTGCATGAGTAATAAGTCAAGTTCTAAGCATTTTGAATCAATACATAACAATAACATTATATTTGTGTCACTCCACCAGCCGGACCAGAAACACATCCTGCAGTCCTGAGCTTGAAGTACACATAATACATATCTACCAAACAATACTATCAAATTGCAAGCAATCCAACTCATATTCAGAATGGATATAAATTCCATCATTTATAACTTGTCAACATGACATATCATAATATGAAATAGAAAATATCCATAGAAACATGATTAATTTCCACAACAAGAAGCATAATAAAAAATGACAAATCATCAAGTAGAGGTATAAGGAATGTAACAACCATTCAAATCATGTTCTTCACGACTTATCATCTTTTATTCATTTGTCATGAAACTACTTGGCATGTACCTCACCAAGTAGAAGTCATCACACCTGATTCTTGTGTCAACAACTCACCATCACAATATTAGGGTTTAGCTGGCCACCCTAAGATATCAACAATAGACCCTGGACACCTCAGGATTTCCTAAAGAGGATCACACCCTTATCTTGGGTACACGAGATAGGAACCAACAAACAATATATCACATATAACAACATTTCACATATTTTCATATTTCACATATTTTCATATTTCACATATTTCATTTCATCAGAGTCTATTCCATATGGACATAGACTTTCACAGTAAGGATTTAGATCCAGAGCCACTCCAGATGACTCACTCCTAAATCCTAGTGGTCTAACCTTTAAAGTCTCGATCCACACTCTGAAAATCCTTCTCATAATTCATCGATTACTACAAGGAGATCCATTTTGTTTCCCCAGTGTGGTCCTCGGGGGAAACTCACGATGTTTAGGGCACCCAACTAGATGTTTCATCATTTCTCTTGTTATTAATCTCTTTTTCCCATCTTAAGAGAATTCAAAACATCATATATCATATTTGTGTATTCTCGTGTAACTAGAATAACATGAAACAAATTAAGTACCCTGTTAGGGTTTCATCATCATCAGTGGGCTTTCAGCCCTAGAATATCATTATGCAACATTTACCCTTATCAGGGTTTCTCAAATGTAAGGAGTGCATATTAAATTCCATTTCAACATAAATCTTATCTGTTCATTGTATATCATAGTTCTGAACAAATATTAGCAGAGGCATTAGAACTAGAAATAGTAAAAGCATATAGATATCATGTATCATTCCTCATACTCAGAATAGATTTATCATACCACATATGCTTGTTCCATCCAATCTGAATAGATGCCAATAAATTTCATGCATATTCATGCATAACGAACTTAATTCTCTTCTTCTTTTATTTCACATTCTTCATATGGGGTTACTAATCAACACACGTTGACTATCAATTGAAGTTTTTACTATTAGTCTATTCTCAGAGTACAATTCACAATTCAAGAGCACATTCTTGTAAATTAATTCAAACACTTGAATTTCATCTTTTAGTTGGATTCAATTACAGTTATGTGAATCCCTTAATTCCTCATTTGAGATTGTCATTCACTAGCATCATCAAATTCATCATTTTAGGGTATTAGTTAAATTCTTAGAATCATCTACTAATTCCCATCTTTTTCCTTCATTTTATGTTTAGTAGTCTCAACTTCTTTCATTTCATGTTCATTACATTATTTAGACCAATCTTTCTTGATTCACTTTACATACAATGCTTCTCTTCTACTTAACATTTATCAAAGTCCAATTCTTAGTATATTTCATTTAATTTGGGTTAAGCCACATGAAATTTAAACAAATGATTAAAGACTTCATCATAATAACTTTATTAGTCTCATCTTTAACTTGCCATCACCATCAATATTTTTTTTTCTTCATATCATATCTTATATTTAGATAAGTGTACCATGCCATTGACATCTAATGTCATTCATAATCAACAATGATCATTCTTTATTATACTAAAATAGATGCATTAGACTTATATGATATTAGTAAGACTCATCATATTCAATTGAAGTATTAATACTTTCAATTTTAGTATTTGATCACATTTACAACATCACATACAAGTTCTAGCTTTATCACTCATAATCGTCTTAATACTAAACTTTTAGGGTTTTCAAGAAATAATTCCTTAGTTCGACATATTATAAGAATCATATCGTTCAGTAGTCCAATCATGATTCAAGGGTTCATTAGGGTTATTCACAAACATGGAAATCCTAGTTTCCATTTTCACACATTTCATTCATCAATCATAAGTGTACATTGATTCATTAACTCATTTGATTCACTTCCTCAACACAAACCCTCATAAGGATATGTGGTCCCCTCATACTGATCCTTAAACATAAATTATATTCAATTCCATTAACATTCAACAATACACTTGTATAATACAATCTAGTACAATTCAAATATGATTTTATACATGTTAATCCAATTCCAAGCATATTGGCCATTGGGCTGATTTTTAGGCAAAATTCAAATGAAAAAGAATAGTCATCTACCCATAAGATTAACCATGTATCATCAATCAATATATCAGGAACTAATCAAGTTCCAATCAATGAGAAATAAATAAAATCAATAGAATTGGATCCCCCAATATATTTTCTAAAACAATATCAAATCACGTACATTTACAAGAAAGGATTTTGATTATTTTAGCCAGATAGAATTTGGATTTCAACATGAATACAAAGCTTAGGAGGGAGGAAAACACTCACCTCAGGTTCCAAGCACCTTAAAAACGTAGGTCAACCTCTAAATTTTTGAAAACCCAATCAAACTCTAGCAAATGAATCCAATTATTTCTCCTCTCAACTCAGAAACCCTAGAAATGGGGATTAGAAGAGAAAGAGTGAGAAAAGGGGGAGATTTGATGTGATTTCAAATCAAACTAGAGGAGGGACGAAATCTTTACATGTGATAGAAGATTCACCATGAAATTCTATACAAAGAAGCTAAACTTGCTTGATTTCATCATATCTTGAAAAGAGAAACCCTAGGTCAACATCTCCACCACTTTCTCTTCTCAAAACCCTAGCTCTCCTCTCTATCTAGAATTTCATTTATTTGACAGCAATGATGAGTTATGAGATCTCCTTGTGTGTTAGGCTAGTCATATATATGAATTGAGGTGCTTATAACAATTGCAAACAAGCCCTTCAATGTATTTTTATTTTACTCAGACTGGTTGGTTGCTGAGTTATATACTCGACCGACACCATACGTTTTAGAAATCAAAAATCATCCAAAAATTATGAAACTTTTAAAAAATTTCATAAATTGAGTTTATAAGCAAAAATAAAAAAATTAGATCATTTAGAGTCACCAATAAATAACTAAAAATCAAATAATACACATCTATATTGCAGTCTGCAGCATGGTCGGTTGAGTTTGTCCTTCACAGAACTCGACCAACATCCCTCTATGTAGAGATAAAAAATCTCCAAAAAATATGAAAATTTAATATTATGTCTTTAATGGAGTTTTTCAGATAAATTTAAAATATGGGATCAATTGGATATACCAATAAAAAGATAAAATTAAATTATGACACTGCTATATCAATCTAAAAATATGGTCGATCGAGTTTTAAACTCGGCTGACAAACATGTCAGAAAATTCTTAAAAAATTCCTATATTTTTCAATAGTGCTCACATTTGAGATATCCAAATTATATCCAAATTTTAGTTAAATAAGATATAAACATAAAATACCAAAAATCATTTAGTGAGACACTATACTTATCAAATTCTGTGTTCATATGTCATCAAAACCCTAATTTGGGCCGATTAGGGTTTCCAAATCATAACCCTTATTATGTGAATCAAAGTAAACCTTCCCATTATATTTAAAACATAAGAACTTAACTAAAATCACTAATATATCTTTAATCAATGATCAAATTAAATAAGCATACAATCATCCAAGTAAACCCTAATTAGATGACTAAATTGAAAATGGGTCATTACATTTCTACTGGCCAAGATTTGTTTCTAATAAGGAGAAACTATACTAGCCTTCTAAAAATAACTATGAGTACCTTTTTCCTTGCAAAAATGATGTATGATATCCTCCAATAACTCAAAACAAACACCAACAACCATATCACTTGGAGATGGGGTAACAAATACTGACACATCAAGCTTACCTCTTCCACACTTACCATGGTCACTTCTACCCATACAAAAACATTTGGAAAGTACCTTCCAGATCCAACTTAAACTTCTTATATGGATTATTTGATACAATAAAATCCTTATGGACCATAATATTAAAAAAAAATAGTTTTAGGGCCCATCTGTTTGCTATCTATGCACCCAACATGAAGAATACACTCTAAATATTTTTTTCGTCTATCCCTTGTGCATCATATTAAGAGACCACTAATTATACACAAACTCTAAACCTTAATAAAAACATTCAAACATTCAACATATGTTTTCAAAAGATAATTTGATACGACATGATATCTATCGACTTAAAACTCTTTTGACCTCACTGATCTGGATTATATGGACTAAATGAAATAACATCAAATCCAACAATGATATACATGACAACCCAAGACTTACTAGAAATATCCATGACTCATACCACATGTTTTCACTATGCAAAAGTATAATGACCAGAGGAGATGAATTAATACAACAAGAATCTTCAATCTTAGATTGGAGAATTCTCTACACAGAATCTAGGCTACTAAGGAGATTCTAGATGAGACCAATGATTTTTGAAAACCACCATTACATTAGAGGCCTATTGTCTAGGTTCCTCCTCTAGATTTGAATCTGTACTTCCTTTGCTAGGTTTTTTATGTTTCCTTGTTCCTTGGGTTAATGAATCTTCGATACTTCAAGTGCATCCGATTCTATGATCTATTTTTCCATTACAAATATGTATTATAATTACTATGTGGTAGTATGCTAATATTTTATTTTTATGCAATGATTTATTACATAAAAAAACCAAAAGGATCAATGTAATTATAAAAATAGATTGCCAAACTAGTTACAGAACTATAACACACACACACACATATACATATATATATATATATATATATATAGTTAAGCCGACATACACTCGAGTGTATCGGAGACTCGATACACCTCAATTGTTTTCCATTATGGAACAACTCTTTTGAAAATATAAATATTTGATCCTCTTATATATCTTAACAATATACTATACAATAAATTTGATCTAATTTGGGCACTTATAGGTCATGCATCTGAAAGATGAAAAAAACAATCATTTCAAATTAGTTATCATTGGATGAGTGACTGACACTCATCCAAATGCGCTCAAATTTTGTATGTGGTCTATTATTATAATAACAATGAAGATCAATGGATTAGATTTTGCAAATATATGTTATATATAGGAAAACACCATTGGGGTGTACGGTGTGATTTATACACTTGAGTGTATTCTAGCTTGACTATCTCTCTATCTCTCTCTCTCTCTCTCTCTCTCTCTATATATATATATATATATATATATATATATATATATATATATTACATATCTATTAGTTTTCTTACTGGTAATAAGTATGGAAGGTTGAGTGTGACATGGAGTTAATACATTTCTCTATGTTATTTTTGTATGAATGGTCCATAAGGATAACATCATTTCACAACCACATGCATTTTCCTTGTTAGATTCACCACCTAGACTTGTCTGGTTCTATGCAAGAGTGGTAACTAATTGTTTATTTTTTGGGTTATCATATCTTGAATAGACAACACTGACACTACACTTTTTTTGTCATTCAATCAAAAATAACAATCAATTCTTCATTCTAGCTAATGTTGGATTTTTTTTGAGTTATTCCACATTTCCATACATACATATTGCACTCACTTCATCCATTTTTCAATTTTTATGGTTCATAGACAAAAAGTTCTTTCTATAGAACTAAGTGTGACCCAAAATTGAACTTTTTACAATCCCTTTTTAGTAAGTTATCCAATTCAAATATCTATAAATAAAATATTCATTTCAATATGAATTGGAAATTCAATTACATTTTATCCCCCTCATATTGTTAGTGATATTTTTTCAATGAACCATGTATTCAATACAATTCCTTATCAATTTTTTAAAGAACAGAAACATAAGACTTGTCCTCTAAGTTGTCTTGTGCATTATTCTCTCTTTAATTTACATTTTATTTTTCAATGATATACACTTGTGACAAAAAACAAAATTTTTGTTTGGAATACACTCATAATATTCTATAAAGTTACGAAGTTTGATAAGACAAACTTATATTGTCCAAGGACACCCTTGTGGAATTATAGATTCCATTAGGGTTCGATATGGGGAACATATCATTCTTCCAATGGTACACCACACAAAAACCTACATCCCATAGGGTTTGTTCTAGGCATCAATCCAAATGTTTATACATGATTATTGGTATTTCATTCAAAAAACCTTTTTACTCAAGGATGAACCCTCCAAACGTCACCAAAATGTATACATATCACCCCATATTCACCATGAAATAACTCCCCGTTGGACTTCCATAAATCCAGAGAGAAAACTACCTCATCTTGTTCAAGATCTAGTGTTTTTTTTGAAAAAGATCTTTGTTCTACGATGAAGATTCAAATAAAATAGAGGCTAAAAAATGGTAAATAGGCAATAAAGGTCTCTAGATTGAGTGAACTATTGTAATGTTTCTTCCTAATTGCTTGTTAGTTGTGTCTATAACACAAAAGTGTACATCAAATTAGTATAGAGATTTTAGGGTCTTGAGTGGCCAAATTAACTTAGGGAATTGGATCACTAGAGACTATTACTATCTAATTTTGATAATCTAGACTTAAGAAAAGATTGTTTTGATTTGATCAATAAACTAATGATTAGGCTAAGGAAACAATATAATTTGGTTTTAAACTTGGAAGTCCTACTTGAATTTATCATAACCTCCTTTCAGACTGTTGTTTTGAACATGAAACGTCAAAACTCTACTAATGTGGTGTTTTGGCCTAGTTGAACCAGTTGGGAACCAACAAGGAATATCAATTTTCCTATTTACATAACTACTCTTATGAAGTATTAATTACGTTTTGTGAAAATAGTGTGATAGTTATATATTCTTTAAATCTAAATTATTATGTGAGAATGATTGACTATGTGTTTTTTCATACTCAATAAAAGAAAATGTAAAATTCACATAATCTAAGGAATAGAAATATTATAAGTAATAATCAATTATCAAGAAACAATATTATACTATGCTAATCTTGGGTCCTAAGGACAAACATGGTTGGTTCCTTATCGGCAACTTGCTATCAGAGAAAATTTGATAAGAGAGGAGGATATGCTCGAGTATAATAGAAAACCTTGGAGAACCCATAGGGAAGGTGTATGACAAGTCATAGTAATATCTGGGGGTGATCATCACTATTGAATTAAGCTTTGGATATATGTGGGGTAGAAAAGATCCTTCTTGTTCTCCTCTCCTTCTCTGCTTGGCTGTGGTGAGTGTGGAATAGTGAGGTGATTGATATCCTTCCTAAAACTAGGTCTTATGTGATCCAAGTTTGAGAAATAAAATAGGTCATATGGTTGTTTTGGATTATTCTAGGCCATCAAATCTCATGTAGGGTTGATATTGTCAACATGTTGTCATTCCAATGACTTTGTGGATAGGCTTATTGTAACATACCAAAACCTACCTTCCTTATCCATGAAATCCTACCTCCCATGAATTAGGTACCAAAGGGTATAGTTCTATTATAACCCCAAACATGGTATATCGTATTCCCTTAATCAAACATATGATGAGTTTAGATGACATATGACTCTTTGTTTGACTTAATATGGAAATTTTAAAAATCTTTAAATGAACAAGAAAAGTCCATTTTCACCCTTAACCCTAATTGGATGGAAATAACTTGTCATAAAAACATGTATTTCCTAAATCCTCACTCCTAATAGAGAGGACCTAAGTGTCCTACCTAGAATAGAACATAGTTTTACACAAGTAATATATATGAAAAAGGCAATAATGGTCTCTACACCATAATGAACCAAAAGGTTTAGCATAATAATCCCTCCCACAACAAAAAGGAAAGACATAACCAAAGATCTAACATGAGAAACGTTATGGAGAAGAGATATATACCCATTTTCTTTTCAAGAATATCCCCTTGGTGTTTCATTTTGTAGATAAGTGGTCCTAATGAGGTGTGAAGTGGTTCTTAATTTGGTATATAAGAATTTGATAAAAAACTATCAATGCTAAAGAATTGAGTACACTATGAAAAGACATGCAAGGATAATTTAATATTATGATAAAATTTTCTTGGATAGAACAACATGCTATGCAATAAAATGAAAAAGGGGAGTACGTTAAGAATTTGGGTTGTATTTCCAATTATATTATTATTAGGCATTTGACCAACTTCCAATAGAAGGGTTTGTGAAGGGAATTCAAGGCTAAAATACTAAATGGCACCCTATTTGTACGTGAGGGACTGCAAAACCAAAATCAAGGAGCTAACCCTATTTCAAAATGTGTTGTACCCTCTAACCAAGAATTCTGGTAGGTACACAAGGTTATATAATGGATTTCCATATTGTGTTTAAGGTTTGTCTACATAGTATAATCAAACATAAAAGTAGTATTCATAAGAAAATTGATCAAACAAGTAAGAAATTAGACAAGCATTCGTAAGGTCATACATACAAACAAGCCAATGTCCTTGTCAGGTCAAGATATTTAGAATACCTTGTGAGAAGAGATCAGATTACGATCCTTGAGTGAGATTTTTAGAGAAGACCAAACTCAAAGGGGATCTAAGATATAATATTGGGTCTTAGATCAAAGGGTTCTGATAAGATAATAATGTTTCATGTCATGTGGATGTTTCCCTAGACCTAGGTTCAAAAGGTTCAAGTAATGACACTAACATGCATGTAACTATCCAACTTAGTTCAAATGTCACAAGAATACCTTAGGTCTAAGTGGAAAATTAACATTCTTTTAGTTACTAGATAAAGATAAACATTAATTTGGAAAATAGGGGAGGCATGACATTTGAAATATTATCCTACTTTAACATGCAAGATCATGTACAAGTTATATTAGTTCAATTTCATGCAAAAAAGTCATATGACCAAGTCATGTGATCATAAGAGAACATAAGATAGATAAGATGGGAATTTAGTGTTACAAATATGATAAATTTACAAAATTGAAGTCTTAAAATAATGTGTGAAACATTAGAGAAATGTTTCATGAAATATTGGAGTCCAATATTCAATATGTGCATTTAGATCATGTTAGGTCTCAAATAATTGTCACATCTAGTCAAAGGGGCATATGAGTGTGCTACATAGCATTTCGTGTCACAAGTCATTATAAAGAATGATAAAGAGGTGAGCATATAAGTTTCAACACTAAGGTTCAAATTTTGATAAGGATTAATGATACAATCATATAAGTACTTAAGCATGACATTTAAGGTATAAAAGTGAACAAAAGTAAGTCTTTAAGTCATATGAGATACTCATGGAAAACATAGCATTAGATCTTATTGAATCTTGGAACATAACATCAAAAATATTTCTCATTTAAAAGTTATATGATAATATGATATCAATATAGGCCAAAGTTCCATCTTTGATTAGGATACATCATGCATTTACATAAAAGAGTCATTTTAGGTCAAGGTAGTCTTAGGAGGTGCATTTAAATGGTCCAAAACAACAATCAAAGCAAAAGTGTACTCAACATATTGATTTATGGGAGTAGAGTGGCTAGGAATCATTAAACACACAAAGTATGCATGAATGAGGATTTGTATTTTCCAAAGGATTATAAAAGAAGAATTTCTAATAAAGCAAGGAAGAGTCGAGAAAATCTTGTACATAGTAGAAACACTGGAGAGGTTGTGTTTTTTTATTGAAATTATATATTACATCATGTTGTTTGGTTAATGGGACAAGGAGCCTTGTATATTTGAAATTAGTCACAATTATTTGAGTTTTAGGGAGGAGGATTACCAAATTAGGTCGCAAATGGGATGAAATGTGAGCATCAATCTCCTTCTCAGGCTCACAGGGGGAGAGGCGCAACATTTAATCACACATTAGGTCTCTAGGTCATGTGTGACCCAACGAGGGTCTTGATGGGTCTTCATCTACAACCTCCTGCAAGAGGCCTAAGATTAGGGCATTGGTGGCGGTGGTGAGGACATGGGGTAAAGCAGGGGTGAGAGGAATGAAAAATGGTAGGGTACAAAATAGGGGAGGTTGGACAAGGGTACTAGGGATTTTGTGACCGCTGAGAGGTGTTGGAGGGGATTGGATTAGGATTTTCAATGTCCAGATGCCATGCGAGGACTGTAACACCCTGATTTTCACCACATAATTATATCACTGAGCAAAAGCTCTTTACTCAAGGGGGTGTCACATAAATGATAATATTTTGCAATTTGAATAAATAGAACACTTTGCATTGAAAGAAATATGATTCATACATAGTTCAAGATAGGAAAAATACATCAAGTACATTTAATCCACTTTGGTAGAAAGACTATACATGATATACATTCTATATAAACTTTGGATCATCTTGGTAATTGGAACCCACTAGGTTCTTTCTTCTTGAAGTTTCCTTGAACTAATCCTTGCATGTCATGTAACTTCTTCCTACTAAGCTTTCTCCTTATATGTGGGCATCTCGCCCCCAACCATGCATAAAACCAATTGGTAAGTGGAATTGAACATATTATAATATAAATACAACTTGTAAACTGAAAATAGACTTTGGACATTAAACAATAAACATTGAAAAGACATACAATTACTTTTAAATTCCCTTTTATCTTGACCTATATAAGGATCCTCAGGTTGCACATAAGTGCCTCTTCTCTTATGCACTGAAGTGCCTCTTGGGTTGCGCTGAAGTGCCTCTTCTCTTATGCACTGAAGTGCCTCTTGGGTTTCATCAAAGTTCCTCTTAAATTTTGCTCTGAGGAGCCTCTTAATGAGGACCTTATATAAGCTATCTTTTACATATCTTTCTCTTGAAAACTCTTACTTTGCTCTTAAAACTAAATTTTAACTTTACTCTTAATATTCATGAAGATGATACAATAATACGAACAGTAAAAACATTCAATTCATTTCATGGTACATTCATTGACTTTAAACAATTAAAATAGATAGCACATTCAAAACATTCATTGCATACATACATACATAAAATCAACCATTAACTATGTTCAATTAGCATGGACCACTTACCTTATACTTGGGGAGGATCTAATTTCCTTTCCTAGGTTTAGTAAATCCTACTCACATCCTTGGGGTTTGAAAACCCTCAGCATCCTGTTCATAACATTCAACATATCAATCCATGTTCCCTTTATCACCTAAAACCCTAATGTTGATACACTTGTATTCTTATTCTCAATTTAGGTCTAATATTCTCTTTTTATCCAAAAAGGTCAGACTTTGACTATTAGGATCGTTTAAACAAGTGATGGAATTAAATCCATGAATCTAGGGATTTTGATGCATGAGATCATATTAAAGTAATCACCTTTATGCATTTTTTTGAATAAAAAGCATTATACATTCTCAATAATATTTTATTTGTATTCCTCTCATTTTCCTGATAAATTTTCATATAAAACTTATTTTGATCTGACCATCCTAGCAATTTCTATGAATTTTTGCAATATTAATAGATCTTGGCCAATCACAGAAGGCCACGTCAGAGAAACGTTACTTACCTAGTGGGCCATGCGGGTGGCTTTTGCTTAAAGCCCAAAAGACAAAAGTGCCCCTGACATCCAAAGTGCGAGTTGAGGGCAGGCTGGTAAAATGATTGAGACTCATCTTCAACCTTTGGCTGCGTCACGAGCAGACCCAGGTCGGTCGACTGAATGGTTGACTTCGGGCTAGGGTGCTCCTGGGTTGAAAGAGAGGACTCCGGCCTCTTCTCCTCATCTGTCCAAACTCGTCGATGGTCCCAAACTCACCGAAGGTGGTCAGATTGAGGAGAACGATGAGGGGAGTTCTATGTACCATTTGGAGTAGAACAACAGGAAGGGGATGATGATGGTAGAGGAATTGAGGGCGGTGCGAGGAGTCTGGAGTCAAGAAGGGTATTTCTGAATGAAAGGATTGATTGCAAGGGGTTCCTACCCTTTTTATCAGTCGGACCCAAAGAGGGTTGGCTGACGGTTGGTCAGAGAATTGGGCAAATTCTTTACAGCCTTCCCTTTTCGATGAAACTGGGGATGAACCTGTACGGAAAGTCCTCACGGACATATTGGAGATATTTCTAGATGTTCTTGTGGACTGGAGAGAGAGAGGTGTGCGATAGAAAACTCCATTTACTATTTCCTTATTTCCTTTTTGGCCGAAGGTGGGAGATGACCTGGATGTCATCGGATCTTGATCCAATGACCATGGGGCCGTGCGACAAACTAATAGGCCGGACCGTAGTTTCCTAATCAAATTATAATATGTGACATTTAATGCATTTCCCTCATCCCTTTTCACTTTAGGAAATTTTATTTAATTGATATCTCCTTTTCCTTAATTCCAATTGGTCCCAAATTTTAAAGGAAAGTTTTTAATATTTAATACTATCTATGGTAAAGATTTGGGGACCAAATACGAAAGTTAAGTATCCTTTTCTTTCCCCTTAAGTATTCAACTTATTTAATTGATTAAGACATTAATTAACCTCCTTTTCCATTCAAACTTGGCAATAAGCCTCAATTAGGTGTATTCATTGTTTAATTATATAATTGAACCGAATATAATTCATTAGTTGCCTTTAACACCCCTTTTCTAGAAAATTCCACAGTATTCCCATTTAGTCATTTAAATTTAACTTTAATGCATTGATTGATTGGGCATTGTGAAAATGAATTTCCTTTGTGAAATCTAGATCCAAAAATTGAGATTATAACTTATCATACATGTCATATATATTCTTTACCCTTTTGAGCAACTATCATGGAAGGAGAGGGGAAAAGAAAAGAAAAAAAAGAGTAATTGTATTTATGAATCTTATTCTGAAAGCTATCAAATGAAAGAAGGCTTCTTATTAAAATCATCTAACTCATAATTTCGAAATCTTTGTCTTGCTCACTCTTTCATCTCTTTTGAACATTTTCAAGATTAGGAGAGAGAAAAGGGAAGCCAACATTTATATCTTTGAATTACTTGTGACACATAATGCACCTAAAAGAAAGATGCATTATGAGTTATATTTTATTCCTCTCACTTCATTATATCTTAATAATTTTTATTTTATGGCCTTTTTACATTAAGACCCTCAACTATTTCTCTTTAAGAAAAACTACATTTTTGAATTTCAAATTATTCTCTAAAATTTGGGATGTTACAAGGACAAAGGAGGAGGGGCATATGATCTCTTGCTCTTCCGTGAGGTCTAACACATCCCATTGGCTTTAAATGCAGGTTATGTAGACCAAATCCCATTGAAGACGTCAAGGGAAGAGCGGCGAAGGAGTACCATGGAAAAAGGTTGTCTGACGTAGGGTTGAAGATGACCAATGACCATCGGATACACCCCTAGATCCATGGAACATTTGATATGATGGGCTAGTAACTACCCATGTTGGATGGGAGGATAGGGAAGAGAAAGCAAGAAAAGAAAGAGAGGGAAGACTAGTAGGCCACACACCCTTCCATAGTACTCATTGGGTCAGCCTAAGGTCCAAAAAAGGTGGTAAGTTGGGTGAAAATTAAGTTTTTAATGTAGGGATTTAAAATGAGTATATCTCATTCATAGTAGCTCTGAAATGAAAAAAATTACATGCACTTTATGTGTTACAGTGTCCTCTTCACCATTAATAGAAGATTAACATACAATGAGAATCATAGAGGGCACAAAATAGGGATGATGAGAGTAATATATAATCTAGGTGCAACGTAGGTTTCCTATAAAATTTAAAATGTCCACATGTCATGTAAAGGTAATTAAAGTCAATTAAACATCAAGATACATCAAATCATGAAATTTTAGGGAAAGAATGAGAAATTTTATGAGTTAGAGATTGAGGGAACTGCATGAAGAGAGGGAAATAATTTATTTATCAAATCCACCCCTCCTTAAAAGGAATTTTGTACCCAAAATTAAAACAACCCTTGAATTGGGATTGAAAATTCACATTCCTTATCCTAATCATCATAGTAGTCCACGTGAGGTATCGACATTGTGACATTCAAAAAATGATAAAATCAAGCGTCAAAGTCAAAGTGCATCTGAAATGATCATCAAATTGGGAAGATCATCACATTAATAACCATGCTTGCAAGAATAACCCTTTAGTTCAAACAAATAGAGATTTTTAAATCAAAATTAAATCATGGCTTGTATTTTGAACATCTATGGTCCCATACTCCACATTAGCCTAGGTGGTGTTATACATCCATTATCAAGATTTTGTATTTTAACAAATTCTAGGTGCACATAATATAACAAATCATGGTTTCATATCGAGAACAAAGGTACCACCCTAGTCCATATGTGAGACTAACCTAATTCAAAATTCAAGAGATCAACACAAATTATATTTCCAAAAAATGGGCTTTTGAAAATCATAAATTATGTATTGAGGGTGGTGCCAAAGTCACAATAGTGTGATTTTTAAAGTCAAAAGTGAGGTTAGAAATCATGTGTCCATAGTTTCTTAGTCATAATAGAGAGTCCAATTTTGGACATTAAGAGCCATACGCCCAAAAATTTCAAATCTAGAGTACAAGTTCCTACCTGGACTATAGCTGTGATCATTCATCAATAAACAACAATAAATCAACATTTCATGATATCAAAACCAATTCCATTAACATAGTAGTTAACGTCGATGAATGATCCAAACCTAGGTTCTTTTAGGGACCCTAACCATAAGATATAGTCAACATTATCATGGCCATGCTTATCTTTAAAAATAGAGATTCAAGATCAAGTTTCAATAAAATATGACCTATTACAAACTTAGGTCAAGAGATCAAAATCCTATGAAAGGCTTAGCTTTCAGAGCTCTAAATAATCGATGGGAAAAACTTTAGACAAATTCATAATAGGGATTGGACTAGGCTAGGGATGTCATAAATCAAACTACCACTCTAACCTAGAATATTCTTCCTCATTGGTAATGGAACATTGGTCATAGAAAATACAATGATCAATGATTACCAATTTGCATTACATCATGATATCAAAGACCAGTTGTCCACAGTTCAAGATTTTTAGTAAATAAAGTGGTCACAATATCGTCCCTTTCTATACATTGATCCATGAAAGGGGTAAAGAAATAAATAGAGTAGTTAAAATAGGGCACTCAAAGAGATAGAGTATCATAGAATATATGCAAGATTTTATATGATTCATATTAATCAAAATTTATCCTTACAAAGAGGCATAATAATAAATAGGGAATTTACCTCTTGTAATAAGTCTTCCAATCATGATCTAGGGTCCAACTACATAATCATATATATGGGGTATGATACATATCGGCAGGGAGATATATGTTTTGTCATGTTTGAGGTTTGGTCAAAATAGGTACATAATATGTTTGTTCATATAGGGACCTCATTGACCATATGGTATAACAATGAGTTCCACCAAAGTTCATCATATCAATGATTTTCATGATTTACCTCAAACATAACAAGCACACAAGTTATATTTGTTAACATTATATATGCATGATAATCCAAAATAGGGTTTTTAATTTAAGATTAAATCATGGCATTATCATATTAATCAAATTTTATGGATTGAAATGAATTTTAGTTCATTCCATGAATAAACTACCCAAAATTGAGAAATCATGTCATTCATTGTCATGAGAGAAGAATCACATGAGGAGATTAGAAAACTAACTAATAACATCTACTTGGGTGGCTAAGGGTAGTAGTTAAAGAAGAGACTAGATTCTATAAGACTCTCTAAACTTTAGGGGAAAGAAACCTAATCCTGTATTAGATCGACTTTGGGTAGGTATTTAGGAAGCTAAACCATCATAACTAGGTGGATAGGAGGTGATTCCTATCTAGAACCTTCGTGCTTAGCACTATACTTGTGTCAACCCTGATTTTGAGTTTTATGAAGTCAAATACTCAACTAAGGTACTAATAGATCCAAATGGATTAATATTGAACCATGACATACATTAGGGTCAGAAGAAGTGTTTTAGACTTATTTTTTCAAGATTTTATAATTGAGTACATTTAGTTCAAAGTTAATACACCTAATTGATAAGGTTGTTTGAAGAAATTAATTAGATGACCAAAGGTTGCAATTATGGCGTCACATTTGCTAAGGTGAACCTTTGTATGATGAGGGAGACATGATTGTAATTTATTAGGACTGTAGTTTTCTACTAGAAGTTATATGTGTTTGAAAATATGTCTAATTATTTGATTTATGTAGTAGGACTTTGGTCATAGTTGGTTCTTTTTGACTTTTTGGACATGACATAAATGTCACACAAACAAAGGTCTTTGGGTCACACAAGTCTCCTCCTACCTTGCTGAGAGGGAGATCCAAGCATGTTCGTAGATAGACCTTTAGATGGTAGATGCATGGACCTCTTCAAAAGCCACATAATTGAGACATGAAATGTCCAACACCCTGAGATAATAAAGTATGGAGGGGAGACTGAGTCCCCCCCTCTTAGTTATCCCTCTCTAGCTTTACCCATGGCACAACCAACACATTGAAAGGGAGAGGAAGATGAAGAAGACACCATATAATAGTGTGTGAAAATGGGTGAATAAGGGACGAGTTAGGATCACTCTATTCCAAAGAAGTGAGGAATAATGATGGTGTACTACTCCCAAGAAGTTAGGAAGAACGATGGCATGAGGTGGACTTCCCTGATGGTGCTGAACCCTATCTCTGTGATCATAAGCAATGACCTTGGAGATGAAGACCTCATGGAGAAGGAGCATGTGACTAGATCTCTGAAGGTCTTACAACCTGCCCCCATAGCTTTATGAGGAAAGGAGGAACCAACCAAGAGGAATATCCCTTTCTTCCCCATCCCAAGGCTCCATGGAGCTTTGGAGTCAAATTAGCCGAGTGGAAACCACCGGGACAAAGTCCCTCCTCACTGTGATGCCAAGAGAGGCATCAAATTCTCACAACATGACCAGATTAGAGGAATAGCACACCTTGGTACTCCATTGTGGTGGTGGTAGCTTTGAACAAATGGTCTTTAAAAGCATAGCTCGTGAACCCATTCATGCGAGGGTGGATAACTTGGGAGTCAGGCCCCTTTTGTTGGTATGTATACCCTGAGAGCCGGTCATGCACTGATCACAATGAGGCATTAGATACTTGATTTGATAATGACAAAGGCAATTATGTCTATTATATTTGTCTCAATCATGAGATAATGACACATACATAATATATGTCTAAAGAATTATGTTACTCAATGACATATGCCTTCAAGTTGAGGACTTGAACAATGAGAGCATACATATAACAAGAGTACATGCATTCTTGTTATGTCCCTAGTCAGATATTATTGTGAAAGCAAAACAGAAAACAATTATACATAAGACTAGAGTGTTTGTTGGTCGATGTCAGAATATCATCAGCCATGTTAAGTGATATCATACCAAATGCATAGGTACTTGTTAGAGAATAGTGTACCAGATAGGCCCACCTTGAGGGTGATACATGGAGACCATGAAATGGTAGTCAGAATCATCTCTCATAGTGACAATAGTGATTGTGGTTCTTAGACTTGAAGTTACTATACTCATCACATGTAGTTTGATGCATTTTGACATCATCCAATGTGACTGTGAATAAGGGTTACCATAAAGGTGATGCTCATATGTATTGTGATGATGCATGTTTACTGCATGTGTTAAATCAACTACACGTATCAAAGTAATAAAGGCCAAAAAAGACCCAGTTATCAAACACAGGGAAACATGATTCCAAAGAATACAACTAACTATGACTGTACATCTAGACCTAGTGAAATGGTGATTGGTTGATTAATTAAATATTTGAAAGAAATTAAAGCTAAATTACTGAGGTTGTGATCACACATGGGATGGATTCCTTTGGAGTCCAGTTTCACCATGATTTATACTGCAATTAACATTAATTATCAATATTCCATTCATCTAATCCTGGACAAAGAGACCTCTAGGAAGAACTACCCACTTTCACAGTGTAATTCACTACCTAATCTAATACAAATCCCACTCTCATAGCCATTTTGTTATTAGTTAGGTGCTTGAATGACAACTCTGGGTCTACTCCTCATAGCCGCAAGCCTTCTATGGAAGCATGGTTTAGGCTATGTAAATATATGACTTGTCCAGCCCTTAATCCCTCTCTCAAAGAAATAAATGGTCTAATAAATTACCTATGGTGATCAGGAATAGATAATTCATGAATCAATCATAGATATATGTCCAAAAATGAGAGAAACTTAAACATTAACTCATTAATGTGAATTACAATACAAAACATGACTACTCCCAATTCCTTAGGAATTAGGGGATCAGCCCCACTTGATTTCAGTAATCATACAGAAGGATAGTGAAGGAAAATATGAGAACAGAATCAAGGAATAAATGAAACCCCTTGGATAAGATGATCTAGTTGACTCCCTCTAACAAACGCGGTGATTTACAGTCTCTAGGCTGCAAATCAGTCTACCGGAACTGCTCAAATTGCCCAAAACATAACATTCTCCTCTCCTTTCTCTTCTCACTGCTATCCTCTGTCGTGCAACAAAATAGAACATGATTCCTAGGTTTGGCCATAATCCTCCCCAGCCCTAGGATCGACTTAGTGCATCATTATGTAGTGGACATCAAATTAAATACAATCCTTAATCTTGTCTGATCATGACAAGTCAGTACCACCGACAAGGTATCGGTGGCACCAAGACCTCCTCAGGATCGTGATTCTTCATTAAGTGTCGGCACTACCCACAAAAGCATCAACACCACTGAGTTTCTCTCTAACATCTCCTGTTGTTTTTCTCAGTTCAAGTTAGTACCACCAACAAGGCTGTTGGTGGCACCGAGATTCTCTGGATGAGTTACTATTGATGATGTCAATAGTACTAATTGTTTTGTCAGTACCACCAAATTTTCTTAGATTTCTCCCTATTTTTTCTTTAGTTCTTGGTACCATCTATGAGGTTGTCAGTAGCACCAAATTGATTCAATTTTTGTCAAAGTTTCCTAAAATTACACAAGAAAGAACATAAGTCACGTAAATGATGATAAATCATAATGAAATGATAGAAATAACAATTATTTGATGCAAATGTATTTCATATGCTACTAATCATAAACCATATACCAAATAACATTAAAATGAGCAAAAGTGAACTAAATACATGATAAAATATCCTAGGAAAAGTGACTAATATGCAGTGCATCAAAATCCCCTAAGCTTGAATGTTGCTCATCATCGAGCAACACACCCTCAGATCTATTTGAGACAAGTCAGCAAAAGGACAATTAATATGAATTCCATTTCTCAATGACCCCCACCTGGAGGTCCCAAAGCATCCTTTAGTAACAACTGAACAAATAACTACTCTTTAAGTAACCAAAATTTTTCATTAAAGATGTCCACCCTTAGATCAGTGGAACAGTAACAATAAAGCAGTTAATGTCATAGCAAATTAGGCATTCGCTTGGTGCATCATTTGATTCCCTATCTACATTGCTCTTTCCTAACAACCAAACTAATTGGAAATAGTTGTCCTTATTAGAATGAATGAGGAGATCAATAATATATGGCCTACCAATAAGAGAAATGGATGGAATGAAGTAGGTGGCTGAAGAATCACAAGTAACTTTTAATCATTTATGCAGAAATAAACATGATGAACCTACTGAAAGAAGGTAATATGGAATGCATGAATCCTAATGCCTACTACTATGGGTGGAATGGTTTATACACAAAAAGTCTCATATGTCTGATGAGAGTGAAACAAACAAGTACATCATGTCGCTATTTTCATGTCCCTTTTAAGAAAAATTTAGAGTTAATCTCAGGGCATCTTTTTCTCCCTCTTTATTTTGTAATATGTTTTATTATCCCAATATTTTATCATGCTTGAGGATTATGCGCAAGAATCACTATAACATCTTATTCATTTTTCAAGTCATTTTTTAAGCGGTAAGGATGTGTATCCATGCACTTTATTTTTAGAAGAAAACAACACGGGTACGTGATGTAAGAGTGAATAATGAAAAAGATATGCAATCTATATGGATCTATTATGCAACTAATTGATATGCAATTTTTTTTCTTTCTTTTTGTAACTAATGCCATAAAAGAAAACTAACCATCATGTCATGTATTATGCCATGAAATGTAATAAAAAGGAAATAATTTGGGTTACTTGATCATCTTAAGGCGGTGGATAAAATGTATGAAATGTGGATGGAATCACAAGATTAAGAGACAATTCCTTTCTTGAACTATGATATGTCCCTCTACTATTGACATATGTACATGGTAAACTTAGGATTTCTTTCTAAAACATCCATTGAAGGTCTTGTTAAAAGTTTGGTCAATTCAAGCTCAGACCCCATCATCATCCAAAATTCATGGGTACTTAAGGCTTCCATTCAATTCAAATGTCCTTAATATGACTAACCCATCTAGTTCCTCTGGGTGATGCTATCTTTATAATTTTCACTAAGCTTTCAAAGATATGCCAAATTTTACTTCTTCCAATTTTTTGATTCTATTTGCAAAGAAACTAGAGAACATACTCTATTGTAAAGGAAGAAATCATGATGATATTGCTCCATGAGTATACTAGATAGATGTGGATCCTACAAATCAGAATGATAAAAACTAAAAAGCAAAAGAAAATGAAAATGACTACAAAGAAAAATAAATATAGAACTATTCCAATACCTCCCTAAGATTGAACTTGACATGCTGTCATGGTTAGAATCCAATCATGGAGGTGGAACAATGGTACCAAATCAAAACGGTGGTGGTGGCATGTTTGGATATTGTGGGTAGAAGGTGTCGATGAAGGTGGGTGGCTACTGTAGCATATCTGGAGGTTGTGGGTAGTTGCTAAACAACCCCTTAACTTCAATAATGATCATAAAATGGTTGTTGGTAGTGCTCTATCCACTGTAGGCAAGTGTGCATGTTCTCTCGGTTGGCCAGGAGAAGACGCTCATTGTCATAGATTGTCTGATGCTGTTGTAGTAGTTGTCCCTGTCCACCATGAATCTCAGCCAATCGTCGAGTGATGTTGCTTCCCTTGATGAATTGATTATAGAATCCCATACATACCTACCATAGAGTATGGGTATTCTTCCTGAGTAGGAGGCGAAGGTGGAGAAGAGGAGCTTGAAGCTCCATACCTTAATGAAGGCCTATAGAGAGCCCTCTTCCGTGTAAATGACATGGTTGCCTCTTCCTCTTCTTCATCATATTCACCACCATGTTGTGGCTCTAGCTCAACTTGTTCTTCCTCATCCTCCTCTGCATCCTCCTCTACATACTCATCTAGCAATCTCATGTGTTTCACCCCTCACAGGTTGAAGATGGGGTCCAGGATACCCCTTCCCCAGTACTTGTCATGGACTGTGCAACAAGCATAAACCTTTCCTTGTCACTCTCTATCGAGGTGTGCCCTCTTGAAGTGCTTGAAATCCAAATTGGTTGTCCTCAGAGGGTTGGAGGTGGAGAGATCAAGGTTGATATGTATGACTACAGGTGTAATAAGCCCTCCAAAGTGGATTGGGTGCTTTCTTTGCACTCAATGCTCAACCTCCAACATATGTTGTAGAAGGAAAGAGCGGAGGTCGACCTTCTCTTCCCCTAATGACAAGAATGCCCAAAGGACATAGAGGTCAACCTATTGTACCTTTCCCTGCCCTTGCATAGACCTGGAGAGATTGTGTTGGTGAGGTATCGATACACAATTTGAGAAAAGGGATGCTCAATGTCCATAACAGAGTTCTTATGCAAGTTCATCATGAATCCCTATGGCAAATCCGTCAAGAGCTTCCACGCCCCTGATTAGTTGAAATTGCTGGTTGTGTAGAGAACATCCCCAACTGGCCACCTGTAGATGGCATTGAATTCCACCAATGTGAAGTAGTGGGTGATGTTGAAGTAATGGAAGCACACCCAACCTTCCTCCCATCCTTCCCCGTGCTCGGGGATGCAAAAGATCTCCAAGGATGCCAGGAACTCACAGACGATCTCATGGTAGGTGGGCCAATCACCAAAGAAGGGTTGATCACACACCATGCCCTTATCAACACAGACTTGCTAGAGTCTCTCGGTGAAGCCTGTGTGCTGAGGAAGGCACATTCAACATACCGTGTGGGTATCATCTCCCTCTTCATTAGGCTAGCATAGATCTTCCTCTGGTCATCATTGACATGAGGCATATGTGCTAACTTTGGCACCATCATGGTGGCTCTTGTTGATGATGAAGTTGATCTTCGTGTTGCCATTGGTCCAAGATGAGAAAAAGATGAAGGAAAGAGAGGTCAGGTAAGATTTTGATCGCTTGGAATCTCTGGTGCTTCTCTACTTGTAAGGGATATGGTGTGGGTGTGTTTGAAGCACAACCCACACCCTCCTTTTATAGATGCAATCGGCCCTTATGCTCAGTATCAGTACCACTGACAGGTGTGTCGGTGGAAATGACTCATATCTCCCAATCTGTGTGAAATTGATATCAATCATTGATGCCAACAACTCTTGATCATCGAGGTCACGACACATGGATCGTGTTGAGTCAGTAGTACTGACTTTGGTGGTATCAATATCTGAAAGGAGTTGTTAGATCATTACCACCAACTGTTGACTGGAGATGATCTGGTTCATTTATTCACTCATGCACAAATTTCATGATTTTTCATGTCCATACCATCGATAGGGTTTTTGGTGGTACCGAGTTACTATTCGGTTTCCCTTGTTGAAAGGTATCAATGCCACTTACAGAACTATTGGTGGTACTGAGTCTTTAATTCTCTCCATACTCTTAATAGGCTCCACGATATCTATGATAACCATGATTTTAGGGTTCAATACCCGATCTAGTTTTTGTAAATTTGAGTAAAATGATTTAATAATGAAATTTGAGGTCTTATATGGCCAATTTGAGTAACTCTATCCTCAATTGATAATGTTAGAGTTTATATTGATGTACACTTTCAGTTGAATATCCTAAATATAAGGTTGGGATAGTTATGACTTCATGTATAAATTTGAGATATACATGGACCCAAATGGTTGAATGATGAACCTTCATATGCATCTTAATCAAAGAAAGTGAATTGAACTTGATGAAATGGTGGTTTGATGATTAATGAATTGTATTCAATGTTAATATAATTATTTATATGGTTTTTTGAAGAATTTATTTGCAAGATCAGATAGTGTGATTTTGGTCTCAAATTTTAAACGGTTCAAGACCATATGATAGAGGAACTATATTTAAAATTTATCACAATTTTAGGTTCCTACTAGGAGATGTAAGTGTTGGAAGTCTGGTGGGAGCATGAGTTAGAGAAGAAGAGAGAGAGGAGAAAGTAGAGTGTTGGAAATACTCAACAAGACCCCACAAAGTCAGAGACGTTGGCAATTCTTCCTGATGACTGAGAGGTGCTGTGGAGGCCCCGACTCATCAAACTAAGTCTCCGTCATCGAGGCAGAGAGGTTGATTCAGGAGAAGAGCAACCGTGGAAGGAGTTGAACAAGCCTATCCGCCTTACTTCATCTCCACTCGACACCACAGGTGAAAGCGGGGAAACAACTCTCAAATCCTAGAAGGGACTGAGGATCCCTCAGTTTGGTGTGGGGAGCACCATCGGAGCCTAGCGGACCTAGACACAAACTAGGTTTTGGCAAAGTTCGAGGAGGAAGCCAGAGGCTACCACAGATCATGACGAGAGATTCAATGACTTTGGAGATAGTCAATGAATCTATCTTGAACTCGCTTGATGAGGTGAAGATGAAGGCTTACCATGCACTTTCCCCTTGCGATAGTGGGGGAGCCAGCCACCTAGAGGGACTGAGATGCTTAGTTATGCTTGAGGACACGAGGTGCCAACGGGCTCACAGGAGCTTCACTGAAGCTGAACTAGCCATCCTTCTTCAAGTTGGGTGCTTGTAGCTTGTGGGGTTCCTTGCTACGATCACTAATCACAACAACAAAAGATACAAGGAGGAGATGGACATGAATGAAGGGACTAGAAAATTTTGGGGGTGCCCCGATCTAGGTATCTGGATCCTCAAAGAGGTGGATCCCAATCAATACTTGACTCAACCAAACCTTGGAGCCAGCGGCCCCACCAGGAGACCTGGATGAGGTAGCAAGCTGTGCTTTCTCATTGCCGATGTAGCATGCATCTAGTCTCCCTTATTGTCTACATTGGATGGCTCTGGTTTTGCCAAAAAGGTAAATTCCTACTAATTTCCCAAATTTAGATCATACATTAGAAATATGATTAAAAATAGTCCCCTTGGCCAATAAATGCCCCAAAAATACTCCTACACTCAGAAAAATGTACACTTTATTACTGGACTCCTAGATCAGACCCTTGAACCACTTTTTGTGATGATATTTAATTTAGAGTATAATGATCCTTTTTATAGTTCATTAAATGAAATAAATAATATCCAATTGTTGTTAATTCTCATAGAATTATCCTAGAGCCCTAAGGATGATTTAATTCCAACTTTGAACTCTGATCAGAGTAATATACCTAGATAATAGGGTTTTTCCTACTAATGACTAATTATATGCTTTTAGCCCCATATTAATCATATAAAACATACCAATCATCAGAAAAATATGAAATTTGGACCAAACCCTAAAAATGAAATTCTGATCGGTATAAAATTACTAGGGACATATTTTAGATCAGTAACACCTAGACCTAAACCCTAAACTGGACCTAAATACCATTCATAATGGTGAACCTTATATTAATGATGATTAATTTGTTATTAATCATGCGATGACCATTTTCTATATATGATCATGGGTGTATAAGGAATATCTAAACTTTACGTGGGTTTTATTAAGTATAAGACTTGTTTTCATGGATGCATAATGATATGATGTACTTTGGATGCTTTTATTTTTCATATAAATTCTTGGATGCTTATTAGTAGTCTATTATTTTCCAAATAGAAAAGAACATAAAACATTAAGATGAGTTGTAGCTACTGAAGTTAGATAGTATTTCCCTCTCTCTTATAAATACTAATGTCCAACAAAACCCCATTTCCCTGGGGGTGGGGAAGGGCCCAACATGTATGTAAAATAAGGCATTGACAAACTTAGTAGTACAACTACATCTGAAGGTATGTATAAAACACATGTTATTCTTATTCTCCGCCCTAATATAATTTTTTCTTTTTGTTTCTTTCTCAAATCTTTCATTATGCAAGTTACTATATAAGTATTTTTACCCACATTATAAAATTTTGTTGATTCGTCTGTTTCACATATTTTCTAGGTTTAGAGCTAGCATGGGAGAGAAGATAGGAAGTGAGTAGTGTTCACATTGTACCTTTTATCTAAGATCCTATTAGCATACATGTTCAGACTATGTGTAAAAATCTCTTTCAATATGTAACTGTAATTCATGTTGTAATAACTCATGTGGTAATTAATTAACATGTTGAATGTTGAGATATGTTATGGTGTATTCTTATGGTTGTTTGTTCATGTATTCGCATATTGCTTCCGCAACACACTTTAATATGATTGGTTAATGCTTTCCGATTTTTGTCTTCTCATCCTTACTGGGTATGGGTAAGCCAGAATCCGGGGACGTTATAGTTGGTATCAGAGCATGAACAATAGCTACACCTGAAAGTTTCTCATAATGAAACATAAAACTAAATTTCACCTTTCACTCTAAATCCTAGAAACTTAGTAAGTTGTTGAATAGGGACTTGGTTCAACTGAGCCTCTAAGTTAGAACTTAGATGTTCGAGATCTAGGTTTAGACAAGTGTCTGAAACCCTTTCCATATAGAGCTCATATGTATTGGGTAGCTACACTAGTGTACATCTTGTTCTCTCCATTTCACTAGGTGACATGGCATCAGACTATCTGATCCAACTTCTTGCAATTTTGTCTAACTTCATAGTCAATGTTGTGGTGACTTTAGACTCTCTGATGCTTTTAACTAATGTTGGGATCTCTCTTTCTTCACCCTATGACTAATTTTTAGCCATGTTCTTTAGTATTTCATGACACCTGGTCACTTTATTGTTGAGGAAAAATCGTGACCCTACACTATCTAGAGAGGTTCTTTCTCCTTTATGCAGCCTCTAGTAGAGGGTATTTTCTTGTCCGTAAAGATAAATCTCATGATTAGGGACTTTCCTCAACATGTTCTAGAATTGCTCCCACACTTCTGAATATGACTCCTCTACCTGCTGCTTAAAATTGTAGATCTTTCCAACTAACTCATTTTCCTTCTGGGGTAGAAAACAACACTTAAAGAAGACATCAATCATCTAATCCCAGGTTTCTATTGACTCTGGCGGAAGCTAAGAAATCACGATGTTGCACTATCTTCCAATGAAGAAGGAAACAACTTCAAATATATTATTGTAGCTGGAACCCTACCAATCTTCACAATGTCACATCTTTCTACAAAGTTGTTGATGTGCGTCATTGGGTCTATAAAGAGGCAAGATCACCCACTGACTAAAATTTAAAGGAAATATAAAACATCCACTTTTTCCCAAACATATTAGACATCGTGGATTGCATGTATAATAATCCAAGTAAATAAGCATATCCAGATACATGTAACATGTCAATAGCAGGAAAAAAAAGAAACTAATTCATTACATTGCTTTTTGAACTCTTATTCACTACATGAGTTTCTTTGAAAGGGAAAAATTGAAAAGAAACTATAGGATCTAGCAATAAGCAACCTAGTCATCCTTGATTTCACAACTTGAATCTACTACTCCTAAACTTGGGCACCTTGGCCTTGTTCAACACCTTGATCTAACCCTAGGTGGTTGGGAAAGCACCCAACAAAAAGGGAAAGAAAACAAGGTATGTGTTAGAGATAATGAACAAGGACAAAAGATAAGAAAACTATATGAAGATAAAGGTTAATATTTCATCATAAGATGAAGATGATCAAAATTATGAGGCATGAGAAAATAGATTCTTTCCATAACAAAAATAGTAAAATGGTTGCATGCATGATAAATATTGACTACCAAAACTATGTGGGGTTGAGGCACCTACCTAACCTCAACAAATAGGTGTTAGAGGCACCTAACTAACCACAAAACAAGGGATGTGTTACAGATAATGAAGAAGGATAAGAGATAAGAAAACTATATGAAGATAAAGGTTAAGATTTCATCATAAGATGAAGATGATCAAAATAATGAGGCATAAGAAAATATATTCTTTCCATAACAAAAATAGTAAAATGGTTGCATGCATGATAAATATTGACTACCAAAACTATGTGGGGTTGAGGCACCTACCTAACCTCAACCAATAGGTGAGGGAGAGTAACACATTCCAATCACCTATGAATATTCTATATTGGGGAGAGTATCACATTCCTCTGGGTGAATTTTCACGTGCCCTATCTATGGGTGGTTGTACAAAAGTACCACTACATTAGTTAAATAGTCTAATAAAATCAACATACTAAGAACTACGTCAAGTATAAGCATCAAGTAAATATAGACATGGAAATGGTGTACAAGACCCAAGAAATAAATAATAAAACTGATTTTGAGGCAAATATAGAAAAGGGATTATCAAAAGAGATATTAGGGTTTCATAGAGGCTTCATTAGGGAAACTAGGTTAGGGTTTGCAATTATTCCAAACATAGGTGTAAGGAAAGAACAAACCTTTCTTATTGAGATCCAATTACTTCTCCTTTTCTACTTTAATCGATTCCAAAGCCCACTTTCCTATTTCCAATGTATAACCATGAATTTGGTTTTACACATGTATAAAGGTAAGGAACCCTAACTTTTGGATTTTTTGAACAAAACCACAATTTTGACTGTAGAAACATCACCATCGATCTAGTTAGGTTCTCAATGAATTTACTATCACCTTTGAGTCTTTTTATCATATTAGGGTGAAAGTGAAGCATCAAATTGAAATTCGAACATCAAGGTTCTAAATAGGGATTCATTCACAAGTGTCACAAGTTTATAGTTTTGAGTATGTTACATTTTAAATTTTTATCCTCCATTATACTATCTTCATACTCATCTCTATTTCAATTGTCTTGGGTCACCCAAGTTGGCATTATGTTTTTGAAGGGTGATTAATAAAAATATAACTTTGTATATTTTGGAGTTATGAAGATTAAAGGGCATTTTTTATTATTTTTATGTATTAAATTCATTTTAGAAAACACCATTATACAAAACACAACACCAAACTTTGAAAGTGTTTTTATTAGAAATCTTACCTTTTTCTAATTCCAAAACATATTTTACTTTAATTTTTGGACAATCGGTTAAAAATATATGAATTTTTGAACTTCGACCAACCAGGAGATGAAACCTCAACAAGTCACGAGAGAGAGAGGAAGGGAGAGGGAGAGGCACCAGACCAGTGACCTGGCCTAATCATGATCAGCCACCTCACCTGGTTAGGGCCTGCGCCACTTGCGTGGAGTCACATGAATGAAAAATAGAAGGGAACGAAAATGCGAGGCTACCCCCCGCCCTACGTGCAAGACAGAAAAGAAGTAGAAGGTGAGAAGGAAGGATGTTAATTCAGTGAGTGACCATCTTCTTCCTCGCTCGCATGCCATGGTGGAAGCAAGTGAAGATCCTGATTGGTAAAATCCATGATACATGATGAAAAATGAAACCAAAAGAAAACAAAAGGAAGAGGAGTGCTAGAAAAACTTACCTTCACCTTCAATTCGCTCCGAGATGCTTGGTGGAGAGGAAGAGGGCCGCCGTAAATCCTTGGGGAAATGCTGCTCATTGATGTTCAAAGGCTTTGTCTTAGTCAAAACTAGTTGTGCATGAAAAATAAGTGATAGCTAACAAAGACCACGGTACCCATATATATAGGTATGGTAGAGGATCATTCTGAATCGTGATGGGATGGTTCTTTCTTGGAGAGAAAGAATTGGGATTTTCTCGAATTCTCCATGAAACTTCAAAAACAAGGGCTCGATGCGTGTGGGATTCTATTTGGAAAACGATGGCAAAAGAATCATGGAGTTTGATGGACTATAGGCCGAGTTATCATCGTTCGATGGTGCGACCGTACACATATCCCTTAATGAGTAGCACTCGCGGGGAAGATGATCCGTGGACCATCAGATCACAAATCCTACAACATGGAGTTTGATGGACTGTAGGCTGAGTTATCATCGTTCGAAGGTGTGCCCGAACACATCTCCCTATGCTAGTAGGACTCACATGCAAGATGATCCATGAACCGTCATATCGCAAATCCTACAGTGTGGATCATGTGCATCCAATCTTAGGTGTGACATTTAATGTCTTTGCCAAACCATATTCCAACTAATGTGTGATATTCAATTTATTTAATTTTTCTCTCTCCTCTTTTGAAGATGCAAACAAATCCCAAATTGGATGAAATTCGACACTCATCCTAATTTGGACTGAGGAATCTGAATATGAAGTTAGTTTTGACTTTTGAGAATTTTTACTATGTTAAATAAATCAAATCCTATTTTATCTTTCCTCCTAAATAGTGGTTATATGATTCTCTAAAATTGATGAAAATTCACTCATAAGTCACCTTAAGTACATTGGACATGAATCTACCATCAACTTTCCATGTTGAAGTTATTTAGGCAATTATTTAATATTTTTAAGATTCAACGTACACTTCCTCTATCCTAAATTCACATGTATAACGAAGATTATCCAAATTACATGAACATTTACCCAAAGGCTATTTTTAAAGTGTAAATTACAAATCCAAGATTATTTTTCACTTTTGAAGTCATTAAGTATTTTATTTTATTTTTATCCCTCTTAAGTGGTCATTTTGCAAATTAACCCATTATAAAATTGTTACTGAGGTATTTGTGCATAAATCCTTATGAAATCCAATATTGGGAACAAATGTATTCCAAACCTTTATAATTTCCGCTAATACATCATCAGGGATAGAAAAGAAAAAGGATCAACTAAGATTACACACAAAGTTTAGTTCGTTACAACACTCCACCCGTTAAAAAGGATTTCGTCCCCGAAAACTCATAAAAAAGGGAAGGGTGAGTACATAACATCTCATCTCTGAGCTCCACAGTAGTTTCTTCCAAACCATGATACTACCATAAAACTTTTACCAACTCAATCTCCTTGTTCTTGAACTATTTAACTTGGGAGTCAAGAATCTTCGCAGGTAACTCTTCGTAGGTCAAATTCTATTGAATCTCCAAAGGCTAGATAGTGAGTACATGAGAAGGGTCCTTCACGTACTTTCTCAACATTGAGACATGGAAGACATTATGGATCTTGTCAGTAGGAGGAAGAGATAAACAAGATGCACAATCTCCCACTTTATCCAAGATCTCAAATGGCCCAACATAGCGGTGACTAAGATTGCCTTTATCTTTAGATCTTGCAATAGAATGTACAAGCTTGATCTTCAAAAAGGCATAGTTAGCTACTAGGAAACTCACATTATACCTCTTCTTATCAACATGCATCTTCTGCGTATCCTGTGCAGCCTTCATATTCTTCTTGATCAACTAGAACTTCTGTATCATGATCTACATGTCATCAGTCTTTACCATAGTACACTCTCCCACATCATCCCAATGCAACGCAGAACAACATGGTCTTCCATATAAGGCTTCATAAGGTGGCATACTAATGTTCGACCTGGTCGACTCCACCCTGTTCAAGAGCGACGGGTGGAGAGGAGCCACGCCCTAGGTCTGACTCTCTACATTGCTGATTCGTCCGGGCAAAGATGAGGGGTTCCCGACCTCCTCATTAGATCCTGCGATCCTCCTTCCCCAAGCTGTCTCCTGGAGCGGTTCCAGTTATGGCGAACATTGATTTCGATCTAGTAGCTCTTGGCAGTGGCGGTGAAGGCAGGTCCCTGTTCCCGATGGCGTGTCTCCCCCAGCGTTCCGTGGTTGCCAGGCCTGTGGCTTAGGCGATGGTGATGGGCGGTTGTGGCTTCAAGTGCCCTCAAGTTCGGTGGCTCGCTGTGTGGCCTGGGTTGTTCTTTCTGCTCATTTGGTGAAGGGATACCCCCAAGGTGTTCGACGAACAACCCCTATTCCGAACGCCCTCTAGGTGTTCGACGGCGTTGCTGGCAGTGCGCTAGTTGCTTCTGCGTGTCATCCTCCTGGCCTCTGGTTGATCAGGCACGGCCATGGGTTTTGGGGCTTCCTCTTGGGTGCCCTCTGTGTGTTGTTTGCAGGTCTCCAGTTTGATGGTTGACGATATGTTGTTGTGCAAACAAAAACTGTTCCCCATAACTAACTGGAGTAGATCACATATTGTTTTTCATTCCGGGCATTTCTTTCTAGCTATCCTGGGGATTGCAGGTCCATTAGATGATGTCTTTGTCCTCCATGGATCCTATCTGGTCCAATATACATCACATGGTTGTTGTTCTAAAGTCAGTCTGTGGGTTTTGAAGGAGATGTTTGATTGTTCTCTGTCTCCTCTTCTTCATACATTCTAGATGAGCATATAGCAAGTGGAGAAAGGCTCCAGAGCACATCAAATGTTGATTTCTTGATTCTACGACCCTTTCAGCTTGGTTACCAGTCTGGTGTGCTTATTGGATATCTGACATCTCTTCCGACTTGGGGGTTGTTTTTTCCCCTTATGTGCTGGTCATTGAAGGTCACTGTTCATGTGCAATAGGGTCTAATCCCTGTCTGACATCATTCGATTGGGTTTGATCTGAAAGCTTTACTCTGTTTCTTTATTTCTGGGTGTTCTTCAGGCTGAACACATGGTAATGTTAGGCCTTAGGCCCTCTATTTGTTTGTTTGACGGGGCTTATGTCGTATTCTACATAGGTCAGAGTTTTTGTTTTCTTTAGTTTCTTGATCACTCATATGTGAGTATCAAGAATTTTGTTTTGGATTAGTTTCTGGTGGGTCCCCCTACGTGGGGATTTTGACCCTTGTTGACCTTCTTAGCTCCTGTCTATGTAATTGGGTATCCAGTACCCTATGTTTTTGGTATTAATAGTAACACACTTTTTGACCAACCAAAAAAAACTATTATTTTAAGCAAACTCTGCCAATGGAAGAAACATATCCCATATACCTCCCCAATCCATAACACATGCACAAAGAAAATCTTCCAGAATTTGCATCATCCTTTTGGATTGATCATCAGTTTGGGGATGATAGGACGTACTGAAATGCAAGTCAGTACCCATCTTTGCTTGAATATGACTCCACAAATGAGCGATGAACTTTGAGTCATGATTAGATACTATCATTTTAGGAACTCCATGCAGACCGATGATCCAATCCACGTACAACTGAGCCATCTCATCAACCTTGTATGTGGACTTGAAAGGCAAAAAGTTGGCAGACTTCATAAAACAATCAATCACGACCCACACATCATCAAATCCCTTCTTGGCCTTAGGGAAACCAGTGATGAAGTCCATCGTAATCCTCTCCCATTTCCATTCTGGAATCTCAAGCGGGTGCAGAAGACCACTAGGTCATTGATGCTCGATCTTAACTTGCTGACAAGTCAAACACTTTGCAACAAACAAAGCAATATCCTTCTTCATGTTCTTCCACTAAAAACTTCATTGTAGGTCTTTGTACATCTTGGTAGTACCAGGGTGTATGGTGTAATTAGACCCATGGGCTTTGCTCAAAACCTTCTATCATAGGTTCCTAACTTCAAGTATCCACAACCATTGTTGGAAACAAACAACATCATCAACTGCAAGTGAAAAGTCAGATTGTGACTTCTCAACTAAGGCCTTCATCTCTTCAAGATCAGAACTTTCAAGTAGTGCACCGACAACTTCCAAGATCTAAGAAGGTGTAATGGACAAACTAGCCATGTGAACACACAACTTCTCAGCATCTTCTTTATCATCAGGCTATAGTTGCCAACAAGAAACATATTCCAGGTTCATAGTAGCACAAACTGCATTCTTCTTCTGACTCAATCCAGCATCGACCGCATTTGCCTTACCTAGATGATAGGTGATGGTCATGTCATAGTCCTTGAGATACTCCAACCATCTTTGTTGCCTTAGGTTCAGATCCTTCTATGTCAATGTATATATCAAACTTTTGTCATCTGAGAAAACTTCAAACTTCACTCCATATAGGTAGTGTCACCAGATCTTTAAAGCATGTACGATAGAGGCTAGATCCAAATCATGTGTAGGCCAATTCTCCTCATTAGGTTTCAATTGGAACGAAGCATAGGAGATCACACAATCTTCTTACATCAAGACACACCCTAACCCTTACCTAGAAGCATTAGTGAAAATGATGTAGGGCTTTCCTTCAATAGGTAGCGCAAGAATAGGGGCATGCGTCAAACAACCTTTTAGTTTCAAAAAATTGTCCTCACATTCCTATGTCAACACAAAATTGATGTCCTTTCTTGTCAAATTCATCAGGGGAAGAGATATCTTAGAAAAACTCTCGATAAACCTCTGAATGTAACCTACTAAACCGAGGAAACTACGGATCTCATACGGGGTCTTCAGAGATTTCCACTTAGTCACAGCTTCTACCTTTGCAGGATCAACAAAAATATGTCCGACAGAAATCACATGACCTAAGAACATCACTTCCTTGACCCAGAACTCACACTTTGAGAATTTAGCATATAGTTGATTTTCTCTCAATGTGTTTAGAATGATCCGTAGATGTTCACAATGTTGTTCTTCAGATTACGAGTAGACCAACACATCATCGATGAATACTACCACAAACTAATCAAGGTATGGATGAAACACTTGATTCATCAAGTCAATGAAAGCAGCAGGGGCATTAGTGAAGCTGAAAGTCATGACCAGAAACTCATAATGCCGATAAAGTGTCCAGAAATCCATTTTTGGGACATCCTCATCTTTCAGTCACATCTGGTAACAGACACTTTGCAGATCCATCTTTGAGAACACAATGGCTGACTTCAAATGGTCAAACAGATCATCAATGCAGGGCAGAGGATAACGATTCTTTATCGTCACATGGTTGAGAATATGACAGTCCATGCACATCGACAACAAACCATCCTTCTTCTTATCAAACAAGATAGGGGCTCCCCAGGGTGAAACACTAGGGCACACAAATCCCATGTCAAGAAGCTCCTGAAGCTACTTCATAAGCTCGACGAGTTCTGTAGGGGCCAATCGATAAGGTATGTAACAACAATCAACAACTCGACAAACAAATCATTACTAATTAAGTGGAATAAATATAAACAATGCATTAACAAAAATCACTAAAAATTAAAAACATTTTGCAAAGAGATCCATTTCCAAGAAAACTATTTAAGGAAGAAGCAAAACCTGATATTCACATTGATCATATAATGTACATACATTGTACCAAATCTTCTTGATGATAACATATAACAATTTCTTTCTCAAAACATATACATAAATCAAAAACAAACCTCGAGTCATACAAGCCAAAACCTTAGATAGTTCATAAAACCAACACATACTAAATCTAAGGACCTGAGAGTATAGAGACGACACATAAGACTTCTAACTACAAGACACAACAAACAGTACACTCAACCTGAGCTATCACTGCTGTCCCTATTGCTGATATTCTCCCTCTGTAGTATGGTCTCCACCCCCCTCGTGCACGTCCACCTAAAAAAAATGTGGATCCCACGGGGTGAGACAATTGTCCCAGTGAGAGATATAACTCTCCGCCAACAATGTTATTATCACAGTTAAATAGTATTAAACTGAGTAGAGGATAAGAAATTTAGAACATTCTCATATTTTATAGCATTGCAACTATCAATGATAGAGCACTAATTCATCTGTTCACTTTATAAGGAATATGAAGAACATGTATATCATTTACCCATCATACTATATCAATATCTCAAGCTTATCCTGTGATACTCATTATCATGGTATGACATCCATGAATCGTTCTCATTTCTATCTATTGGCCTCAACCAATCTGCTAACCAAATATTAAATTATACCAGTCATGTGAGTATACATCATCATATTCTGTCTAGGAATTGGACTATGCTAATCCTATGCAACCATTCTAGGCATTGGACTATGCCAATCCTGTGCAAACATTCTAGGCATTGGACTATGCCAATCTTGTGCAACCATTCCAAGCATTGGACTATGCCAATCTTGTGCAATTATTCCATGTATTGGGTTATAACCAATCCTGTGTAATTATTCCAGGTATTGGGTTATGACCAATCCTGTGACATTATTCCAGGCATTGTGTTATTATCAGTCCTGTGCAATTATTCCAGGTTTTGGGTTATGACCAATCCAATGCAATTATTCTAGGTATTGGGTTATTACCAATCATGTGCAATTATTCCAGGTATTGGGTTATGACCAATCCTGTGCAATTATTCCAGGTATTGGGTTATTACCAATTGTGTGACATTATTCCAGGCATTGGGTTATGACCAATCCTGTGCAATTATTCCAGGTATTGGGTTAATACCAATCATGTGACATTATTCCAAGCATTGGGTTATTATCAATCCTGTGTAATTATTCTAGGTATTGGGTTATGACCAATCTTGTGACATTATTCTAAGCATTGGGTTATTACCAATCTTGTGACATTATTCCAGGCATTGGGTTATTACCAATCTTATGACATGATTCTAGGCATTGGGTTATTACCAATCCTGTGCAATTATTCCAGATATTGGGTTATGACCAATCCTGTGACATTATTCCAGGCATTGAACTATGCCAATCCTGTGCATCTATTCCAGGCATTGGACTATGCCAATCATGTGCATCATCACTGAATACCACATCACCTCCACTAGGTATTAAACCTTGGCCAAGCCATCATACTTATTTACATCCTTTATGTAATTCAAGTATTCCTCTGATCTCCTTTAAGCTTATTCAAAACACTATAGCCCTTGTTTGCATATAAGCATAAATCATTAATGATCAAGATTTCATTATTATTGTTGTATCCATTAATTATTATTATTATGCTACTAAATTTCCATTTCCTAGTTTATTTTGAACATTATCATTTCTTACATGAGACTTTTATAAACATCTTGTTACCTCTCACTAGGAAAAAACTACTCTCATGGCTCACAAGGCCCATTAAACATTTTTCACCTCTCACTAGGCAACAACTAACCACATGGCTAACAAGGCCATTAAACATCTTGTCACCTCTCACTAGGCAACAACTATTAGGGTTAAGGTTTCCCTTTATAGACGAATAGGGTTTCAAGTTCATATTATCAATCCAAACCCTAATTCATTGATCCACACATCTAGGAGCATACATTAATGTCATAAGTATTCAATCATACTTATTTATTCTCATCATTTGTCATTAAATGATTATCAACACCAAGTATGAGTTTTTCTCTTATCCTTACAAGGATATTGATTACTTCATACTTTATTAAGTTGGCTCAACCTTTCCTTCACGGTATGTTAGCCTACACTTATCAAAGAACATTACCTCTCAATGTAATAATTGACATGACACATTTCATGTGTTACTCATTCATGTATATTGGATGTAAGGTGCATCAGGGTGCATCAACTTTGAATTGCTGGATGTGATATTTACCATGCCTTGGTGTATCGTTTCCCTCATCACTTTTAACTTACTTAAGTTTATCAGCTTATCTTGTATTAGGGTATTTCCCATACTAATACTTTATCCACTAGCCCATCACATTGATCCTGTAATGTATTGGCCATAAGTCACACACTTGAATTACCCAAATATCATCAATTGATATGGACTCATCTCAGATTAAGGCATTGTTGATATAAGGTTGTCCATTATCAACCACTCTAGGTGTTTCACATATCAAGGTATTAGCCACACCATTACTTGGTGTTACACTCATCACTCCTAAGAGTGTCTTGGTCTCACCTTTACAAGGTGTCTCGGATTGGTGGTGTGCATATGTTCACCATATCGGGTTATAGGCGTATATACACTACCATTTCGGGTTAGAAATATATGCACACCATTCATATCAGGCTACAGGTATTTGTATGTGTTACCCATGTCATGCATGAGGTACTAAGCCATCACCATGTCGGGTTAGAGGTGCATTCAATCACCATATCAGGTGGCTCACCATCTCAGGTTGGCCGTGACAGGTTAGGGTTGGTTGGGACAGGTACATGATTCATGTATGTATCGCCCATTGTGTTTAAGAGGTATCAACTCATCACCATGTCGGGCTAGACATAAACTCGGGTTTTGTATCGGGCTACCATATCGTACAAGTATATCGTGCAAATCATATCCATATCGGGTTATAGCTACTTGTGTATCTACTTGAACCCGATATCACTTTTACAAAGTGACACCACCTCCTTCAAGTTCTAGACCTCCGTTCTAACAATTATAGTTCATGGAAACAGTTCTAAGCCACTATTAGAACTCATAATGTAATCAACTATTATAGAAAATTTTGGAATTAAAAGTAGTTCATTAAGTATAGCAATTTAGGTGATGAATAATAACATGGTTGAGTTCAAGTTGTACAACCTGCCTTAAGAACAACTTCAATGCTCCAAGCTCCAAAGCTCCACGTTCCTAAGTTGAATATGAATTTATCAAAAGTTCAAGACTCATTAAAAACTCCTTCATATACAAGGAATCACCATGCATAAGCAATTGGTGAAGAAGAAAAGAAAGGAAGATCAAAACCCTAAAATCATGCTTCAATCCAAGGTTGAAGATGATCATGACCTCACCTTAGGGTTAAGTGTTGAGCTCCTTCTTTCTCTAGCACCTTTTCATGATACCCTTGTTCTCATGAATGATATACCACCCCTCTAGCATGATATAACACTCACTTGCACGATATGCCACTCAACACTTCACTCTATGGCCGATATCACCCTATATGGCCAATATCACCTACTTGGCCGATATGCTTTTGCTATGGGCAATATCCAAGGACCTATGCACGATATCACATCACTCGTGCATGATACAAGAGCTCTATGCATGATAACTTAGGAAAGGAGGGTGGTAAGGGTCGAAAAATTTCACTAAGGGGTGAAACTAGGGGTATATATACTTGTTGCTCATGAAGGAAGGTAAAAATGAGGTGTCATCAATTTGAGCTAGTAGGTGCCACATGTCCATGCATGGATGACACGTTTACATGCATGAATCAACATTTATCTTGACATGAAAAATGGTTGAGGATCATTTATGGATAAGGATTCGTCCATTACATATCCTTTTGAATAAGACATATCAATTAATTCATCACTTTATTCACAACATGTCACAACTTTACTAAGGAAGTAGTAACCCGACACAACTCACCTCCATGAGTTTCTTTGCATGACATGGCCTTTGCCAAGAGTTTACAAAATGATATGAGGCTTGTCGAATGGCTCTTTGGCCAATAGGAACTCATATATAAGCTTTTCAACTTGATAAAACTCAAGTTAGTGTTTCATATTCAACCCTTTTCTTGGTCATTTCATCACCAAGATTGCCATCACTCATCATTGATTCAAAGATGGTGTCTCATTCATTGTCTATCCTATAGATTATACATAGAGGAAGTAGGGACACTCTATAGGTGGTAATTTGCATATCAACCCTACATTTTGGGTAAATTACAAGTTGTACCAAAATTGGTGCACAAGGTACCACCATTGTTCAAACGAGTTCAAACTTGGAATTTAGGCTTTCCAAAAGCCACCACTTAGCATCATTCTCTCTCTTATGATGTTAAAACACTTGATGCATGTTCAAAATGTGACATTTTTCAATATAACCCCTTATCTTTGGTAAATTGCATTTTGGTCCAAAACAAAGGAACATTGCTCAAACAACATTCAATCAGGACCAAACTTGGAACATAAGTGTGTCACATGACAAAACTCCTTAGAGGATTATATTAAAGTACCAATCAAATTTATTAGCCAAAAAAAATAGGGTTACCTCATAACCTATGTCAGGGTTATTACAAGTTATAAACCCCTAACAAGGATTTTGTCCCCGAAATCCTAGGTAAAGGGAGACAAATATTATTCATTCATCATATCATCAAGTCTCCACATAACATCTTAATGTCATGGAGATGCCATAGAAATTTGACCAACACAAATTCAATTCACATAGGGTTATCAAAGACTCTATCATATAGGACACATACTCCACTGTCCTTTTCATTATTGACTGTAGAGTCAACTCTGTGTTAGGTAACATTTTTCTTAGTCAGAGAATCATTATACATACCTTATTTAACTCAGGTGTCAAACCTCATTGATTTGTCACTTTTTTCCACTTACATCTTTATGTAATAAGATCCTTGATCTTGGGAGTTTTCCATACCCCTTACTTAGTTTTTCATTTCTCTTTTAAGGAAAGACTAGAGTTACAATCTGTCACCCACTTGGGGACTACAAGTCTTATCATGCATCTGCTGTGCCACTCAAATCTGTTGACACAACACTAAACTTTCTTATGACTTGTATCAATTATCCCTTTAGCTGTTTATTTTCTTGTCATAAGGAGAGGCTACTTATTAAGAATAACCATCTCATAGGTATCTCTAGATGTTATGTATAAGCTGCCTTAACAAATCTAGATAGAGATATTCTAAGAAATTATTTTTAGCTTGATCAACTTTTCCCAAAACAATTCTACAATTGTTCCTTTGACTCATACATCTTTGCTGATGTCATGTTTATGTGGGAAATAAACTCCTAACATATGGTATCCATACCAAAGTATGTAACTGGACAAATTTCAAAGTTGGCCCTTCTAGGTAACCAAACATTACTTCTTATTAGGAGTCATGTTACCATTTTCTCAGATCAATGAAAGTTCTTGGATACTAGGATTCTTTACCTTGGTATCCATTATATGTGCCAAAAACACATCACATCATCATCATGATTACTAGATCTGGGTATTCAAACTCTCAGTCCATCACTGAACATTTTTACCTCTCATCAGGTAACCGTTACCTCTAGGTCCTCAGACCAAGGTATACATTATACTAAACATCTTCTTTTATTTATAAATTGATTTATGATTAACTCAGATTTCTCCATATATCAATTAGGACGTGGTAGAAATATCCATGGCACATCTTTTACTTCATTATGCTCTTTAGATTGTCTCAGAATGACTACTTGATCAGAGTAATCAGAAAGATAGCAATCTAAGAGTATCATACTTACCTTGCCTCCAATAGATGAATACCTGGCCAGGGTATTCAAGAACTGAAATTAGGCAGTATGCATTGGTTTTATATTATGTTTCATCTCTTTAAGTTTTACTACTTAGTATCTTAAATTTTCTCTGGGTGTTTCTTCTATATCTCTTCCCTTTTCTATACTAAGAGAGAAATTTCAAAACATACAAGAGAATATTGGACTGAATATAGGTTCTCATCCTTTTTATCTCTTCCTCATGTCCGCATAGGACTAATCGAAGTAAGCTCAACAATAACTACCTTTCTTATAATCAGAAGGCAGAGAGAAGAAAAAGGAAAGATAATTTAGAATTAAAAAAAATCTATCTTGACATGTTACCTTTTACGAGTTATCTAGTGTCTTATCTGACCCATTACATGGAGTCAGTTTCCATCTGCTACTGCCTTTGTTCTCTACTACCAGGAGTAGATGGACCAAATTGTGACACTTGTCTTCATCGTTGGCCTTTTGCTTCACTAAACTGGGGTCCTTGTGGGTTTTGTAGATTATGCCTTGACTGTTGGGTCACCACATTATTTCTTCTTAGACACTGCTGCCTAAAATGTCCTATTTGTCCACATTTATGGCAAGTTCGGCCCTCACTTGATGACCACTACATTGGTGTACTATATTGTGGTTGAACTGGTGTTACTGAAAACTTTGGTTGTTTAATACCACCAATCCACTGTTCCTGTGACTGTGTAGACCTCCTTTTGAGGTTTGCCTCATGTTTCTTTATCATAGACCTTTCTATCCTCCAAATTGACTCCACAAATGTGGCAAATTTCTCTCTACTTTCTAACGTAGCTGCCGAGATAGACACCTCAGCATTCATTCCTTTCTCAAAATGTTGAATCTTCTCCTACTCAATATCAGCCATTTGAGGACAAAACCGTAAAAGTTCCATAAACCTAGCCACATATTCATTTATTGACATGATTACCTACCGAACCTTCTCAAACTGTGAGATCTTTTCATCTAAGTATGTTCTTGGAAAATACTTATTGACGAATTCTTGATAAATTTCCTCCTAACCAACCTCTTCATCATTCCTTTTTACTTCTTCTATGGCCCACCAATGGCCATCACTACCCTTCAAAAGGTATACAACATGTTTGACTTTGTTAACATCTAGAATACTAAGGATCTTAAAAGCCTTTTCTAACTCAGTGAGCCATAGATCAACATCTGCTGGGTCAGTTGTCCCAACATATTCTATATCTCCTACACGACGTAGTTGTTCAAAAGTCTTACCAGACCCATATCCCTCATTGGGAGTTGGTGCCCTAGGTGCTGGTGTGGGCATTCGGTCCGCCATATGCCTCATTGTGGTCATGAATTCCCTAAATATAGCATGAATGGTTGGGTTTTCTATCATAGGTTCATCAAAATGGGGATTCTCAGGCACTGATTCCTCTCTTGCCTGATCCCTTACACCTCCAACTGGTGTAGCAACATTGCTTTCAGCGACGTGATCCTCATTTTCTCCAGACATCTTTAAGCTATCTCCCTTCTTCTGCATAAGCAACATTCACTCTAAGATATACTGGGGAACACTAGAACAGACTCAACACCTTAGTCCTATGTCTCTGTAGACTCAACGAACCTTAAGCTCTAATACCAAACTTTGTAATGACAATCGCCAACTCGACAAACAAATCGTTACTAATTAAGCGAAATAAATATAAACAAAGGATTAACAAAAATCACTAAAAATTAAATTTTTTTTGCAAAGAGATCCATTTCCAAGAAAACTCTTTAAGGAAGAACCAAAACCTGATATTCACATTGATCATATAATGTACATACATTGTACCATCTCTTCTCGAGGATAACATATAACAATTTCTTTCTCAAAACATATACATAAAGCAACACCAAACCTCGAGGCATACAAGCCAAAACCTCAGATTGTTCATAAAACTAACACGTACTAAATCCAAGGACCTGCGAGTACAGAGACGATACATAGGACTTCTAACTACAAGACATGACAGACAGTACACTCAATCTGAGTTCTCACTGCTGTCCTTGCTGTTGATGTTCTCCCTCTGCAGTACGGTCTCCACCCCCCTCGTGCATGTTCACCTAAAAAAATGTGGATCCCACGGGGTGAGACAATTGTCCCAACAAGAGATATAACTCTCCGCCAACAATGTTATTATCAGAGTTAAATAGTATTAAACAGAGTAGAGGATAAGCAATTTAGAAAATTCTCATATTTTAAAGCATTGTAACTATCTATGATAGAGCAGTAATTCATCTATTCACTTTATAAGGAATATGAAGAACATGTATATCATTTACCCATAATACTATATCAACATCTCAAGCTTATCCTGTGATACTCATTATCATGGTATGACATCCATGAATCGTTCTCATTTCTATCTGTTGGCCTCAGCCAATCTGCTAACCAGATATTAAATTGTACCACTCATGTGAGTATACATCATCATATTTTGTCCAGGAATTGGACTATGCCAATCCTATGCAACCATTCTAGGCATTGGACTATGCCAATCCCGTACAAACATTCCAGGCATTGGACTGTGCCAATCTTGTGCAATTATTCCAGGTATTGGGTTATGACCAATCCTGTGCAATTATTCCAGGTATTGGGTTATGACCAATCCTGTGACATTATTCCAGGCATTGGGTTATTATCAATCCTGTGCAATTATTCCAGGTATTGGGTTATGACCAATCCTGTGCAATTATTCCAGGTATTGGGTTATTACCAATCCTGTGCAATTATTCCAGGTATTGGGTTATGACCAATCCTGTGCAATTATTCTAGGTATTGGGTTATTACTAATCCTGTGACATTATTCCAAGCATTGGGTTATGACCAATCTTGTGCAATTATTCCAGGTATTGGGTTATTACCAATCCTGTGACATTATTCCAGGCATTGGATTATTACCAATCCTGTGCAATTATTCCAGGTATTGAGTTATGACCAACCCGGTGACATTATTCCAGGCATTGTGTTATTACCAATCATGTGACATTATTGCAGGCATTGGGTTATTCCTAATCCTGTGATATTATTCCAGGCATTGGGTTATGAATCCTGTGCAATTATTCCAGGTATTGGGTTATGACCAATCCTGTGACATTATTCCAGGCATTGAACTATGCCAATCATGTACATCTATTCCAGGCATTGGACTATGCCAATCCTGTGCATCATCACTAAATACCACATCACCTCTACTAGGTATTAAACCTTGGCCAACCCATCATACTTATTCACATCCTTTATGTAATTCAAGTATTCCTCTTATCTTCTTTAAGCTTATTCAAAACATGATAGCCCTTGTTAGGCTATAACCATAAATCATGTATGATCAAGATTCCATTATTATTATTATATCCATTAATGATTATTATTAAGTTACTAAGTTTCCATTTCCTAGTTTATTTTGAACATTATCATTTTTTACATGAGACTTTTATAAACATCTTGTTACCTCTCACTAGGAAACAACTACTCTCATGGCTCACAAGGCCCATTAAACATCTTCTCACCTCTCACTAGGCAAAAACTAACCACATGGCTCACAAGGCCATTAAACATCTTGTCACCTCTCACTAGGCAACAACTATTAGGGTTAGGGTTTCCCTTTATAGACGAATAGGGTTTCAAGTTCATATTATCAATCCAAATACTAATTCATTGATCCACACATCTAGGAGCATACATTAATGTCATAATTATTCAATCATACTTAATTATTCTCATCATTTGTCATTAAATGATTATCAACACAAAGTATGATTTTTCTCTTATCCTTACTAGGATATTGATTACTTCATACTTTATTAAGTTGGATCAACCTTTCCTTCAAGGTATGTTAGCCTACACTTATCAGCTGACATTACCTCTGAATGTAACAATTGACATGACACATTTCATGTGTTACTCATTCATGTATATTGCATTTAAGGTGCGTCAGGGTGCATCAACCTTGAATTGCTGGATGTGATATTTACCATGCCTTGGTGTATCGTTTCCCTCATCACTTTTAACTTACTTAAGTTCATCAACTTATCTTGTATTAGGGTATTTCCCATCCTAATACTTTATCCACTAGCCCATCACATTTATCCTGTAATGTATTGACCATAAGTCACACACTTGAATTACCCAAATATCATCAATTGATATGGACTCATCTCAGATTAAGGCATTGTTGATATAAGGTTGTCCATTATCAACCACTATAGGTGTTTCACCTATCAAGGTATTAGCCACACCACTACTTGGTGTTACACTCATCACTCCTAAGAGTGTCTTGCCCTCACCTAGTGTCTCGGATTTGAGGTGTGCATATGTTCACCATACCGGGTTATAGGCATATAGACACCACCATATCGGGTTAGAAATATATGAACACCATTCATATCGGGCTAGAGGTATTTGTATGTGTTACCCATGTCGTGTATGAGGTACTAATCCATCACCATGTCAGGTTAGAGGTGCATTCAATCACCATATCGGGTGGCTCACCATCTAGGGTTGACCATGACAAGTTAGGGTTGGTTGTGATAGGTACATGATACATGTATGTATCGCCCATGGTGTTTAAGAGGTATCAACTCATCATCGTGTCGGGCTAGAAATCAACTAGGGTTGTGTATCAGGCTACCATATCGTACAAGTATATCGTGCAAATCATATCCATATCGGGTTATAGCTACTTGTGTATCTACTTGAACCCGATATCACTTTTACAAAGTGACACCATATCCTTCAAGTTCTAGACCTCTATTCTAACAATTATAGTTCATGTCAAAAGGTCTAAGCAACTACTATAACTCATAATGTCATCAACTATTACAAAAAATTTCAGAATTAAAAGTAGTTCATTAAGTATAGCAATTTAGGAGATGAATAATAACATGGTTGAGTTCAAGTTATATAACCCGCCTTAAGAACAACTTCAAAGCTCCAAGCTCCAAAGATCCACGTTCCTAGGCTTGAATCTTACTTTATCAAAAGTTCAAGTCTCGTTCAAAAATCCTTCATATACAAGGAATCACCATGGATAAGCAATTGGTGAAGAAGAAAAGAAAGGAAGATCAAAACCCTAAAATCATGCTTCAATCCAAGGTTGAAGATGATCATGACCTCACCTTAGGGTTAAGTATTGAGCTCCTTCTTGCTCTAGAACCTTTGAATGATACCCTTGTGCTCATTCATGATATGCCACCCCTCTTGCACGATATGACACTCACTTGCATGATATGCCACTCAACACTTCACTCTATGGCCGATATCACCCTATATGGCCAATATCACCTACTTGGCCGATATGCTTTTGCTATGGGCGATATCCAAGGACCAATGCACGATACCACATCACTCCTGCAGGATATAAGAGCTCTATGCATGATACCTTAGGAAAGGAGAGTGGTAAGGGTCGAAAAATTTCACTAAGGGGTGAAACTAGGGGTATATATACTTGTTTCTCATGAAGGAAGGTAAAAATGAGGTGTCATCAATTTGAGCTAGTAGGTGCCACATGTACATGCATGGGTGACACGTGTAAATGCATGCATAAAAATTTATCTTGACATGGAAAATGGTTGAGGATCATTTAGGGATAAGGATTCGTCCATTACATATCCTTTTGAATAAGATATATCAATTAATTCATCACTTTATTCACAACCCGTCACAACTTTACTAAGGAAGTTGTAACCTGACACAAATCACCTAATTTAGGTTCTTTGCACGACATGGCCTTTGAAAATAGTTCACAAAACGATATGAGGCTTTTCCTATGGCTCTTTGGCCAATAGGCACTCATATATAAGCTTTTCAACTTGATAAAACTCAAGTTAGTGTTTCATATTCAACCCTTTTCTTGGTCATTTCATCACCAAGATTACCATCACTCATAATTGATTCAAAGATGGTTTCTAATTCATTATATATACTCTAAATGATACATAGAGAAATTAGGGACACTCTAGAGGTGGTAATTTTCATATTGACCCTACAGCTTGGGTAAATTACAATTTGTACCAAAATTGGTGCACAAGGTACCAGCATTGTTCAAACGAGTTCAAACTTGGAATTTAGGCTTTCCACAAGACACCACTTAGCATCATTCTCTCTATTATGATGCTAAAACACTTAAGGCATGTTCAACATGTGACATTTTGCAATGTAACCCCTTATCTTGGGTAAATTGCATTTTGGTCCAAAACAAAGGAACATTGCTCAAACAAAATTCAATCAAGACCAAACTTGGAACATAAGTGTGTCACATGACAAAAAAACTCCTTAGATGATTATATTAAAGTTCCAAGAAACTTTATTAGACAAAACAAATAGGGTTACCTCATAACCCAAGTCAGGGTCATAACTAGGTAGATTCGAGATATGTGAAGTTACTGGTGCGAGCTCGATGGAAAACTCCATCTCACGAGTTGGGGGCAACCCAGGTAACTCCTCAGGAAAAACATCAGGGACGTACTTCACAACTTCTATATGGTTGAGAGTAGGCGGTGTAGTGTTGAAGACAATAGAAGCTAAAAAGGCTCTACAACCACACAAGACAAGCTTTTCGACATAGATTGTGGAGATGATGAAATGTTGATCTTCTCACTCCTTCCCTTGATACACATCCTTCCCTCAACAGGGTGAAACAAAATAACCTCTTATACCTCACAAAACAAAACTGCCTTGGACTTCTTCAACCAATTCATCGTCAGGATAACATCAAAGGCAAGCATGTCAAGCAAGATGAAATCTGAGGGGAACATCCTCCCATAGATATAGAGGCCTAAGGTTGGGAGTTTGAGATAAGAAGAGCAGATCCTACCACTAGGGGTATTAACATCTAACACATGATCCATATATTTTGATTCTATCTCTAACATAGTAGCAAGCTGGGTCGATATGAAAGTATTTCGTGAACCAGAATTGAAGAGTGCTTTAACAAGATGCATATTAAGATGTAAAGTATCTTCGATGACTTCATTATCATCCTCAACTTCCTCAACATTAAGGGAAAACACCTTGTCAATGCGCCTTTATACAAGTGGTTGGCGGCCATGCCAATTCTAATTATTGTTCTCCAGAGGCAAATTTTGACACTATTGTTGCTACACAGGCTCCTGAGAAGATGACTGAATTGGGGCTTGTCCACATCCAAGCTTGGGGAAGTTTGGATGGATTTGTATAACTTGGACGCACTCATGGTAGATGGGTGCGGGACGGTCATCTCTATGGGGTTGTACATTGCCAGTTGACACCTTCTTGGTGAATGAGAACGAGAGAAACGGTTACACTTGTCACGCCCTTGGTTTCCACCAGCATTCTTCCTCTTGTTGTTGTTGTTATTGTTCCCGAAAGACTAGAATATGGGGTAAGACTCGATCACCAAAGCCTTGTCCACCATTTGTTGGAATGTCAGGAGAAGATGGGGGACAAGGTTCTAACCAACATTGTAGCTTAAACCCTCGAGAAATAGGGTTGATCTCCTTTTAGCTCCAAGGTCCTCCGCATTGCACTCCACGAGGAGAAAATGTTACACATACTCCAAGACGCTCATGATTCCTTGACACAGGTTATAGAACTCTTCCTCCTTCCTCTTCAGAAAGCTAAGGTAGATGTACTTCTCATAGAGAAGCTTGAGGAACTGCTCCCAGGTCATGCTTGTAGTATAACATATGCGAGCCATACCCGTCCACCAGACTCATGTCTGCCCATTTGACACATAATATGAGAAATGAACCTTCTGGTGAGGAGGACACACCATGCCCTCGAAGGTACGTTCTAAGGAATAAATCCAGTCATCGACCTTATCCATCATGTTTGGCTCGCTCTCGCCCTTGAATTATGGTGGTTGCATCTTGATGAAGTCTGTAAGAGTGAACTCCTTTGGCTTGGATCTAGCAGCTGTAGTGCTGGAGAGCTGACCTACCAGGGTGGTCGAGAGTAGCTGGCGCAACATGGTTAGCTCCTGCTCAGGGGTCAGAAGAGGTGTGCTTACAGGGGCAGTAGGGACTGTCCCAGTGTGGGAGGGAGTCACCAGAATATCCCATTTGTCAGTGTTGCTGGAAGTGGCTCCTGAAGAGGAGTTGTTCATGTTTCCAAACAAATATCCCTTCCTGAAAGATATCAGTATAACATAAGAAAATAGGAGTAGATAACAAGGATAGATAAGGCTACTAGTGCCAATGGGCCTACTATTTTAGACACTCAGTATCAGTGTAGACTAAGCATGTATCATTTGGATATGAGAGTCCTCGTAAACCAAGCTAGTGGCATGGAGGAAAATATTACCAGCCCCTAGACCCTGATCCTTTATGGGAACCTTGCTTCAACTTATGCCCTGATAGTTGCCCAACTGGTTCTGATACCATGTTGTAAAGAGGCAAGATCACCTCCTTACCAAAATCTAAAGGAAATACAAAACATCCACTTTTTCCCAGACATATTAGACATCACAGAATGCATGTATAATAATCCATGTAAATAAGCATGTCCAAATGCATTTAAAATGTCAATAGCAGTGAAAAAAAGAAACTAAGTTATTACATTGCCTTTTGAACTCTTGTTCACTACATGAGTTTCTTTGAAAAGAAAAACACTAAAAAGAAACTATAGGATCTAGTAATACACAACATAGTCATCCTTGATTGCACAACTTGAATCTACTACTCCTGAACTTGGTCACCTTGTCCTTGTTCAACACCTTGATCTAACACTGTGTTGTTGGGAAAGCACCCAACAAAAAGGGAAAGAAAACAAGGTATGTGTCAGAGATAATGAACAAAGACAAAAGATAAGAAAACTATATGAAGATAAAGGTTAAGATTTCATCATAAGATGAAGATGATCAAAAGTATGAGGCATAAGAAAATAGATGGTTTCCATAACAAAAATAGTAAAAAGGTTACACACATGATTAATATTAACTACCTAAACTATGTGGGGTTGAGGCACCTACCTAACCTCAACCAATAGGTGAGGGAGAGTAACAAATTCCAATACCTACAAGTATTCTATATTGGGGAGGGTAACACATTCCCCAGGGCGAATTTACACATGTCCTATCTATGGGTGGTTGTACGAAAATACCACTACACTCGTTAAATAGTCTAATAAAATCAACATGCTAAGAATTATGGCAAGTATAAGAATCAAGTAAATATTGACATAGTAGTGGGGTACAAGACCCAAGAAATAAATAATAAAAATGATTTTGAGGCAAATATAGCAAAGGAATTATCGAAAGAGATATTAGGGTTTCATAGAGGCCTCATTAGGGAAACTAGGTTAGGGTTTGCAATTATTCCCAACTTAGGTGTAAGGAAAGCGCATACCTCTCTTAATGAGATCCAATTACTTTTCCTTTGCTACTTTAATCGATTCCAAAGCCCACTTTCCCATTTCCAATGTATAACCATGAATTAGGGTTTACACATGTATGGAGGTAAGGAACCCTAACTTTTGGACTTGTTGAACAAAATCATGATTTTGACTCTGAAAACATCACCATCAATCTAATTAGGTTCTCATATTAATGAAGTATATAACTTTGTATATTGTGGAGTTATGAAGATTAAAGTGCATTTTATGTGATTTTTATGTATTAAATTCATTTTTAGAAAACACCTTTTGACAAAACACAAAACTAAACCTCAAAAGCCTTTTTATCAGAATGCTTATCTTTTTCAAATTCCAAAACATATTTTACTTTAAGTTTTGGACAATCGGTTGAAAAAAATGAATTTTAGAATTTTGACCAATTAGAAGATGACAACTCAACAAGCCATGAGAGAGAGAGAGGAAGAGAGAGAGAGGGAGAGGCACTTGATTGGTGACCTGTCCCAATGATGTATGGCCACCTTGCCCAGTCAGGGTCCCCACCGCTTGCATGGAATCACGTGGATGAAAAATAAAAGGGAACGAAAATATGAGGCTACCCCTCGGCATGTGAGATAGAAGAAAATAAGAAGGTGGGAGGGAAGAATGGTAATTTAGTGAGTGACCATCTTCTGCCTCACTTGCAAGACATGGTGGCAGTAGGTGAAGATCTAGATTGGGCAAATTTGCGATACACAACAAAATGTAAAACCAAAAGAACAAAAAGGAGGAGTGCGAGACAAACTCACACCTTCAATTTGCTCGGAGATGTTCGGTGGAGAGGGAGAGGGCTTCCGCAAATCATTGGGAAAATGCTGCTCATTAACGTTCAAAGGATTCGTCTCAGACAAAATTAGTTGCACACGAATAATAAGCGATAGATAATGAAGACCAAGGTACCCATATATATATAGGTGTGGTAGAGGAACATTCCAATATGGATGGGATGGTTCTTGCTTGGAGAGCGAGAATTGGGCATTTATCGAATTCTCCATGTACTTTGAAAACACGGGCTCGATGTGTGCATGATTCTATTTGGAACACGATGGTGAAATAATCAAGGAGTTTGATGGACTATAGCCCAAGTTATAGTTGTCTGAAGGTGTGTCGGAACACATCTCCCTGTGCGAGTAGGACTCACGGGGAGGATGATCCGCATACCATCGGATCGTAGATCCTTCAGTGTGGATCACATGCGGCCAACCTTAGGTGTGACATTTAATGTCATTGCCAAACCATATTCCGACTAATGTGTGGTATTCAATTTATTTAATTTTTCTCTCTCCTCTTTTGAAGGTGCATACATATCCCAAATTGGATGAAATTTGAAACCCATCATAATTTGGACATGAGGAATCTGAATATGAACTTAGTTTTGACTTTTGAGAGCTTTTACTAAGTTAAATAAATCAAATTCTATTTTCTCTTTTCTCTTACATTAATGATTATAGGATTCTCTAAAATTGATGAAAATTCACTCATAAGTCACCGTAAGTACCTTGGACATGAATCTACCATCAATTTTCCATGTTGAAGTTATTTAGGCAATTATTTAATATTTTGAATAATCAACACACTTCCTCTCTCCTAAATTCACATGTATAATAAAGATTATCCAAATTACACGAAAATTTACCCAAAGGCTATTTTTAAGGTATAGATTACGAATCCAAGATTATTTTTCAATTTTGAAGTCATTAAGTATTTTATTTTATTTTTATCCCTCTTAAGTGGTCATTTTGCAAATTAACCCATTATAAAATTGTTACTGAGGTATTTGTGCATAAATCCTTATGAAATCAAATATTAAGAGCAACTGTACACCAAACCTTTATAATTTCCACTAATACATCATCAAGGACTGAAAAGAAAAAGGCTCAACTAAGATTACACACATATTTCAGTTCGTCATAGGGCCCTCCATACTATGGCCATGGAATGCTTGTGATTTAACCAATGCTACCAGACTAGGGTCTATCTTGTAACTGACCACATAAATGTCCTACCTTTTGATTTGCCCCAATTGTGCCATAGTTGATGATGCCTTGGTTTTTTCCCAGACAATATGCTTTTCAACTACTACATCACCCATTTTTGCTTGTTCTGGTTGTGTCATTTTGGGTGGTGGTGTTTCAGGTGGCGGGGTTTGGATTAGTCCTCCTACAGAGATATTTCCTATTATCAGTGTTGGAGTTCCTTTACACTAAAACTGGTAGGGGTTATCTCTCCATACTCGGTGGTCCTTGTCTGAACCATGCACTAATACTATAGAAAAATCAGTGTGAGAAATAGATACTAGGATTTAAATGAAGATTTGAGTTCTTAGCTTTAAAAATGATGGAAAAGAAAAATGAAATTGTTGCCTAGAGTGGCCAGTTACAACACTCATAGTGCTGGATATACCATTTCCCCAACAATGACACATAAAACATTATGCATGTTTACTACACATGTTAACGTAAGTTCAAGTATCAAAGTAATATAGGCCAAAAGAGGCCCATATATCAAACATAGGGAAATATGAGTCCAAATACTACTACTAACTATGAATCGATCAGCTAGACCTAGTGAACCGGTGATTAGTTGACTAATTAACTAATTGTACGAAACTAAAACTAAATTACTAAGTTTGTGATATAGATGGGATCGATTCCTTAGGTGTCCAGTTTCACCATGGTTTATACTGCAATTAATAATGATAATCACCTAACCATGGGCAAAGAGACATGTAGCAAAAATTACCCACGTTCACATTATGATTTACTACCTAATCTAATACAAATCCCACTCTTGTAGCGATTTCCTTATTAGTTAGGTGTTTTCATGACAACTTTGGGTTATGGTCCTCATAGTCATAAGCCTCCTCTCAAAGCACAATCTAGGCTATGTAAAAGCCTCATCTCAAAGCATAATCTAGGCTATGTAAACCTACAACTTGTCCAACCATTAATCTCTCTCTCAAAGAAATTAATAGTCTAATAAAATACATATGGTGATCAAGCATAGATAATTCGTGAAGCAATTGTAAATATATGTCCAAAAATTAGAGAAACTTAAAAATTAACTCGTAAATGCCTATTAAAGTATAAAACTAGGCTACTCCCAGTTCCTAAGGAATCAGAGGATTAGCCCTGCATGATATTAGTAGCCATACATAAGGATAGAGAATGAAAAGATGATGAAAACATCAATGAATCAATGAAAACCCCTGGAGAAGATGATCTGGTTGACTCCCTCTAACAAATGTGGTGATTTGTGGTATCTCAAGTGCATATTGGTCCACGTGAAGTGGTCGAACTGCCCAGATCATAGATTTCTCCTCTCCTTTCTCTTTTCATAGCTCTACTATGTTGTACAATAGAATAAAACATGATTCCTAGTTCTAGCCATAATCCTCCCTTGTAATAGTATTGACTTAGGGCGTCATTAATTCATGGTCATCAGATAAAACACAATCATTAATCTCGTATGATCGTGATAAGTTGGTGCCATGGACAGGGTGTTGGCGGCACCAAGACCTCCTTAGGATGATGATTCTTCATTAAGTGTAGGTACTACCAACAAAAGTGTCGATAACACCGAGTTTTTCCTTGTCATCTCCTGTTGGTTTTCCCGATTCAAGTGAATACCACCAACAAGGCTGTCGGTGGTAGCGAGACTCTTTGGATGAGTTATTGTTGATGACATCTATAGTACCGCTTCTTCTGTCGGTACCATCAAATTTCTTCAATTCCTCCTTGTTTAATTCTTCAATTGTCACCACCACCGATAGGGTTGTCAGTAGCACCGAGCTAATTCAATTCTTATCAATTTTGCTTCAAATCAAACAAGAAAGAACATAAGTCCTGTAAATGATGATAAATCACTATGAAATGTTAGAAACAATAAATATCTAATGAAAATGTATTTCACAGACTACTAATCATAAACCATACACTAAATAACATTAAAATGAGGAAAATTCACTAAATACATGATAAAATAGCATGTGAAAAGCGACTAATATTCATCGCATCATGTGACACATGGTGATTGAGTGTGAGTGATGTAAATGGGATTTGTCCCTCCTACATGAGATTTATAGCTAGGCCATTTGATAAGAAAGATTGAGAAATGTATGGCCACAACGATGTTACTCTATATATGACATGTGAATTCACATGCATCTCATATGGTCTACTCTAGTTCAAGGAACATGGGTTGAACGTTGAGGGGATGATGATTACATACCTCAAGTTTGATCCAAATATCAGAGACAAAGGAACTATATGATCATGATAAAAATGATCATAGATTTTATGAAGTTTTTCTCCGACTTTCCAATTACTTGGGTAGCAATGATGCATTTCTAAATATCACTCATTGCTTTTGATGTCATAAGTTGGTTATGGATATTCACTTCCAATGTAATTTGGGACCTATAGGGTCACACACATAGGATGCACTCAAAATAGGAGTGTACTCAGGAATATTGTTTAACTTGAGTACTAAAGTGTTTAGATATTCAATTTAAACAAAATTGGTTGTATATTGGATAAATTGTAATTTGAACCGTTGGGTTCAGAAATGAACCACCCAGATTGAATCATGAACCCCCTAGTTCTGAAATGAACTGAATGTTTCAAACCGTGAAATGATTGTTTCAAATGTGAAATGACCATTTTAGAGAATAGTATGACTGGATCAAGGATTGATGTCAATGTCATGTTGTGCAACAATCAAATATTTAATCTCAATATAACTATGAATAGGAAACATTGTGAAATGACTGGTTCAAGAGTTGAATCGACCTTCTCATGTGTGAACTGAGTTGGTTCATGATTCTTTGGTTCCGGAAAACTCATGAAATTCTGTCTCTTTGACTCTCGCTCAGACTAGGAAACCTAACCCTAACCTTCCTATAAATAGAGGGGTAGTAGAGGATTTCTAGAGAGACAACAATACTTTCTAACAAGTTGTTGTCCTCTCTAGTTTTGGTAACTAGAGTGCCTGATCAAGTCCTACCTGTAAAAGGGAGGGTCATCAACGGAGAGACAACATGGGAAATTGAATCAACCCTAGCAGTTGACGTTCGAAGGGACAACTTCTTCTCGTTGGATTTGGTAGTGCAACAACTATTCCCCTTGGTCAGCATGGACTACTACAGAGGCACGAAGTCCTTTTCCACCCACTAGGATGACACATGAAATCATTGTTGATGGTGATCAACCTGGAGGCCGATGCCAAAAGCTATTAAGGTGCAACTTGAAGAAAGAAGAATGCTACAACAAGGGATAGTCGATGGACTAGCTCCAAGACTACATATATGACGTGAAACCTTTCCTTTCCAGTTCATAGTTGTTTACGTGATATACTATCTAAGGTGAATATGGTAGTAAAATTTTAGTTTCTTCTTCCATATCTGATGCCATATTTCCCTGCGCCCCAATCCCAGTGGGGTTTTAATCCAGTTGGACTGGACATGCAAGAGACATTGAGCACTTATGCACGACGGAGAGTAGAGTGCATCGATGGCATGAGAGCTACCACCACTAGTGGAGTTGGAGCAGTGTGTGAGGTGCAAAATATTGTGGAAGGGAGGGGCAGATCAGCCGTGGGTGTACGTGCTGAGGTGAGCCGCCAGATCAACATATGAGGGTTGTGATTGCCCACATGATCAAATGGTAACACCCCCTCTTTCTATATATAGTTCTTGATTTAAACTTCCCAAAATCAAAAGTCCACCACCCATGTCCAAAACATGTGATATTATATACTGTTTTGGACATATCAAATATATATACACTTCAGACATGGTTTTAGACTTTGATTCTAATTATAATCATACTTTTTTGCTAAAGATGTAATCTTTGACTACATTGATCATTCTTAATGCATGATTATGATTAAATATTGAAGCTTAATGCCCAATCCACTCTAAATTCATGAATCAGGGACTTTCATCTAACTTTGAGTAAAATGATGACCAAAGTCACCTTTGTATGCACATAATGACTCTTTTGTACACAATGTGACTCCAGTATGACCTTGCATGTTCATACTTTAATTAAATGTTGACTTCGATCTAGTTGATACATCTGACTTTTCTCTTTTCAACTTTTCTTGAAAATCAAAAATTTTTTGTGATGGCTTTTGTGATATGGAATTAATATTCCACCCCATTTTTCTTCTATATTCCTTTAAGTGAACATATGATATATGTTGGATCAGATGATGTGTTTGACCTAATTTGTACATTGAATGCCTATATATTATGGAAATAAGTAACCTTATAATGTTTTTATGACTCAAAGTGTGATGGTTAACCCCTTGGTCTATGGTGGTGTTTGTAAGTCTAATTTGCTCAATGTGACCTCTATACCTTGAATTGTGGTCCCTGTCCATTAATGTTTATGGGTACCCTTTTATTATGTCCTTAAATTGATGATGTAACCTCATATCTTATATAAATCTCACAACTTGATGAACCTTGGTCCTGGTTTCCCCATTATGAGTCTTTGATCCTAAAATGTGCATTAGCGACGTGAATCATGAAACAATGATATAAAATGAATGGAAACTTGCAATGTCTTGAAACTTGAACAACACCTCTTTGATGACCTATACATTAGTATAAGATCATTAAACATGAAATTAACCAACCTTGAACCTAATTTGTTCAAAACCCTAAAATGAATCTAGTTAAGGTTAATGATGAGAATCTAATGCCTTTATACAATCTTGTTCTTAATCATGATTCACTTGTGATCTAGATGGTCAAGAATAGATTATGACCCTCTAAACTCAATTACGGCTTTGAATAAGCATATGACTCTAGATTTCTTGCTTGAACCTTGATATGTATGCATGCTTGTTTACTTTCTCAAATATTTCCATGTAGTATTGTAGTATTGTACTCGATACTTTGTATTGTTGTTTTATAACTGGAACACATAATATAAATCTCCATTATACAAACCTTGTGCCCCTAATATTTCCTCAGGGTAAGGACACAAGGCTAAGTGTCTTACTTTGATTTTTCAAGATAGGACAGACCATGTTGATACATGTGTTATCTCTTGGCAATGGACTTGAGGTCCCTTACAAATAGGGTAATCTAATCTTGAGAACCCTCACAGACCCTTCCGATGGGAAGTTGATCAAAGGCCTTATGATATATGCTATTTTTGTTATAGTTGTAGTAAATTGACTAAAAGATGGGTTCTTGCTTTGCTAATAATTAACTCATTTATATCTTGTTTGTTTACTTTAGCAAATCTTTTCAAATTATGCAAAGCTTATATATGTGTATCTTTCTGCCCTGTACTCATAACCTTGTGTGTTGACCTACTTGTTTCACATATTTTTTTAGTTTCAGACATAGCTTGGGAGTTGATGGCTTGTGAGCATATGTTCAGATGTACTTGTTGTAAGATCCTAGCTAGTGTACATGATCCGACTTGAAAATTGTATTCTCAACTTTAATTGGAATCTTGTAATAAAGAATCTTTCTTAACAATACTTGTTTAATGATGAGATTATGTTGGTGACTTTATCTTGTTATATGTTCATGTATGTGAAGAATTTTACACTTCCACAAGTTGTGTTTGGTATTTATTTGGCTCATGGGATCATGATTTTGATTTTGTGACAATACCATTCCATTAGTTTTATCATTATGGATTTTAATTCTCCCTATGTTCATATGAAAAGGCTTGTGGGTGTGGATCTGATACTATATGTGATATAACCATTTATTACCCAAATCCTCTTTCCAATTTTGTTAAATAGTCAAAGGAAAAAGGACGCACAGTTTGTCCCTAGAATGGCACATAGTTTCACACAAGTAATATACCAAGGAAATACATTCTATACATCATAATGAACCAAAAGGTTTTATCATACCAAGCTTGTAGGCAATAGATAGGAAAGACATAATCAAAGAGATAACATGAGAAGAGGCATGTACACATTTTCATTTCAAGGATGTCCCCTTAGTGTCTCATTTCATAGATTAGTTATCCAGGTGAAGTGTGCAATGGATCTTGATTTTTCACCTAAAAGTTTGATAAATAAAAGTATAACAATGCCAAAGCATTGAGTATGCTATAAAAAGATATGTAAGCACACTTTAACAGTATACTAAAAGTTTATTGTCTAGAATAATATACTATGCCAAAAAAGGAAAAAGACATGAAAAGTTTATAGAAGATTCTTTTAAATAAACCTTATTTTAGGCTGAATTTTTAATTATATAATCATTAGTCCTTTAACCAACTTCCAACTAGAAGGGTCCATGGGGGGGATTTGAGGCTAAAATATTAAATCTTAAATCTCACCATATTTCTATGTCACCATGTTTCTATGTTAGGGACCTCAAGACCAAAGTCATTGAGCTAACCCCAACATGGCTTGTTCCCTTACCCTGGAAAAGTAGACAATGTTATTGACTAGATTTCTATATTATGTTTCATCTCTTTAAGTTTTACTACTTAGTGTCTTAAATTTTCTCTGGGTGTTTCTTTTATATCTCTTCCCTTTTCTATATGAAGAGAGAAATTTCAAAACATACAAGAGAATATTGGACTGAATATAGGTTCTCATCCTTTTCATCTCTTCCTCATGTCCGCATAGGACTAATCGAAGTAATCTCAACAATAACTACCTTTCTTATAATCAGAAGGCAGAGAGAAGAAAAAGGAAAGATAATTCAGAATTTAAAAAAATTCTATCTTGACATGTTACCTTTTACGATTTATCTAGTGTCTTATCTGACCCAATACATGGAGTCAGTTTCCATCTTCTACTACCTTTGTTCTCTACTACCAGGAGTAGATGGACCAAACTATGACACTTTTCTTCATCCTTGGCCTTTTGCTTCACTAAACTGGGGTTCTTGTGGGTTTTGTAGATTATGCCTTGACTATTGGGTCACCACATTATTTCTTCTTGGAAACTGCTGCCTAAAATGTCCTATTTGTCCACATTTATGGCAAGTTCGGCCCTCACTTGATGACCACTATATTGGTGTACTATATTGTGGTTGAACCGGTGTTACCGAAAACTTTGGTTGTTTAATACCACCAATCCACTGTTCCTGTGACTGTGTAGACCTCCTTTTGAGGTTTGCCTCATGTTTCTTTGTCATAGACCTTTCTATCCTCCAAATTGACTCCACAAATGTGGCAAATTTCTCTCTACTTTCTAACGTAGCTGCCGAGATAGACACCTCAGCATTAATTCCTTTCTCGAAATGTCGAATCTTCTCCTGCTCAATATCATCCATTTGAAGACAAAACCATAAAAGTTCCATAAACCTAGCCTCATATTCATTTATTGACATGGTTCCCTACCGAGCCTTCTCAAACAGTGAGATCTTTTCATCTAAGTATGTTCTTGGAAAATACTTATTGACGAATTCTTGAAAAATTTCCTCCTAACCAACCTCTTCATCATTCCTTTTTACTTCTTCTATGGCCCACCAATGGCCAGCACTACCCTTCAAAAGGTATACAACATGTTTGACTTTGTCAACATCTGGAATACTAAGGATCTTAAAAGCCTTTTCTAACTCAGTGAGCCATAGATCAACATCTGCTGGGTTAGTTGTCCTAGCATATTCTATAGCCCCTACACGATGTAGTGGTTCAAAATTCTTACCAAACCCATATCCCTCATTGGGAGTTGGTACCCTAGGTGTTGGTGCGGGCATTCGGTCCGCCATATGCCTCATTGTGGTAATGAATTCCCTAAATAGAGCATGAATGGTTGGGTTTTCTATCATAGCTTCATAAAAATGGGGATTCTTAGGCACTGATTCCTCTCTTGCATGATCCCTTGCACCTCATACTGGTGCAACAACATTGCTTTTAGCGACGTGATCATCATTTTCTCCAGACATCTTTAAGCTATCTCCTTTCTTCTGCATAAGTAGAATTCACTCTAAGATATACTGGGGAACACTAGAACAGACTCAACACCTTAGTCCTATGTCTCTGTAGACTCAACAAACCTTAAGCTCTAATACCAAACTTTGTAATGACAATCGCCAACCCGACAAACAAATCGTTACTAATTAAGCGGAATAAATATAAACAACGGATTAACAAAAATCACTAAAAATTAAAAACATTTTTGCAAAGAGATCCATTTCCAAGAAAACTCTTTAAGGAAGAACCAAAACCTGATATTCACATTGATCATATAATGTACATACATTGTACCATCTCTTCTCGAGGATAACATATAACAATTGCTTTCTCAAAACATATACATAAAGAAACAACAAACCTCGAGGCATACAAGCCAAAACCTCAGATTGTTCATAAAACTAACACGTACTAAATCCAAGGACCTAAGAGTACAGAGATGACACATAGGACTTCTAACTACAAGACATGATAGACAGTACACTCAACCTGAGTTGTCACTACTGTCCTTGCTGCTGATGTTCTCCCTCTGCAGTACGGTCTCCACCCCCCTCATGCACGTCCACCTAAAAAAAATGTGGAACCCACTGGGTGAGACAATTGTCCCAGCAAGAGATATAACTGTCCACCAACAATGTTATTATCATAGTTAAATAGTATTAAACAGAGTAGAGGATAAGCAATTTAGAAAATTCTCATATTTTAAAGCATTGCAACTATCTATGACAGAGCAGTAATTCATTTATTCACTTTATAAGGAATATGAAGAACATGTATATCATTTACCCATAATACTATATCAACATCTCAAGCTTATCTTGTGATACTCATTATCATGGTATGACACCCATGAATCATTCTCATTTCTATCTGTTGGCCTCAGCCAATCTGCTAACCAGATATTAAATTGTACCAGTCATGTGAGTATACATCATCATATTCTGTCCAGGAATTTGTTACAACCCCAATTTTTGAGTTCAATTGGTGAGAAATACAATTTCTCATATTAAAGATAATTGAACAAATAATGATATGATTTGTTTTGAGTAAATGGATTCCTTTCGCAATAGCCTTGATTGGTTGGTTTGTGGGTTGTATTGGCTATTGGGCCCAATAACAAGGAAATTCAAATAGTAAATGGATAATTGAATTTTCGAGAAAAGGAATATATAGAAACCTCTAGAAGGCAAATCCAAAGAGGATTTCGTGCCTCTTGGATTCCTTGGGTACCAAGGAGACCAAGGTTGCAAAAAGAAGGTAATTAGAAAAGAAAAGGGTGATTAAGTATTTCTTTATTAAGAAAGAAATCGAAAATGATGATAAAATGTGGAAAATAAGTGGAAAGAGGCATAAATGAGTTTTCTTGGTGATAATTCATATCCATGAGGTTTCTAATGATAAAAGGAATCCCCATGAGGAAAATAAAAGGGAAATAAAGAGAAATCCTCAAAAAGAAATAATTTAATGAGAAATAAACAAGATAATGTGAAATAATGCATATAGATGCATCTAGAAGGATAATAAGTATCCTTAAAACGTAATTTCGAAATATTGGAGTATCTTGGGATCCAAGGAGTCCCAATAAAGAGGAAAGAAAGAGAAAATACTAAAAAGGCAAAATAAGAGGATAATGTGTTGCATTATTAATGAATTATGAGGTATTGTTAAAAAGAAAGAAATTTTGATTAAAAGAAATAGAATTTCGTGCCAATACATAAGAGGGCAAGTACAAGGAAGATAAAGGAGGTAATTTTCGAAATACTAATAATTAAAGGAAAATGAATATTAAAGGGATGAAAGAGAGAGAGAGAGAAGTTTTGCTTCTTTATTAAAGGGAGTTGTTTCCTATTGGGAAAGGGACTTGTTCCCTCCTATAAGGACGTCTTTGGGCTTGAGTACCCTCCCCTATATAAGGGGTAGAGTCTGGGGACGAGTTCCAGGAGGTTCCACGTATTCCTATCTTCTTCTTCTCTTTCTTTGAAAACAAACCCTAAGGGAGAGGAGTAGGGCGTCAATGAGTGACGAGGAGCGAATAGATGAGTACGAGAGAAGCACAACGCAACCACGGATCCTCAGGAATATGCATCCATCTTCCCTGGGCCTGGGTTCTTGCGCTGCAGCTGCGGGAGGGCAGCAGACTGCCCACGTGTTGCAGAGCTTAAGGTCTCAAACCAGCCGACCTGGCCACGACCCAGCAGCACTCTCGTGTGTGCTAGGGCAGAACGGAGGCAGGGGAAGGCACTCTGGTGACCGCCGGGGTCCAGATGTAGGAGATGAGGCCGTGCGAGGGCTGAAGAACAGCGACTAGGGCAGCCGCAACCCAGCGACACGAGGAAGAAGAAGGGAGGAAGCACATTGGACAGTTTTGCCCTTCACGGGCTAAAGGAAGGATCGACTTAACCAGGGGCACATATGACTTTTCGTTATGTTTTCCAAAACAAAGGGCGACATTGCATGGGGCGGGATGACGTGGCGCTCCCGGATTGGCCAAGTAAGTGTTTTATTGCAAAATTCATAAATAAAGATTGGTAACTCCGATTAAGACATGTAATATATGAATTTTGATCAGAAGAACACAAAGAATCCATTAAAAATAGTTTTATAGCCTGAATCTGATAATAGATTGAAATGTAGTGCAAATTACCATCTTTAATGAATTAAAGGTTAAGAAACCGTATTTTGATATGATTAATGTGTGTAATAGGGTTTAATGGATCTTTAGAGTTGATATTAATCTGTTAAATGTAAAAAGGAACATTGAATTCAAAAAAGGAAGAACTTTGCACATGATTAGTCTAATTTAGGGTTTATGTGCTTAAATATGCATGGAATTTAAAAGGGCATACAGTTATCATCTTTAATGATTCAATTAAGGAAAAACCCTTAGATTTGATAATTCAAGCTGATATTAACCTGTTGTTAATAAAAGTGAAAATAGGATTTAAATAGATGATCTTTTTATATAGTTGGTCTCATTTAGGGTTCTATGTACATGAATATGCCTTAATGGGATTAGAAACCCTAATTTATGTTGATATGAATTCTAATGGTTTTAATTGTACTAATCGAAGAATAAAATAGAGATATGATGATTCGAAGATAAATTGAGTACCAAAGATCTTTAATGTGAATTATTTGGATAATTAGTGTTTCCTAGTGTATAAAAGTGTAAATAGTGATAAATAAGGTTCATATATGTGAGTTTAACTATAATGAAATATGATTTGTCAATTTGAAAGAAATCGAAGATGATAATTAGCCTTAATGTTTTGGATATGACCTAAAAGGATAAAGATAATAGTTTTAGTGTAAAAGAAACATATTAGACTTAATTGACATTCAATTGTGCCTATGATGCAGAAATTAAGGTTTGTGAACTAAAAGAGCATTAAAAGTGATAAATGCATAATGAAGGCTAAAACACTAATAAAACCCTAAAGTTGGCCTAGAAATCATAAGGTGGAATCCAAGTTGATCTTGAGGATGTTTTGAATAAAACAATGACACTTGAATGTTATGCATTATTTTTAGGATATTGTTGATTGCTTGTTAATTGTGTTGAATGTTAATGCATGGACATCAAGTTACTATGGATCAGGTATGTGATTACGATTATGAATAACCGCTTAGTTTCCCGATGGATTCCCGGATGTTTAATCGCATTGAATGCAACTAAACTGTTGAATGTTTATTTATTTCTTGCAATTATAAAGTGACTATGACTACCACATAATGTATATGCCTTCTAGCTTAATCATTAATCCCCCTCTGTGTCGTAATGGCTGACCTAGTACATGGCTACCTAGAGGGTAGGTCCATCAGGTCATGAAAGACTTTGGCTTCCTAGAGGGTAGGTCCATCAAGTCACCTTTATAGAGGTACCATATAAGTCCTTACAGGGACAACATAGAGTTGTGGATAGGTATGGATTGAGTAGTTTGGCTTAAAACGTAATCTTGGTTGTTAAATGATTAATTGAATGATTACATGGTTATCATAGTTGCATGATTATCTGTTTCCCCCACATACCAGCTTCGGCTGACCGACGTTTTGTTTGTCGGCATTTTAGGTACAATGAAAAGAACAAATAGTAAAGCTACACCTTGTGAATTCAAGAATTAATGAACAAGGAGGAACTAGTTAGAATAGTTCAGCTGAGGTTAGAAGTTTAGTTTGTTCCAAAATTTTCAAAAGTATGCAAAGAAATATTTTATTACCATTTTCAGTATAGTCTGTTAGAATTTAATAATTGTTTATGGTTATATGTCAAACCTTTGATCCGGGATTAATGGGTGCGGATTCAACCTCTTGGTCTCCCTTAATTGGGGGTTATCGAGAGGTGGGGTCGTAACAGAATTGGACTATGCCAATCCTTTGCAACCATTCTAGGCATTGGACTATGCCAATCCTGTACAAACATTCCAGGCATTAGACTATGACAATCCTTTGCAATTATTCCAGGTATTGGGTTATGACCAATCCTATGCAATTATTCTAGGTATTGGGTTATGACCAATCCTGTGACATTATTCCAGGCATTGGGTTATTATCAATCCTGTGCAATTATTCTAGGTATTGGGTTATGACCAATCCTATGCAATTATTCTAGGTATTGGGTTATTACCAATCTTGTGCAATTATTCCAGGTATTGGGTTATGACCAATCCTGTGCAATTATTCTAGGTATTGGGTTATTACTAACCCTGTGACATTATTCCAGGCATTGGGTTATGACCAATCATGTGCAATTATTCCAGGTATTGGGTTATTACCAATTTTGTGACATTATTCTAGGCATTAGGTTATTACCAATCATGTGCAATTATTCCAGGTATTGTGTTATGACTAATCCTATGACATTATTCCAGGCATTGAGTTATTACCAATCCTGTGACATTATTCCATGCATTGGGTTATTACTAATCCTGTGACATTATTCCAGGCATTGGGTTATGAATCCTGTGCAATTATTCCAAGTATTGGGTTATGACCAATCCTGTGACATTATTCCAGGCATTGAACTATGCCAATCCTGTGCATCTATTCCAGGCATTGGACTATGCCAATCCTATGCATCATCACTGAATACCACATCACCTCTACTAGGTATTAAACCTTGGCCAAGCCATCATACTTATTCACATCCTTTATGTAATTCAAGTATTCCTCTTATCTCCTTTAAGCTTATTCAAAACACGATATCCCTTGTTAGGCTATAAGCATAAATCATGTATGATCAAGATTTCATTATTATTATTGTATCCATTAATGATTATTATTAAGTTACTAAGTTTCCATTTCCTAGTTTATTTTGAACATTATCATTTCTTACATGAGACTTTTATAAACATCTTGTTACCTCTCACTAGGAAACAACTACTCTCATGGCTCACAAGGCCCATTAAACATCTTGTCACCTCTCACTAGGCAACAACTAACCACATGGCTCACAAGGCCATTAAACATCTTGTCACCTCTCACTAGGCAACAACTATTAGGGTTAGGGTTTCCCTTTATAGCCGAATAGGGTTTCAAGATCATATTATCAATCCAAACACTAATTCATTGCTCCACACATCTAGGAGCATACATTAATGTCATAAGTATTCAATCATACTTATTTATTCTCATCATTTGTCATTAAATGATTATCAACACAAAGTATGATTTTTCTCTTATCCTTACTAGGATATTGATTACTTCATACTTTATTAAGTTGGCTCAACCTTTCCTTCAAGGTATGTTAGCCTACACTTATCAAAGGACATTACCTCTCAATGTAACAATTGACATGACACATTTCATGTGTTACTCATTCATGTATATTGGATTTGAGGTGCGTCAGGGTGCATCAACCTTGAATTGTTGGATGTGATATTTACCATGCATTGGTGTATCGTTTCCCTCATCAATTTTAACTTACTTAAGTTCATCAACTTATCTTGTATTAGGGTATTTCCCATCCTAATACTTTATCCACTAGCCCATAACATTTATCATGTAATGTATTGACCATAAGTCACACACTTGAATTACCCAAATATCATCAATTGATATGGACTCATCTCAGATTAAGGCATTGTTGATATAAGGTTGTCCATTATCAACCACTCTAGGTGTTTCACCTATCAAGGTATTAGCCACACCATTACTTGGTGTTACACTCATCACTCCTAAGAGTGTCTTGCCCTCACCTAATGTCTCAAATTGGAGGTGTGCATATGTTCACCATATCGGGTTAGAAATATATGAACACCATTCATATCGGGCTAGAGGTATTTGTCTGTGTTACCCATGTCGTGTATTAGGTACTAAGCCATCACCATGTCGGGTTAGAGGTGCATTCAATCACCATATCGTGTGGCTCACCATCTAGGGTTGACCATGACGGGTTAGGGTTGGTTGTGATAGGTACATGATACATGTATGTATCGCCCATGGTGTTTAAGAGGTATCAACTCATCACCATGTCGGGCTAGAAATCAACTAGGGTTGTGTATCAGGCTACCAAATCATATAAGTATATTGTGCAAATCATATCCATATCGGGTTATAGTTACTTGTGTATCTACTTGAACCCGATATCACTTTTACAAAGTGACACCATATCCTTCAAGTTGTAGACCTCTGTTCTAACAATTGTAGTTCATGGAAAAAGGTCTAAGCAACAACTAGAACTCATAATGTCACCAACTATTACAAAAATTTCAGAATTAAAAGTAGTTCATTAAGTATAGAAATTTAGGTGAGGAATAATAACATGGTTGAGTTCAAGTTATATAACCCGCCTTAAGAACAAATTCAAAGCTCCAAGCTCCAAAGATCCACGTTCCTAAGCTTGAAGATTACTTTATCAAAAGTTCAAGGCTCGTTGAAAACTCCTTCATATATAAGGAATCACCATGGATAAGCAATTGGTGAAGAAGAAAAGAAAGGAAGATCAAAACCCTAAAATCATGCTTCAATCCAAGGTTGAAGATGATCATGACCTCACCTTAGGGTTAAGTATTGAGCTCCTTCTTTCTCTAGAACCTTTGCATGATACCCTTGTGCTCATTCATGATATGCCACCCCTCTTGCACGATATGACACTCACTTGCATGATATGCCACTCAACACTTCACTCTATGGCCAATATCACCCTATATGGCCAATATCACCTACTTGGCCGATATGCTTTTGCTATGGGCGATATACAAGGACCAATGCACGATACCACATCAATCTTGCACGATACAAGAGCTCTATGCATGATACCTTAGGAAAGGAGGGTGGTAAGGGTCGAAAAATTTCACTAAGGGGTGAAACTAGGGGTATATATACTTGTTGCTCATGAAGGAAGGTAAAAATGAGGTGTCATCAATTTGAGTTAGTAGGTGCCACATGTACATGCATGGGTGACACGTGTAAATTCATGCATCAACATTTATCATCACATGAAAAATGGTTGAGGATCATTTAGGGATAAGGATTCATCCATTACATATCCTTTTGAATAAGATATATCAATTAATTCATCACTTTATTCACAACCCGTCACAACTTTACTAAGGAAGTTGTAACCATACACAAATCACCTACTTGAGGTTCTTTGCACGACATGACCTGTGACAATAGTTCACAAAACGATATGAGGCTTGTCCTATGGATCTTTGGCCAATAGGCACTCATATAAAAGTTTTTCAACTTGATAAAACTCAAGTTAGTGTTTCATATTCAACCCTTTTCTTGGTCATTTCATCACCAAGATTACCATCACTCATCATTGATTCAAAGATGGTTTATAATTCATTATATCTACTCTAAATGATACATAGAGAAATGAGGGACACTCTAGAGGTGGTAGTTTGCATATCAACCCTACATTTTGGGTAAATTACAATTTGTACCAAAATTGGTGCATAAGGTACTAGCATTGTTCAAACGAGTTCAAACTTGGAATTTAGGCTTTCCACAAGCCACCACTTAGCATAATTATCTCTCTTATGATGCTAAAACACTTAAGGCATGTTCAACATGTGACATTTTGCAATTAAACCCCTTATCTTGGGTAAATTGCATTTTGGTCCAAAACAAAGGAACATTGCTCAAACAAAATTCAATCAAGACCAAACATGGAACATAAGTGTGTCACATGACAAAAAAACTCCTTAGAGGATTATATTAAAGTTACAAGCAACTTTATTAGACAAAACAAATAGGGTTACCTCATAACCCAAGTCAGGGTCATAACTAGGTAGATTCGAGATATGTGAAGTTACTAGTGCGATCTCGATGGAAAACTCCATCTCACGAGTTGGGGGCAACCCAAGTAACTCCTCAGGAAAAACATCAGGGAAGCACTTCACAACTTCTATATGGTCGAGAGCAGGCGGTGTAGTGTTGAGGACAATAGAAGCTAAAAAGGATCTACAACCATGCAAGACAAGCTTTTCGACATAGATTGTGGAGATGATGAAATGTTGATCTTCTCACTCCTTCCCTTGATACACATCCTTACCTCAACTGGGTGAAACAAAATAACTTTTGATACCTCACAAAACAAAACTACCTTGGACCTCTTCAACCAATTCATCATCAGGATAACATCAAAGGCAAGCATGTCAAGCAAGATGAAATCCGAGGGGAACATCCTCCCATAGATATAGAGGCCTGAGGTTGGGAGTTTGAGATAAGAAGAGCATATCCTACCACTAGGGGTTTTAACATCTAACACATGATCCATATATTTTGATTCTATCTCTAACATAGTAGAAAGATGGGTCGATATGAAAGTATTTAGTGAACCGGAATCGAAGAGTGCTTTAACAAGATGAATATTAAGATATAAAGTATCTTTGACGACTTCATTATCATACTCAACCTCCTCAACATTAAGGGAAAAAACCTTGTCAATGTGCCTTTCTGTAAGTGGTTGGCGGCCATGCCAATTCTAATTATTGTTCTTTAGAGGCAGATTTTGACACTGTTGTTGCAGCACAGGCTGCTGAGAAGATGACTGAATTGGGGCTTGTCCACGTCCAAGCTTGGGGAAGTTTGGATGGATTTGTATAACATGGATGAACTCATGGTAGATGGGTGTGGGACGGTCATCTCTATGGGGTTGTATATTGCCAGTTGACACCTTCTTGGCGAATGAGAACGGGAGAAACAGTTACACTTGTCACACCCTTGGTTTCCACCAACATTCTTCCTCTTGTTGTTGTTTTTATTGTTCCCGGAAGACTAGAATATGGGGTAAGAATCGATCACCAAAGCCTTGTCCACCATTTGTTGGAATGTCAGGAGAAGCTGGGGGACAAGGTTCTAACCAATATTGTAGCTTAAACCCTCGAGAGATAGGGTTGATCTCCTTTTAGCTCCAAGGTCCTCCGCATTGCACTCCACGAGGAGAAAATGTTGCACATACTCAGAGACGCTCATGCTTCCTTGACACAGGTTATAGAACTCTTCCTCCTTCCTTTTCAGAAATCTAAGGTAGATGTACTTCTCACAGAGCAGCTTGAGGAACTGCTCCCAGGTCATGCTTGTATTATAACAGATGTGAGCCATACCCGTCCACCAGACTCATGTCAGCCCATTTGACACATAATATGAGAAATGAACCTTCTGGTGAGGAGGACACACAATGCCCTTGAAGGTACGTTCTAAGGACAAAATCCAGCCATCGGCCATATCCATCCTATTTGGCTCGCTCTCGCCCTTGAATTATGGTGGTTGCATCTTGATGAAGTCCGTAAGAGTGAACTCCTTTGGCTTGGCTCTAGCAGCTGCAGTGCTGGAGAGATGACCTACCAGGGTTGTCGAGAGTAGCTGGCGCAACATGGTTAGCTCCTGCTCAGGGGTCAGAAGAGGTGTTCTTACAGGGGTAGTAGGGACATTCCCTGTGTGGGAGGGAGTCACCAAAATATCCCAATTGTCAATGTTGCTGGAAGTGGCTCCTGAAGAGGAGTTGTTCATGTTTCCAAACAAATATCCCTTCCTGAAAGATATCAGTATAACATAAGAAAATAGGAGTAGATAACAAGGATAGATAAGGCTACTAGTGCCACTGGGCCTACTATTTCAGACACTCAGTATCAGTGTAGACTAAGCATGTATCATTTGGATCTGAGAGTCCTCGTAAACCAAGCTAGTGGCATGGAGGAAAATATTACCTGCCCCTAGACCCTGATCCTTTATGGGAACCTTGCTTCAACTTATGCCCTGATAGTTGCCCAACTGGTTCTGATACCGTGCTGTAAAGAGGCAAGATCACCTCCTTACCAAAATCTAAAGGAAATACAAAACATCCACTTTTTCCCAGACATATTAGACATCACAGAATGCATGTATAATAATCCATGTAAATAAGCATGTCCAGATACATTTAAAATGTCAATAGCAGTGAAAAAAAGAAACTAAGTTATTACATTTCCTTTCGAACTCTTGTTCACTACATGAGTTTCTTTGAAAAGAAAAACACTAAAAAGAAACTATAGGATCTAGTAATACACAACATAGTCATCCTTGATTGCACAACTTGAATCTACTACTCCTGAACTTGGTCACCTTGTCCTTGTTCAACACCTTGATCTAACCCTGTGTTGTTGGGAAAGCACCCAACAAAAAGGGAAAGAAAACAAGGTATGTGTCAGAGATAATGAACAAAGACAAAAGATAAGAAAACTATATGAAGATAAAGGTTAAGATTTCATCATAAGATGAAGATGATCAAAAGTATGAGGCATAAGAAAATAGATGGTTTCCATAACAAAAATAGTAAAATGGTTACACACATGATTAATATTAACTACCTAAACTATGTGGGGTTGAGGCACCTACCTAACCTCAACCAATAGGTGAGGGAGAGTAACAAATTCCAATACCTACAAGTATTCTATATTGGGGAGGGTAACACATTCCCCTGGGCGAATTTACACATGTCCTATCTATGGGTGGTTGTACAAAAATACCACTACACTCGTTAAATAGTCTAATAAAATCAACATGCTAAGAACTATGGAAAGTATAAGCATCAAGTAAATATATACATAGTAGTGGGGTACAAGACCCAAGAAATAAATAATAAAAATGATTTTGAGGCAAATATAGCAAAGGAATTATCAAAAGAGATATTAGGGTTTCATAGAGGCCTCATTAGGGAAACTAGGTTAGGGTTTGCAATTATTCCCAACTTAGGTGTAAGGAAAGCACATACCTCTCTTAATGAGATCCTATTACTTGTCCTTTGCTACTTTAATCGATTCCAAAGCCCACTTTCCAATTTCCAATGTATAACCATGAATTAGGCTTTACACATGTATAGAGGTAAGGAACCCTAACTTTTGGACTTGTTGAACACAATCATGATTTTGACTCTGAAAACATCACCATCAATCTAGTTAGGTTTTCATATTAATAAAGTATATAACTTTGTATATTTTGGAGTTATGAAGATTAAATGGCATTTTTGGTGATTTTAATGTATTAAATTCATTTTTAGAAAACACCTTTTGACAAAACACAAAACTAAACCTCAAAAGTCTTTTTACCAGAATGCTTATCTTTTTCTAATTCCAAAACATATTTTACTTTAATTTTTGGACAATCGGTTGAAAAAAATGAATTTTAGAATTTTGACCAATTAGAAGATGACAACTCAACAAGCCATGAGAGAGAGAGAGGAAGAGAGAGAGGGAGAGACACTTGATTGGTGACCTTTCCCAATGACGTATGGCCACCTTGCCCAGTCAGGGCCCCCACCGCTTGCATGGAATCACGTGGATGAAAAATAAAAGGGAACAAAAAGATGAGGCTACCCCCCGGCATGTGAGACAGAAGAAAAGAAGAAGACGGGAGGGAAGAATGGTAATTTAGTGAGTGACCATATTCTACCTCACTTGCAAGACATGATGGCAGTATGTGAAGATCTAGATTGGGCAAATTTGCGATACACAACAAAATGCAAAACCAAAAGAACAAAAAGGAGGAGGAGTGCGAGACAAACTCACACCTTCAATTCGCTCAGAGATGTTCGGTGGAGAGGAAGAGGGCTTCTGCAAATCATTGGGGAAATGCTGCTCGTTAACGTTCAAAGGATTCATCTCAGACAAAATTAGTTGCACACAAACAATAAGCGATAGATAATGAAGACCAAGGTACCCATATATATAGGTGTGGTAGAGGAACATTCCAATATGGATGGGATGGTTCTTGCTTGGAGAGTGAGAATTGGGCATTTATCAAATTCTCCATGAACTTCGAAAACAAGGGCTCGATGTGTGCATGATTCTATTTGGAACACGATGGTGAAATAATCAAGGAGTTTGATGGACTGTAGCCCAAGTTATCATTGTCTGAAGGTGCGACCGAACACATCTCCCTGTGCGAGTAGGACTCACGGGGAGGATGATCCGCATACCATCGGATCGTATATCCTTCAGTGTGGATCACATGCGGCCAACCTTAGGTGTGACATTTAATGTCATTGCCAAACCATATTCTGACTAATGTGTGGTACTCAATTTATTTAATTTTTCTCTCTCCTCTTTTGAAGGTGCATACAAATCCCAAATTGGATGAAATTTGACACCCATCATAATTTGGACATGAGGAATCTGAATATGAACTTAGTTTTGACTTTTGAGAGTTTTTACTAAGTTAAATAAATAAAATTCTATTTTCTCTTTTCTCTTACATTAATGATTATAGGATTCTCTAAAATTGATGAAAATTCACTCATAAGTCACCGTAAGTACCTTGGACATGAATCTACCATCAATTTTCCATGTTGAAGTTATTTAGTCAATTAAATAATATTTTGAAGAATCAACACACTTCCTCTCTCCTAAATTCACATGTATAATAAAGATTATCCAAATTACATGAAAATTTACCCAAAGGCTATTTTTAAGGTATAGATTACGAATCCAAGATTATTTTTCACTTTTGAAGTCATTAAGTATTTTATTTTATTTTTATCCCACTTAAGTGGTCATTTTGAAAATGAACCCATTATAAAATTGTTACTGAGGTATTTGTGCATAAATCCTTATGAAATCAAATATTAAGAGAAAATGTACACCAAACCTTTATAATTTCCACTAATACATCATCACGGTCTGAAAAGAAAAAGGCTCAACTAAGATTACACACATATTTTAGTTCGTCATAGGGCCCTCCATATTGTGGCCATGGAATGCTTGTGATTTAACCAATGCTACCAGACCAGGGTCTACCTTGTAACTGACCACATAAATGTCCTACCTTTTGATTTGCCCCAATTGTGCCATTGTTGATGATGCCTCGGTTTTCTCCCAGACAATATGCTTTTCAACTTCTACATCACCCATTTTTTCTTGTTCTGGTTGTGTCATTTTGGGTGGTGGTGCTTCAGGTGGTGAGGTTTGGATTAGTCCTCCTACAGAGATATTTTCTATTATCAGTGTTGGAGTTCCTTTACACTAAAACTGGTAGGGGTTATCTCTCCATACTCGGTGGTCCTTGTCTGAACCATGCACTAATACTATAGAAAAATCAGTGTGAGAAATAGATACTAGGATTTAAATGAAGATTTGAGTTCTTAGCTTTAAAAATGATGGAAAAGAAAAATGAAATTGTTGCCTAGAGTGTCCAGTTACAACACTCATAGTGCTGGATCTACCATTTCCCCAACAATGACACATAAAACTTTATGCGTGTTTACTACACATGTTAACGTAAGCGCATGTATCAAAGTAATATAGGCCAAAAGAGGCCCATATATCAAACATAGGGAAATATGAGTCCAAATACTACTACTAACTATGACTCGATCAGCTAGACCTAGTGAACCGGTGATTGGTTGACTAATTAACTAATTGTACGAAACTAAAACTAAATTACTAAGTTTGTGATCATAGATGGGATCGATTCCTTAGGTGTCTAGTTTCACCATGGTTTATACTACAATTAACAATGATAATCACCTAACCATGGGCAACGAGACATCTAGAAAAAATTACCCACATTCAAATTATGATTTACTACCTAATCTAATACAAATCCCACTCTTGTAGCGAATTCCTTATTAGTTAGTTGTTTTCATGACAACTCTGGGTTATGGTCCTCATAGTCATAAGCCTCCTCTCAAAGCACAATCTAGGCTATGTAAAAGCCTCATCTCAAAGCATAATCTAGGCTATGTAAATCTACAACTTGTCCAACCATTAATATCTCTCTCAAATAAATTAATAGTCTAATAAAATACATATGGTGATCAAGAATAGATAATCCGTGAAGCAATTGTAAATATATGTCCAAAAATTAGAGAAACTTAAAAATTAACTCATAAATGCCTATTAAATTTTAAAACTAGGCTACTCCCAGATCCTAAGGAATCAGAGGATTAGCCCTGCATGATTTTAGTAGCCATATAGAAGGATTGAGAACGAAAAGATGACGAAAATATCAATGAATCAATGAAAACCCCTGGAGAAGATGATCTGGTTGACTCCCTCTAACAAATGTGGTGATTTTTGGTCTCTCAAGTGCATATTGGTCCACGTGAAGTGGTCGAACTGCCTAGATCATAGCTTTCTCATCTCCTTTCTCTATTCATTGCTCTACTATGTTGTACAACAGAATAAAACATGATTCCTAGTTCTAGCCATAATCCTCCCTTGTCATAGGATTGACTTAGGGCGTCATTAATTCATGGTCGTCAGATACAACACAATCATTAAGCTCGTATGATTGTGATAAGTTGGTGCCATGGACAGGGTGTTGGCGGCACCAAGATCTCCTTAGGATCATGATTCTTCATTAAGTGTAGGTACTACCAACAAAAGTGTCGATAACACCAAGTTTTTCCTTGTCATCTCCTGTTGGTTTTCCCGTTTCAAGTTGATACCACCAACAAGGATGTCGGTGGTAGCGAGACTCTTTGGATGAGTTATTGTTGATGACATCTATAGTACCGCTTCTTCTTTCGGTACCATCAAATCTCTTCAATTCCTCCTTGTTCAATTCTTCAATTGTCACCACCACCGATAGGGTTGTCGGTAGCACCGAGCTAATTCAATTCTTATCAATTTTGCTTCAAATCAAAATAAAACAACATAAGTCCTGTAAATGATGATAAATCACTATGAAATGTTAGAAACAACAAATATCTAATGAAAATGTATTTCACAGACTACTAATCATAAACCATACACTAAATAACATTAAAATGAGGAAAATTCACTAAATACATGATAAAATAGCACGTGAAAAGTGACTAATATTCATCGCATCATGTGACACATGGTGATTGAGTGTGAGTGATGTATATGGGATTTGTCCCTCCTACATGAGATTTATAGCTAGGCCATTTGATAAGAAAGATTGAGAAATGTATGGCCATAACGATGTTACTCTATATATGACATGTGAATTCACATGCATCTCATATAGTCTACTCTAGTTCAAGGAACATGGATTGAACGTTGAGGGGATGATGATTCCATACCTTAAGTTTGATCCAAATATCAGAGACAAAGGAATTATATGATCATGATAAAACTGATCATAGATTTTATGAAGTTGTTCTCCAACTTTCCAATTACTTAGGTAGCAATGATGCATTTCTAAATATCGCTCATTGCTTTTGATGTCATAAGTTGGTTATGGATATTCACTTCCAATGTAATTTGGGACCTATAGGGTCACACACATAGGATGCACATAAAATAGGAGTGTACTCAGGAATATTGTTTAACTTGAGTACTAAAGTGTTTAGATATTAAATTTAAACAACATTGGTTGTATATTGGCTAAATTGGAATTTGAATCATTGGGTTCAGAAATGAACCACCCGGATTGAATCATAAACCCCCTAGTTCTGAAATGAACTGAACATTTTTTTATCAGTAAGCGTGTTTCTCTTTCATTACTCAAAAAATTTACAAAAAGGGGGAGCAAAGCTCAATACAACTGTAAGGATAGACATCGTTAGACAAAAAAGAAGGATGCAACTTATCTATGCTAACTTCTATAATCAGTATCTATGCAGTGCCACACACTGTATGGTTTGCTCCTATTGTCTTCAAAGAAGCATCGGTTACGATGTATCCAAATATGATAGATGATGAGAATAGCAAGTAGAGCTTCATGTTTGTTCTTCAGCAGGTGCACTTCCCAGATGTCTCCTGGACTAAAGGACAAAGAAGGCTTAGCTCTGCTCCATATTTCTCCTGCAAATTCACATCTCCACAGGATGTGATTGTTTGTTTCCCTTTCCTTGCAACACACGCTGCATCTGGAGGCTAAATTAAAACCAATTTTCTACATATAGTCTTCAGTAACCAACCTGTTGTGCATAGCTTTCCAGCAGCAAAGAATGGCTCTTTTCGGCGCACGGGTCTTCCACATCCACCTGGTCCAAGGTAGAACCTCATTCTTGGTCCTGCAAAACTCCCATGCATCTTTTAGGGTGATAGTTTTAAGGTTCCCAAGCATGCAACTATCTGCTCCTCTACCCAGCTGGACGCTGCTGCAGATTTTCTGCAGCTGTTCAATACATCTAATCTCAGGGAGCTTCCACACTCTGTTCTTGATGATGTCAGACAGCTTGCTATTAGGCCCAAGATTGGTCCTAAGCTGGAGGTAGCCGGGGTCTTCTACACATTGGGCTAGAAATCTCCCTTCCAACCACGGATCCTTCCACAATTTCACTTCAGTCCCCTTTCCAATGTGAAATTGAACATTACATAGGCATCTATCCCTCATATTGAGGACGTTCCTCCACATCCAACTGTTGGCTTTCTTATATTGGCAGCTCCACAAAGTATCTTCTTTGATGTACTTGCTATGAATCCACCTAATCCATAGTGAGTTTTTCTTCTTAGCAATGTCCCACAGGGCTCAAATCAGTCCTGCGTTACACCAGTCCCCAAATGAACCGAATGTTTCAAACCGTGAAATGATCATTTCAAATGTGAAACGACCATTTCAGTGAATAGTATGACTGGATCAAGGATTGATGTCAATGTCATGTTGTGCATCAATCAAATATTAAATCTCAATATAACTATGAATAGGAAACATTGTGAAATGACTGGTTCAAGTGTTGAATCGATCATCTCATGTGTGAACTGAGTTGGTTCATGATTCTTTGGTTCCGGAAAACTCATGAAATTATGTCTCTTTGACTCTCGCTCAGACTAGGAAACCTAACCCTAACCTTCCTATAAATAGAGAGGTAGTATAGGATTTCTAGAGAGACAACAATACTTTTTGACAAGTTGTTGTCCTCTCTAGTTTTGGTAACTAGAGTGCCTGATCAAGTCCTACCTGTAAAAGGGAGGGACATCAACACAGAGACAACATGGGAAATTGAATCAACCCTAGAAGTTGACGTTCGAAGGGACAACTTCTTCTCATTGGATTTGGTAGTGCAACAACTATTCCCCTTGGTTAGCATGGACTACTACAGAGGCAAGGAGGCCTTTTCCACCCACTAGGATGACACATGAAATCATTGTTTATGGTGATCAACCTAGAGGCCGATGCCAAAATCTATTCAGGTGCAACTTGAAGGAAGAAGAATGCTACAACAAGGGATAGTCGATGGACTTGCTCCAAGACTAGGTATATGCCTTGCAACCTTTCCTTTCCAGTTCAGAGTTGTTTACGTGATATACTGTCTAAGGGGAATATGGTAGTAAAATTTTAGTTTCTTCTGCCATATCTGATGCCATATTTCCTTGCGTCCCAATCCCAGTGGGGTTTTAATCCAGTTGGACTGGACATGCAAGAGGCATTGAGCACTTATGCACGACGGAGAGTAGAGTGCATCGATGGCATGATAGCTACCACCACTAGTGGAGTTGGAGCAGTGCGTGAGATGCAAAATATTGTGGAAGGGAGGGGCAGATCAGCCGTGGGTGTACGTGCTGAGGTGAGCCGCCCGATCAACATATGAGGGTTGTGATTGCCCACATGATCAAATGGTAACACCCCCTCTTTTTATATATAGTTATTGATTTAAACTTCCCAAAATCAAAAGTCCATCACCCCATGTCCAAAACATGTGATATTATATATTGTTTTGGACATATCAAATATATATACACTTCAGACATGGTTTTAGACTCTGATTCTAATTATAATCATCCTTTTTTGCTAAAGATGTAATATTTGACTACTTTGACCATTCTTAATGCATGATTATGATTAAATATTGGATCTTAATTCCCAATCCACCCTAAATTCAAGAATCTTGGACTTTCATCTAACTTTGAGTAAAATGATGACCAACGTCACCTTTGTATGCACATAATGACTCTTTTGTACACAATGTGACTCCAATATGACCTTGCATGTTCATACTTTAATTAAATGTTGACTTCGATCTAGTTGATACATCCAACTTTTCTCTTTTCAACTTTTCTTGAAAATCAATAATCTTTGTGATGGCTTTTGTGATATGGAATTAATATTCCACCCAATTTTTCTTCTATATTCCTTTAAGTGAACATATGATATATGTTGGATCAGATGATGTATTTGACCTAATTTGTACATTGAATGCCTATCTATTATGGAAACAAGTAACCTTATAATGTTTTTATGACTCAAAGTGTGATGGTTAACCCCTTGGTCTATGGTGGTGTTTGTAACCCTAATTTGCTCAATGTGACCTCTATACCTTGAATTGTGGTCCTTGTGCATTAATGTTTATGGGTACCCTTTTATTATGTCCTTAAATTGATGATGTAACCTCATATCTTATATAAATCTCACAACTTGATGAACCTTGGTCCTGGTTTCCCCATTATGAGTCTTTGATCCTAAAATGTGCATTAACGACGTGAATCATGAAACAATGATATAAAATGAATGGAAACGTGCAATGTCTTGAAACTTGAACAACACCTCTTTGATGACTTATACATTAGTATAAGATCATTAAACATGAAATTAACCAACCTTGAACCTAATTTGTTCAAAACCCTAAAATGAATATAGTTAAGGTTAATGATGAGAATCTAATGCCTTTATACAATCTTGTTCTTAATCATGATTCACTTGTGATCTAGATGGTCAAGAATAGATTATGACCCTCTAAACTCATTTATGGCTTTGAATAAGCTAATGACTCTGGATTTCTTGCTTGAACCTTGATATGTATGCATTCTTGTTTACTTTCTCAAATATTTCCATGTAGTATTGTAGTATTGTACTCGATACTTTGTATTGTTGTTTTATAACTGGAACACATAATATAAATCTCCATTATACAAACCTTGTTCCCCTAATATTTCTTCAGGGTAAGTTCACAAGGGTAAGTGTCTTACTTTGAGTTTTCAAGATAGGACAGACCATGTTGATACATGTGTTATCTCTTGGCAATGGCCTTGAGGTCCCATACAAATAGGGTTATCTAATCTTGAGAACCCTCACAAATCCTTCCGATGGGAAGTTGGTCAAAGGCCTTATGATATATGCTATTTTTGTTATAGTTGTAGTAAATTGACTAAAAGATGGGTTCTTGCTTTGCTAATAATTAACTAATTTATATCTTGTTTGTTTACTTTAGCAAATCTTTTCAAATTATGCAAAGCTTATATATGTGTATCTTTCTCCCTTGTACTCATAACCTTGTGTGTTGACGTACTTGTTTAATGATGAGATTATGTTGGTGACTTTCTCTTGTTATATGTTCATGTATGTGAATCATTTTACACTTCCACAAGTTGTGTTTGGTATTTATTTGGCTCATGGGATCACGATTCTGATTTTGTGACAATACCATTCCATTAGTTTTATCCCTATGGATTTTAATTCTCCCTATGTTCATATGAAAAGGCTTGTAGGTGTGTATCTGATACTATATGTGATATAACCATTTATTACCCAAATCCTCTTTCCAATTTTGTTAAATAGTCAAAGGAAAAAGGACACACCGTTTGTCCCTAGAATGGCACGTAGTTTCACAAAAGTAATATACCAAGGAAATACATTCTATACATCATAATGAACCAAAAGGTTTTATCATACCAAGCTTGTAGGCAATAGATAGGAAAGACATAATCAAAGAGATAACATGTACACATTTTCATTTCAAGGATGTCCCCTTGGTGTCTCATTTCATAGATTAGTTATCAAGGTGAAGTGTGCAATGGATCTTCATTTGTCACCTAAAAGTTTGATAAATAAAAGTATAACAATGCCAAAGCATTGAATATGCTATAAAAAGATATGTAAGCACACTTTAACAGTATACTAAAAGTTTGTTGTCTAGAATAATATACTATGCCAAAAAAGGAAAAAGGCATGAAAACTTTATAGAAGATTCTTTTAAATAAACCATATTTTAGGCTGAATTTTTAATTATATCATCATTACTCTTGCGACAAACTTCCAACTAGAAGGGTCCATGCGGGGGATTTGAAGCTAAAATATTAAATCTTAAATCTCACCATATTTTTATGTCACCATGTTTCTATGTTAGGGACCTCAATACCAAAGTCATTGAGCTAACCCCAAAATGGCTTGTTCCCTTACCCCGGAAAAGTAGACAAGGTTATATACTATATTTCTATATTATGTTCAAGGTTTGTAAACATTGTATAACCACATATGAAAGTAGTGTTAACAAAATGAATATATCAAACAAGTATGTAAGTAACCATGAATTCCTAATGGTACACATACAAACAAGACAATATCATAGTAATGTCAACAGATTATGTGTACCTTGTCAGAAGAGATCAAATTATGATCCTTGAATGACATCACAACAAAAGTCCCACTCAAAAGGAACCTAATATGTAAAGGATATAATACATGGTCTTAGATCAATAGGGTTTTGATAAGATAATAATGTTTCAGGTCATGTGGATGTTCTCCTCAATCTGGGTTACAAGAGGCTCAAATATAGTTAACAAACATTCAATTATTAAACATAATATATATGTCACAATAATACCTTAGGTCTTGGTGAAACTTCTACACTATGTGAGTCAATATACAAAGGTAACTATGATTTAAAAATAGGGGAGGCATGAGATTATATCATTAGGTTTCAAGATGTAAGATTATGGTCGAGTCATATTAGATCAAATTCATTTTAAAAAGTCATATGACCAAGTTGCATGATCATAAACGAACATAAGATAGATAAAGTTAGAATTCATAGTTACAATGTGACGAATATACTAATTTTAAGTGTTATATAACATGTGTAACATTGAGTAATGTTTCTTGCAAGATAAGAGTGCAAAAATCAATGTGTGCATTTAGATCATGTTAGGCGTGACATGTATGCCACATGTAGTCCAAGGGGAATATGAGTGTGTTACATGGCATTTTGTGTAACAAATCATTATAAGGACTAATTTTAATGTCAGAATAGAAGTTTAAAATTTAAGGTTCAAATTTTGCATAAGGATAAAAAATCCAATCAAATATGCACTTAACCAATCACATTTTAGGGAATATTAGTGTACAAAAGGGACTCTTTAAGTCTTATGAGATACTCATGGAAAAAATTGCATAAGATATTACACAAACATGGCAAAAAATATCAAGAAGCCTAATCATTTCAAAGTTAGGACAAAGTTCCAAATTGTTTTACGCTACATTATGCACGTATATAAAAGCGATATTTTAAGGTAAAGGTACTCATTAAAGGTACTTTAAATGGTCAAGACAACAATAAAAGAAAAAGTGAACTAAAGATATTGCTTTAGAGAATTAGAGTTTTAGGGATCATTAACATGACTAGGTATGTATGATTACATATTATTATTATCCTAAAGAATAGAATAGAATAACTTGTAATAAAATATGTAATAATCAAGGAAAATAAGGAGAAGATACTAGAACTATGGAAATTTGGTGGTCTTCTGATCGAAATGATACATTACATCATGGTATTTGGTTAAGGGTTCAATGAGCTATGGTTATTGATAAGTAATCACATTTAATGCTCCGTTTGGTAAAGTGGTGCGATTGCCCAGGCAGTGATGGGTCAAGGTCGGGCAGGTTGCAATCGCTCGTAACCGCTGTTACCAAATGCAAGATCACTCACCGTTTTGAATTTTTATTGTTTTTGGTGTTGATTAGCGTTCAATGGTAGCTTTTTCTCACTGGAAAAAAATCTTACGGTGATCCATCTCACCGCATTAGAGCGTTGGCTCACCAATCGCGTCGGCAAATGTTGTATAATAGTATTTTAGGATGGAAGATTACCAAATTAGGATGTAGTGGGGTGAGGCATGCAGATTGCACTCCTTCGTATTAGGGGGAGAAGATATTAGCACCATGAGACCATGGGAGAAGAGTCATAGTAGGTGATCACATGTTGGGTCCATAGGTCACGCGTAACCGGTCCCGTATCCCGTTGGGTCTCCATCTTCAACCTTTCACACACACCCTAGGGTTAGGGCCTTGGTTGCGGTGGCAAGGATAAGGGCTGGAGGAAGGGGAGAGGGGAGAGAAATATGGTTGTGTAAGAAATTAGGGATGTTGGCACAGGGTGTGGGAGCTTTGAAAAGTGCCAAGGGGTGTTGGAGGGGATTCAGTTAGGGTTCTGAATAGTTGGAGGCCATGAGAGGGAAAATGGGAAGGGCCCTCTATCCTCTTGCACTATGTTGAGGGATAAAACATCCCACTGGATTTAGATGTGGGTCATACAAACCACATCACATCAAGGATAACAACAAGTGAGTGGGGAAACTATTTCCATGTTGAAAAGCAAGCAACAAGGTTTCTATGTGACATAGGGTTGAGGATGATCAATGACCATTGGATACACCTTTGAATTTATGGTGTGCTTAATTTAATGGACCCGAGGAATCAGGTAGTATAGGATGATAGGAAAGGAAAATCTAGAAAAATAAAGAGAGGAGGGACCAGTGGGCTGCATGTCCTCCCCTATTGCTGGTTGGGCCTACCTAAGGTCTAGAAAAGGGGGTAAATTGGGTAAAAATATGTTTTTAAAGTAAAGATTTCAAATAAGTATGTGTCATTCATCCTAGATCTAATTTGAATGAAAATAGGTGTGTTGGATGAGTGAGAGTGTCCTCTTCACCACAAACACAAGATAGGGTAGAAAGATAATGATAAAGGGGATCAACATATGGGAGAAGAGAGTAATGTATAACATAGGCACAACCTAGGTTTCCAGTCAGATTGAAAATATCGACATGTCATGTAAAGGTAACTTAACTCAATTAAAAATAAGGATACATCAAACCATGAAATTTGAAGACAAGAGTGATAAATTCTTACAAGGTAGAGGTATAGGGTACATACCTAAAGAGAGATAAACATACAATCTATCACATAAATTAATAAACAATAGTTATAAATAATAAAGAAGGTAGGGATAGATGCTAGAAATTTGTGGTTAATATCTTGATAATTAATATTGATGAATAACAAACAATAATATTTTTATTATAAACTATAACTCTATAGTTTAAATTCATAATACTCTTAAATATCTAAAATGAAAATATTTTGCTTTTCTATAAAATACTATATGACATTTTGGAAGGTTATAACTTTCATAGTAAACATTCTTTATCACGATGGATCTCATAATCGTTAAAATAATATGTAACATTTCTATATCAATGAATATGAAGGGAAAAACCCTGATTGGCCAACATTCACAATATGGTGGAATGAATTAGTCTGATAATCAAACACAATAATGTAATGAATTTGTATGGCGGGTGGGGTTACAAACCCAATATAACATGGATACTCATGATTTTGAAATATTTCCAACGAAGGAAGTTCAGAGGCAGAAATTTTTTATTTAGATATTAATAAGAAGTAATATCAATAAGATGAATCATGATTCAGAAATTGGTGTATATTCCTATAAATGTCCAAATGTAATTCAAAGTTTCACCTAGTTATATATGTTGCTAGTTGTTAACTCAATAGATATCGCTAGTAAAAGAGCCAAGTTTTTATCCTGGGAACACATTAGACATGTTATTCAAACCAAAAAGAACCCTTGTATGCATTCCTAGTATATTGATACATATAGTTATTACCATCTTATAACCTAATGATGCATTATGGTTATTAATGTTACTACCTGATGATATGATCAAATGGATATCTATTTTAGTTCTAATATCCATCTTTATTCACCTAAATCAAAATATGTCTAGGTGACATGTATGTATGTGTCATAGTATGTGGTCTTCCATTTAGGTCTCCAAATGTCATTCTATGTATGTATATCATATAGCTCAAATTTGACAAAATAGGTCAAGGATATGCATAACATCAGATACTCTTGGATCAAAATACCCTTAATAGGAATATCTAGGGTTCAAAATGACATCAATTTATATATATTAGTCATATAATCATATGTATATATTTATATGTTTATGAATACAAAGATATTTTATATGGCTACTGGAATAAAGTAGACTGAAGTGACCTACCGACACTTGTTACCCAATATCAATTTTGTAAAATTACGGTGACACACACATATATATTATTATGTTCTTTATATTTTATACCCTTTATTTCAATTAGGAGAAATTGATAAGTACACTTCCTAGTACTATCAAATGAATATGAAAGTATGGAGTGTAAATTTTTATATGAGAAACAGTAGAATGATGTATCAAATGTATAAATGATTATTATACTCATATTTCATATGCATAGTACTTTGGTTTTTATGCATTTTTAGCATGAAAAACCAACATTAGTAATACATAAATTTAGACATTATATTAATTGGTATAATTATACAAATATGAGTGTATATATACATATATGTTATTTACAAATATTATTGTACTACTATTTATATATTAGCATTGGAAATCTATAGTTGCTAGACTAATTAATATAATTTGACACTATACTAAGTTTATCTTCTAGATTTTTCATCATTGATATTACTAATTGATAATTAAATGTGATTGTAGGAGGAGATAAACTAACTTTATTTTGGTTGATCACTACCATTATCCAATGAATCCATTCACATTTTCTTCATGTTGATGATGAAAAACATGAGATGTATTCTAGCCATAGTATTTCCCTTCTTGTGAAAAAAGTTGAGGATGGTTGAGATGAGGTTGAGATGTTTCAGAACTATAAATAATTCGAAAGAGATCTGGTCACTAATGATCAACTTCTTAGCAATTGTTTGTGACATCAAGACCTCACTGTAAATCCATTATGATGTCAGATCATCATGTGCTTTGCAATTTTCCAAGTCGATGAATCTTAAACTCATACCCTTGGTGTGTGGTGGGGTTCTAGGAGGTTGGAAAAGGAAATAAGGGGTTTGTAAAGTGGTTTTAGGGCTTTGAAATATGATGGAGAGGGATGAAAAAGGAAGACTAGCAACTAAGTTGCAATTTTTGCAAGTTTTTTATCCTCATGTTATGTTTTCATGTTGGCTTCTTTGTTGCAGGTCTACTGGTCAGCAATGGAGATTGCATACATTCCCTGCAGCCCTAGTGCAAATTATATTAGTGATGTCTATAGTTTGTTGTGTCTACTAACACAGGAGGTGACGCCCTACAACCTTGATGGTAGGTGCAAGGTGGGAGATGGTGGAGAGGAGGCCATGTTTATAGAAACATTGAGGGGAGAGGGAAGGATGACAAAGAAGAAACATGGGAGGGAGAGTACGATAAAATGAAGAGAATAAGAGGAGGGAAGAAGAGTAAGATGAAGAAACTATCATCAACACTTGCCTAACCATTGGGAACAGTTTACATTCTACATATGAGAAAGATAAACAATCACCAAAAAGGAAGGAGATATGATACTTGAAATGAAAAATAAACATAAATTCGTCTAGGGAGGTAAATTAATGAAATAAATGTAATTCAATGTAGAAAAATTTGTACAATTTAACCGAAAGACAAAATTATGTTTGTTTGGTGTGCACATATACACATACGCTAATTAGTATGTGAAGAATCTGATGTTAAAGTCAATTTTTGTTTCCTAAACATTTGATACCTTATTTATTTATATGGTAAGTACTCATTTTAATTGTGTTTATGATCTTTTATTAATTAATTTGATAAAATTATTCATATTTATATATTTCCTTTCATCAAATAGGCTAGCAATATATAGGATTGTCATAATAGGAACATGATTCATTCATTGATGAATTTGTGTAATTGACTTCACAAGACACTTAATTGAAAAACTTAACATTCAACTTCATATTAAAATAATTTTGTTAAAAAGTCATATTACTTCACTTGAATTTATCCAATATTAATATTAACTAGTGAAAAATAGATCGATAATAATATAACAAAAAGGCATAAGAAAAGATGAGTGTTAAGTTAGGTACTTGATTCAGGTATGTTGCAATACTCAATAGCATTCTATTTAGAAGTAAAACCAATCAATATTATGTTTCCATCACTATAATTTATACTCCATAAAATATTTACACCAAAGTTCTCATCATGGAGGCTAAGGCTCATCTTAATTGCACAAAGGTACAACATTAGGCATGCAAGATTGGTTGCATAATGGGTAATAATAGACAATTTTATTATATGATATCATCATGATGGCATTTATCGCTCTGGGTTTTGGGATTGCATTACATAATTAACATTGAACTACTTTTATTAGTTGTACTATTGACATGTTCTTAGTATTTTGTTTTATTTCTAGGGGAAACCCATCCCCCTAGGTGGAGGCCCAGATAGTAGGGATGGTAAACCCATGCTCTTAGTATTAGTTTACTAAACATAGAAATCTCTAATTACAAAAATCCTCACATAGACATTATGATCAATAGTATCATTATATTCATTATCTTTCATGAACTTGAAATACAAAACATAATCATTAATCATTCATGTCATTTGAAATTATCCATGTATCTTGTGTATTATACCATGAACTGACTTACCTATACATCACATATCTTCATACTCTTCTCAATCATCATCTTTACTAGCATAACCACCTATTTTATATCCACATCAACATTTTATCTCTCCTTTTCCAATAGGTCTCACCAATGGACCAACCTAAAGATTATTTCCCCTCATCCTTTCCATTTCCTTCTAATATCAATGAGCATAAAATCACCTAGTTTCCATCTTTTTCCTCACTATATACAAACGTTTAACCTCTGTTATCTCTAATGATAAGAAAATCTACCTCATACCTCTCATTATAATACCAAAACACACGAATTCCATTGTCTCCACATCAATAATGAAACCAGAGCCTAAGAACCACCCAATTTTATTTTACATCATATAACTGAACCCACCTACTAGAAGTTGTAGTCCAACATTCAATCAACTATTCTTGATGATATTATTATATGGAAACATTGAAAACTTATTCCACACCCCCTTGTAGATATTTTCCTATTACCAATTGTCTTACAAATACTCGTCATTACCTTTCCCTCTTTCCACATATTCCTCAACATCTTTGTCAATTTGTAACTCGTAGCCCCATTTTTCTTACTATCATTACGAAAAATGTCCTCTAGGTTCCCCAAATTCATTATGATGGTTTTTTTTTGCTATTTTGTTATCCTCTTAGACATCCATTTCATTGCAGTCCTTTAGTAATGATGGGAGGTAATATTTAAGCTCCTAATCACCCTTGAACCATTTTTAGGGGTCATTGTACTACAAAGGATCTATGAGAGTGTTTGGTTTGTGTTTTGATTAGATATTTATTAAATACTTTTTGTGGATCAAATCCCAATAAATATTTTCGTCAAGTGCCTAATGCGTAGAACATTAGAGGTAGTATTTTCTTTCTTCTTCCAAATTTATCATTATGATTTGTAACCCTATCAAGGAAAAAGTGAATTTCATGCGTGTTTGGTTTAGTTATAGTGACACCTTAACACAATACCTCCACATGTGGACATCGTGAATGTGCATTGTTATATTTACAAATTGATTTTTCGAAATTTGTATTCCTCATGTTATTTTGAAAATAGTAATAAACTAATAACTTTTCAAAAAAGATTAATTACTATATAAAATATAAATGGAACATAAACTACCTAATATTATACTCTAATGTTTTTGTTTTTCCATTGTGTTTCTAATAAGCTCTAATCATATATCTCAAATCTCAATAATGCATAAGAAATTATTAATTAGACACAAGTTAGTATTAATTGCATCAAGTTGACCTAATTTATTTACCCTAATAAATAACTACACCTCACCTAAATACCCCAATAATTAAAAAAACACATTCACTTAGTGTGACACTATACCTTGTAGTAAATTCAAACCTTGTAATTATGAAGTTAAGCTCTAATCAAACCATATATCAAATTGGATGAGGGGAATATCATATGCTTCACAATGAAAAGCACACAAACCATAAGAAAGTTGAGGATATCTATTAAATAATTAGTATTTTTTTATTAATAGGGTTAATACTCCACCATTTTCTTTTGATGGTCAAACAATTCCAACTGACAAGAAATTCTAAATATAGGTTCTTTTCAGTGCATAGTTTATTTTCTTGTAGGTATTTTCCAATTTTAAAATTCATTTTGGTTTACTCAAACATATAAACTAGTATTTATTTATACAAATCATTGAGTTGGGAGATCATTGTTGAGATGATATTTCATTTAATAGGTAATTGACCAGATTCTCATGATTACTCTAATTTGTTGGGTTTTTTGAACCATAATTTGTCTATTCGATGGATGTTAATCGACCTTTGTGTGAGTTTTTATATAAGTGAATCCTTTAGGTGGTGACCTAATGGAAAAATATATGCCCCCAAATTTTTTTTGATACTAATGAACAATTTCAAGATCTAAGATATTATGTCATATAAAATTACTTATTATCCACAATCAAAAAGATGAAAGACAAAATACCTTTTCATTTTACCCTTTTATATTGGTTTTTAGTTATTTAAGGAATGCAATGTCTATTAGTGATTTTTATTTATATAGAGTTCCACAAGTGGCTTTATTTGTTGATAACTTCATTGAGGACCCAACTTTATTTTATTGACTTATAAGTAAAATTCATGTTGTACAGTTTTTTCCCACTATAGAATTTTTGTTTTCAGATTACAATGATACTACCCACCTTAGAGTTTTATCCATTCCTTATTTATGATACCCAACCACCATAATTTTTCTATAAATGTTCATAATCTTTCATATATATATGAGCTATAGTTTCTATCTCAACCTATATATCAATTTGACATCAATAAACTAGAAACCCTCAATTAATTTTTAGACAATTGCAATGAATTCAACCTAAAAATCACTTTCATCAATCAACATAAATGTTTGATTGTTAGAGTTAATTTCATTTCTTTTACCATGGTAACTTAATCCTTACATATTAGAGAAGTTGGACTACTAAAACTTGGCATACCGTGTATTATTTTATTTCCTTATGATTTAGATGTCTATGTATTAGGGTCTTTTGTACTTCCCATCTTTATGAAATCTCTTGGATTTTAGTTGATCAAGTAAGTTCCTATATATGTGAGGTATTACCGTTCTAAGCCACAAGCCTAATAGTGCAAGTGACACATACCTCATTCAATAATAAGAGAGGGAAGGATGCACTATAATCTCTTACACTTGTGAGATTCCACGTACACCTCTAAAATGGTATAAACAAATAGTGAGTAAAAGAAAGGACATTTGACATGCAAAGATCGGGTCAAAACAAAGGATACAAAATAGCTAAATACTTATACCCATTATGTCAATCTAATCTATTTCATATACCTAAAAATAATTATGCTTGGTTTCCCTTAGCATTAACAATCTTCAAATCATAGAAGTATCTATTCATCCATTCATATCTTTATGCTAAAGATACCAATGATACATATGAATCATAACCTAGTGCAGATCTACTTGTGGATCTAACACTACAATTCAACACACCTATAATTTTATAGGAACAAGCATAAGTGATGACCACAATTCGTTTATAACATGCATACACATGCTCAATATGTACAATGTTAAATATAATCATTATCAAGATATAGAAGAACAATGCATTCATATTAATTTGAATCATATGTAATTATGTAAATATAACCTAATATTATCACCTTTACTAGAGAAAAATCTACTCTCATATGCATGAGTTCTATGAAAACAAAAATAATTTTATTCTAGATAAATTTGATTTATAAGATATAAGAAACCACACCTAGATAAGATTTTGAGTTTAGATACTTATTTAAGCACAAAATTCAATGATCCCCTGCTCCTTGATCTAGAAACATCTTGTCCCATGGTCGTATGAAATTTAAGACAAAAATTGGCACTTCTTATCGTGTACTTAATAAGAATAGAAAATGGATATAAAATTCAAAATAAAAGAAACTTGACAAGTCAAAATATGAAAAAATCTTGAAACAAGTTATCCTACATTAAATAAGAGAATTAAGAAACATCAAAATATGAGTTATCTATATAAGTTCCACATAAGATCACATACTTATAGGAAATTCCATAACGCTAGGATGCCCATAAAGAATTTCAAGGTTCCTCATTACATGAAGCAAACTAGAAGATACTAATTGTGTTTTTCTTTACCAATAACATCATCATGGTAATCTTGCCACCAATATGAATTCAATTCTATCTAATAACTACACCCAAGTGTCCAAATTTCTGGTTAGGGATCATCTTAATTGCATCAAAGTTCTCACTAGTCTAGTTAGGGGTCATTTTAGTTGCACCATTGTGTAGTATTAGGCTAGTAAGGGATAGCACAATTAGCGAATTCTATTGAACCACAATGATGGAACCTAGATTGTAACCACATAGACAAATATACATTGATTTACCATCATCTTGGGCATTTGAGCTATTACGAGATGTGGAGAGGGGGATCTTGCTCTCTTACTAGCAAAATTTTGCATCACACTATAGAGGGTAATAAGCATAGAGGAGAAAAGTTCACAACTTTTGTAAATTATCTTTATAATTGTGGCATTACTACCTATTAATCTTGAAATATCATTACACAATTGAGGTATAAGTTAAGATAATTACTTGAACATGATTGGATGTTCAGAAATAATATTAATTTACTAAGTAATAACCGTATGATTCTATAAAAAAAGCATCACAGTCAATGATTAATCAACAAGCAAATGTCATCATATCTGAATTATCTTTCATAAACTTAAAATTGAAATGATATTCATAATCATACATAACATCCACCTCATCCACAACTTCTTGTGCAAAGAAATGGAGATGATTCATGAAAGCTAAAGGTAGAAACAAAATCATAACTTCTTGTGCAAGCTCAAGAAGCAAAAGATAGAAGAAGAGACTAGTGGGGAGTTATTATTGAAGACATTTATAGGATGGAACTTATGTTTAGTAGTTTATTTGTTAGATTTATTAGTAGGTTAGCAAAAAACTCATCCCACATAGTAGCCACATAGGCACATAGTAGTAGCTCTTTTTGTTTAGATACCTTTTTTCTTTCTTATATTGTTGATGTAGCTTTGGCCAATTTGGCAACTTGAGTAATAGAGGAAGTGATTTTCAGAAGAGAAAACTCTATCTCATCCATGATACTAGTGTATAATGTCATGTCCCACTTACTTAGAGAAAATAAAACATTAATTATCCATATTAATCTTATTTGTACCCATGCCACATATAAACATCATAGTCACCATTAATGTATGCCTTATATATCAGCATAACACTGATCTTAGGCCTTAGGAAAACCATGTCTAGGTATTCATATTGGGGATAGGGTCAGATTTGTCTCAAAGTGATTCCTATTATAAAACTTTTGTATTATTTGTTTCCTTATGAATGATCATGTTTACACTAGTTATATTTTTTGTTTCTAATTTACAAAATTATATCAATAAAAAAAACTATAATAAAAGGGTGTGAGTTTGTAGAAGGCATGTTACCATATTAAGTTAATGTATTTCTTATGTCATACTAGGGTATTTAGTTGAGGTAGCGAAACTAATTATGGAAAATAAATTTGGTTTAAACAAATTAAATTATTACTTTTTAAGGTTTACCGAATAAGTTATGGTTTAAATCTTATGTTTAGAGTTGATTAGATAAATATAAGAGAGACAATTTTAAAAAAGGCATGACATATGTTTCTTAAGTTCCTTATAATACAAAACTTTGTATATTATATTATTATATTTTCTCTAACATATTATCAATAAAAATAAAATAAACCAATCACTAATTGATAACAATTACTTCATAAATAAGATAGAGACCGACTACCTTATGTGCACATGTAGGGGTCTTGTGTTCAAGTGGTCATATAGGGCCCGGACATAAGGACTAGGACCGTTATATGGTGTGTCATGATGGGTGAAAGAACATGGAGTGAAAAGTATGTTTTCGTTTGACATCATCAAATATCATAAAAAAGTGGGACCAACTTGTTAAAACACTACCTCAAAGGTTTTCAACATTGAACATTTAAAGAAAAATTTATAGGATTCGATACTTGGAAAATACCTCATAATATACAATATATTATTGATTAAGCCCCAACCAAATTCTCCATTAACTCCTACAGAGAACAATGACCCTCTATGTAGGTTTCTGGGTGGATGGTAGCAAAAAAGAAACCCCTACAACTTATACTTAGTATGTGACGGACAACTAAGAGGAACCAAAATGCAGCAAAAATGAACCATTAAATTAGTTGGAGAAATTTGATGAAGTTTTATCAAATGACATAAGAAAATGGAGCTATGAGTTTTATAATTGAAAAAGAGGTCATGATACATGTGAAGTTAGGGAAAAATACTTGTCAATGTAAGAAAGTAAATGATACCAGAACAACTTCAGTTAGGGGCCATAGAATAAGTCTATTGTGAGGATAGTAGATCAAAATTGTATTCGAGTGCTTTTGGTATTAGGAGATATGATTTGTAGGTATATTCAAAGTTTCTTTGAGTTCGGTAGAAAATCTAGAAATGCATACAGATGGAAATGTTTTGTTATATAATGAGAAGTCTGAGATAGAGGTTTCCATCATCAAAGTTTAAAAAGATGAAAAGTTTGAAGATTGGGTTATCCTAGAGTGAGGAGAATACATAAACTAGATGAGGATAAGCTAGTAGAGATCAGGATAAGATGGTGAATGTGAGGGAGAAATATATTTTTGTGTTGTTGCATCTGGGAGAGAGAACAAGAGTAGAGAGTTAAAGTGTCAAGTTCATTTTCATATAGATAGTTTGCACTTTACTAAAGAATTAATTATGGTTGCTTAAACATGTATGCTATTATTATTTTTTTATTAAATTGATCACTATGAAGATACTTTTGATATTTTCTTCCATTAAAGTCAAGTAAGGGGTTTGTTTTTAGTAACAAGTAACCCCTCCTAGGTAGAGTCGCTAATGGACTCACTCTAGTAAGTTAATCCTTGGGGTTGGATGTGTGGATGTGATGAATGCATATTCATGTATCTTTTTGAATAATTTTTGTAAACCTTTTTATTAGAACTTCTCTTTTTTAGTAATTTCTACGACAATTTGCAATTTATCTATTTTTTGATTTATTTTGCAAATACTTATCTGCTCTCATTTTTGTAGGATTTTTCTCCAAAACTAAATTTTTACCAATGGATCCCATGAGACACCCATCTCACTTAGTCCAGACGGTCATCTCACCTCCAAAGACCTGCTCGTTAAAAAACAAAGGGCCATTTCGACCCTCAGCTCAACATGCTACCTCAAAAACCTAGACAAGCATCTCATTTTAATGATACGATCATCTCATGGACCCAGTCGAGCATCTAGTCTAGCCTACATGGCCATGTCATGTTGACCTAAGCTCAAATCAATTCATAAAAGGGCCTCACCACTTGATTAGGGTTTCAATTCTTTGAAAACGCGTAAGGAGGCATGAGACGGGCATCCCACATCGCCCAAATGATCGTTTTGAACATTACTTTGAGCCCAAGAATGCATCCAAATGGATCCACCACCCTTCACTAGGGTTTTCGATCTGATGGTTATAACAACCACACCACATCATCCCAAACGATCGTCTCGACTAGAGAGATGGCCATTTTGCAGCTAGTGAGCAGTGTTTTTAGTAGATGCTACACCACTTGTTCCCCCCCTCTCATGGTTTTCCACCCCTCCTTGCCCTATAAAAAGAGGGGGGTCTCCACAAAGTAAGGAGTCCTAAGTTCTTGTATTCAAATTTTATTTTGAAGCTCTATCAATTTAATACTTAGTTGTAATCTATATATTTAGCAATAAAATTGGTTATGTATTCTAGATCTAGATCTCACCTTTAGTTCTTGTTCTTTTTTCTAGTTAATTCTACTAGAGAGGGGGATTAAAAGAGCAAGCCTTTTAATTGTCACCACCTTTGATCTCCTTGGAGATTCTCATTCTTGTGGTCTATGGCTTCCTACCTTATTCCACTTATTTCTCCATTCCTCACTATGACCAGTGAGTAGTTCCCTTATCGAGGTGAGGGGAGTAGCCCTTAGCCAAGTGTTGATCAGATTGAGTTTTACACGACTATTTCAGATATATGGTTTTTGGTTTAGTAATTGCCAATTTAAACAGAGTAATTAATTGTTTTATTGTGAGTTAATCTTAATGAATGCGACATTGGAAACTGGGATTTAGAATGCCTAAACCAATTTCACAAGGATTTGGATGTGACTGCTGAAAAATATTCTTTAGTATGAAGAATTAGGATGCGTGAACACCAGTACCAATGGGTTCATGTGAAGTTCATCTTTTGCATTTTATTTACAAATAATTTGCATAGATGCTTCTATCTTACTTATCGTGTATTTGTTTGTCTTGTTTTCACTTTGACTAAGGTGGTGAAACCCCTAAACCGTGATGCTTTTCCTTCTGATTCAAACATTCTTCTAACACCTATTTCCCAAAACCGCTCTTTATTTCTAGTACTTTAGTTCTTGTTTTAGATAATTTTGTGTGCTAACAATCTTCTTTCTTTACCATCATGCCTTAGAATAATCTTTTCCTTTCTTTGTTTTAGTGTAATCTTTTACTTTTTTTGCACTTTAGTTTCTTGTTCTAGTGTAATCAAACAACCTCCAAATGGTAATTTACTTATGTTCCAAATGGGATTAGCCCTTCTATACTAGCCTTCAATGGAAAGTAAAAAAAGGATTAAAATTTATGATAATTAACTTAGTGAATTGGTGTGCTCTTCGATGCTTATCAATTTTGGTGTCATTGCTAGGGACAATGGATCATTTTCGCAAACCCTAATTTTTTTTGAATAAAACCTTTTTTTCATATTTTATGCCTTTTGAGTAACATTCCAGAACTAAAATTTCCTCTTTCTGTTGAGTTTTCAATTGTAGCAGTACATTTTTTTATTCACTCAAATATTATTTGTCAATTATAACTGTGCATGTGTCCCCTGCCAAAAGCTGATTCTGCGTCACCAATTTTTTATCCTAAGCCAAAGAGTGTGCTCCAACATTTGAATAGACAAAACTCAGTTAGGATGGATAAGGAGAGGTTTCCCGTAGGATTGAGCATGCACTTTCTGTTCAAAGAGATTGAATGATGGTTGAATGCGCGACCCAAGAAGCCAATATGCATAGCCTATATAGATTTGAAAGAGGCCCTTAAAGGCGCTCAGAGGGAGGTTGAGATACAAAAACAACTAAATTATTTTTTCACTCAAAAAACTGGATATGCACAACACCCAATCGTGCCACCTAATATTACAACTCCCAGTTTGAGATCCACATTCAATGGATCACCATACTCTAGGTGAACCCATTTTCTAGGAATAAGGATGAATGTTGTCAAGATCACTTACAACAATTCACCGACCTTTGCTCCCTACATAAGATCTCAAGTGTTTCTGAAGATGCCATTTGACTTAGACTGTTTAGATACTCTCTTTCAGGGAAAGCCAAATGTTTGTAGAATGCCATCAAAAGTGAAGAACCAGTTACCACCTTGGAGTCCTGACATACCAAGTTCTTAGATAAATATTTCCCCCATTCATTCACCTACAAAATTAGGGTACAAATCATCCTCTTTTGCATGATCCCTAGAGAAACTCTACGAGAGGCTTGGGAAAGATTTAGGAAACTCCTTTGATGTTTCCCTCATCATGACATTTCATAATCTCAACCCATTGAGATATTTTACCGTGGTGTTGATGATGACACCAAGAAATTCCTTGATTCCTCATCTAGAGGAAACTTCATGTTTCAAAACCAGAGCAGCGCATGGGAGGTTGTCAGATCCAGATATCCAAGCTAGATGAGGAACTGGTGGGGTCCTTAAAGTTTCTAAGGCTAAGAAAAATACAGATATCCATACCATTGTTGAAGCCCTTAAATTGATCTCCTTGTAATAAGATCACATAGAGTCCGCATTCAATGCTTATGAGAGGCAACCCTAAGAAGTCATAGCCATAGAATCTCTTTGTGGAATTTGATAAGGGTATGATCATGCTACCCTCCAATGTCAATACCTCTAGAATAATAATATGCAGCCTGATGTTAGTCAACAAGTGAATGATTTAAACTCAATTTGTAGTATCCCAAGCCAAGATTACTACAATCCTAATCAACCCAAAAACCATTTCAAATTTCAATATAGAAACCCTTCAGGAGAAGAAAACTCTTCTCAACTATCTCCCCAAAGACCATCTTTCCCTACAAACAACAATCGTCCACCACCAAGCTTCACATACAACAATCAGAGAAATTTTGGGAACCGAGGGAATTATAGGGGAAATTTTTACAATTGTGGGCCGCACCAAGGGAAACAATTTTCGAATCTTAATCAACCACAATCTCATCCTCAAGAACAATAGAATGCCTCCACACCCTCAACTGATGATATGGTGTTTGGAACAAATCATTATTGCATAATAGGCTCATCAGAAGGCAATCGATGTTCAATTGGCTCACCTTATTGCCCAGTAGAAACCCCCTATGGGTACCTTTACTGGACAAGCTGAGAACAACCCAAAACATCATGAAGAACTTAAGGTTGTCTCCACCCATTCAGGGAAGACTCATACTCCTCCCGCAGAGAAACCCGTAGTTGTATCTTTGAACTTTGAGGATGATGATATTGTGGTCATCGAACCCCCCCCCCCCACCCACTCCCCCATTCCCACTCCTACCGATGATGTTGTTATACCTATAGAAATTGATAAGCTGGACCTCCCCATGTACAAATTGCACCCTCCATACCAAGTGTGCCTAAAGAAAACTAGGTTCATACTTGTTTAATGAAATTTAGGGATGCCATGAAAAATTTGCATGTAGATATTCCTTTTTTCTTGTTGCTTTAACTGATATGCCCGCCTGGTCCAAGTCCATGAAAAACTTATTGATGAGGAAGTACCACACCGACAAGCATGAGACAAAAATGCTTGCTAGAACCACTCCCGACGTCATTCAAAGAAAACTTCCTGAGAAAAAGAAAGATCATGGTGCCTTTTGGATTGGGTGCTACCTAGGTGATAATGCTTGCAGGAAGGACCTTGCAGATTTGGTTGCTAGTATGTCTATCACGTCCTATAGTCTTTGGAGGAGATTGGGATTTGTTGACATGCTTCCTACTGCCATGACATACCAAATTGGATGACTCATCCATGACAAAACCTATGGGTATCATTGAAGACATACCTATAAGGGTTGGGAAAGATGTGTACCTCCCATGTGACTTTGTCATCAAGGACATAAAGGAAGACTTATGTTGCCTCATCATTTTCTGTCGTCCCTTTTTGTCTACTGCTCACGTCTGTATTGATGTTCATGTCGAAACCATCTTCTTGCACCTAGGGAACAAATCCTGAAGTTTTGGGCGTTTGAAAGCATGCACTGACCAAGCCTCCAAGAAGAGTTTTATCTCCTTGATTGTATTGAGAAGCTCCAATAATTGAGACAAGAATGGGAACTAGTTGAGCATCCCCTCCAAAATTCCCTTGTAACCCCTATTGATTGTGGATTTGAAGATAAGTAATTAGAGAAATATAGATTTCATCTTAACATCTTTGAGGAGATCCATGATGAAGAGTTTGAGGATCTCAAAATGGTCTCTATCGTAGATGAAAAACATGAACCCCCCAAGGCACTAGAGATGAAACCTCTCCCTGAATGTCTTAAGTATGTCTTCCTTGATGAGAAACAACTTTATCCAGTTATCGTTAACTCTGATCTTACTCATGAATAGGAAACCAAACTCATGGCTGAGCTTAGGAAGAAGAAAGCTGCCTTAGGATACAAAATGGTTGATTTGATAGGAATTAATCAAGCCATTTGCATGCATAAAATTCCTATTGTAGAAGAGTACAAACCTTCTAGAGACAATGAAAGGAAAATGAATCCAAACATGAAAGAGGTTGTGCATCTAGAGGTTATCAAGCTTTTGATTTCAAGAATCATCTACCCCATATCTGACTCCCCCTGGGTTAGTCCAGTTTAGGTTGTTCCAAAAAGGGGGTACCACTGTCATGAAAAATGACAATGATGAGCTTATTCCCTCATGTACTATCATAGGATGGAGGATGTGTATTGACTATAGAAAACTGAATAAGGACACTAGGAATGATCACTTCCCCCTTCCCTTTCTGGATCAAGTACTAGAGCACCTCACCCATCAACAATATCTTTGTTACCTTGATGGCTATTCAGGTTTGACAAAGCTTGTATTGCCAATTTTCTTTGTTTGAAAGATGCTACCCCTTCTAGCCCTATTATTAGGGCCCCTGATTGGTCTTTTCATTTTGAGTTAATGTGTGATACAAGTGATTACACTATCACTACTATTCTTGGACAACAGGTTGAAAAAAGTACCATGTGATTTACTATGCATCCAAAACTCTTAATGATGCCCAGTGGAATTACACAAGTATTGAGAAACAAATGCTTGCCGTAGTCTATGCATTTAACAAGTTCCACTCATATTTGGTAGGGTCCAAAGTGATAACACCCAAATTAGTGCATATTTTCTCTGCATTTTATCTATAGTTTTGTGCCACTTTAGTCTTAATATGCACTCTTTTGTTCATGTTTTATGCTTTTTGTCTCACATTAGAAAAAAGTAGTAAAAATAGCCAATAATGTAGCTAATTAGCAATTTTTTGACTTACAGGCACCGAAACTAGCCAATTTTGGGACTCTCATAGACCGAACCTGAAAAGACAAGAATTCCAGCAGCTGGCCGATATGGGCTACCCGATACGGCCTGGCCGATATGGCTGCCCGATATGGTCTGGTCGATACGGCTGCCCGATATGGTTGCCCAATATGGCCTGGCCAATACGGCTGCCCGATATGGCTGCCCGACACGACCTGCCCGATACATCTTCCCGACACTCCCCCTGCCCGACACGGTCATCGAGCGACATTCATATTGGCCCACCTGATGCCTCAAGATCGAAGACACAGATGAAGGACACGTGGACCAATAAAAGCTACAACTCCCATCAACTTGCTGCCTATAAATAGCAGCTGCCAACCCACAAAGCCAAGGGGAGCCGGAGGGAGGACCTGGCAAGAGCAAGTGCCTAGACCAAGGATCTAGTGTGTCGAGTTCCCCAAAAGTCTACTTCCCGATACGGTTGCCCGATATGGTCTTCCCGATACGGTTGCCCGGTACGATTGCCCGGTATGGTTTTCCCGATACGATATATAGAGAGAGAGTCGAGGAGTCCAGAGGGACGAAGAGAAGACCCAAGGGCTGAGATCCGACATGTACAGAGGTTGAGGAGCGAGAGCCACCTCTCCTCTATGGGCTATATCTCTTCCCTCTTCTCTTTCATTCTACTGCATTCCTTTGTTTCTTGTACAAACGATGTTTATCCATCTTTGTTCGGTGCCAGCTATGCTTGTCTATGGCTAGTTAGCTCCTTCTTGGGTATGTAGCCCGATCTGGGCTTGTATATGTACTTTTTCCTTAAGCAAGTAGATTCATATCAGATCTAGTATGCTGCATGTTCTATTTTCTCTTTCCAAGTTATGATTTCTAGTTTGGTTGATCTCTTACTCACTTGAACTTCTGCTTCTGCCTGTATTGAGAGATCCATTGTAGGAATAGCTAAGAGACGATAGTTTGGATCTGAACCTGAGAGGAGGACGATCCAAGGTATTCTGTTCCTAACACCCCGGAATATCCTAAGACCCGAGAGGGAACTTAGTGTATTCCGAGGTGTTGATATGTCATTCCTCGAGAGAGGGTCATTGACATATTGTTGATGGTTTTAGTCACACATCGCGAGACCGAGAGGGACAACCCCACAGGGCAGACGCCATTGTACGTAATATATGCTTGTTTGGGTGTTCGAGGGTTGTCTACGCCCGAGAACGAGTACATAGACTGCCCCATTTTTGGTTACATAGCCAGGAACTCTCTTTCTCTGTTTAGTAGAATCACGAGCTCTATTTTGTTTTGTTTTGTTTTCTTTGTTTTGTTTTATATCATGACAACCCGCTAGACTAGTTCTAGCAATTTCTTTTATCGACTATTATTTTGGCTTATATGACTATAGAACAAAATTCTGTGGCGTCCTAAACATCACCACGTCCCTGTGTTCGACCCTGTATATCTACTTCGACCCTGTAATAAAGTTGTGGGGGCCTAGAAGGTTTCGGGTTATAAATTTATAGCTTGATTCCTTCCTTTGTCACGCGTTCGTTTTCGGACACGAGAAAAAGGTCAGTCAACTTTTGGCGCCGTTGCCGGGGATGTGGTTTTCCACATTTACACGCCTAGTAGATTTTTGTTCTGTCACTATAAGCTTGTATATACATGCATAGTTTTCCTCTTTCTTTACACATACTTGTTCATATATACTAAATCACTTTTCTTGTTTCTCATACCTTTTTCAGTCATGGACCTTGCTTCCGCAAGACAAGTCATCTTGTCCACCTGTCCTCCCGAGTTTTTCCGCAGTTCCGACTGCTGGCAAATAATTGAAGGTCGTGCTCTACAGCTAGTCGAGTTATACTTACCTCCACCGTCATCATATGTCGAGATTCCAATAACAGAGACTGCCAGTTAGCCCTCGACCCCCATGCTGTCATGGGATAAAGAACTGATTAAGGAACTGGAGTTGTCTAGGGAAAGTATTCAAGCACTCACCTCCTTAGTCCCTCATCTCCAAGAAGATGTCGATCCAATGCAACAACTACTAGAAGAGCAGGATTGTCATCTCAAAGTAGCCACCAAGGCTGCAGACCGCAGTAGTATTATACTTCAAACTGTTGAACAAGGATTCATCCTAAAGAATCCATTTGATACAGCGGGTTCCCCTTATATGTGCATGGCAGAATCGACGGGTCTGGAAAGCATTGCTACTCAAGTACAACAACTTCATGATAAAGATGTTGAACAAGGAAGGAGTCTCCAAGAGCTCATCGATCTGGTTACAATTCAGTTACAACTGCCATCACAAGACAATAAAGACATTAGTCATCAAGACCATTCCATTGGGTCTGAAGTGGAGTATGCACCATCATCCTATTCAGACCATCAACTGGATTCACCAGGATTTTTCTGTGAAGACCAACCCACTTGGGGAAGCCCTTCATTCTATCTAGATGACCTAGCTGATGAACCAATGGAAGAAATGAGTCATAGACATGAATGGGTCTATGATGACGATGTTGAAGACTCCAAAAGCCAATCGACCTCACAACTAGAAGGTTGGTTTGAGGAACCAGAGTCAGATATTGAACCAGACCAGAGTGACATTTCTCATATTGAGACTTGTCATTTTGCTTTGAGCAGTACCCCAACCATGGTTTGGAACAATTTGTTCGACGACGATGATGACGACAGCTGCTCGACATGGAGCAGTGAGTATAGTAACGAAGACGAGTTGGAGCAGCACGAGCCATCATTTGCCACCATCCCTTTACAAGGCTTGGTGGACGTCAAGGGGGTAGGATGGACGGTTCACTACAACATGGCTGCTGAGCATGAAGACGCCCCTGACTCCACGCCAGGTGATAAGCTTGGGGTGGTAGAACCACAAACAGATTCTTCAGGGGGTACTTTTTGCTCAGAAGATGATTGGATGACTCAGATGGTACATGAAGATTTATCTGAGCATCCAACCTCAAGTGCAGTGATGGAGAGAGAAGATATGAGTCCTCAAGATGACGTCCAACCACTAGAATCTATCTCATCCTGTGTCGACATCCCAGGACCTTCATTTTCAGAATCATATAATGAAAGGTACCCTGAGGATGGTATGCCGAAGAATTCATACAAGTGCAGTTCGAGCCACTTCCAGCACAAAGATGACTTCACCGAGTCGCCGGATTTCACTTCGCTTCTTTGGACTCGGTAGGGCCAACACATCCGCCTATTTGTCTCCTACTATGTGGCGGAACCCGTCGATAAGACACATGTGACACTGGTCCCAAACCTTAGGATTTGGGATCCCAGTGTCGGTATCGTGGGGCAGCCACCTCCTTTTCTCTTAACCACCCTCCCGTCCTTTTATTACAATAACTTTTGCTTGTCATGTTGGTTAATTTATTTCCTCTAACTATTTTTATATCCTTGTAACCATGCATCATCTTTAGAACTTCAATAACTGCCGTTAAAATCATGCATTTCTGCCTCACTATCTCAAGTTTAAAGTCTTGCTCGAGGACGAGCAAAAATTTTAATCTTGGGGTGGTAGGATTTTCCCTTCTTTCTCTTCACCCTTCTTGCATTCATGTTCACTTCCTGCATTTGGTTTTAAATTTAAAAAAAAAATCAGCTTTTTAGCTTTGCAATTATGGCTATGTGGTGCGAATCTAATTGATAAATGCTTGACTTTATGCCTAGATGCACAATTTTCATCTTAAAAATTGCTTGACCTCTTGCTTGACTTGCTCTTTGACTCTTTCCTTGAGTTTGGTAATAAATCTAAGGTTATGTCCCTTTTTCATAGCTTAAAGCTAAATTCCCTTGATCTATGTTGTGAATGGCGAATCCATGGTAAAGGATCGTTGGAATGAGCTAAAACATGATTAAAGAATCCTAGATGCGGTTTCACAAGCTTGCCTCTACTCTAAGGATTCTTGAATCATAATTGCTACTTCTAACACAGATATCAAGCAGATTATGATGGGCTTTGAGATATGATCAAGATGAAATGTTTTCCTAGATGGACTTCACGCCTTCTCACATTAGATTGAGTCAAAAAGATGAAAAACATAAAAATGTGCAAAAGAGGCTTGGCCGCCCACAAAATCCCAAAAATATCTATATAGTTCTCACCCAAGACTAAAAATAGAATGCATATGATAAAAGCCTGAGTGTGAACAATAAATGAGCGCTTGTTTTCTCTTTTAGGAGAGTTGAGGATGGTGCCCAGCCGGTGTATGATTGCGCTCACAAACGCGGGTATGTCGTGCCTCGTAGTATCACTCCAAATGCTCATTAGAGAGTCACTAGGAACCCCTAGGAGACCTATGAGATCATCTAAGTAGCAGGGTTTGTTCGGGCATAGTACGAGGAGTTCATCTCACTGCTTTGGGCCAACTGGTCCAGACTGCAGGGATTGTTGCTCGTTACAAGGACCAACCTGACGCAGATCAGGATTCTCAGAAGTTAGTAGAGTCTTTTTACTTTGTTTCTTAGGATGTGAATAAGTGAGAGGCGTGGTATTCCTGATTGATTTGCATGGATTCATGGTGATGGCTCATTGCTCATCACCCGCGTGATCACCTGTGACAACTATTTCATGTTTAAATAATTATGGTTCACACCATCATGAGTATCGACAGGCTGTAGTGAATTTGCTTAATATTGCCTAGAAACTCTTTGATCTTGCTTTGGCAGGATTGTGCCTGACAAGTGGGGGTTCATTCTGAAATGACATGGATCAAGACTATTGATGCTAAAATCTATTTTTCTTAACTTTAGCATTTATTGCCAAGCTTAATTTGGATGTTATCTTTTGTTCTTTGAGCACAGTCTTGCTTGAGGACAAGCAAGTTTTAAGCTTGGGGTAGTTTATAACACCCAAATTAGCACATATTTTCTATGCATTATATCTATAGTTTTGTGCCACTTTAGTCTTAATATGTACTCTTTTGTTCATGTTTTATGCTTTTCGTCTCGCATTAGATAAAAGTAGTAAAAATAGCCAATAATATAGCTAATTAGCCATTTTTTGACTTATAGGCACCGAAACTAGCCAATTTTGGGACTCTCATAGACCGAACCTGAAAAGACAAGAATTCCAGCAGCTGGCCGATATGGGCTGCCCGATACGGCCTGGCCAATACGGCTGCCCGATATGGTCTGGACGATACGGCTGTCCGATATGGTTGCCCGATACGACCTGGCCGATACGGCTGCCCGATATGGCTACCCGACATGACCTACCCATTACAGCTTCCTGACACTCCCCTTGCCCGACACGGTCATCGAGCGATAGTCATATTGGCCCACCTGATGCCTCAAGATCGAAGCCATGGATGAAGGACACGTGGACCAATAAAATCTACAACTCCCATCAACTTGCTGCCTATAAATAGCAGTTGCCAACCTATAGAGCCGAGGGGATCCGGAGGGAGGACCTGGCAAGAGCTAGTGCCTAGACCAAGGAGCTAGTGTGCCGAGTTCCCCAAAAGTCTACTGCCCGATACGGTTTTGCGATACAGATGCCCGATACAGTTGCCCGATACGGTCTGCCCGATACGGTTGCCCGATACGGTTGCCCGATATGGTTTGCCCGATACGGTTTGCCTGATACGGTCTAGAGAGAGAGAGAGTCGAGGAGTCCAGAGGGACGAAGAGAAGACCCAAGGGCCAAGATCCGACCTGCACAGAGGCCGAGGAGCGAGAGTCACCTCTCCTCTACGGGCTATATCTCTTCCCTCTTCTCTTTCATTCTACTGCATTCCTTTGTTTCTTGTACAAACTATGTTTATCCATCTTTGTTCGGTGCCAACTATGCTTGTCTATGGCTAGTTAGCTCCTTCTTGGCTATGTAGCCCGATCTGGGCTTGTATATGTACTTTTTCCTTAAGCAAGTAGATTCATATCAGATCTAGTATGCTGCATGTTCTATTTTCTCTTTCCAAGTTATGATTGCTAGTTTGGTTGATCTCTTACTCGCTTGAACTGTTGTTTCTGCCTGTATCGAGAGATCCATAGTAGGAATAGCTAAGAGACGATAGTTTGGATCTAAACCTGAGAGTAGGACGATCCAAGGTATTTTGTTCCTAATACCCCAAAATATCCTAAGACCCGAGAGGGAACTTAGTGTATTCTGAGGTGTTGTTATGTCATTCCTCGAGAGAGGGTCATTGACATATTGTTGATGGTTTTAGTCACGCATTGCGAGAGTGAGTGGGATGACTCCACAGGGCAGACGCCACTGTACGTACTAGATGCTTGTTTGGGTGTTCGAGGGTTGTCTACGCCCGAGAACGAGTACATAGACTGCCCCGTTTGTGGTTACATAGCCAGGAACTCTCTTTCTCTGTTTAGTAGAATCACGAGCTCTATTTTGTTTTGTTTTATATCGTGACAACCTGCTAGACTAGTTCGAGCAATTGCTTTTATCGACTATCGTTTTGGCTTATCTGACTATTGAACAAAAATATGTGGCGTCCTAAACGTCACCACGTCCCTGTATTCGACCCCGTATATCTACTTTGACCCCGTAATAAAGTTGTAGGGGCCTAGAAGGTTTCAAGTTATAAATTTAAATCTTGATTCCTTCCTTTGTCCCGCGTTCATTTTCGGACGCAAGAAAAAGGCCGGTCACAAAGTCATTGTTTACACGAACCGTGTGACCATTAAAAACTTGATGAGTAAAAAGGGTGTCATACCATGCCTTCCTCGTTGTTGTTGACCATCTTAGCCGCCTTGACTTTTTTTATGATGATGACATTCCTATTAATGACTCTCTCCCTAATGATAAACTATTGAAAATGGAATCTCAATACCCTTGGTTTGTAAATTATGTAAATTTCCTAGTTGTAGGTGTATTCACCCTAAATATATGGAACATTCTAAAGCTAATTTTTTGCATAATGTGAAAAAATACTATTGTGATGACCCATACCTTTTTAGTATATTCTCAAAAGGACTTACACAAGGTGCATCTCTGAGGAAGAGGCTCATGACATTACTGAGTAGTGTCATTTTGACCCCAATGGAGGGCACATGAGCTCTTAGAAAATAGCTAGGAAAGTGTTACCTTCTTGTTTTTTCTAGCCCACTCTATTCAAGGATTCCTACCAATTTGTTCTTTCTTGTGATGAATGTCAAAGGACCGGAAACATATGAGAGACCAAATGCCCATGACTTCTTGGAAAGACATTGCAATCTTTGATGTTTGGGGAGTAGATTATAAGGGCCCATTTCCTTCTTCTTACGGGTACACATATATTTTGGTGGTTGTTGACTATGTTTACAAATGGGCTGAAGACATGCCCACCAAAACATGTGATTCCAAACACGTGAATAAACTTTTTGAAGACATTATTTTTACTAGATTTGGGGTACCTCATACCGTGGTTTCTGATGGAGGTTCCCATTTTTTAGAGAAAAGTTTTGAGTTCTTGTTGAAATGATATGGAGTCCATCACAAGGTTGCCACCCCTTACTACCCTCAGACTAGTGGTCAAGTTGAGATGTAAAATAGGCAAATCAAGTCCATGCTAGAGAAAATGGTCAATCGCACTAGGACCAATTGGGCTTTCAAACTCAATGATGCCTTGTGGGCATACATAACCACCTTCAAACCCCAATAGGCACTACTCCACTCAAATTGATTTATGGAAAATCTTGTCATCTGCCCATATAATTAGAAAATAAGGACAATTGGGCCATTAAAATTCTAAACTTTGACTTATCTGTTGTAGGTGAAAACTATTTTCTACAAATGTAAGAGTTAGATGAGCTCAGGATGATGATCTATGAAAATGCTAGAATTTACAAAGACAAAACCAAACTATGGCATGATGGCCATATTAGGTGAAAAGATATTAGGGAGGGAGACCAAGCTTTAATGTAAAATTCTAGGTTGAGACTTTTTTTAGGAAACCTAAAATCCAGTTGGTATGGACCCTACCTTGTCAAGTATGCCTACCCTCATGGAACTTTTCTTCTTTGGAATAAGGTGTTAGGGGAGTTTAAGGAAAATGGGCATAGGCTTAAATGGTACATCACCATTGAGGACTTCCTATCTTTTGAGGCACATCAAATCTCCTTACTCAGAGACCTTGACTTGCAAGAACCTCCACCTCCCCCTCCCGAGCCAGAACTGGCTCCATGATCCAAATCTATCATGCCTTTGACATAAAACTCGACGCTTATTGGGAGGCAACCCAATCATTTAAATTTTTGCAATTTTATTGTATAATTATTTTAGCTAACCTTTGTTATATCAATTTTCAATTCAATTTAGTTCTTGTAAAAAAAATTGAGAAGTTGGCTACCCAACATGATGATCTTTTGATGAAGGAAAGCTACCTCACCTAGAAAGACATCCATCAGAGAATAGTGAGGCGGTCGTCTCATTCATCAAGGGATCTTTTCTAGGATCGTGACAATCTAAATTTTGAAATATGAAAGGATTCCATAACAAAGCTAGATGGCTATTTGGCTTACTCAAGATGGGCGTCTCGACCACAAGGAGACACATTCAAGGTGAATTCAAATATTCAGCCATTTTGAAGTTTGAAACTTTCACCCCTAGCCTCAAAACACTAGACAACTGTCTGGACTAACCGATATAATAGTCTCACCTCTCCAACTTTCCTATAAAATAAGTAGCTTGGGGTCATTGATCCACAACCACAGAGCACACTCCCTCCTCTTCCTACCCGAGTTTTGGTGTTTTCATCAACTACGATGCCACCTCCAACCAGCTGCCTCAACATGAGAGGATGACCATCTCACTGCTCTTGCCACCTTTGCTCACTATTTGACCACTGTTGTCATGACACTGATCTCCCCAAGCCTACCGTCTTGCACCCATAACATACTGAAACCTAGAAGTTAATCCTATTCCAAGATTAAGAGGTTAGAGACCTTGGTCTTTAGGCGTAGCTGAACAAGAATAGAGGTATGTTTGTTAGTGGCTTAATTGAAATCCTAATACGTTAATGCATAAATAAATCATCCTAACAAGTAGACATATAAACAAAGATGGCATGCAACTTTTGTATTAATCATAAGATCAATAAAGAGTGCATAAGGTATGTCACATGAGGTAATAATGTGCGTAAAAGGACAAGGTGTCCATAATTGAGAATAATGACATATAATTCACAAAATGTGAAATAAATAAACTTATGTGAGATAATGTTAGAGTAGATTTGTTTTAGATCTTTACTTAGCCTTTTAGAACAAGGAAAAGATAAAAAATATAAATAATAACTCTTTAAGAAAGGTAATGTGATATTGAATTAATTATTAAGATAAATAATGGAAATAGTATAAAATTTATTAAAGAGGAAGTAATTGGAGAAGAATAACTTCAGATTAATTTTTTTGAATTCAAGTTTACTTGAATGATAAGTTTCACCAATTTAGGATATTAATGATCACATCTATTTTTTTATAAATAAAAAAGTTCTTTATCCTTCAAAATATGAAATAAAACATTTCATGACTCTAAAAGTGGAAAATAATCTTAGATTCATAATCTACACATTAAAGTATGCCTTCTGGTGATTTTTCACTCAATTTGCAGAAAGTTTGATTGAAAGATGAAATTAGGAGAACGAAAGTGTGTAGAACCTTCAAAATATTAAATAAATGTACAAATAACTTCAACATGTGAAATTAAGGGCAAATTCATATCCAACATACTTAATTTAACTTGTGGGGGAAGTTTCATCAAATGTGGAGAATCTTAAAGTCATTAATGTATGAGGAAAGAGAAAATAGTGTTTGATTTATTTGACACATAAAAAATTCTCAAAAGGTATATGTAATTGCATATTTGGATTCATCATATCAAAAATAGATTGCATGTCAAATTTCATTAAATTTGGGGTTTGTTTGCACCCTCAAAAGAAGAAAGAGGAAAATAGAAATTAATGCACCCACACTTTATTCCAAATTGAATAGGAATGTATCTAAGGTATCACACAATTGATTTTTGTTATATTTTTGCACTCATTGATCTAGGAAGTCAGTTTTGGATCTAATGACTGTGGCATCGTCTCCTACCTCGAGTAGGAGAGTGACCCGCCGTGTATAGTAGCGCCAGATTTCATCTTCTTCTAGATTCCTCATTTCTCATCCGTTTTTTCAATTCTTTTTCAATTGGTTTCCTTTTTCGATTGCACACATGATGATCCCTTGCATGAGTCAAATGATCTCTATTTACAAGATACACCCAATTCCCCCTTCTACATTGTTTTTTCACAAACGCACACCCATTGCACCTTGTCTTCACGTAAGTGCCAAGAAACCTTGGTCGGCCCCCTTACAACTCTCCTTTAACATAAATTGGGACCCTTGCCAGTGTGTTGCCACTGCAAGATCCCCTTTTCTATAGAAGACTCTCCATCATCGGCAGGGCATTTCACCAGGGGTCAATTATCTTGAAGGTGAGTATCATAAGCCCATCATCTTTCTTTTAGTAGTTTCGGTTGCTCTTGTTGTGACTCCATTCCCTCAGTCATGTAATTCCGACAGTTCTATGTTTTTCCGGAAAAGACGAGGGTGCCACAGGTTTCTTGTCTCCCTCTCACCTACTTCTTCAGGTTTTGGGTTATGCTGGGAAGTCATCGTTGTGTTTTGAGGCAAAGTCCTTCATATTTTTGTATCTTCTCTATTGATCGTGTTTCCTTCTTCCTATTAACCATGGCAGGGTAGCACTAGGGTATTTTGGGGCCTCCAACCCCTATATTCAACAACCTTCGAGTTCGGGGGGTCCTTTGTGGTTTAATTGGAGGTCTTGGGATAGAAGTTTCTTTAATAGGTCACAAGTTTGGCTTCTTTTGCCTGCCTACTTCCTCATGGATCGCGGCCATGACTAAGAGTGAAGGGTGGGGTTGAATCCCCTCTATGATATTCCTTTTCTGCCCCTCACATTTCTAGATTTGTTTTGCTTCATGCTAAAGGGCAAAAACATCATTTAACCACCATCTTGGGTTCTCTCTTATTCGTATGCGATTTCTGGGTGTTTGAGTGAGTTGTCCACTTCTGATTTGACCAACTCAGTGAGTTGACCATTGATTGGGATTTGTTATTGACATGGATTTTCTTAATTGGAAGATTTTCAAAAACTTATATCTAATTATTTACAGAATAGAAAAATGCAAATAAATAGCCAATAAATTTAGAAAAATAAGATCTATCGGATGGTACTAGTTTCATCACCTAAATCTAATGTTTTATAAAGGGTTTTTTTCAATGGATTAATCTAAGTAGACAATAACTTGAAAAATTCTTAATTAAATATTCTAAAGTCAGAAAAATATGATAAAATATGTTTTGAACTCAGAAAAATATAACCTAAAATAATGTGTGGTTTTTATAACCTAATTCACTAATATTAAAAAGGCATTTTGTAGGGTTTTGAATAAATAATGAAAACCTAATCCTAATTCTACATATATGCATCATAGGTGGTTTGGAGGCCTAGATTAGATCTAGGGTTGTCTTTCACTATTTAGATTATTGACTAAGGTATGTTTGCGTCTCATATTATTCCTTTTGAGAAATAACATATTTTCTTCTTTCTCTTGGGCATAAGGATCATAGCCTACATAATATTCTTTCTTTTGAAAATTATGGTTCATGTGAACTACTTTATTTGGTACTGATCTTGTGATCATATTTAAACATTCTCATGGTCTCTTTCTTATACATTGTTCATGTTGGAATACTATTTGATGATAAGTAATATCTTTTGCCCACTTATATGGTGGAAGTATAAGTTGTCCATTAGTATGATGGCAATATTGTGAATCTGACTATACTCTTTACTTGCCTCTCTAATAAACATGCTATGTGAATCAGTAGCACTAAAGTAGTGTAATTGCATTGGTTTTTGGGCAGGTATGCCCTTGTTATTATTGGGATGGCTATGGTGGTTCCCCATACCCAGGTTTCAAGTTTGTGAGGCTTGGCCCAACTTTTATATATATTGGGAGTTGGTAGTATGTCATCTCTATCAGGTTTCAAGTTTGTGAGGCTTGGCCACCTTTATCTTTATATTGTTCTAGTGTTATGTTTATCTCACATGCATGCAGGTTGATGATTAAGGGGTGTGTGCCCTAATTCTTTATTTGTGCTAGTATGTTGTGATTTTATTTGTTTGGTTATGGCAAGTATCTCTTTTTTTGTTGTTCTTTTCTTGTATTCCTGATTAGGTATTCCTTATCTTTTATATGGGAATCCTTCTCTACTTGATAACCTTTTATTCCAAATAATTGCTCAAATTTATTTTAGTATGCACAAACCAACTTTGTGTTGATATCCTCTTTCCTTTTCCTTTTGTGGGCTAAACTTCCAACCCCAGGTGTTGGACAAGGAGAGAACAATCAAGGTGGACCAGGACCACAACCAGTGTAGCTGACCTCGTGGGAGACTTGCTTGAAGTTGTTATGTGATCCTCAACTAGTCCTATATGTAGTTATTTTTTCCTTTTATCTCATCCTACGTGGTGAAGGATAGTGTTGATAACAAGCTTTGTAATGGTTAGGTACATCTTTATATTCTGCTGCTACATTGGTGTTATGATACATTCATGTTGAATAAAATTATTATCATCCCTTTTGAGAAAATGTTTATGTGGTGTTTGGTTTGTGATTTTGCCTTTTTAATTTAGTAGGGAGTGGTTCCCCTCTAGGATCCCACTCCTTACAACATGGTATCAGATCCAGTGGCCATCATTTGTCTAACAATTTTAATCTTGTCTCCCATAGGAAGTTTACCCTTTTACTTAGGTTTCTTATACCTAGTATCCTTGCCTTATGTAGATAAAAACCTATATGGTGGGAGATACCTCAACTATTGACAACTAGTATGGCTAGAGACACCCCAAAACCTTAGGTTTGGGATGTCAAGGATGGATCCACCCTTTATCCCTCTAGTGACTCACGACACTCCTCTAACTAGAAGTGGACCATCCGTAGTCAAGAAACCCCAGCCTCTGCTAGCACATGTGTATCCATCTCTCTTAAGATAGAGTTGGCCATGTTTAGAAAACTATTTGCTACATCTATGACTAGAAATATGAACAACACATTTGTGTCTAAAAAGCCTAAGGAGTATTCCATAATGGAATTCATGAAGATGCAACCACCCTCCTTCAAGGGTGAAGGAGAAATGGAGATGGTCGATAAAGTTGATGATTGGGTGCTAGCCATGGAGTGGACCTTTGATGGTATGGCATGTCCTCCACACTAGAAGGATAGGATTTCTTCATATGTTTTGGATGGACCCACTCGAGTTTGGTGCAACGGGATAGCAAGGACACGTGATATCTCTACCATGACATAGGAACAGTTTTTGGTGCTTTTGCGTGGGAAGTACATTTGTTAGATGCACTAAAGAAGAAGGAAGTTGAGTGTTATAGCCTGAAGCAAGGTTCTTTGATTGTGTCTGCTCATAGGTAAAAGTTCTTGTTGGTTGGGAGATATGCTTGTAGACTTAGTGAAGAACGTAGAGATTACCTATATCTGTAAGGACTCAACTACATTGTTGGTCGTGCTCTCATCCCACAACTATCTTTGACCTTTTAGTATGTGGTTGATAAAGCTTTGTCTGTTGAATTTTATCTAGGGTTTCAACCTAGGGAGTTTTACAAGAAGAGGAAGCCCCCAGGAGATGAACAGAAAAGAAACAAGTGTGCTAAGTGCAATGGTTACCATCCTCTAGGGAAGTATTCTCAAGATAAACCTCGACATGGGACTTCACTGATATGTCATTAATGCAATGAACTTGGACACATCCAACCTAAGTGCGCCAAGCTTCATAATGGAGCTACACCAGCTCAACAACAACAACAACCTCAAGTGCATCATCAGAATAATGGAAACAATAATAGAAGAGTTGTGGAAAGGCAAGCTGGAAGAGTTTTTGCTTTGGATGGTCAAGATTTCTATGATTATGATCATGTTGAAGGTAACCCTTAGTCCCATAGTTATACTTTCAAGTTGTGTTTCCTTTTTTCATGATAACTTGTGGATATATGTAAGGAAGTTATCCTTGTACCTATCGATTTGCTTGACTTATTAGGATGAAACTTTTTAAGGGGTGGTAAATAATTGTTTGTTAGTTTTGGACGTTTAGATTTTGAGGAAAAAATACATTTAAGGGGTGGTATGCTATAACATACCGAAACCTAAGACTTAATCCTATTCTAAGATTAAGATGTTAAAGACCTTAATCTTAGGGCTTAGCCAAACAAGAATAGAGGTATGTTTATTAGTGGATTAATTGAAATCCTAATATGTTAATGCATAAATAAATCATCCTAACATGTAGACATATAACCAAAAATGACATGAAACTTTGATATTAATCATAAGATCAATAAAGGGTACATAAGATGTCACATGAGGTAATAATGCACATAAAAGGACAAGGTGTCCATAATTGAGAATAATGATATATAATTCAACAAAATGTGAAATAAATAAACTTATGTGTGATAATATTAGAGTATATTCGTTCTAGATCTTTCCTTAGCCTTTTGAACAAGAAAGAGATAAAATATAAATAATAACTCTTTAATCAAGGTAATGTGATATTGATTTAATTAAAAGTAGAAATAATGGAAATAATGGATAATAGGCTAAAATTTATAAAAGAGGAAGTAATTGGAGAAGAATAACTTCATATTCATTTCCTTTGAGTTCAAGTTTACTGAATGAAAAGTTTCACCAATTTAGGATATTAATGATCATATGTTTTTTATTTTTAGAAATAGAAAATGTGTTTTCCTCCTAAATATGAAATAAAATATTGAATGACTCCAAAAGTGTAAAATAATCTTAGATTCATAATCTACACATTAAAGTATGCCTTTGGTGAATTTTCACTCAATTTGGAGAAAGTTTGATTAAAAGATGAATCGGGAGAGAGAAAGTGTGTAGAACCTTCAAAATATTAAATAAATTTACAAATATTTTCAACATGTGAAATTAATGGCAAATTCATATCCAGCATACTTAATTTAGCTTGTGGGGGAAGTTTCATCAAATTTGGAGAATATTAAAGTCATTAATGCATGAGGAAAGAGAAAATAGTGTTTGATTTATTTGACATATCAAGAATTGTAAAAAGGAAATCTAATTGCATATTTGGATTCCTCATATAAAAAAATAGGTTGGGTGTCAAATTCCATAAAATTTGGGATTCATTTGCACCCTCAAATGAAGAAAAAGGAAAAGAGAAAATAATGCACCCACACTTTATTCCAAATTGATTAGGAATGTATTTAAGGTGTCACACAGTTGATTTTTGTTTTAATTTCATGCGATTTAATCTAAGCCATCAATTTTTTGTTCAAAAAGTTATGGCATCATCTCCTACCTCAAGTAGGAGAGCGACCTGCCGTGTATAGTAGCGCCATGTTTCATCTTCTTCTAGATTCCTCATTTCTCATCTGTTTTTCATGAATCTTTTCGGTTGGTTTCCTTTTTTTATTATGCACATGATGATCCCTTGCATGAGCCATAAACCTCTATATAGGAAATTCCCAAATCCCCCTTCTCCATCATTTTTTCACAATTGCACACCCATCACACCTTATCTTCGCGTAAGTTCCTAGAATCCTTGGCCGACCCCCTTACAACTCTCCTCGAACGTCAAATGGGACCGTTGCCTAGCGTGTTGCTGCCACAAGATCCTCTTTTCTCCAACTGACTCCTCATCATCGGTAGGGTGTTTTCGTTCACCAGGGGTCAATTAGCTTGGAGGTGAGAATCCTGAGCCCATCACCTTTCTTTTAGTATTTCTGATTGCTCTTGTTGTGATGCCATGCCCTCAGTCGTGTAACTCCGGTGGCTCTCTATTTTTCCGGAAAATACGACAGCGTTGTAGGGTGCTTGTCTCCCTCTTGCCTGCTTCTTCAGGTTTCGGGTTGTGCTGAGAAGTCATCATGGTGTTTTGAGGAAAGTCCTTCCTATTTTAGTAGCTTCCTTGTTGATCATGTTTCCTTATTCTTGTTAACCATGGTGGTGTAGCACTAGGGGATTTTGGGGCCTCCAAGTCCTGTATTTAACAACCTTTGAGTTTGGGGGTCCTTTGTGGTTTGGTTGGAGGTCTTGTGATATAAGTGTTGTTAATAAGTTGCAAGTTTGGCTTCTTCAACCTGCCTGCTTCCTCATGGCTCGCGGCCATGACTGAGAATGAAGGGCGGGGTTGAATCCCTTCTATGATATTCCTTTTCTACCCCTCACATTTCTAGTTTTGTTTTGCTTCACACCAAAGGGAAAAAACATCATTTAACCACCATCTTGGGTTCTCTCTTTAACGTATGCAATGTCTGGGAGTCTGACTGAGTTGTCCACTTCTAATTGGACCAACTCAGTGAGTTGACCATTGACTGGGATTTGTTGTTGACATGGATTTTCTTGATTGGAAGGTTTTAGAAAAATTATATCTAATTATTTACTGATAAAAAAAATAAAAATAAATAGCCAATAAATTCAGAAAAATAAGATCTATCTAATGGTACTAGTTTCGTCACCAAAATCCAATGTTTTATAAAGGTTGTTTTTCAATGGATTAATCTAAGTAGATAACAACTTGCAAAATTCATAACTAAATATTTAGAAGTCAGAAAAATATGATTAAATATGTTTTAAACTAAAAAAAAAAAAACCTAAAATAAGGTGTGATTTTTATAACCTAATTCACTAATATTAAAAAGGAAAATTTTAGGGTTTTGAATAATTAATGAAATCCTAACCCTAATTCTACATATATGCATCATAGGTGCTTTGGAAGCCTAGTCTTGGATCTAGGACTATCTTTGGACTATTTAGATTCTTAAGTAAGGTATGTTTGCATTTCCTATTATTCCTTTTGAGAAATAACCTATTTTCTTCTTTCTATTGGTCCTATGGACAATAGCCTACACAATATTATTTCTTTTGAAAATTATGGTTAGTGTGAACTACTTTATTTGGTATTGATCTTGTGTTCATATTTGGACATTCTCTTAGTCTCTTTCTTATACATTTCTCATGTTGGAATACTATTTAATGATCAGTGATATCTTTTGCCCACTTTTATGGTGGATGTTTAAGTTGTCCATTTGAATTATGGCAATATTGTGAATCTAACTATACTTTTTCCTTACCTCTCTATAAAAATGCTATGTGATTTAGTAGCTAGTATAGTGTAATTGCATTGGTTTTTGGGTAGTATTCCCTTGTTATTATTGTGATGGAGTTGGTGGTGCCTCATACCCGGGTTTCAAGTTTGTGAGGCTTGGACCAACTTTTATATATATTGGGAGTTGGTAGTATGTCATCTCTATTAGGTTTCAAGTTTGTGAGGCTTGTCCACCTTTGTCTTTATATTTTTCTAGTATTATGTTTATCTCACATGCATGCATGTTGAATATTATGGGGTCTGTGCCCTAATTATTTATTTGTGCTAGTATGGAATGATTTTATTTGTTTGGTTATGGCAAGTATCTATTTTGTTGGTGTTCTTTTCTTTTATGCCTAATTGGGTAGTCCTTATCTTTTATATGGGAATCCTTCTCTACTTGATAACCTTTTATTCCAAATAATTGCACAACTTTGTTTTAGTATGCACCTACAAACTTTGTGTTGATGTTCTCTTTCCTTTTCCTTTTGTGGGGTACGCTTCCAACCCTAGGTGTTGGACAATGTGAGAAGAATCAAGGTGGACCTGGACCACAACCAGTGTAGCTAACCATGTGGGATTCTTTCTTGAAGTTGTTAGGTGATCTTCACGCTAGTCCTATATGTAGTTAGTTTTTCCTTTTATCTCACCCAACATGGTGAAGGATAGTGTTGATAACAAGCTTTGGTACATCTCTATATTCCACTACTACTTTGGTGTTATGATACATTATGTTGAATAAATTGGTTATCATCCCTTTTGAGAACAATTTTATGTGGTGTTTGGTTTGGGATGTTGCCTTTTTATTTTAGTAGGGAGTGGTTCCCCTCTGGGATCCCACTCCTTAAACCACCGAGACACCCAATTACCATCTCCACCGACCATTCCACCACGTCACTTATGCCAAGCCACCTCTTATCACAACTGCTACAAATCACCCAACAAGCCAACGATAATGCCTACAGATGATACCTACACCTCCCTGCCGTCTAGATGGGTGTTTGGCCTTCCAGAAGGTTGCCTCGTGACCCATCTTCGTACAGTCATCCTGGCACAAACCAACCATCTCGCACAGTAAGTCAGCCATCTCGGCGTTACCCAACCTGCTCCAAACACCCTCACTTTTAGCAGTGCCCGATCCAGATGACTGTTTGGTTCTAACCAGAGGGCCATTTCGTTTGTCCAACCGATCGTCTAACATCAGCTAGATACCCATCTCGTCCTCAATAGCATGATGTCATGTTTAATCACTTCTGCACAAATAAGGACGAGGCCCCTACCTCCTCCTCCTGCGAGCCACCTCGTCTTTCCACTGTGAGACAGGGAATTCACATTGAGGATCTCACTGGATAGTCCTCCCTGGAGATCCACAAGGAGATGGCACATGACCTCGAGGAACTAGACAAGCAAGTTTTTCAAGTGAAAGTGGGTCACTTCCGACATGACCTTAATTTAGTCAGTCTGCACCCACCTCGCATAGCCCCAATCCTATAGAAATATGCTTAGTTTCTCGATGAACACCATTTAGAAAGATTTGTGGAAACCTCTACAATTGGTGTCAGCCTCCCATGCTGGGTTTGTTGTGTCACTCTAAACGTGCTTGGGATTAAGGAGGTTGTTTACAACATCCCTCCCAAAAATCACATTCTCTCTTTACCCTATCGTGTCACTTCAGTGTATAGTGACCTCACCTTGGAGCTCATAACGAAATATCACCATCTCCATGACTCATGGGGCAACTCCAGCTGCACAACCCAGGTCTTTGGTGAAAATTTTGAGATATCCGCTCACCAGCTCACATCTATCATTGATGAGGGTGAGTTTGATTGGATCTCCCATTGTATGGCTCGCAATCACAATGTCTACTGTGAAAAGTATAGTGCGGAAAAGTTCTAGGCTGACATCACCGAACTTCCACCCATCCTGCCCAGCAGTCTCAAGGCATCTAGTATCAACAACCTAGTGGTCCTCTATCTTCACTACATATTGGCTCACACCTTCTTTGATAGGGAAGGTACTCAAGGTACCATGACTCTTTTTGACCTCTACATCTTGTGGTGTCTTCTGCATGATGAGACATACAATTAGGGTAGTGCTATGATCTGTAAGGACCCTGACCCACATTTTGGACTATCCTTATTTGTTTTTCTTAAGTGTGTTTCTTAGCTCCTTTCTCTAATCATTTAAGATGTAATTAGGGCATGTTGCAGGATTGTGTTCCTTGTTTGATCTTGTTTCTTGATGCCATTGTTTTGTGGAGAGGTTTTGGTGCAACATGGAATTCACCCAAAGTAGGGGTTGATGTGTAAGTTTTCCACCTCTAGAGTGTTTCTTATCTCTTTTGGCATCATCTAGAGAAGAGAGGAAGTGTTGGGTTCCCTATTTTGGCCATGGTTGAGCGGTGACATCCTTGGTGATGTTTTGGGCACATGTTTGAAGCGTGTTTTTCTCATAAGAGTGTTGCCTCGGGATTGAGAGCCTTGAGGTGACTTGGTATCAGTTTGTGGTTGCCTTGAGGAAGATTGATATCGGGGAGGGTGTCTTTAGGGACATCCTATAAGTTTGGTGGTACCTTGAGGATCACCATATCATTTTTTGGTGACTCAAGAAATGTTCCATATCGGTTTGTGACCTAGGGCTTCATCCCTATCGATTTGTGAAGGGGATGGATGAGTGTATTGACCTTGACCTTCCTTAGTGACCAAGTGAGTGAGACATAGATCCTATCACCTTGGTGCATGGTGTTACATGTGGACTTTCTTCTTGGACATGCATCTTCTAGTGTTCTAAGGTGGTGACACCTTCCCCTTGCTCCCACTCTCATCAGCCATGTATATATACCCCTTTCTTCCCATGCAAGAGAACCGTTTTAGTGATCCTTGCTTTCTCTCCTTGGTGGCAGACCTTGAGCTTGAAGGGCACTCTCCCTTGGATCTTGGTGGGCAAGCCAAAAGCTTGTGGTACTCCCTTTCATCTTCTTCTATGGTAAGCCATGATTTTCTAGATTTCTTTCTCTCCTTTCTTCTTCTCGGCCATGGACCTTGGTATCTTCTTACCTCTCTTTTTATTTCTTAACCATGGTCCTATCCTATCTCTTGGAGGTGTTGTGCTTGGAGGATCTTCTTACTCTACCTTGAGTTCATGAGCTTGGAGCTTGACCTTGGATCTTAGAGCTTGGTGGTTGGTCTTGAGGCGGGTTATATAACTCTAAACCTACTTTGTTATTATCACCTTTCTACTTGTTACCCTGATAGATGTTTTTAGCTCATTATTTCTTTCTTGTTAGTAGCTTTATTTGGTAGCCTTATGTCCCATTTTGAGAATAGAACTGTGTGAAGTTGCTGCCATAACTTGCTCCCCTTTTTCCTTTGCCTTGTTAGTAATGTCATCTTGAGGTGGAAGATGACAAAACTAATATGCTATGTAAACCAACATGTGAAACTAATATTCTTTTTTCTAAACTGATATACCTATCATGATGTGGCTTGTTATGACCTAGTGTTGACTAGTGAGGAAGATTGTTGGATTATGAGGCTTGTAGTTGAGTACGAAATTCGATATGGATAACCCTAATCCGACACACATGCAATCTGATACACCCTAGCCTGATACATCTAGAGTAGAAGTGAGGAGTACCTTCCCTTGAGGCTTTAAATGATATCCCATGATGGTGAAATTGGCTATATTCCTTGGTGATCTTTGAGGATGATATCCTAGTTGTCTATTTGGCCAATATCCCATGATAGTGAAGGTGGTCGATATCTAAAGAGATACATAGGCCAATACCCTTTGAGATGGTGGTTGATACACTCTCTTATGTACCTCTAATTGATATGATATGTGGTTTCCGATACCAAGTGATGATAAACCGATACTCACCTTGAGGTTGATAGGTTGATACCCTTCTTAGGTTGGTTGTCTGATACCTAGGGTTAACCGATACCCTAACCCCATCTGATACCCTATGTGATGTGTAGTGATGCATCTTGCTGATGCTAGAGTAACATGGTGTGATATGATACCCTATGGTGTAATCATGTGTATGATGTTGAAAACTAACTCTCTCTTTACATGTTTCATAATAATGATAGAAATATGTTTCCACATCTTCTAAATATACTTCATAATGATGAAGGAAGTGATGATCTAATGATGGTTGTTGATCCAACCTTGCAAACCCTAATCAATTAAAAGAGGAAACCCTATCCCTAAAAGATGTGATGTACTTTGTAGGACATTGATTTTACAAGTTAACAGTAGCAATAATGCATTGCTTCTCTTGTTGTATGTTTCTAACCATGCATGTAAGAAATGTTATGCATAGCCAGGTATCAGCTATGATGTTTATTATATGTTGGAATAAGCCTTGAGAGGAAAGTGTGTTATGATAACCCTAAGAGAAGAGTTAATGATCTTATGATCTGGTGATGGCTACTTGCATTATGTGAAATTGACTGACAGAGCATCAAAGAGGCAGAGAAGATATGTGCATGAGCTCAATGCCATCGACGTCCAAGTCGATGACACTGACTTTACCACAACATGACCAAGACCCCGAAGTCATCGGTGCCATCAACATCCATGTTAGTGCCACCGACTCTGCCAGATTTCAACAATCTAAATCGATCGTCCTGATCAGACAGTCCACGTTATGTGGTACCGTAAGTTGACCTAAGATTAAAAGAAGGACGACTAGACCTAAGGGGAGCATCACATTGCACTGCACGATGGCCAGAGAGGAGAGGGACAGAAGCACGAAGCTGAAGGATGTCAACTGGGAGATTTGAGCACCTTCGACGGACGATTTTGCTGTCAGAAGACTGCAGAATGAGCGTTTCTTGAGGAAGATCATCCAGAGCACCTTCTTTCTAGGGGTTACACTGACTTCCTTCATGTTCCCCACATTTTTCTTCTTTCCTTCTATATATTTGCAACTAAAAACCATGCGGGGCTGAACCCTTTCTTTCCTTAGGACCCGAGAGTAGCCCGGGGAATCATTGTATTAACTTTCTACATGATTTAGTATAAATTCTTCTTTATTCTTGGATATGTGATTGTGGAATTGAATGACGTATTGCTTCTTGATCACCATCAGTAGGATTACAGACCGATAATTACAATTGAAGGAGAATTAAAGGTTAGAAAACCATAATCTATACACTTTCCTATGCGTTCCTTGGGAAAGGCAACGTATAGTTAGTGGAAAGAACCCAGAGTTTTTTATAATACACCTAGACTAAGAGATAAATTACTACAGACATGGAATTGGCTTAGATCTAGGTAGTGAATTACTCTGTAGAAGTTGGAAATTCTGACTACAGGCTTTCTATCTAGGGTAGGAGTAGGAATTTATATTAATGCGGCAGAAATAAGATACAATGAGACCCCGTGGTGAAAGCGGTAATCCAAATGAATTCATCTCATTCAAATCAACCATTTTAATTTTCTTTTATTTTGTTGAAACTTAAATCAACTTTTTCAATCAGCTTAGTTGATCGCAACGTAGTTAGTAGTAGTCATTGAGACTATATCTCCCTGAGTTTGACTTGGGCCTCACATAGGCCTATATTAGTCGACGCATGCACTTGCATTTATACGCACAATTTTAGTGTGTTAGTTAAGGATACAAGGAAATTACTCAACTTGTACCCCGCATATTAAAAAATATGCGCTCTGAGTTAAACTCATTTCACCAAACAACTATTGCTGACACTAAATGGGTCTATGGAACAGGGAAAATTACACTATTAGATTATGCATGATTAATTAGATCAATTAAGATGGCATGGCATCAATCAAGTTATAATGTACAAACCAGAAAAAAATTCTACAAAATTAGGGTTTGATGTATCACTAAAACATACTGAAACATTTATAAGGACCACATCATCACTTTATGCTAGTTATTAATCACATGTCCATCATAATGATCAATGTCCATAACCAAGACCAATGTCCATAACCAAGACCAATGTCCATCATAAGGACCAATGTACATCACTAGGACTACATATCTTTGGGTATCAACCCCTCATCTCATATTTGAGAGAAACTATCGGTGCCATCGACTTTTCTGGTCATCCATGGCCCGGTCCCTGATGTCATCTCAGTGGCACCGACTGTTATAGTCAGTGGCACTGACTCCTCAAATACATGAAAACTCTTGAAAATCCAAAGAAAGCATGTATAAGATTGAGGAATGTATAAAATTATATAAATATGATGAAATGAGCATAGTTTGATGCAAACATATTATACAAGTCAATTATAATGATTTATGCAAATATGATCAACTAATTGACTAAGAAATGCATAAAATGAAGATAAAATAGACTTGTAAAAGTGACTCAAAACCCATACATCATTAACCCTAGATGGTGTGAAGACGACCATGAGTGAGTCGATGTCATTATTATATGGATGGTCATGCGTGAGCCACTTCTACTTAGAACGACCATGTGTGAGCCTATTCTTCTAGCATTGTACCTATACCAAGATGGGCTAGACATGATTTTATAAATGCGGATGGTCATGCATTAGACAATCCTTGTGCTAGACTATATGTCATTATCACTATTGACTAATATGTATCTGTAGTGTGTTCTCTCATACTAATTGAGGAAGGTGATGTAGTAGATTTCAGATCTTCCTTTACACCTTGTTTGGCACTGATTTAGACTATATACATATAGTGGTCGGTTGGATTTGGGTGGTACGACTCAAATCCTCAGGGCATCACAAATATGTAAACAACTATATAGTATAATTGTTTAGGATCAAACACAGAAACATTGGTTGAGGCCTTTCTTTGATTTTATACTGTTTAGTTATTAATAGTGATACATGTTCTTCATATTTCTTCTTAAATTGATAAATATCCTATTAAGTGATGGCAAGTGCATAGAGATGATTTAATTGTTTACCCTTAATATATATGCTTTTTAGTTAATCTTGATCAACCTGCTCAGTATGTCGTTTTATCTATCTGAGATGATAATAGAGTGGTGGTGAGTTATATCTCCCGCCGAGATTTGGAATCTCACCCTGTGGGTTTCCCACATCCTTTTTGGGAGGTCTTGCATGAAGGAGTAGAGATTGTGCGACGGAGGTGGAGGATTAGTAGGAGGGGTAGTAGCTGACGAGGTTTGTAGTGATGTGGGATGTCTTTTGCTGATAGAGTCCTAGAGTCATACATGTACACTCGAATCTTTGGAGAATCGTTTTGAATATGTTTTGTGATCCTACTTTTCTTATGTGGTTGGTTTGTATACCTGTGATGAACTATTCTGGTGGACATATATATATATATATATATATATATATATATATATATATATATATATATATATATATATATATATATGTATGTTCTTTTAGAACAATCCCTTTGATAATAGGTTGATGACATGCCTTGAGTATGCTTTGAGGCATGAAAGGATTATGTACAAAGTTTCTAGCTTCTTGTGGTTTAAAGAAAATGGTTTTATTTCTTAGTGTTTTCTAGTAATAAGTTTGTAAATATATCTTCTACAATTTTGTTTTGAGTAATATCATTTTGTGTGACAACGAGTGTCACATTTGGTGGTATCAGAGCTTAAGGTTCACCGAGAGTATCCTCCAATCTATCTTATGTTCACTTTTTCCTATGCAGAAGAAGATGTAAATCTAAAAGATGTCTGGTGAACATGCTACCAAGAGCAGTGTAGAAACACTAGGTGGTGGTGGAAGATACTAGGCACATGAAGATCGAGTGCCTGAAGTCCCCCAGGTTGACCCTGCCATGATAGAAAATCATGTCTTCAGATCACTTTTTGGGCAGTTTATGGCAACAATGACACATATGGCAGATAGGATGCCAACGCCTCAGCCGAAGGCACCAACCCCTAATGCAGAATCATCCGGCACTGGGAAGACTTTCGAGCGTCTTCGCTGATAACCTCCCATTTTATGAAGTTATCTTACTAGTTTTTTCTTAGTTTTCCATACTCTTTCTTAGACAAATTATATAGAATAATTAACTTTCCACTTTATCGTGAATATACCAATAAACTGATATTTTCCCCTTTCTTCTTACAGAAAAACACAAAAAAATTACAAAAGAACTCAAACGGTCCTAAGACCGTATGAAGGCCAAATGGTCCCAAGACCGCATGAAAACCAAATGGTCCCAAGACCAAATGGAAGCCAAACGGGACCAAGACCGTATGAACCTAAATGTTCCTAAGACCGTATGAAGGCCAAACGGTCCCAAGACCACATGAAGACCAAACGGTCCCAAAGACCAAATGGAAGCCAAATGGTCCTAAGACCGTATGAACCTAAATGGTCACAAGACCGTATGGAACCCAAACGGTCCCAAGACCGTATGAAGGGAAACCGGTCCCAAGACTGTATGGAACACAAACAATCCCAAGTCTACATGAAGACCAAAAGGTCCCAAGACCGAATGGAAGACAAACGGTCCCAAGACCGTATGAACCCAAATGGTCCCAAGACCAAACGAAAGCCAAAAAATCTCCAAACCGTTTGAATCCAAACAATTCAAGACCATTTAAGACCCCTTTGGAGCCTATAAATATGACCCAAGGGGTCCTCATTAGGCATCAATTCTTGGACGCCCAGAGGCTGCCCCAATCACTCCATAGTTGTTCATCCTTCATCCTTCGTACCAAGGCTTCCAGTTCAAGATCCATATTCCATCCTCAAGCTACTTCCTCTCTCATCGACATAGAAGGTGGGAAGTGAAGGATTCTTCATCAAGGCAACCACGTGGTGTGAAGATAGTTTCTCTCTACTCCAAGGGGTCAACCTTCCTCCCTTCTACGTGGAGATGATGCTTTCTTTCTCTCTTCCGGCCTCCTTCTTTGTTCTTGCCATGAGCGAGTAGTCCCATGCACTAGGGTGCGAGGAGTATCCCCGCTACCCATGTTTTCATTTCATACATTGTAATTCATGAGTTTGCAATAGAAAAAATACTATCTTTTTAGTTCAACATCAATCATTTAATGAATGCTAGTTGCTTGATCACCAACTTGTGTTATCTATTATCTCCTACTGTGAATTGTCTACGTTTGTACTTTTAGATTCGAATATCGATTGTATGTTGGTTCTTGATGTATGTAGTCACCATACATTTGTTCGGTATCTAGGAACGTTTCTCAAGGAGTGGAGTAAACTCACCCCCAATGTCATACTTTCATACTATGAAATGGAATCAGTTGATGTATGAAAGTACAACCTTGAGAGGTCGAGGAACACACTTTGCGAGGGGAGCGATGCAAAGTAAGTGACCATTCGTTTGGGGGTGGTTGGCATTACAATACTCCCGCATTTCTCGTAGTTAGTTATGCAAAAGGTAGCTAATTCTACAAATATACTAACTGTTTAGACCCCTTTTCTTTGCAAGCCATGCCATTATGATGTATGTTTTGATCCATGCGTAGTGGTTGTGAAACTCAGTCACATCCTAGTGGTTTCCCCAAATATCATTTACAACCTCAAATTTACTTTTCTACCATTTATTTTACTCTGCACTTTAGTTTAATCATCAAATCAACTCTTGGATTTAAATATCAACCTTCAAGTAGATAAGTAGAAATATTACGTTTTCCATCTTGTTAAACTCTTAACAAGACCGTTGTCTCGTGGATTCAACCCTTAACTGTATTGTGATAAGACTTCCACGTATCTTAGCATACGTGGGTGGAGATCTTATTATAGCACACGAAAGGCTAAACTTAGAGACTTACTATCTCTAGAATTTTTAGTGGTGCATGCAACTCCACGCGAGTGGAGGCTCCATCAAAAATTGGCGTCGTAGTCGGGGATAACGGAATGTTTTAATTCCATTTGCCTATTTGCTATCTGATTAGGATTTTACACTTTACCTTGATAATTACTTCAGATATATTTTTGACCTCATCATTTCTCCACATCGTTTATAGTGTGATTTTTCTTCTACTCAGGTAGAAAACATGTATGCAACCTTTGCATAACATTAGATTCTCCCCTGAACCAGAGTATGACTCTGAGGTAGAACAAAGCTTCCACCGATGCATTAGACTCAACCGCCAACCAGCCAAATAGATGGTTGTAGAACAATGGCAGGCCGCCTTGGTGATGGAAAAAGTCAACACAGCCATATCATCTCAGAGAGCACAACTCATTGCTGATACACGTGCTCAAATTCAAGATGAAGTTCATGCTGAAGAGCAAGCCCGTATCCATGCTAAAAATGAGGCAGCCACATCAGTTTCTCAGCTTTTGATAAGGAACAAGCAGCTTTGAGATTACGTTGTTATTAAGAACTCTAAAGACAATCATCCACTCCAGCCACCACTCATTAATTCTCCTAACTTTGAGATCCAAGCACAATGGATCCAAATCATGCAAGGTATTTCGTTCTCTGAAAGTGCTAGAGATGACTGCATGGATCACCTGAAGAGATTCAAGGCACTTTGCCGACTAGTACCGCAAGTCAGAGCTTCATTCGATGCAATCATGCTCTGACTTTTCCACTTCACCTTGTTTGGAAGGGCATTGAGAGCTGGTATAACTCGCTACATGGGGAGCCAATCACCACCTGGGCTCCCTTGGAGGAAACATTCCTAGAGAAGTTCTTTCCGCCTTCACTGACTTACAAGATTAGAGGACATATTAATCATTTTTCCCAACTCTCTGGGGAATCTCGAGAGGAATCATGGGAAAGATTTAAAGAACTTTTGAGGAAGTGCCCACACCACGGAATCCACAACATCAGCTCATAGAAATGTTCTATAGTGGAGTCAGTGATGATATTAAGAAGTTTTTAGATTCCTCATCTGGGGGAAATTTCATGTGAAAGAATTATGAAGATTCCTGAAAGATTGTCACACTCGGAGCCGAGAACCAATCCAATTGGGGAAGGCCATCTTCTAGAGGAGTTTTAAAATTCTATAAATATGAAGAATCTATGGAAATGAAAGCCATCGTCGAAGCCCTAAAAACCATAGCTCATAAATAGCAAGTCCTTGAAACGTCATTCAGGGTGTATGATAGGAAGAAGAACTCACAAATCCAACAACTTAAAGCAGCCACTAAGACTTGCGAAGCCTATCATGCATCTGACAACCCCACACTATCATGTGGCCTCCTATTCAATGTGATGATGGATTTATAGACTCCTCAACCCCAATTTGAACAAATTATTGAACATCCTAAGGATCAACCACCAGAGCAGGTTAATTCTATTCACTCCATACCTGGTCAGGCATATTATAATCCAGATAAACTAAGAAACCACCCTGGGTTTTAGTATGGGAATCCTGCGGGAACTGCCAACCCGCAACACCAAACACAAGGTGGGTCTTTTAATATACCACCGTCCAGATACCAGAGCAATTATAACCAAAACCAAGGGAATCATAGAAATGGGTTTCAAAGATTTTCTTACCCAAGGAATCCTTCTGCATACTACCAATACTCTCATCATCCGTTGCACCCACAACTACAACAATCTCAGCTTCAACAACCACATAATCAACAACCTCAGTTACCAGCACCTCATCATCTACAATCTCAGGGACAACAACAAACTACACAACATCAACAAAAGAATACTCCACCCCCGCCTGTAGATCTGTTATCTATGATAAGGAAGATGTTACAATCCCAACAAACCATGCTTGCAAACCAACAAGCTCAAAAAAAAACTGTAGAAACACAGTTGGCACAAATCACAGCCCAGTTGACACCTCCAATGGGAACTTTCACTGGTCAACCAAAAACAAATCTAAGACATGATCAACATAGGCCAGAACAACTGAACGCAGTCACCACAAGGTCTGGCCGTGTCCTTACTGAAGCCACCAATGTTATTTAGGAAGACAAAGGTATAACTGAAGTCAACCCAATTGCAAGCACATATCAAGAAACAAAAAAATCTATAGAGGCTAGGAAGGAAAAGGGAAAAGAGTGAGTTATCAAGGAACCAGAAGTCCCACTGTATAAGCCTAGGATACCCTACCCAGGTAGGTTGAGAGAAACTAAGCTGGACACCAGATTCCAAAAATTCAAGTAAGCTATGAAGAAGCTATATGTCGATATTCCATTCCTCGATGCTCTTTCTGAAATCCCAGCTTTGTCTAAATACCTTAAGACATTTTTATCTAAAAAATATATGATCGGAGAACTTGAGACCGTCAAACTAGCCCAGACCACTTCTGACATCATTCTCAACAAAATGCAAAAGAAGAAGAAGGACCCTGACTCCTTTGGCATCCAATGTTCTATCGGAAATACTTCTTGTAAGAAAGGATTAGCTGATTTGGGGGCCAGCATATCCATTATGCCCTTCTCTATATGAAAAATATTGGGGTTTATCGATTTGCTGCTCACAACAATGACAATCCAACTTGCTGATTCTACTATCACTAGACCTTTGGGGATTATTGAAGACATCCTGGTAAGGGTAGGGAGAGATTCTTACGTACCATGTGATTTTGTAATTATGGACATAAAGGAAGACCTGAGGTATCCGATAATATTTGGTAGACCCTTCCTTTCTATAGCCAGAGCACTAATCGATGTTGAAGCCGGTACAATTACCTTAAGACTAGGAAAGGAAGCCATTCAATTCAGAGTTTTTGACAGCTTGAAAGGTCGTAGCATCCACGAAGAAGTTTTTCTTCTCGAGGCAATTGATAAAATGTCTCAGTTAAAGAAAGAATCCCCCAAACCATTTGATGATTTGGAGAACGCCTTAACAAATCCTGAAGTCGGATTCTCGACTAACAAACTAGTACAACAATATCTGCAATACCTAGGACATACCGAAGAAGTTCCAGAAGCTACCTTCGAGGAGTTGAAATCTATCACCAATTTGGATACCACTGAATTGCCCAAAGCACCAGAACTGAAAACTCTACCAGTTGTACTCAAGCACGTCTTCCTTGATGAAGAAAAATTATGTCCAGTCATTATCAATTCTACCTTGATAGACGATCAACAAGAAAGACTCCTTGTTGAGTTAAGAAAGCACAAGAAGGCTATTGGGTATAATATGACCGACCTAACAGGAATAAATCTAGCACTGTGCATGCACAGATTACCCATGGTAGAAGAGTTTAAACCATCACAGGAACACCAGAGAAAACTAAACTTGAATCTTAAAGAGGGGGTTCACCTCGAGGTCCTTAAACTCCTAAAAGAAGGTATCATTTATCTGATTTCTGATTCTCAATGGGTTAGTCCAGTCCAAGTGGTTCCTAAAAAGGGGGAACCACTGTCATTTTGAATGATAAAAATGAATTGGTACCCACAAGGACTGTTACTGGATGGAGAATGTGCATCGATTATAGGAAACTGAACAAGGCAGTAAGAAAAGATCACTTCCCTCTACCTTTCCTTGATGACGTCCTTGAATGTCTGGCCCACCAAAAGTTCTTTTGCTATCTGGACGGCTATTCCGGATTTTACCAAATTCCGATCCACCCAGAAGATTAGGAAAAAACAACTTTTACTTACCCCTTCAGAACCTATGCCTTTAGGAGGATGCCCTTTGGGCTATGCAATGCACCTACTACATTCTAGCGGTGTATGTCCTCCATTTTTGTAGGGCTAACTGAATCCATCATGGAAGTTTTCATGGACGACTTTTTAGTTTATGGAGATTCTTTTGAAACCTGCCTACTTAATCTCATCAAGGTCCTACAAAGATGCGAGGAAACAAATCTGATCCTTAACTGGGAAAAATGTCACTTTATGGTGACATAAGGTGTTGTCCTCAGGCATCGGGTAAGTGAATGAGGGATTGAAGTAGACCAAGAAAAAATAGATGTCATTTCCAAACTATCACCACCAAAAGACATCAGAGGGGTATGGGCATTTCTAGGCCATGCCGGCTTTTATTGAATTTTCATCAAAGATTTTTCAAAAATAGCAAAGCCCATGACCCACTTGTTGACCAAAGATGTGGATTTTAATTTTAATCAAGAATTCTTACACAGTTTCAGGACTTTAAATAATGCCCTAGTTTCTGCACCTATACTAAGAGCCCCTGACTGGTCACAACCCTTCGAGATAATGTGTGACGCTAGCGACTACGCTATCGGGGCAGTATTAGGACAGAGAATAGATAAGAAACCCTATGTGATATACTATGCATAAAAAACGCATGGTGAAGCACAAAAGAACTACACAACTACAGAAAAAAGAGTTCTTGGTAGTCATCTACACTTTTGAAAATTTTCGTTCTTATCTAATCAGATCAAAAGTCATAGTATACATAGATCATTCTGCAATAAGATATCTGATCCAGAAACAAGATGCAAAACCCAGACTTATTCACTGGGTGTTGATGTTTCAAGAATTCGATTTGGAAATAAAAGATAAAAGTGGGGTAGAAAATGTTGTCGCCGACCACTTAAGTCATATTGAGCCTCAAGACGAAGACAATATACCTATCCGAGACTCTCTACCCGACGATCAACTCATGAAAGTCACCACCAGATTTCCTTGGTAAGCCGATATAGTAAACTATCTAGCTACATAAATTATCCACCCTGCTGCGTCCTACCACGACAGAAAGAAATTTCTTCATGACGTCAAGCAATACTTTTGGGATGAACCATATCTTTTCCGCTTATGCACTGACATATTATTTTGCTACTGTCTCCCTGAAGAAGAAATTATTCCAGTCTTAGAAAACTGTCATTCTGGCCCCACTGGAGGGCACATGAGTTCGCAGAAGACCACCCTTAAAGTCCTACAGTCAGGATTCTTCTGGCCAACAATAGCAAATGATGCCCATGAATTTGTGCAATCTTGCAATAAATGTCAACTATCTGGAGGGATATCTAAACGAAATGAAATTCCACTAACTCTGTGGCAGGAGATCGAACTTTTTGATGTATGGGGAGTGGGCTATATGGGTCCATTTCCCCCATCTTATGGATTCTCTTATATTTTGGCTGTTGTGGACTATGTTTCCAAATGGGTAGAAGCTATACCCACTATATCTTGTGACTCTAAGCCGATGATTAAGCTGTTCAAGGATATCATGTTTCCTAGATTTGGAGTCCCTAGAACGGTTATATCTGATGGAGGGTCACATTTCCTAGAAAGAAACTTTGAAGCTCTTCTGTGAAGCTATGAAGTAAAACATAAGGTCACTACGCCTTATCATCCACAGACTAGCGGCCAAGTTGAAGTTTCAAATAGACAATTGAAGGCTATCTTAGAGAAAATTGTCAACAAAAACCGCATAGATTGGTCCACCATACTTCCCGATGCTCTCTGGGCATATCGTACTGCTTACAAATCACCAATAGGAACAACACCATTTCGTTTGGTGTATGGGAAGTCGTGCCATCTCTCAGTCAAATTGGAACACAAAGCTTGGTGGGCCATGAAATAATGGAATTTTGATTTCAAAAGTGCCGGTGAATATAGACAACTTCAATTACAAGAACTAGAGGAACTACGAATGACTGCTTATCAAAGTGCCAGGATCTACAAAGAACAAACCAAGATGTGGCACGATGGCCACCTTAAGAGGAAAGATATCATTGTCAGAGATAAAGTCCTTCTCTTTAATTCCAGACTCAAAATGTTTCCTGGGAAACTTCACACAAAATGGTGCGAGCCATTCACCATCAAGCACATGTACCCAACTGGAGTTGTAATCATTTTTGATGAGAATGGAGGAGAAAGAATTGTTAATGGTCATAGACTGAAGAAATACTATACTCCAACCAATAAAACTCTAAGACAAACCATTGAGATTCATGATTCAACTGCATTGACCTAACCAAACTAGAACTTCATCAAGCCAGTGATGTAAAACCAAAGCGCTACTTGGAAGGCAACCCAAGAACTCAGTATCACTTTCCCATTTTGTTTTGCTTAGTTTTGACAATTTTCTATTTTTCTTAACTGCTTTTTTTAAACCTATCATCTTTATTCAGAAAATATAAAAATTTGCATAAGAAACTAAAACAAATTAATCTTATCCAAATGGTTTCGAAACCATTTGGATTCAAACGGTCTCTAAACCATTTGATCCAAACGGTCTCAAAACCATTTGGACCCAAACGGTCTCAAAACAGTTTGGACCAAAACAGCCTCGAAACCGTTTGACCCAAATAGTCTCGAAACCATTTGGACCCAAACAGTCTCAAAACCATTTGCTCATGAGAATTTGTACCACCACCCCTCCTTTTCCAATAAATATCGCCTGCCCCCCTTTCTTTCCCTCAGTTTCTCTCTCACGCGATCCCAGTTGCATTCCTCCCTGTTCTCCTGCTACTGTGTGATTACCACCTCCATCACCTCTCGCACTATCTGTTCATAATATTTTGTTCCGCATTCACCACTGTCTCCATGACCTTTCATGGATGTTGCACCATCCTTCTCCACCGTTTCTCTCTCTTCGCCGCTAGCAGCAAGGTAGACTGCAGAAACTATCATTGTCACCTTCGTCGCCGACGCTACACCATGCTTCACATCCTTGATATCATCGCCACTATTATCATTGTTGCCGCCGCTATCGCCGCCGCCGATTCCTACGTCACCAGTGCCGTTTGCACCGTTTTTTCCAACACTTTAGTCGCTCGCTGCCTCTGCCGCTTCACCTTAGCAACGGTTTCATCTCATACAGTCTTAAAGCCAAACGGTCTTGCAAACTGTTTGGTTCAAAAACCATTTGGACCCAAACGGTCTCGAAACCATTTGGACCCAGACGGTCTCGAAATCGTTTGGACCCAGACGGTCAACAAAACTGTTTGGTTCTTTCAAAACCTAAAAAAACAATGAAATTTACACAATGTTGCATTTTCTTTTCATAAATCTATTATCTTTACAATTACAATCTTACATACATGATCTGTTGTTCAAATTTTCCAAAATGACATCACCCGCAAAAGAAATTATTGACTCCCGTGTCTGGACCAGAGAAGCGCTCCTAGTGCGTCGCTCCAAGCTTCAGCGCATCCTTGACATATGCGAACAAACTGGAAAGACTCCATCAAAAGTTAACTTGCCCAAGATCACCCTTGCCCTTGATCGAGTCAACAAATGTTTAACAGACGATCCAATTGAAGAAGTCGAAGATATTTCCTCCACTAATGAAGGCTCAGAATATGAACCAAATTCTGAGGAGGAATCCCCAGCCACCAAATCCAAGGGCAAAAGGATGGCCCAGGAGGCTACCGCAGAATAACCAACCAAAAAATGGGCACGGAAGCAAGTCTGACCCTCCACTGCAAGAGAACAAATCCTGGCAGGACATGCCACCCCTACTACTGCTTTTCCTGCTACCACCACCGCAGAACCAACATCAGTTGATCTATACATCCAAAACCTCCTGGTTGGTGACAAAGTACTACGACCAACAAAGTGCATGTGCTCCAACATACTGAAGAAGATGGGAATCTACGACAGAGTTCTTACCTGGCTCGACAACGCGAATCTCTGAAAACTCTGCTTTGTCACCAAAAATTCTTATGTTGGGCACATGATAGAGTTCTTCACATACCTCAATAAAGAAACCGTGTACACAAAGGATAAATGGAAGGACGGAGGTAACCGCAGGCTGGTAACCTCACTTTTTGGAAACAAAGTTGTCTTGACTGAGAACACGCTGAGAGATATCTTCATCGACAACCAGGATCAACTGAAGAAGGCTAAAGAGTTAGGCCTGGACCACTCCCAGTTCAACAGGCACACCTTCTGTAAGTGTTTGATGGGGATTCCAACCTACAAAGAGAAGACCTACAAGGCCTCTAACATACATTCTGGCCTGGTGCGCACTCTGCACAAAATCATTACAGGTGCCATTTTCCCCAGGACAGAGAGTAGGAATGTTATTATTTCTGATCTCTTTAACCTATGGTCCATTCTCAAAGGGTTGTCGGTCAACATCGGACAACATCTGATACATAAGCACTCAGCGTGGGGGGTCACATAACATCAATCTTGAAATACCTCAAGATGGACAAACCACTCCCAAAATGCACCGTAATAAAGGGCGACATCCTTACAAATGAGCAGAGTTTATAGAACTCATATATCATAAATGAGAAGGATTCCAAACTTTATTATATCTTCTACTCAACTGTCAAAGCTTCCTAGACACTTCTACCACTTCTAGAACTGGCTGACAATGACAAAGAAAATCTTCTCTTCACTAAAGAGGAGCTTTCCAACCTCCTAACTTCAGTCAAAGAAAATGAGAAAAAAGAAAAGACAGGGCAGACAGAGCAGAGCGTCACTGCCCCATCAACAAGACCAACAAAAATACTAATGACACAGCTTTCAAAGCTACACATACAACAATAACAACAGTCGGAGACACCCACACCAAAGATAAACCAAGAGTCAGACCCACCACACAGTGTCGAGAACATAGCACACCCAACACCAGAACCCTTCATCTTCGATCTGGATGTTGGGATTACCTCTACAAACACCACCACCACACTACCACCCTCCACCATTCTGCCATCCACCATTTTCCGCAATAATACCCACCACATTTTCTTTCTCCACAACCACAACTTCACCCGCATCTTCCGCCTCACTCATTTTCTCTTCGGGCATCCCATTATCCACCTCGATGCCCAATCTCACCTTCACTACATCCACTTTCACCTCAGCATTCTCGATCCCACCTTTTTCACCCGGGATGTCGCCACCCTTCTCCTCTGCCACCACCCTGACACCACTGGTGACTCTATCTACAGTCACCACACACTTCACGGGTTCATCAATAGTGTCTCTTTCACAAGACACTACCAACTTCTCACCTAGACCCCAACCATCCCACCCATCCATCTCTGGGGTAGACCTGTCAAACTGGGTCAAAATATGTGGGCGCCCACAGGTCAACCTGTTTAAGTTGGGTTTGGGTGGTGAAATTTGCCACCTGCTAGAAATCACCCAAACCCATACCCACCCGTGTATTTAGTGGGTTTCACAGGTGATCCGCGGGCACCCGCGGGTGCCCATTTAATTAAATAATATATTAATATAAATATATTATCTATATGACTCTTAAGACATGTAACACTTGTACATTTATCAATCAACTAAATTGATGATGTGTAATGTATACAATATAAAGAGTCAAAGTCTAACTTTCTTTATTGATATCCTTTATTAATTGTTTACACTAGTGGAAACAAATTTGTTAACTTCTATATTATTTTTATGTTAATGAATATATAGTGTAATGCATGTTTTATATTCAATCACAATAATTATATTCTCTTTTTGTTCACTTTATGTATTGGACAATCATAACATGAAACATCAAGAACTTATAACGACAAAATATAGTGTTGTTATTGTAATATGTTACGCTATTTGTAACATCTATATCATTTAGTTTTTTTTATTGTACATTGCAGAAATGGTTATTTTTTATATTGTCTCTTACATTTTATTTCAAAACATCAAATATTACATTGTGTTTGACACAAAAAGTAGTGGAAGGTTGCTCTCATTTTGTTATGCTTACACTAAAAATTATTAATGAATTATTCAACTCTTTGTCGTAGTGCAGAAACTAGCAATATCTTTTCATTGTGCACATATTAAATGGGCACCCACGAGCGACCTACAACCTGCTGGGTCGGGTTTGGCTGTGCTACTTCTCCACCCGTTTAACATTGGGTCTTTTTGACCCGCACCCGTGAGACCCAAACCCGCAATGACCCAACCCAAACCCAACCCACCCACCTGTTTGACAGGTCTACTCTGGGGTCCCCTTTTCACAAGTCAGTGAGGAAATCGAATGTCAATTTGACGCCATTCGAAACATCCTCACTGACCCTTCTAACATATTACAATCCATTTTTTCCTGTGTGAAGGGGCTTGCTACACAGGTCTCCAAAATCGATGAGCGGAACCACACATTACCAGGCATCCTCTCTAGCATTCAACAAAGGCAGGAAGTAGCAACCAAGAAAGTCGACCGCATCGACGACTGCTTAAAACACCTACCAGAGTTGGTACTTGGGATGAAAGGCCAGCAAGAAGCGTTGGCTCAGCAAGTAGACAGGGTCTCTAAGAAAATTCAACCTTTGCATGAGACCCTTCGCGAGCTTCAGCAGCAGTAAACTGCCCTAAGCACGCGCTTGGACGACATCAACTACAACCTCATGCAGCTCATCAGCCTCCAATAGGAGCAATAAACTGATGAAATCAATCATCTACGTTCATGAGTAACAGATCTATCAGCACGACTCCTCTCTACCAAAGAGAGATATATTGATCTCAAAGAAAGCCACGATGCACTGCTCGAAACCCACGAGAACGTACAAGTGGCACTTGATGAAATACAAGCTATCCATCGGCAATGCAAGAAAACATCAATCAAGAAGATTAAAGATAAGGCAGCAGATGATGATGAAGATGAAAGAAAGGACGATGATGAGGATTCTGATTTCTCGGCCGAATCCAACGACAACAGCTCCTCCTCAGATGATCAACTCGATGACCCAGGCAATGTTGGGGAGGGCACCAGTCGAGGGGCAGAATCTGCAAAGAAGGAAAACAATAGAGAACACCAAGAAGGCAGAATCAAAGATACCAAGTCCCCCGATAATAATGACAATGTAACGATGTCATATGGGGATCAATTCTTTAATGTCTCAGCTATGGGATCCCTAGGGGATGCTGCAAAAGAAGCCACTTTTGCTGAGTTTCAACAATGCATAATGGAAACCAGCATTAGCCCACCCACATCAGCCATTCACCAACATTCTGCTCTGGAGCAATCTGCATCCCTCCCCCCAGAACAGGAGGAATTCGATAGAGTGAGTCTCGACATAGATGATAGACTCGACTCTGGAGAGGACTCTGAGAAAGATGAAGATCTGCCTCCACTTTTGGACGATAGCGAGCATACCTCACTTCCTCCACCACAAGACCTTCCCCTGCTGCCACCTCTACCTAACAAAATGCATGACCTAGACATGGCATCCATCTCTACATTATATGTTCAGGACATCTTCATCCTGAACACTATTCTAGACGATGTCAAGAATGGGGGGGGGACATCATATACAACAATACAAAGACAAAGCACAAGTTTACATGAGAAGACTTGTGTATCCTCCTTCGACCACAATCGACAGTGAAGATGGCTATCTTCCATGTCCTCCTTGCCAACTCTATTACCTCTTTTCAACGCTTCACCTACTCTATCCTTAAGCTTATTACATAAGGACTTACGGGAAAAGTCCATTGAGCGGCTGCGAACTGGACTTGCATGATAGGCACACTACATTTCAGTGCCCTTCAGAGTTTCCGACCATAGGCTACTAATGATTTTCAACACCGAGGCCCGTGACGCCAAGGTGTACAACTTCTGTGCTAGTGAGCTAAAGGCCAGACACATTAATTTTGCTAGTTTAGAAGCTGGAGAAGAACGATGCATTCCTTTATGGCTTCTCAAAGTAATATGGGCTGCCTGCCCATCTCTTCGACATCCTTGGAACCAACCTTGGTTCCAAATCATCAACCCAACAGTCCAAACACTAGAAGGCTCAGGGGATTGTGCTTTCTATATCATAAGATTCACAGAAGCATTTAATAGACAAATCCCCTTTACCGAGTTAGCCACAGAGGATATACACTCTCTATGAGGACATTACACCATGGAGCTTATGTGCGACAGACGGTTCTTCAAGGACCCGACTATGGCACAAGATGATGTCCCTCGATACCTTTTCTCTACTATCCAACATTCGCAAAAGCGTCCATACAGAACAATTCTAAAGGAATTGGAGAAAAAGTAACAACAGACCGCCAAGGTCCCAGAACAACGCCAATGGGACTCTTATACTATTGATATGGCGGATGACAAGGGGGACATCGATTCGTTAACTAGGGCCACCATCAACAGATTATCCCAACCAATGGTACCTCTATCTGACATACAACCAACATTTCCCAACTTCGACCTTGCTGCATGCAAGAGTCTGTTTGATAATGAACTCAAACTCATCATGTCTCGGCTTTATGCAGAGAACGATGAGCTTGTTTTCCTCAAAGGGAACATCCTAGTAATGGAAAATTCACTCTGCGAAACCATACAGATGAAAGGTTCTTTATCCGTGAGCTTGATGACTGCATACCAATTTCTCCTTGCATGGGACCAACCTACGGTTTATATGGCGTTATAATACATGAAGGATGATCTACTAGGGTCAAAGAACTTTGGAACCACGGAGGCACTTATCTCATATCTTCAACATACAATTCCTAAGTTCATCATGCTTCCTTTTCTACACTCTAAGCACTGGATGCTACTGGAAACAAACCTACATGAACGAATGACAATCATCTACAATAGTTCCAATAGCCAGTTTGATCCAAACCACAAACAGTATGTTGTGACAGCAAAGACGCCCACAGAGGAAGTGGTGAAGGACTATTCCAAACGACTGCATGATCTTCTCGGCAAGCACACAAAGGCGTACAACAAAGATCATTTTCACTGCCCAGCCTTCAGCCACAGATGTCCCTAGCAGATCAGAGAATCTAACAACTGTGGTTTCCACATCCTTTATTGGATGTATACCCTTACTGTCCTCGGTAAGCACATGCAGGACATGAAGGACGTGGATTATCACGCTATATGTGGAAAGTTTGTAGCTAATCTCCTACGATCATATGGAGCAAACAAGGGATTAAAAGAACTGTGATACCCTTACCCATGTACTTATGAACCTATCACCTTGACACTTTGAGGACAGAGTGGATGATAAGTTGGGGGGGGTACACTGGCCAAGGGCAAGATATTATTTTCAAACCTTCTACCCTCCACTCTTTCGTTTACTTTCATACAATTTCTTTCATTTTTCTGACAATTAGTTCTTCTGATAATTTCTTTGATAGAATAATTGTTGTACATAAGTAAACATGTGTTTTGGAAAAGGGAAACCTCTAGCTAAATTAGAGATAGAGTAGTCCTCAGAAGCAATTAAATAAGTAGCATCTAGGCATGTAATGGAAAATTCATAAATCATTTTCATACTCGATTCCCATACTTTTGCTTCAATTCTACGTCAGACTCTCCACAGGATAACATCGTGGCCAAAACAAGCCAAATGCTCTCAAGGATGAGAGGGAACCAGATGAAATCCAAGTCAAGGAACCTCGCAGGTGACCACCAAGTACAAAAATCGAAACAAGTGCATGTCGGAAAACTCCAAGGAACAATTTTCTTCTTTTCAAAAAGAGGCTTGGCAGCCCAAATAAAATCCCTAAAATACCCAATTCCTAAACCAATGAGTATATGAATAAAAGCCAGAGTGTTGAATAAAAACATGAGAGTTGTGCCATGCATAAGGACCTATATGGAGAGACAATAAAGGTCTCACCCGACCGGTACATTCAACTATCCTCATAAAGGCAGATGTGTCGCGCCCGGTAGTGAGATCCTAAGGTCTCTAAATATATGGAAGATGATAAAGGTCTCACCTGATCGGTACATTCAGTTTCCCTCACAAAGGCAGATGTGTCATGCCCGGTAATGAGGTCCTAAAAGTATAGATAAACCCTCCCCCCTTCGAAGGGGGAATTACACAACAAGCCTTCAAGACAACCCTTGTATCCATCTTAGCTTCCGGTAGGATGTACAATGAAGTATAAAACTTCTTAGAGTCAAAGACATACATAGAATGCAATTAAGGAAAAGGTGGTCCCAATGTGAGTTACGCGACACGGAAGAAACATGAGATCCACACAACTCCTGATACCTGAAAGAGTTAGTGCAAGTAGAAGCCCCGATAAGACCTTGGGAGACCTCTGGTTTAGAATTGAAGCAAGAATATGGAAATCTTCACTAAATAAAATCACCTTGCCACTACGTGCCTTAGCTCTATCTAGCTTGAGGACAAGCTAGACTCTAAGTTGGGGGGGTGATAACCTCCCATTTTATGATGTTATCTTACTAGTTTTTTCTTAGTTTTCCATACTCTTTCTTAGACAAATTAGATAGAATAATTAACTTTCCGCTTTATGGTGAATATACCAATAAACTGATATTTTCCCCTTTCTTCTTACAGAAAAACACAAAAAAATTGCAAAAGAACTCAAACGGTCCTAAGACCATATGAAGGCCAAACGGTCCCAAGGCCGCATGATGACCAAATGATCCCAAGACAGAACGGAAGCCAAATGGTCCCAAGACCGTATTAACCTAAATGGTCCTAAGACTGTATGAAGGCCAAATAGTCCCAAGACCGTATGAAGACCAAACGGTCCCAAAGACCGAATGGAAGCCAAACGGTCCCAAGACCGTGAAAACTACTAGAGGGGGGGTGAATAGAGTTTTATAAAGATTTTAATAATAATTTAAACTCAAACAACCACAATGAAGATATTGGACAAGGAGACACAGGGTTTAGAGTGGTTCCAACTATAGCAAATACTATAGCCGTCAGTCCACTACCCGGTTGCTTACCCAACCGGGATTTGAAAAGAAATTTATTTTATTACCTCGCAAGGACTTTACATAAAATACAATTTCTTTTCCCAAACCCTTCAAGCAGCCTTCACCTAGAAGTAATCGCCCAACCTTGAAGCAGCCTTCCCTTGAAGTAGATGCACCAACTCCCGTTGCACCAGCCTTCTGAAGTAGCTTCCCTTGCGATAGCCTTCTTGAAGTAGCTTGAAGTCCCCTTCTCCACCTGAGAAGTCAACCCTCTCCAATCCGCAGCCTCCAACCCTAGGAGTAGCAAGGAGAGTACAAATAATAAAAAGGAACAAGAAAGAAAAAGGAAATTACAACTTATCCTTTAAGCCCAAGGCTTGATATGCCTAGATCAAGCTTATAGATCTCCTAACCAAGTGTGTGAACTTGTGATTGCTGTGGGTAGGAGATTCTAGCCTATAGGACACGAAATTGAGCTAAGGAGAAAGTAGGCCAATGATCACAGTGCTCAAATTGCTTGCAACAGATTGCTCAAGTATGCTCAAGTATTTTCTCAAGTATAGCAAGTGTAAAACAAGTGAGTTTAGGTGTCCTATGGCTTGTCCTATTTATAGGAATGGCCTAAGGATGCTTAAGGACGTTCTAGACAACTTCTAGGGGTTTCTAAGTGCTTAACTAGCCGTTAGGTACAAAGTTGTTGCTTTAACAATGGCTAATTAATTAATTCTGCAGTTGCTGTCAGAGACCATCTCGGTCGACAAATGGTCGACCGAGATACCTACTCGGTCGAACTTTTGTCGACCGACAGGCTCTCTGGAACAAGTGATTTGCAACGTCTTTCATCAACTGCCAACTAACTTTTCTGTTGTGTCTAACGGCTACTTTGGATCTTTCTCGGTCGAGAAGATTGTCGACCGAGAGTGTCTCGGTCGAGGAGTTTGTCGACCGAGATTGATCCTGTTTCAAGGTTTCAATTTAGGTACTAATTATGTGTGTGAGTGTGCATAAGTAATCCTATTTGAATGGGATGACTTGTCTAACTGTGGTGTTTAGCTAGGGAGAATCTAACGCTTGATTTACATGCAATTCTAAGTACTTGTACATTATATTTTTGTAGAAGTTTTTACAATAGTGATTACATTGCATGAAAATGTAAATATGTAATCTTGTAGATTTTCCCTTGTTGCTTTGTCATCCTGCACACTCAAGTAGCTCGTTAGATTAATAAGAATGAAATGTTTTTCATAATCAAAACAAAGGGATTTTATAGATGTCCATTTAGCCAACAATCTCCCCCTTTTTGAAGATGACAAACATTTCCAAAATATAAATAAAGGAAATATAAAACATATGAGTTTCATACCTTTAGATTACCTTTTGTAGCTTTTTCTCTTGTGTATAAAATGTGTGCTTATTATTCCCCATGAATTATGGAACGTGAAATCCAGATCATTTGGGAATATAGCAACTTTCAATGGAAAGCCAAGAGTTTATTTATGAAACTCATTAATTGAGTTTGACATAATTACTAAATGTTAATTTTATATTTATCTCTCCCCCTTTGTCATTTCAAAAAGATAACCGTTAAGAATAAAAAACTCCCCCTTAATTAGATATCCCATCAAATCTAATGAAAAAAATGTCCATTTAAAAGCCAAAAATGTAAACAAGAGGTTTTGTTTAAGTAGCACAAATATCAAAGAAAACATCCTCCAAAGGAGTGATAAGAAATTGCTTCCTAATGTTGTTAAATTGATCTAGTGGAAGCGGTTTTGTAAAAATATCAGCCAATTGATCTTCCGTATCAACATGATGAAGGGAAACATGATTTTTGGAGATGTGATCCCTTAAAAAATGATGACGGATTTCAATATGTTTAGCTCGGCTGTGTAAAATAGGATTGTGTGCTAAGTTTATGGTGCTTGTGTTGTCACAAAAAATAGGCGTAGATGAAAGATTAAAACCATAATCGCTTAACACTTGTTGCATATAAAGCACTTGAGCACAACAAGACCCAGCTGCCATATATTCAGCTTCAGTTGTAGATAGGGCAACCGTATTTTGTTTCTTGCTAAACCAAGATACTAAAGCTCTCCCTAATAAGAAACAGCCACCACTGGTACTCTTGCGATCAAGTCGACAACCGGCATAATCCGCGTCAGTATAAGCTTTGAAATCCAATGATTGTCCTTTTGGATACCATAAACCAAAGCAGGTAGTACCGGCTAGGTAACGAAGAATTCGTTTAACTGCTAGAAAATGAGAATGCATAGGTTGTGATTGAAATCGAGCACACAGACCAATAGAAAACATAATGTCCGGTCTAGAAGCCGTTAAGTAAAGCAAACTACCAATCATGGCTCTATATAAGGAATCATCAATAGGTTCCCCATTTTCATCCTTATCAATTTTGACAGAAGTAGCCATAGGAGTAGTAGCATGTTTGCATTGATCCATTCCAAAACGTTTTAAGAGTTCTTTAGTATATTTTTCTTGGCTTATGAAAATTCCTGCAGGTGTTTGCTTAATTTGAAAACCAAGAAAGAAAGTTAGTTCACCCATGAGGCTCATTTCAAATTCTTTTTGCATAATATCACTAAATTGTGTGCACAATGAATCATTTGAAGCTCCAAAAATAATGTCATCAACATATATTTGCACAACTAGGAAATCAGATGTATATGTTTTGAAAAATAAAGTAGAATCTGAATTTCCAATAGAAAAACCATTATCAAAAAGATATGTTTTGAGCCTTTCATACCAATTTCGAGGTGCTTGTTTTAAACCATAAAGTGCTTTCTTAAGTTTATAAACCTAGTCACCTTTTTCCGGTATTTCAAAGCCAGGTGGTTGGGCAACATAAACTTCTTCTTGAATAATGCCATTTAGAAATGCACTTTTGACATCCATTTGATAGAGCTTAATGTTTTTATGGGCAGCAATAGCTAGTAACATCCTAATAGCTTCAAGTCTAGCTACGGGTGCATATGTTTCATCAAAATCTATTCCTTCTTGTTGATTATATCCTTGTGCTACTAACCGAGCTTTATTCCTTATTACTTCTCCTGACTCATTTAGCTTGTTCCTAAAAACCCATTTAGTTCCTATTATGGTTTTATCTTGTGGTTTAGGAACTAAATCCCATACATCATTTTTAGTGAATTGATTCAATTCTTCTTGCATGGCTATTATCCAATAATCATCCTTAAGAGCTTCAGATATCTTTTTAGGTTCAATGATAGAAACAAAAGCCATGTTTGCTACATCTTTGAAGGAAGACCGAGTTTTGACTTTATCATTTGGATCTCCAATAATCAGTTCTTGGGGATGATCCTTGATAAGCCTAGGTGTAGGTTGTATTTCAACTTGGGGATTGGATGTAGTAGCTTTTTCATTATCATTTGGTATGGTTAAATTTTCGAATTGATTAGTGAGATCAGTAATTTCTAGATTTTCAGATTTTGACTCCTCATGAAAAGAAACATGAATGGATTCCTCAACTTTTCTAGAGATAGTGTTATATACTCTAAAAGCTTTGCTAGAAGTGGAATATCCCAAAAAGAATGCTTTGTGTGATTTAGAATCAAATTTGTCTCTATCATCTTTGGTATTTAAAATGTAGCATGTGGAGCCAAAGGTATGAAAATAATCAACTCTAGGTTTCTTAGAATGTATGAGTTCATATGGAGTTTTCTTTAAATAAGAGTGAACAGTTACTCTGTTTAGCACATAGCATGCAGTGTTTACAGCTTCAGCCCAAAAGGTTTTGGGTGTGTTATGTTCAAGCATCATAGTTCTAGCCATTTCTTGTAGTGATCGATTTTTCCTTTCAACTATACCATTTTGTTGTGGGGTGCGTGGAGCAGAAAAATTATGAGTGTATCCTTGAGATGTACAAAACTCTTCAAATGTATGATTTTCAAATTCCCCACCATGATCACTTCTAATGGTACATATTTTATTTTGTAAGAGATTTTCAATCTTTGAACAAAATTGCATAAAAACATGAATAGTATCATCTTTAGTTGCAATAAAATGTACCCATGTATATCTACTATAATCATCAACAATCACAAAGCAGTATCTCTTACCACCAATTGATTGTGTCCTCATTGGTCCAAATAGATCCATATGAATTAATTCTAATGATCTACTGGTGCTAAGTATATGTTTTGATTTGAAAGATGTTTTGGTTTGCTTTCCCATTGTGCATGGTTCACAGTTTTCACTTTGATCAAAAGATAAAGTAGGCAATCCGCGAACAAGATCATATTTCACTAACTTTTTGATAACATGTGAACTAGCATGTCCTAGCTTTTTATGCCATATTTGTAAGGTATTGTCATTTGCAAGCAAGCATTTTCCTACTACTGTTTTCATAGAGTTAGGTTTAAGAATATAAAGATTACCAACTCTATTTCCTTCATAAACAACATTTGTAGTATTTTCTATTAATAACTTGCAGCAGGTTTTGTTAAATAACACATCATAACCACTATCACATAATTGGCTAACACTTATTAAGTTATGGTGCAAACCATCAACAAGTAGAACATTCTTAATTTCAAGGTTTGTACCAACATTACCTATTCCAATGATTTTGCCCTTACCATTGTCTCCAAAAGTGACTGTTCCACTTTTCTTTTCTTCAAAAGTTTGGAATGCATCCTTGTTTCCGGTCATATGTTTGGAACATCCACTGTCAACCACCCATTCCTCTTGAGAGTCTTCATTGTCTTCTCTTTCCATTAGACATTCCACCTCTTCTCCGCTTTCACTCTCACTTGACTCATCCCATGCAGCTTTATAGGCTTTTTCTCCTTTCTTCTTGTGTGAGCTTTTCTTTCCCTTCTTTACTTTGGGACATTCATTTTTGAAATGCCCTTTCTTCCCGCATTCAAAGCACCTAGGAGGGGTAGAAGAACTAGAAATTTTGTTAGTTTTAAACCTTTTGTATTTCTTACCGTTGACGATCAAGGCTTCTTCTCCTTCTTCTTCACTTGACTCCTCACTTTCTTGTGTGACGACTTTTGAAGCTTTGAGAGCCACATCCTTCTTCTTCCCATTTTGACGTTCACGTTCTCTTCTTTCTTCCTCTTCTAGATCTGCTTCATGAGCTTCTAAATTGCCGATGAGTTGCTCCATTTTGAGTCGAGTGAGGTCGTTTGCTTCTTCAATGGCTGTCACCTTTGGCTTGTATTTTGGAGGAAGTGATCGAAGGATTTTTGATACTTGATCTTCCTCAAGGACAGGTTTTCCTAGGGCACTTAAACCATTAACAATGATAGAGAATTTTGAAAACATTTCACTAATAGATTCATTAGGATCCATACGAAAATGTTCAAGCTTTGTTTTAAGCAAGCTAATTTTGGAATTTTTGACTTGGACTGTACCCTCATAGGTTATGGACAGTCTATGCCAAATATCTTAAGCTGTATCACAATTTGATATTCTATTAAATTCTCCTACCGAAATAGAACAATATAAGATACTTACGGCTTTTGCATTCATTTGGGCTAGTTTTACCGTGTTTGCATCCCATTCCGCAAATTCATTTTGAGGGAGCATGTATGGAGTAGACACCATTCTCCATAGATCCCAGTTGATTCCTTGGAAATAGAATTGCATCCTTCTCTTCCAATATTGGTAGTTTGTCCCATCGAACGCTGGGGGCCTAGCAACAAGTGTCCCTTCAATGTTGAGGTTGTTGAGCACTCCATCACCCATTTCTTCAAGACCTTGTTAGGGTTCCTTGAAGCCTCGCTCTGATACCAACTGAAAACTACTAGAGGGGGGGTGAATAGAGTTTTATAAAGATTTTAATAAGAATTTAAACTCAAACAACCACAATGAAGATATTGGACAAGGAGACACAGGGTTTAGAGTGGTTCCAACTATAGCAAATACTATAGCCGTCAGTCCACTACCCGGTTGCTTACCCAACCGGGATTTGAAAAGAAATTTATTTTATTACCTCGCAAGGACTTTACATAAAATACAATTTCTTTTCCCAAACCCTTCAAGCAGCCTTCACCTAGAAGTAATCGCCCAACCTTGAAGCAGCCTTCCCTTGAAGTAGATGCACCAACTCCCGTTGCACCAGCCTTCTGAAGTAGCTTCCCTTGCGATAGCCTTCTTGAAGTAGCTTGAAGTCCCTTTCTCCACCTGAGAAGTCAACCCTCTCCAATCCACAGCCTCCAACCCTAGGAGTAGCAAGGAGAGTACAAATAATAAAAAGGAACAAGAAAGAAAAAGGAAATTACAACTTATCCTTTAAGCCCATGGCTTGATATGCCTAGATCAAGTGTATAGATCTCCTAACCAAGTGTGTGAACTTGTGATTGCTGTGGGTAGGAGATTCTAGCCTATAGGACACGAAATTGAGCTAAGGAGAAAGTAGGCCAATGATCACAGTGCTCAAATTGCTTGCAACAGATTGCTCAAGTATGCTCAAGTATTTTCTCAAGTGTAGCAAGTGTAAAACAAGTGAGTTTAGGTGTCCTATGGCTTGTCCTATTTATAGGAATGGCCTAAGGATGCTTAAGGACGTTCTAGACAACTTCTAGGGGTTTCTAAGTGCTTAACTAGCCGTTAGGTACCAAGTTGTTTCTTTAACAACGGCTAATTAATTAATTTTGCAGTTGCTGTCAGAGACCATATCGGTCGACAAATGGTCGACCGAGATACCTACTCGGTCGAACTTTTGTCGACCGACAGGCTCTCTGGAACAAGTGATTTGCAACGTCTTTCATCAACTGCCAACTAACTTTTCTGTTGTGTCTAACAGCTACTTTGGATCTTTCTCGGTCGAGAAGATTGTCGACCGAGAGTGTCTCGGTCGAGGAGTTTGTCGACCGAGATTGATCCTGTTTCAAGGTTTCAATTTAGGCACTAATTATGTGTGTGAGTGTGCATAAGTAATCCTATTTGAATGGGATGACTTGTCTAACTGTGGTGTTTAGCTAGGGAGAATCTAACGCTTGATTTACATGCAATTCTAAGTACTTGTACATTATATTTTTGTACAAGTTTTTACAATAGTGATTACATTGCATGAAAATGTAAATATGTAAGCTTGTAGATTTTCCCTTGTTGCTTTGTCATCCTGCACACTCAAGTAGCTCGTTAGATTAATAAGAATGAAATGTTTGTCATAATCAAAACAAAGGGATTTTATAGATGTCCATTTAGCCAACAGACCGAACGAAAGGCAAATGATCTCCAAACCATTTGAATCCAGATAACTCAAGACCGTTTAATACCCCATTGGAGCCGATAAATAGGACCCAAGGGGTCCTCAATAGGCATCAATTCTTGGATGCCCAGAGGTTGCCCCAATCACTCCAGAGTTGCTCATCCTTCATCCTTCATCCCAAGGCTGCCAGTTCAAGATCCATATTCCGTCCTCAAGCAACTTCCTCTCTCATCGACATATAAGGTGGGAAGTGAAGGATTCTTCATCAAGGCAACCACGTGGTGTGAAGATAGTTTCTCTCTACTCCAAGGGGTCGACCTTCCTCCCTTCTATGTGGTTATGAAGCTTTCTTTCTCTCTCCCCACCTCCTTCTTTGTTCTTGCCATGAGCGAGTAGTCCCATACACCAGGGTGCGGGGAGTAGCCCCGCTACCCATGTTTTCATTTCATACATTGTAATTCATGAGTGTGCAATAGAAAAAATACTATCTTTTTAGTTCAACATCAATCATTTAATGAATGCTAGTTACTTGATCACCAACTTGTGTTATCTATTATCTACTAGTGTGAATTGTCTACGTTTGTACTTTTAGATTCGAATATCGACTGCATGTTGGTTCTTGATGTATGTAGTCACCATACATCTATTTGGTATCTAGGAACGTTTCTCAAGGAGTGGAGTAAACTCACCCCCAATGACGTACTTTCCTATTATGAAATGGAATCAGTTGACATATGAAAGTACAACCTTGACAGGTCGAGGAACAGACTTTGCGAGGGGAGCGATGCAAAGTAAGTGACCATTCGTTTGGGGGTGGCTGGCATTGCAATACTCCTGTATTTCTTGTAGTTAGTTATCTGAAAGGAAGCTAAGTCTACAAATATACTAACTGTTTAGACCCCTTTTCTTTGCAAGCCATGTTATTATGATGTATGTTTTGATCCATGTGTAGTGGTGGTGAAACTCAGTCACATCCTAGTCATTTCCCCAAATAGCATTCACAACTTCAAATTTACTTTTCTGCCATTTATTTTACTCTGCACTTTAGTTTAATCATCAAATAAACTCTTCGATCTAAATATCAACCTTCAAGTAGATAAGTAGAATTATGACATTTTCCATCTTGTTAAACTCTTAACAAGACCTTTGTCTCGTGGATTCAACCCTTAATTGTACTATGATAAGACTTCCATGTATCTTAGCATACATGGGTGGAGATCTTATTATAGCACACGAAAGGATAAACATAGAGACTTACTATATATAGTATTTTTAGTGGTGCAGGCAACTCCACGTGAGTGGATGCTCCATCATTTGCCTAGTTGGAGCAGTTGAGTATGCGGGGACAACTGACCCAACAGATGCAGATATGTAGCTAACATAGCTTGAAATGGATTTTAAGATCCTTAGTATCCCCAAGGATGATAAGGTAAATCATGCGGTGTGCCTCCTATAGGGGAGTGTTGGCCATTGATGGGCCATAGAGGAGAAGAAGATACCCGGAGTGGTGGTTGGTTGGGAGGAGCTCCAATGGGAGTTCATTAGTTGATACTTCCCATAGTGGTATTTTGATGAGAAGGTCAGCCAGTTCAAGAGGATCCATTAGGGATCCATGATGATCAATGAGTATGAGGCAAGGTTCATGGAGTTGTTGAGGTTTTTTCATCATATGGCAGTGATAGATGACGAGTGGATTCATCATTTGAGAAGGGATTGAGTGATGAGCTTTCGACCCCAACAACTTCTTTGGAGAACAAAGAACGGTTTGCCATGTTTGTGGAGTCAGTTTGGAAAATAGAACTATATGTGAAGGAGAAGAGGGAGATAGTGCCAAGAAATGGTCTATACAGTTTTCAGGACAATCTTCTGGCAGCTTTAAGAAGTCGAAGTTTTTTGCACCGCCAGTTCCACAAAGGTTTGACATTTTGACACAGTGGTTACCCAGTAAGGGGTGAGGACAAAGTTTTACACTGATAGGAGCTTACAGTACAACTTCAGTGCTAGTGATTGAGCCATCTAAGCCCTGATATGAGAGAAAGATGTGTTACAAGTGTGGGAAAGTTGGACATACCCAGGCATTTTTCTCTATGAGAGGTGATGAAGTGACTCAATAGCCGAGATAGAGCCATCAGGGCTCACAGAGATAGCAGAGCAAAGAAACACAGGAGGATGAGGATGTGGACAAGTGTCACAAGATGGATCGTCTGCTCAGGGAAGGAAAGGATGGGGGTGACAATAGGAAACAACTATATTCTACACCATGAGTCAGCCGGATGGTGGTCAACCTGTGAGTGGTGACAGGTCATATGGAGTTATTTCATTCTAATTTGTCTTCTTCTTGCTTTATATTTGTTTTGGTTGACCTGGGTGCTACACACTCTTTTATCACACATGAAGTGCTTAGTATTTTCTCTTTGCCTGTTAGTCATAGGAAGAGTAGCTTGTAGCTAGGAACCCCGTTGGTCAGTTCTGTAGTGTTGTAGAATGTGTGTCCTTCATGTGTTCTCTCTTTTTTGGAACACAACATTCAAGTGGATCTCATACCACTTGACATGCATGGATTCAATGTGATCCTTGGAATGGATACCTTGGATAAGTATAGAGTAGTCTTAGATTGTGGTTCTAAGCAAGCAACATTTGTGGATGGTAGAGAGACATGGATCTTCCAAGGAGACATGAATATTCTTCCGATGTGTCTTATTTCAGCCATGGTGGTGGGGAAGCTTCTGATACAAGGTTGTGAAGCATTTTTGGCACACATGTTGGATACTGAGGAGAGGAGTCCTAGTATTTAGGAAGTGTCGATGGTTAGGGAGTTTGAAGATGTGTTCCCTGAAGAATTTCATGGTGTTCCCCCACCCCGAGAGATTGATTTTGAGATCAATCTGGTTCCTGACACGTAGTCAATAGCTCAGACACCATAAAGGATGACACTAAGAGAGATGGCAGAATTGAAGAAATAGTTGCAAGAATTGCTTGACAAAGGTTTCATCAGGCCGAGTACATCGTCGTGGGGTGCCTCGGTGCTGTTTGTAAAGAAGAAGGATGGGTCTATGAGGTTATGCATAGATTATAGATAGTTGGACAAGGTCACGATAAAGAATAAGTATCCCTTCCTGAGGATAGATGACTTGTTTGATCAACTACTTGGCGTGACGATGTTATCAAAGATAGATTTGTGGTCAGGCTATCATTAGTTGAGGATGAAGGAGGATGACATACCAAAGTCAACTTTTAGGATGAGGTATGGTCACTATGAGTTTGCGGTTATGTCGTTTGGGCTGACTAATGCACCAACAATGTTCATGGATTTGATGAATAGGGTGTTCTGACCGTTCCTTGATCCGTTTGTGGTTGTCTTCATATATGACATTTTGATATATAGTCAGGATAGTCAGCAACATGAACAACATCTACGTCAGGCATTGACAATGTTGAGACAACACAAGCTCTATGCTAAGTTCTACAAGTGTGAGTTATGGTTGAGGGAGGTAGCTTTCTTGGGACACGTTATATCTGTAGGAGTACATGTGGACCCTAAGAAGGTAGAGTCTATGACAGAATGGGAGAAACTGAAGACGTTGATAGAAGTGTGTAGTTTCCTAGGTTTGGCAGGCTACTATCAAAGGTTCATCAAGGACTTCAACACTTTCACCTTACCCCTAATAAGATTGACATGAAAGGATGTGTCGTTTGTTTGGGATGATAGATGACAATGCGCTTTTCAATTGTTTAAGATGAAGTTGACAAGTGCACCATTTTTGGTCCTTCTTGAGTAGGGAAAAGGATACATAGTCTTCTGGGATGCATCCTAGAGTGGTACCGGTTGTGTGTTGATGTAAGACAAGCAAGTGATTTCTTTTGCTTCTTGACACCTTAAGAAACACGAGGAGAATTATCCAACCCATGATCTAGAGTTATCTATAGTAGTTCATGTCCTGAAGATTTAGAGACACTATCTATATGGGGAGAAGTGTCTGATCTTCACGGATCACAAAAATTTGAAGTACATATTCTCGAAACCAGAGTTGAACATGAGCAATGATGTTGGATGGAGCTGATTAAAGACTATGACCGCACGATTGATTATCACCTAGGAAAGGTGAATGTTGTGGTAGACACTTTGAGTAGGAAGTCTTCGTCTATGGATAAAGGTCAGTTGAGTTGTTTAATGTGCCGCAAGCAAGACATGTTGGTCTCCTTGCGACAAATGAATGTCAAGATGGAAGTCTCTTTGTTAGCCGGTTTGTTGGCACAATTACAAGTGAAGCCTACACTGAGAGAGTAGATTAGAGAGGCATAATAGATGGATATTGTGACACAATAGATCATTATAGAGTTTGGTAGTGAGAAGCGTGATGGATTCCATGAGTTGAATGATGGGACAGTCTGTTACCATGACATGATAGTGGTTCCCGATGTTGATGATCTGTGGAATATGGTACTGGAAGAAGCTCGTTCATTTATGTATTCTATGCACCCATGTAGTACCAAGATGTACCACAACCTAAAGGATATGTATTGGTGACCCAGCTTGAAGAAAGATGTAGCTGAGTTCGTTGTAAGATGTGATGTGTGTCAGCAAGTCAAAGTTGAGCATCAGAAGCCTATTGGAACATTGCAACTGTTGCCTATACCTCAATGGAAATGGGACCATGTGACTATGGACTTTGTTTTTGGTCTACCTAGGACAAGCAAAGGTTATGATTAATTTGGGTGATCATTGATCGATTGACCAAGTCAGTGCATTTCCTTCCTATGAATACAACGTTCACAGTGGAGAAACTGGCTCAAGCTTATGTTGACGACATAGTGCGTTTACATAGTGTTCTAGCAACTATCGTATCTAATAGAGGTCCTTAGTTTACAAGTCACTTTGGGGAGAGACTGCATATAGCTTTGGGTACGCAGTTGAAGTTCAACACTACTTTCCACCTACAGACAGATGGTCAATCTAAAAGGACCATTCAGATCTTGGAAGATCTATTGAGGGCTTGTGTTCTTTAGTTTTCAGGAAGTTGGGATGTACACCTTAGTCTTATAGAGTTTGCCTATAATAACAGCTATCAGAGAAGTATTGACATGGCACCATATGAGGCATTGTATTGGAGACATTGTAGGTCTCGATTGTGTTGGTATGAGATAGGGGAGTATCAACTTCTGGGTCCTGAGCTTGTGTAGAAGATGACAGAGAAGATCAAAGTGATACAACAACAGTTGAAAGTAGTACATAATAGATAGAAGTCATATGTAGACAATCGTCACAGACCCTTGGAGTACCAAGTGGGAGAAAAAGTATATTAGAAGGTCTCTCCCTGGAAAGTTGTTTTAAGGTTTGCAAAGAAGGGTAAGTTGTCTCCTAGGTTTATGGGACCTTACCTAGTTGTGGCACGAGTTGGGAAGGTGGCCTAAAAGTTAGAGTTTCCACCTGTGTTGCACAGGTTGTATCAAGTGTTCCATGTCAGTATGTTGAGGAAGGGCCATCTGGATACAGAGCCAGTGTTATAGCCTGTGAAGGTGGAGCTTGATGAGTATATGACTTATATGGAGGGTCCAGTGTTGATCCTTGATCAGAGGGTGAATAAGTTGAAGAGGAAGGACCTTGTACTTGTGAAGGTTCTTTGGCATCATTGTGGTGTTGAGGAAGCCACCTGAGAGCTTGAAGAGGAGATGAGGAGGAAGTACCCTTCTCTTTTCTCTTAGGATTTTAGGGGCGAAATCCCTACTAGGGGTTTATGGCTTGTAAGGACCCTGACCCATGTTTTGTACTAACCCTATTTGTTTTGCTTAAGTGTGTTTCTTAGCTCCTTGTTGTAATCATCTAAGATGTAATTAGGGCATGTCGTAGGTTTGTGTTCCTTATTTGAGCTTGTTGCTTGATGCTTGTGCTTTGTGGAGAGGTTTTGGTACAACACACAATCACCCAGAATAGGGGTTGGTGTGCAAGTTTGCCACCTCTACTATGTTTCTTATCTCTCTTTGCATCATCTAGAGGAGAGAGGAAGTGTTGGGTGCCTTGTTTTTATCCTTGGTTGAGTGGTGACATCCTTGGTGATGTTTTGGGCACATGTTTGAGGTGTTCTTTGCTCATAAAAGTGTTGTCTCAGGCTTGAGAGCCTTGAGGAGACCTGGTATCAGTTTGTGGTTTCCTTGAGGAGGCTTGATATTAGTTGAGTGTGTCTTGAGGGACATCCTATCAGTTTGGTGGTACCTTGAGGGTCACCATATCATTTTGTGGTGACTCTAGAGATGTGCCATATCAGTTTGTGACCTAGGATTTCATCCCTATAATTTTATGAAGGGGATAGATGAGTGTATCAAACTTGACCTTCCATAAAGACCAAGTGAGCGAGACATAGATCCTATCACCTTTTTGCATGGTGTTACATGTTGCCTTTCTTCTTGGACATGTGGTGTCTAGGGTTCTAAGGTGGTGACACCTTCCCCTTGCTCTCTCTCTCATCAACCATGTATATATACCCCTTTCTTCCCAGACAAGAGAACCCTTTTAGTGATCCTTTATTTCTCTCCTTGGTGGCCAAACTTGAGCTTGAAGAGCACTCTCCCTTGGAGCTTGGTGGGTGAGCCAAAAGCTTGTGGTGCTCTCTTTCATCTTTTTCCTTGGTAAGCCATAGTTTTCAAGCTTTCTTTATCTCCTTTCATCTTCTCAACCATGGACCTTGGTATCTTGTTTCCTCTCGTTTCATCTCTTAACCATGGTCCTATCTTATCTCTTGGAGTGTTGTGCTCGGAGGATCTTCTTCCTCTACCTTGAGTTTGTGAGCTTGGAGCTTAACCTTAGAGCTTATAGTTTGGTGGTTGTTCTTCAAGTAGGTTATATAACTCTAAACCTACTTTGTTATTATTAGCTTTCTACTTGTTACCTTGCTAGTTGTTCTTAGCTTGTTATTTCTTGCTTTTTAGTAGCTTTATTTGGTAGCCTTGTGTTCTATTTTGAGAATATAACTTTGTGAAGTTTCTGCCATAAGTGGCACCCCTTTTTCCTTTGACTTGTTAGTAACGTCATCTTGAGGTAAAATATGACTAAATCAATATGCTATGTAAACTGACATGCTAAACTGATTTGCTGTTTGCTAAATTGATATACCTATCATTATGTGGGATGTTATGACCTAGTGGTTACTAGTGAGGAAGAGTGTTGGATCATGAGGCTTTTAGTTGAGTATGTAAGTCAATATGGATAACCTTAATCTGACACAGATGTGATCTGATACACCCTATCCCGATACATCTAGAGTAGAAGTGAGGAGTACCTTCCCTTGAGGCTTTGTCTAATATCTTATGATGGTGAAAGTGGTTGATATTCCTTGGTGATATTTGAGGCCAATACCCTAGTTGTTGGTATGGCCGATATCCCATGATGGTAAAGGTGGTCTATATCTAAAGTGATACATAGGCTGATACCCTTTGAGATAGTGGTCGATACACTCTCTTATGTACCTCTAATCAATATCATTTGTGGTGCCCGATACCAAGTGATGATAAACTAATACTCACCTTAAGGTTGGTACGTCGATACTGGACTTAGGTTGGTTTCCTGATACCTAGGGTTAACCAATACCCTAAACCCTAATTGATACCCTATGTGATGTATAGTGATGCATCTTGTTGATTCTAGCATCACATGGTGTGATGTTATACCCTATGGTGTAATCATGTGTATGATGTTGAAAACTAACTCTCTCTTTACATGTTTCATAATAATGATAGAAATATGTTTCAACATCTTCTAAATATACTTCATAACGATGAAGGAAGTGATGATATAATTATGGTTGTTGATCTAACCTTGCAAAACCTAATTGACTAAAAGAGGAAACCCTAACCCTAAAAGATGTGATGTGCTTTGTAGGAAATGGTTTCTACAAGTTGACATTATCAATGATGCATTGTTTCTCTTGTTATATGTTTCTAACCATGCATGTAAGCAACGTTATGCATAGCCAGGTATGAGATATGATGTTTATTATATGTTGGAATAAGCCTTGAGAGGCAAGTGTGTTATGATAACCCCAAGTGAAGAGTTAATGGTCTTATGACCTAGTGATGGCTACTTGCCGTATATGAAATTGACAGTTTCTCTCAAAGATGAGATGAGGGGTTGATACCCCAAGATATGTAGTCTTGGTGATGGACATTGGTCCTTGTGATGGGCATTGGTCCTTGTTATGGACATTGGTCCTGGTGATGGACATTGATCATTGTGATGAGCATGTGATGAATAACTGGCATAAAGTGATGATGTGGTACTTATATATGTTTCTGTATGTATTAATGATACCTCAAACCCTAATTTTATAGAATTTGTTTCTAGTTTCTACATTATAACTTGATTGATGCTACATGTCATCGTAATTGGTCTAATTAATCAAGTGGAATCTAATAGTGTTGTTTGCTCTGTGCCATAGACCCATTCAGTGTCAGCAATAGCTGGATGGTGAAATGAGTTTAACTTGGAGTACATATTTTTAATATGGGGGGTACAAGTTGAGTAATTTCCTTATATCCTTAACCCTAGATGGTGTGTAGATGACCATGAGTGAGTCGATCTCATTATTATATGGATGGCCATGTGTGAGCCACTTCTTCTTAGAACGACTATGCGTGAGCCTATTCTTCTAGTGTTGTACCTGTACCAAGATGGGCTAGACATGATTTTATATATGTTGATGGCCATGCGTGAGCCAATCCCTGAGCTTGATTATATGTAATTATTGCAGTTGACTAATATCTCTCTATAGTGTGTTCCCTCGTACTGACTGAGGAAGGTGAGGTCATGGATTCCAGATCTTCCATTAGACCTTGTATGGCACTGATTTTGACTATATACATATAGTGGTCGGTTGGATTTGGGTGGTACAACTTGAATCCTCAGGGCATAATGAATATGTAAGTAGTCGTGTAGTACAATTGGTTAGGATCAAACACGGAAACATTGGTTGAGGCTTTGCTTTGATTTTATATTGTTTAGTTATTAACAATTATACATCTTCTTCATATTCCTTCTTAAATTGATAAATATCCTATTAAGTGATGGCAAGTGCATATATTTGATCTAATTGCTTTATCCTTGAGATATTTTCTTTTTAGTTAATCTTGCTCAACCTGCTCAATATGCTATTTTATATATATGTGATGATAGTAGAGTGGTGATTAGTTATATATCCTGTTGAGATTTGGAATCTCACCATGTGGGTTTCCCACATCCTTTTTAGGCAGACGTGCATGAAGGAGTAGAGATCGTGCGGTGGAGGTGGAGGAGTAGTAGGAGGGCCAGTAGCTGACAAGGTTGACAGTATTGTTGGATGTCTTTTGCTTATAGTGTCCTAGAGTCATCCCTGCACACTCATGTCTTCGGGGAATCATTTTAAAGATGTTTTGTGATCGTGCTTTTCTTATGTGGTTGGTTTGTATACCTGTGATGAACAGTTTTGGTGGACATATGTATATGTTCTTTTGGATCAATCCCTTTGATAACAGGTTGATGACATGCCTCCAGTATTATTTGAGGCATTAAAGGACTTATGTACAAAGTTTTTAGCTACTTGCGGTTTTATGAAAATGGTTTTAGTTCTTAGTGTTTTCTGCTAATAAGTTTGTAAATCTCTCTTCCATGGTTTTGTTTTGAGTAATCTCATTTTGTGTGACAACGAGTGCCACATGATCGATCATTTGAACTATCAGGCCGCCCGCACCACTTCTTCCTCTTATTGTATTGGCCATATAGTCACCTATAATGTACTTTTTTTGGGCGACACTCATATCTCATTCCAACTGTTGACCCTAAAGAATCACTTGATTGATGTGGCATACTTAAAAGGGTGTAAGTTCTTCTGTCTTGGTGCTAATGGAGTCTACTACTTGCTACTTAAAGACTCCCAATGTGGGCTCTGATCTCCAAAATCACAATATAAACTTAGCGGAAGCGATTCGATTAACAGCGGAAGACAAAAATCACGGGAAATTAAAACTTTTCGAGATAAGAGCTTGAATCTATAAAAACTTCTTTCATAAAAGGAGATAAACTGTTTACATTTAAGATAATTACTTCTTGAGTAATTATATACAACATGATACAAAATCTCAAGAACTCAAAACCAAAATCTCAGACCAAAAGACTCCAAGGACCTGAGAGTACAGAGAACACATAGGACTGACTATCTAACTATACAACTCAGCAGTCTGAATCTCCACCTGAGATTTACTGCTGCTCCTGATGCTGCTACTGCTGATATTGGTCACCTGAAGATTGATTCCTTTGCCCTCGACGACCACCTAAAAAGTTGAAAATCTACGAGGTGAGACAATTTTAAATAATTGTCCCAGCGAGAGTTATAACTCTTCGCCAGAAGCTTTATTATAGCAACCAAGAATAACATAGGCAATAAAAGCTTTAAGGTAATCAGCAGCAGATTGTTATCAATTAGACCAACAACATTTAAGGAATATGAAGAACATGTATACTAAGTAATGTATCTTCAACCAATGTATCTCGCAGTTCAACCTAAGCAGATATGCTACGCGGTTGATTATGTTTTACAAACATCATTATGCCCTGCGGATATGAGGTATACCGCTCATACTCCAACCGATCACTATTAAGTCGCATCGGTATCATACATAGGTCATCAAAAGAGCCGGATTCTTATGACCTCATCTTCCTCAGTCAGTAAGAGGATCAACATGCAGGACATCTAGTGTTTCTACTACTATAGCTTACCAGGGTATTCTGGTACTTCGCTATTAGAGTCACAGTGGCATTCTGTACTCTCTTCACTACCGAAAGATTTCTTGTTTATCTCTCATCGATGTGGTATAAAAGATTTCCTCGGGAGATTAATGTTACATCACCCCGACATAAAACATAGTGAAGGATTGATAGATTAAGATACATCTACATCAATTCCTACACTAGGATGTAAGGAAATTCACATCCATATTACACCACATACTCAAAAGTATGTGCTCCAGGAATCCCCTTAGGAAAACCTGTTTCACCATCATTTAACTCCTGACAATGATGGATCTATGATCAGGGCTCTACATGGTATGATTATACTTGATTAGTTAGGTACATTTCAGTATTCTTTTATCATCATACATGTTTTCAAACATTAATCATTAGCATAGCAGCTATGAAGGAAGAATACTAAATGTAACAAGCCTAACTCTCATCAATTATCATTTCTTAATATTCTCATCACAAGTCATCTCTTAAAGCATGACCTTGATGGTATTCATGGCTCTCACAACCTATCAATCTCATAAGATGCTATTAACAAGGCATCAGGATATATCACTATTCATAAAGCTAACAACATGCTTTCAATGAATATAGTATCATCATCCATACATGGATATGATCATCCTCATAAAGGAACCTGCATGGTTAAATCAACTGATAACAGTAAATAACTCATTTAAAGAAGTTGTATCTCCCTACTCATACAAGAGCTAGGTTTTCCTGGTTTTCATCAATTAGGGTTTACTATTCACATTACATATCATCACCCTAGAATTAGGGTTTACTATTCACCTCATGGTGAAATGATCTCATAACATCCTCATGTATGAGAAACATCATCATTAAAGACCTCAGATAAGATTAAGATTCATCAATTATCATAATTAGGGTTTCCATGATCTCACATAAGTGGATCATACCTAAACTTGCACATTCATGTATATTGAAGATATTTTACTTGAGTTTCCATTATAATTGGTACTTTCTCTCTCCTCTAACTAGTAGATAGTGATTACACCACTCTAGATTAGGTTGGGTTAAGTCCTCATTGATTAACACAAGTCAACTCATCACTATCATGTGATTAGGGTTTGATTAAAACAAGGAATCACTCAATTGAACCTTTCAGGGGCATTTTGGTAATTTACCGAATGACCATCATCATGGGTGAATTCATTAGCCACTTAGTCCCTTAACATCTTAGGTTACCATTAGGGTTTAGATTAGATCATCATTGAACCATTTACACCTTCAAGTGATTAAGTATAATCAACCTTGAAGGTCTCGAATTGGTTTAGGGTTTAACCTTCAACCCATTTGATTCTTAAATGACCTTGAACTTGTTTAATCTCAAATGACCTTGAATCCATTTGAACCTTAAATGAGTGTGGACCCACTTAATCTTAAATGGGTGTGGACCCATTTAAGTCCAAACGAGTGTGGACCCGTTTGAGCCTAAACGAGTGTGAACCTGTTTGAGCTTAAACGGGTGTGAACCCGTTTGGACTCAAATGAGTGTGGACTCATTTGGACTCAAACGAGTGTGGACTCATTTGGACTCAGACGAGTGTGAACTCGTTTGGGCTTAAACGAGTGTGAACTCGTTTGGTCTAAAACGATTGTGGGTCTTCTTGGGTTCAAACCGCATGAACATAAAATGTGACACAAAGTTTATGCTTGAATAGGATTTCTTATGTTGAGGCATTCAATTGGACCAAGCCATGTTAACCATATACAAATTGAGTCAATTAAGACGAGCCTCAATTAACTGGACACCAAATTGACCCTCAATTGAAAGCCAATTAGGGTTAAATCTAACTCAATTAGGGTTTCCAATCGGCTAATCATCAATATTCAACAATATGATTCAAATCAGAGTTGAACCTATCAATTGACCTCCAATTGGGCCCAAACTTGGCTAAAACGATCTTGAGGACGTTTGGATGACCTCCAAACGATCTTGAGACCGTTTTCCCAAAGTTTGACCAAAAACCAAAATGATTTGATAAGGGTTGAGCCCTAATTAAATTAAAATCAGCACTTTTCATCAATTTATCAACATCTTGTAATTGGACCCTCAAACCATCAAATTTATTTAACCCTATACCTCCAATCGATCTTGGGGTGACACTAAAAGAGTGTGAGATCGTTTGGATGAACCCCCAAACGGGTTGGAACCCGTTTGGGTCCTTCAACCCAAAACTCAACAAGATCTATATTGAAATCAGCAACTTTCACCTGATTAGGGTTAGGTTATTGAAGTGTCTTCAACTCTTAATTGGTTAGGAATTAGACTACAATTCTTTGTAGGAATGAAATTCAATACATTATGAACAGACCCTCAAACGTTGATACCTTGGTCAACCCTATGAAACGGTCTTGGGGTTGTTTTGATTCAAACGATCTTGCAGGATCGTTTGAGATCAAACGGGTTGAACCTGTTTGGCCCAAAAGGGTTCAAGGTCGTTTCATAAAGTGACCTAGGAATCCACGCCCATTATCCTCAACCTCTGTTCAGGTCAGTTCCTCCACCGTTTTGCTTGCAAAAGAGCAAGGAAGAAGTGAGGTAGAAGAAGAACTAATCATAGAAAACAAGAACAAAGATATGCATAACAAAGCTAAAAGTTAGAGTTATAAAACCCGCCTCAAACGTGGTTCCTAGAGCTTCCAAGCTTCCAAGATTCAAGCCTTTAATGGCGTCTTGAGCTCCACAGGTCGGCCAAGGTCAATTCTTCAAGAAAAAGATGGGGATGGTCGGCTAGAACAAGGAACCTAAGTAAGAAAACTAGCAATTCAACCTTTTAATACGATTTCCTCCATGAATCCAAGCTAGAAGGTGGTGTTCTCTTACCTAGAACAGGTTGGTCATCCCCTTGAGCTCCTAAGCTTTGCTTTGTCCGGTTGAGAAAGATAAGAAGTGAGGAAGTGAAGGAAAATGTTTGCTTGGTTTGGAAAGAAAGGTGCTTATATAGTTTAGGCTGATTTACACCATAAAGACCTCTAGAACTTTGAAATTCTCATCCAAGTCCTTTCTTATTTAAGGTAACGTCCAATCTCATCTATACTTATGAAAAGCTCATGAAATCTCAAGATCTAGGGGTAAAGAAAGCCAACTTTCAACTAGGGTACATACATGAAAGGTTTCCTTACTCAAACTTAGTGAATTTTATGTACAAAGGTCATTTTTCTTATCTGATTATTAATTGATGTGTCCCTTTCATCATTTCTACTCTAAATGATGACAAGAGTCATAAAATATGTTCTAGATGGTGTATTTTACAAGTTGCACCCCTGAAATTGGGTAAACTGCATTTTACTCCAAATTAGGGTTTTTTAAGCATAAGGATTATTCCACAAGCTACATCTAGATGCCCAAGCTTGGGAAATCCATCATGTCTCATCATATTCACTCATATGATGTCTCATTATCAAAAGAACATCTTAACATGTGAAATTTCAAGTTAACCCCTTAACTGGGTAATTTGCACATAAGCCCCTACATTACCAAAATAATACTACAACTTTGTTTAAAAAGGACAAAATTGAAAGTATATGTTCCTGAGGAACTTAATTACATGTCAAAGATAATCAACAGGGTTTAATTACATATTTAGGCAAAACACCTAGGGTTAGTTTATAACCCAGGTCAGGGATGTTACAAATTATCCACCCCTTACAAGGATTTCATCCTCAAAATCAACAAAACGTATTAGGGGAAAAGAGCAGGGTATTTCCTTCTCATCTCATCCTCTAGTTCCCAAGTTGGTTCTTCAACACCACGGTGGTTCCAGAGGACTTTCACAAGGCTTATATCTTTCTTCTTTAACTTTTTAGTTCTGCTATCAAGGATTGACACTGGTGCTTCCTCTTAAGATATGTCATCATTCAATTCTACCTCCATAGGTTGTAGAACTGACTCAGTGTCGGGGTGACATTTCCTCAGCATAGAAATGTGAAACACAGGGTGTAACCTCTGCAACTCTGGTGGTAACTCTAGTCTATAGGCTACCTTTCCAACTCGTTCAATGATTGGATAAGGTCCCATAAATCTAGGTGCTCACTTTCCTTTCCTTCCAAAGAGAAGGACTCCTTTCCAAGGCGAGACCTTGAGGTACACTCTATCTCCAACCTGGAACTCTAACGGTCTACGGCGCTTATCAGCATACGACTTCTGTCTATCCTGTGCAGTCTTAAGCTATTGTTGTATAACTTTGATCTTCTCTGTAGTTTGCTGCACAAGATCAGGACCTAACAACTGATGTTCACCAGTCTCATACCAACACAAAGGGGATCTACAACGTCTACCATACAAGGCTTCATAAGGTTCCATATCAATACTATGCTGATAGCTATTGTTATTGCCAAACTCTATCAAGCTTAGGTGTAGATCCCAACTTCCGGTAAACTGGAGAAAACATGCTCTCAATAGGTCTTCCAAGGTTTGTAAGGTTCTTTCTGACTGTCCATCAGTCTGTGGATGAAAAGTCGTACTAAAACATAGCTTGGTGCCTAAGGCTCTGTGTAGCTGCTCCCAAAAGCGACTTGTAAACTGGGGACCTCTGTCAGAAACTATGGTGACAGGAACTTCGTGCCAATGCACTATCTCTTGAACATACAACTGTGATAACCTTTCAGTAGAAAAGGTTGTTTTTACAGGTAAGAAATGTGTTGTCTTAGTCAACCTATCAACAACTACCCAAATGGAATCATGTCCTTTGCTTGTCCTAGGTAGGCCAACAAAAAAGTCCATGGTCACATGGTCCCACTTCCACTGTGGTATGGGTAAAGGTTGCATTGTTCCTGTAGGCTTTTCGTGTTCAGCTTTAACTTACTGACACACAGGACACCTCATCACAAACTCTGCAACATCCTTCTTCATTCCAGGCCACCAATACAAATCTTTCAAATTTCGATACATCTTGGTGCTCCCTAGATGCATAGCATACATCGAAGAATGAGCTTCTTCCAGAACTAACTTCCTCAATTTATCCATATCCGGCACTATCATCCTCCCATGATAACATGCTACATGATCATCTGAGTCATAGAAACCATCTCGCTTCTCATTTCCATACTCTGATCTAATCTGCTGAACTACATCATCAACCTGTTGTGCCTCCTTAATCTTCTCTCTTAGGGTAGGTTTAATATGCATCTCAACCAACAACCCGGCTAACAATGACACCTTCAACTGTACATTGTCTTGCCTTAAAGAGATAAGCATATCTCTCTTAGAGCATACTAAAGAGTTTAGTTGTGCTCTATCCATGGTTGATGTTGCTGATTTCCTACTCAAGGCATCTGCAACCACATTGGCCTTTCCTGGATGGTAATCAATTGTACAATCGTAGTCCTTGATTAACTCCATCCAGCGATGTTGCCTCATGTTAAGCTCATGCTGAGAGAAGATATACTTAAGATTTTTGTGATCTGTGAAAATCTGGAATGTCTCTCCGTAGAGATAATGTCTCCAGATCTTCAGGGCATGAACCACAGCAGCTAACTCCAGATCGTGTGTCGGATAATTCTCTTCGTGTTTCTTAAGCTGTCGTGAAGCAAAAGAAATCACTTGCTTATCCTGCATCAACACGCATCCGAGTCCATTCTTGGAGGCATCACAGAAAACTATGTATCCTTTTCCTTGCTCAGGTAACACAAGCACAGGTGCACTTGTCAACCTCTCCTTCAACAGCTAAAAAGACTGTTGACACTTATCACTCCAGGTAAAAGGAACATCTTTCTGGGTTAACTTGGTTAAGGGTAAGGCTATAGAACTGAAAATCTTAATAAACCTTCGATAATAACCAGCTAATCCCAAGAAACTTCGAATCTCCGTTGGTGTCTTCGGTTGTTCCCACTATAGAACATATTCTACCTTTGTAGGGTCAACATGAATACCTGAGGCAGATATCACATGTCCAAGAAAAGATACTTCCGGCAACCAGAACTCACACTTGCTAAACTTAGCATATAGCTTATGTTTTCTTAGCAGAGTTAGAGCCTGTCGGAGATGTTGTTCATGCTGCTGAGCATCCTTACTATAAATCAGAATGTCATCTACGAAGACGTCAACACACTGATCAAGGAAAGGTCGAAAAACTCTATTCATGAGTTCCATGAATGCAGCCGGTGCATTTGTTAGTCCAAACGACATAACCGTGAACTCATAGTGACCATATCGTGTCCTAAAGGAAGACTTGGATATGTCACTATCCTTAATACGGAGTTGATGATATCCAGACCTCAAGTCTATCTTTGAGAAGACTGTTGCACCACGCAACTGGTCAAAAAGATCATCAATCCTCGGCAATGGGTACTTATTCTTTATTGTTACTTTATTGAGTTGTCTATAATCAATGCACAACAACATTGACCCATCTTTCTTTTTAACAAACAAAACTGGAGCACCCCACGGTGAAGTGCTCGGTCGGATAAAACCTTTCTCAAGAAACTCTTGAAGTTGTTTCTTGAGTTCTGCCATCTCAGCAGGCGCCATCCTATACGGTGTCTGGGCTATAGGTTTTGTATCTGGGATCAAATTGATTTCAAAATCAATTTCCCGAGGCGGTGGTATACCTGGAAGTTCTTCAGGAAACACGTCCTTGAATTCCCTAACTATAGGAACTTCAACAGGGTTGGGACCTTCTTTGGTAACATCTACTACATGTCCCAGGAATGCATAACATCCTTGCCTCATCATCTTGTTAGCAACCATAGCTGATACAAGACAGGTGGGCAGAATCTTTATCTCTCCTTGAAAGATCCATGTGCTGCTATCATCAGTAAACACAGACTGTTTGGATTCACAATCTAAGACAACTCGATACCTTTCTAAGGTATCCATCCCGAGGATTATATCAAATCCTTGCATATCAAGTGGTATAAGGTCCACTTGAATGCGATAATTAGAAAAGAAGAGGATGCAGGGAGAGCATACCTCCTGCAAAACGGCAGACCCACTCAACGGAGTCTCCAAAAACAAGCTATCTGCCCTATGACTAATTGTCATATTGCAGTTACGAATCACTCTCCGAGTGACAAAGGAGTGCGTAGCACCCGGGTCAATCAGAACAGATACAACACAAGATTTAGACATATCAGAATATAAAAGTTCCATCTGACCTGCCACTACCCGTGGATTGACCACTGCATCTGGTGGGTTCATAGCATAGAACCTCGCTGTCGCCTGGTGTTGAGGTGGTGCTGATGATCCAGCTTGAGACGCCTGTCCACGTCCTCGAGCTGCTCCTTGAGATTGCCTTCTCTGTGATCCCTGTTGACTCTGTCTCGGAGGCTGTGTCACACTGACAGGATTAGATCGGCAGTCCTTCATCAAATGTCCCACCTTCCCACAGTTGTAACAGCTCTTCTCCAGTTGTTGTGGTCTGGGTGGTCCTGTAACTCACATTGATGCTGAACTGTGAGTCTCTTGTAGTGGTAGGCTTCGTCCCCTGCCTCTACTCGGTGTGCACTGTGTCTGAGCACTAGTTCTGGGTGGTGGAGGTGTAGGTGCAGAGAATCTAGACTTCTTAAAGTTTCTAGATGAAGAACCCTGGAACTACAGATAGCTTTTATGGGTTTGTCTCTTCTCGACTATGGATTTCTCTATCCTTCGGACTGACTCAACGAAGGTAGCAAACCTCTCTCGATTCTCTAGGGCAGACACGGGAGTAGTCAAGTCGGCGTTTAAACCCTTCTCGAACCTTCTGATTCTTTCTTCTTCTGTGGCAGCCATGTGTGGACAAAACCGCAATAACTCCATGAACTTAGCTTCATACTCGCTAATGTTCATCATGCCTTGCCTCAATCTCTCAAACTGAGAGATCTTCTCATCTAGGAAGGTCTTTGGAAAATATCTATTGATAAATTCCCGACGAAAATCTTCCCACAAGATCTCCACTCCAGGCCTCTTCTGCTCTTCCATGGTCCACCAGTGACCAACACTTCCCTTGAGAAGATAGACAACATGTCTAACCTTCTGAGCTTCTGGGATGTTGAGGATTCTAAAAGCTTTCTCCAACTCTGTTAACCACAGATCGGCATCTGCAGGATCAGTTGTTCCAAAGTATTCGGTTGCTCCGACATGACGAAGTTGCTCGAACGTCTTACCGATACCTTGTCCTTCAGGCTGGGCAGGTGCCCTAGGTGCAGGCATGGGTATCCTATCGGTGATGTGTGTCATAGCAGTCATAAACTGCCCGAACATAGTTTGAACAGCTGGGTTTCCCATGTCAGCTGGGTCAAACTGAGGTGGCTCTCTGGGTGGCTCAGGTACAGGTTGTTCTATCTCCGGGTTCCTTGCACCTCCTTGGGGTGCAACAACACTACTTTCTGCCACGTACTCCTCATGTTGTTCAGACATCCTTAATTATCTTCTTCTCCTGAGGAGCAGAAGACTCTATTAGATATGAAAGAGATACTAAGGATAGACTCGACATCCTAAGTCCTATGTCTCTGTAGACTCAGCGAACCTAGAGCTCTGATACCACTAATTGTGGGCTCTGATCTCCGAAACCACGATATAAACTTAGCGTAAGCGATTCGATTAACAGCGGAAGACAAAAATCACGGGAAATTAAAACTTTTCGAGATAAGAGCTTGAATCTATAAAAACTTCTTTCATAAAAGGAGATAAACTATTTACATTTCAGATAATTACTTCTTGAGTAATTATATACAACATGATACAAAATCTCAAGAACTCAAAACTAAAACCTCAGACCAAAAGACTCCAAGGACCTGAGAGTACAGAGAACGCATAGGACTGACTATCTAACTATACAACTCAGCAGTCTGAATCTCCACCTGAGATTTACTGTTGCTCCTGATGCTGCTACTGCTGATATTGGTCACCTGAAGATTGATTCCTTCGCCCTCGACGACCACCTAAAAAGTTGAAAATCTACGGGGTGAGACAATTTTAAATAATTGTCCCAGCGAGAGTTATAACTCTTCGCCAGAAGCTTTATTATAGCAACCAAGAATAACATAGGCAATAAAAGCTTTAAGGTAATCAGCAGCAGATTGTTACCAATTAGAACAACAACATTTAAGGAATATGAAGAACATGTATACTAAGTAATGTATCTTCAACCAATGTATCTCGCAGTTCAACCTAAGAAGATATGCTACGCGGTTGATTATGTTTTACAAACATCATTATGCCCTGCGGAGATGAGGTATATCGCTCATACTCCAACTGATCACTATTAAGTCGCATCGGTATCATACATAGGTCATCAAAAGATCCAGATTCTTATGACCTCATCTTCCTCAGTCAGTAAGAGGATCAACATGCAGAACATCTAGTGTTTCTACTACTATAGCTTACCAGGGTATTCTGGTACTTCGCTATTAGAGTCACAGTGGCATTCTGTACTCTCTTCGCTACCGAAAGATTTCTTGTTTATCTCTCATCGATGCGGTATAAAAGATTTCCTCGGGAGATTAATGTTACATCACCCCGACATAAAACATAGTGAAGGATTGATAGATTAAGATACATCTACATCAATTCCTACACTAGGATGTAAGGAAATTCACATCCATATTACCCCACATACTCAAAAGTATGTGCTCCAGGAATCCCCTTAGGAAAACCTGTTTCACCATCATTTAACTCCTGATGATGATGGATCTATGATCAGGGCTCTACATGGTATGATTATACTTGATTAGTTAGGTACATTTCAGTATTTTTTTATCATCATACATGTTTTCAAACATTAATCATTAGCATAGCAGCTATGAAGGAAGAATACTACATGTAACAAGCCTAACTCTCATCAATTATCATTTCTCAATATTCTCATCACAAGTCATCTCTTAAAGCATGACCTTGATGGTATTCATGGCTCTCACAGCCTATCAATCTCATAAGATGCTATTAACAAGGCATCAGGATATATCACTATTCATAAAGCTAACAACATGCTTTCAATGAATATAGTATCATCATCCATACCTGGATATGATCATCCTCATAAAGGAACCTGCATGGTTAAATCAACTGATAACAGTAAATAACTCATTTAAAGAAGTTGTATCTCCCTACTCATACAAGAGCTAGGTTTTCCTGGTTTTCATCAATTAGGGTTTACTATTCACATTACATATCATCACCCTATAATTAGGGTTTACTATTCACCTGATGGTGAAATGATCTCATAACATCCTCGTGTATGAGAAACATCATCATTAAAGATGTCAGATAAGATTAAGATTCATCAATTATCATAATTAGGGTTTCCATGATCTCACATAAGTGTATCATACCTAAACTTGCACATTCATGTATATTGAAGATATTTTACTTGAGTTTCCATTATAATTGGTACTTTCTCTCTCCTCTAACTAGTAGATAGTGATTACACCACTCTAGATTAGGTTGGGTTAAGTCCTCATTGATTAACACAAGTCAACTCATCACTATCATGTGATTAGGGTTTGATTAAAACAAGGTATCACTCAATTGAACCTTTCAGGGGCATTTTGGTAATTTACCCATTGACCATCATCATGGGTCAATTCATTAGCCACTTAGTCCCTTAACATCTTAGGTTACCATTAGGGTTTAGATTAGATCATCATTGAACCATTTACACCTTCAAGTGATTAAGTATAATCAACCTTGAAGGTCTCCAATTGGTTTATGGTTTAACCTTCAACCTTCAACCCATTTCATTCTTAAACGACCTTGAACTTGTTTAATCTCAAATGACCTTGAATCCATTTGAACCTTAAATGAGTGTGGACCCACTTAATCTTAAACGGGTGTGGACCCATTTAAGTCCAAACGAGTGTGGACCCGTTTGAGCCTAAACGAGTGTGAACTCGTTTGAGCTTAAACGGGTGTGAACCCGTTTGGACTCAAACGAGTGTGAACGCGTTTGGACTCAAATGAGTGTGGACTCATTTGGACTCAAACGAGTGTGTACTCATTTAGACTCAAATGAGTGTGAACTCGTTTGGGCTTAAACGAGTGTGAACTCGTTTGGTCTAAAACGATTGTGGGTCTACTTGGGTGCAAACCGCATGAACATAAAAGGTGACACAAAGTTTATGCTTGAATAGGATTTCTTATGTTGAAGCTTTCAATTGGCCCAATCCATGTTAACCATATACAAATTAAGTCAATTAGGATGAGCCTCAATTAACTGGACACCAAATTGACCCTCAATTGAAAGCCAATTAGGGTTAAATCTAACTCAATTAGGGTTTCCAATCGGCTAATCATCAATGTTCAACAATATGATTCAAATCAGAGTTGAACCTATCAATTGACCTCCAATTGGGCCCAAACTTGGCTCAAACGGTATTGAGGTCGTTTGGATGACCTCCAAACGATCTTGAGACCGTTTGCCCAAAGTTTGACCAAAAACCAAAATGATTTGATAAGTGTTGAGCCCTAATTAAATTAAAATCAGCACTTTTCATCAATTTATCAACATCTTGTAATTGGACCCTCAAACCATCAAATTTCTTTAACCCTAGACCTCCAATCGATCTTGGGGTGACACTAAAAGAGTGTGAGATCGTTTGGATGAACCCCCAAATGGGTTGGAACCCGTTTGGGTCCTTCAACCCAAAACTCAACAAGATTTATATTGAAATCAGCAACTTTCACCTGATTAGGGTTAGGTTATTGAAGTGTCTTCAACTCTTAATTGGTTAGGAATTAGATTACAATTCTTTGTAGGAATGAAATTCAATACATTATGAACAGACCCTCAAACGGTCGTACCTTGGTCAACCCTATGAAACGGTCTTGGGGTCGTTTTGATCCAAACGATCTTGCAGGATCGTTTGAGATCAAACGGGTTGAACCCGTTTGGCCCAAAAGGGTTCAAGGTCGTTTCATAAAGTGACCTAGGAATCCACACCCATCATCATCAACCTCTGTTCGGGTCGTTTCCTCCACCATTTTGCTTGCAAAAGAGAAAGGAAGAAGGGAGGTAGAAGAAGAACTAATCATAGAAAACAAGAACAAAGATATGCATAACAAAGCTAAGAGTTAGAGTTATAAAACCCTCCTCAAACGTGGTTCCTAGAGCTTCCAAGCTTCCAAGCTTCAAGCCTTTAATGGTGTCTTGAGCTCCACAGGTCGGCCAAGGTCAATTCTTCAAGAAAAAGATGGGGATGGTCGGCTAGAACAAGGAACCTAAGTAAGAAAACTAGCAATTCAACCTTGTAATATGATTTCCTCCATGAATCCAAGCTAGAAGGTGGTGTTCTCTTACCTAGAACAGGTTGGTCGTCCCCTTGAGCTCCTGAGCTTTGATTTGGCCATTTGAGAAAGATAAGAAGTGAGGAAGTGAAAGAAAACGTTTGCTTGGTTTGGAAAGAAAGGTTCTTATATAGTTTAGGCTGATTTACACCATAAAGACCTCTAGAACTTTGAAATTCTCATCCAAGTCCTTTCTTATTTAAGGGAACGTCCAATCTCATCTAAACTTATGCAAAGCTCATGAAATCTCATGATCTAGGGGTAAAGAAAGCCAACTTTCAACTAGGGTACATACATGAAAGGTTTCCTTACTCAAACTTAGTGAATTTTATGTACAAAGGTCATTTTTCTTATCTGATTATTCATTGATGTGTCCCTTTCACCATTTCAACTCTAAATGATGACAAGAGTCATAAAAGATGTTCTAGATGGTGTATTTTACAAGTTGCACCCCTCAAATTGGGTAAACTGCATTTTACTCCAAATTAGGGTTTTTTAAGCATAAGGATTATTCCACAAGCTTCATCTAGATGCCCAAGCTTGGGAAATCCATCATGTCTCATCATATTCACTCATATGATGTCTCATTATCAAAAGAACATCTTAACATGTGCAATTGCAAGTTAATCCCTTAACTGGGTAATTTGCACATAAGCCCCTGCATTACCAAAATAATACTACAACTTTGTTTAAAAAGGACAAAATTGAAAGTATATGTTCCTGAGGAACTTAATTACATGTCAAAGATAATCACCAGAGTTTAATTACATATTTAGGCAAAACACCTAGGGTTAGTTTATAACCCAGGTCAGGGATGTTACACCCAAGTCGTCCTCAAGCTTCCACATCATGCTAGGTTTGTTGCCACCAACCTAGTTTTTGATTTGACTGATATTCCGGTGCATTACACACGATTCCTCCTAGAGCATCCTGACCCAGAAGACGTCCCCAAGCCCACGACCCATAGGAGGAGTGTCTTTTTGGAGGCACATGATGATGCGACTAGACCACCTCCTCCACCATCACAACACTACACCAGATGATATTTAGGCACTGAGGAAGGTCCCAAGGAGACTTATGGCTTTTACGAGATCTGTGATCAGTTGGAGGAAATCCAATGTGAGCAGTAGTGCCAAGGTCACTAACTCAATCACTTGTACTTGATGCAATGCTCACATGAGTCCTAACATGTGCACTAGGGCCAATATGACTCCATTCGACCCCAGTATGAGGAGTATGGGGCCCATCAAGCATACCCTAACCCAAACTCCCAATATTGGGGGAACTACTAGTACAATCCTCCATTTTCTTCTCAATACCCACCGCCAAAGTGATTTTCTTCCCTACATCTACAATTTTGGTTTTGCTCAGGACGAGCACCAATCTAAGTATGGTATGGAGGTGGGTGGTATGATTCTATTCCACTCCTTATCTTTTCTCTTATTTCCTTTATTTTTCCTTTTTATTATTTTGCATGTGTTTGCTTTGGTTGATGGACCTTATCTAGTCGGCCATGTCTATTTGTTTTCCTTAGTTGTAAAATGGCTATTATCTTGTCGGCCATTGAGTAGACGTCTATCATTGTACCCCAAATTGAATCTAGTAAAAAAAATTACAAAATCTATTGCAAATTGCCACGTCTAAAATCACATTGTCACCTAGGACCCTTGAAAAACATCACTCCTTGGAATAGTTGGCAAGTCATAAGGAATCAATCAGAACCAAGCATAAATTTTCACTATATTTAAAAATGGATTATCTTGTTATAAAACTTGTATAATGTGATTTATAGGGTTACTTGGCCAAAATTTGGAGGTAAGGATTTTAGTGATGTTAAAAGGGTGAGGAAAGACATGTTGTGAGAATAAATTGGACTTTACTTGTAATTTTATTTTTCTCAGGATAAGAAAAGATTCAAGTCTGGGATATGTTGATGAATGCATATTTATCTATCTATTTGATTAAATTTCATAAACCTTTTCATTAGAACTTATCAATTTTTCAATCATTTCTAGGACAATTTGCAATTTACCACTTATTGATTTATTTTGCAAATACTTACATCCTTTCTCACTTTTTGTAGGGTTTTTCTCCAAAACTAAATTCTGACCTACGGACCCCGTGAGACACCCATCTCTCTAAGCACACACGGTCGGCTCACCCCTAAAGACCTTCTCATTAAGAGCCAACCGACCATTTCAGTTCTCACCTCAACATGTTACGTCAACAACCATGACGGGTGTCTCACTTCAGCGAGACGATCGTTTCATGGACCCAGTTGAGCATCCAGGCTAGCCCAGACGTCCATATCATCTTGACCTAAGATCAAATAAAATCACAAAAGGGCGTCGCCACTCAATTAGGGTTTCAATTCTTTGATCACGTGTAAGGCATCATGAGACGGGCGTCTAGTAACAACCAGACGCTTGTTTCGAACATTACTTCGAGCCCAAGAATGAAACCAAATGGCGTTGCCACTCCTTCTTGGGGTTTTCTATCTGATGCTTCTAGAGATCATGCCATGCCATCCTAAACAACCACCATGACCAGCGAGACAGCCGTTTTACGGTTCTCGAGTAGTGTTTTTAGCAGTCACTACACCACTTGTTCCTCCTTCATTCAAGGCTTTCCACACCTCCTTCCCCTATAAAAGGAGGGGGGATTCCACTAAGAAAGGGTCTTGAGTTCTTGTATCTATCAATTTAATTCTTATTTGTAATCTTTACATTCAACAATAAAATTGAATTCTTTGTTCTAGATCTGGATCTCGCAATTTAGTTCTTATTCTTACTTCTAGTTCTTTCTTTTGGATAGGGGGATTAAGAGAGAAAGTCATTTAATTGTCACCACCTTTGGTCTCCTCAGAGATTCTTGTTTTTGTGGGCTATGATTTCATACCTTCTTCCCCTTGTTTTTCCATTCCTCACTATGACTACTGAGTACTTCCCTTATCGAGGAGAGGGGAGTAACCCCTTAGCTAAGTGTTGGTCGGATCAAGTTTTACATGACTGTTTTAGATGGATGGTTTTCGTTTTAGAAATCACCGATATAAATGAAGTAATTATTGTTTTTATCATGAGTTAATCCTGACAAATGCAACCGTGGAAACTGGGATTTCAAACACCTAAACCGATTTCATGAGGATTTGAATGTGACCACAGAAAAACCTTATTTACGATGAAGAACTAGGATGTGTGAACACCAGGACCAATTGGTTTACATGGAGTTCATCTTTTGCATTTTATTTACGAATGATTTGCATACCTACTTCTATCTTACTTGTCATGTATCTCTCTATCTTCTTTTCACTTTAACTAAGGTGGTGAAACCCCTAAGGTTCGATGCTTTTCCTTCTGATTCAATCATTTTTCTAACGCGTGTTTCCCATCACCTCATTTTTTTCTAGCACTTCTACGGTGGTGTGCTAAAAATCATCTCTCTTTACCTTCTTGTCTTAGAATAATCTTTCCCTTTCTTTGCTTTACTGTAATCTTTTATTTTCTTTGTACTTTAATTTTTTGTTCTAGTGTAATCAAATAACCCCCAAACTGCAATTCACTTATGTTCTAATTGAAAAAAATCCAAAAGTAATAATTAAAAAAATCAATTGGAATAAAAGAGAACAACCTTAATAATGTTGTCATGTAGTATCGATCCTTAAAACTCTAGAATAATCATCTTAGTGAATTGGTATGCTCTTCGACACATATTAGGTTGCCTCTCACCCCACACCACATACAATAGTGTGTTATGCAGTTGCAAGCCTACGACGGGATTCAAACTTGAGTGGGCTGGTTGGGAAGTGCTCTCTTTAACTAATTGTGCCAATAGCTGGGTGGAAATAATGATTTTACTACTATTTTTAATGAGATAGGCTCGTCAAAGGTATCTTATCTATTTAATGGATGTTAGCTTCCAATATTTAAGGGTCAAGATGAGTGATTCAATTAATGGTGACTGAGAGGAATGATAAAGGGTGTTTTTGTTGCATTTTTGTTACTAATAAACAATATTAACATTTCAATTATCCTATTATATTAAATTATGTATGATCCACCACAATTATAGGAGAAAGCAAGAACTCTTTTTATTTCATTCTTGTATATTACTTTAACTCATCTGAGGAAAATGAGTTATTTAATATGGTTCATTTATATTGAAGCGCATACGTGAATTTCAATTTGAAAAAACTTCACTAAGTCATTGATTTAACTAATTAACTAATTATGGAATTTTAATAGTGTAATGTCACAAAATGGATTAGATATATACCTTATGATTGATCTTATCAACCTAGTTTAGAATGAATGTGAGAATTATTGATAAAACATGGCACATAAACATAAAAAGAAACTATAGGACGAAGTATCATATAGAAAACGAGTTTTGGTGTGCAATAGAGAAACTTTAGGATGAAGCATCGTAGTCACTGATAAAAAACACGTATCTAGTTTATAATAATGGCAAGAAAAATTCAAGTACTCAAGTTCAAGTAATGCATTTAGTTTTTTTTATAACGAGGAACCCCTCCTTGGATCGACCACTATTGGACCCCACCAAATTAAGAATTAGATTCATGTAAGTAGAGAGTTTAAGTTCAAGACTCTAAAACAAAAAAAGAATAGGAGTTTTAGTGGCTTCCCTAAAACTTCTAAGTATGCATAGAAGATAGTTCTCAAATTCTTACTAAAAAAATTACTAAAGAAATTTCAAATTGATAAACAACATCACAAATGACACTTTACTTTTATATTTTCACTTTGAACACTTCTAGAACACTTTGTTGCATTTTGTGAAAAAAATATGTATTGATTAATTTTTTTTCTTTTATATTTGTAGATACAACAAACTATTTATGTAGAAGTAATTGGTACTTGAACACTATAAGATGCACCAATGTTCTACAAAATGTCATTTTATAAAGTTAGAATTTGCAAAATCCTTTAATTAAAAAGATTAAATATATTAAAAGACCACATAATGTATTAGTTTTATGTTATCATTTTCCTTTTTTGGTCTCATAAATTATAACAATGAAAAAAATTAATAGAAATGGATCCTTAAGCTCTAGTTTGTATCTCATTCCTATAACAAATATTAAGAATATTTCATCAACCCTTTCATTTGTAACTAACATGGCAAAACTAGAAGTGTTTCTAGAAAGTCAAAATTGAAAGCATTGGAATACAAAAGAGGGAGTTGAGACTGGGATGCATATATGTATGACCTAAATAGAGAACTCATGTATGATGGCATGGAGTCCCGCAGAAGTGGGACAAAAACCTCCGCAACAAGAAGGTGCCATTACAAGCCTATGGGATGTGTGTCACTCTCTATTGTTTCTAGTAAAAGAGTGTAAGGACTAGGACGGGGTCAGAGATATGTGGAAGTTTGTCAAGATGTGAAGGAAGCTATATGCATCACTAATGTTTTTCGAACAATGGGAGGATCTTAGGGAGTGGCAGTGTGGGAGAGGGACTATGAGGTGAAAAGCATTGTGGAGACATATATATAAAATGATGGAGAACGTGAGTCTTAACGTAATGAAAGAAGCATAAAGAAAGTTTGGTAGTTTTCCGAGAAAATTCTTATATTCAATGGATTAAGAAGATAAAATATTTGTGAGATGGTTTGAGTTGTTAAAGTTAGTTCCGAGGGAGTTATGCTTTTGTGGGAACTTATATATGTCGACAAGAGTGGTTTTGGTTACTTGTGAACTAATCACACGGTGATTTAGTTTAAGGAGAGACAATTATATAAAATAAAAGGAAAAGAAGATTAAGAGAGAGTTGGGAACTTGGAACTTCATTATGGCCAATGTTTATTTTTGTTTTGACTTCCAACTATTGGTTATCGAACTAGAAAAATATGACAATAGATCGGTGTACTTATAGAGATGTGAGGAAATATACTAATGAATCAAGGTAATTGTGAGAAATTTCGTGGGAGGTGAAAGAATGGAGCACAATTAGCTATATAAAGGGACATTTTGTTGGTTATACTTTAAAGGAAGTAAAAAGTAATAGTATCATAATTAGTCAAATAAACCCACTTTTTCAATGCAATATAGATATTATAGTAATAGAGACAACTAGATAGGCACAACATCAAAAGCTTGCGAGGGTGATATTTGGGAGGAATATGTGTGAGTGCGTTGGTTGGGGTGCGGGACAAACAACCAAAAACTAGCAAAGACTACAATAACCAACTATGCCATGTAATATGTGCAACTATTACACTTTTCAAATTAAAATACAAAATATACAAGTATGTCATATAATTTGTGCAACGTGTAGTCCTGTATATGCAAGAGGATATTCAAGGAAACCATGAGAAAATTTGGGAGAAGTGAAAGAATCAAAGAGAATTCATCGTTTTGAAAACTGGTGCATTTTGATTAGATATACCTCTTTTGGGAAGTTCTCTATGAAAGAAAAATGTGTAAACTCACTCGTTGAGTCTCGTTCAAAGTACTACACAGCATGACCAGAAGCCACAACATAACATATACTTGATCTTGGACAGTTGTCACTATACAAGCACCAAGTACACGACTTTTCCGCTGATTTATTATTTGCTGGTAGGGATTTAGATCATATGGATTTCTCAAAATACTGAATATTTCACGATATCAAATTTTCAAATATAAAAAATATAAAAAAAAACTTATGAGCCAACTGTCTTGTAAATCATGCACATATTATTACACTTATAATATAGAGATACTGAATATTTAACAACATCACGTATTCAACATTTTGATCTTGTACAGTTGTAACTGTACAAACATCCCGTACACAACTTTCTAGATGATTTGTTATATGATCGTAGGGATATATCTAGATCCCAACGAAGACTAGAGCAAGTAATTCAAACAGATCAATATCCAATATGTTCATGCCGCACACAAGGTGAGACCCTATGTGCTACAGGCAGTAGCGGCGGCCGCATCCATGGCTTTCTCAGTGACTTGGTTGTTGCAAATGTTGGCGAAGGCACGCATGTGCTTCATGCCATACTGCGTGAGAGAGCCACAGTAACTTTCATAGACTCGAACCTGTGAGGTGAGTTTTCAAGACAGACAACAACAATCCCGTATTAGCATTTTCAGATGTTCAAAAGGAATCTTTGAAAGAGATTGATGTCCCTAACACTTACCATGGACCTCAGGCATTCCCAATCATCCACCAAAGGTTGACCTGCTGGCCTGAATGCTTGGAGAACAGATGGACCATTGTGCGACCCGAATAGGAGCTGCCCAATGAGCCTGACGCTGTCATCAAGGTGTGCCCTATGAGAAACAGTTTCGTTAATCTCCTTCAGCAATGCCGCCTTCTCAAGGGACCCCTCCCGTGCCATCTTGTACTGCCAGAAAACAAAATACAAACAGATAGTCAAAATAGATAGATATAAACAAATATTAGTGAAAGTATATAGAATTGTAAAGTGGATTCCAGTAATCAGTGAAATTGATGTCAGTATAGTCAACAAACCCTATGCTGAAGCGAAATGAGGTCTGCATCCCGTTGGTTGACAACCCCTTCATCCAATCTACTTCTACCAACATCAAGCCCACTGACATTGGATTTGGCCGGACCAGATCCGAGGAACATGTAAAGCTTCTCGGCACTAATCCTTTTGGTACCATACTCCATGACATGGGAACCCTCCTTGTACTTGTTATGTTGGGACGTCCTCTGCTTGACACTCTCGTACTGCATCCGGAACGTCTCCTTCTTGAGGTCATGCTTGTCGGCGTCCTCCATCCACGCCACACTATACAGGTCTCCAAGGCACGTACCGTAGTCTTTGGGCGGCGGCGGTGATTGATTGGGGCAGTAGGTCCCGAAGCTGTTCTCGGTAGGATTCGAAGCCGTGGTGACGTAGATCCTGAGATCGGATGGTAACATGCCTTCGAAGATGCTCCCGGACTCGCAAGCCTCGACGTAGATGACCATCTCTTTGTATGTTCCCGTCGCGTGCTTCTTCTTGAGGAGTCTGATGAACTCGTCGGCGAAAAGGATGGGTAAGTTGGGCATGCCTAGAACACCTGGCCCGCCGTGGTCGGTGTAGTAGATGAAGATCCGGTCTCCTGGCTTGCTGTCGACCACCTTGCCGCTGCCGCCCGTCAGGTTGGATCTGTCGCCCAGAAGTACCCCGATTAGATTCTGGGTATTGACATGTTCCCCGGTGTAATCCTGTAACGACGAAAACAAGGTCATCAGTACAGGTGCAACAAGATGTTGGTTAAAAAGAGCTAGGGAAGAAGGAGTGGCCGTAGTTCTTGTACCTTGGGCACTCCGGCGTAGACGTCATGTCCCTGAGGTCGGTTGATGATGGTACCAGGGTGCGGATTGAATTTGTTGTTGGCGATGTCGTTGTACATAAACACCACGATGTTCTCATCCTTAATCCCGCCGTCGTGCAGGATCTGGTAGGCGTGGCATACATCCGCCTGGTGCCGGTAGTTCGAGTACCCATTTGAGCCTGCCACCAGGACGGCCCATCGGGTGCCGACGGCATCGTCTTCGATGTCTTGGAGCTTGGACGGGAGGTGGGTGTCGCCCTGACTGACCCAGGCTGGGAAGCCGAGCAGGCGGGGGAAGGCGTATGCGTGTGTGGAAGAGAAGGTGAGACATAAGACCATGACGAGATACAGAGCGTCGGGAAATGCCATGGCGATTACAAGGAAGGAGTCGAACAGGAGAAGAGGAAGTCCAGTGATCGGCAGCAGGAAATGGAGTAACGAGGAACGATATGGGAGTAGCTTACCCAATACACAGACAGCAGCTGCCCTTTTATAGGCGAGGTCAGCTTCCGCCCACTCTTGTCAGCAAGTGCGGTAATGCCGGAGCCGAGAAACGGGGCTGTGAGACGCGTGGAAGGTGCAAGCAAACGGATAAGCTAGTTTGGTGGTACGCAAAACCAACTCACACCAATAGTCGGAAAACAGGATATCAAAAAGGAAGAATAGCAACTCGAAAATTTTCATTGGGTTGGATGTAAAATGGAGCTGTTTGATTTTCATTGTTTCTATTTTTGCAAACAAAAGTCAGCCGATTTCATTTTTGTCACCTGCACTTGAAGTGCTCACGCCATCTGCATTCTCAGTTACTGTACCTTTTTGAGGGGGTGTCAGATAGAGAAAGCAAACTGCTTCCAAATGTGGTGCAGTTCCACTTCCACAAGTTTCTGCATTAATGGACTTAAACCTTGTACTTCATTTTCACGACGTGAAGTGCAACAACACGAAACCAAACGAAAATAGTTGCAAAACAACGGCGTTTCAACTACAAGAGTTCCTTTATTACTGTCCAACGGACGAACCCTAACGTCTGGTTCAGCGTATAAAGCCAACGCACAGAGCGGGTTTGAAAACAGGAAAATTAACTTGCTGAGTTGCAACAGCAACCCATTCGTTTGGTTTCACCTAGTTTAATAGGCAGGTTAGCGTAGTAGTTGATTCAGATTGCATGGTAGACCACGACTGAAGGAGGGGAAAGCTGTAAGCAAGAGCTTGGAAACGGAACCGCGCTTTTCCAAATTTTTTATATAACCGAGCTACAAAATGCACTTCATTTTCACACTGTGGATTGAAACCACGCAGAACCAAACTAATGAAAATTAAAATCATGTGCAGTTGTAACTGGATGGGTTGATTTGCAGCCCAACCAGAAGGACCCTGACATTGACTGGTGGGAGCCCTAGTCTAAGCCCGTGTTTAATAAGTGACGAGGAAATGAATGGTGAAATACAATGCGAAACGGAAAGGAAAGGAACAGGTGAGAAGGGGACAAACAGAAAGTATTTGTCTGTATATATCTGGGTGTAGCAAAGGTAGAAGAAGACGGAGTCAACTAAATACGTAGTCTTGGTGTTAGTTTGTTACATATACGACAAGTAGAAACGAGAAAAGGTAATATCAAAATTTAAGCGTTAGAAGTTCCTATTAATTAATAAATATACGTGCTACACACGTCTCCTATGTGTATAATAAATAGTAAATATACGTGCTAATTGCTAAACACACTCTCCGATACGTAATAATTAATTTGTTAGATTACAAATCAGAGTTAATGTCATCAAAATCACGTAATATTTTCTGTGTTTTCCAGTTTCTAGTGGTGGTTACCAACTGTCAATAGTTGTTTTAGGGACCGTCATCTCTTATTAGTTGTGGGACATGGAAGAACTCCCATCTATTTATATATTTTTAATGGGAATGGAACAATGTTAGTGGGTGGGATTCATAGTTGGGCATAGAATACGTTGTTGAACAAAATCTTGTTGATTCTTAGTGAGTTCATGCTAGACTTATGAAAAAGTAAGTTGTCGATTTGGATTTAGTATTTTTTTTTGCGTTTAATGATTTAATATTTATAATTTTAGAATGCATCCATAATTAACAATAAAAATAAATATTTTTACTGACAGTCTCATAGAGATACATTAATACAGTGTTCATTAATGATTGATATTATAGGTTCATTGAGATAGAGACGAACGTATATTCTTGTTTTCCGATATTAGCACAGTAGTTAACGTGTATGCTCTCTTATAAATTTAACTCCATTGGTAATGAAGACAAGCTTTGAATTAATATTAAGCTAATGCGATCACCAATTGCTTAATATTCACAAGTGACTTAGGTTGTAGCTTCATATTAGATTATTCACAAGTAAGCCATCACAATCAAAACAATTTGTCATGTTGACTTCATTGTTTTCCATGACTGTGTATTGATCCGGGTGTTGAGTTCTATTATATAGAAATATGAAATCTTGTGATTGGAGATATTTCAAATCCATGATTGACGTATTAAAGATAATTATTTTGTTGTGTTACAGTGCCCATGATTTTATAATTCCAACGTTATGATTACCTCAGACGTGAAAAGCTGTAACATTGCTGTTTACTTGTTACGAAAATTCTTTATTAGAGCATGCAGCCACCATTTCTTAATATAGTGTCTCATGAATTAATTGATATGTTATGCTAACAATCACCTATAATTTTAAACCTGTCTTCCATGATGACTATAATCATTAAATACGAACAAAATGATAATTGTAACGGTTGGGAAATTTAATTCAGTGGGAAGCTATAAAGCTAGTCACGTGTTTGTGACGATCAAGACAATTTGTGTTGCATATTATACATAAACCATACGTGTCTTTCATGCTTTTGTTTACTAAACATGTTCTAGAACATTTAAAGCCTAAGATATTATGCTCTATTTTTTTTTTTACTATATATTGAATCCATGACTTTTCAGTATATCTAGCTATAGGAAATCATAAGGTTGATGCTAATAAACAGTTGTTGTCACGTGACACATTTGAAATTTTCCGTTACTTCACTCAGTAATAGAATTGTAACTCTTTCTATTTTTTTCATTTTCTAATAGATATAAAGAAAAATGATTTTAATTTTTTTTATTTATTTTGTCTGACAACTCATGACTAAATATTCCATAAATTACTTAAAAGCGGATGTACCCAATTACGTACGGAGTCATAAATGGAGATAAACGTGTCTATGAATACAATAATTTCCATGGCCTCTTCTTACGTATCTCCTTTGGTTGTACTTCCTTTCATATTAGTAGTGATATAAATATTGTAGAGGTTGGTAAAAGATTTCACATTGTGATATACATATAAATGGTTCGATAGTTCAAGGATCTATACTTCGAAATTAATCTTGGACTTCCTCAAAAAGTATGATGATTATATTTTGTTCTTATCGACCACTTCAACTTTTGTACAACTTCAACATGAGTAATAACAATGAAATAATCATATGTCATGTTTATAGCTAGAAACGTATAGGACTTTTTAAAATAAATATTACCATAAAATTGATGAAGTCATATTTTTCTCAAGTATCTTTTTGATCCAAAGTCCTTGAAAGTTGCAACACCATCATCATCGACGGTTGTAACATACTTTTAAAATGTTGAATACGTATCTTTACACTTGAGGTTAGACATATGTACAAATAGAGGTGTGCACGCATACATTTTCGTGCAGAAATATATGTGTATCAGTGGCGGAACCAGAAAATTACACTAAGGGGGGCTGAAATCATATATGTGTACATTTTAGCACAGAGGGGGGGCTGACCAAAAATGTTGTCCCCATTGAGAATGAAACCTGCATCATTTGCTTTAAAAACCAAGCCATATACCACTCCAGCTAGTCCCACTCTTTGAAATTTATACGTAGTTAATGTATTTATTTATACTTCAAGTTATACTTAATACTAAAAAGATAACTATTTGTATTAATTTTTGGGGGGGAGGGGGGGCTAAAGCCCCGACAGCCTCCCCCTAGTTCCGCCCCTGATGTGTATGTACACACATATACATACGTATATACATACATACATACATACATGCATGCATGCATACATACATACATACATACAACCGACAAGGAGTGGCTCAAGTGGTCAAGTACAGTGTCCCCTAACAAAGGGACCCCGGTTCGAATCCCAGTTGCCGCCTTGATTTACCACCCTCCCGGGCGTTCGGCCTCCGCCACGGGCGTGGGAGAGGGGGGGAATCTTTCTCTCTTAATCCCATACATACATACATACATAGCTATATACAAAATTGTCTGTGTCCCTAGGGCTCGCTCTGGCGATCCGCTAGGTGACTAGGTGAATGACGACGACAATGTCGGGGGTCCTCTCCCGCGACATCCACCCATCCACTTCCATGACCACCACACAAATGAACCCTACCCCACCCAACACCTAGACCCAACCGAAGGACATGAGAGAGCCAAACCCTAGACAGGCTGCGGAGGAAAAGGAAGGCGACACTGCTCAACGACGTCTGCCATGGAATCAAGTTCTGAAGAAACCGATCAAGTGCAAAGGGAATGAGATGGTATATTCAAAATTGAAAGTGGTGGAGGGTGAAGTGCATGTCAAATCAGAGGAAGATGATTTTAATCGGATGAAGGATATTTGGAAATTCTCCATTATGGCGTACGTTCTAGGTAAACGACCATTTTTTCCTCATCTTCAGGCCCCAATCTGACAAGCTTGGAAACCTAAAGGGTCGTTCAAACTATTGTCGAGGAGAAACATAATCTTCTTGGTATGTTTCTCCACTTCGGCGGATAAGGAGGATGTCTTGGATCTGGGATCACAGTGGTTTGATTCAAAATTTGCAATTCCAAAGAGTTACAATCATAGAGACAAACTAGAGAGGGAGGCTTTCTCGTTGATTCCAGTGTGGATCATGCTGCGTTAGTTTTGCAGATCAAGGACATGGAGGTCTGTTGGCACGATTGCATGGGGGTGGGCACTGTTCTACACATTGACGATCGATCTTTGAAAGGTGAAGAAGCCTGAGTTTTCATTGAACTCAAAGCAGATGATGAGGCTCCTTCCATGGTGTGGATGGATGTGAAGGGATGAGAACTAATTCTAGTGACAATCGAGTATGATTACATTCCCAAGAAGTGCAGCTGTTGTCGCACTTTCGACCATGATACAAACAATTATGAAGGAGAAACGAAAGCAAAGTAGGTGGCTACGACAGACCAAAGGCTAGGCCCAACAAAAGCATGGAAACCAGTTATTTCTAATAAGAAGTAAAGGAGGATGCAGGAAGAGAAGGAGGGTACAAATGGCCTAACAAAGAAAGAGAGACAACCCATCAACAGAAGGGGTCATCCATGGAGATGAGATCCCAACATGTATAGGTAGAGCCATAGACCACAATCCATATTTCCGGTGGTGAATCAAGTGCAGAACCTAAGAGCACACCATATGGTCATACAATGAGGAGGAATGAAGGTGTGGAGCAGGATAATTCTATGGCAGGTGATGAACATGAAGAGGGGGAGTTTAACTATTCCACTAATAAGAGGAAGGGATAAAAGAAGACGGGTATTCCCAAGACCCAAGGAGTAGGAGCCATCCTGGACACCACCAATAGCTTTGAAGCTTTGAGTGAGTATGATAAGGAGGAGGACTAGTTGGAAAATAAGGAACAATAAAAAAAACCCAATAAGAAGGAGCAGACAAGGTGGACCAGAGCACAATCAACTTGTTGATATGTCCATGCTACTATTGAATATCAAAGGGGGGTGTGACAGCTATAAGAAAAAGGAGATCCAAGAGTTGATCACTGCTAGTGGTCATTCATTAGTCACACTAGTAGAAACCAAAATATGGATGTAGAATAAAAATAGCATTAGATACTTGTTTCCTCAAGGTTGGGAACATGTCTCTAATTTGGAGTACTCAGAGTTGGTTAGAGTTTGTGTTGTATGGAAACCAAATGTATGGCAGGTATCGGTGATGCAGATGTCAGATTCACACATTACAATTGATTGTAGGAATGTTAGCGGACTACATATGTGGGTGATATATATATATATATATATATATATATATATATATATATATATATATATATATATATATATATATATATATATATATATACACACATAATGATGCTAGAAGCAGACAAAATCTATGGCAAGAGCTAGTAGTACTATCAAGGCAGGTTGATGTCCCATGGTTGGTGATTGGGGATTTTAATAATGCTCATCTACAGGCTAAAAAGACAGATGGAAGACCAACTCTAAATGAAGTGATAAATGTGTTTAACCATGCTATTGAAAAGGCAGGTTTGTTTGAGTTACCATTGGTTGGCGGAGATATGTTCACATGGAACAATGATAGGAAACAAGAGGATAGGATAGCAAGCAAATTGGATAGAGCTTTAGTGAATGGTGAGTGGCTGATTTTTCCCCCCAAAGTGAAGTGAAGGCTAGAGGGATAGAACTAAGTGATCATGATCCTATTTTTGTACATATTACTAAAAAGAAAGTAAAGAGGAAACCATTCAGATTCTTAAATTACTGGACTGATTGGAAAATGTTCAATGAAGTCATTAGGGAAAGCTAGAATACATATATGGTGGGAAACTAGATATATGTCTTTGCAAATAAAATGTTGAATACAAAGATTGCACTCAAGAAGTGGGACAAGGCTGAAGTAAACATTCTAAATATGCTAGAGAAAACTAAAAGAGAATGTAGATAGGTCAGAGAAAGGATGCTACATGACCCACTCATTGAGGAACTTATAAAGAGGGACAACGAGCTAATGAGAATGTTGGAGGACCTAAAAAAGGCAGAGGAAAAGTTTTACTGGTAGAGAAGCAGAGAAAAATGGATGGAGGATGGTGACATGAATACCAAACTCTACGATACGGCAGTTAGGTGATGAGAGGTAGATAACATCATGAAGGTAATGTTGTCAATAAGTAGGAGGATCTGGAAGAGCAAGCCATCGAGTTTTACTCTTCTCTATATAATAAGAAGTTTGAATCTGAGCTTGAGCATGAGGAGATGGAATGGAATTTTAAACTCACAAACACTCGCAAAAACATACTTACAAGTTAAAGAAGCTGTATGGAGCATTGGCAACAACAAGTCTCCCGGTTTAGATGGTTTTAATGCTTTATTCTACAAAAAGGCGTGGGATGTCATCATGGAGGACCTGATTGCAAGTGTGGTCTGGTTTTTTGTAGGAGGCAACATCATTAGGTAAGTAAATCACTCTTTTCTTGTTCTCACTCCTAAGAAGAAAGTGAAAGCTACCCTTATTGATTTTAGACCAATTTCATGCTGCTCTGTTCAACATAAATCATTTCAAAGATCTTTGATTCCAGATCGAAGCTAGTACTTACCTTATTTTTATCAACCAAGGAGCTTTTTTTTTGGGGAGTAGCATTAGTGAATGTGCTCTACTGGAAAGGGAGTTCCTGTTGGACTATAATGTAATGAGAGGTAGTAGGAAAGCATGTCTAAAGATGGATGTATCCAAAACACATGATAGTGTCATATGGGAAAAACTCTAGTCGATCATGCAACAAATAAAATTCAATGAGTAATGGATTGGATGGATGATGTAGTGAGTGGAGACTACTATTTTTTCTATATTGGTAAATGTTACATCTGCAGGCATGTTCAAAGGTCATAATGGTCTGCACGAGGGATGTTGACATGAGAGTTATACATTGTCCATATTTTGATAATGACTTAACCATTCCATTCATATGTATCTAATATGTTTGTTTAAAATTGATTTTAGGCTTTGTGTATATATGTGTTATATTGCTTTGTGTATAAAGACAAACTATGCAGGTAAGACTGAGCATAGATTAAGGGGGAGAAATTCACATTGTTAAAATCATGAATCCCCTTACAATTCATAAGGCTAAGGTATAACTTTACATATCCTTTTCCATATGATGGAGGAATGGTTTATCATTGTCAAAAGGGGAGAATGTTGACTTGAGAGTTATACATTGTCCATATTTTGATAATGACTTAACCATTCCATTCATATGTATATAATATGCTTGTTTAAGACTAATTTCAAGCTTTAGGTACATGAAAAGGATTAATTTACAGAAGCCCTAGTTTGTCCAAGTTCAGGTCAAAAGCAATGTAGGTGTGCAATTTGGGAGATCACTCCAAATCACCTTAGATTAATTTTATAATCACTTGTATTGATGACATGAATTGTAACTAAGATGAGAAAAATTTAGGGACACTTAATTCCAACGTTTGGTCCCTCGAAAATTATTTTGGAAAATTTTTCACTGTAACTTTGTCGGTTGAGTTGGAACCTCAACTGATCCGGTGATGGATTTTCTAAAATTATCAGTCGGTCGAGTTGTACACTCATAGAACTCGATCGACCGACTCACTGATCAAAATTGATTTTTACTCATCGGTACTCATCGGTCGAGTTTCCTAGAACAAACTCGACCAATAGTTTGAAAATGAGCTTTGCCAGTTAATGGATCGACCGAGTTACCTTTATTGAAACTTGACCAAATGTATTATACAAAAAACACAAAAAAGTAATTATAATTGCTGGAGAGTTGTTGTAAATGAAAATAGATATGTTGTGAGTTTTAAAATAGTTTTTTTCATTCTTAAGTGATCCTACACTCAAAGGAACACCCCACGTATAAATAGGACCCTTTGGAGTTCATTCCAAGTTTTCTCATTCGTGCGATCCTAGATCCTTGTTATAGTTGAGTGTGATACAACTCTTTGAGCCCCTTTCTCTCTCTCATTTACAAAGCATTTCATGATTATGAGTGAGTTAGGCATGTTGTAAGAGACCTACCTCCATGTTCTTGTAAAGCTCTCATTCCTTCTATCTTCCCAATCCCCTTTTTCAAAGAGAAAAGGTAGAAGTGAGCTACTCTGAGTGAAGGTGAAGTTGTTGGTCTTCTTCAAGGTTGAAGAAAAGCTGAAGATCTTCTTTAGGTGAAGGAGAAGGAAAAGGTGAAGATTCAAGAAGAAAAGTTTAAGATCTTCTTTAGATGAAGGAGAAGGCAAAGGCAAAGAGTGGGTAATTCCTTCAAGGCCAAAGACTTGATGCAAATGTGGATAAGTCCTTGTTGAAGGCTGAAGACATCTTGATCAAGTGGGTAAGTCCTTGTGTAGGTGAACGAATCTTGTCTTGAGTAGTTAAGTCCTTGGATGTATGGTGGTCTCCTTGCATCTCGTATGATGGAATATAAGTATACATGATTTGCAATGTCCTAGAGGTTGGCCTCTCTAGGTAGTGGATTGACTATAGCCTGGTTTGGATATTGGAACCACTCTAACGACCCTGTCCAAATGCATGTTTCTGTCTCTCTCATCATTGAGTTTATTTCTTAGATAGGACTCCAAATTGTACGTAAGCTTTTGGTTTCAATTGATATAATTTGAAGGTCTAACTATTCTTGTGAGAATTTTGAAGCTCTATTCACCCCCTCTAGAGACCTAGATCCAACCAGTGGTATTAGAGCAAATGATCTTCTCCAACAATATCCATGAGACAAGAAGATGGGTGAGAACCTACTTGGTTCACTTAACCTAGAGGGAGGCTTCTCCATGCTTCATTCAGTCTTCAACGACACCAGCTACCTCTATTGGAATAGGCGTATGCAGTTCTACATTCAAGGGATGAACTTTGATATGTGGAAGATGATGATCACAACATAGAAGGAGCCAACCAGAGCTGTGTAAACATGGAATTAAGATGCTCTAAATGATGCCCAACTCAATGCCAAAGCAATTAGCATCCTTTATGCAACCCTCACCTAATGGATTTCAACTACATCTCCTCATGGGATACATCCTATGAGATATGGGATAAGTTGTGCATCACCTAGGAAGCCACAAAGCAAGTGAAGGAGACAAAGATTTACACGTTGAATAACCTCCTGGAGAACTTCAATATGGGGAAGAAAGAAGGAGTTGTCGAGATGTACTCTATGATCAACATCATCATTAATAGCCTAGCTACTTTGGGACATACTTTAGATAGAGGAGAAATCAACTCAAAGATCTTGAGGTCTCTACAAAAAAGATGTGAGTCAAAGGTGACCTCGATTGAAGAAGTGAGAAGTCTTAGTGACATTCCAACTAAAGAGCTCATTGGAAATCTACAAGCTCATGAGACAGGGCTTGATAAGCAAGAAGAGGAAGTCAAGCAAGAAGAGAAGGAAGAAAGAAAGATCAAAGATAGTGCCTTCAAACCTCAAGTGGAGGCAGTTACCCTTCAACAATAACTTTCTTGCCAGACCTCTCCCTCCTTATCTAGTGAATATGATGGCCCTAGTGAGCATGAAGCCAACTACTCTAATGGAAAGCACTTCAAGGGAAAGCAATCTTCTTATTCTACTCCAAGATGCTCAACACTACAAGAGTGAATGTCCAAAATCAAGAAAGTCACACCAAAAGAGAAACTCCAAGAAGGAGCAAGAGTACAAGAAAGAGAGAAAGTACAAGAGGAAGGAAAAGAAGGAGTCGAGACCCAAAAATGTAGTTCATGCATCTTAGGAAGCATCATCCTCTAGTGGATCAAGCTCCGATGAAGATGGAGAGCGCCACCTTGCACTCTTGGCCTCTACAAGTGAAGATATTAGTGAGGTAAGTGAGGAAAAAGGAAGATGGATTGTTGATAGTGTTTGTGCTAAGCACATGATAGGTGACATAAGTCATTTCAACAACTTCGCTAAGAAGAAAGGAGGTTCAGTTACTTTTGTGGACAACAAGAAAGGTAAGTTAAAAGGTGAGGGTGATGTAGGTGAATCCTTGTGTATCAAGAATGTCCTTTAGTGGATGGCATACATTAAAACTTAATAGGTGTAAGTTAATTATGTGATAATGGTTACCTTGTGCTATTTAATTCTTTTGAATGCTTGATTCTAGATGCCCTCACTTATCATGTCATATATAAGGGAACTAGTCGTGGTAATCTTTATGTAATTGTGCTTGACTGTATAAAGTCTATTGTTGGTATATGACTAGTAGTCAATTGAAAATTATATTTCTCTTTCATATCGTTGTCTTGGTCATGTAAATATGCATCAGTTGAAGAAGTTGAGCAAAAAGGACTTGGTCAAGGGACTTCCCAATTTGGATTTTTAAAAGGATGAGGAATGGCAACCTTGTACCCAAGGAAAGCTAATCAAGTCCTCCTTTAAATCCAAAGGAGTCCTTAGTACCAAGAGAGCTCTTGAAATTCTCTATATTGATCTATTTGGACCAATGAGAACTCAATCACTTTGTGGTTCCAAGTATTGTCTTTTTATTGTCAATGATTTCTCTAGATGTACTTGGACATTATTTCTCATTTCCAAAAGTGATACACTTGATGTTTTCTCTAGTTTCTGCAAATGAGTTGAGAACAAAACTTCTAGATAGATTGTTTCCATCCGTAGTGATCATGGGGGGAGAATTTGAAATGATATTTTTGAACATTTTTGTGAAGAATATGGCTATGCACATAACTTCTCTTCACCTCGAACACTTCAACACAATGGGGTTGTACAGAGGAAGAATAGGTCACTACATGAAATGGCTAGGACCATGATTTTTTAGTATGACACTCCAAAGAAGTTTTGGGTCGAATCTATTAGTTCCTCATGTTTTGTGAAAAACTGGTTTTTCACGCATCCTTCCTTGAAGAAAACCCCCTATGAGCTATGTCATGGTATGAATACATCTATCGAGTACTTTCATGTTTTTGGATGTCACTGTTTTGTTTTAAACACAAAATATTCTCTCGACAAGTGTGATCTGAAATCTTACAAGGCTTTCTTTCTTGGCTATAATACTACTAGCATGGCTTATAGAGTGTTTAATGTTGATCTTGCTAAAGTAGAAAAATGCATTAATGTTAAGTTTATTGAGACTAACCCCTCTATTTCCAAAGATATTGTTCCAAATGAATATGTTGCATGTGAGGTAATTCCTATCCTAAAAGAACTCAACATCACCCAAAAGGGAAAAGAGATAGTCACTCAAGAAGAAGAGAAAGATGATGAGAAGAAGGATCCAACTCCCCATTTTGCAATGAATCATCCAAAAGAGCTGAATTTAGGTGACCCATTTGAAAGAGTGAAGATGTGAGCTGCCTTTAATAAAGAAAAACCCAACAACGCCTTCATCTCACAACTTGAGCCAAAGAACGTTAAAGAAGCTCTTAGGGATGATGAATGGATCCTAGCCACGCAAGAAGAACTGTAGAAATCCGAGAAGAACAAAGTGTGGACCCTAGTACCAAGACCAAGTGATAGAAAAATCATTGGCACCAAGGGGGTCTACCACAACAAGCTAAATAAAAGTTGAAAGGTGGTAAGGAACAAATCAAGGTTAGTAGATCAAGTCTACAATCAATAGGAAGGTATACATTTTGATGAAACCTATGCACATTTAGATAGACTTGAGTCCATTCGTATGTTGTTTGCTTTTTCTAGTTATAAAAACTTTCTTATTTATCAAAAAATGTTAAAAGTGTGTTTCTGAATGGTATAATTGAGGAGGAGGTGTATGTTGCACAAACCCAGAGCTTTGAACATGATAGTTTACATAACCATGTATATTTGTTGCAAAAATCTCTCTATGGACTCATACAAGAACCTCAGCTTGGTATGAGAAATTAAAGAACTTTTTGTTAGTTCATGGGTATATCATGAGCAAAGGATATTCTACCTTATTTCTCAAACAAAATTCTAACAATTTTCTTATCAATCAAATTTATGTTGATGATACCATTTTTGGCAGAACTAATCTTGATCTTTGTAAGGAGTTTAGTGATCTTATGCAGAGTGAGTTCGAGATGAGCATGATGGGTGAGCTTACATTCTTCCTTACCTTTCAAATCAAGCAAACTAAAGATGGGAACTTCTTCAACCAAGGCAAGTACATAAGTGAGCTACTTAAGCGCTTTAGGATGGAGAATGTCAAGCCAATGGACACCCCCATGTCAAACACTACCAAACTTGATAAATATAAAGAAGGTTAGAAAGTGGATGAGAAGCTCTACAGAGGTATGATTGGAAGTTTACCTTATTTAACTGCCTCTAGGCCTAGTATAATGATTAGTGTTGGTTTATGTGCTCGGTTTCAATTAAATCCCAAGAAATCACATTTTATAGTTGTCAAGAGGATTTTATGGTACTTAGCCAAAACATAAAATTTTATACTATGCTATCCTAAGTCAAGGGACTTCACTCTTACGGCTTATAGTGATGCGGATTACGTAGGATGCTTGATTGACAGATAGTGCACAACTGGCACTTGCTATCTCCCAGGACCAAGCTTAGTGTCTTGGTTCTCTAAGAAACAAAGTATAGTGGCTTTATCAACTATCAAGGTTTAATATATTACAGCCAAGAGTTGTTGTGCCCAGGTCCTATGGATGAAGCAAATGCTCCATGACTTTAATATTCATTTTGATGCTTCTCCTAATTTATTGTGATAATACTAGTGCAATAAATTTATCTTACAATCCTATATTGGATAGTAGGGCCAAGCATATAGAGGTTCCTAATAATTTTCTTTGTGATCACATTGCCAAAAAGGATATATATATCATTCATGTGGACACAGAAAATCAGTTGGCAGAATTTTTCACTAAACCTCTAGCTAGAGAGAAATTTAATTTTATTAGATCTAAACTACCCATAAATTCTTTGGATGAATATGATATGTCTCCTATCTAGTTTCTATCTATTCTATATTCTTTGATTATGTCTTGAACACCCTTTCTTGCTAAAGTGCTAAAATTTTCATCTTCATATGCCTTGTTTTTTCGCATGCTTTGGGTATTTTTCAAAAACACTTGTTTTATCATAAAATAGTACCCAATGATGAGTTATATGTGCCTAAGTATGTTTAAAATACAAAACAAACTAGAAAAATAAATTTAATAAACACTCTAATGGCTAGAAATTAAAATTTCAAATGTTGGTTCAGGTTGACCATCAACCGAGTTGCCAAATCGACCGATTTGTGGCCAAGGGCTTTTGTAAAAGCCATTTGGTTGAGTTTCCCAGTCACAAAACTCATCTGATGGCTGGGATGGAGCAAACTCAAGTGTGGTTTGTCTGACTTTTCACCCTCTCAACTACAGAAAAATCAATCAATTCATTATCTAGCTCCCACAAGCTTTCAACCCTAGCCCCAAACATCCTCCTCCTAGTCCTATCCTACCCTTGCTCAATCTTCCTAGACCTCTATCTCATAAACCATAGGTGTTTGGCTGGGTCTTGGTGGTGTTTGCTACATTTTTGACCTCTCAATCCTCTTATCTCGCCTTCATGGCTTCCAATAGGAGAAAGAGAGCTGCCCCCTACGGAACACCATCCTCCTCCTCCAACTCATGCCTTATACCCTATGATGATACCTTCTTTATCTCCAGTGATGATGTAAATAGGTACAAGGAGATCCTTCCTAGCAACCCCTTTCTATTTTGTACCTTATTTGAGCCATGCCCACATAGACAAGAGGTCATTGATCAAGTTGTCCAGTTGTTGTTCTATCACAATTCCATCACAAACACCAAGCTGTTCATGAATTTTATGCAAATTTGAAATGAAATTACGACACTCTTATACCCCCACCAAATGATCAAGTAGTTCTTACTTCCATGATTGCCGAGAAGAAATTCCAAGTTTTTGAGGATACCTTGAATATCTTTTTCTCAGGTACCAAGGTGACTGTAACATGGACAAAGAATTACCTAAAGTATTTTGACCTCCTAGACCCTGAGGCCTTCTACAAGCAATATGATATCACTCTCCCTGACATAGATAAATTCTTGAAGAAGCCTCAGTTTCCCTGTAGGAAGAAGTCTGCCCTTCCCTCCTCTGCCTTAAACCTAAAGAACTGCATAGTCGCCTTGGTAGTCAACTGCAATATTCATCCAAAGAAAAACCAAACTGAAATTGCAGAGAATACCATGGTGATTATGTTCTGTATCCTGAAGAACATCAGAGTAAAGTGGGCTAGATATGTCCTCCATCACATGACCTGCTTTGACTCTGGTAAGAACACCTAAGGAACCCACCCACCCTACCCAACCCTGATTTGTGGTCTATTTCAATCTGCCATTGGAAAATCTCTTTTTCATGACTTTCATTACAAACTTGCTCCAAAAGGATTTTGAATAAGTGAGACCACAATTCAGAAGAGTGTGCCTACCCCTTCCTCTACCACACCTGGAGCCTCCACCTCCACCCGGGCACCTCCGCCCCATCAACCATCAATACCTACATGCACCTTGTTTCATGTATCAAATGAAACCCTCATGGGTTACATGATGCATCAATAGGTGTATAACCTTCAGGTTCAGGAGTACATGCTTCAAGATCTCTATTCTATCATTTCTACCATGAACCTGTCCTGTGCCCATCCTTACCCTGCTTACCAGCTCAACCCAGGAGGTGATTATGCATCCAATGCATACAATCACTTTTACCCAGACTCTCCACCTGCTGCTTCTGCTTCTACACCCTCTACTGCTGGTGGATCTACCTTTGTTGTGCTACCTCTCCTTGTTGGTCCTATAGCTACCTTGCTTGCAGGACTTGGAACCTTTGCTCCTACTTTTCCTCAAGCTCAAGAGTTACAAGACCTTGGTATGTCTTGGGCTGAGAAGAATTTCATGTCACCCGATCGTGGCTTAGGTCCTTCTGTCGATGAGGAGATGCCAGATCAGGTTGATGAGGAAGCTACTACTGCTGATGGGGAGGCATCTGAGGATGATGGTGAGGATGGTTCTGATGTCTCTGTTGGTGTCTCTGGTGATGAAGGTGATGTTGCTGCCTCTACTGCACCTGTAGATGACGGTGAGAACTATGAGCCTAAAGCCTCTGATGTTGATGTTGATGCGGATGATGATGCCTTGGACTTAGATAGTCTAGATGTTTAGATGTTTATATGTTTTAGTTTCTAGTCTATAGATGTTGATCATATATATCTTTCTAGACTATTTTGTACTAAAAACATCTGGGCACATGATCTCAGATGTACTATTTATACCATCATGTTGGTTTCATTATTTTGGTTTATAGTTGTTTTTGAAGAAATTCTTTTAGTGTTGTAATCTTAATCATATGTACACTTACTCTTTGAATGACTATATCTCATGAGTTGGTGCCATGTTTCCCATATTTTGATTATGACTTACATTGCTTGTTTCTCTCTCATCTATGTCTTATGTGTGCTTTGAAGTTGCATGTTTTTATCTTATGGATGTATGTTTTGGTTGTGCTTGGAGAAAACCTATTTTCGTGCTCTTCTACCCACCTCCTTTTTGATAATGCCAAATTGCAAATGTAATTCTTTTCCTATTCATTATATGCTTTATCATGTGACTTGCTAAAGGACCATATAGTATATATGTGCTATATTGTTTTGTGTATAAAGACTAACTATGCAAGTAAGACTGAGCATATATTATGGGAAAGCAATTCACAATTTTAAAATCATGAATCACCTTGCAATTCACAAGGCTAAGGTATAACTTTACATATCCTTTTCAATATGATGGAGGAATGGTTTGTCATTTTCGAAAGGGGAAGAATGTTGACTTGAGAGTTATACATTGTCCATATTTTGATAATGACTTAACCATTCCATTCATATGTATCTAATATGTTTGTTTAAGATTGATTTCAAGCTTTAGGTACATGAAAAGTATTAATTTACACAAGCCCTAGTTTGTCCAAGTTCAAGTAAAAAACAATGCAAGTGTGCAATTTGGGAGATCACTCCAAATCACCTTAGATTAATTTTGTACTCACTTGTATTGATGACATGACTTGTAATTAAGATGAGAAAAAAATTAGGAACACTTAAACATAATGTTTGGTTAATCAAAAACCATTTTGGAAAATTTGTCACTGCAACTTTGTCGGTCGAGTTGGAACCTCGACTGATTCGGTAATGGATTTTCTAAAATGATCAAATAGTTGAGTTGTACACTCACAGAAGTCGACCGACCAACTCACTGACAATAACTGATTTTTACTCATCGGTCGATTTTCCTAGAACAAGCTCTACCAATAGTTTGAAAATGAGCTTTGTTAGTTAGTGGATCGTTTGAGTTATCTTTATTGAAACTTGACCAAATGTATTATACGGAAAATGCAAAGAGTGATTATAACCATTGGAGAGTTGTTGTAAATAGAAATAGATCCTCTGAAAGTTGTAAAATAATTTTTTTATTCTTAAGTGATCCCACACTCAAAGGAACACCCCAGCATAAATAGGACCCCTTGGAGTTCTTTCCAAGTTTGATCATTCATCTATCCTTGGTCCTTCCTATAGTTGACTGTGATACAACCCTTTGAGCCCCTTTGTCTCTCTCATTTACAAAGAATTTCATTATTATGAGTGAGTTAGGAATGTTGTAAGAGAGCTACCTCCACGTTCTTGTAATGCTCCCATTCCTTCTATCTTCCCAATCGCCTTTCTCAAAGAGCAAAGGTTGAAGTGAGCTACTCCGAGTGAAGGTGAAGCTGTTGGTCTTCTTCAAGGTTGAAGAAAGAGGTGAATATCTTCACCAGGTGAAGGAGAAGGGCAAGGCAAAGATTCAAGAAGAGTGGGCAATTCCTTCAAGGACAAAGACTTGATGCAAGTGTGGGTAAGTGTGTGTTGAAGATTGAAGACATCTTGGTCAAGTGGGTAAGTCCTTGTGTAGGTGAAAGACTCTTGTCTTGAGTGGATAAGTCCTTGGGTGTATGGTGGTCTTCTTGTATCTATTATGATGAAATATAAGTATACTTGGGTTGCAAAGTCCTAGAGGTTTCCCTCTTTGGGTAGTAAATTGACTATCTCCTAGTTTGGATATTGGAACTACTCTAACCACCATGTCCACCATGTTTCAATCTCTCTCATCATTGCTTTTCTTGCTTAAATATGACTTCTAATTGTGCTTAAGCTTTTGGTTTCAATTGACATAATTTTAAGGTCTAACTATTCTTGTGAGAATGTTGAATCTCTATTCACCCCCCTCGAGAGCCCTATGTCCAACATGGGAGACCCTCTATCTCCTTTTCTTTTTGTGATTGTCATGGAGTACTTTACACAAAAGATGTAGGATGCAAAGAAGAAGAAAGAAATCAAACCTTATACAATGCATGGGAAGCCTGTGATGACACACTTGTTCTTTGCAGATGATGTGCTTGTTTTCATAGAAGCTAAACAAAATATGTTGGAATGGATGAATCTACATCTGAAGGAGTTCAGAGAGCAAACTGGTCTAGCTGTGAATCCTAGCAAGACTCACCTTTTTATGTCCAAAAATTGTTACTGGATGGAGGATAGATTAAAGGAGGCAATGAGATTAGACATGAGGAAATTTCCTACAAAGTATCTTGGCTTATTCTTGGTAAGAGGTAATCTTAGAGTCAAGGACTTTGCTGACTGCACTGACATGTTTGAGAAAATGATCAACATGTGGCCATCCCAGAAAACTTCTATGACATGATGAGCTACTCTTGTAAAAGATTCTATTAAGGGACTTCTTATCTTCTAGGTTAAGTAAGGGGAGATACCTGGTCTGCTCCTTGATAGAATGGAAATGGAGATGAAAAACTTCCTATGGGAAAGTGAGTATCATCCAATGAGGTACGCAAGATTGGCTCTTCGAAAAGATGAAGGTGGACTTGATCTGAACATGCCAAGTGATATAGAAAAATGGGGAATCTTGATAAGAGTAATTATTTACGATGAAGCTTCATCAACTTGGGGGGAAATGGATGAGGATGAGATATCCAAGAGTATTAGATTTCAAGCCAAAGGCAAGAGAGGGATACTCATGCATCATCAGTGTTATGGCTAATGTCTGGAAACAAGTGAAGCAGCTATTCAAACTACATGATCTAGGAGGATGGAGACTCAAAAACCCAAAGGCCAACCTTTGGGAATTGATGATGGCTAAAGTTGCAAAAGATAAACATATGGAGAATGTTTGGATGGACAAGCATGTGCCAAAATTGAGCATGTGTGTCTATAGAATTCTCCACAATGCACTAGCTACTTTAGAAAAGATGGAGCAAAGGTAGGAAAGAAATCTCGAGTTATCTCGAGTTACATCAGGAATAAGGAGTTAGGGGATCAGTGCACACATACATAGGGTTTATTGGACATAACCACGCTATACAACCACCACAAAATTCATTTAAGGGCGACGTGTATCGAGTGTATTTATATTACATATCATATATGTATATTGGGATTTGTGGATTTAGGATTGGACATGCATAAAGCCAATTTTTATTCACATCGTATGCAATAAATAAAGGCGACAAACCAAAATCGATCACATCGATAATACTAAAGTATAGAGTAGTTGACCTTACTCTGATACCACTGTTGGGTTTTAGGGGAGATAGAGAAGGCCACGGAAACAAAAATGTTCTTCTCCTCAAACACAGAATAAAGGAATCACGTCAACGTCTATACAATAGGAAGGATGGTTTGTGGAGACATACCTTGTCCCGAGGCTTGCTCGGCGATGTTACCTCTCGGCTTGTGTGGTCTTCACCTCCTGTCTTGGACGGTGTCTGTGCAGCTCCTGGTCTCACTGGGACTATCGGGATTGACAGCTGTCCTCTGAGCGGTAGAAGTCTCCCGCCTCTATAGTAGTCCACACAGACCACCTGGAACTCCGATCGCCTTGTCGCACAAGGAACCAGAAGGAGTCGTACCCGCCTGTCGGTGTACTAGTCACCGACACACTCTCTTGTAACCAGTTGCCTTTCTGCAGTTGTCTTTCCTTGTTGTGCCTCCCTTATCGGGTAGCACTTGCTCATTTCCACTGCCTAGAGATTGCACGTTGGGTTGGATTTTTCTATTATTTTCCTTCTCATCCTTACTAAGATAAGGGTAAACCTATTTTATCTTCCATTGGGGTCCAACAACGAAGTTATGTGGAGTCAGAGACAAGAGGGGATCCACTCCCTACTTAAATTTGAGGAATAAACCCATCTAATACAAACACACAAAAAAGGTATGCTGGAATATGTGTAAATTTTTTTCACATATCAAATGACGGTATTCAAAATGACCAAAGTGTAGAATAAAAATCAAATGATATATTAAATTCAACAAGGTTACAAAATATTATCTCATTAAGGCATTTACACAAAAGCAACAACACCAGTAACTTAGTATAGTGATATCTAAACTATCTTAAGTCTATCTCCCAAGAATTATCTTCTTAAGACATATCCATGTATGCATGTCATGTCCTCCATCTCCTTTACTTAGAGGTTTGAAGAATACCCCAAAAGAGAGACAAAATGAAAGCTACCAGCATAAAATGCGGTACATGCATATTAATTGTGAATTGAGAAACATTAGGAAAAATACATCGCATATGATAAGGCTTCCCATAGAAAAGGTAAAGTACTATCCAAGTGGATATCAAAAGGAAATATGAATTTAAATAACATGGTAACCAAGAACAAAATAATTCTTTCCTTAAAAAATGTCACAATAATAATATCACAATTCATAATTTGTGCATATAAACAACAAAGACTAAGGTTATTTGAAGCAGGTTGGCACACCATATGATCTCAGCCTAAAAGTATTAGTGGAAAAAGTGCTCCCTATATATATAACAAGTGGAAAAACGCACTCAAGGTGGAAAAATCATTCTCTATGTATGGTTTAACTCATGTACTGCTACTAGAAGTAAAATTCTAAGCTATCCAATATAGAGGTAAACATAAGTTTAGTCAAGATGAAATAGTAGGATAGGAACATCAAACAATTATAATGTGGGGTGATAGGATCCATAAACAAATATCCAATCTTGTCCACAAATAAGATGCAACATAAGTTCATAAATTCCACCACAATAAGGTTAGAGTATCAAATACTCAAATAAGGGTTTCCATTGGAATTAAATGAACAAGATATAAATATGTTCCAACAAAGTAAGATGATCACAAAATCAAAATCAGCATAGAATCTTTCACATGAAATAAATTCTCCAAAGAGAGAAATTGTGTTGGTTAATTTGTCCATAGGACCAAGAGAGATAGGGAATATAGGTAATTATTTAATATGATGAATACGAATGCAACATACAACATCAACGTATTATCAAGTCAGGGTCAAACCTTAGATCCACATCAGGGCCACAAGCCACCTATTAAGGGCATAGATGAAATTATAGTTAGGTTCACATTGATTACATAATCTTGAAAATCATCTTTTTGTTATTGGCAAATTAGTTTATGAAAACCATGTGTCTTATAATTATAATTTTTGAGTTCATATCATATTTTATTTAATTTTTTTACTTAATGATTATAAGGTATGAATTTTAGAAATTTTAACCAATTAAAAAATCTTATAAAAGACATGGTTTTATTGGTTTTGAATTATGTGATGAAATGAACATCATTGGGTGGAGAAAAATTATATAATTGCAAAACATTTTCTTACAATTTTCTGACCATTCAGTAATTAGTTATGAATTATTCGACTAAATCGATTTATAGGAGTTTTCTAAATAACAAATACGGATACAAATGTCCAAAATACCCTCATACTAGTCCTTTTAGAAACTTATTTTATAATGGGGTTACTTAGTCATTTGCACAAATTCAGAACATGCATGACTGAATCTAGCAATAGACAAGAAGATGAAAATACCCCTAAGAGACATCAAAGGAAATGAAAAATTTTGAGGGCAATACATGATCTCACATCCCTCGTCTTCAAGCCTTATAATACTGACAACCAAAGAATCCAACAAAAACCCCACTGCGTCTATGGATTTCCCCACTTCTCTTGGAAACCATGTGAAAAGAGGATCCATTGGCTCCATGGCTTGTTGACCTAGAGGTTATACATTGTCAATATTTTGATAACTATTTAACCATTCCATTCATATGTGTCTAATACGTGTATTTAAGATTGATTTCAGGCTTTAGGTACATGAAAAAGATCAAATTACACAAGCCCTAGCTTGTCCAAGATCAAGTCAAATGCAATGCATGTGTGTGAATAAGGAAATCACTTCAAACGACCTTAGACAATTTCTGTAATCACTTGTATTGATGATATGAATTGTAACTACGATGAGAAAAATTTGTGGGACACTTAAAACCAAGTTTTAATCACTTTATTGCCAATTTAGAAAATCTATCATAGGTTGCTGATCAGTCGAGTTCCAATCTCGACCGATCCCATGGATCAATTTTCTGAAGATAGCAATCGGTCGAGTTGTGCACTCACAAAACTCAACCGAATGAATTACTAACCAAATGTGATTTTGGCTGATCGATCGGATTCCCCAGAACAAACTCGACCGATAGTTTGAAAATTGGGTTTGCCTTTTCGTCGATCGGTCGAGCTACCTTTATTGAAACTCGACCAAATGCACTATATGGAACACACAAAAAAAGTGATTATAATCGTTGGTGACTTGTTTGGGATGAAAATAGATCTATTTCCTTGAGGAAAATAACTATATTTGGCCCTAAGTGTTCCTCAACTCAAGGGAGCACCCCCTTTTATAAATAAGACCCCTTGGAGTTAATTCCAAGTTTACTCATTCACTACATTTAAGGTCCTTGCTATAATCGAGTGTGGTACTACTCCTTGAGCCCCTTTCTCTCTCTAGTTTACACTTCATTTCATGATTTTTGAGTGAGTTAGGATATTTGTAAGAGAGATCCACCTTTGTGCATGTAAAGCTCTCAATCTTCCACTACTTCCCCATCCCCTTATTACATGAGGAAAAGCTGAAGCAAGCTCCATTGAGTGAAGAAGGAGAAATATTTGGTCCTCTTCAAGGGTGTTGAAGAGGTGGTGATCTTCTCCAAGTGAAGGAGAAGGCAAAGGATGAAGATCCACGAGGAGAAGCAAAGTCCTTCAAGGCGGAAAACTTAAGCTTGAGTGGGTAAGACCTTGGTGAAGGCTGAAGACTGAATCTAAGTGGGTAAGCCCTTTTGGTAAGGTGGAGATCTCCTTGTGTTTGGATGGGTAAGTCCTTTGGTGGTCTATTACTGTAAATCTCTTTGGTTATATAATAGATAAAAGCACTTGCAAAGTCCTAGAGGTTGACCTCTCTAGGTAGTGGAATGACTCACTTCTAGTTTGAAGTGTGGAACCACTCTACATCCCTTTGTCAAGTGCTTGCTATCAATCTCTCGCATCCTTGGTATGCTTGTTAGATAGGACTTCAAATTTCCATTAAGCTATTGCTCCTAATTGATATAATTTGAAGGTCTAATCTATGTTTTGAGAAATTTTGTATCTCTATTCACCCCACCTCTAGAGCCCTTAGATCCAACAAGTGGTATCAGAGCTAAGGATCATCTCCAAAAATCTCCCACGAGACGAGAAGATGGGCGACAACCTACTTGGTTCACTCAACCTAGAGGGATGCTTTTCCATGCATCCTCCAATCTTTGACAGGACCAACTTCCTCTATTGGAAGAGGCGGATGCAGTTTTACATTCAAGGGATGGAATTTGATATGTGGAAGGTGATGATCACACCTTACAAAGAGCCAATTGTAGCTGTTGCAACATGGAGTGAAGCTTCTCTCAAGGAGGCTCAACTCAATGCAAAGTCTATTAGCATCCTCTACGCATCCCTAATCCCCACAGAGTACAACCAGATCTCATCATGGGACACTACCTATGAGATTTGGGACAAGCTGTGCATCACATATGAAGGCACAAAGCAAGTCAAGGAGGAAAAGATCTACATGTGGAACTACCCCTTAGAGAACTTCAAAATGGGAAAGTAAGAAGGCATTGCAGAGATGTATTCAAGGCTAAATGTCATCATCGATAGGTTGGTTGCATTGGGCAACACTTTGGATAGAGGAGTCATCAACTCAAAGATCTTGAGAACTCTTCCAAAGAGATGGGAGTCAAAGGTCACCTCCATTGAAGAAGTGAGGAGCCTTGGTGACATCCCAACTGAAGAACTCATTGGCAATCTTCAAGCCCATGAGCCTAGACTTAACAAGCAAGAAGAAGAAGCAAAGCAAGAAGAGAAGGAGGCCAAGACGATCAAAGATAGTGCATTCAAAGCACAAGTGGAGGTTGTCATCCTTCAACAACAACTTGCTTGCCGGACTTCTCCCTCCTCCTCTAGTGAAGATGAAGGCCCTAGTGAGCATGAAGCTAACTACATCAAGGGCAAGCACTTCAAGGGAAAGCAATCCTCCTCTTATTTTACTCTGAGATGCTACAAGTGTTGTCAAAAAGGGCACTACAAGAGTGAATGCCCAAAGTCAAGAAATTCTCACCACAAGATCAGCTCAAGGAAATAAGAGGATTACAAGAAGGAGTGCAAGTACAAGAGGAAGGACAAGAAGGAGAAGAGACATAAGAATGCAGCTCATGCGGCTTGGGAAACTTCATCTTCAAGAAGCTCTAGCTCAGAATAAGATGGAGAGTGCCACCTTTCTCTCATGGCCTCCACAAGTGAAGATATTAGTGAGGTAAGTGAGGTAAGTGAGGTAAGCTTGCATGAATTTCCTAAATAAGCTATTATTGACATGCTTGTTACTACCCATTCTTCTTTTGCTAAATGTAAATCTAAAAGAAAACAATTAGGAAAAAATATTGATGATCTTTATACTAAGCTTGAGATTTTGGAATTGAATGAGAAAACCAACCTTGATAGTATTGATAAGTTACAAGGTCAATATCTTGATCTTGAACTCCAATACAATGGGGTTTAAGTTGAGAATGGTATCTACCTTAAGAACATTGAGAATCTTAAGGAAGAAAACCAAAATTGCCTAAAAGAGCTTCATTTGCTTAAAACTGAAAATGCTGAATTTAAGTTGATTATTGATGCTCATTGAGAAGAGAGAGATGTCTATTTCTTATTTATGATCATAGAGAAGAGAGAGATGTCTATCTCAAAGAGATTCAAAAGCTAAAATCTAAAAATTCTAGGTTTCTTAGTCAAGTAAATGATCTATCTTCTAGACCTTTACTTCCTAGTGTTAATGTTGCTTCTATCTCTCTTGAAATGGACTCATAACTTACTAAAGCTTTATGTCTTGAGGCTGATCTTGTGCATGCTAGGGATGACATATCTAGTTTATCTTCTACTATTGTTTCTTTGAATGATGATAACCATAGATTAAGAGAATCCCTGTAGAAATTCCTCAAAGGGAAGAACTCCCTAAATGAAATCCTTGACCATTCTACCAAACAAAGTGGTACTAGTGGTTTGGGATTTGTAGGGGGAGCCTCAAAGGGCAAGAGTAAGACCAAAGGTAAGAAAAAGAGAAAGGAGACCTATTTCTTTGTAGGAGAGTCTTCGGGTCCCCAAGCTAACTCTGGATCCCAAAGTTTGATTTGGGAACAGACATTCTCCTTTCTTGCAGGAAAAACATAGATGGATTGTTGATAGTGGCTGCACAAAGCTCATGACCGGTTACATAAGCCACTTCAACAAGTTTACAAAGAAGAAATGAGGATCCATCAGCTTTGGAGACAACAAGAAAGGTAAAGTCAAAGGTAAGGGGGATGTAGGTGAATCCTTGTTATAACCTCAAATTTCTGAAAAATATAATGTAAAAGATGTTTCTCTAAATAAGATCTTTTTCCTTGAATTGTGATGATTTTCGTGTGAGATGTCTTTGATTGTTTGATTGTGGGCCTTGGAAGTCATTAAGCCCAATTGAAAAGAAAAAGGAATTAACAAAGAAAAGAAATTGACTAATAAAAGGAGAATATGAGAAATAGATAGTTAAAAGAAGATAATGCTAAACTAATATCCCCAAGATGGGAATTCGTGCCTTTGGGTTTCCTTGAGGTCCAAGGGACCCAAATTAATGAGATAAAGGCAAAAGAAATAATGATAGGAATTAATGGAGAGTTTTTAATAAGAAAACTTGGGAGAAAAGAAATCCCATTCATACATTGCTTTTTGATTCCCAATTTTCGCACAGAGATAGAGAATATTAAAAGGAACTTTCCTTTAAATTTTAAGACCAATCAGAGTTATAGATTGAGAGATATTAATTTTGCAAATTTGGGAATTCTCTTGAATTAAATAAAAAAAGATATTCAGTTTCCTTAGAACGCGAGCTTTTCGGGCAGTTGGATCTTGATCCAACGGTGGTCGATCATCACCTAAGTCCCGCTGGGACTAGGACTGTGGATGTTTATAGGGTGATTTTTGCAACCCATATTTCTCGCGATCTAATGATCATGACAGCTGGATTTCGATCCCATTGAATTCAGGAGATGGAATCGCGAAGATTCCATCCTAAGATCGCTGGGTTTCATCGCCAAATCAAGAAACGCCCAACTGGGCAGGTATAGGCCTCGACCCTATAAATAGGGGAGGGCGATGGAGGGCACCGACATCACATCCTGATAGCCAAAACTCTGCGGATGGTAGAGAGGAGTATGCCCGTGCATTCAATTGGTGGATTTGAGTCGACCTGCACTCTCAACCTCGCAGAGGTCCTCGCCGGAGTCCGACAGGTGGTGGACGGCCTCAGTGTGTTGCGACGAGCAATTGGCGATGCCAACCAGTCCGAGTGAAGGTGGCGGAGCTATCTGGACCATCGGCGCAAGCAAAGGCGCCCTGAAGCCCAGAGTCAACCTAGCGGTTGACCGCACCATTGCTGTACCTCACGCGAGGTCAAGGAAGAAGACGAAGGGCAGAATTACCAATCTACCCTCCGCGTCCCCGTGAACTGGTAAGGACATTTTGGTCCTTTTACTCACTTACAACGCTGTTAAGGGCGCGTGCGATCGTGGCCGATGGATCCTGAGTGGACCACCGGACCATTGATCGTGCGGTCCGCGTTTTTCTTAAATCAATTATTAATTGGATAAAAAGGATTTATCTTAGAAAATTTATATCTAGAGCTAGGAGGCTCGTATGGAAAAACTCAATACATGAAAAATGATCAGAAAAATATGAGGGATTTAATAAAAATAGTTTGAGACCCTGAATATGACTCGTTTGTAAAGGTGTATTTCTAGAATAAGAAAAAGAGTTAATTTGTGGATTAAAACTCTAATTGTTGATAAAAAGGGTAATTAATCTTGCAATTAAGATAATTCGAAGATGGTTAACTTACTTTTCTGTTTTAGATAATTATTAACCTGTTGTGATGATAGAATTGCAAGTTTAGGGTTTTATGACTCCATATGTGGATTAAAGGTTGGAAACCCTAATTTAGAAAAAGGAAATGATGAAGTAATTCGAAATTAGGATTTATTGGACTAAGTCTGATCCTAGGAATCCTAATAGTTGATAAAGCAAGAAAATTAGGGTTTGATGTATAATTTAATAAAAGGAATGTAAAAGCAATAAAAAGGAGATGAAACCCTAATTATGATTGAAACCCTAAAAAGGACAATTAACCTAGGAAAATCTTAGTATTATTGAATCATCATGACATGATTAATAATAGAGGAATTAAACATATTTTTCAGGAAATTGTGGTTGTGCTTGCTTGATTTCCTGGTTGATTAAATTAGTTCTGCATTCAAGTCCTCATTAACAGGTATGTGGTTAAATATGAGTAACCACTTTAGTTTCCCGAAAGATTCCCGAATGTTTAATCACATTGAATGCAACTAACTGTTTGGATGTTCATATTGCAATTATAAAGTGACTATGATTATCACCATTTAATATAAATGTGTAAATCCCGCACCTACATGCCACCCGGATGGAAGATGCCATAAAGGTCAGGCCCAGGAGGGTAGACCAATGGGTACCTTGAGAGGTGACCCTATACACTAAGCTCGGGAATGAGAAGGTGATTGATGAGGCAAGACTAAGGAGCACTATGAGAGGTGACTCCCAGGCACCAAGCTCGGGAGTGAGAAGGTGGCCTTAAGTCAAATCCAGGGTTAGGGCAAAAGCGGTGGGGATTGTCACTTGAAAAATGTAAATTGACTTGTTAATTACCTTGATTGCAATAGTTACATTGTTAAACTTATTTGTGAAATTTTGATTGCCTCCACATACCAGCAATTGCTGATCGATGTTTTGTTTGTCGGCGTTTTAGGTATAACCCTGAAAGCACAATTAGTAAAGTGACACATCTGGAAAGTAAGAATAAAGTACAAGGAGGATTAGATAGAGGATTTACATTCTGGGATAGATAGTTTCCCAAAGTTTCAAAAAGGTAAATAAAGTTTCAATTTTTACTGCCAATACTCAGTTTAGTAGTAGAATTTAATAATTATAAATGATTATTTGCTGAACCTTTGATCCTATAAATTGGTTAATGGCTCTGACCTCCGGGTCTCCCTTAATTGGGGGTTACCGGGAGGCAGGGTTGTTACAATCCTTGTGCATCAAGAATGTTCTTTTTGTGGATGGCCTACATCACAATTTAATAAGTGCTAGTCAACTTTGTGATAATGGTTACCTTGTTGTATTTACTTCTTTTGAATGCTTGATTCTAAATTCCCTCAGCTATCAAGTTATATATAAGGGAACTAGAAATGTCAATCTTTATGTTATTATTCTTAACTCTATTAAGCCTGTGGTTGGTATATGCCTCGTAGTCAATTCAAATGATATTTCTCTTTGGCACCCTCGGCTTGGTCGTGTAAATATGCATCAATTAAAGAAGTTGAGCAAAAAGGACTTAGTCAAGGGACTTCCTAAATTGGATTTTGAAAAGGATGAGGAATCCCAACCATGTACACAAAGAAAAGCAAACCAAGTCCTCCTTCAAATCCAAAGGAGTCCTTAGCATTAAGAGAGCTCTTGATCTTCTTCATATTGATCTATTTGGACCAATGAGAACACACTCACTTTGTGGTTGGAAGTATTGCCTTGTTATTGTCGATGATTTCTCTAGATATACTTGGACCTTCTTTCTCGTTTCCAAGAGTGATACACTTGATGTTTTCTCTAGTTTTTGTAAACGAGTTGAGAATGAAGCTTCTTGCCAGATTATTTCCATCCGTAGTGATCACGGGGGAGAATTTGAAAATGAGCTTTTTGAGCATTTTTGTCAAGAATTAGGTTATGCACAAAACTTCTCTTCACCTCGAACACCTCAACAAAATGGGGTTGTAGAGAGGAAGAATAGGCCTGTACAGGAGATGGCTAGGACTATGCTTCTTGAGTATGATACTCCTAAGAAGTTTTGGGCTGAAGCTATCAGTACCTCTTGTTTTGTGCAAAACCGTGGTTTTACTCATCCTTTGCTTAAGAAAACCCCCTATGAGCTATGGTGTGGTAGAAAGCCTTCTATCGAGTATTTCCACATTTTTGGATGTCCTTGTTTTTTTTTTAATACGAAAGATTCCCTTGACAAGTTTGATCCAAAATTGTACAAGGCTTTCTTTCTTGGCTATAGCACTACTAGCAACGCTTATAGAGTTTTTAATGTTGATCTTGCTAAGGTAGAAGAATCTATTAATGTAAATTTTATTGAGACTAACCCCTCTATTTCCAAAGATATTGTTCCAAATGATGATGTTGCAGGTGAAGTAATTCCTATTCTCAAAGAACTCAACATCACCCAAAAGGAAAAAAAGGTGGCTGCTCAAGAAGAAGATAAAGGTGATGAAAAGAAGGATCCAACTCCCCGATTTGCAAAAAATCATCTTTAGGTGATCCATTTGAAAGAGTGAAGATGCGTGCTGCATTCAACAAAGAACAAGCCAACAATGCCTTCATCTCACAATTAGAGCCTACAGATGTCAAGGAGGCTCTTGGAAATGAAGAATGGATCCTAGATATGCAATAGGAGTTGGAACAATTTGAGAAGAACAAAGTTTGGTCCCTTGTGCCAAGACCAAGTGATAGAAATATCATTGGCACCAAATGGGTCTACTACAACAAGCAAGATGAAAGCGGCAAAGTGGTAAGAAACAAAGCAAGGTTAGTGGCTCAAGGCTACAATTAACAGGAAGGTATTGACTTTGATGAAACATATGAACATGTAGCTAGACTTGAGTCCATTCCTATGTTGCTTGCTTTTGCTAGTCATGAAAACTTTCTTTTGTATCAAATTGATGTTAAAAGTGCATTTTTTAATGGTACAATTGAGGAGGAAGTGTATGTTGCACAACCTCTGGACTTTGAACATGCTAGTCTACCTAACCATGTTTATTTGTTGCAAAAAGCTCTATATGGACTCAAACAAGCACCAAGGTCTTGGTATGAGAAATTATAGAAATTTTTGTTAGATCATGGTTATATCATGGGCAAAGTGTATTCTACCTTGTTTCTAAAGCACACTTCTAACAATTTTCTTATCTGTCAAATATATGTTGATTATATCATTTTTGGCGGAACTAACCTTGATCTTTGCTAAGAATTTAGTGATCTTATGCAAAGTGAATTTGAGATGAGTATGATGGGAAAACTCACATTCTTCCTCGGCTTCGAAATAAAAAAACAAAAAATGGGAACTTTCTCAACCAAGGCAAGTACACAAGTGAACTACTTAAGCACTTTGGGATGGAGAACACCAAGTTGATGGACACACCCATGTCAAACACCGCCAAACATGATAAAGATGAAGAAGGTGAGAAGGTAGATGAGAAGATCTATAGAGGTATGATTGGAAGTTTACTTTACTTAACTGTCTCTATACCTGACATAATGTTTAGTGTTGGCTTGTGTGCTAGATTTCAATCAAATCCTGATAAATCTCATCTTATAACTGTTAAGAGGATTTTAAGGTACTTAGCCAAAACTCCAAATTTTGTTCTATGGTATCCCAAGTCAAGGGACTTTATTCTTACTACCGATAGTGATGCCAATTATGCAGGTTTCTTGATTGATAGAAAGTGCACAAGTGGCACTTGTTTCTTCCTAAGACCATGCTTGGTGTCTTGGTTCTCCAAGAAATAGATCACCGTGGCATTATCAACCACCGAGGCTAAGTACATTGCAGCCAAGAGTTGTTGTGGCCAGGTCCTATGGATGAAGCAAATGCTCTAAGACTTTAACATTCGTTTTGATGCTTCTCATATCTTTTGTGATAATACTAGTGCAATTAACTTGTTTTACAATCCTATATAGCATAGTAGATCTAAACATATAGAGGTTCACCATCACTTTCTTTGTGATCACATTGCCAAGATGGATATTTATATCACGCGTGTGGACACAAAAAATTAGTTAGCGGACATTTTCACTAAACCTCTAGCTGGAGAGAAATTTAACTTTATTAGATCAAAATTGCTTATAAATGCTTTGGATGAATCTGATATGCCTTCTTGCTAGTTTTCATCTATCCTATATGTCTTGCATCTATCTTGATCATGTTGGGTTGCTAATTTTCTTAAAATCAGTTTATCATGTTCATTTTGCCTTATTTTCTCTTATTTTTGAGTTATTTTTACAAACACATGTTTTATCGCAAAATAGTACCGAATGATGAGTGATATGTGCCTAAGTATGTTTAATATACATAATGGACTTGAAAAATAAATTTCATTATCTATCAAATGGCTAGAGATTAAGTTTTATGGTTTTAGATCAGGTTTACCATCGGTCGAGTTTCCCCAGGACAAACTCGACCGATCCATGGATGAGAGTTTTTTAAAAATGGACCAATCAGTCGAGTTGCCACTTCTTAGAACTCGACTAATCGACATGTTGATGCCAACTTAAGATGGATTCGACTGACTGTTCTCCCTCACAACTAGAGAAAAGTCAGTTGATTCCTCTCCCTCAAGCCCTAAGCTGTCAACCCTTGACTTTCCCTTCCCTCGTCTAGCCCTAATCTGTCCTAGGGAGACCTTCCTCGACCTTCCCCCTAGATAAACCTAGGTGGATGACTGGTTTTGGTGGTGTGTTTGGTGTTTTGGATCTCTTCTTCCTCTCCATTTTGCCTCATTGGCTACAAATAGAACGAAGAGAACCGCCCCTAGTAGTGCACCATCCTCCTCATCCTCCAGCTTGATTCCTTTCAATGAGACCTTGTTTGTGTCAAATGAGGATGTAAATCAGTATAAGGATCTTCTTCCATGGAGTTCTTTTCCTTTTAGAGCCCTTTTAGAGCCTAGCCCTAGGCATCAAGCCATAATCTATCAAGTGTCGATGTTGCTCCAAGTTCACCACCTATCTACCCTGGTTGTCGAGCGTGAATGCTTTTACAATTCCTTCACTAGCACGAAAGTTGTTCATGAATTTTATATAAATTTGCATTGGAATTACGACTCCCTTGTACCCCCTCTGAATACTCAAGTCATCTTTACTTCTATGATATCCACGAAGAAATTCCAAATCTTGGAGGACATCCTGAACATCCTTTTTTAGGAGCCGATGAGAATGATACCTAGCATTAGGATTATGGTGAGTATTTTGACCTACTTGACCTGAAGGTTTCTAAAAGAAATATGAGATCACTCTTCTTGATATCCATCACTTCTTGAAGAAACTTGAGGTTCCCTAAAAGAAGAAGCACACCCTATCCTCCTCCTCCTTAGATCTCAAGAAGTGTATATTAGCCCTAGTGGCCAACTGCAACATCCACCCAAACAAAAACCAAACGGATTTTGCAGAGATCACTGTGGTGATAATGTACTACATCTTAGAGAATGTTGGAGTCAAGTGGTCTAGATACATCATTCACCACATGACTTGCTTTAACTCTGTCAAGAACACCCGTGGCAACCATCCTCCATATCCTACTTTGATATGTGGTCTTTTCCAATTCACCATTGAGAAATCACTCTTCTCTGACTTCCATTACAGACCTGCTAGGAGAAGAGTGTGCATCAATGAGACCACTATCCAGAAACCCATGCCTATCTTTTCCTCCACCAAACCCAGTGCCTCACACTCTGCCTCTGCCTGAGCTGCACCTGCCTCTACCTCCACCCATGCTCCTCCACCTCCTCAGCCTACCCGACCTAGCTGTGCATCGTTCTGTGTGTCCAATAAAGCCCTCATGGGTTATATGATACACCAACAGGAATACAACCTCCAGGTCCAGGAGCATATGCACCAAGATTTATGTTCAATCATGTCTACCATGAACTTATCCTATGTGCACCCATACCCTACCTACCAGCCAGACCCTGATAGTGATTATGCATCATATGCATACAATCACTTCTACCCTACCCCTCCACCTGCACTTGAGCCTTCACTTGCTGCTCCCACACCATCTGCTACTTGTGGACCTACTCCAGTCATCTTGCCTCTACCTACTTCCCCCTTGGCCACTCTACTTTCCAGTCTTGGTGATTCTACTCCTTCCTTCCCTCAGGCCAATGAGCTCTATGCTCTTGGTATGACTTGGGATGAGCAGAATGCTCTTTGGCCCGATCGTCACTTCAGACCTTTTGTGGATGAAGATATGTCATATCAGGCTGATGATGAGACTACTGATGTTGATGAGGATGCTAGTGATGGTGATGATTATGGTGTTGCATCTGACGAAGTTGATGGCTCTAGTTGTTCTGGTGCTGAATCCGGTGATGAAGGTGATGCTACTACACCTTCAGACGGAGATGACAACTACGAGCCTGATGCCGATGCTGATGATGTTGCGGATGATGTAGATGTAGATGACCTAGATGTCTAGATGTTCTTAGTTTTTAGTCTAAATTGCTGATCATATATATCTTTCTAGGCTATTTTGTATTAGAAACATCTGGACAAATGATCTGAGCTGTACTATTTTATCTTCAGCTTTCATCACTTTTGACTTGTAGTTGTTTTTATGTGAACTTGCATTCTGGGATGTAATCTATCTTATTTGCACTCTTAATCTTTGATCTATTATATCTTATGAGTTGGTGCCATGGTTCACCATATTTTGGTTATGACTTAGCATGATTCGTTCTCTCATCTCAATGTGATGTATGTTGTTGAGATTGCATGTTTGTCTATCTGCTTGGTTGTGTTTAGAGAAGACCTTCTTGTATGCTCTTCTACCCCCCTTACCTTTTTGATAATGTCAAAAGGGGGAGAGAAATTTTCAATGTCTTGAAACTCAACCATATTGCTTTTATTGCCATATTGTTATCATTGCCTATGTGATCCTTTATCTTGTTCAATATATGATTTATCATGTAACTTGCTAAAGGACCATATAGTACATGTATGTTATATTGCTTTGTGTATATAGACTAACTATGCAGGTTAAAGTAAGAATAGTTTGAGGGGGAGAAATTCACATTGTTCAAATATCGAAACCCCCATATTCACAAGGCAAAGGTAAAATTTCAATATCCTTTTCAATATGTTTGAGGAATGGTTTTCATTGTCAAAAATGGGGAGAATGTTGACCTAGAGGTTATACATTGTCCATATTTTGATAATGATTAACCATTCCATTCATATGTATCTAAAATATGTATTCAAGATTGATTTTAGGCTTTAGGTACATGAAAAGGATCAAATTACACAAGCCCTAGCTTGTCCAAGTTTAAGTCAAATGTAATGCAAGTGTGCTAATAAGGAAATCACGTCAAACGACCTTAGAAGATTTTTGTAATCACTTGTATTGATGATATGACTTGTAACTAAGATGAGAAAAATATGTGGAACACTTAAAACCAAGTTTTAATCACTTTATTGCCAATTTAGAAAATCGATCACAGGTTGCTGATCGGTCGAGTTCCAATCTTGACTGATCCCATGGATCAATTTTCTTAAGATAGCAACCGGTTGAGATGTGTACTCACAGAACTTGACCGAATGACTTACTGACCAAATGTGATTTTGGCTGATTGGTCGAATTCCCCAGAACAAACTCGACCAATAGTTTGAAAATTGGGTTTGTGTTTTAGTCGATCTGTCGAGTTACCTTTATTGAAACTAGAATGAATGCACTGAACAAAAAATACAAAAAAAGTGAGTATAACTATTTATGACTTGTTTGGGATGAAAATAGATCCATTTCCTTGAGGAAAATAGCTATATTTTGGCCCTAAATGTTCCCCAACTCAAGGGATCCCCCCAAATATAAATAAGACCCCTTGGAGTTCATTCCAAGTTTGCTCATTCACTACATTCAAGGTCCTTGCTATAATTGAGTGTGCAACTACTCCTTGAGACCCTTTCTCTATCTAGTTTACACTTCATTTCATGATTGGTGAGTGAGTTAGGATATTTATAAGAGAGATCCACCTTTGTGGATGTAAAGCTCTCAATCTTCCACTACTTCCCCATCCCCTTCTTCATGAATAAAAGCTGGAGCAAGCTCCATCAAGTGAAGAAGGAGCTGTAGCTAGTCCTCTTCAAGGGTATTGAAGAGGTGGTGATCTTCTCCAAGTGAAGGAGAAGGCAAAGGCTGAAGATCCAAGAGGAGAATCAAAGTCCTTTGAGGCGGAAGAATTGAGATTGAGTGGGTAAGACCTTGGTGAAGGCTAAAGACTCAAGCTAAGTGGCTAAGCTCTTCTGTTAAGGTGGAGATCTCCATGTGTTGGGATGGGTAAGTCCTTTGGTGGTCTATTTCTGTAAATCTATTTGGTGATGTAATAGAGAAAAGCACTTGCAAAGTCCTAGAGGTTGACCTCTCTAGGTAGTGGACTGACTCACTTTTGATGTATGGAACCACTCTACATCCCTTTGTCAAGTTCTTGCTATCAATCTCTCTCATATTTGCTATGCTTGTTAGATAGGACTTCAAATTGCCATTAACCTGTTTCTCATAATTGATATAATTTGAAGGTCTAATCTATTTTGTGAGAAATTATGTATCTCTATTCACCCCCCATCTAGAGACCTTAGATCCAACAAGGCTAACTAGAGAGATTGAGTTGACTAAACCTGATTACAAGTCTTCTGAACTTGACAGTGAGAAAACCAAACTTTTACTATGACACTTAACACTCAAGCCTGCTTCCCTAGGCCTTAGTCTGGCCGCATAGACCACCACTAACCTTAACTATGTGATTTGTCCTCACTCACATACAAGTCAGGAAACACTTCTTGATTGGTGACCATCCTAGTACTACTCTGGGATGAGCACGCTTAACCAGAGAGTTCTTTAGTGATGTGCTCTATAACATCCCTAGAATTTCACTCAAGAATAAAAATGACCAATTATGCACAGGGACACATTTATTTTCTTATAATGATGTAAAACCCTAGAGTAACACATGCATATAATGATGATGATACTTTGATTTGCACCATCATTCAATGACGCACAATATCTAAACCTAATTACTCCATGATGACTAGTTTGGGGCTTAAAGGGTATTTGACCACACAATTATGCATAATATGTACCCTAGTTTTGTTTATGGGCCATTCATGAGATATTAGGACTTTCCTCAATGTTTGGTAGTATAACTCCACTTTAAATGACTAGCAATGCATTATTTGTCTTAAGTGTGAAATTATTAGAAATCACATGATTCCTATCTCAGACCTAAAATCTAATTGGATATTTGAGTTCCTTATAGTTGAATTAGGTAACTTGCATAATTTTCTTATGTTTAGATGATACTAGCTATTCTAGTAAATTTTATGAAGAAAAGGGATATAGTTATACAATATTTTTCCTTAATATCTCAATAATGCACCTGATTAAACTGCTGGATCTAAGTTAGACTTTGGTTTGATGAAATGGCTTGTTACACATGCATGACACGACTGTAATATTTGGGTTAGTAAAATTGTGAACCGCACCCAACCGTTGAATGGGGTTACAAGGGATGGTTCATTATCTCCTTCTTCATGAGGGTGTGAGTCCATGAGGAATAGGAATTCCGGTAGCCTTGACTATTATCTACTCAAATTTTATCCTGATATGTTTGATCTTATTAGGAAGTAAATATTCCATTCAATTGAGGACTCCCTTCCTCTCCTTTTAAGCCCCATGCTATATCCTAGTTCACACTCTCGTGAAAATGCCCACAGTGGCAACCCTTCCCATCCAAAAGTGAGTTGCAAAAGAAAGCCCAAGCCATCACGATCACAAGATGTGATCTTGGACACCATGTATAGATCTCTGAGGCCCTATTCCATCATCAATTTGGGTCAAGATCTCCTAAAGTTCCACTATAACACAACGTTTCGTCACGAGTATCGATGATCCCCACACAATAATTCCATCCAGCATGTCTTCTGTGTGAATTCTGGTTGTGCTATTGTGATGTTGGGTTCCTATCCTTGGAAAGCCTGAGATGGGGCCAATAGGTGGACAAATTTGTGTTTTCCTTTGCGGCATGGTTTGGTGTACCCTTCCAACTAGGAACTCCATCAGCATAATCTGGAGCAGCTTTGACCATGGGTAGGTTGAAGCTGCTCCACTCCGTCAGAAGGAGAGGAATCCTAAACAAATGAAGCCTCTAGATTGCTTGATATCATTTGAGGGGAGAGGTGGTACTCTAGTTTCCCCAAGGAAACTCATCGAGGGGCTGATAATATAGAACAACAAATCGATGACATCACACTCTATTTCAAAGGGGAAATAGAGGCATCATGACCTATGAGAATGGGTGGGGGCGATGCCCATAACTGCGGATGCGGACCCTGGCGCAAACAGATTGCCCAACTGATTTAGGTAGCAATTAAGGTAAGAAATTTAATTAATATTAAAAAAATGTCACTACCTTCAATAAATTATGATAATTGTTATGAGCCTCCAATGAAGATGATCCATATATGGATTTTGTTCAATTTCTCGAGATCTAACCAATGGTCAAGGTCTTATGACCTATTTTGATTTGGTTATCACAAATATCCATACATAGGGTAATAGGTAAATTAAAGATGGAAGATCAAGGAGATCTGCGGGGCTTGTTCCTACTGACCTAGGTAAGTGGTTGATGCCCATGAGTATTCATACTTATCAAGCTCATTATTTTTACATGTTTCTCATATAAGGCATTGAGATTTATGTGTTCTGATCTTCTGAGATTCTATGTAATATATGGAATTAAAGTTTTCACACATTCATGATGGTGTTCTCACATATACAGAATATCTCAAGTAGAGATATTCTATAAATGATTGGGATTCATGAACCTAGTTCATGAGGGAATTAAAGGATCATATTTCTATAAGATTTCTTGGTAAAGATTCATTGAACAAGATGCAAGAGTTAAGTAAAATGTCAGAATATCAGTATTGAACATATTAAGACATGATTAAGTTCTCAAGATAAAGATTCTATTATGATCATAATGTATTGAGAACTCAGTTCATGAAAATGTTATTAGATCGTGGTTAAGTTCCAAGATAATATGTTATTAAGATTCATGATTTGAGTCATAATAAGAATATGGGAATAGAACTTTAATACTTCTTATGTAAGTCCACTAAGATGTATGATTCATATTTCATGATAAGATTCATATATTAAGATTCAAGATATTATTTCATGATAAGACTATAAGATTAGATTGTCTTAAGATTCTTGCTTGGATTTGATAAGATATTTGATTCAGGAGTTCGACCCAGGCCTTAGTGCAGGTCAACTCAAGAAGAACATGCCCATGCCCTTTGTGCAAGACATGTAGCCCAGAAATCCTAATGTAGGCCAATGTAAGAGAGAGACAAGACCCATGCCCTTAGTGCAAGTCATGAGGCCCAGGCCCTTAGTGCAGGCCAATTTAGATACATAATTGAGGCCCTACGTGCAAGTTATGTGACCCAGGCACCTAAGTGAAGGTAATGAGACCCATGTACTAGAGTAGAGGTCTCTAGAGAAAAGAGTTGTAAAAAGATAAGAATTAAGTTAAAGAAAGATGAGATATTTATGTATCAGAGTTGATACAGAGTTTAGTGTTAGCTTCATGCTTATAACGTTTCATGAATATGTTGTAGTATCTTTTTACTTTAGTAATTCATACACTAGAATACTCATGCCACTTATGCTAATAACCATTTTTCCAATCAATGGCTGGGGTCCTGGGGACAAGATGGCCACAGGTGAGAGAAGGAGCAAAGTAGAACCCCAAAACTTAAGAACAAGGATAGTACATTACTCAATCTGGTGGAGCGCAAACTATAAGATGATCCTCAAATTTTTAGACTCAGTTGTATGTTTCAATGTTTAGAACCTTGGAGTAAAGATTATTTCTCAAGAAGTTATATCAAATTTTCATGCAATAGTCATTATGTTCCTTTTGTAAGTACAATTATAAGAATGTTTAATATTTCCAGTTGGTTTGATTGATTATATGGTTGTTATGAATGTCGATTTTATGTAACGCCCCCTTGAGTGCATGTGTAATGGATAAATTAGTGTTGCTTCCTCTATGTGCATGTATGTACTTAGGGAGGGCGTTACAATATGGTATCAAAGCTACATTATAGTTGGCCACCAGATGAATTCCAATGTTCATACTTAAGACCACCCTATAAGAAGCTAAGTGAGAGTAGAGTAAAGATTGAGAAAGATAAGTAGTAGCCCTAGGTGTAGAAGAAGTAAATGAAAGATATTATAGATCAAAGTAGAGGTCTAGATAAAAGAGACAAATTTAAACATGGATTAGGGTTTTGTGCCTAGATGTTTTGGACTTTTAGGTTAACTCTATAATTGCATATAACATGCTCTCTCTCTCTTTCCCAAATATTTATGGTATGGGACATAGACTTATGTTTTGTATAGAGAACGTTATGTGGATAATTGTTCTTGTCTTGTTCTTTCAAGTGCACGTCGTATGGGACATGTGTACTAGGGAGGTGCTAAGATAAGCATGACAAGATATGTCACCTCTAAATAGATTATTGGCCAACAAGTATCCAAAGGCGACAAACAAAATAAGAATTGTCACCAAACCTTTGAGAGATATAGTCACCTAAATTTAATTATTCTTTCTAGTGCACGTGGAGGTGCTACGATAAGCATGATAAGATATGTCACCTTGGAATATATTACTGACCAACATGTATCCAAAGGCGACAAACAAAATTGGAGTTGTCATAAAAACTTTGAGAGATATAGTCACTTAAACCTAATTTGTTACTTAGTAAGAACAATGATGCATAAAGGGATAAATAATTTGACACAAATAAGTTGGTTATATTCAGGGTGGAAGTAGAACCCTAATCTAGCTTTCTTAGAGGAATAAAATGTAAGTAAGATCCTTTTACATGTAGATAATGACGATGTGATATAGATTCATTAGTAGAATATTCAAATGACGGTTTTCATGATGGGGTTAGAGACAGATGTTAGCCATGTGAAGGTCATGCCTTGAGTATGTAATGATATTTTAAGATAGTTTTAGAGAGTTAGTATGCATGGAAAATGTGAAACCCTAAGGTGGGTAGCCTAATCAAATTTTGAGGATGAAATTCCTATAAGGTGGGTAAAATTGTTACATCCCTATAATTTCACTCTTGAATAAAAATGACCAATTTTGCTAAGGTACACATTTATTTTCTTATAATGATGTAAAACCCTTGAGTAACACATGCATATAATGGTGATGATACATTAATTTGCACCATAATTAAATGACACACACTATTTAGCTCTAATTACTCCATGATGACTAGTTGAGGGTTTAAATGGTATTTGATCCCACAAGTATGCATAATATGTTTCATGGTTTCATTTATGGGCCATTAATGAGATATCTAGACTTCCCTTCTATGGTAAAGCTCCATTTTAAATGACTAATAATGCAATATTGTGCTATGTGTCAAATGTTTATAAATCACATGATTCCTATCTCAGACATAAAATCTAATTGGATGTTTGAGTTCCTTATAGTTGAATTAGGTAACTCACATAATTTTGTTATGTTTAGATGATACTAGCTATTCAAGTAAATTATATGAGGAAAAGGAGTATGGTCATACATTATTTTTCCTTGATATCTCAATAATGCAACTGATTAAACTGTTAGACCTATGTTATACTTTGGTTTGATATAATGGTCTGTCACACATGCGTGACACCACTGTAATATTTGGGTTAGTGAAATTTTGAACCAAACCCATCCATTGAATGGGGATCTGAGGGACGATCCATTATCTCCTTCTTTGCGAGTGTAGGATTCCAACATGGAACAAGAACTCTGGTAGACTTGACGATGATCTACTCAAATTTTCTCATAATATAATCATTCTTATTAGGAAGTAAATCTTCCATTGAATTGAGGACTCCCTTCTGCTCCTTTTAAACCTAGGTTATACCCTAGTTCACACTCTCATGAAAATGGCCAAAGCGGCCACCCTTCCCTTCCCGAAGCGAGTTGCAGAAGAAACACCAAGGCATCACAATGATGGGAAGCGATCTCAGAAGACAAGTATGGATCTCAGAGACCCTATTCCATCATCAATTTTGGTCAAGATCCCCTAGAGTGCCAGAAAACCCTAATTACTACATTTAGGGTATTTATCCACAAATTTGGAACTTTAATGTAAAAGAGGCTTAATGAACTTAATTAATGGTTAATTATGCCTTTAATCTAAAACTGAGGATTGATGTTGAGATAATTAGGGTTGGTGATCATTGCGTTAAATTAGGGTTTAAAATAGTAAAAGATGAAGGGAAACCTAATTGCAATGGAAACCCTAAAAGTGAACTAGAGACCCTAGGAAGCTAGCTAGATTTAATATATCTTAATGACATGAGTAATAAAAGGAAATTATATAATTGTTTCAGGATCTTATTGAATGCTTGCTTTCCTATTGGTTGATTGGATTATTTATATCTCACATTAACTTGATAGGTATGTGGTTACGCCTATGAATATCCCGAATTAGTTTCTCGAGGATTTTTGAGGTTTTATCGATGATTTGAATTAATCTGTTGGTTGCATTTAATTCATGCAAATTATAATGTGAATATGACTATCACATAAGAGATGTGCCTACTAGCTCAGATCCTAGTCCCCTCTGTAGCCTAATGGAATGACCTAGTACATGGCTACCAATGGGGTAGGCCCATCAGGTCATTGAATGACTTAGTACATGGCTACCAATGGGGTAGGACCATCAAGTCATCATGAGTCAGGGATTGGGCTACCTTTGGGTAGGGCCATGCGACTCCATAACCCTAGGAAATGGCTACTTGTGTGGTAGGACCATGGGGGTAAGGATCTACCATATGAGAGAGGTAGTATCCATGTCCACTGTAGGGACAATACAGAGATAGGGGATAGGCAAGGATTTAGTAGTTTTTCTTAAAATGTAATCTTGGATATTAAATGATATTTGGTTGACTACATTGTTAACATAGTTGCACAATTATTGTTTCCCCCACATAACAACTTCTTGCTGACCGACGTTTTGTTTTTCGGCATTTTAGGTACAAATGAAAAGAACAAACAGTAAAGTGGCATATGTGGAACTAAATGAGAAATAACATACATAGGAGGATTATTTAGATTAGTATCTTCATGGATATATGTTTAGAAATCCCAGCTTTTAAAAGGTAAGTAAAGTTTTTATTTTATACCAGTTTTCAGTTTAGTAGTAGAATTTCGTTATTATTATTGATTCTTTGTCGAACCTTTGATCCGGGTTATTAGATAACGACTCTGATCTCTTGGTCTCCCTTAAGTGGGGGGTTACCGGGAGACAGGGTCGTTACAACCACCATCACATAGCTTTTCATCATGATCATCGATAATCCCCACACGGTAATTCTGGCCTCCATGTCTGTTGTGCAAATTCTGGTTGTCCTAATGTGTCGTTGGGTTCCCATCTTTGGAAAGCCCGAGAGGGGGCCAATTGATAGACAAACTAGTGTGTTCCTTGGCAGCGTGATTTGGTGTGCCCTTCCAACTAGGAACACCATCAGTAGAATCTGGAGCAGCTTCGACCGTGGGTAGGCTCTAGCTTCTCCACGCCATTAGAAGGAGAGGAATCCCCCTAAAGAGACATGAACCCTCTAGATTGCTTAATAACATTAGGGGGGATAGTGTTGAGTTTTATGGCCCCAGAGTAGGAAGAGTAAACAAAACTTTTACCGGCCATTAACCCATAACTGGAGATCGCATCAACGACTATGTAATGGAAAGGATGGTTTTAGTGAAATATACCAGGTCCTGGGGCTTGCCCAATGCCAATACTTCACAGCCATGTCTTGGACGGTGTCTGTGGAGCTCTTGGTCTTTGCCATGGATGATGGCCTCCACCATAGACTATGGCTGACATGTCCTATTGAGTGGCAGACATCTCCCGCCTATGCAGATAGTCCATATGGACCACCTGGAACTCCTTCCATTCTAGAAGAACTGACAGGAAGGAGACGACCCTCCTGTTGGTGTACTAGCACCAACCCACTCTCCCGAACTCAGACTGCTTTTCTACAGTTGTCTTTCCCTCATTGTGCCTCCCTAGTTGGGTAGCACTTTCTTGGGATCTCTCAGTTACTAAAACAAGAGAGGACAACAACTTTGTAGAGCAACTAATGTTCTGAGTTGTGTATTCCAAGAAGCCCCCAATACCCCTCTATTTATAGTAGAGCATAGGGTCATGGTTCCTAGTCTGTTTGGGAGTAGAAGGATCCAGAAATTCCATGAATAGTTTGTACTATAGCAGGGGAACTGATCGTTTGGGAGTGTGAGCCGATCGGTTCACCTAGTGAATCGGTCGTTTCACTTCCCAGACTTGCCTGCAATTGACATTCCTCAAACGTTTCCAATTTATTCAAAGATATATCCTTATTCCAATCCAATTGAACAAGTGAAATGTGAAATTTTTCCTCCAACTGGGCAAATCCCAATTTCCTAGGTTTGCAGGACTGTGATTTGCCCAGTTTACCAAGTGAACCAGTCAGTTGGCTCACACTAGCCGATCGGCTCACAAGGGTGAATCGGTCGGTTGGTAGTCTTGACATTGCCAATGTAGTCTCCAATTGACCTGACACTCTAACCAGCTAGTTCAACACTTGAACTTGATAGTTCCGAGTCCAGTCAGTCAATTGTATGTTTAATTGAGTGCCTAAACTCCTTAAGTCTCAATCTAAACATCATTCATGGACAAACTCCTCTTTTAGGGGTATCCTATGTGTGTGACCCTACATGTTCCAATTTATGTTGGCAGTGAATGTTCATAACAACTTATGACAACACAAACAATGAGTGTAATCTAGTAAGACATCATTGCTACCCAAGTAACTCAGAAATTTAGAGAACAACTTCAACCTACAATCTATGGTTAGTGTTACTGTTATTGTATAGTTCCTTTGTCACTGACATCTAGATTGAACTCAAGGTATGGAATGTCATCCTCTTCAACTTTCAATCCATGTTCCTTGACCTAGAGCAGACTATTTGCTTTGCATGTCAGTTCACATATCATATATTCAATCACATGAGTATGGCCATACAATTCTCAATCTCACTTATCAGGGGCCCTGGATATCATACTCCTTTTAGGAGGGACAAATCCCATCTCTATCACTCACAGTCTATCCCCATGTGTCAAAGTCACCCAACCATCACCTTTATAACAACCCATGTTTGAAGACTGCGTTTGATGATGTCAAAGTGTACCCAATGACATGACACGAGTGTAGTTATTTCAGGTATAAGAGCCACAATCACCACCATCACTAAGAGAGATGATTGTGACTACCATTCCATGGTATCCATGTATCACTCTCAAGGTGAGTCTGTACGACATACTATTCTCTAACATATATCTGTGTGCTTGACTTGATATCATATATCATGACTAATGAGACTCTGTCATCAGTCAACACACACTATTCTTATGTATTGATGTTGTCTATTTTTCTTCCACAGTAATATCCGACTAGGGACATGACAAGAACGTATGTACTCTTATCATACATATAATCTCATTGTTTAGGTCCTTAAACCTGAAGATAGATGTCATCGATTCACATCATTTTTTAGACATCTATCATATATGTGTCACCATCTCATGACTAAGACAAACATAATAGATGAAATTACCTTTATTATTATCAAATCAGGTATCTAATGCCTCATCGCAATCATCATATGATTGGCTCTCTGGGCATATTGTTGGTATCACTACTACAGAAATAGCATTCAATGTCACTTTTCTGGGCGTCGGTTATTAAGGAAAACCGACGCCTTATATGTTAGGCATCGGTTGTTTAAGCAAACCGACGTCTATATTCAAAGACCAGCCAGACACGGGTACCGCTTTGTATTCAGCGTCGGTTGTTTATAACAAACTGACGCTGAAAGTCGGCCGCGAAATCCAAATTTTGATCAAAAAAAAATAGTGTCATTTTCAGCGTCGGTCATGTAGGTATAAACCGACGCCTATGTGCGATGAAAATTTGCGCAAAAAGTGTCACTTTCAGCGTCGGTTATCCTTTTATAACCGACGCTGAAGGTGGTTCCTGCCAAACAATTTCATGAAAATATCGTCCAATTGGACGTCGGTTGTTGCAAACAACCGACGCTAAAGATTTTAGGCGTCGGTTGTTAAAACAACCGACGCTATTTGGGAACTTATACTCCGCGATCGCCCGACTCTTCCCCTTTCTTCTGTTTCATTGCGAGCAATTACCCTATTTCTCTACTGCCGGCGATTTCTCTCCGGCGATTTCTTCTCCAGTGCCATTTCTCCGGCTATTTCTTCTCCGGCGCCCCCTTCTCCACCACCACTCCTCCTTCTCCGCGCCCCCTTCTCCGCCGCCCCTACTGCCCGCCCCTGCTGCCTGCCCCTGCTGCTCCAAGCGCCTGAGGCCGCCGCCACGCCTGACTCTTCGGCGCCGCCTGGTGCTTTTCCACCGTCGTCGCGCCGCCGCAACCACCGCCAGAGCCACCGGAGCTGCTAGCTGCTCCTCCACCGCCGTCGCTGCTAGCTACTTCTCCAGCCAGAGCCACCAGAGCCTCTGCCTTCTTCCCTCTGACAAGGTTGGTCTTCCCGCTGCTAGCTGCTCTGCTTTTTTATGCATCGATCAAATTGTTGTGATAAAAATGCATGTAATGTATTTGATTAGAGTTAATCTAATCTGGATGTTCATAATAATGGTATGTTAAATATGATGATTAGGGATAAATATAATGTCTAGTACACAAATATTAGATGATATTCAAGAAAACCCTAGTTTGATGAGCATGTTGTTAATCATGTTAATTATGATTCTTCTATATATTCTGATGTCATTATATAATTATGTGATCCCAACATATTAAATTGAATTAGAATGATTTCATGAATTATAGGGTTTTAAAGTTGATAAACATGTACATGCAGAAATAGGGTTATTAAACCAATGGTTATAACATAGTATGATCTTAATCTGATCTGGATGTTCATAATAATGTAGTATGTTAAATATGATGATTAGGGATACATATAATGTCTAGTAAAGATTCCTAGACCTTTTGTTTGAAACTATTGATTTCTTGATTTATTATTTAATAATGCTCTATTGATTAGGATTAACCATGTTGCCTGTACTTTATAGACATTTATTATATATAAGAATGACAACACATGTATTTGTTGGCCTAGAAACCCGTCCAAGATTGGCTCATTAGGAGTAAATCTTGGATAGTCCCCGGTTTGGGACTGTTCTTGAACACCTAATCTCACTTAGGATGTAAGTGTATAATGTGTATTGGGTTTTCAAGAAAATTTCAGTAGCATTTCCCCGTTTGTTCTCTAAGTACATATGTACTTAGAGAACAACGGGGAAATGCTGCCGAAATTTTCTTGAAAACCCAATACACATTATACACTTACTAGTGAGATTAGGTGTTCAAGGATGGGATAGGTGGTACACATTTATTATATATAAGAATGACATCAAATGTGTTTGTTGGCCTAGAAACCCGTCCAAGATTTACTCATTAGGAGTAAATCTTAGATAGTCCCCGGTTTGGGACTGTTCTTGAACACCTAATCTCACTTAGGATGTAAGTGTATAATGTGTATTGGGTTTTCGAGAAAATTTCGGTAGCATTTCCCCGTTTGTTCTCTAAGTACATATGTACTTAGAGAACAGCGGGGAAATGCTGCCGAAATTTTCTTGAAAACCCAATACACATTATACACTTACTAGTGAGATTAGGTGTTCAAGGATGGGATAGGTGGTACACATTTATTATATATAAGAATGACATCACATGTGTTTGTTGGCCTAGAATGTGAACAATCATTGTTTTTTATATTACTTGTACATTGAAGGATTGCTAATTGATAAAAGATCACAATTTTAGAGACATGTATGTTTATACAAATGCTAAATGTTTTCCTTATTCTAGTTGATACAAATGCTAAATGTTTTCCTTTTTAATGAAATTTTCAGATGGCTCACCATGATGAGAATGATGTCCATGATGAGCATGAAGTCCATGATGAGCATGCTGTCCATGACGAGCATGACGAGGATACCAACGTAAGTTCTAAAAACATATCCCTTATTTCTATAAAATTCATTATCTTCTAGTTATGTCATATATCTTGTATTTCTATATTGGCTTAATTCGGTGTGTTTATTTTTGTCAAATTTTAGGTTGATGATGCACAGCTACCCACTGAAGCAATTGAGCAACTTGATGCCCATTTTAATTAATATACATTGTATTCACCTATTCAAGATTAACATTTAGTGCTACTAACCTAATTATAAATGTGAATACTAACTAGGCCCTCAGTGACGCACAAAAAGCAAGCCGTGCACTGAATGTACATGACCATACTATGGGTCCAAAAGGCTATGCAAGCGTTCCCCAAAGACTACAGGCGGAGTCTGCGGCTACTCAGGAGTCTGCGACTACTCAGGAGTCTGCGGCCACACCCTTCCCTCGCCATGATATCTGGATAGCTGGCAGGAAAAACAAGAAGGGTGAAATAAAGAAGCCCGAAACTGCTGAGGCGGCTGCAAAAATGGTAAAATACAACTCTTAGAGCAATCATTTGAATATTGATTATTTGTGGTGTTAACTTACCAATTTTTGTTTATGGTGATTAGCGGGAGCTGCACGAGCAGAGAAAACAAGGCACGTTCATCCCTCAGGGCACAAGGGATGAATTGACAGTTGCTCTGGGTAACCCAGAGCATCCTGGACGTGTTAGAGGTGCCGGCGCTGGTGTGGGCATCAAAGCATTCTTTGGGCCATCCCAGCGCAAACCCAGAGCGGGACTTTCTCAAGAAGAGGTAACATATATATTCTATTTTTATAATGTTACTGCAAAAGGAAATTCATTAATAAAAAGCTAATATTTGTTTTATCCATGTATAGGAGAATAAGAGAGTCGAGGATATAGTTGCTAAGAAGCTCAACGATGTGGTTGCTGAGAAGGTCAAGGAAGAATTGCTGCGGTGGCAGACATCTCAGGCTTCCAATCAGCCTATGCCGACCCACTCTTCTCCTGGTGCACAGACTGCAAGTAATCCTGGAGACCCATCGCCTAACACGTCTGCTGTAAGTATTGTTTATGACATTGTAGCTAGTCTTTTCAAGATGATATGTTTTCAAGATGATATGTATATATGTATAACATTCTTTACATAAATTTGTAGGCATTGAAGCCATGCCGCTTAAGAATGGAAAACTATGTTGTTGCAGAGGCGCAAGCTTACCAGTCCCTTCCTGGGGCAACGTTTCATGGGACTCCAATGCCGCAGGGCTACATTCGTGTGAGCCCGATACATGTATTACCCGATTGGAGGGAAGTTGCGTTGCCATATGCCCACCCAGATATTGATACACTTGGTGAGGCAGAAAGCGGGGTCATATTGTGGCCCAAAGCAGATGTCCTCTACACGACTGAAATTGTAAGATAAATTTACATTGATTTAGACTGTTAATGTGTATATATGATGTCAACTGATCTGAAATTATATATACAGGTTAAAAAGAAGACACCAGGAGCACCTAGGCCTCCACCTCCAATTCCCGCATTACCAACTTGGGTTCCAACTGACCTACAATACCCGTTAGGTCCTGCTTGTAGGGGAATGGCATGTTGGCTACGGGCACATAATATACTTTGCCCTATAATTGTTTCTTTGGATGCAGATTATGCAGGTCAATCATACGACAACTCTTTATTTATACAAGATATTATTGAGCTGTTTATGTATGATTGGTTGAATACATCAATGATAGAGACATGGATAAGGTGAGATCTTGTTTATACATCCATATACCTTGTGTAAGATCCGGTGATCTAGTTTCTTATATATTAATGCATACGTCTATATGTTTTGCAGCTACTTAATCGAAGATCATTGCAAACAATTTGCATATGATCATGTGGGATTTTTGATTCCATCATTGATTAGTATGGTAGCTAAAGACCCTGATAGTGTTCAACAATACTGTATAGATGCTTTTACAATTTTTGGTCATCAAATGAAGACGATAATAATAGCTCCATTCAATGTCAAGTAAGTTTGCTTTATTTATAATTTGGACTTAAGAAAATTCCATTATTATTTTGCATTTTGAGTTATTAATTGTTAACTTTTTACCTCTAGTGGTAGACATTGGGAGTTACTAGTTATTGTCCCCGGGACGTTCACTGTTTATTATCTAGATCCCGCAGGAAGTACATTAAACACTAAAATTGGACACGTAACCAGAATGGCATTATTCTGGTGAGAAATATTTCATTTTTTATATCCGTTAACATCTTTTATTACATTACTATTTACTTATGCAACTTAGTGTGTTATATTAACATGTAGGGGTTTAGATGCATTCAAAAATGCTGGAGGAAAGGTCCCAAGGAAAAAGAACCAGCCATTGTCTTGGGAGAACGTACAAGTAAGTTCCCGACTCCCCGACTCCAATGTATATATTATTGATGTGAATTGTGCTTAGTTGTATTAATTTGTATGTTTCAATTTATAGTGCGCTACACAAGACAATGGCTGGGCATGCGCATACTATGTGATGCGATTTATGCAGATGATTATCAAACATGCCGCATTGGACATCGATACCATACATGAGGTATTATATATAGTCTCATTAGTTAGTATGAAATATATCAATCTTATTTTTATATTATTACTTATATATATACATCATTCTCTTTGCAGGTGTTTAAAACTGACCACACTATAGGCAAACGCTTAAAAAATGTACATGCTCCATATACGAGGGAATCATTAAATGAAGTAAGAGAAGAATGGGCAATAGCTGTACAAACAGTGGCAACTGTAAGATATAATTGGGATGTTGATAGTGATGATGAATGATACTTTGTAAATGAATGTTTCTGAATGTTAAAACATGTATTTGAATGATTCTATATGTGTGAACATGACAATTGAATTGATGTCTGAATGTATCTACTTGTGTGAATCTTTTTATGTTAATTTTGCAGGTTTGTGGCCTGTTTGTAGGCTGATATCAATGGATGTCGTAAACCTGCATTTCAGAAAACTGAACTGCAGGTTCCCATCCTGCTGACCAGCCACAGCAGGCCTGCAAAGAGATTTATAAAAAAAAAATAGAAATAGGCGTCGATTATTTACCGATAACCGTCAGCACAGACTTACAGCGTCGTTTTTTGTTGAACACCGACGCCAAAAGTGTTCGCGCTACAGGAAATGGGAGTCATCTAGGACACTTTTTTGCGTCGGTGTTTTAGTATATAACCGACGCAGAAAGCGTCCTAGATGACGCTGTTTTCTGTGGCGCGAACCCTTTTGGCGTCGGTGTTTTATAATAAACCGACGCCTTTATGTTAAATAGGCGTCGGTTTTTTAACCGACGCTGAAGTGTCCAACCTTTTAGCGGCGCCCACATAGGCGTCGTTCAGAAACCGACGCCAAAGGGGGTTAAACAACCGACACTAAAAGGTACTTTTGTAGTAGTGTATGTATGCCCTGTGAGCCAATCATGGGATGATTGGTGGGATACATTAAGATTGACTTGATAAACATCAAAGGCAAGCTTCCAATTCTTTCTGGTTCAGTCATATGAGATAGTGATAGAATATATTGAATGTCTAGAGAATGACAATACTCAATGACGTATGCTTTCAGGTTGAGGACCTGGACGATGAGTTCATACAGATGCTAAGAGTTTGTACATTCTTGTTATGTCCCTAGTCGGATGTCATTGTGGAAGGTAGATAGACAACAATGACACACAAGACTAGATTGTGGTGTTGGTTGATGATAGAATCTCATTAGTCATGATATAGAGATATCAAACCAAACACATAGGTACTTGTTAGACAACAAGTGTACCGGACAGACCCACTGTGAGTTTGACACATGGAACTATGACATGGTAGTCACAGTCAGTACTCACAGTGATGGTGGTGAATGTGATTCTTTGACCTAAAATCACTACACTCAACACATGTCGTTGGGTACACTTTGACATCATCAAACACAGTCCTGAAACATGGGTTGTTATAAAGGTGATGATTGGGTGGCTTTGACACATGGGGCTTTTGAGGGGTGAGTGATAGATATGGGATTTGTCCCTCCTGAGGGAGTTTGATATCCATGGCCACTTGATGAGTAGTATTGATAAAGGCGTGCATACATGTGTGAATCAGTATGTGATATTGATGTCATACATATCTCTTCCAATCTGCTTTGAGATCAAGAAAGTGAATGAACGTTGACAGGATGACTATTCCATGCCTCGAGTTCATTCGGGATATCAGTGACAAAGGAACTATACATTCACTGTAACACCATTCACGGATTGTAGGATTGAAAGTTGTTCTCCAACTTTCTATTTCACTTGGGTAGCACTGATGTGTGACTAGGCACTGCTCTTTGCTTATGAAGTCATAAGTGTTATGGACTTTCACTGCCAACATAAAAAGGACCTGCAGGGTCACACACATAGGATTTAACCTGGAAGAGGAGTTTTGTCCACAAACAATGTTTAGATTGATTACTAAAGGAGTTTAGTAGTTAAATTAAACACTCAATTAATTAATATCTCAAAATCATAGTGTTCAAGGTGTTGGACAGATTGATTAGAGTATCGGATTGATTGAAATTGCAATTGACTGTTTCTGCACAATATGTACTCCCAACCGATCGGCACATGTGATGAACCGATCAACTTAGCTTGGTGAATCGATTGGCTCAGATGGTGAGTCGATCGGCTGATGGAGGGTGAAATGATCGGTTCAAGTGTTGAAACGATCGTTTCAACTGGTTTAACCGAGCAAGTTGGGAAAATAAGATTGGTGAAAAAATTCTTTTCGCTTCACTTGCCCAATTTGATTGGAACAAGGATTGGTATTAGGAACCAATTTGAAAGAAAAGAGGAAAAGTCAATCGGGAACTGATCAGGACCATGAACCGACAAGTTCAGAAGTGAACTGACCGGTTGAGGTGTCCCAACCGGTCGGTTGAGGTGTCAACTGACCGGCTCAAGTCCCCAACCGACCGTTTTAGAAATGAAACGATCGGTTCAAGTCACGGAGTTGGTTGTTTTTGTGGAAAATCTCGAACCCTTCTACTCCTGATTTAGTCCCGCATTGCCCGAGATAGAGAACCCTGTCCCATGACCCTCCTATATATAGGGGTATTGGGGGCTTCTCTGACAACAACTCAGTGCAACCAGTTGCTCTGTAAAGTTGTCGTTCTCTCTGGTTTTGGTAACCGAGAGCCCGAGCAAGTGCTATCCGATAAGGGAGGCACAGCAAGGGAAATACAACTACAGAAAGCGACTGGTGGCATGAGAGTGTGTCGGCGACTTGTACGCTGACAGGAGGGTGCAAATCCTTCCAATTCCTTGTGGGACAAGGAGATTGGAGTTCCAGGTGGTCCGTGTGGACTACTTCAGAGGTGGGAGATTTCTGCTGCTCGGAGGACAACTGTCAATCCCGACAGTCCTGGTAAGACCAGGAGTCGTCAGTCCTGGTGCGACCAGGAGCTGCACAGACACCGTCCAAGACCGGAGGTGAAGACTGCGCAAGTCATGAGGTATTGTCGCCGAGCAAGCCTCGGGACAAGGTATGATTCCACAAACCATCCCTTTCCTATTGTATAGACGTTGACACGTTTCCTTGTTTAGGGTTTGGGGAGGAGAAATTTTTTGTTTCCACTGCATTCTCTAAAACCCAACAGTGGTATCAGAGCCACGTCAACTTCTCTATATTTTAGGATTATCGATATGATCGATTTTGGTTTTTCACCTTTATTTATTGCATACAATGCAAATAAAATTGTCTTTATGCATGTCCAATCCTAAATCCACAAATCCCAATATACATATAAGATATGTAATATTAATGCACTCGATAAGCGTCGCCCTTAAACGAGTTTTGTGGTGTATGTATAGCGTGGTTATGGCCTATAAACCCTATCTGTGTATGGTTGTATGTGGTTGCTTGCATCTCGTTCTGCGCACTGATCTTCCTTCTCCTATTCCTGATGTAACTCAAAATAATTCGAGATTTCTTTCCTACCTTTGCTCCCCCCGAATGTAACTCGGGGTTTCTCTTTTTACAATGTAAAATAGGATAGAATTTTATTTCATGTTATGTCGAAGAATGACAGACATCCTGACGACAGCTGAGACGATCGGTTCAAGGAGTGAATTGATCGGTTGACGTTCGAGATGATCGGTTCAAGGAGTGAGCCGATCGGTTGATGATCAGTTCTAGGAGCAAGATGAGCGGGTGGCAGCCATGAAGAGATGCACAACGACCAAGCGAACCGATCGGTTGGAGGAGCTAACCGATTGACTGGTGGCACCCAGCCGACCAGCCTGATGGCGAGCCGATCAGTCATGTGATCAAACCCATAAAGGCAAAGCATGGAGTTCATCTTGTACAGGTTGCATGTGATGTAGACCTAGATGATCGTGATTCCTCTTGGCTCGAGGAATCACATTACGATGGCCATAATCATCGTTTTTATCGTTTTGCATGTTTTTTGTGGGATATAGCATGTATATGATACATACTATGTATTGTGGTGATTGGGTATGTATATGTATATAAAACCCAAATCCCTTATTAAATATTAAGTTTTAGATGCCTTCCAAATGAGACACACGTGAAAAGCTTGATCGACCAAGTGTGGGCACGCCTTAGCGTGGTGCACCGTCTATCTCGTGGAAGCGTGAAGGATGGATATGTGGGTCTGCCCTAGCAGGGTGCATATTCATCATGTTGGCTTTGGGTCAGACTTAACAAGGTGACCTAGATAGGATCTAGCACCTTGAGGCATGGATATGCTCATGGCAAGGAGTTGCATATGACATCTTATCAAGAGTTGCATATGATGCAATTGGAAAGAGTTGCCTACCTGGAAGATCTAAGTTGTGGGTCACACCCCTAGCTGGTTCATGACTTAGAGGATTTCAGGATCTTGCCCACTAGAAGGTTGTACGCTGCAATCTTCCGAATTGATGGTGAGGACTATCAATTTGAACTAAAATAGTGGGAGCAATAATTAATTAAAGGCCTAATTATATCGTCGACTTTTCAAATCAATCAAATAAGTCAAAAATGAGTTTTGGATTAAAATTGCATATTTTCTTTTTGTAGTACAAATGGAAACAAACAACAATCACTTTTCTTTGTGATCGGTCCTTGAAAAGGACAAGATGAATGGGAAAAACTTCCATGACTGGTATAGGACATTGAGAATTGTTCTCACTCAAGAGCGAAAGCTCTATGTCCTGGATAATCCAATTCCAGAGGAACCTGCTCCTAATGCACCAAAGACAGAAAGGGATGCTTACAAGAAGCATTTTGATGATGCCATTGATGCAAAGTGCTTGATGTTATGCTCTATGAACCACGAGTTGCAGAGATAGCATGAGAACATGGGTGTCATTGAGATGATTCAGCATATCAGGAACATGTATGAAGATCAAGCATGACAAGAGAGATATGATGTCTGAAGGGCACTGTTCAAGTGCATCATGATAGAAGTAGATCCAGTTGGTCCTCACACACTCAAGATGACTGGGTATGTGGAGAACTTGACAAGACTGGGATTTCCACTGAGCCAAGAGTTGGCTACTGACGTGATACTGCAATTGTTGCCAGAATCCTACAGTCAGTTTGTGATGAAGTACAACATGAACAACTTTGATAGGCCACTGTCAGAGTTGTTGGGCATGTTGAGGATAGCTGAGACACAGATGAAGAAGGACAAACCTAAGTTTGTGATGGTGATCATGAGCAAGAAAGGCAAGTCCAAGCGCAAGGGCAAGGGCAACGCTAAGAAAGGTTCTGATGCTAGCTAGGAGCCCAAGTCGTCTTCAGCTCTCAAGGCCAAGGGAGGCGTGACCAAGAAAGGAAATTGCCACCATTGTCAAAAGCCAGGACATTGGAAAAGGAATTGTCCTCTCTATCTGGAAGAACAAAAGAAGAAGGAGGCGACAAACATCTCTACTTAAAGGTGTCATGAAAATAAACTTGTAACACTTTTTGATGTATATGATACCAAGATGTAAAGTGTAAAGCACTCAATAAATGGGGCAAGTGTTGCCGCCATAGATAGGAGTACTTTAGTTTATTTTTCAGCCTAAAAGGCATGTAATACAGTTATGAACTGCTATTTCATATTTTCCAATAGATAAAAACTTTATTTTTGCATATTGTATGACAATAATGGCAATCAATAAAGAGATGTTTCAATTTATAAAGATATGATCTTCGTGGAAATGCCTTATTTATCTTATGGTATTTGATATGCATAAGATAAAATGATACCTAAATTTATTGATAACTAAAACAATCAAATTAGCATCAATCATGAGAAATTCATTTCTAGTTTCCATATGATGGATAAATCTAGACTCTTTTGGTTGGATAACCAGTAAGAGACATGAATCTCTTGGACATGATTAATCAATCTTCACTAATGGTAGTGGGAGAATGATTATCCTATTAGGTATAATACATGTGATGTATTTACATACCTATTGGAGTAAATGCTAATACTTCAAATGGTGTTTAAAGAAATACCAATATGAATATCTTGAAGTGTTCAAGATTATCATAGATGAAGTAAAAATTTGGTAAAGTGTTAATTCTTGATGAGATCAATGAATGAAATACTTAGACCAAATGTTTGAGAACCTTATGAGTGATTATGATAGTGTATCATAGTGAGCTCGTGATTAAGGCATGGTGATGTCTAAATCCAGAAGGAGTCATACTCTAAGGAGTTAGAGAATGATTATCAAATAACTGAATTCTTCTTAAATAAAGAATACCCCACACTAATAAAGGACATTAAGAATCACAAGGAGTTGTGAGTTCTTATATCCATGACAAATACATCTCAATCATCTATATGATGAGTTGGTCATGTGATGAGTCAACTATGTAGATGAATGAGAGGAACCAAATTTTGAGTTATGGTAAATGACCATTACATCCTAAATGAATTCCATGTAAGACATAAGGTATGACCTTGATGTAGCACCCATTGGATGTAAATCCATAAGTGCAAATGAGTCTTAAGTGTTAAGACACATGGATAACATTTTGGGAAGGATGATGCTTGTTGATTGCAACTTAATGACTAAGACATTTGACATATGGATACTAAAACCACATTCCTATGAGGAATAAAACAAAGATGTGTACGTGACACAACCTATAAGGTTTATGAAACCACTAATGCAAATGAAGTCTATAAGTTACAATGGACTAATCAATGTGATTGATTGAGTAAAAGAAACTCATAATTGGATCTTTACTTTAATGATATAGTCAAAGGGTTTGACTGATATGTCAAAGATAAAGAAGGGATCTGTGATTTAGTGGGAGCGTGTTCACATTCCACATGATTGATGTGAAATGGAAATGTTCTAGAATGGAAATCCAAAAGTGGAAATAATCTTTAAGGAAGATAGAGATGCTTCCTATGAGATTGGAATAGAGATCTATAGAGATAGTTCTCGAAAATCTCTTGACCTGAAAAGAGAAAGCATACATTGGCAATTTGTACTGAAGTGTTCAGTATGCACAGATTCAGTGGGAGAAAACATGTCCATGCTCCATGGAGTTAGTATTCCAAGGCCAAGTGTCCAATTCTTATGAAGAATGGGAACACTAAGAATAGATATAGATCTATCATGTATGTAATCATCCCATTACCTTGCATGTATCGACATGGCAAAAGTAAAATGCATTCATCATCTTGAATGTAGGACATGACAATATGATGTGCTCATCCTGATAACTCATATGTGGGACATGACGAGTGGATGTCTCTCTACTTCCTGTAAGGGTTACTGGAAACCATAAGAACTTGATAAGTACTAGTTCTATGGAGATAAGGAAAAGTTCGATGTAAAGAGTTACATTGATGCGAACTTCCGAAAAGGATAGAAAATTAATCGCAAAATATATATAGGATATATAAAAGTGAAAGTTTGTTGAAAATTGGAAGTGTTCCAATGTATCCATTTAAAATGAAAATGCTGAGTATCCATGTGTTAGAGAACAACAATGGATACTATATGGATCTGAAAGTTCATGCGATGAACTTATAAATATTCCAGTCATTGATGACAAGTATGGAATCCTTGATCATGCAATGTGGCTAAAGGTTAGGAAAGGAATACTGGATCACATATTACGACAACTCCATCTCATACTTGTGACGTACAACGAAGAGATGTGAGACATGCAATTAATACTGACTTTGGCAAGGTGTTTCCATAACTCACTATGTTCGCACTAGAGCACAGTAACATGTGAGACATGTTTGAAGATCACTATGAATATGATTCAAGGTGATTGGCTCGCACTGCAAGTGGGAGTCTGTTGGTATGTATGCCCTGAGAGCCAATCATGGGATGATTGGTGGGATACATTAAGATTGACTTGATAAACATCAAAGGCAAGCTTCCAATTCTTTCTAGTTCAGTCATATGAGACAGTGATATAACAGATCGAATGTCTAGAGAATGATAGTACTCAATGACGTATGCTTTCAGGTTGAGGACCTGGACGATGAGTTCATACGGATGCTAAGAGTTTGTACATTCTTGTTATGTCCCTAGTCAGATGTCATTGTGGGAGGTAGATAGACATCAATGCCACACAAGACTAGATTGTGGTGTTGGTTGATGCCATAATCTCATTAGTCATGATATAGAGATATCAAACCAAACACATAGGTACTTGTTAGAGAACAAGTGTACCAGATAGAACCACTGTGAGTTTGACACATGGAACTATGACATGGTAGTCACAGTCAGTACTCACAGTGATGGTGGTGAATGTGATTCTTTGACCTGAAATCACTACACTCAACACATGTCGTTGGGTACACTTTGACATCATCAAACACATTCCTGAAACATGGGTTGTTATAAAGGTGATGATTGGGTGGCTTTGACACATGGGGCTTTTGAGGGGTGAGTGATAGATATGGGATTTGTCCCTCCTGAGGGAGTTTGATATCCATGGCCACTTGATGAGTAGGATTGAGAAAGGCATGCACGCATGCGTGAATCAGTATGTGATATTGATGCCATACATATCTCTTCCAATCTACTCTGAGATCAAGAAAGTGAATGAACGTTGATAGGATGACTGTTCCATGCCTCGTGTTCATTCGGGATATCAGTGATAAAGGAATTATACATTCACTGTAACACCATTCACGGATTGTAGGATTGAAAGTTGTTCTCCAACTTTCTATTTCACTTGGGTAGCACTGATGTGTGACTAGGCACCACTCTTTGCTTGTGAAGTCATAAGTGTTATGGACTTTCACTGCCAATGTGAAAAGGACCTGTAGGGTCACATACATAGGATTTAACCTGGAAGAGGAGTTTTGCCCACAAACAATGTTTAGATTGATTACTAAAGGAGTTTAGTAGTTAAATTAAACACTCAATTAATTAATAGCTCAAAATCATAGTGTTCAAGGTGTTGGATAGATTGATTAGAGTATCAGATTGATTGAAACTGTAATTGACTATTTCTGCACAATCTGCACTCCCAACCGATCGACACATGTGATGAACCGATCAGCTGAGCTTGGTGAACCATCGGCTCAGATGGTGAGTCGATCGGCTGATGGAGGGTGAAACGATCGGTTCAAGTGTTGAAATGATCGGTTCAACTAGTCCAACAAAGAAAGTTGGGAAGATAAGATTGATGAGAAAATTCTTTTCGTTTCACTTGCCCAATTTGATTGGAACAAGGATTGGTATTAGGAACCAATTTGAAACAAAAGAGGAAAAGTCAATCGGGAACTGATCAGGATCACAAACCGACCGGTTCAGAAGTGAACCGACCAGTTGAGGTGTCCCAACCGATCGGTTGAGGTGTCAACCGACCAGCTCAGGTCCCCAACCGACCATTTTAGAAATGAAACGATCAGTTGAGGTCACGCAGTTGGTTGTTTTTGTGGAAAATCTCAAACCCTTCTAATCCTACTTTAGTCCCGCATTGCCCGTGATAGAGAACCCTATCCCATGACCCTCCTATATATAGGGGTATTTGGGGATTCTCTGACAATAACTCAGTGCAACCAGTTTCTCTGTAAAGTTGTCGTTCTCTCTAGTTTTTGTAACTGAGAGAGGCCGAGCAAGTGCTACCCGATAAGGGAGGCACAACAAGGGAAAGACAACTGCAGAAGGCGACTGGTGGAAGGAGAGTGTGTCGGAGACTTGTACGCTGACAGGAGGGTTTGACTCCTTCCAATTCTTTGTGGGACAAGGAGATTGGAGTTCCAGGTGGTCTGTGTGGACTACTTCAGAGGTGGGAGATTTCTGCCACTCGAAGGACATCTGCCAATCCTGACAGTCCCGGTAAGACCAGGAGTTGTCAGTTCCGATACAACCAGGAGCTGCACAGACACCGTCCAAGACCGGAGGTGAAGACCGTGCAAGCTACGAGGTATTGTCGTCGAGCAAGCCTCGGGACAAGGTATGATTCCACAAACCATCCCTTTCCGATTGTATAGACGTTGACGCGTTTCTTTGTTCTGGGTTTGGGGAGGAGAAATTTTTTGTTTCCACTGACTTCTCTGCCTCCCCTAAAACCCAACTCATACTACACCAACAGACTCCCACTTGCACTTAGAGCCAATCACCCACGAATCATATTCAAAGTGATCTTAACATGTCCATCATGTTTCTACTACACAAGTGCTTTTATGGTGGGTAAGAAACATTTTCTTCAAGTCAGTTTATATCATGTTTCACATCCCCTCACTATACGACAACTCGTATTAGATGGAAATGCCATAGTATGGTATCTGAAATTCCTTGGCCTAACAAGTAACTCCATTGTTGTCACAATATTACTACTGAGTCACCAATGGTCAGAACCTCCAATTAATTCATCCATATGAACTTCTTGATGTATACATTATCCTTTACATTGTTTGTACCACTAAGGTACTCGACTTCTTATTGTAGAATTAATCAATTGTTCTATGTTGGATCATTTCCAACTAACAATTCTTATTCCAAGGTCAAACACAATTTTGTCATTTTGGAAGCTTGCATCGGAGTAACTCTTTACACCCAAATCTTCCTTATTACCATTACTAAAGAATTAATCCTTTTAGTACTTCACAAGTACACAAAGATGTCCTTCATGGTATTCAAGTAACTCTTACTAGAGTTCGACAAACATCCATTCGTCATGTCCAATACATATAAGATAACTGGAAATTTATATTATCTTGTCATACAAGATGATGATTTCATATCTTCTTATCATGTCCAATATACAAGATGATGAGTTCATATATTCTTGTCATGTATAATACATACAAGATAATTAGTTCATATTTTATTGTCATATCCAATACATACAAGATAACGAGATGAGTTCATACGTGATAGATCTAATTGCGAATGCATGTGGCATCTATCCTTGTGTTCCTTATTGTTCATAAGAATTGGGACACTTGGCTCTTGAGAAACTAACTCCATGAAACATAGGCATGTTCTCTTTCCAAAGTATGTTCTCTCATCATGTTGAACTCTTCAACATCTAACCAAAGTATGTTCTCTTTCCTAGGATGAGAATCCCTCTTGATCCGTCTCTATAAATCTTGATTCCTATCACATAGGATGCTTCTCTAAAAACCTTTTAGAATGCACTTCATTGCCAAATTTGGTATTATAAAGATGATACTCCCCATCATATGAGGAATATATATATGCTTCCACTAAATTCTTGTAATCACACATTACATCTTCATTCTGACTCAAGTCGAACTCTTTGACTATCTTGTCAATTTGAAGATCTGGTTCTGAGGTGCTTGCTTCATTTCAAAGATTGATCTATGCAACATTATAGACTTTATTTGCATAATTGGATATTTAAAACCTTTAGGTTGTTCTACATACACATCCTACACAATATTCTATTTAAGGAATGTGGTTTTAACATCCATATGCCAAATCTCATAGACATATTTATCTACAATGGCAAGCATTATCCAGATGGATTTATAAATGGTAACTGCTGAAAAGATTTCACCATGTTCAACACCTTGAACTTGTTAGAAACTATTTTCAACCAACTTACCCTCCATGTCAGTCTTCTTCTAGAAGACCCAAAAGTGCCCTATGGGTTTTACCCCTTCAGGTGGATCAACCAAGGTCATACTCCGTCAATGTACATGGAGTCCATCTTGGATTTCATGGCTTCAAGCCATGTCTCAGTTACTAGCTTTCATTAGCTTCTAGGTAGACTGTTGACTCATCATATGATCAACTCACCACATTCTTGTCCTTTAGATATCATATATCATTTAAGCTCTAGGCATGTTCTACCAGAACCATGATTCTATGTGTTACTTAAGGAACTTTAATATTCCACAACATTTTGTGATGGTCTTTATTCCCAGTGTACCTCTTTAAGTTCAATGTTTTTCTTATTTGTCTCGAACATTTCAAGTTCTACTTTTCTCTCCCACTGATTCCTTTAGAACTAGGTTCTCCTCTAGGAATGCAACCATCCAAACACCTTTGTTATTGGATTTGGATATCAAAGTAGTATTCAACAAAATAAAATTTATGCAATTTGTGGACAAAACCTTTTAAGATATATTTTTCTTATTTAGGCCTTCAATCCTAATCTTTATAGGGACACTTCCCATTCCATACCTCATATGGTTTCTTTTGAACTAATTAGATGGTACATTGTTTTAGTGTTAAGCATGTCCCCAAAAGGAAATTTGAAGTTTAGCTAGTAATCACACTCTAACTTATCAAGGTGTGATTCCTTCTTTCTAATACACTTCTCATGATACACTATCATTGGGTTTCATGTGTATTCCATCATGATACATTATCATGATCTTCCAGAAGGTTCTCAAACTCTTGGTTCAAAGTATCTCCAAATCGATCATATCGAAATTTAATATTTATACCAAGTTTGTTATATACTTCATTTATGATCTCCTTGACCACTTCAAGAGATTCATGTTTGTATTTTATTAAATACAAACTACCATAACTACTGAGGTCATAAGTAAATATATTGAAGTACTATTGATTACTTTTAAGTTTGAATTATCATGTCATTCATTACATGTGTCACACACATTTTTCTCTTTAACTTTCAAGTACAGTTGATGAGACATAGGCAATGCCATCAAAGATCATTTCTTTGAAATGAAATATCATTTCATTACACTCTTGTCCATACAAGATGTATGATGATTTCATTGATTGAAGATGTATAATAACAATTCACTATATTCCCATGAATGTCATATTGTAACTATAACAATAGCAACTCTTGCTCCACACAATTTCTAGATTACTTCTTCTTAGGTCCTGAAGTAGAGATCTCTATCTCTTTCATCTTCCTGAGATCCTCTATAAAGAGGTTATTTCCTTTTCTAACTTACCCCACTCCATATCTTGAGTGATGAAGACTTGGACTTAAGCATGGATTCAGAACACTTCTTAACCTTGCTTTAGTCTATGGAATTCACTCTATTGATCATTATCACATGTTTTGTCCTTTCTTCATTCATGCTTTGGCATCAACATGACAAGCACTTCAGACAATGGTTTAGCCAATTTTTTGGCTATATTATTCACACAACGATTTGTAGAATCATATGATTGGTCAACTCTTGACCTATAAGAAATCACAATTAATCTATATGCACAATCATATTGAGAATATGATATTATACTTGATGTCCATCTTGTTTGATTATACTCAAACATCACTTTCAAGACATTATACCTTTCATGCTTTACATGATTCTTAAGATGCATAACCATCTCAAGAATGTCCATTCTTCAAGCTATTTATGCAACTCAAAGTTCATATAGCTTAGCATAAGGTTCTTGATGTCTCAGGCATCATTTGCTTACTTCAAGTAAGCATCCAATTTTAGCCTTAGTCACATTTTGAGTGGTTCCACTAGCTCTGGTCTTTCAAGGACTTTAGAGTTTACATTCACTATTGAGAACACTTCTCAATGGTCCCAAACTAGATTTGAAGTTTATCCCATTTATGAACTGATCGCAACGATAATGTATTTGTGTTTGTCATTCAGATTCTACAAAAGCATTTTGAAACTTTTCAAAACATTTTGATTTGTTTGATTTGATAAATTTGGTGATATTAATTAGGCCTTTAATTAATTATCACTCCCACTATTTTGTTCAAATTGATAACCCTCGTGTATCAATTCAGAAGATTGTAACTTACAATCTTCTAGTGGCCAAGATCCATATTTCATCAAATTATGAGTTAGGTTTGGCTGATCGTCCACAACTTGACTATTTAGGTAGGCCATCATGCCAATTGCATCATATGCAACTCTTGGATAGATGAAATTTGCAACTCTTTGCCATGATCATCTGCATGCCTTTGGAGCTTAGACTCTCTAAGAATCACAAGTTAAGTCTGACCCAAAAGCCGACACAATAAACATGCACCCTACTTTGGCAGAATCTACATGTCTACCATCACACTTCTATGAGATGGACCATTCACCATGCTTTGGAATAACCTACACTTGGTCGATCAAGCTTTCCATGTGTGTCACTATGGAAGACATCTTAGACTTTAATATTTTATTTGAGGGATTTTATATAAGTACACATACATATCCAATCACCACATATTTATAGTACATATCATATACATGCTATAACCACAACGATAAAACATGTAATATTGATAAAAGTGATGATTATAGCCATCCTATTGTAATTCATTGGAACCACAAGGAATTATGATCATCTAAGGTCTACATCATATACAACCTATTGTTGATGAAGATCTTTGTGCTTGAACCATTCTGGGTTGATCGGCTCATCCTATGACGTGATGGACTCACCTCCTGGTCAGTTGGTTGGTCGGTCTAGACTCTGATGAATGGACACCTACAAAAAGAGGTTGAGCCCTCAGTCGGTTAGTCTGACTCCTTCACAATCCTCCTTAGTCCTCCAGGCGGTGGCTCGTCTGGTATTTAACGTCTTTTTCTTTGATGTAACAGAAAATAAACTATCCTACTTTTACATAATCTTTAGGAAACCTTGAGTTACATTCAAGGGGAGCAAAGGTAGAAGAGAAAGGATCTTGAGTTATCTTGAGTTACATGTGGAATAGAAGGTAGAGGCTTGGTATGAAAACTAAAATGCAAACAATCATAACCAACCAAGAACGCATAGGGTTTATAGGCCAAAATCATGCTACACATCCACCATCACAACCGTTTTAGGGCAACACGTATCAATTGCATATATACCATATCACACATGCATATTAGTTTGTGGTCGCATGTGGTATTTACTCAGATATGAACATTAGTCATTTTAAATATTCACATCGTATGTAATAAATAAATGACGGTAAAACCAAAATCCGATCATATAGATTTATCCCAAAACATAGTACGTTGACGTGGCTCTAATACCACTGTTGGGTTTTATGGCCTCATAGTAGGTAGGGAAAACAAAAATTTTACTGGCCATTAACCCATAACAGAAGATTGCATCAACGACTATGTAATGGAAATGATTGTTTTAGTGAGATATACCTGGTCCTGGGGCTTGCCCAGCGACAATACCTTGCAGCCATGTGTGGTCTTTAACACAATGTCTTGGACGGTGTATGTGCAGCTCCTGGTCTCCGCCATGGACTCTAGCCTCCACCACAGACTGTGATGATGTGTCCTCCTATGTGGCAGACATCTCTCGCCTCTATAGATAGTCCACATAGACCACCTGGAACTCCTGCCATTCTAGAAGAACTGATAGGAAGGAGACGACCTTCCTATTGGTGTACTAGCACCAACCTGCTCTCCCGAACTCAAATGGCTTTTCTACAGTTGTCTTTCCCTCATTGTGCCTCCCTAGTCAGGTTGCACTTTCTTGGGATCTCTTGGTTACCAGAACCAGAGCAGACAACAACTTTGCATAGAAACTGATGTTCTAAGTTGTGTGTTCTGAGAAGCCCCCAATACCCCTCTATTTATAGTAGAGGGCAGGGTTAGGGTTCCCAGTCTGTTCGGGAGTAGAAGGATCTAGAAATTCCATGAATAGTTTGTACTACTTCAGGCGAACCGGTCAGTTGGGAGTGTGAGCCAATCGATTCACCCTGTGAACTAGTCGTTTCACATCTCAGACTTGCCTGCAATTGAGTTTCCTCAATCGTTTCCAATTAATTCAAATATTAGTCCTTATTCAAATCGAATTGAACAAGTCAAATGTGAAAGTTTTCCTCCAACCGGGCAAATCCCAATTTCCTCCATTGGAAGGACTATGAACAGCCCAGTTCACCAAGTGAATTGGTCAGTTGAATCACACCAGCCGATCAGCTAACAAGGGTGAACTAGTCAGTTGGTAGTCCTGACATTGCAAATGTAGTCTCCAATCAACCTGACACTCTAACCAACTAGTTTAACACTTGAACTTGATAGTTCTATGTCCAGTTAGTCAATTTTATGTTTAATTGAGTACCTAAACACTTTTAGTCTCAATATAAACATCATTCATGGACAATCTGCTCTTCCCAGGGTATCCTATTTGTGTGATGCTGTAGGTTCCAATTTACGTTGGCAGTGAATGTTCATAACAACTTATGACATCATAAGAAATGAGAGGAATCTAGTAACTCATCATTGCGACGCAAGTAACATAGAAAGTTGGATAACAACTTCAACCTATAATCTGCTATTAGTGTTATCGTGATCGTATAGATCCTTTGTCACTAAAATACATATTGAACTCGAGGCATGGAACGCCAACCTCTTCAACATTCAATCCATGTTCCTTGACCTAGAGCAGACTGTCTGAGATGCATGTGAGTTCACATATCATATATGGAATCACATGAGTATGGCCATACAATTCTTAGTCTCTCTTATCAAGGGCCCCTGGATATCATAATCCTTTTAGGAGGGACAAATTCCATCTCTATCACTCATAGTGTATTCCCATGTGTCAAAGTCACACAACCATCACCTTTATAACAACCCATGTTTCAGGACTACGTTTGATAATGTCAAAGTGTATCCAATGACATGTGACAAGTGTAGTGATTTTACGTCTATGAACCAAAATCACCACCATCACTATGAGAGATGATTGTGACTACCATTCCATGGTATCCATGTATAACTCTCAAGGTGGGTCTGTCTCATATGTTGTTCTCTAACATATATCTATGTGTTTGACTTGATATCATATATCATGACTAATGAGACTCTGTCATTAGTCAACACACACTCTAGTCTTATGTATTATTGTTGTCTATTTTGATTCCACAGTAATATCTGACTAGGGACATGACAAGAACATATGTACCCTTATCATACATATGATCACATTGTTCAAGTCCTTAACCTGAAGACATATGTCATCAAGTCACATAATTCCTTAGAAATATATCATGTATGTGACATCATCTCATGAATGAGACAAACATAATAGAAAAAATTACCTTTATTATTATCAAGTCAGGTATCTAATGCCTCATTGCAATCATCAAATAATTGGCTCTCTGGGCGTACTATACCAATAGAATGGTGGTGCTCCAGTTTCCCCAAGGAAAATCATCGACAAACTAATAGTATAGAACAACAAAGGCATCACATGGCACTCTGTTTCACAGGGGAAACATAGGCATCACGACCTGTGACAACGGGCGGGGCCGATGCCCAAAACTGTGGACGCAGACCCTGGTGGAACTAGATTGCCCAACTGATTCGGGTAGCAAGTAAGGTAAAATATTTAATCAATATTAAGAAAATGTCATTGCCTTCAATAATTTGTATTAATTGTTATGATCCTCCAATAAAGATGATCCATATGTGGATTTTGTTCAATTTCTCAAGATCTAGCCAATGGTCAAGGTCTTATGAACTGTTTTGATTTGGTTATCGTGAATATCCCGACATAGGGTAATAGGTAAATTAAAGTTGGAAGATCAAGGAGATCTGAGCGGCTTGTTACTACTGACCTAGGTTAGTGCTTGATGCCCATGGGTGTTCATACTTATCAAGCTCATTATTTTTACAATTTTCTCATATAAGGCATTATGATTTATGTGTTCTGATCTTTTGAGATTTTAAGTAAGATATGCAAATAAAGCTTCCACACATTCATTATAGTGTTCTCACATATATTGAATATCTCAAGTAGAGATATTCTATAAATGATTGGGATTTCGGAACCTGGTTCATGAGGGAAATAAAGGATCATATTCCTATAATATTTCTTGGTAAAGATCCATATTAATGAATAAGATCTAAGAGATTTGTAAAATGTTAGAATATAAGCTTTGAACATATGAAGACATGATTTATTTTTCAAGATAAAGATTCTATTGCAATCAAAATGTATTGCGAACTTAGTTCATGATAATGTTATAAGTTTACGGTGTACTGAGCATGATTAACTTCCAACATAAGATGTTATTAAGATTCATGATTTGAGTAATGATAAGAATATGAGATTAGAACTTTAATACTTATGATGTATGTCCACTAAGATGTGGGCTTCAGATTTCATGATAAGATTCATGTATTGAGATTCAAGATAGTATTCCATGATATGACTATAAGATTATAATGTAATAATATTCTTGCAAAGATTATATTTGATAAGATATTAGATTATGGAGTTAGACCTAGGCCTTAGTGTAGGTCAAATCAAGAAGAACATGACCCATTCCCTTTGTGCAAGTCATGTGGCCCTGACACCCTAATGTAGGCCAATGTAAGAGAGAGACATGACCCAGTCCCTTTGTGCAAGTCATGAGGCCCAGACCCTACGTGCATGCCAATTAAGATACATAACTGAGGCCCTATGTGCAGGTTATATGGCCCATGCACCTTAGTCAAGGTCATGAATCCCAAGAATTAGAGTACATGTCTCTGGAGAAAAGATTAGTAAAAAGATAAGAAATAAGTTCAAGAAATAATAGATATTTATGTTTTAGAGTTTATACATGGTTTCATGTTAGATTAATGCTTATAACGTTCAAGAATATTTTGTAGTATCTTATTACTTTAGTAACTAATACACTAGAATACTCATGCCACTTACCTTAACCACCATTTTTCCAATGAATGGTTGGGGACGTGATGTATGTAGGTTATAGCAGGAGCAGAGTAGATCCCCAACAAACAAGAACAAGGATAGAGAAAGACTCAATCTGTTGGAGTGCCAACTATAAGATGATCCTTAGATTTATAGACTCAGTTGTATGTTTCAATGTTTAGGACCTTAGAGTAAAGATTATGAGTCAAGAAGTTATATGATATTTTCATGTGATAGTCATTATGTTCTTTTGGTTACAACAATTATGAGAATGTTTAATATTTCCAGTTGGTGTGATTGATTATATTGTTGTTGTGAATACCAATTTTATGTAATGCCCCCTAGAGTGCACAGATTATTGATAACTCGGTATTGCTTCTGCTATGTGCATGTGGGTACTTAGGGAGGGCATTACAAGATCCATAAAAAGTATGTGCACCTTGGTGATATGGGTAGTACAATCATTCCTTCAAGATCATTTTATCTAAGGCCTCAAATCATGGGACCTTAAAATCTTCCCCACTTAGACTCTTGGCATCCTCGTCAAAGATCAACTATATGCCCTCATAATGTATCCCCATTTCAGTGCAGACCAAAATGGCCCATTTACACCCAGCTCCTGACCATGGTTACTAGCACAAGGGTGGTTCCATCAACTATGATAGCCCTTTCCAACATGTCTAGACCGTATAGATCAAAGACTGGCATGCCACAAACCCAAATGGGCCCCACCTACTGGAGGGGAATGGCTCTGATACCATTTGTAACACTTGGGCCCACTAGACAAGGCTCTAGTAGAGTTTTAGGAATGAAGACTAGCTCAACAAACAACCACTAGACTTAACTACATGCTTTTTCCTCACTCACCCATAAGCCAAGAAGAACTTACTGACTGATCACCCATCCTATTACTCTAGGTTCAGCATGCTTAACCACAGAGTTATTTGGTGATGAGCTCTCTAAAAAGGAGGATCAACTTGGTGATATTGGTAATCCAATCATTCCTTTTAAGAACATTTTATTTGAGGCCTCAAATCCTAGGATGTTACAAATACACTCATGGACAAAGTAAACATCCACAAAGCTTCCTAAGCTATGGAAACCTCAAGAATTTAATATAGGTATTGCTAGACCAATATGATAATAATCATCCACTTCCGCCACTTCTTTGGATGGAGAGGGAAAGTGTCGATGTTTTTGAAAAAAGAGCATGATCAAACACTACCATAAAATCAAGGTAAAACTATGGACTTTGAGGCTCATGTCAAGCGTATATGGATGCATAACATCCATAGTGGTCATGGAAACAGGATCCAAACCAATGGGGAGAAAAGGGAGGCTAGGAAAGTAACTCTATTGCAAAGAGTTGGAATCACAAATGGATTTGTAGGCACCAAGTAACCTCATCTATAGTCTGACCATGGATAGGAAAAACATTATGAATGAAGATGGAGATGCTATGGGCATTGAATCAACATGAGAGAAGGCCAAATTTGAGATAGCATACCTTCGATGACACCATCATCTGAATGGAGCTCAAACAACAAACCAAAACCAACCATGTCCAAAAAGGAACATAGAAAAAGTTCTATAACACATTGTAGTGTAGTGGGACAATGAACACCGACTGGGAATGATAGAGGAAATGGACAGGATGATCACTGAGCGTTTGTGGGACAATAACTGGCATTATACATATAGTTGGGTGTAGGGGTTGGTGAGGGAACATTTGAAAACTAACATGGAGATGTCACAAGTCACCAATGTGAGGCTCGGAACCAGTCTTAGGGAAGCCTAGGATCAATGGGTTAAGGTTGTTGTATTGAAGCCAAGGGAAAGGAAATCGAAGGGGAAAGAAAGAAGGGAGAGGGATATAGAGTGTGTGTGTTGGTGCTTCGGAATATCAGAGCCCTATACACAGAGAAGCAGGTGAAAACGAAAGATAGGAGATAGAATACCATTCATGGGAAATAAATCTAACAAAGGAGGCAAAACTCTAGTGTGACAAAAAGCAAAAAGTGGGACTTTAGGAAAACGTGATAAAAGCCTAGATTCAATTGAATAGGATTCAAATAAATATTTATTACCTTGTATGAATCATTTAGGATAAGAGTCTGATCAATTTGAAACTTTGCAATAGGTCAATGAAAATGTGTAGACCACTGTTTTGGACTTAGATCTAGATTTCGAATTTTCCTTATATGAGTTATGGCACCATAAGGTTTTTTTTATAATGAGGAAACCCTCCCGGGATCGGCAACTATTGGACCCCACCATAAGGTTTTTTGTCTCATTACCATTATATTATTATAACATTACATTGTTACAATCATTATTTATTATTTGGTGTCTCATAATCTTCACATTATTACAAAATAGTTTGCTTATATTATTTCACACAAAATTCCATACTTTGGTTATTAATCCTATTAAGTCCATCGATTCAATATCTTTTTAGCCAATGGCACATTATTCACATTTATGTATATGTAAACTCCAATTATCATTTCAGTACATGTATTAAGGACATTGTACCTCTTGCTAGACATCTCCTTACCATTGTGTGAATATTAGTTAGAAAAAAAAGGATGCCACGCATATTTTATGAACTTACATGTTAGAATATGTAGATGTTATTATGCTAATATGTTATTCCACTTAATATTTTATAGGTGTTTTCAAGACATGTATGTTATGGGTTACCATTGAGTTACTCATTTTATAGGCATTAACTATTTATATTATGTTATATATCCATCCTTGTCGGGACAAGTCTAAATAACAATGCATATTAGTTTGTTATCCATATGGTAAGAGTTTCTAGAGTTAAGATGCTAGGTTTCGATATGTTACAACACTCCAATCCTTAAACATGGTTTTGTCCCCAAAATCCAAGTATTAAAAACCTAGAGTATAGAGTTACCACTGACAAGATGTAACTATGTTAGTACAAGCATGTTATTTCCACCATCTTATCTCACTAGAAGTTAAGCTTAGAGATTAAGTCAAAATCTAGGGTTTTCTCAGTATTATTACACTTATAAGAGTTACAAACTTTGTGATGGTAGTTTCATCATCATCATCATCATCATCATCATCATCAATATCATCATCATCATCATCATCATCATCATCATCATCATCATCATCATCTTCATATACATCTTCTTTTAATAATTAAGCATTTGGGTAATTCAAGAGTATATTATGAATATACACCCTTTTTGTAATAGGGTTATCAATCAAGTTTAGTAAATATACAAATCACCAAAGTGAATCAATTTTTTGTATCTCTTGACCAAGCAACACTTATAGTTTTTTTTCATATTAACGTTAAGGTGTAAATTAGGGTTTTATCATATATTTGAGCACTGTGTTATATGTAAATAATAGAATGAATTATACAAGATTTTGTTGCACAAATTAATCATACATATTAGGATTATTGTATACTTAATTTATTTGCACTCCAACTTAATTTGACCAAGCGGGTCTAGGTTACACCTAGGACACTTTTAAAGTGTTTAACCTAGGTTTACCAGTATTGTAGCATGTTCGTAAAAAGGGGCAACAAAAATATTCTTTAATAATTTTCAAACCTTAGTACTACCTTGCATTAATTATGGTCACCATTTTCGGTAAGTTAAAATTCAATATGCAAAGCTTATTTTAGTGAGTATTCAAATGGTCAACTTAGATGAGTTCATTCATTGTCCAAATTAGATAATTGTTATATCCATTCAACATTTATTGGTAAAGTTATTAAGAATTTATTAATGCATCTATCATTATGCTCAAACATCCCTTATAGTTGAATTACAACCTAGAGTCAATAGGACACATGACTCCACCCCTTACAAGGTTTAACGTAGTAAGACAAACTTAACAAACCTAAAGGTTGAAGGGTTACATATACATTTTTTTTGTAGTGAATATTCTTAGTGTTTATATTATGCATAGATCATGCATCCAACTTGTAGGTAAATAAAGCATATGATATGGCATCGGGAACAAAAAATTTATTACCATATTCCCCTTTGAACAGTAGATTGCATTAGTAACTATGTTATGAGAAGGAGGGTTGCAAGGTTTATACCTAGACATGGCACAAGTCCACTGACTATACCTTGCAGAAGTGTGCTCCTTTCTTCATGTTGCACCTAGGCATCTGTTGTGATGGCCTCTTTGTTGATCACCATTGACGGAAGTTGACTGTATCCTCCTAGAAGGTGGCAACGACCTCCTCACCTCTATAGTAGTCCACATAGATTACTAGGAACTCTTCTCGTTCTAAATGAATGGAAAAGAAGGATATGTCCCTTCTAGTCAACACACTAGCATCTACTTGCTCTTACAATTGTCTCTCCCTTGCTATTTCTCCCTTTGACAGGTAAAACTTTCTTGATTTCTCACATTTCCACAACTGCGTCAAGACAACAATTGTCAGCGCTTATTGTTATGTCTCTAAAAAGCATTGACTACCCCTCTATTCATAGGAGGTTCAGGTTCAGGAGTTTTAGTCTTAGTAGGAGTTTAAAGGATGGAATTTTATAAATTTTCTAGAACTTGCGAATGTTGAACGAACATGTTTACTTTTGATCCGGTTTGTTCATATGTGAGCCGATCGGTTCAACTCTTGAACTGTTTGTTTAATCATTTTCCTCATTGCAATTCAGTTGGCAATTAATATTCGATTAATGCACAACATGACATCAACATCAATCCTTGATTCAATCGTATTGATCAACCAAATAGTTAGTTCACAACCTAAATTGGCTAGTTCACATATCTAAGCTGATCAACCACTTGCTGAATCGGTCATTTCAAAGTTTTGATTGCCATTCTTGTTCAAATTGACTTGACAGTTGAACCGTTCGATTCAACACTTGAACCGTTTGATTCACAAACCATCACTCAATTTCCAACCATTGTTGTTTATTTTTAATACCTAGATACTTTAAAAATCAGGTTAAATATCATTCATGAATAAACTCCTATTCTAGGTGTATCTTATGTGTACAACCCTACAGGTTCCAAGTCATGTTGGCATTGAATGTACATAACTGATTTATGACATCACAAGAAATGAGTGGCATCTAGCAATACATCATTTCTACCTATGTAATTGGAAATGTAATGAACAACTTCAAACTGCAATATGTGATTGGTGTTATAGTGATCGTATAGTTCCTTTTTCATAGATATCCAGATTGAACTCGAGGCATGGAATCATCATCCTCTTCAAAGTTCAAGCCATGTTCCTTCAACTAGAGATGACTGTCTGAAATATATGTAAGTTCAATATCACATATCGACTCACATGAGCATGGCTATGCATTTCTAAGTCTCTCTTATCAAATGATCAAAATATCGTACTCTTATAGGAGGGAAAAGTCCCATCTGCATCACTCATAGTGATCTGCATGTGTCATGATGCACTTGAGAACCACCTTTATGGCAACCCTTATTTAAGATCACAGTGAATGATGTCATCATACATTGAACGACATGTGATGAGTGCAGTGATTTCAGGTCTAGGAACCACAATCACCACCATCATTGAGAGAGATGATTCTAACTACTAGTAATGGTTTCCACGCATCACTCTCAAGGTGGATATATCTGATACATTGATCTCTAACAAGTATCTGTGTGTTTAGTTTAATAACACATATCATTACTTCATGAGATTCTGTCATAAAAAAACACACACACTAGTATTTCTATTAGCCTTCCACAATAACAACCGATTAGGGACATAAAAAGAACTCATATATTGTTACATCCATATGATCTCATTTTTTGGGTCCTCAACTTGAAGACATATGTCATTGGGTAATATCATTCTTTAGACATATATTATGTAATATCATTATCTCATAACTAAATAAAAAAATTTGGAATATTGCCTTTATTATTAATTAAAATTATTTACAAAATATGCCATTACAATCATCATCTGATTGGCTCTCTGGGCATACATACAATAGAATCCCACTCACAATAACAACCAATCACCCATGAACTTAATCCCATGTGATCTAACATGACCTTCATGCTTATACTATGAAAGTTCTTTTGTCATGGGGTCAACCACATTGCTTTCAGTTGGTACTTTGTATATCTTCACATCCCCTCATTGTACGATCTCTCCTATGAGATGGAACCAATGTTGTTGTGCTTGGATCACTGATGCGATCTGGGCTCCTTAGTTTGTGTAATAGCTACATTGTTGTCAGAATACAACTCAATTGCCTCAAAGATGCTTGAAACCACCCCAAGTTAAACGATGAACATTTTGATCCAAACAACCTCCTTTGTAGCATTTGATGCATTAATAGACTTGACCTCTATTGTTATAAAGAGGAGAGATCACCTTCTAACTAAAATTTAAAGGAAATACAAAAATCCACCTTTTATAAAAAATAACCGAGATTGAGGGATGCATGTATAATATTTCAAGTAAATAAGCATGATTCAGATACATGTAAAATATCAATAGTAGTGGAAAGGAAACTAATTTATTGCATTTCTTTTGAACTAAGTTAATTCCATGAGTTTCATGAAAAGAAAAACTAAAAAGAAAACTAATATGATCTAATAGTAGAAACCTAGACATCCTTCAAGCAAGACCGGTATGTACTCCTTGTTCTGATCTCCTTGGACTTGTTCAACACCTTGTTCAAACCCTGGGTGGTTGGTAAATCACCCGACAAGAGAAAGAAAGACAACATAGGCATCAAGATAATGAACAAGGATAAAAGGTAAATAAATAACATGAAAAAAGGCTAAGTTTTCATCATAGGATGAAGATATCAAGAGTATGAGGCATAATCAAATAGATGCTTGCCATAACAAGAAAATAGTAAAATATTTGTTGGAATAATTAATATTGACTACCTTTACTAAGTATGGTAGAAGCACCTAGCAGACCGAAACCAAATAGGTGGGGGAGAGTAACACATTCCAATCACCTAAAAAATATTTTATGTTGGGTAGAGTAACACATTCCCCTGGGCAAAATAACACATGCCCTATCTATGGGTAGTTGTGAAAAAGTACCACTACATCAACTAAATAGTCTAACAAAATGAACATGATAAAGAGAGAATATGGCTAGTAGAAGCATCATAAAATTGAAATATGGTAGTGGGTACAACACCTAAGAAATAGATTTTCAATACTATTTTTGAGGCAAATATAGCAAAGAAATATGAATAAAGAGATTCGGGTTCATATAATGCCTCATTAGGGAATAAGGTTTTAGCTTGCAATTATCACAACTTAAGATGTAAGGATGCACATACCTCTCTTATTGAGTTCAATTATCAAGTTTGACCACTTTTAGACGATCCAAGTTCAATCTTTTCCTATTTCAATTTATTAATATGTATTAGAACATAATGCACTTTAATGGAGAAAAACATAAATTTTGGACCTTTTACTCAAAACTCAGATTTTGACTCTGAAAATATCACCAATCGACTTATTAGATTTTCCTGATCAAGAAAACATTTTTTTTATGTCTATTTTGGAGTTTATGTTAAAGTTACAATTTTTATGGATTTTACGCATTAAATTGATTATCCAAAATCATCCTTCACAAATATATGGAAATCAACCATTGAAACCATTTTTATAGAAAGAACACATTTTTATAATTCTAAAACATATTTATTTGTAATTTTTTGATAACCAGAGAAAAATATATGAATTTTAAAAATCGAACCAATCAGAAAATGATAAAATTCCAAATAACAAGAAATGGATAAAAGAACGGGGTGAACCTACTAACTTGGTCCAATGAGGGCCATCCAAGTCACATGTCAAAGGCACGTCTTTGAGTATTTAAATACAAAGAAGACACCACGAAAAGACGATTGTGGCCCCGAGCGAGAAAATAGAGAAAACATAAATGAGAAGGGACAAGTGTGTAACTTCACACAGGGGAATCATCCCCTTCGCTCGAGTGCCATGCATGCCGAAAATGGAGATACTAAAGTCTCAATTTTTTGGCAATTTCATGAGACACAAAGATTCAAGAAACCAGTTGCATGGAAAGAAAGAGGAGGAGGAAACAAACTTACAAAACCAAACAATTTTAGTGCTGATGCAATCCCATACCCTAGGTCACTATTGCAAGCTCATATCAGAAAAATGGATGGTGATGGATGTGTGAGAGAGCTCCTATCAAATTTAAATAGAAAAACAATTGCACATGAGCCGACGAAGGTGCATGCACCCCTAATTATAGGTGGGGTGGTGTTCTTTAGAGTTATGGAAGTAGCACATCGAGAATAGAGAAAAACATTTGGGCATTTCATAAATCCTCAATAATTTGGCAGAATTAATGGATCAATAGATGAAAAATTGTATTTTGAATTCAATTGAAAAAGAATCTCCATTAGAGGTTAACTAGAAATGAAGAAATCACAAATAAAAAATCCCATGTAAACTGTTCTCTTTTCCAATCCATCACGAGCTTGACAACAACGGAGGATCATTGGATCGTGAATCCAATTGTCCACAACACACACTTGATGAGTGCATATTCATCATGGAATTCAATTATCTTTTTGAAACAAATTCAACTCTATTCATACCTTTTTCACTCAATATGAATCATAATGTGTAAAACTACTTAGCTGATCGAATTATCAAGGTTTTAACTAAATATTGTTCATTTAATGCAGGTAACCAAGCAATTCCACGCATGCGGTCCCAAGACCATTTGAGCCCATGCGGTCCCAAGACCGTTTGAGCCCATGCGGTCCCAAGATCGTTTGAGCCCTTGCAATCCCAAGACCGTTTGAGTCCATGCGGTCCCAAGAGCGTTTGGGTCCATACAGTCCCAAGAACGTTTGGGTCCATACGGTCTCAAGACTGTTTGCTGGAATGCACGAAGATCGAATGCTGATACCGATTGCTAAGGTCGACCGTGCGAGCTGCAAACCGCATGACCAATAGCAGACTCAAGACCGTTTGGGTCCATGCGGTTTCAAGACCGTTTGGGTCCATGCGGTTTCAAGACCGTTTGGGTCCATGCGGTTTCAAGACTGTTTGGGTCCATGCGGTTTCAAGACCGTTTGGTTCCATGCGGTTTCAAGACTGTTTGGGTCCATGATTTTTCAAGACCGTTTGGGTCCATTCGGTTTCAAGACCGTTTGTGTCTATGCGGTCTCAAGACCGTTTGGACCCACGCGGTCTCCAAGACTGTTTGCCGCGATCGTGAAGACCGAATGAATATCAAATGCCACGCACTTAGGACTGGTTGCTGCATGCGAAGACCAAACGGTCTCCAGACCGTTTGGAAGCAAACGGTCTCCAGATCATTTGGAAGAAAACGGTCTCCAGACCATTTAACACCAAACGGTCTCCAGACCGTTTGGATGAGATATTTTCAGAAACTTACCCAAACCGTTTGGGGAGAGATCTGAGCCTATAAATAGGACCCCAAGGGTCCTCATTTGGGGGCATCGGATCCGGATGCCACCAGGCTGCCCGAACACAGATCCAGATCCAGTCCATGCCAGTTTCCATTCCACCTACTACCCGTGTTGCAACCAAGGAGGCTGAGAAGAGAAGGAAGACAAAGCAAAGGGCATATCTTCTTCACCGAGCTGCGACTACCTTCTGCACCGAGCTCATGGCGAATCTCTCTTTCTTTCTCATCCTTCTTGTTTCTCACATCATGAGTGAGTAGTACCTTTTCTATGGGGTGCGGGGACTAGCCCCATTTCCCATGCAAACCATGTTCTTTTGTTAAACTCTCCATGGCAATATATATAACTCTCCATTTCGTTGTTAACCGTTATGTTTGCAGTTTGGTTAATTGCTTGCTTTCATATTTGTGCTCCCTATGTTGCAATAACATCTATATATAGGTTCGAACGTCGTTTAACAAGTTAGACTCCCCAACTAGAAATAGAAGGGGATTCCTTGAGGTCGTAAGTGTATGATCCGTGAGGGGATGAGCCATCTAGACTTCGGTGACGCTTCTGTGCGCCTGACGCCTGTATAGGGGGTTCACAGCCTTAGTTGGATTTTGTATCTTCTTGTTAATCGTCGATGTTAGCTAGTATGTTAATCGCCTGCTTGCTTATCGGTTAATGCGGCTGACTCCCAAACTAGAAATAGGATGGGATTTCATCGAGGTCATAAGTGTATGATCCGTGAGGGGACGAGCCATCTAGCCTTCGGTGACGCTTCTTTGTGCTTGACGCCTATATACGGGCCCGCAACCTCCGTAGATTTCTGTATCTTTAGAGCCGTAAGTAAAGTGATCCGGATGGTGATGAGACATCTGATGCCTAAGGTGATGCTTATGCAAACCTAACGCCCGTATGGGGGGTTCTGCTGCAGCACTACTTGGATAGTTATATCTTGCCTGGATAATTTGCGATTGAATGTGTTTGGGTGTGTAGCGGTGGTGAAACCCGGTACCATCCCAAGAATTCCATATCACTGATCCAAATCCTACATTAATTCAGATTTTACTTTCTTGCAATTTGTTTAATTAATCTCAAATCAACCAATCGTTTTAAATATTAGTTTTACTTGAGCTAGATCCGACTGACAAAGATTCTTAAAAAGGTTGTCCTTTGGGTTCGATCCTCAACTATACTGCAATAAGACTCGTCCACTTGCGGATGGTATTATTGCACTTTGGTTTTGGTAAAAGCTCGGGGATTTCAACCTCGAGTGAGTTTGTTAGTGCATTCAAATATCACATCAAATTCTGGCGCTGTTGCCGGGGACAACGGAATCAATCAGTCAAATCTAGTTCTTTTAAGGCTAATTTTGGATTTTGTTTTTCTTTTGAAACAATCGATCATCTTCTTGAATTTGACTCTACTTTGTGGATCTCATCTTCAAAATCTTCCTATCTTTAGGTACAACCCAAGGCATAGTGTATGCACCGTTCGTACAGCCCCGGTCTCACAGCGAGCTTTGATCCCGAAATTGACAGAAATTTCCATCGTCAGATCAGAGAGAATCAAGCAAAGATGGCACAAGAAGAAGAGGTAGCCCGAAGGGTGGCTCAAGCCATCAATGCACAAAGAGAGAGACTTATGCAAGAAGCCAAGGCTGCGGTTCAACAGGAAATCCTAGCAGCACAAGCAACAACGCAAGCAGCCGAACTACAAAAGGATCTTAGAGAGTTCTCAATCTTGAAAGCTGTGAATGTTTATCATCGAGTTCAGCCTCCTCCCATCAATGCCACCAATTTTGAGATTAGGGCCCATTGGATTACTTTGCTTCAAAACAACCCATTCTATGGCAAACAAGTAGAGGACAGCCAAGGACATCTTCTTAGATTCATCGACCTATGTGCTATGACAAAGCAAAATGGAGTCTCCGATGATGCCATTCGACTCCGTCTCTTCAAGTATTCCCTTGCTGATAGAGCCATAAGTTGGTACAATTCATTACAAAGTGAAGTACCCATCACCACCTGGGAACAAATCCAAAATACGTTTCTAGAAAAGTTTTACCCTCCATCTCTTACATATGAAATTAGGGGTCGGATAACAAATTTCACTCAAGTCCCTGGAGAACCTCTCGCTGAAGCGTGGGATAGGTACAAAGAGCTCCTACGCAAATGTCCACACCACTAAATTCCTAAGAATCAACTCATAGAAATCTTCTATAGGGGTGTGGAGGATGATGTCAAGATGTTTCTAGATTCCTCATCCGGAGGAAACTTCATGCGTCAAAGTTATGACAGCTCATGGAGAGTCGTCACCCTGGGAGCAGAAAATCAAGCCAATTGGGGGAGATCTATAGGTAAAGGAGTCTTGAAAGTATCCATGGCTGAAGCTGTTCCCGAGTACAAGTCTATCCCTGAAACTTTAAAGGTCTTAGTTGCCAAGCAAGATCATATTGAATCATCTCTAGCTACTATTAGAAGAGGACATTCGCCCACTCGGAAACCGGAACAGGTCAAGTCCACTTCCCTATTCTGTGAAGCATGTAAGAGCACCGATCATTCCACTTTATCATGCAATGTCCTCTATGACGTTGTTCTGAGCAATGTATGTGGACAAGGAGATAATGGTCAGATGGAAAATCTTAATGCTATCAACACCATTCCTGGGTAAAGTTACTACAATCCAAATCAGAATAGGAATCACCCAGGTTTTCAATATGGAAACCCGTCTAGAGCAGTATACTCACATCAATTTGGTTCAAACAATCAACCAAGAGGCCCATCAGGATTCCAGTACAATCAACAACAGATTTTTGGGAATCAAGGAAATTTCAAGGGAAACTTTTAGAATAGTAACTATAATAACTATCACAACAACTCTCAATATCAGAATCTTAATCAACTACAAGGACAACAAGCAGGACCCACCTCTTCTGATGACAAGCTATCAACCATTGAAAAAATGTTGCAAACTCAGCAAACTATGATAGCCAACCAACAAGCTCAGCAGAAGGCTATTGAATCTCAACTAGCTCAACTTGCAGCTAACATAAAGCCACCCGCTGGAGTCTTTGCTGGTCAACCCGAGAACAATCCCAAGCATCCTGAACAGTTGAAGGCAGTGATAACACCCAAATTAGCGCATATTTTCTATGCATTTTATCTATAGTTTTGTGCCGCTTTAGTCTTAATATGCACTCTTTTGTTCATGTTTTATGTTTTCTGTCTCTTCATTAGATAATATAGTGAAAATAGCCAATAATGTAGCTAATTAGTCTGTCTTAGACTTGCAGGCATCGAAACTAGCCAATTTTGGGACTCTCAAGTACCGAACCAGAAAATACAAGAATTCCAGCAGCTGCATGGTCTGGCCGATACGGCTGCACCGCCCGATACGGCTTCCCGATACCGCTGCCTGACACTCCCCCTGCACGACACGGTCTTCGAGTGACAGTCATATTTGCCCACCTGATGCCTCAAGATCGAAGCCACGGATGAAGGACACATGGACCAATAAAAGCTACAACTCCCATCAGCTCGCTGCCTATAAATAGCAGCTGCCTACCTACAAGAGTGCTCTCTCGAAGTGGAGCCAGAGGGAGGACCATGCAAGAGCTAGTTCCTAGACCAAGGAGCTAGTGAGTCGAGTTCCCCAAGAGTCTACCGCCCAACAGGCCCGCCGCCCGATACGACCGCCGCCCAACAGGACCGCCGCCTGATATGCCCGCCGCCCAACAGGCTCGCCGCCCGATACGCCTGCCGCCCGGTACGCCCGCTGCCCAACAGGCTCGCCGCCCGATACGGCCGTCGCCCGACAGGCCCGCCTCCCGACACGCCCGCCGCCCAATACGCCCGCCGCCCAATAGGCCCGCCACCCGATACGGCCGCCGCCCGACAGGCCCTCCGCCCGATACGCCTGCCACCCGACAGGCTCACCGCCTGACCGGCCCGCCGCCCGACAGGCTCGCCGCGTGACCGGCCCGCCGCCCGATACGCCCGCCGCCCAATAGGCCCACCGCCCAACAGGCCCGCCGCCCGACAGGCTCGCCGCCCGATACGCCCGCCGCCCGATACACCCGCCGCCCGATACGGCCGCTGCCCGTTACAGTCTAGAGAGAGAGAGAGCCGAGGAGTACAGAGGGACGAAGAGAAGACCCAAGGGCCAAGATCTGACCTGCACAGAGGTCGAGGAGCGAGAGCCACCTCTCCTCTACGGGCTATATCTCTTCCCTCTTCCCTTTCATTCTACTGCATTCCCTTGTTTCTTGTGCAAACGATGTTTATCCATCTTTGTTCGGTGCCAGCTATGTTTGTCTATGGCTAGCTAGCTCCTTCTTGGCTATTTATCCCGATCTGGGCATGTTTATATACTTTTGCCTTAAGCAAGTAGATTCATATCATATCTAGTAAGTTGCATGTTCTATTTTCTCTTTCCAAGTTATGATTGCTAGTTTGGTTGATCTCTTACTCGCTTGAACTGCTATTTCTTCCTGTATCGAGAGATCTATTGTAGGAATAGCTAAGAGAGGATAGTTTGGATCTGAACCTGAGAGGAGGACGATCCAAGGTATTCTGTTCCTAACACCCCGAAATATCCTAAGACCTGAGAGGGAACTTAGTATATTCCGAGGTGTTGATATGTCATTCCTTGAGAGAGGGTCGATGACATATCATTGATGGTTTTAGTCACGCATTGCGAGAGCGAGTGGGACGACCCACAGGACAGATGCCACTGTGCGCATTAGATGCTTGCTTGGGTGTTTGCGGGTTGTCTATGCCCTAGAACGAGTGCATAGACTGCCCCGTTTGTGGTTACATAGCCAAGAACTCTCTTTCTCTATTTAGTAGACTCCCGAGCTCTATTTTGTTTTGTTTTCTTTTCCTTGTTTTGTTTTATATCATGACAACCCGCTAGACTAGTTCTAGCAATTACTTTTATCGCATATCATTTTGACTTATCTGACCCAAGAACAAAAATATGTTGCGCCCTAAACATCACCACGTCCCTGTGTTTGACCCCGTATATCTACTTCGACCCCGTAATAAAAGTTGCGGGGGCCTAGAAGGTTTCAGGTTATAAATTTAAAGCTTGATTCCTTCCTTTGTCCCGCGTTCATTTCCAGACGCTTGAAAAAGGCCGGTCAACTTTTGGCGCCGTTGCCGGGGACGTGGTTTTCCACATTTACACGCCTAGTAGATTTTTGTTCTGTCACTATAAGCATGTATATACATGCATAGTTTTCCTCTTGCTTTACACATACTTGTTCATATATACTAACTCACTTTTCCTTTTCTCATACCTTTTTCAGCCATGGACCTTGCTTCCGCAAGACAAGTCATCTTGTCCACCTGTCCTCCTGAGTTTTTCCGCAGTTCCGACTGCTGGCAAATAATTGAAGGACGTGCTCTGCAACTAGTCGAGTTATACTCACCTCCACCGTCGTCATATGTTGAAATTCCAACAAAGGAGACCGCCAGTCAGCCCTCGACCCCCATGCTATCATAGGATCAAGAACTGATTACGACAGTGGAATTAGCTGGAGAAAGTGTCAAAGCACCCACCTCCCTAGTTCCTCATCTCCAAGAAAACATCGATCCGCTCCAACAGTTATTAAACAAGCAGGAGCATCATCTCAAAGTAGCCACAGAGGCTGCAGACTGCAGTAGAAGTCTAGTTCAAACTGTTGAGCGAGGATTCGTTCAAGCGCATGAGTTTGGTACAGCAGGTCATCAACCAGTGTGCATTGCAGAATCGACAGATCTCGAAAGCATTGCTTCTCAAGTACAACAACTTCATGATAAAGATGTTGAACAAGGCAGGAGGCTCCAAGAGCTCATCGTTTTGGTTACAATTCAGTTACAATGGCCATCACAAGACAATAAAGACATTAGTCATCAAGACCATTCCATTGGGTCTGAAGTGGAGTATGCACCATCATCCTATTCAGACTATCAACTGGATTCACCAGGATTTTTCTGTGAATACCAACCCACTTGGGAAAGCCCTTCATTCTATCTAGATGACCCAACTGATGAACCAATGGAAGAAATGAGTCATAGACATGAATGGGTTTATGATGACGATGATGAAGACTCGAATAGCCAATCGACCTCACAACCAGAAGGTTGGTTTGAGGAACCAGAGTCAGATATTGAACCAGACCAGAGTGACATTTCTCATATTGAGACTTGTCATTTCACTTTGAGCAGTACGCCAACCATGGTTTGGGACAATTTGTTCGACGACGACGATGACAGCTGCTCGACATGGAGCAGTGAGTATAGTAACGAAGACGAGTTGGAGCAGCACGAGCCATCATGTGCCACCATCCCTTTACAAGGCTTGGTGGCCGTCAAGAAGGTAGGATGGACAGTTCACTACAACATGGCTGCTGAGCATGAAGACACCCCTGACTCCACGCCAGGTGATAAGCTTGGGGTGGTAGAACTACAAACAGATTCTTCAGGGGATACTTTTTTCTCAGAAGATGATTGGATGACTCAGACAGTACATGAAGATTTATCTGAGCATCCAACCTCAAGTGCAGATATGGAGAGAGAAGATATGAGTCCTCCAAAAGACATCCAACCTCTCTCATCCATCTCACCATGTGTCTACATCCCAGGACCATCATATTCAGATTCATATAATGTAAGGTACCCTGAGGATGATATGCCGAAGAATTCATCCCAGTGCAACTCAAATCAATTCCAGCACAAAGATGACTTCACCGAGTCACCAGATTTTACCTTTCTTCTTCAGACTCGGCAGGGCCAACACATCCGCCTATTCTACTCATATTATGTGGCGGAACCTGTCGGCAAGACACAGGTGACACTGGTCCCAAAACTTAGGATTTGGGATCCCAGTGTTGGTATCGTGGGGCAACCACCCTCTTTTCTTTTACCAACCCTCCCTCCCTTTTATTACAATAAATTTTGCGTTTCATGTTCTAGTTAGTTTCTTTCTTCTAATTGTTTTTATATCCTTGCATTCATACATCATCTTTAGAAATTCAATAACTGCCGTTAAAATCATGCATTCCTGCCTCACTATTTCAAGTTTAAGTCTTGCTCGAGGACGAGCAAACTCTTACGCTTGGGGTGGTAGGCTTCACCCTTCTTTCTCTTCACCCTTCTTGCATGCATGTCTATTTCCTACATTTAGTCTTAAATTTTCAAAATTTTCAGCTTTTTATCTTTGCAATTATGGCTATGTGGTGCGAATCTAACAGATAAATGCTTGACTTTATGCCTAGATGCACAATTTTCATCTTAAAAATTGATTGACCTCTTCCTTGACTTGCTCTTTGACTCTTTCCTTGAGTTTGGTAATAAATCTAAGGTTATGTCCCTTTTTCATAGCTTAAAGCTAAATTCCCTTGATCTATGTCGTGAATGACAAATCCATGGTAAAGGACCGTTGGAATGATCTAAATCATGATTAAAGTCTCCTAGCTGCGAATTTCACAAGCTTGCCTCTATTCTAAGGATTCTTGAATCATAATTTCTATCTTTTCACACAGGTATCAAGTGGATCATGATGAGTTTTGAGCCATGATCAAGGTGAAGTGCTTTTCCGTGATGGACTACGTGCCTTCTCACATTAGATTGAGTCAAAAAGATGAAAATATAAAAATGTGCAAAAGAGGCTTGGCCGCCCACAAAATCTCAAAATATCTATATAGTTCTCACCCAAGCCTACAAATAGAATGCAGATGATAAAAGCCTGAGTGTGAACAATAAATGAGCACTTGTTTTCTCTTTTAGGAGAGTTGAGGATGGTGTCGAACCGGTGTATGACTGCGCTCACGAATGCGGGTATGTCGCACCTGGTAGTATCACTCCAAATGATCATTAGAGAGTCACTAGGAACCCCTAGGAGACCTATGAGATCATCTCAGTAGCAGGGTTGGTTCGAGCGCAATACGAGGAGTTCGTCTCACTGCTTTGGACCAACTGGTTCGGACTGCAGGGATTGTTGCTCACTACATGGACCAACCTGACGTAGATCGGGATCCTCAGAAGTCATTAGAGTCTTTTTGCTTTGTTTCTTAGGACATGAATAAGTGAGAGGTGTGGTATTCCTGATTGGTTTGCATGGATTCATGGTGATGGCTCAGTGCTCATCACCCGCGTGATCACCTGTGTGACAACTCTTTCATGTTTAAATAATTATGATTCAAACCCTCATGAGTATCGGCAGGCTGTACTTAACTCGCTTAATCTTGCTTCGAAGCTCTTTGATCTTGCTTTGGCAGGATTGTGCCTGAAAGGTGGGGGTTTTTTCTGAAACAACATGGATCAGGAGAATTGATGTTTTAAACTATTTTTCTTAACCTTAGCATTTATTGCCAAGCTTAATTTGGATGTTATCTTTTTTGTTCTTTGAGCCAAGTCTTGCTTGAGGACAAGCAAGTTTTAAGCTTGGGGTAGTTGATAACACCCAAATTAGCGCATATTTTCTATGCATTTTATCTATAGTTTTGTGCCACTTTAGTCTTAATATGGACTCTTTTGTTCATGTTTTATGTTTTCTGTCTCTTCATTAGATAATATAGTGAAAATAGCCAATAATGTAGCTAATTAGCCTGTCTTAGACTTGCAGGCACCGAAACTAGCCAATTTTGGGACTCTCAAGTACCGAACCAGAAAATACAAGAATTCCAGCAGCTGCATGGTCTGGCCGATACGGTTGCACCTCCCGATACGGCTGCCCGATACAGCTGCCTGACACTCCCCCTGCCCGACACGGTCTTCGAGTGACAGTCATATTTGCCCACCTGATGCCTCAAGATCGAAGCCACAAATGAAGGACACATGGACCAATAAAAGCTACAACTCCCATCAGCTCGCTTCCTATAAATAGCAGCTGCCTACCTACAAGAGTGCTCTCTCGAAGTGGAGCCAGAGGGAGGACCATGCAAGAGCTAGTTCCTAGACCAAGGAGCTAGTGTGTCGAGTTCCCCAAGAGTCTACCGCCCTACAGGCCCGCCGCCCGATACGGCCACCGCCCGATACGCCCGCCGCCCAACAGGCTCGCCGCCCGATACGCCTGCCGCCCGATACGGCCGCTGCCCAACAGGCCCGCCGCTCGATACGGCCTCCGCCCTACAGGCCCGCCTCCCGACACGCCCGCCGCCCAATACGCCCGCCGCCCAACAGGCCCGCCGCCCAATACAGCCGCCGCCCAACAGGCCCGCCGCCCGATACGCCCGCCGCCCGACAGGCCCGCCGCCTGACCGGCCCGCCGCCCGATACGCCCGCCGCCCGACACGCCCGCTGCCCGACAGGCCCACCGCCCGACAGGCCCGCCGCCCGACAGGCTCGCCGCCCGACCGGCCCGCCGCCCGATACGCCCGCCACCCGATACACCTGCCGCCCGATACGGCCACCACCCGATATGGTCTAGAGAGAGAGAGCCGAGGAGTACAGTGGGACGAAGAGAAGACCCAAGGGCCGAGATCTGACCTGCACAGAGGCCGAGGAGCGAGAGCCACCTCTCCTCTACGGGCTATATCTCTTCCCTCTTCCCTTTCATTCTACTGCATTCCCTTGTTTCTTGTGCAAACGATGTTTATCCATCTTTGTTCGGTGCCAACTATGTTTGTCTATGGCTAGCTAGCTCATTCTTGGCTATTTAGCCCGATCTGGGCATGTTTATATACTTTTGCCTTAAGCAAGTAGATTCATATCATATCTAGTATGTTGCATGTTCTATTTTCTCTTTCCAAGTTATGATTGCTAGTTTGGTTGATCTCTTACTCGCTTGAACTACTATTTCTGCCTGTATCGAGAGATCCGTTGTAGGAATAGCTAAGAGAGAATTGTTTGGATCTGAACCTGAGAGGAGGACGATCCAAGGTATTCTGTTCCTAACACCCCGGAATATCCTAAGACCTGAGAGGGAACTTAGTATATTCCGAGGTGTTGATATGTCATTCCTTGAGAGAGGGTCGATGACATATCATTGATGGTTTTAGTCACGCATCGCGAGAGCGAGTGGGACGACCCACAGGACAGATGCCACTGTGTGCACTAGATGCTTACTTGGGTGTTCGCAGGTTGTCTATGCCCTAGAACGAGTGCATAGACTGCCCCGTTTGTGGTTACATAGCCAAGAACTCTCTTTCTCTATTTAGTAGACTCCCAAGCTCTATTTTGTTTTGTTTTCTTTTCCTTGTTTTGTTTTATATCGTGACAACCCGCTAGACTAGTTCTAGAAATTAATTTTATCACATATCATTTTGGCTTATCTGACCCAAGAACAAAAATCTGTTGCGTCCTAAACGTCACCACGTCCCTGTGTTCGACCCCGTATATCTACTTCGACCCCGTAATAAAAGTTGCGGGGGCCTAGAAGGTTTCATGTTATAAATTTAAAGCTTGATTCCTTCCTTTGTCCCGCGTTCATTTCCGGACGTGTGAAAAAGGCCGGTCAGGCAGTCATCACTAGGTCAGGAAAAGACTATTCAGATCCCCCAATGGAGACACCCGTGGTTATTACAGACGAAGATGAACCTATGATTGTCCAAAACTCAACAACACTAGAGTCTCAATCAAAATAAGAGAAGACAGATAAGGGAAGTCCTGAGAAATCTACAAATGAAGAAACTGAAACACCAGAACCTGATATTCCTATATATGAGCCTCGTATACCCTTCACATCCCGCCTAAGGCAAACCAAACTCAATACTAGATTCAATAAGTTTAAAGAGGCAATGAAGAAACTTCATGTTGACATACCCTTCTTAGACGCTCTGGCTGAAATACCAGCCTGGACTAAGTATCTAAAGTCACTCCTCACAAGGAAGTATATAACTGAGGAATATGAGACAGTAAAATTGGCTACAACCACATCAGATATCATATTGAGTAAGATGCCAAAGAAACAAAAAGATTCAGGATCCTTTGGAATCTCATGTCACATTGGCGACTCGTCATGCAAGAAAGGTTTGGCAGATCTCGGCGCAATCATCTCTATTATGCCACTAAGCCTGTGTAAAAGACTAGGGTTTGCAGAATTGCTTCCTACTGGCATGACTATACAACTCACAGATAATTCGATAAAACGGCCATCAGGAATCCTCGAAGATATCCCGGTCAAGGTGGGAAAGGACACATATGTTCCTTGCGACTTCGTCATTATGGATATAAAGGAAGATACCAGATATCCTCTCATCTTCGGTCGTCCATTCCTCGCCACTGCAAGAGCCCTAATTGATGTTGAAGCTGGTACCTTACTGCTCAGATGAGGAAAAGAAACTCTCGAATTCAAAGTTTTCGAAAGTATGAGAAGACCAAGTATGCAGAAAGAAGTCTATCTGATCGACTGCATTGAACAAATGTCACTCCTGACCCTAGTGCATCATGAATCAAATGATCCCTTGGAAATTGCTCTATCAAACCAATCTATCGATGAACCAATCGACAAACGAGCAAAGGATTACATCGAATCCCTTGACTCTGCTAAAGAAGACGTTGAAGCCACTAGTGAAGAACTCGAAGCTATGAAAACTACAGAAGAAACTAGCAAAAAACCAGAGGCTCCCAAAATGAAGCCCCTACTTGAAGGACTGAAGTACATGTTTTTAGATGATCTCAAGGTTTGCCCAGTTATTGTAAATTTCGATCTAACTGTTTAACAAGAAGATAAACTCCTGAATAAATTAAGGGAAAGGAAGAAAGCCATCTGGTATAAAATGAGTGACCTAACTGGGGTCAGTCAAGCTTTGTGTATGCATAAGATCCCTATGATGGAAGATCACAAGCCGACTATTGAGCATCAACGGAAGTTGAATCCTAATATGAAGGAAGTGGTCCGTCATGAGGTCATTAAATTGCTCACAGCTGGAGTAATCTATCCGATATCAGATTCGCCATGGGTGATCCCAGTACATGTAGTCCCGAAGAAAGGAGGAACAACTATTATACGAAATGAAAACAACAAGCTCATCCCCACTCGAACAATCACAGGGTGGAGGATGTGCATAGATTATAGGAAATTAAACAAGGCAACTCGAAAAGATCATTTTCCTATGCCCTTCCTTGATCAAGTCCTAGAAAAGTTGGCTCCCCAAGAATATTTCTGTTATCTTGATGGTTACTCTGGATTCTATGAAATACCCATACATCCAGATGATCAAGAAAAAATGACTTTCACCTTCCCATTCGGAACATACGCATTTAAAAGAATGCCGTTTGGTCTATGTAATGCACCCACAACTTTTCAACGTTTCATGGCTACAATTTTTGCGGGGCTTACTGAAACTATTATGGAGGTCTTCATGGATGATGTTTCTGTTTACGGAGACTCATTCGATTCATGTCTAAAGCACCTCTCCCTGGTCCTCAAACGTTGTGAAGAAGCGGATGTTGTGCTAAATTGGGAAAAATGCCATTTCATGGTAAAAGAAGGCATTATCCTGGGCCATAGAGTCCACAATAGAGGAATTGAAGTAGATAAAGCCAAGATCGAAGTGATTTCTAAATTGGCTATTCCCACAAATGTGAAAGAAGTCCGTGCTTTCCTTGGTCATGCCGGATTTTATAGAAGATTCATAAAGGATTTTCCCAAGATAACTAAGCCAATGACGAACCTGTTACTAAAGGATACTGATTTCAATTTCAATAGAGAATGTGTCAAAAGCTTCAACACACTGAAACAAGCCCTTACAACCACTCCCATCATTAGAGCTCCAGACTGGGACCATCCTTTTGAAATTATGTGCGATGCCACAAAAACCCTCGATGAAGCCCAGAGGAATTATGCAACTACCGAGAAAGAACTTCTAGCAGTCATATATGCCTTTGACAAGTTCAGGTCATACCTTATTGGCTCGAAAGTCATTGTCTACACCGACCATGAAGCTATTCGTTACCTTCTGGCAAAGAATGATGCAAAACCAAGGTTGATTAGATCGATCCTCTTACTTCAAGAATTTGATTCAGAGATAAGAGATAAAAAGGGTGTGGAAAATGTTGTAGAAGATCACCTCAGTCGCATCCATAATTTAGATACTGAGAAGATTCCGATCAATGATTCCCTGCCAGATGATCAGCTAATGAGGGCCTCAGAAGGTGTACCATGGTATTCAGATTTTGTAAACTACCTTGCTGTTGGGGTCATCCATCTTCAATGCACCGGGAATGCACTGAGGAAGTTCATGCATGATGTGAAGCAATATCACTGGGATGAACCATATCTTTTTAAACTATGTGTTGATGGTTTGTATAGATGTTGTATAGACGAAGAAGAAGCTCAATCTATTTTGGAACAATGTCACTCAGGACCAGTGGGAGGACATATGAGCTCTAAAAAGACTGCTTTAAAGGTTTTGCAATGCGGATTCTTCTGGCCAACAATATTCAAAGACTCTTATGATTTTGTCCTATCATGTGACAAATGTCAACGAACAGGTAACATAACAAAGAAAGATTAAATGCCTCTAAATCAATGGCAAGAAGTTGAGATATTCGATGTTTGGGGGGTAGACTACATGGGTCCATTCCCATCTTCTCATGGATTTTCATACATCCTAGTGGCGGTGGACTACGTCTCAAAATGGGTTGAAGCTATACCTACCGTCACTAGTGATTCCAAACCAGTCATCGAAATATTCAAAGATATTATTTTCCCCCGTTTTGGAGTTCCATGTATCGTGATATCTGACGGAGGGTCGCACTTCCTTGAAAGAAGCTTTAAAGCTTTACTGAGAAAATACGGTGTAACACATAAGGTAGCCTCACCTTACCATCCACAAACAAGTGGATAGGTTGAGGTCTCTAACCGTCAACGAAAGGCTATTCTAGAGAAAACTGTTGGACGTAATCGGAAGGACCGGTCAGCAAAAATCAACGACGCCTTATGGTCTTATCGTACTACTTATAAAACTCCCCTTGGGACTACACCTTTTCGGTTAATATATGGAAAGGCTTGCCACCTGCCGGTCGAACTGGAACACAAGGCATGGTGGGCAATTAAATAATTAAACTTCGATATGAAAGAAGCAGGCCAGGCCAGGATTCTGCAACTCCAAGAGTTGGATGAACTCAGGATGACAGCCTATGAGAATGCACGAATCTACAAAGAATGCACAAAAATTTGGCACGATGGACATCTAAAAAGAAAGGACATACAAGTGGGAGACCAAGTTCTGGTATTCAACTAAAGATTAAAGTTATTCCCAGGAAAACTCCGTTCCGGTTGGTCTGGACCTTACATTGTCAAATGCATCTCCCCACATGGTGTTTTCTCTTTATGGAGTGAAAAGTTAGGCGAATTTATAGAAAATGGTCACCGCTTGAAAATATATTTCACCTCGATTGACATAGGCGCCGACACAATGCTGGAACTCGCCAATCCAAAGGACCCACCGTAAATCTAAAGCATTTAGTCGAGCCATCGACATAAAACAAAGGAGCTTGTCGGGAGGCAACCCGATCAATAAATCCGTTTTACTTTCCTTTTCAAAATTTTGTTTTTACCTTTTAGTCAACTTTTCCTTAAATAACTTCGCTTCGTGAGATGCTCCTTTTTAGATCCAACTTCCCTTTACCCTTGAAATTTTCAGATAAGAGGATGCACGCTGATCGGAATGCAACCACACCCCGTGATCCTTCGGGCATGATTTTTTCCCCTGCATCTTGGATTTAGGGTTTTCTCAGGACGAGCAAATCTCTAAGTTCGGGGTGGAGGGTGGGTGGTATGTACCTCACTTTCCATCTACACCCTCTTTTCATACTGAAGTTTTCACTATCACATTCTTGATAAAATTTTCAAAATTTTCAAAATTCTTTTTTTGAACAAATACTTTGACACTTTTTGACAACTCCTGATTTCATTAAAAGTCACTAACTAATTTGCTATGAATTTTCAATCATTATACCCTCCTTATTCGAAGTAAATCCTCAAAAGGACCAACTTCTGAAACAAGCATTTTGCTTGAAATCACCTTGCGAAGCTTATGACTCCTAACCTCATGATACTTTTTGCAAAAATGATTTGTATCTATCAAACTGATAGGGATCAAACACGTCGTGCTTCCTAACTGACTAGTGGAACAATAACATGGAATCTCCACTGGATCCTCATCAAGTCATTACTTGAGCAGAGTATGACAAAGAGAACAACCCGGTACATTGAATTGTAAATCAAGTTGCATTCTGATCTGAACTCTCTTCTACACTTCTTCCATCATCTTCATACCCCTCCATTCATAAAAAAGAAACAAAAATAGCCGAACATGTGCCAAACCCTAAGTTCGGGGTGGCACGCCACTTCCCTCCTTATCCGCTTCTTCCATACCCCTTGCAAATAAATAGGGGCGTACCACCAAAAATGCAATCTCGAGTCTAATAGAGGAGAGATTTGCAAATAAAAGATGCCAAAGTGCGCACAAAAAGAAATGCAATCTCGAGTCGAATAGAGGAGATATTCGCACAAAAAATGCAATAAATGAAATTGCAAAATAAATAAAAATCTCGAGTCGAATAGAGGAGAGATTTACTTCTTCTTTCCATACCACCTTTCACTCCTTTTTCTACCTATGGCACAATTCATGCCCCCTTTATCCTGAAAAACACCAGTGTCAGATCGGATGCACACTTGTCGATTCTGCGGGAATCTCTGGACTCATACAAAACTCTTTGACATGCTTGATGATTGGAAAAAGTGAGGAGGAAGTGATATTGGAAAACGAACTCAGGAACGAAGATATGGTAAGATGTGTTTAGTGGTCCCAGGTGGTTGAGATACTGAGTCAGATTGAGCAAAAAGAAAACATTCGTGATGTGAAAATGAAGCAATCACACAAATTGAAAGTATTTGGCGACAATTTCAGATTTTGAGTTACTCGAGGATGAGAAATGTTTAAGTTCGGGGTATTTTGATGAGTGCATATTCATCATGGAATTCAATTATATTTTTGAAACAAATTCAACTCTATTCATACCTTTTTCACTCAATATGAATCATAATGTGTAAAACTACTTAGCTGATCCAATTATCAAGGTTTTAACTAAATATTGTTCGTTTAATGCAGGTAACCAAGCAATTCCACGCATGTGGTCCCAAGACCGTTTGAGCCCATGCGGTCCCAAGACTGTTTGAGCTCATGCTGTCCCAAGACCGTTTGAGCCCTTGCGATCCCATGACCGTTTGAGTCCATGCGGTCCCAAGACCGTTTGGGTCCATATGGTCCCAAGACCGTTTGGGTCCATATGGTCTCAAGAATGTTTGCTGGAATACACGAAGATCGAATGCCGATACCGATTGCTAAGGTCGACCGCGTGAGCTGCAAAGTGCACAATAGTAGACTCAAGACCGTTTGGGTCCATGCGGTTTCAAGACTGTTTGGGTCCATGCGGTTTCAAGACCGTTTGGGTCCATGCGGTTTCAAGATCGTTTGTGTCTATGCGGTCTCAAGACCATTTGACCCACACGGTCTCCAAGACTATTTTCCGTGATCGTGAAAACCGAATGAAGATCAAATGTCGCACACTCAGGACCGGTTGCTGCATGCGAAGACCGTTTGGAAGCAAACGGTCTCCAGACCGTTTAACACCAAACGGTGTCCAGACCGTTTGGAGGAGATATTTTCAGCAACTTACCCAAACCGTTTGGGGACAGATCTGAGCCTATAAATAGGACCCCAAGGGTCCTCATTTGGGGGCATCATATCCGGACGCCACCAGGCTACCCGAACAAAGATCCAGATCCAGTCCATGCCAATTTCCATTCCACCTACTGCCCGTGTTGCAACCAAGGAGGCTGAGAAGAGAAGGAAGACGGAGCAAAGGGCGTATCTTCTTCACCGAGCTGCGACTACCTTCTGCACCGAGCTCATGGCGAATATCTCTTTCTTTCTCATCCTTCTTGTTTCTCACATCATGAGCGAGTAGTACCTTTTCTCTGGGGTGCGGGGACTAGCCCAGTTGCCCATGCAAACCATGTTCTTTTGTTAAACTCTCCATGGCAATATATATAACTCTCCATTTTGTTTTTAACCGTTATGTTTGTAGTTTGGTTAATTGCTTGCTTTCATCTTTGTGCTTCCTATGTTGCGATAACATCTATATATAGGTGCAAACGTCGTTTAACAAGTTAGACTCCCCAACTAGAAATAGAAGGGGATTCCTTGAGGTCATAAGTGTATGATCCGCGAGGGGATGAGCCATCTAGCCTTCGGTGACGCTTCTGTGCGCCTGACGCCTGTATAGGGGTTCACAGCCTTAGTTGGATTTTGTATCTTCTTGTTAATCGTCGATGTTAGCTAGTATGTTAATCGCCTGCTTGCTTATCGGTTAATGTGGCTGACTCCCAAACTAGAAATAGGATGGGATTTCATGGAGGTCGTAAGTGTATGATCCGCGAGGGGACGAGCCATCTAGCCTTCGGTGACGCTTCTGTGTGCTTGACACCTGTATAGGGGGCCCACAACCTCTGTGGATTTCTATATCTTCAGAGATGTAAGTAAAGTGATCCGGATGGTGACGAGACATCTGATGCCTAAGGTGCTGCTTACGCAAACCTGACGCCCGTATGGGGGGTTCTACTGCAGCTCTACTTGGATAGTTATATCTTGCCTGGATAATTTGCGATTGAATGTGTTTGCGTGTGTAGCGGTGGTGAAACCCGGTACCATCCCAGCGATTCCATATCACTGATCTAAATCCTACTTTAATTCAGCTTTTACTTTCTTGCAATTTGTTTAATTAATCTCAAATCAACCAATCGTTTTAAATATTAGTTTTACTTGAGCTAGATCCGACTAACAAAGATTCTTAAAAAGGTTGTCCTTTGGGTTCGATCCTCAACTATACTACGACAAGACTCGTCCACTTGCGGGTGGTATTATTGCACTTTGGTTTTGGTAAAAGCTCAGGGATTTCAACCCCGAGTGAGTTTGTTAGTGCATTCAAATATCACATCAAATTCTAGCGCCGTTGCCAGGGACAACGGAATCAATCAGTCAAATCTAGTTCTTTTAAGGGTAATTTAGGATTTTTCTTTTCTTTTGAAACAATCGATCATCTTCTTGAATTTGACTCTACTTCGTGGATCTCATTTTCAAAATCTTCCTATTTTCAGGTACAACCCAAGGCATAGTGTATGTACCGTTCGGACAGCCCCGGTCTCACAGCGAGCTTTGATCCCAAAATTGACAGAACTTTCCATCGTCAGATCAGAGAGAATCAAGAAAATATGGCACAAGAAGAAGAGGTAGCCCAAAGGGTGGCTCAAGCCATCAATGCATAAAGAGAGAGACTTATGAAAGAAGCCAGGGCTGCGGTTCAACAGGAAATCCTAGCAGCACAAGCAGCAGCGCAAGCAGCCGAACTACAAAAGGATCTTAGAGAGTTCTCAATCCCGAAAGCTGCAAAAATTTATCATCCAGTTCAGCCTCCTCCCATCAATGCCACCAATTTTGAGATTAGGGCACATTGGATCACTTTGCTTCAAAACAACCCATTCTATGGCAAACAAGTAGAGGACAGCCAAGGGCATCTTCTTAGATTCATCGACCTATGTGCTATGACAAAGCAAAATGGAGTCTTCGATGATGCCATTCGACTCCGTCTCTTCAAGTATTCCCTTGCTGATAGAGCCATAAGTTGGTACAATTCATTACAAAGTGAAGTACCCATCCCCACCTGGGAACAACTCCAAAATGTGTTTCTGGAAAAGTTCTACCCTCCATCTCTTACATATGAAATTAGGGGCCGGATAACTAATTTCACTCAAGTCCCTGGAGAAACTCTCACTGAAGCGTGGGATAGGTACAAAGAGCTCCTACGCAAATGTCCACACCACTGAATTCCTAAGAATCAACTCATAGAAATCTTCTATAGGGGTGTGGAGGATGATGTGAAGATGTTTCTAGATTCCTCATCCGGAGGAAACTTCATGTGTCAAAGTTATGACAGCGCATGGAGAGTCGTCACCCTGGGAGCAGAAAATCAAGCCAATTGGGGGAGATCTGTAGGTAAAGGAGTCTTGAAAGTAGCCATGGCTGAAGCTGTTCCTGAGTACAAATCTATCGCTGAAACTTTGAAGGTCTTAGTTGCCAAGCAAGATCATATTGAATCATCTCTAGCTGCTATTGGAAGAGGACATTCGCCCACTCGGAAACTGGAACAGGTCAAGTCCACTTCCCTATTCTGTGAAGCATGTAAGAGCACCGATCATTCCACTTTATCGTGCAATGTCCTCTATGACGTTGTGCTGAGCAATGTGTGTGGACAAGGAGATAATGGTCAGATGGAAAATCTTAATGCTATCAACACCATTCCTGGGCAAAGTTACTACAATCCAAATTAGAATAGGAATCACCCAGGTTTTTAATATGGAAACCCATCTGGAGCAGTAAACTCGCATCAATTTAGTTCAAACAATCAACAAAGAGGCCCATCAGAATTCTAGTACAATCAACAACAGATTTTTGGGAATCAAGGAAATTTCAAGGGAAACTTTCAGAATAGGAACTATAATAACTATCACAACAACTCTCAATATCAGAATCTTAATCAACAACAAGGACAACAAGCATGACCCACCTCTTCTGATAACAAGCTATCAACCATTGAAAAATGTTGCAAACTCAGCAAACTATGATAGCCAACCAACAAGCTCAGCAGAAGGCTATTGAATCTCAACTAGCTCAACTTGCAGCTAGCATAAAGCCACCCGCTGGAGTCTTTGCTGGTCAACCCGAGAACAATCCCAAGCATCCGGAACAGTTGAAGGCAGTCACCACTAGGTCAGGAAAAGACTATTCAGATCCCCCAGTGGAGACACCTGTGGTTATCATAGACGAAGATGAACCTGTGATTGTCCAAAACTCAACAACACTAGAGTCTCAATCAAAAGAAGAGGAGACGGATAAGGGAAGTCCTGAGAAATCTACAGATGAAGAAACTGAAACACCAGAACCTGATATTCCTATATATAAGACTCGTATACCCTTCCCATCCCGCCTAAGGCAAACCAAACTCGATACTAGATTCAATAAGTTTAAAGAGGCTATGAAGAAACTTCATGTTGACATACCCTTCTTAGACGCTCTGGCTGAAATACCAGCCTGGACTAAGTATCTAAAGTCACTGCTCACAAGGAAGTATATAACTGAGGAATATGAGATAGTAAAAATGGCTACAACTACATCGGATATCATATTGAGAAAGATGCCAAAGAAACAAAAAGATTCAGGATCCTTTGGAATCTCATGTCACATTGGCAACTCGTCATGCAAGAAAGGTTTGGCAGATCTCGGCGCAAGCATCTCTATTATTCCACTAAGCCTGTGTAAAAGACTAAGGTTTGCAGAATTGCTTCCTACTGGCATGACTATACAACTCGTAGATAATTCAATAAAACAGCCGTTAGGAATCCTCGAAGATATCCCGGTCAAGGTGGGCAAGGACACATATGTTTCTAGCGACTTCGTCATTATGGATATAAAGGAAGATACCAGATATCCTCTCATCTTCGGTCGTCCGTTCCTCGCCACTGCAAGATCCCTAATTGATGTTGAAGCCGGTACCTTACTACTCAAATTAGGCAAAGAAACTCTCGAATTCAAAGTTTTTGAAAGTATGAGAAGACCAAGTATGTAGGAAGAAGTCTATCTGATCGACTGCATTGAACAGATGTCACTCCTGACCCTAGAGCATCATGAATCAAATGATCCCTTGGAAATTGCTCTATCAAACCAATCTATCGATGAACCAATCGACAAACGAGCAAATGATTACATCGAATCCCTCGACTCTGCTAAAGAAGATGTTGAAGCCACTAGTGACGACCTCAAAGCTATGGAAACTACAGAAGAAACTAGCGAAAAACCAGAGGCTCCCGAAATGAAGCCCCTACCTGAAGGACTGAAGCACATGTTTTTAGATGATCTCAAGGTTTGCCCAATTATTGTAAATTCTGATCTAACTGTTGAACAAGAAGATAAACTCCTCAATAAATTAAGGGAAAGGAAGAAAGCCATCGGGTATAAAATGAGTGACCTGACTGGGGTCAGTCAAGATTTGTGTATGCATAAGATCCCTATGATGGAAGATCACCAGCCGACTATTGAGCATCAACGGAAGTTGAATCCTAATATGAAGGAAGTGGTCCGTCGTGAGGTCATTAAATTGCTCACAGCTAGAATAATCTATCCGATATCAGATTCGCCATGGGTGAACCCAGTACATGTAGTCCCGAAGAAAGGAGGAACAACTGTTATACGGAATGAAAACAACGAGCTCATCCCCACTCGAACAGTCACAGGGTGGAGGATGTGCATAGATTATAGGAAATTAAACAAGGCAACTCAAAAAGATCATTTTCCTATGCCCTTCCTTGATCAAGTCCTAGAAAGGTTGGCTCACCAAGAATATTTCTGTTATCTTGATGGTTACTCTAGATTCTATCAAATACCCATACATCCATATGATCAAGAATAAACGACTTTCACCTGCCCATTCAGAACATACACATTTAAAAGAATGTCGTTTGGTCTATGTAATGCACCTGCAACTTTTCAACGTTGCATGGTTGCAATTTTCGCGGGGCTTGCTGAAACTATTATGGAGCTCTTCATGGATGATATTTCTGTTTATGGAGACTCATTCGATTCGTGTCTGAAGCACCTCTCACTGGTCCTCATACGTTGTGAAGAAGCGCATGTTGTGCTAAATTGGGAAAAATTCCATTTCATGGTAAAAGAAGGCATTGCCCTGGGCGATAGAGTCAACAATAGAGGAATTTAAGTAGATAAAGCCAAGATCGAAGTGATTTCTAAATTGTCTATTCCCACAAATGTGAAAGAAGTCTGTGCTTTCCTTGGTCATGCCGGATTTTATATAAGATTCATAAAGGATTTTTCCAAGATAACTAAGCCAATGACGAACCTATTACTAAAGGATACTAATTTCAATTTCAATAGAGAATGTGTCAAAAGCTTCAACACACTGAAACAAGACCTTACAACCACTCCCATCATTAGAGATCCAGACTGGGACCATCCATTTGAAATTATGTGTGATGCCAGTGATTACGCTGTGGGTGCTGTTTTAGGGCAATGTATGGAAAAGAAACATTATGTGATCTATTATGCATCAAAAACCCTCGATGAAGCCCAGAGGAATTATGCAACTACCAAGAAAGAACTTCTAGCAGTCATATATGCCTTTGACAAGTTCAGGTCATACCTTATTGGCTTGAAAGTCATTGTCTACACCGACCATGCTGCTATTCGTTACCTTCTGGTAAAGAAAGATGCAAAACCAAGGTTGATTAGATGGATCCTCTTACTTCAAGAATTTGATTTAGAGATAAGAGATAAAAAGGGTACGGAAAATGTTGTAGCAGATCACCTCAGTCGCATCCATAATTTGGATACTGAGAAGATTCCGATCAATGATTCCCTGCTAGATGATCAACTAATGAGGGCCTCAGAAGTTGTACCATAGTATTCAAATTTTGTAAACTACCTTGTTGTTGGGGTCATCCATCCTCAACACACCGGGAATGCACTGAGGAAGTTCATGCATGATGTGAAGCAATATCACTGGGATGAACCATATCTTTTTAAACTATGTGATGATGGTTTGTATAGACGTTGTATCGCCGAAGAAGAAGCTTAATCTATAATGGAAGAATGTCACTCAGGTCCAATGGGAGGACATATGTGCTCTAAAAAGACTGCTTTAAAGGTTTTGCAATGTGGATTCTTCTGGCCAACCATATCCAAAGACTCTTACGATTTTGTCCTATCATGTGAGAAATGTCAACAAACAGGTAACATAACAAAGAGAGATGAAATGCCTCTAAATCTATGGCAAGAAGTTGAGATATTTGATGTTTGGTGGTGGACTACATGGGTCCATTCCCATCTTCTCATGGATTTTCATACATCCTAGTGGCGGTGGACTACGTCTCAAAATGGGTTGAAGCTATACCTACCGTCACTAGTGATTCCAAACCCGTCATCGAAATATTCAAAGATATTATTTTCCCCCATTTTGGAGTTCCACGTACCGTGATATCTGACGGAGGGTCCCACTTCCTTGAAAGAAGCTTTGAAGCTTTACTGAGAAAATACGGTGTAACACATAAGGTAGCCTCACCTTACTATCCACAAACAAGTGGACAGGTTGAGGTCTCTAACCGTCAACTAAAGGCTATTCTAGAGAAAACTGTTGGACGTAATTGAAAGGACTGGTAAGCAAAAATCAATGACGCCTTATGGGCTTATCGTACTGCTTATAAAACTCCCCTTGGGACTACACCTTTTCGGTTAATAAATGAATAGGCTTGCAACCTGCCGGTCGAACTGGAACACAAGGCATGGTGGGAAATTAAATAATTAATCTTAGATATGAAAGAAGCAGGCCAGGCTAGGATTCTGCAACTCCAAGAGTTGGATGAACTCAGGATGATAGCCTATGAGAATGCACAAATCTACAAAGAATGCACAAAACTTTGGCATGATGGACATATGAAAAGAAAGGACATACAAGTGGGAGACCAAGTTCTGGTATTCAACTCAAGATTAAAGTTATCCCCAGGAAAACTCTGTTCCCGCTGGTCTGGACCTTACATTGTCAAAAGCATCTCCCCACATGGTGCTTTCTGTTTATGGAGTGAAAAGTCAGGCGAATTTATAGCAAATGGTCACCGCTTGAAAAGATATTTCACCTCGATTGACATAGGCACCGACACAATGCTGGAACTCGCCAATCCAAAGGACCCACCGTGAAGCTGAAGCATTTAGTCGAGCCATCGACGTAAAACAAAGGCGCTTGTCGGGAGGCAACCCGATCAATAAATCCGTTTTACTTTCCTTTTCAAAATTTTGTTTTTACCTTTTAGTTAACTTTTCCTTAAATAAAATTCACTTCGTGAGATGCTACTTTTTAGATCTAACTGCCCTTTACCCTTGAAATTTTTAGATAAGAGGATGCACGCTGATCGGAACGCAACCACACCCCGTGATCCTTTGGGCATGATTTTTTCCCCTCCATCTTGGATTTAGGGTTTGCTCGGGATGAGAAAATCTCTATGTTCGGGGTGGAGGGTGGGTGGTACATACCTCACTTTCCATCTACACCCTCTTTTCATACTGAAGTTTTCACTATCACATTCTTGATAAAATTTTCAAAATTTTCAAAATTCTTTATTTGAACTGATACTTTAACACTTTTTGACAACTCCTGATTTCATTAAAAGTCACTAATGAATTTGCTATACATTTTCAATTAGTATACCCTCCTTATTCGAAGTAAATCCTTAAAAGGACCAATTTCTGAAACCAGCCTTTTGCTTGAAATCACCTTGTGAAGCTTATGATTCCTAACCTCATGATACATTTTGCAAAAATGATTTGTATCTATCAAACACGTCGTGCTTCCTAACTGGATAGTGGAACAATAACATGGAATATCCACTGGATCCTCATCAAAGCATTACTTGAGCAGAGTACGACAAAGAGAACAACCCGGTACATTGAATTGTAAATCAAGTTGCATTCTGATCCGAACTCTCTTCTACACTTCTTCCATCATTTTCGTACCCCTCCATTCATAAAAAAGAAACAAAAATAGTCGAATTTGTGCCAAACCCTAAGTTCGGGGTGGCACTCCACTTCCCTCCTTATCAGCTTCTTCCATACCCCTCGCAAATAAACAGGGGCGTACCACCAGAAAAGCAATCTCGAGTCGAATAGAGGAGAGATTCGCAAATAAAAGATGCCAAAGTGCACATAAAAAGAAATGCAATCTCGAGTCGAATAGAGGAGAGATTCGCACAAAAAATGCAATAAATGAAATTGCAAAATAAATAAAAATCTCGAGTCGAATAGAGGAGAGATTTACTTCTTCTTTCCGTACCACCTTTCACTCCTTTTTCTATCTATGGCATAATTCATGCCCCCTTTATCCTGAAAAACACCAGTGTCAGATCGGATGCACACTTTTCGATTCTGCGGGAATCTCTGGACTCATATAAAACTCTTTGACATGCTTGTTGATTGGAAAAAGTGAGGAGGAAGTGATATTGGAAAACGAACTCAGGAACGAAGATATGGTAAGATGTGTTTAGTGGTCCCAGGAGGTTGAGATACTGAGTCAGATTGAGCAGAAAGAAAACATTCGTGATGTGAAAATGAAGCAATCACACGAATTGAAAGTATTTGGCGACAATTTCAGATTTTGAGTTACTCGAGGACGAGCAACATTTAAGTTCGGGGTATTTTGATGATTGCATATTCATCATGGAATTCAATTATCTTTTTGAAACAAATTCAACTCTATTCATACCTTTTTCACTCAATATGAATCATAATGTGTAAAACTACTTAGCTGATCCAATTATCAAGGTTTTAACTAAATATTGTTCATTTAATGCAGGTAACCAAGCAATTCCATGCATGCGGTCCCAAGACCGTTTGAGCCCATGTGGTCCCAAGACCGTTTGAGCCCATGCGGTCCCAAGACCGTTTGAGCCCTTGCGATCCCAAGACCGTTTGAGTCCATGCGGTCCCAAGACCGTTTGGGTCCATATGGTCCCAAGACCGTTCGGGTCCATACGGTCTCAAGACTGTTTGCTGGAATGCATGAAGATCGAATGCCGATACCGATTTCTAAGGTCGACCGCGTGAGCTGCAAGCCGCACAATAGCAGACTCAAGACCGTTTGGGTCCATGCGGTTTCAAGACCATTTGGGTCCATGCGGTTTCAAGACCGTTTGGGTCCATGCGGTTTCAAGACCGTTTGGGTTCATGCAGTTTCAAGACCATTTGGGTCCATGCGGTTTCAAGACCATTTGGGTCCATGCGGTTTCAAGACTGTTTGGGTCCATGCGGTTTCAAGACCGTTTGGGTCCATGCGGTTTTAAGACCGTTTGTGTCTATACAGTCTCAAGACCGTTTGGACCCACACGGTCTCCAAGACTATTTTCCGCGATCGTGAAGACCGAATGAAGATCAAATGCCACACACTCAGGACCGGTTGCTGCATGCGAATACCGTTTGGAAGCAAACGGTCTCCAGACCGTTGAACACCAAACGGTCTCCAGACCATTTGGAGGAGATATTTTCAGCAACTTACCCAAACTGTTTGGGGACAGATCTGAGCCTATAAATAGGACCCCAAGGGTCCTCATTTGGGGGCATCAGATCCGGACGCCACCAGGCTGCCCAAACGAAGATACAGATCCGGTCCATGCCAGTTTCCATTCCACCTACTGCCCGTGTTGCAACCAAGGAGGCTGAGAAGAGAAGGAAGACGGAGCAAAGGGCGTATCTTCTTCACCGAGCTGTGACTACCTTCTGCACCGAGCTCATGGCGAATCTCTCTTTCTTTCTCATCCTTCTTGTTTCTCACATCATGAGAGAGTAGTACCTTTTCACTGGGGTGCGGGGACTAGCCCCGTTGCCCATGAAAACCATGTTCTTTTGTTAAACTCTCCATGGCAATGTATATAACTCTCCATTTCGTTGTTAACCGTTATGTTTGTAGTTTGGTTAATTGCTTGCTTTCATCTTTGTGCTCCCTATGTTGCGATAACATATATATATATAGGTTAAAACGTCATTTAACAAGTTAGACTCCCCAACTAAAAATAGAAGGGGATTCCTTGAGGTCGTAAGTGTATGATCCACGAGGGGATGAGCCATCTAGCCTTCGGTGACACTTCTGTGCGCCTGACGCCTGTATAGGGGTTCACAGCCTTAATTGGATTTTGTATCTTCTTGTTAATCATCGATGTTAGCTAGTATGTTAATCACCTGCTTGCTTATCGGTTAATGTGGCTGACTCCCAAACTAGAAATAGGATGGGATTTCATCGAGGTCGTAAGTATATGATCCGTGAGGGGACGAGCCATCTAGCCTTCAGTGATGCTTCTGTATGCCTGACGCCTGTATAGGGGGCCCACAACCTCTGTGGATATCTGTATCTTCAGAGCCGTAAGTAAAGTGATCTGGATGGTGACGAGACATATGATGCCTAAGGTGATGCTTACGCAAACATGACGCCCGTATGGGGGGTTCTGCAACAGCTCTACTTGGATAGTTATATCTTGGCTGGATAATTTGTGATTGAATGTGTTTGCGTGTGTAGCCGTGGTGAAACCCAGTACCATCCCAACGATTCCATATCACTGATCTAAATCCTACTTTAATTTATCTTTTACTTTCTTGCAATTAGTTTAATTAATCTCAAATCAACCAATCGTTTTAAATATTAGTTTTACTTGAGCTAGATCCGACTAACAAAGATTCTTAAAAAGGTTGTCCTTTGGGTTCGATCCTCAACTATACTGCGATAAGAATCATCCGCTTGCGGGTGGTATTATTGCACTTTGGTTTTGGTAAAAGCTCGGGGATTTCAACCCCGAGTGAGTTTGTTAGTGCATTCAACACTCCTATAAAAATCGAATAAAATTTGCAGGATAGGTTAAGTGGAATCCTAAACCGATTTGGACTATAGTCTGGATGCATTAATTTCTCCATTTCTCTCTCCATTTTTGAGGGTGCAAACAAATCCAAATTAATTGAAATTTAACATCTAATCCACTTCAAGTATGTAGAATACGAATATGCAATTAGATTTCCTCTTTGAAGACTTTTTATTCATTAAAATTAGTGAATCTTATTTTCTCTTTCCTCATGCATTAATTACTTTAGATTCTCCAAATTTGATGAAAATTCACCCACAAGTTACATTAAGTATGTTGGATACAAATTTGCCATCAGCTTTACATGTTGAAGTTGTGTGTACATATATTTAATATTTTGAAGGATCTACACACTTTCTCTCTCCTAACATCATCTTTTCATCAAAGATTCTCCAAATTGAGTGAAAATTCACCCAAAGGCATATTTTACTGTGTAGATCATGAATTCGACATCATTTTTTACTTTTGGATTCATTAATGATTTTACTTGATATTTTTGTGATATTTTCTGTTTTCCAATTCAATCGATGCTATTATAATGACTAATATCCCAAAATTGTGAAACTTGTCTCTTAAGTAAATTTTATCTCAAAGAAAATGAATTTGTACTTGGAATTATCTCTTGAGTTCCCTTTTTATGAAATTTAGGCAATTGCTCACATTTCCCCTATTTTGACAAATTAATTCTTTTAATGTAACATTTTCATTGTTTTAGGATTTTCTTTTCTTTCTCTTATTCCAAAAGGCCACAGAAACTTCTAGTACAATTCTTTTAACATTATCCTACTTTAGTAGATTTTTTCATTTTAGATCCCTTATATAAACTTCCATTGAGGTATTTGTGCATAAACCCTTTTATTGCTATTAACAGGGAACATATGTACACCAAACCTTTATAATTTCCACTAATTCATCATTGAGGACAAAAAGTATAGAAATGAAATGACAAGCTTAGGAAAAAGTCTAAACTAATATTTTACATAGATTTCAGTTCGTTACAGCACTCCACCCATTAAAAAGAATTTTGTCCCCAAAATCTCAAACAAAAATAGAAGGGTGAGTACTCAACATCTCATTTCTAAGCTCCCAAGTAGTTTCTCCAAACCATGATATTGCCATAATACTTTCACCAACTTGATCTCCTTGTTCTTGAACTGCTTAGCTTGGGAGTCTAGAATCTTCATAGGTAACTCTTTATAGGTCACATTCTCTTGAATCTCCAAAGGTTCTATTGTGAGTACATGATAAGAGTCTTTCACATACTTCCTTAGCACAAAAACATGAAACACATTATGGATCTTGTCATAGGTGGGAGAAAGAGCTAAATGATACACACAATCTCCAACCTTATCCAATATCTCAAATGGTCCAACATAGTTCGGACTAAGCTTACCTTTAACTTTAGATTGTGCAATAGAACATATAGGCTTGATCTTTAAGAAACCATAGTCACCCACTAAGAAACTCACATAAAACCTCTTCTAGTCAACATACATCCGATGGTGATCTTGTGTAGCTTTCATATATTTGTTAATCAATTGGACCTTCTCTATGATCATCTGCATATCATTAGTCTTCACCAGATGACGTTCTCCCACATCATCCCAGTGTAACAGAGAATGACAAGGTCTTACATACAAGGCTTCATAAGGTGGCATACCAATATTAGCTTGGTAGCTATTGTTGTAAGAAAACTCAGCCAATGGAAGATACTTATCCCATGCACCTACCCAATCCATAGCACAAGCATGAAGCAAATCTTCTAGATTTTGCACTGTTCTTTTAGATTGACCATCAGTTTGTGGATGATAAGTTGTAATAAAATGTAAGTCATTTCCCATTTATTCTCGAATCTACATCCAAAAATGAGAGGTAAACTTCATAACATGATCAAATACTATCACTTTGGGTACACAATTGATTGGTATGTTGGATCTAAGGGCTCTAGAGGGGGGAGGGTGAACAGATCTACAACATTTCTCACAAAATAGATTATACCTTCAAATTATATCAATTAGGAGCAATAGCTTAATGGAAATTTGAAGTCCTATCTCATGCAAGGATGAGAGAGATTGATAGAAAGCACTTGACAAAGGGATGTAGAATGGTTCCACACTTCAAACTATAAGGGAGTCATTCCACTACCTAGAGAGGTCAACCTTTAGGACTTTGCAAGTGCTTTTCTCTATGATATCACCAAATAGATTTACATCAATAAACCACCAAAGGACATACCCATCCAACCACAAGGAGATATCCATCTAACCAAGGAGCTTACCCACTTAGCTTGAGTCTTCAACCTTTACTTAGGTCTTACCCACTCAAGCTCAAGTCTTCCGCCTTGAAGGACTTTGCTTCTCCTCTTGGATATTCAGCCTTTGCCTTCTCCTTCACTTGGAGAAGATCACCACCTCTTCAACACCCTTGAAGAGGACCAACTACATCTCCTTCTTGACTCGATGGAGCTTGCTTCAACTTTTCTTCATGTAAGAAGGGGATGGGGAAGTATTGAGAGATTGAGAGATTTACATGCACAAAGGTGGATCTCTCTTACAAATATCCTAACTCACTCATAATTCATGAAATGAAGTGTAAACTAGAGAGAGAAAGGGGCTCAAGGAGTGGTATCACACTCAACTATGGCAAGGACCTTGAATGTAGCGAATGAGCAAACTTGGAATGAACTCCAAGGGCTCCTAATTTATAGCTGGGGGTGCTCCCTTGAGTTGGGGAACAATTAGGGCCGAAATAAAGCTATTTTTTCTCAAGGCAACATATCTATTTTCGTCCAAACAAGTCACCAACGGTTATAATCACTTTTTCTACATTTTCCATACAGTGCATCTGATCAAGTTTCAATAAAGGTAACTCGACCAATCGACTAAAAGACAAACCCAATTTTTAAACTATTGGTTGAGTTTGTTAAGAGGAACTCGACTGATCAGCCAAAATCACATTTGGTCAGTAAGTCGTTCGGTCGAGTTCTGTGATTGTACAACTCGACCAATTGCTATCTTCAGAAAATTGATCCATGGGATCCGTCGAGATTGGAAATCGACCGATCAACAACCTATGATCGATTTTTTAAATTGGTAGTAAAGTGATTAAAACTTGGTTTTAAGTGTCCCACATATTTTTCTCATCTTAGTTACATGTCATATCATCAATACAAGTGATTACAAAAATCATCTAAGGTTGTTTGAAGTGATTTCCTTATTAGCAGACTTGCATTACATTTGACTTGAACTGGGACAAGCTAGGGCTTGTGTAATTTGATCCTTTTCATGTACCTAAAGTCAGAAATCAAACTTGAATACACATATTAGATACATATCAATGGAATGGTTAAGTCATTATCAAAATATGGGCAATGTATAACCTATAGGTCAACAATGTAATTTCTACATGCTCAAAACACAAGTATATGCTATAGTAGTAATATATGCCAATGAGGCTCGCATGTCGAACATAGGGAAACATGACTTCAAAAACTATTACTAACTATGATACAATCATCTTTGGACAAAGAAACTTGATTGATTGATTTAATTATCTAATATAGAAAATAAATCTAAAAAATTTGTTGTTTCTTTGAGTCGTAGTGAATTCCTTAATATATTAGTTTGACCACAGTTAGCATTTCACTTTAATTTTGATACATCAATAAAAATCTCTCCTAATTCTAGATTAATAGCTTGTAGCAACAGTTATCATTTCTCACAATGTAATTCACTATCTAACCTAATACCAACCCCACTCTTGTATCGATTGTGTTATTAGATAGGTGCTTTATCGAATTCTCTAGGTAATCTCCTCGTATTTTTAAACCACCTTTCTCAAAGGGTCTTATACATCGTATACTTTGATGAAGTTCCAACCATTAATTTTCCTTTTTTAAAGCAATTTATAGCCCAAGTACCTCATATGGTGATCAAACATTGATAGTTCATTCATTCTCATAGAAAAAAATCTAGAAATTAAGATAAATTGATGAATTAATGCATAAGAGTCAAATGCAATGCATAACCGGACCACTCTTGGGTCCTATGGAACATTGGGATTAGTCCCTCATGGTTTCCATAGTTAAAGACATCAAAGGAGAAAGATAAAATGTGGAGAACATGAAGAACCTTTGAAGTAGATGGTTGAAATGATCCCTTCTGGCGCACATGCTGATTTGCTACCTTTCAACTATAATTTTGTCTGCTAGAAGTGCTCATACCATTCAATATGTGTCCTTCTTCTTTGTTCCTCCACCTCTTGCTCTTGATTGTCGTACAATGGAAAAAGATGAGATGATTAGGTTTGGTCGCAATGCCCCTAAGTCATAGACATGATTTAGGGTGAGTTAAAACCTTAGTCGTTGAATTAAACAAAGCCTTCAAATCTACCTGAACCGGCCTATTAGTACTATTGACGGGATGTGGGTAATACTGACTCATCTAATTGTGCAGTCACCTGTCAAGTTGTCAGTACGACTGACCTAGTTTTTGACAGTACTGAGTTGCTTTGATAATTCTTGAGCAAAACACTATAACATTGTCAGTAGTATCAACTTGCTTCTCGATAGTATCGAGTCTTCTTGATATATATAATCCAAACTGAGCATGTGTCGGTACCACAGACTCCAAAGTCAGTAGTACTGAGTTGTGTAGATTCTTGTACATTTACCTGAAGTGTACAAAATCCAAACACAAGCTCCAAAATGTCATTAATCATTTGGAAACATTGAAATTATGCTTATGTATCTACAATCAGTGCCTTGTCTTTAGCACCTATTTCCTCTCCTGCATCGGAACTAGATGGTGTATCATTTAGCAATTTTCTACCACTGACGAAGTAAAACCATCTTGACCTGTTGATTTCCAGTAGGTACTTAGTGTTCACTAGAAATCCTTGTTGTCCTAGGTTCATCAAGGAAGCCACTTTCATTATTATTTGATAACTCTACGTTTATATAATGTGGATTTTTGATCCTTGGTTATGAAGTTCTCTTTTATTCTAGCCGATGAGCACTTTATTTTGACTTACAGCTTCCTGGGCATCTCTTCAATGCAGTCAAATTTACTAGGAACCTTGTCCTATTATTGACCATGAACCTATTGTGGTTTATTATGTCATGCCTAAGATGGGTCTTGTTATAAATTATTAGGATCCTTCTAGGAGAACTTAGGATCCTTCCTCCAAGAGTAATTGCTATTCCTCTACTATTGTTGTTTTCATGCACACTTTCACTCCTCATCTTCCCCTTCTGAAGAATTTCCATCTTTAGCACAAAACTTCTTAGCAATCAAGTCCAACTTCTTTAGCACACACTTTCAAGGGTTGTAGGGTGCTCTCTCTCATATCTCCATGTCTGATTCTTAGACATGTTCTTTAAGATTTCATGACAACGGGTTGGCTTGTTTTTGAGGAAGAAGGCCGCTCCTTTGCTATCAAGTATGGTCCTTTCTCCCTTATGTAGACCATAGTAGAAATATTTACTTGACCTAATAAATCTATGACATTGTGAGGGACCGTCCGCAACATGTTCTGGTATCTCACCCATGCCTCACAATATGACTCATCAACTTGTTGTCTGAAGTTGTCGATTTTCTTGACCAGGTCATTTGTCTTCTAGGGTGGGAAGTACCGCTCGAAGAAAGCATCAATCATTTGTTCCCAAGTTTCAATGCGCTCATCGTCAAGGTTATGAAACCATGCAAATGGTGATGGTAATAGCTTCAAATATATGACAGTCTTCGACACCCTATCTATCTTGATCATGTCTTAACTTTATACAGAGTTACTGATATGTGTCATTGGATCTTCAGAGATGTGGCCTAGAAAGGGTTGTAATTTGACTAATGACACCAATCCTGGATCAATCTTGTAGCTGTCGACATTGATGGAATGTCTCTTGATTGGCCCTTTTTGAGAAGTTGATGAAGATGCCTTGATTCTTTCCCAGATAGTCTATTCTTCTACTTTGTTACCCATTTCAGTTGGCTCAGGTTCCTCTGGTGCTTCATATTCTTTTGGTGGAGGTATAGGTGGTGGAGTCTGATTAAATTTGTCCATGGATCCTCTGTACTCCCGTCCTCGATGTAGGAGTTCTGCTTGACCTAAGCCTGGTGGAGACAACTATCCTTAGTTGTGGGATCAAGTATACACAATGCACAAGTACATGAAAATAACAAAAATCATTGTGAGAACATATGTACTAATGGTTAAAACAATAAGAATATTTAAAATTCAGCTTTCAGTGGATAAAAGAAAAAAAGGGTTGGCCTAGAATGGCCAATTATAACACTTGTAGTGATGAAGATACTATTTCCTCGATAACGACACCAAAACATGATAGGTATTTTCTATACGCTCATAACACAAGTGCATGCTATCGTAGTAATATAGGCCAATGAGGCCCGAATGTCAAACACATGAAAAGTTACTTCAAAAACTATTACTAGCTGTAATACAATCAACATTGGTTGAACTTGATTGATTTGTTTAATTATCTAAAACAAAAAGTAAATGTAAAATATTGGTTTTTGTTATCAATCTTAGTGAATTCCTTTGTATATTGGTTTCACCACGGTTAACATTGCACTTTAATCTCAACACATTAATAAAAATCTCTCCTAATTTAGGATTAAGAGCCTGTAGTGAGAATTACCCATTCTAGTGGTGTAATTCACAACCTAACCTAATACCAACCCACTCTCTTACTGATTGTGTTATTATATAGGTGCTTTATTGAATGCTTTGGGTAATCTCCTCACATTTTAAACCACCTTTCTCAAAATGTCTTATTGATAGTGTATTTCTATGAATTTCTGACCATTAATTTTCCTTTTTCAAAGCAATTAATAGTCCAAGTACTACCTATGGTTATCAAGCATGGACAATTCATTCATTCTTATAGAAATAAATCCATAAATTAAAAGGAACTGATGAATTAATGCATACGAGTCAAATACAATGCATAATTGGGCTACTCTCAGGTCCTAATGTGGGGATTATCCCCTCATGGTTTCCATATTCAAAGACATCAAAGGAGAAATAAAAAATGTAGAGAACATGAAGAACCCCTGAGGTAGATAGTTCAAACGATGACCTTCTCACGCACGTGCCGATTTGCTACCTTTCAGCAGCTGTAACGCCCGGGCCCACTTCCCAAGGCTCTAGTAGAGTTTCAGGAATGATGATTGTCCCCACATACCACCACTAGCCTTAACTGTGCGCTTTGTCCTCACTCACGTGCATGCTAGGATCAACTTCCTGATAGGTCACCCATCTCAGTACTACTTCAAGCTGAGCATGCTTAACTATGGAGTTCTTAGTGACGGGCTCCCGGAAAAGGAGGTGAACCTTGGTGATATGGGTAGTCAAATCATTCCTTTTAAGATCATATTATTCGAGGCCTCAAATCTTGGGATGTTACAATCTCCCTCACTTCGACTCTTGACATACTCGTTAAGGCTCAACTATAAGGCCTCATAATCTCTTCCCCATTTCAGTGTAGACCCACAATGGCCCATTGACACCCAACTTGCGATCACGGAATACCAGTGCAAGAGTGACTACGTCAACCATGGACAACCCATTCCTACATTCCTGGACCGCATGGCTCAAGACTTGCATGCAATGCCCATGTGGGCCCCACCTACTGGAGGGGTTATGGATCTGATACCATTTGTAACGCCTGGGCCCACTGCCCAAGGCTCTCGTAGAGTTTCAGGAATGACGACTGTCCCCACAGACCACCACTATCCTTAACTGTGCACTTTTTCCTCACTCACGCACATGCCAGGATCAACTTCCCGACAGGTCACCCATCCCATACTACTCCAAGCTGAGCACGCTTAACTATGGAGTTCTTAGTGATGGGCTCCCAGAAAAGGAGGTGCACCTTGGTGATATGGGTAGTCCAATCATTCCTTTTAAGATTATGTTATCCGAGGCCTCAAATCCTAGGATGTTACAGCAGCAATTCAATATGATAGATGTGCTTGGACTATTCGGGACATGTCCTTCTTCTTCGTTATCTCCTCCTTTTTATCTAGCTTGTCGTACAATGGAAAAAGATGAGATGATAAGTTTTGGCCGCAACTTCCCTAAGTCATAGACATGACTTTGGGCGAGTTAAAACCTCAACCGTTGTATTAAACAAAGCCTTCATATCTACCTAATCATGAACTACCGGTACTACCGAAAGGATGTCGATACTATGGAATCCTCTAATTGTGTGGCAACCTATTAAGTTGTCGGTACTACCGAACTGGCTGTAGATAGTACCGAATTGCTTCAATAATTCTTGAACAAAACGTTGTAACATTGTCGGTATTATCGACTTGCTTGTTGATAGTACTGAGTCTTCTTGATTTTTTCTAATCCAAACTGAGCATGTGTTGGTACCACCGACGCTAAAGTTAGTAGTATTGATCTGTGTAGCTTCTTGTACATTTACCTGAAATGCATAAAATCCCAACATAAGCTCTAGAAATATAATAAATCATTCCAAAAAATTGAAATTATGCTTATTCGATGCAAATAAGTATCACATGCTAATAAAAGTAAATCATGCACCATTAATATGAGATTAGACCAAATAGTGCACAAAATCAATACAAAATAGCCTGTAAAAATGACAAATACAATGTGCATCAACCATGTAGAAGAACTATCCACTCCACATACAACTGAGCCATCTCATCAACCTTATAAGTGGACTTGAACGGCAAAAAGTGGGCAGAGTTAGTAAGTCAATCAATCACTATCCACAAGGAATCATAACTTTTATTGGTCATAGGGAAACTAGTGATGAAGTCCATAATAATCTTCTCTCATTTTCATTTCAAAATCTTAAGTGAGTGAAGAAGACCACCAGGTCGTTGATGCTCTATCTTAACTTGCTGATAGGTCAAACACTTCATGACGAACAAAACCATATCCTTCTTCATATTCTTCCACCAGAAGCTTTGTTGTAGGCCCTTTTGCATCTTGGTAGTACTAGGGTGTATAGTGTACTTACACCCATGGGCTTTTCTCAAAACTCTTTTTTGCAGATAACCAACTTCAAGCATCTACAACCTATTTTGGAAATGGACAACACCATCCACTCCAACTGAAGAGTCAGATTGTGGCTTCTCAGCTAAGGCCTTCTTCTCATCAATTCCAAAACATTCCAGTTGTGCAACAACAAATTCTGAGATCCAAGATTGTGTAATGGACAAACTATTTGTATGAACAAACAACTCCTCGACATCATCGTCATCAACAAGCTTCAGTTGCAAACAAGAAACATACATCAACAACTATGTTTGCTTTACCAAGATGATAAGTGATGGTAAAATCATGGTCTTTGAGATACTACACGCATCTTTGTTGCCTCAGATTTATATCCTTCTATGCCAAAAGATATTGCAAGCTCTTATGATCTGAGAAGACTTTAAAATTAACTCCATATAGATAGTGTTGCCAGATCTTTAAATCATGCATGATACCAGCTAGCACTATATCATGTGTAGGCTAGTTCTTTTCATTATGTTTCAAATTAGTGAGAAGCATAGGTGATAACTCAATATTATTGCATGAAGACACACCCAAATCCTTGCTTTGAAGCATCAGTAAAAATGATGTAGGGTTTGCCTAAAATAGGTAGCGCAAGAACATGAGCAAACATCAAACATCTCTTCATCTTCTGAAAACTATCCTCACATTTTGGTTTCCACACAAACTTGACTTCTTTTGTGTCAACTTTGTCAGAGGGAGAGCTAACTCAGAGAAACCCTTGATAAGCCTTCGGTAGTACCCTGCTAAACTGAGGAAAATACATATCTCAGATTGAGTCTTCAGAGCTTTCCACTTGGTCACAACTTCTACCTTTACAGGATCAACAAAAATATGTCTGACAAAAATCACATGACCCATAAAAATCACTTCCTTGATCCTATGTCACACATTGAGAATTTAGCATTGAGTTGTTCTTCTCTCAGTGTGTTTAGTACAATCTGTAGATGTTCACGATGTTCTTCTTCAGACATGAAGTTGATCAACACATTGTTGATGAACACCCGCCACGAACTAATAGTAGCCACTTTGCAGATCCATCTTTGAGAACACACTGTCTGACTTCATCTGATGAAATAGGTCATTGATGCGAGGCAAAGGATAACAGTTCTTTATTGTCACTTGATTAAGCATATGATAGTCCATGCACATATGCAATGAACCATCCTTCTTCTTCACAAACAAGGTTGGAGCTCCCCAAGGTGAAATACTAGGGCGCACAAAACCCATGTTGAGAAGCTCCTGAAGCTTCTTCTTATGCTCAGGGACTTCAGCAGGTGCCAAGCGATAAGGAGGCTTTGAGATAGACTAAGTTACTGGGGAGATATTGATGGAAAACTTCACTTTGCAAGTTGTTGGAAACCCAAGCAACTTTCCAGGAAAGTCCTTCACCACATCTATATGATCTATAGAAGGAGGTGTGGCATTAAGAATGATAGAGGCTAAATATGCTCTACACCCTTGCAAGACAAACTTTTTGGATTTAACAACGGAGATGATAAACTGTTGATCCTCTCACTTCGTACCCTTGATACACATCCTTTCATCATCAGGATGTAACAAACTAACCTTCGATTCTTAACTAAACAAAACTGCCTTATACCTCTTCAACCAATCCATCCCCATGATAACATCAAAATGGGTCATGACAAGTAGGATGAAATTCGAGGGAAACATCTTCCCAGAGATATAAAGGTATGTGATTGGGAGTTTGAAATAAGAAGAGCATATCCTACCACTATGGGTTTTAACATCAAGCACATGATACATATATTTTGATTATATCTCTAACATTTAATCAATCTGAGTTGATATGAATGTATTTTACAAACCAGAATTGAAGAGTGCTTTAATAAGATGCATATTAAGATGTAAAGTACCTTCGATGAATTCATTATCTTTTCTAGCTTCTTTAGCATTCAAAGCAAAAACTCTTCCATTCCACCTATCCACATGTGCCTGATGGCCTTGTCGGTTCTGTTTGTTGTTGTTTCTTGGAAGTAGATTCTATCATTGGTGTGGTTGTTGGGAAGGATGCTAAGTAGGTTACTGAGCTGGGGCTTGTCCATACCGAATCATATGACATTTAGGTTGGATGTGTCCTTCTTGGCCGCATTTATGGCAGAGAGGTGTATGTCGATCATCTCTACTGGGTTGGGCAATGCCCACTGGGCACCTTCAAGGCGGGTGAGAATGGGAGGAACAGTTGCACTTGTCGTGTCCTTGGTTACTGGCTGAGTTCTTCCTCTTATTGTTGTGCCCAGAAGACTAAAATATGGGGTAAGACTCTATCACCAACGCTTTATCTTCCATTTGTTGGAACGTCAGAAGTAGTTGGGGAATAAGGTTACACCCAACACTATAGCTCAGACCTTCCAAGAAAAGGGTTGACTATAAGGCGTGGGATCCAGTGGGGATCCACTCCCTACTAAAAATTTCAAGAATAGAACCTCCAGTCCAAACATACTCAAAAGATATGTTGGAGAGAGTGTAAAATTTTTAAATCTTATTATGGGTATTCAAAACAATTAAAGTATAGAAGTAGAATAAATGTCATGACTATTATCGACTATCCAAAAGTTTTGCAAATGTGCATCTTAAACTCCTACATAGGAATTACATGTATGATACAACATAAGGATCTAGCAGAGGGAAATCTAAATCATAAAAACTTTGTCTCCAAGCTTTAACTCCTTACACTATGTCCATAACTTTAACCCATGTACTCCAAGTCCTTAAACTAGGATTGGAAGCATAACCCAACAAGAAGAGGAATAATAGAAGACTTCAACAAAGGCTGGTATGTGAATACTAAAATGAAAATTGAACAATATATGAAATAAAGGACAACACATATAAAATCTTCCCATGAAAAAGAAAAGGATAACCCAAGTGGGTATAAAGAGAAATGATTTGCAAACTAATGGTAACAAAAGAATACTTGCCATTAACAAAAACAATAAGGTTGTGCCACATAATCACATATCTTGAAATTAGGGCATACAACCCATAATAATCATCTACCTGCATGCATGTGAGATAAACATAACACTAGAACAATATAAAAATAAAGACATCCAAGCCTCACAAATAAAAAACCTGATAGAGAATGATGTACTACCAAACTCTCAAATATATAGCATGGGCCAAGCCTCATAAACTTGAAACCCAGGTATGGCGCACCACCACCTCCGTCCTAATAATAACAGGGACAAACTACCCCAAAACCAATGACATTACACTACTCTAGTGCTACTGAATCACATAGCATGTTTAATATAGAGGCAAGTAGAAAGTATAGTCAAATCTTACGAAATCACCACGAAAGTGTCCAACATAGACATCCACCTCATTAGTGGGAAAAACACATCACATGTCATCATATAGAGTTTTATCATGTACAAAGCATAAGCAAGAGACCAAAAGAATGTCCAAACATCAATAACAAATAAAAGGTACTTCACATGAAGTATATTTTCCATAAGAACAAGATAATGTGTAGGCTAAAGTCCATACGACCAAGATAAAGAAGAAAGTAGGATAATTTCTCTATAAGAATAATCGGGTCTGGAAACATACAATAAGTGAGGAAATATATTTATTTCTCAATATAGAAATAATGTGGGATATAATCATACATCACTTTAGATTCTATACCAGTCCAAGTCACTTCTAGATTCCAGTCTAGGCCTCCAAAGAACATATTAATCATATATGTAGATTTTAGGTCAATTCTACATTGATTATTTAAACCCCAAAAATTACCTTTTTCTTTGTATGCAATTTAGGTTATCAAAACCATGCCATATTTACATTACCTTTTTCAAAATTCAAAACATACACTAGTACATTTTTGGCCTCTAACATCGCTTCCGTTAGCGTCACTTATATTAGAAAAACCGACCTAATAAGCTAAAACCGAAGCAAGAAGTCATTAGAAAAAAATTCGGGTACCGCTTATAGCTATTGGGTCGGTTATGTTAAAGTAATCGACGCTAGAAAAGACCCGCAAAAATAGAAAACCGACCCAACATGCTTCCCGCGGAGAAAATTGGTTTTTCTTCCTTCGCGCGCTGAGCTATGGGGTCGGTTTTTTAAATAAACGACCCTAGTAATTGTTCGGGTACCGCTTGTCGACTTCTCCGGTCGGTTTTTTAAATAACCGTCTGCATAGATGTACCGCTAGGATGACTTTTCCGGTCGGTTTTACTGGATAACCGTCTGCATAGCCCTGGACTTCTCGGGTCGGTTTTTAAAATAACCGTCCCTATAGGTTCGGTTGTTCGGGAACCAGATATTTCTCGGGTCGCTTATTTTCTAATAACCGTCCCTATATGGGACCTGTTGGGTCGGTTTTTTAGTTAACCGACCGCAGAAGTCAACAGAAAAATCAAAACCCTGCCCTCTCTCTCACATCGTCACAAACCGGCCGCAGCTCGCATAGCCCTCTCTCCCACAACACTCTTTCGCCACCCAACCTTCCGGAGCTCTCACCTCGCCGCCCGACACTCAAAGCTCTCACCTCGCCGCCCGACCTTCCGGAGCTCTCACCTCGCCGCCCGACCTTTCAGACCTCTCCGCGCTGCCTCCAACCTTTGCCGCCGCCAAGGTGTCGGCCCTCTCTCCAAAGACGCTCCTGCCACCGCCAAAGGTCTCTCCGACGCTCCAAAGCTTTTCCGCTGCCACTTCAAAGTTGTCGCTGCCGCCATCTCAACCGATTCTCCGAGGATGCCCCCGCCGCAGCCAAGTTTCGCCGCCGCCACCTACTCTCTCCGAACGATTTCGCCGCCGCCAAGGCTTTCGACGCCACCACCTTTCCGGTAAGTTCAGTTTCCATTTCAGACTCTTCTTTTAACCTAATGTTGGTGTACCATGGTCTTGCTACGACCATGCTTGGTGCCATGTCCTGTGCTTTGCACGGCCATGCTTGGTGCCACGGCCGTTTTGGCCAAAAATTTTAGTTTTTAAAGGTTACAGTTCACCATGACTGACTTCTAAATTTGAGTTGTACCACGGCTGTGCCGTGCTATACGGCCGTGCTAGGTACAGTTGTACCATGGCCGTGTCATGCTATACGGCCGTGCTAGGTACAGTTGTACCACGACCGTGCTGTGCTATACGACCGTGCTAGGTTCACTGGTCGTGTTGGCTGTCTTTTGCATTTGAGTTGTACCACGGCCGTGCCGTGCTATACGTCCGTGCTAGGTACACTGGTCGTGTTGGCTGTCTTTTGCATTTGAGTCTTGATTTACTTGATTTACTGTTATCTATGATGAAAAATCCTGCATGATGTTTAATTTACGCCTTTCTATTTATTTCTGTTCAGAGCACCTAATTGATTATTCAATTCAGTACATATAAATGAATGTTTATCTAGTAAACCAACCAATAATAAAAACATGTATTCTTTTATATCTACATCATGCAAGGGTAGACATTGTTTAGTTTTAGATTGACACTTCAGGGTTTATAGATGAGACCACCTATGCATAAATATGACAAATACATTTATATATAAACTTAGAAACCCGTTCAAAATTTATTCATTAGGAGTAAATTTTGGATAGTCCCCGATATGGGACTGTTTTTGGATATTTAATCTCACTTAGGATGTAGTTGTATAATGTATGTTTAGTTATGAAGAAAATTTTTAGTAGTATTTCCTCATTTGTTCTCTGGGTACATATGTGAGTGGTTATTTGCCATTTACATTGATGTACTTGGAGAACTAAGGGGAAATGCTGTTGAAATTTTATTGAAAACTAAACATACATTATACAATTACTAGTGAGGTTAAATATTCCAAAATGGGATAGGTGGTACACTTTAGTATAAAAGTAATGAATTTCCTATAAAAAAAACCTTACAACTTATAGTATCAATATTAAATGCTCAGTACCTTCAAAAAAAAATATTAAATGCTCAGTTTGATAATTAATTGTAATGTGATCTAGAAAATGGATCGAAGTTGGATGTCTATCAAGAACCGTTGCAGTCCAGAGTTTACCAAAGGTGTTGATGAATTTATCAGATTTGCTGAGAAACATAGGAAACTACCTACAGATAGGTTCTATTATCCATGTAGAAATTGTGGTAACAATTTGAAAGTTGATACTGTTGAGGAAATTAAGAATCATGTCATATGCAATGGGATCATACAAGGTTATATTGAATGGTATTGGCATGGAGAGAAACTTAATTATGGATCAGAAAATGTCGATATTAATAGTGGTGACATAGAAGATATAGATAATGATGTTAATGTCAATGATGAACCGATTCAGGATGACCCGATTCAGGATGATATGGTTGATGAGATGCTACGTAGCTGTCAGGACAATGTCATTGATCCACCTTCTTTATTTGCAAACATTGTCCATGATGTTGAAAAACCATTATATAAGGGTTGTACTAAGTTCACGAGGTTGAGTGCTGTGATGCGATTATATACTCTTAAAGCTCAAAATCGGTGGAGTGATAAGAGTTTCACTTCATTGTTGTCTTTGTTAAAGGAAATTCTTCCTGAAGGCAACGAGCTTCCAATTTCTACATATCAAGCAAAGAAAATAATGTGCCCAATGGGAATGGAGGCTAAGAAGATTCATGCATGTCCAAATGACTGTGTGTTATTTCAGAAGGACTATAGTGATTTGATAAATTGTCCAAAATGTGGTGCGTCAAGGTACAAGACTACAAATTCAGCTAAGGCTAAAAATGGCTCTCCTGCCAAGGTGATGTGGTATCTACCAATAATACCACGATTTCAACGCTTATTTGCTAATACAGAAGATGCACAAAATTTTTCTTGGCATGGGGAGTTAAAGGTCAATGATGATGGCGTCCTACGACATGCATCTGATTCACCACAATGGAAGAAAATTGATTTATTATACCCTCAATTTGGTAAAGAAACAAGGAACTTAAGACTTGGACTCTGTATAGATGGAATGAATCCATATGGCACATTAAGCAGCCAACATAGCACGTGGCCTGTTATGATTGTTATATACAATCTTCCTCCTTGGTTGTGTATGAAAAATAAGTATGTTATGTTGTCAATATTGATATCAGGGCCCAAGCAACCTAGAAATGATATTGATGTTTACCTTCAACCTCTAATTGATGACCTAACGAAATTATGGGAAGAATGTGTTATGACATATGATGCTTCACGTAAAGAGATCTTTACTTTGCGTGCTATGTTGTTTTGCACGATTAATGACTTCCCAGCTTATGGAAATTTGTCTGGATATAGCATAAAAGGATACAAAGCATGACCTGTTTGTGAGGAAAATACTGATTCAATTCGACTGAAACATGGTGGTAAAATCGTATATCTTGGTCATCGGAGGTTTCTCCCACCAGTGCATCCTTATCGAAGGCAACACAAAACCTTTAATGGGTCAACTGAGGAACGAAGTGCTCCTAAACCTATACCAAGAAATGTTGTATATGATAGGGTGAAACATATTGTTAATGAATTTGGAAAGAGTTCAAGTAGTTGTATGCTCGCATGTGACAAATCTCTATACAAGAAGAGGTCAATATTCTGGGATCTTCCTTATTGGAGATTTTTGACAATTAGACATTGCATTGATGTCATGCATGTTGAAAAAAATGTTTGGGATAGCATCATCGGTACGTTATTGAACATACCAGGAAAGACTAAAGACGTCATCAACTCTAGAAAAGATTTAGAATTAATGGGTATAAGAAAAGAATTATCAGTTGAGATCAGGGATCGCCGCACATATTTACCACCAACTTGTTACACTTTGTCCAAGAAGGAGAAAAAGACTTTCTGTGAGTGCTTGTATAATATTAAGGTTCCACAAAGATACTCTTCTAATATTCGTAGATTGGTATCAAAGAAGGATTTGAAGTTGATAGGTCTCAAATCTCATGATTGTCACACCATAATGCAACAAATTTTACCTGTGGCTATTGGATCTATATTGCCGAAGCATGTAAGGTTTGCAATCACAAGACTCTGTTTCTTCTTCAATGAAATATGCAACAAAGTGATACATCCTGATACTCTCGATAAATTACAAAATGATGTAATTGTTACCATGTGTTAGCTTGAAATGTACTTTCCTCCTTCATTTTTTGATATCATGGTTCATCTTGTAGTACATATTACAAGGGAGGTGAAGATGTTGGGTCCAATTTTTTTACATTGGATGTATCCATTAGAACGCTACATGAGTGTTTTTAAAGGTGATGTTCGGAATCATTATCGTCCTGAAGGGAGTATTATTGAGGGTTATGTGGCTAGGGAAGTGATGGACTTTTGCAACGATTTTTTGAATTCCAATGAAACTTCTAGCGATCTAAAAAATGATCTTATTACTGAGTCTTATTGTGGCAAAGGAACTCTGGGAGCACGAGTGAAAGGAATTAGTCATGAGTTGTGGGAACAAGCACATTTGTATATTTTACACAACATAGATGAAGTTAGTAGCTACATCACAGAACACAATGATCTTATCAAGAAAAATCATCCACGATCCAGTTCAATGTGGCTTGCAAGAGAGCATAATCAAACATTTATTAGGTGGTTTGAAGAGAAAGTCTTTAAGAAGCTATCTGAATCCCCAAATAATGTTGCTGAGAACATAAAATGGCTCGCCTTTAAGCCAAAAATGGATGTCATGTCATATGAAGGTTATGACATAAATGAATTTTTATATTACACTAAACGTCAAGATGAAAGTAGTGTAGTCCAAAATAGTGGGGTCACTGTTAAAGCTTGTTCGTTGTATTTTGCTAGTGCCAAAGATAAAAGACCACGCGAAGCTAAGATGTCCCATTTCGGCATCATTGAGGACATATGGGAAATGGACTATACAAATTTCAGAGTTCCTATCTTTAGATGTAATTGGGTTGATAACAACAAAGGGGTTTTAGTTGATGAGTTGGGTTTCACATTGGTGAATTTTGAAAAAATTGGAGAGAAAGATGAACCATTAATCATGGAAGACCAAGCAAAACAAGTATTCTATATTGATGACCCAGCAAATAAAAATTGGTCTGTCGTTCTTCATGGAAAAAGACAGTTTACTGTGGATCCTATAAATGAAGAAGAATACTACGAAAAGTATGATGATTCCAGCCCATTTTCAGTTGGTTTGCCAAGTGTCAATGTTGAAGTTAACACCGATGACTTATATACACGTCAAGACCATGCTGAAGGGATTTTACTTGACTAACAACTCAACCAAAACTAGAGGCATGTATTATCATTCAAGCACACATTTTCTTTTATCATGTATACATTTTATTATATATCACCACTTGTTCTTTTATTATCACTTATGTTTTCTTTTATCACGTATATTTGCAGGTTGTTCTAAAATGGCAAGTGAAGATGAACATTCTGATCATGAGCATGAGGATGCTAGTGATGATGTTAAGGAGAGTAGAGGTCCCACAGTGATGCGTCGGCTGCAAGAGCTTAGGGCAAAAGGGGAGAAATTGTCAATCCAGTTTGAAAGGGGAGGAGTACCTATTGGGGAACACACTAGTACTTTTAAGCATTATGTAGGGGCAACTGCACACAGTAAGGTGCCAATAGATATAGAAAACTGGCATGATGTTCCTATTGGCTTGAAAGACCTCCTTTGGAAAGATATATCTGTGAGTTGAATTTTGATACTATATTATCTTGTTTTTTGTTTATTGATTCCAGTTTTTTGTTTTGACATATACTTTTTGAAATAAGATTATTGCTTCATTTGTATATAGGGTGTTTTTCATTTAAATGAAAAAGACCACAGGAAAAGAGTGTTGCAGCGTTGTGGTGTACGATGGAGGGCATTTAAGACCTATCTCAAAAGGGATTATGTAGATAATCCTAAGCAAAAGAAGAAAGCAACAGACGTATATATTTTTATAGATTGGCTAAATACTTCGATTTTAGAAGTATGGATAAGGTAAGAATTAATCAATATAGATTACTCGAATATATACATTTTTAGCTTATTTGTAACATATCAAATTTTCACAAATGTTTTACAGCCATTTATATACTGAGATGACAAACTTTGATATAAAGAATGTTGGATTCTTAGTTCCTTCACTCACTAGTCAAGTGCAGACACAAATGGATGATGTGAATGAGTACTTCAGTACTGCATTCAAATATTTTGGTAGTGTGGGAAAGGAAATTATTCTAATTCCTTTTAACATCCAGTAAGTATTATAATTCAATAGAATTCTAATATTGACTAAATTATAATTCTAATTTTCGTTTTCAATATAAATTTACTCAGATCTAGACATTGGGAACTAGTGGTGGTTGTCCCAAAATTGATGACTTACTATTATCTTGACCCAATGGGAAAAACAACAAGGGGTCACAAACTGAGATTGCCAACTATGGAGTAAGCATAAATTTAGTTTCTATAACATCAATTGTTATGCTTCAACATGATATTTATACTTAGAATTTCTATTTTGACAACTATCGTAATCAAATTGATTGATAGGGGTATAAAGGCTTATCGTGAAGGTGGAGGAATAATACCCACAAAATTAAAGACACTGACTTTGAAAAATGTCAAGGTAACTACTTTGACTGCTTATTCGTATATGTACAACTCTTACAATAATGTATTAATGTCAAATTTTATGTGTTAACTCTCTTATAGTCTTATTTCTTTATTTGTACAACTATGTTTGTAGCAGTTTACTAATATTAAGTTATAATTCTTTATTTGTAGTGTCATATACAAAATAATGATTGGGCTTGTGGCTACTACGTAATGAAGTATATGCAAACTATTTTGAAAGAACTAGACATTCAAAGTATAGATAAGGTAATTAATAAAGAATAACATAATAAATTTACAAGTGAGATTTTCATCATTTTATAAAATATATATGAGCATGTACTTTTTTTTGCAGATCTTTACAACTCATCCTTACACACTTGATGGGTTAAATGTATTCCGAGAAGAATGGTCAGATGCTTTTCTTAATGAAGTCACTATAGCATTGGATTGAAATTCATAACTTCATTTGTGTATGTAGATTTGAAACTCTATCAAAATTTACTTTTTATAGTATGACATTAATATCACTTTTAAACTTGCAATCTATCATTGTTGTTAGTATGTGCTATGTGTATGAATGTTAGTATGTTCTATATGTCTCATTTGAATGAATCTATCTTAGACTTGCAAGAATGTTAGTAAGTGTTGTGTATGAAGACTCTACTCAATATATGTGAATAATTGTTGTTATGAAACATCAATTCAAAAAGGATTGGACACAAAAGTTTGCAAATGGCTTTGGAATGCATTTTTGGCTTGCATCATTACATTTGCAAGTCTATTTCTATTGCAGGTTTTGAATTGCGTAAAGCAATTCTATTTTGTAGGTTGCGGTACTAAAGATTTCTGTTTCTGTAGAATTTTTCTATGCCAGTAGGTTCTATCCCAAAATTCTACAGCAATTTGAAGACTTCTAGGGTCGCTTATATAGAAAAACTGACCCAATAGAAACTTCATGGGTCGGTTATACAAAAAACCGATCCAGTAGGTTCTATCCCAAAATTCTACAGCAATTTGAAGACTTCTAGGGTCGCTTATACAGAAAAACCGACCCAATAGAGACTTCTTGGGTCAGTTATACAAAAAACCGACCCAGTAGGTTCATGTACAGCTATTTGAAGACTTCTAGGGTCGCTTATACTGAAAAACCGACCCAATAGACACTTCTTGTGTCGGTTATTCAGAAAAACCGACCCAGTAGGTATTTTTACAGCTATTTGAAGACATTTAGGGGTCACTTATGGAGAAAAACCGACCCAATAGATACTTGTTGGGTCGGTTATTCAGAAAAACCGACCCAGTAGGTGTTTTTACAGCTGTTTGAAGACTTCTAGGGTCGGTTTTTGTTGCTCTTTTGGGTCGGTGTTTTACCTCTTTTGGGTCGGTTTTTTACCTCTCTTGGGTCGGTTTTTGTAGTTTTCTTGGGTCGGTTTTTGTTCCCTCTAGGGTCGGTTTTTTAACCTCTCTAGGGTCGGTTTTTCTGCCTCTATAGCGTCGCAAGTACTGTAGCGACGCCCACCTAGGCGTCGCCTAAAAAGTGACGTTGCAGGCTTCAAAAAACTGACCCGAGAGACCAATACTGTACTAGTGATATTTTATTATATTTTTCTGACTTCAATATATTTAGTTATGAATTCTACAAGTTATTACTTATTTAGGAAAATCCATTAAAATTAGGGCTGGTAACAATCCTGCTACCCGACCGGACTGTACTAGACCTGACCCGACCCGTTTTTGGGTCTAAAATAGGGCACGAGTCTAAATTCTGCAGACCCAAAATGGGTCTTTTATCTCTGAGCCGGGTACAGCTACACCCTACTTCGGTCCAAAGACTCGATCACCCATAGTGGACCCGAGTGATAAATAGCTTATCCATATAACTTTCTCCCACTCACCCGTCTCTAGGATCACTCAACCTAAACATAGCCACTGAAAATGTGAAGTTGCAAGCAGACTAAGGAGACGATGAATAGGGAGAAAGGCACATCAACTCTGTCGTGTGTAGGATATGTTACTAGAGGCACTTGCTGCTTGTTTGACTGCTCACAAATCGAGATATGGTGCTTCCCTTTTTCCCAACCCCAGCAGGGGCATTGAGTTATCATCCACAGGTCACCACTTTCCAGGTTCATAGTATTCCATGCTTCCCGATCCTTGGCTATTTCACCATCCGACAATGGTCACAGGAAAATAAAAGTAAATCATGCATCATTAATATGATATTTGACCAAAAAGTGCACAAAAATCAATACAAAATAACCTATAAAAATAGAAAATAAGTAGTGCATCAAATTCCCCAAAGCTTAATGTTGCTCGTCCTCGAGAAACACACTCTCGGATCTATTTGAGACAAGTCAGCAAAATGACAAACTAATATGAATATCATTTCTCAACTATCCTCACTTGGCAGTCCCAAACATGCTTTCATTAATCACTGAAAAATTAATTTCTCCGCAGCGACCAAAAAATTCATAAAAGACATCCACCCGTAGATCAATGAACACTATTAAGAGAGAAGTTAACATCATATTCAATAAATCATTTTCTTGGTGCATTATGTGATTCCCTTTTCTACATTGCTCTTTCCTAACTACCAATCTACTTGGAAGCAGTTCTCCCTATAAAATTCAATGAGAAGAAGAATCATATAAGCGGCCTACCAATAAGAGCAATGGATGGTTTGATATGGGTGGCAATGGAAGTATCACAAGTGCATCCAATTCATTTATGAAAAATAAAACATGATGAACCTATATGATGAGAAGAATGAGAAATGCATGAATCCTAATCCCTACTCTTTTTGAATAAAAGGATGCATGCATGAATCAAACAATCTCGTCAACTCAATGAGAATGAAGTACGCAAGTAGAAGAATGCATCATGTAAATGTCTCCATATCTTTAGGAACAGTTAAGGGAATCCTTTCTCCTTCTTAATCTTTGAAGCATTAATCAAACTTTTTTCTTCATTTATTGGCCCATGACTCTCGCATGATGGAAAATTATTCTTAGGCTTCACTAATATCATTCATTTTATTTCTTCCTTTTTTTCTATTTTTTTTCTCTTTCTGCGGGTATGGATGTATATCCATGTACTCAAATTTCTAAAGAGACTGATATCCACATGATAAAGAAATGAATGATATGGAATGCATGTAATCTACATGAAATGAGTTATGCAACTAAAATGATATGCACAAAAATTGTTGATGCATACATGGTTTGTTTTTCCGAATGCAATAAAAGCAAACTAACTATCATGTCATCTATTATTCTATGCAATGAAACAAGAGGAAATAATTTGGAGTACTTATTCATCTTAAGGCGGTAATCCAATAATGAGTGGAGGATGGGTGGAATCACATAATTGAGAGACAAAGCCTTTCATGAAAATATCATATGTCCCTCTCTAATGACCTGTGAATAGGGTAACCTTAGGATTTCTTTCTTAAATTTTAGTTTAAAGTCCCGTTAACTATTTGATCAATTTAATCTAAAACCCCATATTCATCCACATTTCCTAAATAATTAAGATGTTCATTCATATTTAATGTCCTTAAGCTGACTTTCCCATACTCTTCCTCTAAATCGTACAACTCAATAATTTTACAACTAAGCCAACACATTTTTAAATCTTTTCCTATTCATTGCACTTAACAAGAAAGGGAGATATTGACATGGACCATGAATTTAAATTCCACTTCTACACTAGATATATGTGGATCATACAATTTTAAAAAGATAAAACTAAAAAGCAAATATAAACTAATGAAAATAAAACTAAGGATAGAAACTATTTCAACTACCCCCCTAAGCATGAACTCGACGATGTCCACATAATCAAAATTAAAACCATAGAGATGGAACAATGGTACTGGATAACATGGGTGGTGGTGAAGGATATGGAATGGTGGGATCAAAGGGGGGAAATGTCCTTTGGAAACTTGGCAGCAGCTGCTGTGGCGGGGGGTTGTGGATATCCAAAAAAGTACCCCTGGTTCCAATAGTGATCAAAGAATGGTTGTTGGTATCCCTCCATCCTTTGCAGATGCATGTGCATGTTCTCTTGCTTGGTCAAGAGAAGTTTCCCATTCTTGAATATCACATGTTGATTATGGTACAACCATTCCTACACGTCGTGGATGCCTGCCAATGTGTCTGATTGTTGTTGTTGGCCCTGTTGTATTTCCAACAACATCCTGTACATCCCCGCAATAGAGTATGGATCCTTCTCATGTGATGATGGTGGGGCAGAAAATCTAGAGGCTGCATAATGACGTGGATGCTTGCGTCGAACTGTTGGTTCCACCTTCTCCTCTTCTTCTTCTTTGATTTGCTCCAACTACTGGTCTTTTGCTTCAACTGCATCTTCTTCCTCCTCGTTTGATGAACTATCCATAGGCTACCGAATGAGGTGGATTCCTTACAAGTCGAAGACATCATCTGGTAGGACCCTCTCCTTATATTTTGTGCCTACTGTACAACATGCACATATAGTATTCAAGCATGTTTTGATGAGGTGAGACTTCTTGAAGTGCTTGAGATCAAACTTTGGGGTGGCCTTAGTTGGTTTGGCGGTGGAGAGGTCAAGGTTGAGATGAAGAGAAATCATAGTGATAAACCCTCCAAAATGAATTGGAGGTTTCCTTCCCACTCGGCGCTTGACTCCAATCATGTGCAGAAGAAAGAAGGCGCCAAAGTCCAAACTTCTACTCCATAGCTTCCATAGCTTATACAGAAAGTAGAGGTCAACCCACTAGGTTTTCCACTACCCTTGACTGAATCTGGTGAAAATAGTGTTGGTGATGAGGCGATGAAGTATACAAGCAAAAGGATGTTGGATGTTGTTGATGGAGTTGGTAGGCCAACTAATGTGTTGGCCCTCTGGCAGTTTGAATAGTAATTCCCACACCACCATGTTGCTGAAGTTTTCATGGTGGTATTGGTCTCCTTGAGATGGCCGTCCATATATGGTGTTAAATTGTTGTAGTGTCATGGTGTAGACAATGTTGTAGAGGTGAAAGCTGATGTTGCAACCTCTTCATCCATCCCCATGCTCGGGGGATGATGTAGACCTGCAATGATGTTAGGAACTCACAGAAAAGGTTTGGGTATGTCAGCCAATCATTGAAGAAGGGATGGTCGCCTACCAGACCTTGATGCTCACATACCATGTGTATGCTACCGGTGAAGCCAATGGAGGCAACGAACTCACGATCGCCTTACCGTGTTGCACATATCTCCCAATTTTGCAACTCCTCATAGATCTTCTTGATGTCGGTGTTGGGATGGGCTATTCGGCCTAGTTTCGGAACTAGATTTGGAACCCCCACCGATGAAGAAGTCTCATTCCATGGTGTCGTCTCTAGAATAGGAAAGAGGTTAACAAAAGAGAACTTGAAGTAGAGTTTGAATGCCCAAAGATACTTGTACACACTTTCTTGGAAGAAGAGTAGATAAGGTGTGAAGAAGAGATATTCATACTCCTTCCTTTTATAGTTGCAGCCACCTCTCTGCCGTCGCATCAATACTACCGACAAAGTGTCAGTAGTACCGACTTTTCATCACGAATCTGTTTTATAAAACAATGTTGATGATTGATTTTGATGATGTAGATTGTCTATCACTGTTAGTATCGACCCGTTGTATGTAATAGTGACATACCCATGGATCGATATTATAGATCGTTAGATGCGGCTGATCTTGTTCGCTTTTTGGTGCTTCCAGGATTGTTGACGTCAGGTGTCAGTAGTACCAATTGGATGTTGGTAGTACCAACTATTTCAAATATAGTCGGTGCTTCCGAGCAGGAATGCAGTGTGTTGAATCTGGGGCACATTTTTTTTATCAGTACTACCGACGATGTGTTGGTTGTACCGAGTCCTTATCTATTACTCAGCCCTCTCCACTATAGAAAGTCAGTGCTACCGACATAGTGATCGGTAGTACCAAGGTGATTTTCTCAATTTGCACGAATTTCCTGTGATGTGGTTAGTACTACTGAGATGGCAGTCGGTAGTACTGACTTTTGTAGTCCACTCCATCTTTTCCTTGTAACCTTGTCGGTAATGCAGAAATAATGTTAGTAGTACCAAATGATATTCAGCCTACACACCACACAAAATGGATCAAGGTACCTTTTTATATAAAACTAAATAAAAGAAAAATGTACAGCTGCAACACAACAAATTGGAATGTAAAGAACATAAAAAATAGTTGGGTTGCCTCCCAATACACGCCCTTGTTTTACGTCATAGGCTCGACGATCCTAAGCCCATGAGATCTATGAATCTCAATGAGCTTCAAGTCATCCTCATTCCTCATCACATCTCCCCCAAAGTAATGCTTAAAATGTCGGCCATTGACAAGAAATGGCTCAGCCCCATTGCTAATCTCCACAGCTCCATGGGGGAAGCTTTAATTACCTCAAAGGGTCATCTCCATCTAGATCTCAACTTACCAAGATGTAGCTTCAGCCTATAATTAAATAGAAGGACCTTCTATCCTAGAGAAAATATCATGTGCAAAATATAGAAATCATGAAATTGCTTAGTCCTCTCCTTATAAATTCTTGATCTCTCATATGCATCAAACCTAAGCTCATCTAGTTCATTCAACTCTAATAATCTCCTATTTTCCTACATTGTTCAAATTGTAGTTTAATTTCCTTAGAGTCCACTTGGCCTTATGCTCTAGCTCTATAGGTAGATGACAAGCCCTCCCATTAATGAACATAAAAGGAGTAGTGTATGTAGGTGTTTTATAGGCGGTTGTATACACCCAAAGAACATTATTGAGGAACACGCTCGAATTAGTTCTATTGGTTGAAACTGTCTTTTCTAAAATCTTCTTAATCTCCCTATTAGACACTTCAACTTGTCCTCAAGTTTGGGGGTGGTATGGAGTACCTACCCTATGTTTCACCCCATATTTTCTCAAAAGTGCCCCAGACTTTCTATTAGTAAAATGAGAACCACTTCACTAATCATCACCCTGGGTAACCCAAACCTACAAAAGATGTGTTCCTTCATAAATCTACATACCAACTAAGTGTCATTGGTGCGGGTCAGAATTGCTTCCACCCACATAGATACATAGTACAAAACAAGTAATATATAAAGATTAGAATTTCAAGACATAAAAGGGCCCATGAAGTCTATGCCCCATAAGTCAAACACCTCAATTTCCTAAAAAAACATCCAGGGCCATTTCATGACTTTTTGAGATATTACCTGCATGCTGACACACATCACACTAACAAACATAATTGTATGCATCTTTCAAAATCATAGGCCAATAAAAACCACATTATAGAACTTTAGATGCACTCCTAGAACTAGCATGATGACCTCCAAAAAAGAATGATAGTGTTCCAAGATACTCTAGATTTCACAATCTGGCACACACTTCCTAAGAATACCATCCCTACACTACCTAATCAAGATGGCGTCATCGCATATATAATACCTTAAGGAGCGGAATAATCTTTTCTTATCCTGGCATCCCCAATCTCCTAGAAACTCTCCACATGCCAAGTAGTTCACAATATTTGTCGACCTTGGGTCTTTACTTTTCATAGCAAAGAGCTTATCATTAGGGAACTCTTCCCTAATGGGTATACCAATATCCTTTTCATCCACCCGTTGAAGCCTAGAAAGATGATCTGCCACCACATTCTCAGTTTTGGCATTATCCTTAATTTCTATATCAAATTCCTGCAATAATAAGATCCATCTGATCAACCTGGGCTTGGCATCTTTTTTCTACAAGAAGTATTTCATCGTTGTATGATCAGTCCACCACACTATCACCTTAGCCCCTATCAAGTACTGATTCAATTTCTCAAAAGAGAAAACAACCACCAACAATTCCTTTTCTAGTTGTTGTATAATTTAGTTGGGCATCATTTAAAGTTTTGGACACATCATAGATGATAACATGGAATTTATCTCAGCGTTGGTCTAAACAACCCCTACTGCATAATATGATGTGTCACACATCAAATCGAAAGGTTGACTCCAATCTAGAGTCTGGACAATGGGTGTGGAGACCAGCTTCTCCTTCAACACCTTAAAATATTTCAAACACCGCTCGTCGTATTTAAAGTCAACATTCTCTTCCAATAACTTAGAGAGAGGTTTAGCAATCTTAGAAATATATTTGATAAAATAGTGGTAAAATATGGTGTGTCCTAAAAATATCCTTACTCCCTTCACTGATGATGGTGGAAGTAGTTTGGGGATTACCACTATTTTGACTGGGTCTACCTCCATTCCTATATTGGGAACCTTGTATCCTAGGATAATTCCTTCACTCACCATCAAGTGACCACTTGTCTCAGTTCAAAACAAGGTGAGTGTCTTGAAATCTTTGCAAAACTTTTACATTGTCAAGGAAACCATCAAAGGACTCCCCGTACACTGAAAAATCATCCATAAACAGTTCTAGACATTGCTCTGCCATATTAGACAAAATGGAAAGCATACATCATTGGAAAGTGGTCGGTGCATTGCAAAGACCAAATGACATACAATGATACGTAACTGTGCCATAAGGACAAGTGATAGTTGATTTCTCTTGATCATGTGGCTCGATGGAAATCTTGTTGTATCTCAAATACCCTTCAAGGAAATAAAATGATCGAAATTAACGAGCCGCTCTAAAATCTAGTGTATAAAGGGAGTGGAAAAGGATCTTTTAATGTGGCGGAGTTCAAACGTCTATATTCTACGCAGACACACCACCCAGTCACTAGTCTAGTGGAAATCAGCTCATCATTGGAGTTAGAAATCACCGTTATACCCCCTTTTTAGGAACCACTTGGGTTAGACTAACCAATTTCGAATTAGAGACAAAATATATAATACCTACAGATAAAAGTTTTACTACCACTTTTTTCACTACCTTAACCATGATGGGGTTGGATCGACGTTGAGGTTGCACTACGACTTTGGCTCCTTCCTCTTGTCTGATCTTGTGTTGATAGAAACTAGGGGAGATCCCCTTTAGGTTTGCCACGGACAATCCTAATGTAGCACAATGATTCTTTAAAATCCCAAGCAATTTATCCTCTTCTCGAACTCTTAACAAAGATGAGATTATGACTGGAAGTTTCTCCTCTACCTCCAAGAAAATGTACTTCAAATGAGGTGGAAACGGCTTTAGCTCCAAATCTAGGGGCTGTTTCCCAAATTCATTCTTCCTCTGCCCATTTTCGGAATCATATCGACTATGGCTTGTAATGGCCTCCCCTGTAATAGCTCATTGCCTTGCCCATCTTGCATCTCCATTACAACAAAGTCTGCTAGAAATACAAACATGTCCACCTTGACAAGAACATCCTCACAAATACTATAAAGCCTCACAAAAGAGTTGTTCACCAATTGAATAGTCATATTGCTTTTTCTGGACTCCTATCGACCTAACTTCTTGAAAGTGGTCAAGGGCATATGATTGATGCTAGCCCCTAAGTCACATAAGGCCTCTCTAAATCTCGTCTTTCCAATAAAACATGATATACTAAAATAGATCAGATCCTATCTTTTCAGTGACATTGTACCCAGAATAAAAGCATTGACTTGCTCCTTCAAAACTACCACCTCAAAATAATCTATCCTCCTCTTCTTGTTGATCAGATCCTTTAGAAATTTTCCATATAAAGGAATCTACTCGATTGCATTAGTCGATGGGATATTGACAAGTAATTTTTCGAAGTTGTCTAGAAATTTTTGCAATTGTTGATCAACCTTTGTTGCTTTCAAACTATTTTGAAAGGGCACCTACTTTACCACTTTCCTTTGATGAGGTGGGATTTATGTCATTTTTCTTGTTTCCTTTGTCTCATTAACATCTTGCTCAATTGTCTTTTCCTCTACTACAATATATGTTCAATCTAATAACTAAATGCTTATCCATGCGCCTAAATGCACAATTTTCATCTTAAGCTGCTTGACCTTTTGCTTGACTTGTTCATTGACTCTTTCCTTAAGTTTGGCAACAAATCTAAGGTTATGCACCTTTTTCATAGCTTAAAACATTATTCCTTTGATCTATGTTGTGAACGACAAGTCCAGGAAATAGGACCATTGGAAAGAAGCTAGAGTTTGATCAAAATTCCAAGCTGTGTTTTTCAGTCATGTCGAGTGTCAATCGACACAATGTCTTGGCTGCTATCACAGTCAATGTGCCTCGGTCGTGGTCATGCCGCGGTTGAGGTGGTCTGGGCCATGGTCGCAGTCGTGGCCTCAGCCTGATCATGTCAAGTTTTGGTCAACACAACGTCTTGTATGCGGTCACAGTCGATGTGCTTCGGTCGTGGTCGTGTCGCGGTCGAGGTGGTCCTGGTCACGGTCGTGGCATCATGGATCAAACTCACCCCAAGGGGGGGATATTACTTGGTGATTGACGGGACCACGTCGATGAACCTTCTGATTGGCGAGGATGGATTTTGATAAAGGATTGGTCATCTCATAAGCTGGTGCACATAGTGTGATGATTAGTCCACCGCGGTCGTGACAGATGGAAGTCTAGCTGCTGTAAAAACCATGTGTTGGGGAGAAATATTAGAGAATAGATGTCTCTTTAGGTTCGGTGCCTACAAGTTCCAAAATTGTCTAATTGAGAAACATTATCTATGAAAAGATATAAATTACTAAAAGATAAGGATCTAGGGCTATTTTGGGCATATTAATGCTATATTGAAACAAAACCATAAATAAATGCTTAGCATAGATGCCTAAATTTGGGTGTTATTACTTTACTGATGTCTTCTGTTGTTCCTCTTCTTGCTGGGGTATGAATCCAACCCCAGGTGAAGGACATGGAGGACATGGCTCAAAGTTATGGACATAGTGTAAGGAGTTAAAACATGGAGACAAAGTTGTTATGGTTTAGATTTCCCTCTGCTAGATCCTTATTTGTATCATACATGTAAATCCTATGTGGGAGTTTATGATGCACATTTGTAAAACTTTTGGAAAGTTGATAATTGTCATGATTTATATTCCGCTGCTATACTTTGGTTGTTTTGAATACCAATCTTTTGAGTGTGTTTGGACTGAAAATTTTACACCCACTCCAACATATCTTTTGAGTGTGTTTGAACTGAAGGTTCTATTCTTCAAATTTTTAGTAGGGAGTGGATACCCGCTGGGGTCCCACTCCTTACAGCATGGTATCAAATCCCATGGTAGTCAAAATATGACTATTTCAATTTTGTCTCCCTAATTAGAACCCTTTCCTTACATAGTTCCCCTTTAGGTGACATGCTTTCCCTAGATTTGATCTATGTTAATAATGTGATGCAGTTTTGGGTGATCTTACCCTATCCCATAGATTTATTATGATTTGTATTCCTTAATACTGTCAGGTTTGACTTGAGGATGAAATTAGGATATGAGGAGGTAGTAGGATGACGATGTCTTGCTATGGAAAATTGTGACTTGGTTTACACAATTTTGGCCAATTTATTTGTTTTACATCACAATGTTTCTTATCTTCAATAATTATTTGCATTATACTACTATATGTACAAAAGTTTTCTTAGAATTTCTCAATGATTTCTTGAACTAAGTCAGAATGAAGAGATATTTTAAGTGTTAGTGGAGAAACCCTAGATTGGCTATGAGATGAAAGTAGGAATCTGTGGAATAATGTAAAGGTGTAGTGGACCTACCCTTTGTACCCTATGCCTTTTTGGTTGTTTATGTAGGGTTGTTAGGTTAGAGTCACAAGGACCTAAAACTCAACCCTAGATGATTCTAACTTTTAGTTGGATACATGAACAACATAAACCTATAAAACATGAACATCTATAAGATGTGGCCCAAAATGTTGTTTAGTATGACTTGTTAGGTAGATCCTTTTAAGGGGTGGAGAATAGTTGGTTTTTGATTTTTGGATCAATATATTTCAAAGATGAAATCCTTTTTTAATGGGTGGAGTGTATGAGATCTTAAACCCTACCTTAGAACTTAGACCTTTTAGACTTAGCCAAACAAGGTTAAGGTGTAGACCTAAATGATATTTTTTATAACCCTAATGAACTAATCACCTTAATGTAACCTAATGTTCTCACATTACTCTTAGACCAATAATTGACACATAAAATATGTCACATGAGGTAAATAATGAATTATATAAAATTCCATGCAAATTATCACACATAATTCTTTTGGTGATAATATTATGTTATGGAGCATAATGGAATAAGCAATAGTGATAATAATGTGATTAGATTAATAATGATGTTCTCAAATATTAATTGTGACATAACTCATTAAAAGAAATCCCAAAATTGGAATTTAAGTTAAGAATCATATTCCTTGGGTCCCAATTGCCTTGGGGGTCAACTTTCACAATATACACATAATAATAACTAATTTAATTCATTTTGGATAGAGAAGATATGTGATTTCCTCAAAATATCAAATAAAATATTAAATGATTCCAAAAGTGGAAAATAATCTAGGATTCATAATCTACATAACAAGTATAGCCTTTGGGTGAATTTTCATCTAATTTGGAAGATGTTTGGTTAAAAGATGAAATTAGGAGAGAGAAAGTGTGTAGAGCCATCAAAATATTAAATAAATGTACAAACCTCTCCAACATGTAAAATAAATGGCAAATTTGTATCCAACACATTAAATATGACTTGTGGGTGAAGTTTCATAAAATTTGGAAAATCTTCTACTCATTAATGCATGAGGAAAGAGAAAATAGTATTTGATTTATTTAACACATTGAAAGTTCTCAAAAGGATAATCTAATTATATATTCAGATTACTCATATAAAAAATAGGTTGGGTGTCAAATTTGATTAACTTTGGGATTCATTTGCACCCTCAAAATATGAGACAGAAAAAATGGTAAATCATTTAATATGTCACTACAGTTCAATTCATTTTTGGATAAGGATTTACATGTCATGCTTCAATAATCACGCGCCTTGATCTGGTTTGCTGGATCCATGATCCAACGGCTCATAGATCATCTCCTAGCTCGGGTCGTAGTAGGAGTACATGCTGTGTTTTTGTGATTTTCGTATGTGGATATCTCTCTCGATTCTTGCTCTTTTTCGATGATTTCTTTGCCAATGAATTTGTGCTTTGATTCCGCAGAAGGCGACCCAGAAATTTCATCACAAATTTCATAAACACCTGATTTTCATATCTGAGATTCTTGAAGCTCCTAACCCGTTGGCCCTATATGCACCCACACTTATAAATAACCCCACCTATACCTCTGTCTCCCTTCACCCGATTCTCCTCTCATACCAATTTCACCCAAGACTTCACCTAACTTAAGTGTAACTCCATGCAACTGTCCGCGGCAGTGGTGGCCCAAGCTCGCTACTCTCTTCACGCCAACCCTATTCCTTGAAAGGTATGATTTCTTAACCTCTTCTCTTTGTTTTCATAGATTCAGATCGATGTTTGGTCTTTGTTAAAGGTTTTGCCGATAACCCGGCACAAGCACCAGTATTCTGCTGCCCAGCCATGGCGTTGGGTGGAGTAGGAGAAAATTCCCATAGTTGTTTTCCTCTTTTTCCCTCCTCATTCCTTCTTTCTATGCTTTTCACGTGAGGGTTGTCTTAGTCTTTTCGCTGTTCTTTCCTTTCCTTAGTGCAAGTTAAACCCAAACTTTGACCGCGTGACTTAGCTGCCCCTAGTTGGGCCAAGTCAACATGTGGGCCCTCTCTAGGTCTTCCTCTCTCTCACCTTGTACTCATGATTTGGCTATTTCGATTTTACTGATTGGTCAAACTTTGAAAATTCATAACTAATTCCCCATTTATCCAAAAATTACAAATAAATAGTCGTTGGATTCAGAAAAATAAGAGCTATATTATGGTATTAGTTTTGTTGCCTAAATATATTGTTTAAAATATATGATTTTAATTAGGCCTGGCAATGGGTCAGGTTTTTCCTACCCGACCTAACTCGAAAGTCAACAGAACCGACCGGATCCGACCCAAAAAATTACTGCACATCAAGACCCAAAAAGTACCCAACCCGGAATGTTTAGACTCGACCTAACCCAAAATACCTGAATCTCATATTTTCCAAACTTATTTCAAGCTGACCATAAGACCCGATTTTGACCCGATTTGGCATTTACATACACATTTGAACCTGAAAAAGCCACTACATTAAAATAAAAAAATCTATAATACACACAAAATTCAAAATTAGAAACTCTACAGGAGTCTCAAAATTTTTCATTCAGATTTCACACATCAAAATAAATAGAGATACATACAAATCTTAGCATTGGGAACTCTACAAGAGCATCGATTTTTGAAAAATCTCAAATTTGTCATACAAATTTCAAACTTTGAAATAAATAAGGATACAAGAGCATTGATTTCTCAAAAATTTTCAAAAATTTCAAAGAATCTTCTTGCAGTCGCAACTTCAGGAGATCGTGTCGTTGTCCCCCGCTCACCCTATCAAATGTCTTCCCATGATGACCAGAGACACCCTCCTCCGTCATGTCTGCATGTAGGCCCATAGCTACACAGGCATAGACTCCTAGGTGATCCAAAACATCTACGCACACGTCAGGATGGACCTCACAGAGTCCAACGTCAGCAGCAACATTCAACACCCTACCGCGGCTGAGGAGGTCAACTGTGTGGAGCCCGAGTTGGAAGCCATGATCATGGACTCAATCCTCACTGACGTTGTGGCCGCGGCCTCCGAAGCTGGGCCTTGTATCAGCTCGCATTATCAACAAAAATGACAATGTGGTGTATCATGGTCCCCACAATGTTGGGGTTCCTAGTGATCCATATGTAGTCCCAGGATTAATCTTGGAGGGTAGTAGAGAATACGGCGAAGAGGATCACCACGATCTGAATTTGGGAAACAAGAAATGACAAAGAGGGATGTCATGGAGTAGAGAACACGGTGAAGAGATAGAAGGGAGACTAGCCCTACCACCCCAAGCTTATAACTTTGCTCATTCTCGAGCAAGCTTTAAACATAGTATAGTAGGGAAGGAATGCATGGATGTATGGGAATGCATGCATGTATGCAAGGATATGTAAAAGCAGTTAGAGGAAAGAAACTATCTAAGCAAGAACATGAAAAATGAAATTTATTTTAATAAAAAGAGGAACAAAAGTAGTAATAGAAAATGGGTGGCTGCCCCAAAATACCAACACTGGGATCCCAAATCCTAAGTTTTGGGACTAGTATCACTTTTGTCTCACCGACGCATTTCTCCACATAATAGGAGTAGAATAGGCAGAAATGTGGGCCCTTCTGAGTCTTAAGAAGAGGAATAAAATCCAGAAACTTGGTAAAGTCATCTCTGTGTTGGGATTGGCTTGAATTGCACTGAAATGAATTCTACGATAGAGCATCCTCAAGGTACCCATCAAGGTATGAATCTAAATATGCAGGCCCTAGAATGTTGACACAAGATGTGATGGAGAGGCTGAAAGTTTTCTATAGGACTCCTCTCTTCTCTTTCCACTACTGAACTTGCAGTTGGATGCTCGGATAAATTTTCATGTACAATTCAAGTCATCCAATCATCTTCTGAACAAGAAGTATCCCATGCATGGGGTCTAGGGTATCTTCATGCTCAGAAACCATGTTGTGATGGATAGTCCATCCTGCTCCCTTGATGTCAACTATTCCTAGAAAAGAAATAGTGCACGATGTCTGCTCATGCTGCTCTAGCTCATCATCGTCAGTATACTTAATACTCCAATTTGAGCAGATGCCATCGTCATCCTCTTAGAACAAATTGTTCCAAACCATGATTGGTGTACTGCTCAAAGCGAAGTGACAAGTCTCAATATGAGAGGTATCACTCTGGTCTGGATCAATGTCTGATTCAGGTTCCTCAAACTGATCCTCAAGTTGTGAGGTCTCTTGGTTGCCCTGAGGAGGATAAAAGTCATAATCATCATAAAACCATTCATGCATATGGCTTGTAGATTCCATTGGTTGATCAATAGAAGCATTTGGATAAAATGAAGGGCTTCCCCGGGTGGGTTGGTCTTCACAGAAAAATCCTTTTGAATTCAGTTGATGGTCTAGCTTTGATGGTGAGGCATACTCCACTTCAGACCAATGGAATGGTCTTGATGACTGTGATCATTATGGTTGTGTGATGGTATTTGCAATTGGATGGTAACCAAATTGATGAGCTCTTGAAGGCTCGTGCCCCTTTCAACATCCTTATCATGAAGTTGTTGCACTTGAGCATCAATGCTTTCAAGAATCGTCAATTCTTCCATAACCTCTGTTGGGAACCGACAGTATCAAACTGATGCACTTGGATGAATCCTTGTTCAACATTTTGAAGTATAATTCTACCGTGGTCTGCGATCTCAGTGGCTACTTGGAGCTGATGATCCTAATTTTTTGTAGCTGCTAGAGCGGATCAACTTTTTCTTGGAGATGAGGAGATAAAGAGGAGATGAGTGTGTTGACACTTTCTCCAGCCAACTCCACTACTTTAATCAGTTCTTGATCCCATGATATCACAGAAGTCAAGGGCTGATAAGAAATCTCTGTTGTTGAAAGTTATAAGTATGATGACAATGGGGGTGAGTATAGCTCGAATAGTTGTAGATCATGACCTTCAAGTATTTGCTAGTAGTCAGAGCTGTGGAAAAACTCGATAGGACAAGTTGACAAGATAACTTGCATTGTGAAGGCAAGATCCATGGCTGTAAAAGATGCATAAGAAAAAGAAAAGAGTATTCAATATATATGAACAAGTAGGTGCAAAACAAAAGAGGAACTATGAATATATACATGCTTATGGATGACAGAACAAAATCTTTTAGCGTGTAAATGTGGAAAACCACGTCCCCAACAATGATGCCAAAAAGTTGATACGTCTCAAGGGGGGAGGTGATTGAACTTTAAGTTTATAACCTGGAACCTTCAAGGACCCCCACAAATTTATGATGGGGTCGAAGTAGATATACATGGTCGAACACAAGGACGTGTGGACGTTTAGGATGCTTAAGACTTCACTCTTAAGTCAGATAAGACAATCTGATAGTCGATAAAAGCATGGAGCTAGAACTAGACTAGCAAAATGTCATTAAATAAAATAAACCGAAGAAAAGAAAACAAAACAGAGTCCGTAGGATTAAACTAATTAGAGAGAAGGAGTTTCTAGCTATGTAACCACAAGGTGGGCAGTCTATGCACCTATTCTCGGGCATAGACAACTCTCAAACACCTCAGCAAGCAACCTACATCCAAACATAGAATGTATTGTGGTAGATGTTCCTATGGGATCATCGCACTTGCTTCGCGTAGCATGACTAAAACCCATCAATGATATGAAACTTCTATCGAGAATGACAAATCAACACACTAGAATATTCTAGATACCCTCTCAGGTCTAGAATATTCTGAGATGTTAGGAACATGTGTGATCTTGGCAGAATCAGGTAGTGGGCCCGACCGTGCCAGGCTGGGCCTGACTGAGTCAAGATCTATGATTCTCTATAGTTCACCTTGAATCGTCCTCCTTTCAGATTCTAATCCAAACTACCCTCTCTTACCTATTTCTACAGCAAATCTCTCGAAATAGGCAGAAATAGAAGTTCAAGCAAGAAAGAGATCAACCAAACTAGCAATCATAACCAGAAAGAGAAAATAGAAAAGAAAACATACTAGATATGAAATAAAACTACTTGCTTAAGGTAAAAGTACATAAACATGCCCAAAATGGGATACATAGAAAAGAAGGAGCTCAACTAGCCATGGACAAGCATAGTTGGCGCTAAACAAAGATGGAAGAACATCATTTATACAGAAACAAAGGAAAATAGTAGAAGAAAGGAGAAGAAGAAGAGATTGAAACCATAGAGGAGAGGTGTCTCTCGCTCCTTAGTATCTGTATAGTTCAGATTTCATCTTTGGGTCATCCTCCTTGGTCTTCTAGACTCCTCAACCTCCTTTCTCTTTGATTCCGCCCCAAACAACAACTTGGTGGGTGTATGGAGGTGGAAGATGGCTGAGAATGGTAGAATATGAGTGAATGGTGGTGGAAAATGGTTGTACATAGAATCAAACTAGAGGAACGAACATAGGATGAACACTTCATCCTTTTCAGACCTTGGAACTCTCCCACAGAGTTATGGGAACCAAAACAAGTCCAAACTAATATGTGGAACCTCCGAAAATTCAGAACCCCTCTCTAGGTTGTGAGGGGCAGGTATTTATAGGTGAAGACGAAAGATGGTTGTGGCACCTACCTCAGTTTCCGCCCTAGTCTCAGCTCAACTATGCCAGGCTGGGCATGGTCGTGCATGGTTGCAGTCGAGGTAGACCCTGTGGTCAAGATAGACTCCATGGTTGAGGTGGTCTGGGCTATGGTCACGGTGGTCCGGGTTGCTATCGCGGTCATTCCGAGTTTCGTTCGACACAAATCCAATATCTTGGACTTGTCGTTCACAACATATATCAAAGGAAAGAAGCTAGAGTTTGATCAAAATTCCAAGCTGTGTTTTTCACAAACTTGTTTCTAAGGATCCTTGATTCATAATTACTATCTTCTCATACATGTATCAAGCAGATAATGATGAGTTTTGAGCTATAATCAAGTACAAGTGTTTTTTCTTGATGGTCTACGTGCTCTCTCACCTTAGATTGAGTGAAAAAGATGAAAAATAAAAAATTTGCAAAAGAGGCTAGGCTGCCCACAAAATCCCAAAAATATCAAAATAGTTCTCACCCAAGCCTATAAAAATGGAATGCAGAGAATAAAAGCCTGAGTGTGAATAAATTAGTGTTGTTTTCTATTTTAGGAGAGTTAAGGATTGTGCCCAGCCGATATATGATTGCACTCATGAATGCGGGTATGTCATACCTGGTAGTGCCACCCTAAGGCCCATTAGAGATTCACTAGGAACCCCTAGGAGACCTATGAGATCATCCCAGTAGCAGGGTTAGTTCGAGCGTAGTACGACGAGTTCATCTCACTGCTTTGGGCCAACTTGCTCGGATTATAGGGACTGTTTCTCATTACATGGACCAACCTGACGCAGATCGGGATCCTTAGAAGTCATTAGATTATTTTTGCTTCTGTTGTTTCTTAGGACCTGAATAAGTGAGAGGTGTGTTGTCTAGATTGGTCTACATGAATACATGATGATGGATCGGTTCCCATCACCCACGTAATCACCTATGTGACAATTCTTTTATGTTTTGTAATTATGATTCAAACCCTCATGAATATTGACAAGTTGCAGTGAATTCACTTCAATCTTTCCTGGACACTCTTTGATCTTACTTTAGCAGGATTTTGCTCGATTGGTGGGGGTTTGTTCTGAATTGGAACGGGTCAAGAGAATCAATGTTTGAAACTATATTTCTTAACTTTAACATTTATCGCCATGTTTAATTTGGATGTTATCTTTTTGTTCTTTGAGCATAGTCTTGCTTGAGGACAAGAAAATGTTTAAGCTTGGAGTGGTTGATAACACCCAAATTTAGGCATCTATGCTAAGCATTTATTTATGGTTTTGTGTCAATATAGCCTTAATATGCCCAAAATAACCCTAGATCCTTATCTTTTAGTAATTTATATATTTTCATAGATAAAGTTGCTCAACTAGCCAATTTTGGGACTTGTAGGCACTGAACCTGAAGAGACATCTATTCTCCAAGATTTCTAACCAACACATAGTTTTTACAGCAGCTAGACTTCCATCGGTCACAACCGTGGTAGACTAACCACTGCACTATGTGCACCATCTTAGGAGATAGTGGTCTTGCTCGACACATCGACCACGACTGCGTCCAAGACGTTGTGTCGACTGAAACTCAGAACGACTGGGTCGAGGCGCGGCACGGTCAGGATGAGGCCATGACCGCGACCGCGCCCCAGACCACCTCAACTGCGACACGACCGTGACCCAGGCACATCGACCGTGACTTTGGCCAAGACATTGTATGGACGAATACTTGACACGACCGGGCTGAGGCTCAACACTATTGGGCTGAGACAATGATCGTGACCGAGGCACATTAACCTCGACTACGAGATGACCGTGACAGCAACCCAGACAACTACGACCGTGGCATTGTCGGGCCGAGACCAGGGCCTCAACCGAGGCAGGTTCCACAACCATCTTCCGCCTTCACCTATAAATACCCAACCCTCACGACCTATAGAGGTGTTTTGAATTTTTGAATGTCCCACATTTTGGTTCCGATCGATTTTGGTTCCCAGAACTCCGTGGGAGAGTTCCAAGGTCTAAAAAGGTTGAAGTGCTCATCCTACGTTTACTCCTCTAGTTTGCTTCCATCTACAACCATTTTCCACCATCATTCACCCATATCCTACCATTCTCAGCCATCTTCCACCTCCATGCACCCACCAAGCTGGTGTTTGGGGTGGAATCAAAGAGAAAGGATGCTAAGGAGTCCATAAGACCAAGGAGGATGACCCAAAGATGAGATCTGCCTATACAGAGGCTAAGGAGTGAAAGCCACCTCTCCTCTATGGGTTAAATCTCTTCTTTGTCTCCTTTCTTCTACGGTTTTCCTTTGTTTCCATACAAATGATGTTCTTCCATCTTTGTTCGGTGCCAACTATGCTTATCAATGGCTAGTTGAGCTCCTTCTTGGCTATGTAGCCTGTTTTGGGCATGTTTATGTACTTTTACCTTTAGCATGCAGTTTTATTTCAAATCTAGTACGTTTTCTATTCTATCTTCTCTTTAGTTTGGTTGATCTCTTTTTTGCTTGAACTTCTATTTCTGCCTATATGGAGAGATTTTTTGTAGAAATAGGTAAGAGAGGGTAGTTTAGATCAGATTCTGAAAGGAGGACGGTTCAAGGTGATCTATGCAAAACCATAGATCTGGTTTCGGTTTGGCCCATCCTCGCATGCTCGGGCCCACTACCAGGTTCTGCCAAGATCACACCTGTTTCTAACATCTCATAATATTCTAGACCTGAGAGGGTATCTAGAATATTCTAGGGTGTTGATTTGTCATCTTCGAGAGAGGTTTCATATCATTTATGGGTTTTAGTCACACTACCCGAAAGCTAATGGGATGACCCCACAAGAACAACTACAACAGTACGTTCTATGTTTGGATGTAGGTTGACTGCTGAGGTGTTCGAGTGTTGTCTATGCCCGAGAGTGAGTGAATAGACATTCCAACTTGTGGTTACATAGATAAGAACTCCTTCTATCTGACTAGAAGAATCTTGCAGACTCTGTTTCATTTTATTTTCTTTGTTTTAGTTTATTTCGCGACAGTCTGCTAGACTAGTTCTAACTCCATACTTTTATCAACTATCAAATTCACTTAACTGATTTAAGAGCGAGGTCTTAAGCATCCTAAATGTCCCCACGTCCCTGTGTTTGACTCCGTATATCTACTTTGACCCTGCAGTAAAGTTGTGGGGGTCCTTGAAGGTTTCAGGTTATAAATTTAAAGTTCAATCACCTCCCCCTTTTGAGGCCAATCACAAAGGTTACTATGTGCATACTAAAAAGGAAATTGAGCAATATAAGAAATAAAGGACACCAAATATAAAAGCTTCCCATGAAAAACAATATGGACAACCTAAGAGGGTATTAAGACAAATGATTTGCAAACTAATGATAACAAAAGAAAACTTGCCATTAATAAAAACAATAAGATTATGCCACATAACCACATATCATGAAATTAGGGCACACAACCCATAACCATCATCAACAAGAATGCATGTGAGATAAATAAAGGCGGCCAAGCTTCACAATCTTGAAACCTGATAGAGAATGACATACTACCAAACTGCCCAATATATAACATGGGCCAAGCCTCACAAACTTGAAACCTGGGTATGGGGTACCACCACCTCCATGCCAATAATAATAGGGGCATACTACCCAAAAACCAATGCGATTACACTACTCTGGTGCTACTAAAGCGCATAGCATGTATATCATAGAGGCAAGTAGAAAGTATAGTCAGATCTTACAAAATCACCATGAATGTTTCCAACATGTAAATCTACCTCACAAGTGGGCAAAACACATCACATGCCATTATATAGAGTTTTATCATGAACAAAGCATAAGAAAGATACCAAAAGAATGTCCAAACATCAATAACAAATAAAAGGTACTTCACATGAAGTATATTTTCCATTTGAACAAGATTATGTGTAGGCTAATTTCCATAGGACCAAGAGAAACAAGAAAGTAGGAAAATTTATCAATAAGAATAATTAGGTCTACAAACATACAATAAGAGAGGAAATAGATTTATTGCTCAATAGAGAAATAATGTGGGCTGAAATCATACCTCACATCAGATTATATACCAGTCCAAGTCACTTCTTGATCCCAGTCTAGGCCTCCAAAGAGCCTATTAGTCATATATGTAGATTTTAGGTCAATTCCACATTGATTATTCAAACCCTAAAAATAACATTTTTCCTTATATTCTATTTAGCTTATCAAATATTTTAGGTCACCTTTTTCTAAATCCAAAACATATTTTATTATATTTTTCTGACTTTTATATATTTAGTTATGAATTTTGTAAGTTATTACTTATTTTGGAAAATTCATTAAAATCACATATTTTATACATTGTATTTAGGCAACAAAACCAACACCATAAGATGGATCTTATTTTTCTGAATCCAACGGCTATATATTTATAATTTTTGGATAAACGGTGAATTAGTTATGAATTTTCAAAATTCAACCAATAAAAAAAATCCAAAAACCCAAATCATCAGTACATGGTGAGATAGAGGAAGAGAGAGAGGGCCCAGCCACTGACCTGGCCTAACTAGGGGTGGCCAAGTCACACAGTCAAAGGCTAGGTTTGACTCACACAAAGGCAGGAGAGAATGACGAAAAGACAAAGACAACCCTTACGCGAAAAGAACAAAAAGAAGGAATGATGAGGGCAATAGAGGAAAACAACTAGGGGGGTTGTCTCCCACCCAACCCGATGCCATGGCTGCATATTAGTACACTACTACTCATGCTGGATTTTTGGGAAAAACCTTGAATAAAACCAAACCTCGATCTAATGCTACAAAAATAAAGAGAAGAGGTTACGAAATCATACCCTTCAAGGAATTGGGTTGGCATGAAGAGAGTAGGGAGCTCCAGCCACCGATGATGGGGAAATATGCATGGAGTTGAAGTGGAGTTAGGCGATGTCTTGTGCGAAATTGGGGTGACAGGAGAATTGGGTGAAGGGAGACAGAGGTATAGGTGGGGATATTTATAGGTGTGGGTGTGTATAGGGCCAACACGGTTGGAGCTTCAAGAAGCTCAAATATGAAAATCAGGCATTTCTAAGATTTTCAATGAAATTGCATAATTAAGGGGTCAGCTTGTGCAAAATCAAAGCACAAATTCATTGGCGAATAAATCATAAAAAAAGAGAAAGAATCGAGAGAGATATCCACATCCAAAAATCATAAAAATGCAGCCTGTACTCCTACTCCGACCTGAGCTAGGAGGTGATCCATGAGTTGTTGGATCATAGATCCAACGTTCCAGATCGAGGCACGTGATTAATAAAGCGTGACATATAAATCCTTATCCAAAATTGAATTGAACTATAGTGACATATTAAATGATTTACCTTTTTCTCTCTCTTCTTTTAGGGGTGCAAATAAATCCCAAATTTAATGAAATTTGACACCCAACCTATTTTTGATATGAGGAATGTGAATATACAATTAGATTTGCTTTTTAAGAACTTTTAATTTGTTAAATAAATCAAATACCATTTTCTATTTCCTGATTCATTAATTATTAGAGATTCACCAAATTTTATGAATCTTCACCCACAAGTCATATTTAATGTGTGGGACACATATTTGCCATTAATTTTACATTTTGGAGAGGTTTGTACATTTATTTAATATTTTGAAGGTTCTACACATTTTCTCTTAATTTCATCTCTTAACCAAACATCTTCCAAATTGGATGTAAATTCACCCAAATATTATATTTATTATTTAGATTATGAATACAAGATTATTTTCCTATTTTGGAGTTATTTAATATTTTATTTGATATTTTGGGGAAATCATAGATCTTCTCTATCCAAAATGAATTAAATTAATTATTATTATGTGAAAAATGTGAAACTTGATCCCCAAGGTAATTGGGATACAAGGAATGTGATTCTTAACTTAAATTACACTCTTAGGATTTCTTTTAATGAGTTATGCCACAATTAATATTTGTTGTGATTATTATTAATGTTATCACATTATTATCACTATTGCTCATTCCATTATGTTCCATAACTTTAAATTATCACCAAAAGTGTTATGTGGGATTATTTTCATGGAATTTTATATAATTCATTATTTACCTCATGTGACATATTTTTATGTGTCCATTATTGGTGTAAGACTAATGTGAGAACATTAGGTTACATTAAGGTGATTAGTTCATTAGGGTTATACAAAAGATCATTTAGGTCTAAACCTTAACCTTATTTGGTTAAGCACAAAAAGGTCAAAGTTGTAGGGCAGGGTTTAAGATATAGTAAAGTTACATTGACCTTCGCCTATGTAAAGACATAGTCTCTACTATTAAACATGATAAAAAAAATACATTAAATGTGTGGCAGCGGAAGAAATAAAACTTGACTTTATTCAAAATGTATAAAGAGTACATTATAAAAATTTCCCAAATGGGAGTACAACTTTATACAAGCATAGGATCTAGGTAGAGTAAGACTTAAACTAATACAACTTGTCTCCACAAACAACATAACAAAAGTTTATGCAACTAGTCCAAGCTATCTAGATGTGCAAGATCTCCTTAGCCTTAGGCAGGTTCACCAAGCTCCCATGCACACTCTGACCCTAATCTGGGTGGTTGGGATCACCCAGCAAGAGATAGATAAAAATATATGTGTCAATAAAGTCAAAGGACAATTATAAATCTAAAACATTGAATAATAAATGATCCACTATACTAAGTGATTTCAAGAGTAAGAGGCAAATGAACAAATAAGAATTTGAAGATTGTCATAGATCCACATCAACCATAATCACATCACATGAATATATTATGACAAAAACTCATCTCAATGTAGGGTGAGGCACCTACCGGACCTCAGCATATAAAATGGTAGGGGGAATAACAACCTAGTGTTTGGCAGGAGGACTAAAACCTCAGTGCCCTGTATAAAGTGGTAGGGGGACTAAAACCCCAGTGCCTACGACAGGGGGACTAAAACCCCAATGCCCTATGGGTGGTTTTTACTCATGTACACTACATTGTCATTTGACCAATAATTACATCATGCATAAATAAGTCACTTGACAGCATTGAGAAATATAAATAGAGTTGTATCATCACAAATGGGAATAATTTCCAACAAGCATTCCAATTAAGCAAGCCAACATTGGCATTTCAAGTTATTCAATAAAGGGGCCAACATAGGCAACGTCAATGTATAATATTTCCAAGTAAATGAGCCAACATAAGTGGTAGCAAGATTCACATAATTCAACTAGATAAGCCACAATGGCAATGGATGCATGAAATAAATAAAGAGCCAATAAAGGCATTTAGAAGGATAACAAGGCTAGCACATAATGAAGGTAGGGTTGGACAAGACCCAACTGAAGGATTAGGATTGTTTGCACATAGATTTCACAATCATACATTCCACATATATTATAGGAATCACATACATAGGGTTCACATACCAAAATAGGATCCACATACCTTATTTTGATTCATTACCATTATTTTCACCAATCATATTATTTTCACTTCCATTTTTCCCTAGTTATAAACGTTACACATGTATTAGTATAAATTAAGGCATAAAGTATAGGAAAAACCCTAATTTTGGAACTTATTTTCAAAACCACGATTTAAGGTTCAAAACCTAGTCTAATCAATTAATCACATTCTCCTAATTAAGAAAACATATTTTATTTCCCAATTTTGAGTTAAAATGGATTAATTACACATTTTAGATCATTTAAGGTGATTAAAATGATAGTTAAGTTAGACTTCGAAAAAGCATTTCAAAATAGGACCAAGTGATTCCTAATATTATTCTAATTGACAAAACATATTTATTTACCAAAAATAGATTTAAAACACTTTAATTATCATTTTATAACATTTTATACATTTAAATTGAGGTTTGAATTAATTATCATATTTTGGATGGAAAAAGGACTCAAAAACTAGAAATTCATATTCTACATATTATTCTCTTTCCAACGACTATTTATTTGTATTTTTCTGATAAACGAGTGATTTCCTATGAATTAAACAAGATTAACCAATCAAAAATTAGATAATTGCCATGTGGGCCAAAGACCAAAAGGGCATGGAAATAAAAAGGGAAAACTGAACAACACGGAGGGGCAAAACCATAAAAAACCACTCGGCCTTCTTTGACATTCAGCCAACGACATGGCGCTGAGGTCCCAACTTGCGAAGTTGGGCAAATCCACAATTCTCAACCAAATTAAGCGTATAAGTACTCGAAACGTAGGGAATTGAACGAGGAACGTATGTACGGCTTCAATTTCTCTTATGGTCGCTCCTAGCTCTGTGAAAAAGCTCCACAAGGCCGAGATGCAAATCTCCTCTCCGTCAGCCACAGGCAGTTCCTCGGGCAAAATTGAATGGATAGAAAGATTGCTACGAGGCCGACAAAGGTGGAGAGGGTGTTATATATAGGTGGGGATGTCTGTGGAGATGAAACAAAGGTGGAAGTGAGGAGTCATGGCCGGTCAAGTATGGTGTTTCATCTACAGTGTACGAGAGGCAATGAGGTTTGGCTCGTTCGACGCGGGAGGTCTCCACGAACTCATAGGATAAGAAATTTCTAGAAAGGGTGAAAAGACGAGGGAGAAAAGTGGATAGGAAGCGAGCAACGACTGCTCGGTTCCTGTTTCAGTTGTCCGGAGGTGGAAGATAAGGCGTCGGGCATCAGATGAGGTCTGCATCCATCCTGGACCATTAGATCATGATCCACAATGGTCTGCGTGCGTGGCAGATCAAATAAAGTCGAACCTTAGATTAAATGTGCATGTAATATTGATATCTTAATGTTATAATGTCACACTTTATTAGGAAACTGATTAATGCATTTGGGATTTCAAACAAACTCCAAATGACTTCAAATTTTAACCCTAGGTTTCTAATGACGTCTAGTTTCATGCTATATAATTAGATTTGCATTTCACCCAACCTTTGGCCTTCAATATTTATGTTGATTATTAAAGCATATATTAATATGATTTTTGGGCAAATAATTATATATAGCTTTTATAAGCAACCCTTGGTTCCCAAATCCGAGATATGGAGTCCAAGAGTCCTCCACTCACTTATTATGTGCATTTTCAACTTTAATTATCCCATATTAAGAGTCAGGTATGAAGGTGGTTCATTATTCACCATTTTAATTTACACTTGCATATTAATTCACTTCTTAACCATTAATATTTATTCTTGATCTCCAACATTATCCATTAGTCAACTAATTCATGGTTTAGTGGAGTTTTTGCATAATTACCCTATCAAGTATTATTACCCCATAAGATGAGAGAGAGAGAGGGAGGTGGGTTATTATTCTCCATATTAACTCTACACTTACATAATTATTCATTTCTCATCCATTAATCATTAAACTTGTACTTTAACATTATCCATTAGTCAATTCTTATTTGTGCAACTATTATTTCATTTTTGGTGAACATTATCATCATTGCCCTTACTAATCATATTAATTGTGGTAGTTGTCCAAACACCCCTTCATTATCATAAATGGGGGGGAAATGGAATTTCACCATCATTAATGCTCAAATTGCACATAGAGTCCAAAAATGATTCAAAAGGATGGGAAACTTAAGAAAAATGTACAAATGGACTAGAAGGCAAAGAAAAGCTCAAAAGTGGGTAAATTGTAAGAAAGACCCTGGATGTTAGTATGTTACAACACTTCACCCCTTATAGAGGATTTCGTCCTCAAAATCATAACAAGAGGGAAGAGAGGGTGAGTGAGTAACATCCCAACCTTAAACAACTAGGTGGGTATTAAAAGCTCTACACATAAGACAAGTCTTACTAAGGTTTCCACAAAACCTATAAACTTTTATCCAACACGAAATAATCAACATTTTTGTCTTATTAGCATAATCTCCATCATGAAGAGTGTTACAACCCCAATTTTTGGGTTCATTTGGTGAGAAATGTAATTTCTCATAATAAAGGTAAATGAACAAATAATGATATAATTTGTTTTGAATAAATCTATTTCGTTTACAATAGCCTTGATGATTGTGTTGTGGGCTTTATTGGCTATTGGGCCCAATAACAAGGAAATTCAATTAATAAATGAATAATTGTGTTCATCTGGAAATGTCTCGGTAATGGGTATATGCAAATCCTTTTCATCCACCCTCTCCAACCTAGACAAATGGTCCGCGACCAGATTTTCAATGCCCGCCTTATCTTTGATTTCAATATCAAATTCTTGTAAAAGCAAGATCCAACTAATCAATCTAGGTTTGGCATCCTTTTTCTCCATCAAATACTTTATGGCGGCGTGGTCCATCCATACCACGACTTTTGATCCAACACGATACTGCCGAAATTTTTCAAAAGCAAAAACAACAGCGAGAAGTTCTTTTTTGATTGTCGTGTAATTAAGTTGGGCGTCATTCAAAGTTTTGGATGCATAAAAAATCACAGCGGGTTTATTGTCCACCCGTTGTCCCAAAACAGCCCCAACTACAAAATCGGACGCGTCACACATTAGTTCAAACGGCTTAGTCCAGTCCGGTGTTTGCACAACTGGTGCGGAAATCAATCTTTCTTTAAGCATGTTGAACGCATGTAAACACTTGTCATTAAAATAAAAAACAACATCCTTCTCCAACAACTCAGATAATGGTTTGGCAATTTTAGAAAAATCTTTTATAAAACGGCGATAGAAATCGGCGTGACCCAGAAAACTCTGAACCCCTTTAACCGAATTCGGTGGGGGCAATTTGGAAATAACTTCGATCTTAACCGGGTCTACCTCCAACCCTTTGCTAGACACTTTATGTCCTAGCACTATCCCTTCGCTCACCATCATGTGGCATTTCTCCTAATTGAGGACCAAATGTGTGTCCTCACAACGTTGCAACACCTTGTCCAAATTATATAAGCACTCATCAAAGGACGCTCCATAGATGGAGAAATCGTCCATAAAAACCTCCAAACAACGTTCAACCATATCGGAAAAGATGACAAACATGCAACACTGAAAGGTCGCCCGTGCAGTACACAACCCAAATGGCATACTGTGGTACGCAAACGTTCCATAAGGACAAGTGAAGGTGGACTTCTCTTGGTCCTTAGGGTCAATAGAAATTTGATTGTACCCCGAATAACCATCAAGAAAACAAAAATGCGATCGACCGGCTAAACACTCTAAAATTTGATCAATAAATGGAAGAGGGAAATGATCCTTAAGCGTAGCAGCATTCAATCGAAGGTAATCTATACAGACACGCCACCCGGTTACCAAGTGGGTCGTGACAGGTTCATTTAACAAATTATTTGTAACTGTAATTCCCCCCTTTTTAGGGACTACCTGTGTGGAACTCACCAACGTCGAGTCTGATATCGCATAGATGATCCCGACAGAAAGGATCTTGATCACCTCCTTCTTGACGACTTCCATAATGCTAGGATTTATTCGACGTTGTGGCTGAATCACCGGCTTGGCTCCCTCCTCGAGCCAAATCTTGTGCTGGCACAATGTAGGGGAGATCCCCTTGATGTCTGCGACTGACCACCCGAATGCACCTCGGTAGTTCTTTAATACCATTAGCAGCTAGTCTTCCTCCTCGGCACTCAGATATGCCGATATAATCACATGCAGCTTCTCTTCCTCAGCTAGAAATGCGTACTTTAAGTGCAGTGGCAATGGCTTCAATTCCAACTCTGGTGGGCTGATTAAGGATGACTGAAGCGGTGATGGGAGTTCGCCAAGGTCTTCATAGTACCTAGCATAAAAGCACGGAAGCAACTGAAGCATTTGGGCACACTCCTGCAGTGATTTGCTTCTCATCCAATCATGTGTTATATTGACCAAGCAGGCTTCAAGTAGCAGTTCTGGATATGCATTGAAAACAGAACTTGCTATTGCCTCATCTTTAGTATAAGGCGGGATGTCCTCCTCTTCATCATTGGGAAAACCCACAGCTTTTCTAAGGGACACAACCTTGGTTTGCTCCATGATTTCAACCACCAATGTCCCTTTCTCCACCTTAGTCATGACATGAGCCGTATCTAAAAATGGCTTGCCTAGACAAAGTGAGATATTATGATCAAAATGCTTTGCCATGCGACATTGCTCCTTAGCTTTAGATGACGTGGTGCTGGAAGGCATGACCATCTCAAACCGATCATCGGCGACACCCAAGGTCAAATGACCTCTTCCCATCTCAAGTATCATGTCAGCTATAGCTTGGAAAGGTCTTCCGAGTAGTAACTCATTGCCTTGTTCATCTTGCATCTCCAATATGACAAAATCTGCTGGAAATACAAACCGATCTACTTTCACCAACACATCTTCACAAATTCCATAGTGCTTTACCACTGAATTGTCCGCGAGCTGAATTGTCATATTTCTCGGCCTTGATTCTTTTAATCCCAATTTCTTGAATGTAGAGAGAGGCATCAAGTTTATGTTTGCCCTGGAATCACACAGTGCTTCACCAAATTTCACCTTTACAATGTAAGAGGAGATATTGAAGCAGTCCGGATCCTGCCTCTTCGGTGGCAAAGTGCCCATGATGAAGTCACTCACTTGCTTTTTAAGAACTACAACCTCCGTGTCAGGGATCTTCTTCTTATTCATAATGATGTCTTTCAAAAACTTGCCATAAGAGGGGATTTGCTCTATAGCCTCTATTAACGGGATGTTGACTGAGAGCTTTCTGAAACTGTCTAAAAACTTCTTGAACTGGGCGTCCACTTTCCTTGCTTTTGCACTATTCGGATATGGGACCGGGACAACCTGTGCCCTTTGAAGCGGCCGCACATATGGTGTTCTTTTCTCCATCTCCTCCTCAACTACAATAGGATTTTCAGTAGCATCTGCTGCTATATCCTCAACTGGTCCTGTGACTGGTAATGGCAGCTCCTCAGTGGCCTCACCTTCGGTTTCTGCTTGGGGTTTGCTTGGTTCATCGGCTCTGGGGTTTAAAAGCTTCTTTCCACTCCTTAGCAAGATGGCCTTCATCTATTGGTTTCCTCCTAAAATGTTTGTGTTACCCAAAAAACCTTGATGCGCTGGCTTCTTCAAATTGGCTATCTCAGCTGCCATTTGCACCATGGACGTCTCTATTGTCCTCATCTGAGCCCCATGGCTCCGCAATGTCTGACCAAGATGATTCATAAATTCCCCTTATTGCTTGATCTGCTGGCCAAAAGTAGTCATTAATTCTTAGTTCTGCTTTATCACTTGGTTGAGCAACTTTGTGCTCTTATCCTCTGCCACCGGCTGGGGTTTTGCATCGTGATCCTGCAAAAAGTTATTCGGATCCTTCCAAGAAAACTTCTTGTTCTATCTCCATGAGAAATCGTTATTTCTGAAACCCTACTGCTGGCGCATGAATTTGACTTGGGCTTCATCCTCGGATTCAGCATCTTCTTTTGCAAGTAGTTTCTTTGCTAGAAGGTCCATCTTCTCATTCAGCTCTTTGATGGCCTTTGACTCCCCCACAACTCGTACATGCTCAATGGCATCCCTGTTGCCCCAGGATTGCTTCTTGGCCATGTTCTTAAGGATTTCCCAACACCTCGTGTATGTGTTATTTAAAAAGAATCTTGAGCCTGTAGAATCTAAGTTACTTCTATCATGCTCGGAGAGAGAAAAATAGAAGATTTGGACCTATGTCTCCTTGTCAAGCCCGTGATGCAGAAACCTCCTGAGCATGATATGAAACATTTCCTAGGTCTCAGAGTAGGTCTCTCCTGCCTTCTGGGTGAAATTGTGGATTTTCCTGATCATTTCATTGGTCTTCTCGGGCGGGAAGAACCTTTCAAAGAATACCTCCACCATGTGGTTCCACAATTCCACATATTCATCGTCCAGGTTGTGCAACCACTCTCGTGCGTTCCCTGCCAGAGAACTCGGGAATAGCTTCAAGTAGAGCGTCTCTTGTGGAAATCTGTCTATTTTTATCATGTCACTATTCTCCACAAATTGGCTTATATGCATGACTGGGTCTTCATTCTTGAGCCCATGGAAAGCATTCGACTTGACCAAGTTTATTAACACAAGTTGAATCTTGTAATTTGGAATGTTGATCGCCTGCTTCTTGATTGGCCCCTTTGAAGAAGATGAAGAAGAAGCCTTGATCTCCTCCCATATCGCCTGTTCCTCTTCCATTTCTTCTAGTTCGGATTCTAAATTTGTTTCTTCCGAATGGTCTTGATTGAAATCTTCCTCGTCGTCAGGTCCCGGCAGTGGAACCTCTGGTACTTGTTGCGTGTAGTCGGTACTACGCATCTGCACCATGCACAATACCTGCAAAATGGTAAATTAAATTCGATACCGTGCTAGACAACTATAAGATGCGAAAGATAAGCTATGAATTTTGGAAATGGTTTCAAACTGATAAATAAAAATAAATGAAAAGTGGCCTAGAGTGGCCGCTTGTAGCACTCGTAGTGCCGACGATTGCCGTGTCCTCGGCAACTGCGCCAAAAACTTGACACAAATTTTCTGTGCGTAGAACACAAGTGTATGCGTCAATGTAATATAGGCCTTTGTGAGGCCCGAGTCGAATTCAGGGACACTGAACTATCAGAGACTACTACTAACTACTCACAATCAGCTAGACTGATTATAAAGTTGGAAGTTGTTGTAAAATTAAAAGAAAATGAAATCAAACAAAGCAAAACAATCGATTAAAGGTTTAGTTTAATCAATTCAAGTGGAAATCTTTAGGATTGTGGTTTCACCGCGGGTTATCATTGTATGAATTTCTACATAATAATTCAAGTTTGTCTCTCTATCCGGGTAGTAGCCTGTAGTCAGAATTTCCCACTGTCGTGGTACAATTCACTACCTATGTCTAGGTCGGTTCCACCGTCGTAGTAACCTATACCCTAAACTAGGTGCATTAAAATCGACCTCTGGGTATCCACCATTAACCTTACACCACCTTGTTCAAGGGATTTGTCAATTAATGTGAATTCCGTCTCTTTTCAACCGTTAATTCTTCTTTCAAAGCAATTATGGGCACAAGATTGTTATTATGGTGATCAAGCATAACAATATAGTTGGAAAATGAATTCATACCACCAATTTAAGAGATAAATGATGAATTACTATGATAAAAATGTCATACAATGCTTCCCCGGGCTACTCCCGGTCCTAACGATAAAGGGGATTAGCCCTGCATGTTCATATCAGAGCAAAACATGGTAGAGAAAAGGGGAAACATGGAGAAAAATGTGATTGAGTGGTGAAACCCCTGAACAGAGAAGATCCAAGCGGTCCTTGGTGTAGAATGCACGATCTCTGGCCATTAGGTGGTGGAAAACGTCTTCTTCGGCGTCCGGAACGGCTGGGTTGTGCTCCTGGGCTCCGTTCTTCTCTCCACACCTCCTCGGGACGTGTGCGACTGCTAATGATGTGATACATTGTTCTTGGCCGCCGTCATTAGGTATACTCACTGAGTTAGGTCGTCAAAATATCACAGCCGTCCGATTTAGATCAATCTGAAACAAACTTGTATCTGACGGTGTCGATACTATCGACGCGAGTCAATATTATCGACCATGCACTGTATCAGTTGATCTTCTTTTCTTTTCTTTGTCGCGACTGATGCTAACTTGATACCATCGACGAGAGTCGATGGTATCGACTCTCTTAGGCGTCACTTTTATCCCTTTACTGTCGTTGTAGCTCCTCGTGTCGATAGTATCGACTTTCATGTCGATAATATCGACTGTCTTCTCGCCAGCAACCTGATAGTATCTCGATACCATCGACTTGTATGTCAATAGTATCGACTCTGCGATGCTCCTTGCGGCTGGCAACCTGTGGCCTGGTCGATGGTATCGACAAAAGCAGATACTCGTTTTTCCTGAAATTGCAACACAAAACCACATAAGCCGGAATAAAACATATTCTTGTAATCATTTATGCTCAAAATACCAAAATAAAGGAGATTTTACATAGAGAAAGATGATAGACCAAAGTAAATGAATCATGCAATATTATCCATCAAAATGACACATAAATGCATAAAACACAAGTTAAATATGTACATAAATGCGACTCAAAATCATCACATCAAACTCCCCTAAGCTTGAACATTGCTCGCCCTCGAGCAACTAAACCTTAGAATAGAATTGCGAGGGTCAACTAAAGAACATATCCTCACAACAAACATCACCATATGATCCCCACCGGACATTCACATTTCGGCCCTTACTAACCACGTAATGATAATTACCCTAAAGGAAACAATAATCATCCATAAAAGATGTCTACCTCGAAACTGATGGACACTATCATATAAGGCAGTTCACATAATAAAATTCGTCAGTTCAGACTCGGTGCATCTTGTGATCTCCTATACTACATTGCTCGCTCTAACTACCATCTACATGGAAGCAGCTCTCCTTATATTCATGAGTGAGGAGAAAATCACGGTGGCCTACCAATTCGAGCAACGGGTGGATGAAATGGGTGGCTCATGGAAGAAATGGAAGAATTACACGGTTTCAACATGCACAAAGTAAAAATGACCCAAATGATGCATATGCAAGTGTAAATGCCCTAATGCCTACATTTGGGGTGGAATGATGCATGCACTATCATTCCATCTCAAGATGAGATGGAATATCTACGAAAACAACATCATGTTCTTATTCTTCTTAATATGTAGTGAAAAGCATGTTCCTTTCTCCTTCTCATTCCTATTTACTTCTCAATTCTTTTTTTTTAAAGCCCTTATATCCAATAATGACAATAAATTATTTGTCGGGCTCACTTCTTGTTGCATAACTGTATACTTGAGGCATTCAGAAGGTATGGAACAAAGTTTATCGCCTTTAATGATTCAGAAGAAATAAGATACATGGTGTGATCTATATGCATAAAAATATGAATGCAACTACTAAATAATACATGATGCATCTAAATGACATGCACCTAAGGATGATGTGCATGTATAACTAATCAATTTTTGTCTTTTCATGCAAAATATACTAAAGTAGTTGCAATGCAAGATCTATTTACATGAAATGCAATCAAGGAAATTAAAACCATAATGTACTTCCAATTCTTATGGTGGAAAATGAAAAACAATGAGGTGGATAGATCACAAGACTAATTGACTGAACCTTTGAAAATTATTATTTGTCCCTCCTTATTGACCTGTGAGGTAATTAAGAGGTTTCTCTCTCTTACTTCAAATTAAGGTCTCATTATCATTTGGTCAGTTTAGGCTCAAACAACTAATTTCGTCCACTTTTCATGGATCATAGGGATATACAGTTATGATTTTCTGTTTTAGAGTTGACAAACCCAATCATTTTCTTAAGTTGTGTGCTCAAAGTTGAACAACACAAGCTTGCGAACACTCAAATTTTTTTAATTTTCCCTTAATTCCCATGTACAAGAAATTGAGATGACACAAGACTCAAGACATCCACAATTACACTAGATAGAGTGTGGATCCTACAAACAAACTAAGATTGCAAAAACTAAATGACAAGAAACAAAACAATAAAAACTAAAAAGTGAGAAAAATAAAGGATAGAGTTGTTCCAACTCCCCCCTAAGCTTGAATTCGACTATGGCCTCATAGTCAAAAACAATCTTAAAAGGTTGGAACAGAGATACCGATCACTCTTCTGGCGGAGGCGGGTACTGTGGGGTTGTCGAGTCCTAGGATGGGTACTACCCCTGAAAGCTCAGATCATACTGAGGCATGGGTGGAGGTTGTGGATACCCCCCAAAGTAGTTTTGGCTCTAGTAATGATCGTAGAAGGGCTATTGCTGCATCTCCATCCTATTCAACCTATCATGCATGAACTGTTGGTTGTCGAGGATGAGGCGTTCATTCTCAAAAATAGCCCTTTGATTATCAAGCAGCCGGTTCGTCGTATCATGAATACCGACGTATGTCGCTGTATGGTGCTGCTGCGTATGTTGTATATCTTGCAGGATGGCATACATTCCTTGCATGGAATAGACATCCTCACTTGGCTGCGAGGGTTGTGGTGGTGGCGGAGGGTGCGAAGATGAAGATGCACCCGGATGCATGTGAGGATGCTTCCTAGGTGCCACTCGTGCACGAAGAGGAGTGAAAACCTCCTCTTCCTCCTCATTCTCGTCGCCATCATTATCATTGTTGTTGTTGCCGCCATCTTCATCCGAGTCAACAATGGCTATGATTGGCCATCGGAAATGCTGCGCACCCTCAATATGGAAGATGAGGTCTGGAAGTGAACATTCCTGATATGCCTGGTTGACGTGGCAGTGTGCATACGCCAGGCCATTTCGAAGAAGGATGAGGTTGGAGCGGTGCAGATGTTGCAGGTTCACCTTACTCCTATTGGAGATAGGAGTAAGCTACTAGAAATTCAACCCAAGGTAGGAGGCCAGCGGTGTAATGAGCCCTCCAAAGTGAATTGGCACCTTCCTCGTACTCCTCTTTACCGCCAAAACGCGCATTAAGAAAAACGTGCCCCAATTGCATTCTTGGCGCTTCAGTAGCATGTGTAGGAAAAATAGGTTTGTCTCTTGAAACTTGCTGAGAGCCAGATCACCACGGCCGAATAGGGTGGTGCAGATCATGTGGTGAAGAACCCGCACGAACGGATGCTCGAAATCCTCTACCGCCGCATTGTGGTAGCTCACAGATTTGCCCGACGACACAGTCATGAGCTCGGCGAAGATAGCGTCATAATTCGTCTGGTTGTCTGGCCTCCAGTAGTCAGTTCGCCCATTGTTCTAGTTGTAGATGGAGTTGAACTGACGGAGGGTGAGAGTGTAGTCATTATTGTACAGCTGAAAAGAAACACGGCCCTTGATCCACTCGCGATCTGTGGCGATGATCTCAATGGGTACGACGCATACGTCCAGCGACACCATGAATTTAGCCACCAGCTCCTTCTATGTCGGCCAGTCACAGAAGAACGGCTGGCCATCAGCATGGTACTCCATCTCATCGGGCTGCCTGCCCATGTGCCTCGCCTGTCCCTTAAGCACGTAGGCCAGATTAGCCTCAAACCCCAGGTTGCGGATCATCTCCTGATCAACATAGCAGGTCGGCTCGATTTTTCACTTCATCAGTTCCTCATAGACCTTCTTGATTTCCACGGATGGATGGACAATCCGCAAATGTGGAATGGATGCAGTCGGTGGAGGAACGAACACCAGGATTTCCATCGGTGTTGTGCGTGAAGACGATGCGCCGACAACATGCACCATTGTCGTAGAAGAAGAAGAAAGATTAGAAGATGGAGCTCGGAGAAGGTCAGAGAAGATTATCTCCGCTCGATGAAGGCTCGATGAAGAACGCATCCCGTTGATGCTTGTAGCTGGGCTTCAATTGCTCACAGGGACGCTCGGCACACGTGGAGAAGGATTACTCTGAAGTGGTGACGTCATCTGATAACAATCCCTCCCTTAAATAACCGTGGCCGACGCTACTGTATGCCCGTCGATACCATCGACGCAGGTCGATGGTATCGACTCGCGTAGCACAATCCGTACTGCCGCTGGTATCGACGGTCTTCAATGGCTGGATGTGGGGGCCCGGATCGACGATGTGTCGATACTATCGACCGGTGTCGATGATATTGACTCGTCCCACAGATCGACTTTCCTGATGAAGCGGTCGCCGTTAATCTCCTCTCGCGGATCGGTGACGTGTCGCGTCGATACTATCGACGCGAGTCGATAGTATCGACTCCTCGTTAGGGCAACACCCTCGCGAGGCTCGGCCACCGCCTTCTGTCTGGAACTTGGTTGATACCATCGACAGGCCTGTCGATGGTATCGACTTCACTGAGTCAATTCCGTCTGAAAATCTTCAGAGATCTCGATGGTATCAACATGCATGTCGATACTATCGACTTCATCTTCGTGATCAACCTGTTGGTGTGTCGATACCATCGACACGGTCGTCGATAGTATCGACGCAGAGCGATTTCTGTAGCCACCAACCTGTACCCAGCTCGATACCATCGACTCTAGGGTCGATGGTATCAACTCTGCCTCAGTCCTACACATAAAGTAAATGATCACGGTACTTTTTTACACTAAAAACGAACTCAAATCAAATCAACGTACAAATGTGAAAGAAACTAAACTAAACTACCGATGGCTGGGTTGCCTCCCAACAAGCGCCCTACTTTAACGTCTTAGGCTAGACGACATGAAGCTCGTCTTGCATCCGGAAGTGCAATGAGTTTGACCTCATTCACTTTCCTTGTGTAATCTTCACCAAAGTACAATTTCAACCGTTGTCTGTTGACCAGGAACGTTGTCTCACCATCTCGCACCATTATTGCGCCATGGGGCCTGACATCCTCTATAGTGAATGGTCCACTCCATCGGGATTTCAATTTCCCGGGATGCATCTTCAGCATGGAGTTGAACAAAAGTACACAATCTCCTTTCTTGAAGATGCGCATCTGAATATGGTGATCGTGAATCGACTTTGTGCGCTCCTTGTAGATCCGCGAGCTTTCATATGAATTCATCCGTAGCTCGTCAAGTTCATTAAGCTCAAGAAGCCTTTTCTTTCCTGCTTCATCATAACTCAAATTTAGCTTCCTCAGCGCCCAATGTGCTTTATGCTCCAAATCCACCGGAAAATGGGAGGCCCGACCATAATCCAACCTAAAAGGTGTAGTGCCTATAGGTGTCTTATATGCCAACCTGTATGCCCACAACGCATCTGGTAGTAGAGCACTCCAATTCTTCCTCGTGGAAGCCACAGTGCGCTCCAAAATCTTCTTAATCTCCCGATTGGAGACCTCTACTTGCCCCTGTGTCTGCGGGTGGTACGGGGTACCAATGTTGTGCTTTACCCCGTACTTCCTCAACAGTGCCACGAACTATTGGTTCCGGAAATGCGTACCACCATAACTAATGATCATTCTAGGTACACCAAACCTGTAGAAAATATATTCTTTAACAAACCTGCACACTACAAAAACATCATTAGTCCTTGTCGGTATTGCCTCTACCCACTTCGACACATAATCAACAGCTAAAAGAATGTACAAATTAGAATTTGAGGACACGAAGGGTCCCATAAAATCTATACCCCACAAGTCAAACACCTCAACCTCTTGAAATACATTGAGGGGCATCTCTTATCTTTTTGAGATGTTACATGCCCTTTAGCAGGAATCACATTGCCACACAAAATCATAAGCATCCCTAAACAAAGTAGGCCAGTATAGGCCACTTTCAAGTACTTTGGCTGTAGTGCGAGAACTAGCATGGTGGCCACCCGTCGGTAGTGTATGACAATGACAAAGAACACTTTCGTATTCCACCTCCGGTACACACCTGCGTAAGACACCATCCCTGCACTGCTTCAACAGAATAGGGTCATCCCAAAAATAATAACGCAAGGAATGGAAAAATTTCTTCTTCTCTTGATATGTCCAATCATCTGGGATAATTTTGCAAGCTAGATAATTGACAATAAAAGAAAACCATGGATCTTTTGATTTCACATTCAAAAGTTGTTCATCCGGAAATGTCTCGGTAATGGGTATATGAAAATCCTTTTCATCCACCCTCTCCAAGCTAGACAAATGATCCGCGACCAGATTTTCAATGCCCACCTTATCTTTGATTTCAATATCAAATTCTTGTAAAATCAAGATCCACCTAATCAATATAGGTTTGGCATCCTTTTTCTCCATCAAATACTTTCTGGCGGCGTGGTTCGTCCATACCACGAATTTTGATCCAACAAGATACTGCTGACATTTTTCAAAAGCAAAAACAACAGCAAGAAGTTCTTTTTCGGTTGTCGTGTAATTAAGTTGGGCGTCATTCAAAGTTTTGGATGCATAAAAAATTACAGCGGGTTTATTGTCCACTCGTTGCCCCAAAACAGGCCCAACTACAAAATCGGACGCGTCACACATTAGTTCAAACGGCTTAGTCCAGTCCGGTGTTTGCACAACCGGTGCGGAAATCAATCTTTCTTTAAGCACGTTGAACGCATGTAAACACTTGTCATTAAAATAAAAAACAACATCCTCCTCCAACAACTCAGATAATGGTTTGGCGATTTTAGAAAAATATTTTATAAAACGGCGATAGAAACCGGCGTGACCCAGAAAACTCCGAACCCCTTTAACCGAATTCGGTGGGGGCAATTTGGAAATAAATTTGATCTTAACCGGGTCTACCTCCAACCCTTTGCTAGACACTTTATGACCTAGCACTATCCCTTCACTCACCATCATGTGGCATTTCTCCCAATTGAGGACCAAATGTGTGTCCTCACAACGTTGCAACACCTTGTCCAAATTATATAAGCACTCATCAAAGGACGCTCCATAGACGGAGAAATCATCCATAAAAACCTCCAAACAACGTTTAACCATATCGGAAAAGATGGAAAGCATGCAACGCTGAAAGGTCGCCGGTGCATTATACAACCAAAATGGCATACAGCGGTACGCAAACGTTGCATAACGACAAGTGAAGGTGGACTTCTCTTGGTCCTTAGGGTCAATAGAAATTTGATTGCACCCCGAATAACCATCAAGAAAACAAAAATGCGATCGGTCGGCTAAACGCTCAAAAATTTGATCAATAAATGGAAGAGGGAAATGATCCTTAAGCGTAGCAGAATTCAATCGACGGTAATCTATACAGACACGCAACCCGGTTACCAAGCGGGTCGTGACAGGTTCATTTAACAAATTATTTGTAACTGTAATTCCCCCCCTTTTAGGGACTACCTGTGTGGGACTCACCCACGTCGAGTCTGATATCGCATAGATGATCCCGGCAGAAAGGAGCTTGATCACCTCCTTCTTGACGACTTCCATCATGCTAGGATTTATTCGACGTTGTGGCTGAATCACCAGCTTGGCTCCCTCCTCGAGCCGAATCTTGTGCTGGCACAATGTAGGGGTGATCCCCTTGATGTCTAAGACTGACCACCCGAATGAACCTCGATGGTTCTTTAATACAATTAGCAGCTAGTCTTCCTCCTCGGCACTCAGATATGCCGAGATAATCACAGGAAGCTTCTCTTCCTCAGCTAGAAATGTGTACTTAAAGTGCGGTGGAAATGGCTTCACTTCCAACTCTGGTGGGCTGATTAAGGATGACTGAAGCGGTGATGGGAGTTCGCCAAGGTCTTCATAGTACCTAGCATAAAAGCACGGAAGCAACTGAAGAATTTTGGCACACTCCTGCAGTGATTTTCTTCTCATCTAATCATGTGTTATATTGACCAAGCAGGCTTCAAGTGGCACTTCTGGATATGCATTGAAAATAGAACTTGCTATTGCCTCATCTTTAGTATAAGGAGGGATGTCCTCCTCTTCATCATTGGGAAAACCCACAGCTTTGCTAAGGGACACAACCTTGGTTTGCTCTTTATGTCAACCACCAATGTCCCTTTCTCCACCTTAGTCATGACATGAGCCATATCTAAAAATTGCTTCCCTAGACAAAGTGAGATATTATGATCAAAATGCTTTGCCATGCCACATTGCTCCTTAGCTTTAGATGACGTGGTGCTGGAAGGCATGACCATCTCGAACCGATCATCGGCGATACCCAAGGTCAAACGACCTCTTCCCATCTCAAGTATCATATCAGTTGTAGCTTGGAAAGGTCATCCGAGTAGTAACTCATTGCCTTGTTCATCTTGCATCTCCAATACGACAAAATCTGTTGGAAATACAAACCGATCTACTTTCACCAACACATCTTCACAAATTCCATAGGTCTTTACCACTAAATTGTCCGCGAGATGAATTGTCATATTACTCAGCCTTGATTCTTTTAATCCCAATTTCTTGAATGTAGAGAGAGGCATCAAGTTTATGTTTGCCCCGGAATCACACAGTGCTTCTCCAAATTTCACCTTTCCAATGTAACAGGAGATATTGAAGTAGTTCGGATCCTGCCTCTTCGGTGGCAAAGTGCCCATGATGAAGGCACTCACTTGCTCCTTAAGAACTACAACCTCCGTGTCAGGGATCTTCTTCTTATTCGTAATGATGTCTTTTAAAAACTTGCCGTAAGAGGGGATTTGCTCTATAGCCTCTATTAACGGGATGTTGACTGAGAGCTTTCTGAAACTGTCTAAAAACTTCTTTAACTGGGCGTCCACTTTCCTTGCTTTTGCACTATTTGGATATGGGACCGGGATGGCCCGTGCCCTTTGATGCGACGGAATATATGGTATCCTTTTCTCCATCTCCTCCTCAACTACAATAGGATTTTCAGTAGCATCTGCTGCCATATCCTCAACTGGTCCTGTGTCTGGTAATGGCAGCTCCTCAGTGGCCTCACCTTCGGTTTCTGCTTGGGGTTTGCTTGGTTCATCGGCTCTGGAGTTTAAAAGCTTCTTTCCACTCCTTAGCAAGATGGCCTTCACCTGTTGGTTTCCTCCAGGAATGTTTGTGTTACCCAGAAAACCTTGATGTGCTGGCTTCTTCAAATTGGCTATCTCAGCTGCCATTTGCGCCATGGACGTCTCTATTGTCCTCATCTAAGCCCCATGGCTCTGCAATGTCTAACAAAACTGATTCATAAATTCCCCTTGTTGCTTGATGTTCTGGCCAAAAGTAGTCATTAATTCTTGGTTTTGCTTTATCACTTGGTTGAGAAACTTTGTGCTCTTATCCTCTGCCACTGGCTGGGGTTTTGCATCAGAATCCTGCAAAATGTTATTCGGATCCTTCCAAGAAAACTTCTTGTCCTTCCTCCATGAGTAATCGTTATTTCTGAAACCCTACTGCTGGCGCATGAATTTGACTTGGGCTTCATCCTCAGATTCAACATCTTCTTTTGCAAACAATTTCTTTGCAAGAAGGTCCATCTTCTCATTCAGCTCTTTGAAGGCCTTTGACTCCCCCACAACTCTTACATGCTCAACGGCGTCCCTGTCACCCCAGGATTGCTTCTTGGCCATGTTTTTAAGGATTTCCCAACACCTCGTGTCTGTGTTGTTCAAAAAGAATCCTGAGCCTGCAGAATCTAAGTTACTTCTATCATGCTCGGAGAGAGAAAAATAGAAGATTGTGACATGTGTCTCCTTGTCAAGCCCGTGATGCAGGCACCTCCTGAGCATGATCTGAAACCTTTCCCAGGTCTCAGAGTAGGTCTCTCCTGCCTTCTGGGTGAAATTGTGGATTTTCCTAATCATGTCATTGGTCTTCTCGGGCGGGAAGAACCTTTCAAAGAATACCTCCACCATGTGGTTCCACGATTCCACATATTCATCGTCCAGATTGTGCAACCACTCTCGTGCGTTCCCTGCCAGAGAACTCGGGAATAGCTTCAAGTAGAGCGTCTCTTGTGGAAATCTGTCTATTTTTATCATGTCACAATTCTCCACAAATTGGCTTATATGCATGACTGGGTCTTCGTTCTTGAGCCCATGGAAAGCATTCGACTTGACCAAGTTTATTAACACAAGTTCAATCTTGTAATTTGGAATGTTGATCGCCTGCTTCTTGATTGGCCCCTTTGAAGAAGATGAAGAAGAAGCCTTGATCTCCTCCCATATCACATGTTCCTCTTCCATTTCTTCTAGTTCGGATTCTGAATTTGTTTCATCCGAACGGTCTTGATTGAAATCTTCCTCGTCGTCAGGTCCCGGCAGTGGAACCTCTGGTACTTGTTGCGTGTAGTCGGTACTACGTGTCTGCACCATGCACAGTACCTGCAAAATGGTAAATTAAATTATGTACCGTGCTAGACAACTATAAGATGTGAAAGATAAGCTATGAATTTTGGAAATGGTTTCAAACTGATAAATAATTAAAAAATTAAAAAGTGGCCTAGAGTGGCCGCTTGCAGCACTCGTAGGGCCGACAATTTCTGTGTCCCCGGCAACAGTGCCAAAAACTTGACACGAATTTTCCATGCGTAGAACGCAAGTGTACGCGTCAATGTAATATAGGCCTTTGTGTGGCCCGAGTCGAACTCAGGGACACTGAACTATCAGAGACTACTACTAACTACTCGCAATCAGCTAGACTGATTATAAAGTTGGAAGTTGTTGTAAAATTAAAAGAAAATGAAATCAAACAAAGCAAAAAAATCGATTAAAGGTTTAGTTTAATCAATTCAAGTGGAAAGCTTTAGGATTGTGGTTTCACTACGGGTTATCATTGTATGAATTTCTACATAATAATTCAAGTTCATCTCTCTATCCAGGTAGTAGCCTGTAGTCAGAATTGCCCACTGTCGTGGTACAATTCACTACCTATGTCTAGGTCGGTTCCACCGTCGTAGTAACCTATACCCTAAACTAGGTGCATTAAAATCGACCTCTGGGTATCCACCATTAACCTTACACCACCTTGTTCAAGGTATTTGTCAATTAATGTGAATTCCGTCTCTTTTCAACTGTTAATTCTTCTTTCAAAGCAATTAAGGGCATTAGATTATTATTGTGGTGATCAAGCATAACAATATAGTTGAGAAAACAAATTCATACCACATATTTAAGAGATAAATGATGAATTAGTATGATAAAAATGTCATACAATGCTTCCCTGGGCTACTCCCAGTCCTATAGATAAAGGGGATTAGCCTCGCATGTTCATCTCAGAGCAAAACATGGTAGAGAAAAGGGTAAACATGGAGAAAAACGTGATTGAGTGGTGAAACCCCTGAACGGAGAAGATCCAAGCGGTCCTTGGCGTAGAATGCACGATCTCCGGCCTTTCGGCGGTGGAAAACGTCTTCTTCGGCGTCCAGAACGGCTGGGTTGTGCTCCTGGGCTCTGTTCTTCTCTCCACACCTCCTCGGGACGTGTGCGACTGCTAATGACGTGATCGATTGCTCTTGGCCTCCGTCATTAGGTATAATCACCGAATTAGGTCATCAAAATATCACAGCCATCCGATTTAGATCAATCTGAAACCAACTTGTATCTAACGGTGTCGATACTATCGTCGCTAGTCGATAGTATCGACCATGCACTGTATCGGCTGATCTTCTTTTCTTTTCTTTGTCGCGACTGATGCTAACTCGATACCATCGATGAGAGTCGATGGTATCGACTCTCTTAGGCGTCGCTTTTATCCCTTTACCGTCGTTGTAGCTCCTCGTGTCGATAGTATCGACTTTCGTGTCGATAGTATCGACTGTCTTCTCTCCAGCAACCTGATAGTATCTCAATACCATCGACTTCTGTGTCCATAGTATCGACTCTACGATTCTCCTTGCGGCTGGCAACATGTGGCCTGGTCGATGGTATCGACCACCGTTGATGGTATCGACAAAAGCAAATACTCATTTTTCCTAAAATTGCAACACAAAACCACATAAGCCGGAATAAAACATATTCTTGTAATCATTTATGCTCAAAATACCAAAATAAAGGCGATTTGACATAGAGAAATATCATAGACCAAAGTAAATGAATCATGCAATATTATCCATCAAAATGACAAATAAATGCATAAAACACAAGTAAAATATGTCCATAAATGCGACTCAAAATCATCGCATCAGGACATAACAAGAATGTACACACTCTTAGCATCCGTATGATCTCATCGTCCAGGTCCTCCACCTGAAAGCATACGTCATTGAGTACTGTCATTCTCTAGACATTCAATTTGTTCTATCACTATCTCATATGACTGAACCAGAAAGAATTGGAAGCTTGCCTTTGATGTTTATTAAATCAATCTTAATGTATCCCATCAATCATCCCATGATTGGCTCTCAGGGCATACATACCAACAGACTCCCACTTACACTGCGAGCCAATCACCCTTGAATCATATTCATAGTGATCTTCAACCATGTCCCACATGTTACTGTGCTCTTGTGCCATCATAGTGAGTTATGGGAACATCTTCCCAAAGTCAGTATTAATTGCATGTCTCACATCTCTTCGCTTTATGTCACACGTATGAGATGGAATTCCTGTAATATGCGATCCAGTATTCCTTTGCTAACCTTTAGCCACATTGCATGATCAAGGATTCCATACTTGTCATTAATGACTGGAATATCTATAAGTTCATCTCATGAACTTCGAGATCCATATAGTATCCACTGTTGTTCTCCAATACACGAATACTCGGCATTTCCTATAAAACGGCTTTATTGGAACATTTCCAATTATCAACAAACTTTCACTTTATATATCCCATATATATTTTGCGATTAATTTTCTGTCCTTTTTCGGAAGTTCGCATCAATGTAACTCTTTACATCGAACTCTTCCTTATCTCCATAGAACTAGTACTTCTCAAGTACTTATCAAGTTCTCATGGTATTCCAGTAACCCTTACTTGAAGTAGATAGACATCCACTCGTCATGTCCCACATACGAGTTATTAGGATGAGCACATCATATTGTCATGTCCTACATACAAGATGATGAATGCATTTTATTCTTGCCAAGTCAATACATGCAAGATAAAGGGATGATTACATACATGATAGATCCATATCTATTCTTAGTGTTCCCATTCTTCATAAGAATTGGACACTTGGCCTTGGGATACTAAATCCATTGAGCATGGACATGTTTTCTCCCACTGAATCTGTGCATACTGAACCCTTCAATACAGATTGCGAATGTATGCTTTCTCTTTTCAGGTCAAGAGGTTTTTCGAGAACTATCTCTATAGATCTCTATTCCTATCACATAGGAAACATCTCTATTTTCCTTTAAGATAATTTCTGATTTTGGATTTCCATTCTAGAACATTTCCATTTCACATCAACATGTGGAATGTGAACACGCTCCCACTAAATCACAGATCGCTTCTTTTTCTTTGACATATCAGTCAAATCCTTTGACTATATCATCAAAGTAAAGATCGAATTCTGAGTTGCTTGTACTCAATCAATCACATTGATTAGTCCATTGTAACTTATAGACTTCATTTGCATTAGTGGATTCATAAACCTTATAGATTGTGTCACGTACACATCCTTGTTTTATTCCTCATAGGAATGCAGTTTTAGTATCCATATGCCAAATGTCTTAGTCATTAAGTTGCAATCAACAAGCATCATCCTTCAAAATGTTATCCATGTGTCTTAACACTTAAGACTCATTTGCACTTATGGATTTACATCAATGGGTGCTACCATCAAGGTCATACCTTATGGTTCACATGGAAGTCATTTAGGATGTAATGGTCATCTACCATAACTCAAAATCCGGTTCCTCATATTCATCTAGATAGTTGACTCATCTCATGAACAACTCATCACATAGATAAACGAGGTGTATCTGTCAAAGATATAAGAACTTACAACTCCTTGTGATTCTTAATGTCCTTTATTAGTGTGGGGTATTCTTTTATTAAGAAGAATTTAGTTATTTGATAATCATTCTCTAACTCCTTAGAGTATGATTCCTTGTTGATTTAGACATCACCATGCCTTAATCATGAGTTTACTATGATACACTATCATAATCACTCATAAGGATCTCAAACATTTGGTCCAAGTATTTCATTCATTGATATCATCAAGAATTAACACTTTACCAAATTCGTAATTCATCTATGATATTCTTGAACACTTCAAGATATTCATCTTGGTATCTCTCTAAACACCATTTGAAGTATTAGCATTTACTCCAATAGGTATGTAAATACATCACATGTATTATACCTAATAGGATAATCATTCTCCCACTACCATTTGTGAAGATTGATAAATCATGTCCGAGATATTCATGTCTCTTACTAGTTCTCTAACCAAAAGAGTCTAGATTTATCCATCATATGGAAACTAGAAATGAATCTCTCATGATTGATGCTAATTTGATTGTTTGAGTTATCAATAACTTTAGGTATCATTTTATCTTATGCATACCATGTATCACAAGATAAACAAGGCATTGCCACAAAGATCATATCTTTAAGATTGAAACATCAACTTTATTAATTGCCATCATTGTCATACAATATGCAAAAATAAAGTATTTCTATCTATTGGCAATATATGAAATAGCAATTCTCAACTCTATTTCGTGCCCTTTAGGCTGAAATAAACTGAAATATACTCCTATCTATGGCAGCAACACTTGCTCAAATGATGGGTACTCCTTTCTTGGTCCTTTCACAAAGGCCATCACTTCTTTGTGGATCTTGCATATCATATATGATAGATCCATATCTTGGTATCATATACCTCAGATAAAGAAGTGGTTCATTTCATGATACCTTAGGTGGAGATCTCCATCCCCTCCTTCATCTTCTTTTGTTCTTCCAGATATAGAAGGCAATTCCCTCATACACCCTTTCCCCGAGTGCCTTGAGGCTGAAGATGGCTTGGATTGCTGGCTAGCATCAGAACACTTCTTTGCTTTGCCCTTGTCCTTGCCCTTAAGAATTACCTTTTCTTTGATCAAATCAAAGATTATGGTTTGTCTTTCTTCATATTTGCCTCTACTATCCTCAACATGTCTAACAACTCTGTCAACGCTTGTCAAAGTTGTTCATGTTGTAGCTTATCATGAATTGTATGATTCTCACAACATTTGCAGTATCATACCAATAGCCAACTCTTGGCTTAGAGGAAATCCTTCTTAGTCAAGTTTTCCACATACCCAATCACATTGAGTGTGTGAATACCTTACTGGATCTCCTTCTGTCATGACATACTAGGATAGTGTCTTTGAGGCATCATATGTCTCATGTTGTCTCTGTAACTCATAGTTCAGAGAACACAACATCAAGCACTCCTCATCAATGTCTTCCTCGGTATGCTTCCATAAGCATACTTTCAGCCATTGATATGGTGGGATCGAGTTCATCTGGTTATGGTATAACTAGGACTTAGAGCTTTCACTCTACGATTGAGAACACTTCTCAATGTCCTAACCAGTCCTGGAAAAAATCCCATTTAATTTGTTGGTCTCAAAGACCGATCACAAATAAAGTGATTATTGTTGATTAACCATTTATTTTAACAAAAGGAAATTTTTGCAATTTTAGTCCAAAACTCTTTTGACTTATTTGATTGATTTGAAAAGTTGACGATAAAAATTAGGCCTTTAATTAATTATCGCTCCCACTATTTTAGTTCAAATTGATAGCCCTCACCATCAATTCGGAAGATTGCAGCGTACAACCTTCTAGTGGGCAAGATCCATATCTCATCAAGTCATGAGTTAGCTTTGGCTGATTGCCCACAATCTTGACTATTTAGGTAGGCCATGATGCCAATTGCATCATATGCAACTCTTGATGAATGAACATGCACAACACCTTGCCATGAACATTCCTTGCCTCTGGCCTTAGACGCTCTAAGAATCACCAGTTAAGTCTAACCCAAAAGCCGACACGGTAAACATGCACCCTGCTTTGGCAGAAACGTCTATACAATAGGAAAGGGATGGTTTGTGGAATCATACCTTGTCCCGAGGCTTGCTCGGAGAAAATACCTCGCGCCTTGCGCGGTCTTCACCTCCGGTCTTGGACGGTGTCTGTGCAGCTCCTGGTCGCACCGGGACTGACGACTCCTGGTCTCACTGGGACTTTCGGGATTGACATCTGTCCTTCGAGCGGTAGAAATCTCCCGCCTCTGAAGTAGTCGACACGGACCACCTGAAACTCCAATCTCCTTGTCCGACAACGAATTGGAAGGAGTCACACCCTCCTGTCAGCGTACTAGTCACCGACATACTCTCCTGCCACCAGTCACTTTCTACAGTTGTCTTTCCCTTGTTGTGCCTCCCTTATCGGGTAGCACTTACTCGGGCTCTCTCGGTTACCAAAACCAGAGAGAATGACAACTTTACAGAGCAACTGGTTGCACTGAGTTGTTGTCAGAGAAGCCCCCAATACCACTATATATAGGAGGGTCATGGGACAGGGTTCTCCATCCCGGGCAATGCGAGACTAAAGCAGGAGTAGAAGGGTTCGAGATTTTCCACAAAAACAACCAACTGTGTGACATGAACCGATCGTTTCATTTCTGAAACTGTCGGTTGGGGACCTGAGTCGGTAGGTTGACACCTCAACCGATCGGTTGGGACACCTCAAGCGATCAGTTCACTTCTGAACCGGTCGGTTAGTGGCCATGGTCAGTTCCCGATTGACTTTTCTTCTTTTGTTTCTAATTGGTACCTAATACCAATCCTTGTTCCAATCAAATTGGGCAAGTGAAATGAAAAGAAATTTCTCACCAATCCTACTTTACCAACTTGCTCGTTTGGACCAGTTGAACTGATCGTTTCAACACTTGAACTGATCGTTTCACCCTGTCCATGAGCCGATCGACTCACAACTTGAGCCGATTGATTCACCAAGCTCAGCCGATTGGTTCATCACATGAGTCGATCGGTGGGGAGTGCAAATAGTGCAGAAATAGTCAATTGCAGTTTCAATCAATCTGATACTCTAATCAATTTGTAAAACACCTTGAACACTATGATTTTGAGCTATCAATTAAGTGATTGTTTAATTGAACTACTAAACTCCTTTAGTAATCAATCTAAACATTGTTTGTGGAAAAAACTTCTCTTCCAGGTGAAATCCTATGTGTGTGACCCTGCAGGTCCTTTTCACGTTGGCAGTGAAAGTCCATAACACTTATGACTTCACAAGCAAAGAGCGGTGCCTAGTCACACATTAGTGCTACCCAAGTGAAATAGAAAGTTGGAGAACAACTTTCAATCCTAAAATCCGTGAATGGTGTTACAGCGAATGTATAATTCCTTTGTCACTGATATCCCGAATGAACTCGAGGCATGGAACAGTCATCCTGTCAACGTTCATTCACTTTCTTGATCTCATAGAAGATTGGAGGAGATATGTATAACATCAATATCACATACTGATTCACACATGCGTACGAACGCCTATTTCAATCCTACTCATCAAGTGGCCTTGGATATCAAACTCCCTCAGGAGGGACAAATCCCATATCTATCACTCACCCCTCAAAAGCCCAATGTGTCAGAGCCACCCAATCATCACCTTTATAACAACCCATGTTTCAAGACTGCATTTGATTATGTCAAAGTGTACCCAACGACATGTGTTGAGTGTAGTGATTTTAGGTCAAAGAATCACACTCACCACCATCACTGTGAGTATTGACTGTGACTACCATGTCATGGTTCCATGTGTCAAACTCACGGTGGGTCTGTCCGGTACACTTGTTCTCTAACAAGTACCTATGTGTTTGGTTTGATATCTCTATATCATGACTAATGAGATTCTGTCATCAACCAACACCACAATCTAGTCTTGTGTGTCATTGCTATCTATCTACCTTCCACAATGACATCTGACTAGGGACATAACAAAAATGTACAAACTCTTAGCATCCGTATGATCTCATCGTCCAGGTCCTTAACCTGAAAGCATACGTCATTGAGTACTGTCATTCTCTAGACATTCAATCTGTTCTATCACTATCTCATATGACTGAACCAGAAATAATTGGAAGTTTGCCTTTGATGTTTATTAAATCAATCTTAATGTATCCCACCAATCATCCCATGATTGGCTCTCAGGGCATACATACCAACAGGTTATGTGCCCCATACCCGAGTTTCAGCTTTATGGAGGTTGGCCCAAATTTTTATATATATTGGTAGTTTGGTTATGTGCCATTCTCTATAAGGTTTCAACTTTACAAGGGTTGGCCGCCAATAGTTGTTTATGTTGTTCTAGTGCTATGTTTATATCACCTACATGCATGTTGTTATGGGTTTTGTGCCCTAAAATCTTTATGAGTGCTTTTTTGGCACCACTTTTATTATTGTTTTTAATGGCAAGTATCTCTTTTGTTATGATCTTATTCTTTTATGCCCTCTTTTTGGGTAGTCCTTATCTTTTTGCATGGGAAGCCTTCTCTACTTGATGTACCTTTTCTATAAAATATATATAATGCTCAATTCCTTTTTAGCATGCTCATACCAGCGTTTTTCTGACATCCTCTTTTCTTTTCCTTTTATGGGGTATGCTTCCAACCCAAGTGTTAGACAAGGAGGAGGAGATCTAGAAAGACCTAGACCACAACAAGGATAGCTGACTTTGTGGGAGACCTCGCTTGAAGTTGTTAGGTGATCCTCAACTAGTTGTACATATGTAGTTAGTTTTCCTTTATGTCACCCTGTGTGGTGAAAGTTTAGTATGTTAAGAAGCTTTGTAATGATTAGATATATCTTTCTATTCTGCTGCTACTTTGTGTTATGATACAATCATGTATAAATAAATTTGGTTTCATCCCCTCTTGAGAAATTTTTTTTGGTGGATGTTGCCCTCTTTATTTTTAGTAGGGAGTGGATTCCTATGGGATCCCACTCCTTACAGCATGGTATCAGAGCCTGTATCTGTTATCTAACTGTTTCAAACATGTCTCCCTTAGGATGTTTACCCTTATCTTAGGTTGCTTATACCTAGTACCTTGCCTTGTGCAGGAAAAACCCTAATGGTGGGAGATAACTCGACTGTTGCCAACCAGTTCGGTTATGAGACACCCCCAAACCCTTAGGTTTGGTCAGGGGACCTCAGCTTCTACTAGTTCGGGAGTAGCTATGACTCCAGAATAAGAGTTGGCCATGTTTCGACAACCCTTTGCATCTTCCATGGTGGGAAATATGAAAGACCCATCTGCACCTGAGAAGCCTAAGGAGTTATCAATCATGTAGTCAATGAAGATGCAACCACCTTCCTTCAAGGTTGAAGGTGAGATAGAGATGGTTGACAAAGCTGATGATTGGGTGTTAGCCATAGAGAGGACTTATGATGGTATGGCATGTCCTCCACATCAGAAGGTTAGGTTTGCTTCATATGTTTTAGATGGACCTGTAAGAGTTTGGTGGAATGGGATTGCAAGGACTAGAGATGTCTCAACCATGTCTTGGGTAGATTTCTTAGCTCTCTTTCATGGGAAGTACATCTGCACTGCTGCCCTAAAGAAGAAAGAAGCAGAGTTCTACAGCTTGAAGGAAGGTTCGTTATCCGTTTCGACTTATGTGCAAAAGTTTCTACTGTTGGAGTGTTATGCAGTTGGTTTGGGTGTGGAACGTAGTGCTGACCTATTCCTCCAAGGGCTCAACTACAATGCAGGACTTGGTCTTATCCCACAACTACCCTTGACCTTTCAACAGATGGTCGATAAGGCATTGGCCGTGGACTCATACCCAGGGTTTCAACCTAGGGAGTTTGATAAGAAAAGGAAACCTTCAGGAGATGAGCAAAGAAAAGACGAGTGTGCTAATTGAAATGGTTACCATCCCCTAGGGAAGTGCTCTCAAGATAAGAACCAAGCAAAGTATCAACCTGACTATCGGGTTGTGTGCCATCATTGCAATGAACCTAGACATATTCGTCTTAGGTTCCCTCAGCTTCATAATGAACATGTACCAGCTCAACAACAACAACCTCAAGTGCCTCATCAGAATAATGGTAAAAACAATGGTAAGAGACCTGTGGAAAGGCGAGCTGGAAGAGTTTTTGCTTTGGATGGTGCAGAAGTCCATGATGATGATCAAGTTGAAGGTAACCGTTAGTCCTATAGTAGACTTTCAAGTTAAGTTACCTTTTGCATGATATATATGAAAGAAGTTACCTTTGTACCTATAGTTTTGTTTAGATTATTAAGATGCACATTTTAAGGGGTGGTAGATAGTTGTTTAGATTTCGAGGACGAAATCTATTTAAGGGGTGGTATGTTGTAACATACAGAAACCTAGGAATTACACTTATTCCAGGGTTAATAGCTTAGAACCCTTAGTCTTTGAGGTTTAGCCAAACAAGGATTAGTATAAGCTCTTTAATGACCTTGAATATAATAATGCATGCATAATTCACATTAAAATGTAGAATTTAATTTAATATTACCCAATCCCTTCAAACTAATCATAAAAGCAATAAAAGGGATATAGGATATGTGCCTAAAAGGCAAAATGTTCATAATTGAGGATAATGAGTTATAATTCCACAAAATACGAAATAAATAATCCTATGTGGGATAATGATGGTTTAGATTCGTTCTAGATTATTCCTATGCCTTAGGGTGCACGAAAGAGAAAAAGGAAATCAAAGATAATGCTTAAAACATGAATAATGAGATATTGGATTATTTATGGGAGAAACAATAGAAATAATGAATAATGTGTTAAAATGATAATAATAACCCCAAATTCGTTTTCTTGGGATATGCCTTGGCTTGGAGGCCAAGTTTTACCGATTTAGAACAATAATAACAATATATATATTCTATTTAGAAAAGAAAAGGGTGTTTTACCTTACAAATATTAAATAAAATATTTAATGATTCAAAAAGTGGAAAATAATTTTAGATTTGTAATCTACATAATAAAATATGCCTTTGGGTGAATTTTCACTCAATTTGGAGAAAGTTTGATTGAAAGGTAAAATTAGGAGAGAGAAAGTGTGTAGAACCTTCAAAATATTAAATAATTAAAGAAAGAACTCCAACATCTAAAATTTATGGTAAATTCATAATCAACATGTTAAATATGACTTGTGGGTCAAGTTTTATAATTTTTGGATAATCCTAATGTCATTAATGAAGGATGAAAGAGAAAGTAGTAATTAATTTATTTGACACATTAAAAGTTGTCAAAAGACAGATCTAATTTTATATTCGGATTCTACATATCCAAATTAGCTTCTCTACAAAATTTTAGCCAATTTTGAATTCGTTTAAGCCCTCAAATGAAGAGAGAGAAAATCATTTATACAATATGTATCACTTTATTTGATTTTGGGTTTGGATAAGATTTTCCTTTTGATCTGGCGCATGAATCATGGACGTTGGATTTTGATTTGACGATCTGTATATCATCTCCTACCCATGGTTGGCTTGCTATAGTGTCGTCAGATAGGTTGCTCAGAGAATCCCAGTTTTCTCGGACTATGTACATCCTTTTTCCGCGATTTCTTTTGCATTGAGCCCTTGGAGGAATAGGTCATCCCTACGTTCCTCACCCAAACCAACTGCATAACGCTCCAATAGCAGAAACTTTTTGCACATAAGTAGAAATGGATAACGAACCTTGCTTCAAGCTGTAGAACTCTACTTCTTTCTTCTTTAGGGAAGCAATGAAGATGTACTTACCACAAAAGAGAGCCAAGAACTCTACCCAAGACATGGTTGTGACGTCTCTAGTCCTTGCAATCCCATTCCACCAAACTCTTGCAGGTCCATCTATACCATATGAAGCAAACCTAACCTTATGATGTGGAGGATAGGCCATACCATCAAAAGTCCTCTCTATGGCTAACACCAATCATCATCTTTGTCAACCATCTCTATCTCACCTTCACCCTTGAAGGGAGGTAGTTTCATCTTCATGAGCTCCATGATTGAGAACTCCTTAGGCTTCTCAGGTGCAGACGGGTCTTTCATCTTTCCCATCATGGAAGATGCAAAGACTTACGAAACATGGCCAACTCTTGTTCTGGAGTCATAGCTACTCCCGAACTAGCAGAAGCTGAGGTCCCCTAACCAAACCTAAGGGTTTCGGGTGTCTCATAACCGAACTGGTTGTCAACAGTCGAGTTATCTTCCGCCATTAGTGTTTTTCCTGCACAAGGCAAGGTACTAGGTATAAGCAACCTAAGATAAGGGTAAACATCCTAAGGGAGACATGTTTGAAATAGTTAGACAACCATGCTTTAAGGATGGGATCCCATAGGGATCAACTCCCTACTAAAAATAAAGAGGGAAACATCCACCAAAAAAAATATTCTCAGGAGGGGATGAAACCAAATTTATTTATACATGATTGTATCATAACACAAAGTAGCAGTAGAATTGAAATATATATTTAACCATTACAAAGCTTCTTAACATACTAAACTTTCACCACACAGGGTGACATAATGGAAAACTAACTACATATGTAGAACTACCTAAGGATCACCTAACAACTTCAAGCGAGGTCTCCCACAAAGTCAGCTATCCTTGTTGTGGTCCAAGTCTTTCTAGATCTCCTCCTCCTTGTCCAACACCTGGGGTTGGAAGCATACCCCATAAAAGGAAAAGAAAAGAGGATATCAACAAAATGCTGGTATGAGCATGCTAAAAAGGATTTGAGCATTATATATATTTTAAGAAAAAAGGTACATCAAGTAGCGAAGGCATTCCATGCAAAAAGATAAGGACTACCCAAAAAGAGGGCATAAAAGAATAAGATCATAACAAAAGAGATACTTGCCATTAAAAACATCTATAAAGGTGGTGCCACAAAAGCACTCATAAAGTTTTTAGGGCACAAAACCCATAACAACCTGCATGTAGGTGAGATAAACATAGCACTAGAACAACATAAACAACTATTTGCGACCAACCCTCATAAAGTTGAAACCTGATAGAGAATGGCACATAACCAAACTCCCAATATATATAAAAATTAGGGCCAACCCCCATAAAGCTGAAACTCGGGGATGGGGCACATAACCACCATCCAAAAACAAACAATAAGTGCACATAACCCAAAACCAATGCAAGTTACATTACTCTAGGGCTACTGAGTCACACAACATGCTTAATAGGGAGGGAAGTAAAGAGGTATAGTCGGATTTACAAATTAATCACCACATAAGTTATCATCATAAACAATCACCTCAAAGTGGGCATATAGTAACAATTTGAGTTCCAAAATGAACAAGGCATAATAAGAATTCCAAAAGAAAGTCATGAAGATATTTTGATCACAAGATTAGTAGCAATTAGGGTACTTCACAGGAAGCATAATATTCAAGAGGAAAAGATATGGCTTTTAGGTTATTTTCCATAGGACCAAGATAAAGACAGTATAGGTTATTGTTCAATGAAGAAAAATAGGAGATACTAATATACCTCTCACAAAGTCTTAATCAAAACAATTTCCAAAATCCTAAGCAAGATTAGAGTCCACTTGACCTATTATAATAACCATATACATGTATTAGCATTATATGCATTCATTAAGAGCTCAAAACCCTAAAGTTGTCAACTTTTTCTACAAACCACCGAATTAGGTCTTGAAAACATCACCATCATCTTAGTTATGATTTTCTGATTAAAATAACGTATAATAGTAAGTATTTTGAAGATATTGACTTTTAGGGTTAGTTTTGGTGATTTGTAGTTAATTAAATCATTCATAAAAATACTTTTCCTAAAAAATCAAAACCATGCATCCACTTTATTTTTATTAAATTGATCATATTTTTCTGATTTTAGAACGTATTTTACATTTAATTTTGGCCCAAGGGTTTACTAGTTATGAATTATATAAATTATTAACTTTATTAATTAGATTCATTTAAAGAACATCATCAAAACATCTGATCAGGAGATAAAACCCATACCATAAGAAAAGTTACAATTTTCTCATTTTATTGACTATTTATGCATATTTTTCTGATTTAGTATTAATTAGTTATGGATTTTCAAAGATTGACCAATAAGAAAAAGTCAAATCATCAACAAGGGTTGAGAGAGAGAGAGAGAGAGAGAGATCATGCCCAACTGAGTTGGCCCAATTGGGTGAGGCCAAGTGTGCAGTCAAAGGCACTGTTGACTCATCCCAACAATATAGAAAACAATGGTTGAAAGACGAAATTCGCCTTAGTGAGAAAAGCATAGAAGAAGGTGAAGAGAGGTGTACAAACGTAAAATCATAGCGGGTTTCTTCTACCTCTGCTCGCTCTATTGAGCGCAGCGTGAAGCTGCATCTTGATAGATTTGGGATGTTTTGAAATACGCTACCAAATGCAAAAATGACGGCACCGATGGAAAGCCAAGAGAAAAATGAAGGGATCCATACCTTGAATTCGATTGGGGAGGCTCTGTGGTGTGATAGAGAGAGGTACCGCAAGGTCAAGACTGAATCTTGCTTACCGGCGGCAACACATACAAGAACTAGAGCAATTGTCTTGAGAGAAGAGTTGAGTAAGGGCCAGCGGAGACCCAAGTGGGGTTATATATAGGTGGAATGTAGAATTAGGGTTTAACCCTGTCAGCCGTGAGATGCTTTATGCCCAAGCTTTGGGCGTTTCTTGGATCTGAAGAAATAGAACTCGTGTAAGAGTTATTTGTGTGCGGTACATCTCGACCTACAACGTGGGACGTGGTCTTATCCCACAACTACCCTTGACCTTCCAACAGATGGTCAATAAGGCGTTGGCTGTGGAGTCATACCCAGGGTTTCAACCTAGGGAGTTTGATAAGAAGAGGAAACCTTTAGGAGATGAGAAGAGAAAAGACAAGTGTGCTAAGTGCAATTGTTACTATCCTCTAGGTAAGTGCTCTCAAGATAAGAACCAAGAAAAGTGTCAACCTGACTATTAGGTTGTGTGCCATAATTGCAATGAACTTGGACATATTCACCCTAGGTTCCCTCAGCTTCCTAATGAACATGTATCGGTTCAACAACAACAACCTCAAGTGCCTCATCAGAATAATGGTAACAACAATGGTAAGAGACCTGTGGAAAGGTGAGCTAGAAGATTTTTTGCTTTGGATGGTGCAGAAGTCCATCATGATGATCAAGTTGAAGGTAACCCTTAGTCCTATAGTAGACTTTCAAGTTAAGTTTCCTTTTCCATGATATATATGAAAGAAGTTACCTTTGTACCAATAGTTTTGTTTAGCTTATTAAGATGCACATTATAAGGGGTGGTAGATAGTTGTTTAGATTTCGAGGATGAAATCTCTTTAAGGGGTGGTATGCTGTAACATACTGATACCTAGGAATTAATCTTATTCCAGGGTTAATAGCTTAGAACCCTTAGTCTTTGAGGTTTAGCCAAACAAGGATTAGTATATGCTCTTTAGTGACCTTGAATATAATAATGCATGCATGTAACGACCCCGCCTCCCGGTAACCCCCAATTAAGGGAGACCAAGAGGTTAGAGCCATTACCCCAATTAACATGATCAAAGGTTCGAAAAATAATCAATAACAATTATCAAATTTTACCAACTAAACTGAAAACTGGTATAAAATAAAACTTTGTGTACCTTTTCCAAAAAACTAGGATATCTACTTCTATCCGCATCAGGAGTCTATTCTAACTAATCCTCCTTTTTACTTTAATTCTTATTTAATTCCACATATGCCACTTTACTGTTTGTCCTTTTCAATCTTGTACCTAAAACACCGACAAACAAAACGTCGGTCAGCATATCGGAATATGCTGGTATGTGGGGACAACCAAAATCATGCAAATATGGATAACAATCTTATTATCACAATAAAGTTAATTAACAAGCCAATTTATGCTTTTCAGTATGACATTCTCCACTGCTTTTTCCCTAACCCTGGCATACCCTCTTTAGGGTTTCTCTTTTGCCAATGACATAAGGCCACCTTCTCAATCCCGAGCTTAGTGCCTAGGGTCACCCTTCATAGTGCCCATTAGTCATTCTATAAATACCACCTTCTCAATCCTAAGCTTGGTGTGTGGGGTCACCACTCATGGTGCCCATTGGTCTATCCTCTTGGGCCTAACCTTTGGCATCGTCCATCAGGGTGGCATGTAGGTGCGAGAATACACACTTATAATATAGTTGTGATAATCGTAGTGACTTTATAAGTTTTAAGTATGAACATCTAACTAATAAGTTGCATTTAATGCGGTGAATCATTCGGGAAACCCTCACGAAATTAATGTGATTAACCATAATTAATCACATACATGTTAGGCTGATTTGAGACAGAATAATCCAACCAATCAAGGAAATCCAATCAAGCAAATACAAGAATCCTGAAATCACATTCAATTCCTTTTTATCAAAATCTATCCAAACCATCTTGCTACTTAAGGTTTCTATTCCTTTTTAGGATTTCTACCTCTTTTAGGGTTGACTTTTTCAATTAGGGTTTTACTTTGTCTTACTCTTTTAAACCCTAATTTTTCATCTATCCTTCACGAAAATTCTTAAGGTTACCTTTTAAGAACACATAACCTCAATTTCATATTAAAGCACAATTAACCATCAATTAAGTCCATTAAGCCTCTTTTTAATTAAATCTACCATTTTTATCCTTTTAATCCATGACAAAGTCATTATGCTCATTTATCCTCAATTCGTAGTTCATTATGGTCTAATTCACATATGAATGTTATTTATCATTAATTCTACCTTTTATCCACTAGAAAACCCTAATTTCTACATTAAGGATATTTATCCACAATTAGGAACTTTTATAATCAAAATAGCTTATAATTATCATATCTCAACTTTAATCATGAAATCAAACCATTAAAGCCATTAGGAGTCACATTTACTAATATTAAGGTTTCAAGGCCCATTAAACCATATTTATGTGCATGAAACTCTAAATTAACCAATTACTTGCGAATTTCATCCTTTTTTGTTCTTAATGTACCCTTTTGTAATTAACAAATTAATATCAACTTTAATCACCCATTAAACTCTACTAATTACATTAATCATCTCAAAGTAGAGTTTCTTAATCTTTAATTCATTAAAGTTGATAACTCACACTACTTTTCGAATTGCAATTAGAAAAAGGGTTCAATTATATTTTTATTGCATTCCTCGTGTTCTGCTGAGAAAAATTCATATATTACGTGTATCCATCCAAGCTACGGTTAATTAGCTATGAATTTTGCAAAATATAACTTACTTGAGCCAATCGGGAGCTGCCACATCATCTCCGTCCATGCAACGTGGTTCAGTGGGTTTGAAAACATTTCAAAATGTCCAAAATGCCCTCAGTTAAGTGATCTGTTTCTTTAGTACGCGGAGGGCAGAAACGTCAAATCCGCCTTCGGCTTCTTCAACCTCGCACCACCTTCCTTCTGCTGCCCTAGCGGTTACGGGAAGAGCTTTGCAGGCCGCCTCCTACCACCTCGTGGTTCGGATCTGGCCGGAACCCATCCCCCTGCCTTCGCTTCCCCCCGCTGCACTCAACCAAGCCACAAATTATGGCTGAGATGGCTAGACCCATGAAAATCAAGCCAGTGATTCTCTACGGGCTTACAGTCCTCTTGCAGGCACTGTGCAAGGACGAGAGAGAGGAGATGATAGCTGATCACTTCTTGGTTGTTGTGGGAGCGTCCTGCTTCCGACAAGACTACATACAACCCATCGCTGCTCCCTGGATAGGGTTATACCCTCAAGGTTATGGTTTTGCCAAAGAAAATGAAGAAAGAAAGAGAGGGGTGCGTGGGATCCTTTTCAAACTCGACCCTGGGATCTACCCCTTATACAGGGGAGGGTATCCATGCCCCAATATGTTCATACAAGGGAAAACAAATCCCTCGTCTAATAGGAAACCACATTCCTTCATCGTGTAGAAATCTTCTCTCTCTTCTTTTTGATATCCTTTATTATTTGGATATTTATAAATTCGGAAATCCTTTCCATTATTCTCTTTATTCTTGGATTTTAATTCATTGGCCACGAAATTTATATATCTCCTTAAGTAGAAAATACTTCCTTTTTAACAATACCACATAATCTATTAATTATGTATTCACATTATCTTCTTATTTTCTATTATAGGTATTTTCTCTTTCTTTTTCTTCATTGGGACTCCTTGGATCCTAAGAAACTCAAATATTTCGAAATCCTTCTTAATGGATACTCATTGTCCTTCTAAATGAATCTATATCCATTATTTCTCATTATCTTGTTTATTTCTTATTAAAATATCTCTTTTTGAGGATTTCTCTTTATTTCTCTTTTATTTTACTCATTGGTATTCCTTTTAACATTTAGGAATCCTTGGGATATGAAATTCCATCAAGGATAACTCAATTATACTTCTTTCCACTTATTTCCCACATTTATCATTGTTTTCAATTTCTTTCTTAATAAAGAAATACTTAATTGATCTTTTCTTTTCCTATTGCATTTTCTTTGCAACTATGGGCTCCTTGGAACCCAAGGAACCCAAGAGGTACGAAATCCAACTTTCGATCATATTATTTTGCCTTCTAGAGGTTTCCACATATTTCTTTTCTCCATTTTCTTATTTACTCAAATAATGGAGTTTCTTTTGTCTTTTTCTTGTTATTGGGCCTTGTAGCCAATAAATCCAACAAAACAACCAGCAAGGCTATTGTAAACGAAACTCATTTATTCAAAACAAATTATATCATTAGTTGTTCCAATATCTTTAATATGAGAAATTACATTTCTCTCCAAATGAACCAAAAAATTGGGGTTGTAACATCCTTCCCCTCTTATAAGAATTTTGTCCTCAAAAATCCACCAAGCAAACAAACAAATAGATTAAGCCTTTCCTATGTCCATCATGGCTCCCATGTGGCCTCACCCTTTCCATGGTGATTCCCAAGAACCTTCATCATCTCATATTCTTCGATCTAAGTTCTTTCTTACCTTGGTATATCGTACCCTCATAGGCGACTCAAGACATTTCAACCTCTCATAAAGATGAATAGATTTAGGGCTCAGTACATGGCTTGGGTACCTCACATAGTGCTCTAGACCAGACATATGGAACTCATCACACATTACTTATCCTGAGGGGAAAGGTTGAACATAACCTTCTCCACCAATCCATCTCAAATGGACCCATATATCAGGGACTCATCTTTCTCAGTTGTAGCTTAGAGGGGTCGGATTTTCACATTACATACTCGCCCACAGTGAACTGCATGTCAGTCTGCTTTGCATCAGCTCATGACTCATGTCACCTCTGGGCTCTCTCTCAGCCATTGCACGATCAAAGCAACTTCATCTGCACACACTGTGGTTCTTTTTTGACCTTCGCGAGACCTCCTTCACCAACATCATCTTAATGAAGTGGTGACCGATACAACCTCCCTATAGAACTTCTTGCATCCTGATAAATGTTATGGTGGTTAACATCACATCTTAAGAATTGTCTCTATGTATCACCCTGAATGAGCAGACATGCTTTCATCAGACCCTCTAGTCTAGATCATACTAACCATTAGTATGGGGTGATAAACTATACTAACATTGAGTTCTTCATGTATCTAATTCCACCTCATGGAAGTGAACCTTTAGGTCCTACATAAGAACTTTTAAACTCGCATCATTGTGTAGTTGAACCTTCTCTCTCTCTTATAAGTAGTTCAACCCGATATGTCCCTTGACAATACTCTTTCTATCTCTTGTCATCTAGGTAAGGTGATCTACCATAACCCACATTGTATCTTGACCTTCCTTGTTCAAGGGGAGACTTACCACAACATCCATAGTGGTGAACTCCCATTCCCTCTCAGGGACTCTTTATCCTCTATGTCAAACCACTGGGTTACTAGTGTTCCTCCTTCACCCCCGGCTTGCATGGCCACATGCCACATGCAACTTCATATCAAGCATCCAAAGTGCTACTATCACTTAGTATCTTGGTAGTATCGCGGTGTATGGTGATCTTAAAACCATGATTTCCTATATGTCATGATTCCTCAAGATCCAATCCTATGAATCCCTAAACCACTCTCATCAGGGTTTTATTACCTTTTGATCAAAAGAAGTGTATCTGAGGTTCAACCACCATCCTTTCATTGCATCGAAGCCTAGGCTGGCCAAACAACTCCTAACTTGATCAACTAGTATCATAGCATATGAATGTTAGCCATACCTATCTTCTTTCCAAACTTAGGGTTAACCCAATAACTTCTTCTAGTCTCTAGCCAAACTAGGCAGCTACATCTCAACCAGAGAATCCATTACCACTTCACATCCTTAGATATTAGGTAATGTTGAAGACATACACTTACATGTATTCCACTTATCATCTCGTCTCAAACTCTAAGTCTATCTTCATCAGAACATTCTGAGCTCATCCTCTTGGTTATCAAGCTCAACCTTGTATCACTTGCAAATTCCAAATATCTCATGAAAAAACATTCTCACAAGATGATTACCTTAATACTCTTATCGTTAGTACATATCATTCACTTCACAAGGGTATGTTATCGTCTTTCTCCTCATACCTCATAGAAACATTCCAACTCCCATCATCTTTATCCTTGGTGTAAGGCATGCATACTGTCCTATCTCTCACTCCCATAACAAGAGGAAATAAGCATTTGGCGGCCGTCCAAATACAGAGTTCTTGTTGTTCCAAGAGTAGAGATGTTACATCCCACCTTGCCAGTACACCTTCAAATATAAGTTGAAACGTGCAACTTATGTCTCTACATCACAAACATCATGGTATCAAAAAAAAATTACTTCCATGGAAAACTGGTCTCGAACCTACTGGGGTTTACACATAATCCTTTGTCATCTCCTCTAGATCTGTAGAGTGTCGGCACTTTTGGGGTCACCCCTCTTCCCTTATGCATCCAGAGAATGCCCTACTCATCTACCCTTTGGGTCCCATGAGTTCATGAAGGTGATCAATCTCCTAACCCATGACCCTCAGACAATGATAGTTGTTACCTCCCGACCCAATGGTCATGCGCAACTAGGGAATTAGGCAACTCCCACTTCCATCGGTCTTATCCCCACCTGACCCTAGGATATATTTTGGATTCCATTAAAATAAATGTCCAACATAGATCCTTACCCAATCCTTCGTCATCTCTCTCTGCATTCTTGGGCTGTCTTTCATCCTTTCATAGGGGTCATGGTGACCTCCCTACCTTGGTCAGGCCCCATACCGGTTACCTCCATGGCAACACACCCACATGCACTTAGAGATGGTTATATATGAGTCTACAAGTTCATTCTCTTACCATGTACTCTTCACTTAGCTTCTCAAGATCCTCTGAAACCTCTTTAGGTTACCTCAAAATCAACAAAACTGGTATACACCCTACAAAAAGGGTCCCTCTCCCAGGATGGGAGGAAACTACACCTTGATAACAAAGGTCACAAATGTCCTTATGTTTAGGGTCTACATACACATGAGAATGCTTATCCCTAGAAAGTTACTAAGGCACAAGAAAACACCTACAAAACCATGCTAGGTCACACTTGTTCTCATTCCTCAACGTTGAACCAAGAACCAACCTTCTCATGCCACCACCTTGGCTGTGAGGGATTCATCAAACATACCTTAAACTTAAGGGGTTTCCTTTTCCTCTACACATGAGGAGTACCATGCTCAAAACTATAGAGACTCAAATCTCATCATGAGCATCAGGTACACTGCTTCCCCTCTTAGGCCTAGGAACCCTAGGTTCACCTTTGGGTGTCCAACTGCATGCTCAATCTCTTAACCACGAATCAAGCATGTCCAAGGTATGTCATGTACTCCCGTGCTCCTTTTATTCGAGCAACACCTTAGAGTTGAGTCCTCCTCAAGGGCAACCAACAAGGTACAAGGCCTCACAACTTGTTACTTAAACCTCCTTAGGGTCTAAGCCACTCTTTGTCTCATCTCAGTAGGTCTATACTATAGGCACATAGGTTCCATAAGCATCATCCTCTCTTTAAGGTTTGGTTCCTCTAAAGGCCACCAAGATATCATCAGCCTCCAGGGATCAAGCACGAGGCAACCATTATCATCCACTTAGGTCGCATCATCCTCAGCTCCCCACTGTTCCTCATGTCTCAGAATCTAAGCTTCCAACCTTCTTACTTGAGTCCTTCTTTCTCCCTCTAGAGCTAACTCCACATCCAACCTCACTACCAGAGGTCCTCTCTCCATGAAGGATCAAGCTCACAAGCATACCTCTACATTGGTGAAGCCTATGCTCGAACTTATGTTTGCTCGAGGTTATTCATAGCTCTTTATGCTTATCTCATAAGGTATCCATCATACTTACTGGCCAGGTTTTCAACCTAGTGCCGCACTACTGACGTACTCTGGGTGCATGTTATCCCCTACTTGCATAAGCCCATAGGGTTTCTATAGGTTCTTGTCTAACCTCATCAATGAAGGTGCTATCCTTCACTCTAACATGCATGGCCCTTTCCAGGGTTGGGTCGCCAAAGGTACTAGGTCATCTAACCTCTCATGGCTCATATGGCATCCCAAGGCATTTCCATCCAAACACTCAATCAACCATGACATCTAACTCATCATGTCATCTCTCTCTCTAACCACCACTTAGGGTTAGGGTTAAAATCATCCTCAGAGGATGTTCCAGGTCTCTACTTATAATGGAGGTCTCTACCTCCAAGACTAACTCCCTCTCTAATCATCCTCCAGACAAGAAGGTCTAGCCTCAGGTTTCTCCTGAGGGCAATGACAACTCATGTCATACGACCTAAGCATGTATCTATTCTTTAGTTTACGCTTAATCTATTAAGCTTATGTCCATGACATCTTATTTACATGCTTTTCATTAATTTGGTGGAGGATTCCTTAGACCTTATCAACATTACCCATACCTCAAGAGGGTGAGGAAAAGAGAGAAAACCCTAATCCTTAAGGTCCTTAACATCATTTTGAGTTGAGAAGAGACGAACAAGATGAGAGAGTCCTAAAGGTATCTTATTTCAAGTCAAATCCTAGGACATCTGCCAGGCAGTCACACAATCCAGGAGTCCTCGTATTCTGACTAGTAGTGGGAGGAAAATCTTGCCAGCCCCCAGACGTGATCCTTTTCTAGACACCTCTATCTTTTGGAAAATCCTCTAATAACTCCCTTGGGTTCTATAGAGTTTGTAAAATTTAATAATTATTAAAGATTAAATGAGGAACCTATGCTCTAATACCAATTGTAATGACCCCGCCTCTTGGTCTCCCTTAATTGGGGGTTACTGAGAGGCAGGGTCGTTACAATGCATAAGTCACATTAAAATGTAGAATTTAAGTTAAAATTACCCAATACCTTCAAAGTAATCATAGAAGCAATAAAAGGAATATAAGATATGTGCCTAAAAGGCAAAATGTTCATAATTGAGGACAATGAGTTATAATTCCACAAAATACAGAATGAATAATTCTATGTGGGATAATATTGATGGTGTAGATTCGTTCTAGATTATTCCTATGCCTTAGGGTGCAACGAAGAGAAAAAGGAAATCAAAGATAATGCTTAAAACATGAATAATGAGATATTGGATTATTTATGGGAGAAATAATAGAAATAATGAATAATGTGTTAAAATGATAATAATAACCCCAAATTTGTTTTCTTGGGATATGCCTTGGCTTGGAGGCCAAGTCTTACCAATTTAGAACAATAATAACAATATATATATATATATTCTATTTAGAAAAGAAAAGGGTGTTTTACCTTACAAATATTAAATAAAATATTTAAATATTCCAAAAGTGGAAAATAATTTTAGATTCGTAATCTACATAACAAAATATGGCTTTGGGTGAATATTCACTCAATTTGGAGAAAGTTTGATTAAAAGGTAAAATTAGGAGAGAGAAAGTGTGTAAAACCTTCAAAATATTAAATAATTATAAAAATAACTCCAACATCTAAAATTGATGGCAAATTCGTAATCAACATGTTAAATATGACTTGTGGGTCATGTTTTATAATTTTTGGATAATCCTAATGTCATTAATGAAGGAGGAAAGAGAAAATAGTAATTAAATTATTTGACACATTAAAAGTTGTCAAAAGGAAAATCTAATTTTATATTTGGATTCTACATATTAAAATTCTCTGCAAAATTTTAGCCAATTTCGAATTCATTTAAGACATCAAATGAAGAGAGAGAAAATCATTTAATACAATATGTATCACTTTATTTGATTTTGAGTTTGGTTAAGATTTTCCTTTTGATCTGGCGCATGAATCCTGGCCGTTGGATTTCGATCCGACAATCTGTAGATCGTATCCTACCCGCGGTCGGCTTGCTACAGTGCCGTCGTGTAGGTTGCTCAGAGATTCCCAATTTTCTCAGACTATGTGCATCCTTTTTCTGTGATTTCTTTTGCATTGAATTTGTCGAGATGTCCCGCACACAAAGAACTCTTACACGAGTTCTATTTCTTCCGATCCAAGAAACACCCAAAGCTTGGGCATAAAGCTTCTCACGGCTGATAGGGTTAAACCCTAATTCTACATCCCACCTATATATAACCCCACCTGGGTCTCCGATGGCTCTTACTCAATTCTTCTCTCAAGCCAATTGCTCTAGTTCTTGTATGTGTTGCTGCCGGTAAGCAAGATTCAGTCTTGACCTTGTGGCACCTCTCTCTCTCTCACCATAGAGCCTCCCCAATAAAATTTAAGGTATGGATCCCTTCGTTTTCCTCTTGGATTTCCATCGGTGCTGTCATTTTTGCATTTGGTAGCGTATTTCAAAACATCCCAAATAGATCGAGATGCAGCTTCATGCTGCGCTCATTGGAGCGAGCAGAGGTAGAAGAAGCCCTTTGTGGTTTTACGTTTGTACCACTCTCTTCGCTTTCTTCTATGCTTTTCTTGCTAAGGGCAATTTCGTCTTTCAGCCATTGTTTTCTATGTTGTTGGGACGAGTTAACCGCGCCTTTGACTACAAACTTGTCCTCACCCGAATGGGCCAACTCAGTTGGGCCCAGTCTCTCTCTCTCTCTCGGCCCTTGTTGATGATTTGGCTTTTTCTTATTGGTTAATCTTTGAAAATCCATAACTAATTAATACTAAATCAGAAAAATATGCATAAATAGTCAATAAAATGAGAAAATTGTAAGCTTTATTATGGTATGGGTTTTATCTCCTGATCAGATGTTTTGAAGATGTGATTTTAATGAATCTAATTAATAAAGTTAATAATTTATATAATTCATAACTAGTAAACCCTTGGGCCAAAATTAAAAGTAAAATATGTTCTAAACTCAAAAAAATATGATCAATTTAATAAAAATAAATTGGATGCCTGGTTTTGATTTTTTTCAAAAAAGTTTTAAGGATGATTGAATTAACTACTAATCACCAAAACTAACCCTAAAAGTCAATATCTTAAAATACTTAATATTATACATTATTTTGATCAGAAAATCCTAACTAAGATGATGGTGATGTTTTCAAGACCTAATTCGGCGGTTTGTAGAAAAATTTGACAATTTTAGGGTTTTGAGTTCTTAATGAATGCATATAATGCTAATACATGTATATGGTGATTATAATAGGACAAGTGGACTCTAATATTGCTTAGGATTTTGGAAACTGTATTGATTAAGACTTTGTGAGAGGTATGTTAGCATCTCCTATTTTTCTTCATTGAGCAATAACCTATATTGTCTTTCTCTTGGTCCTATGGACAAAAACCTAAAAACCATATCTTTTCCTCTTGAATATTATGCTTCATGTGAAGTACCCTAATTGCTATTGATCTTCTGATCAAAATATCTTCATGACTTTCTTTTGGAATCCTTATTATGCCTTGTTCATTATGGAACTCAAATTGTTACTATATGCCCACTTTGAGGTGGTTGTTTATGATGATCACTTATGTGGTGATTAATTTGTAAATCCGACTATACCTCTTTACTTGCCTCCTTATTAAGCATGTTGTGTGACTCATTAGCCCTAGAGTAATATAATTTGCATTGGTTTTGGGTTATGTGCCCTTATTGTTTGTTTTGGGATGGGGGTTATGTGCCCCATACCCGGGTTTCAGCTTTATAGGGGTTGGCCCAAATTTTTATATATATTGGGAGTTTGGTTATGTGCCATTCTCTATCAGGTTTCAACTTTATGAGGGTTGGCCGCCAATAGTTGTTTATGTTGTTCTAGTGCTATGTTTATCTCACAAACATGTAGGTTGTTATGGTTTTTGTGCCCTAAAATCTTTATGAGTGCTTTTGTGGCACCACTTTTATAATTGTTTTTAATGGAAAGTATCTCTTTTGTTATGATATTATACTTTTATGCCCTCTTTTTGGGTAGTCCTTATATTTTTGCATGGGAAGCCTTCTCTACTTGATGTGCCTTTTCCTTAATATATATATAATGTTCCATTCCTTTTTAGGATGCTCAAACCAGCGTTTTGATGATATCCTCTTTTCTTTTCCTTTTATGGGGTATGCTTCCAACCCCAGGTGTTGGATAAGGAGGAGGAGATCTAGAAGGACCTGGACCACAACAAGGATAGCTGACTTCGTGGGAGACCTTGATTGAAGTTGTTAGGTGATCCTTAGCTAGTTCTACATATGTAGTTAGTTTTCTTTTATGTCACCCTGTGTGGTGAAAGTTTAGTATGTTAAGAATCTTTGTAATGGTTAGATATATCTTTCAATTCCGCTGCTACTTTGTGGTATGATACAATCATGTATACATAAATTTGGTTTCATCCCCTCTTGAGAATTTTTTTTTGGTGGATGGTTCCCTCTTTATTTTTAGTAGGGAGTGGATCCCTATGGGATCCCACTCCTTACATCATGGTATCAGAGCCTGTAGTGGTCAGTTATCTAACTGTTTCAAACATGTCTCCCTTAGGATGTTTACCCTTATCTTAGGTTGCTTATACCTAGTACCTTGTGCAGGAAAAACTCTAATGGCAGGAGGTAACTCGACTGTTGACAACTAGTTTGGTTACGAGACACCCCAAACCTTTAGGTTTGATCAGGGGACCTCAGCTTCTACTAGTTTGGGACTAGCTATGACTCCAGAACAAGAGTTGTCCATGTTTCGACAACTCTTTGCATCTTCCATGGTGGGAAAGATGAAAGACTCGTCTGCACTTGAGAAGCCAAAGGAGTTATCAATCATGGAGTTCATGAAGATGCAACCACCTTCCTTCAAGGGTGAAGGTGAGATAGAGATGGTTGATAAAGTTGATGATTGGGTGTTAGCCATAGAGAGGACTTTTGATGGTATGGCCAGTCCTCCACATCAGAAGGTTAGGTTTGCTTCATATGTTTTAGATGGACCTGCAAGAGTTTGGTGGAATGGGATTGCAAGGACTAGAGACATCTCAACCATGTCTTGGGTTGAGTTCTTGGCTCTCTTTCATGGGAAGTACATCTACACTACTGCCCTAAAGAAGAAAGAAGCAGAGTTCTATAGATTGAAGCAAGGTTCATTATCCGTTTCTACTACGTGCAAAAGTTTCTACTGTTGGAGCGTTATGCAGTTGCTTTGGGTGAGGAACGTAGGGCTGACCTATTCCTCCAAGGGCTAAACTACAATGTGGGACGTGCTCTTATCCCACAACTACCCTTGACCTTTCAATAGATGGTCGATAAGGCATTGGCTATGGAGTCATACCCAGGGTTTCAACCTAGGGAGTTTGATAAGAAGAGGAAACCTTCAGGAGATGAGCATAGAAAAGACAAGTGTGCTAAGTGCAATGGTTACCATCCTCCAGGGATGTGCTCTCAAGATAAAAACCAAGCAAAGTATCAACCCGACTATCGGGTTGTGTGCCGTCATTGCAATGAACCTGGACATATTCGTCCTAGGTACCCTCAGCTTTGTAATGAACATGTACCGGCTCAACAACAACAACCTCAAGTGCCTCATCAGAATAATGGTAACAACAATGGTAAGAGACATGTGCAAAGGTGAGCTGGAAGAGTTTTTGCTTTGGATGGTGTAGAAGTCCATGATGATGTTCAAGTTGAAGGTAACCCTTATTCCTATATTAGACTTTCAAGTTAAGTTTCCTTTTGCATGATATATATGAAAGAAGTTACCTTTGTACCTATAGTTTTGTTTATCTTATTAAGATGCACATTTTAAGGGGTGGTAGATAGTTGTTTAGATTTCGAGGATGAAATCTCTTTAAGGGGTGGTATGCTGTAACATACTGATACCTAGGAATTAATCGTATTCCAGGGTTAATAGCTTAGAACCCTTAGTCTTTGAGATTTAGCCAAACAAGGATTAGTATATGCTCTTTAGTGACCTTATTTTTTAATTAGGGCCTATTTATTCATCCCGTGCCCTAAAATAGGTGGACAATAAATCAATTGCCTCTTGGACATTACAGTTCAGCCAGCATGGCTGCTGGGATGTCGAAAAGGCATGCCTAGAGCAAAGAACATTCTTAGCTAATCCGTCGGCAATAGCGTTTAGGTTTCTAGGGACATAGTAGAGCAGGTTACTATCACTGCGTCGGAGTGCACAATATCGGTTGAGAAGAGGTTTCAGCCTTCCATTACTCTTCGTCTTACCGGTTAAACAGGCGATTGCCTGCTTGGAATCAGATAGAATGAGATAGCTTCCCAGGTTCATCTTTTTGCATTCAATCACTCCATGGATGATCACAAGTATCTCAACCTCCAAGCTTGAACAGGTCACCGTAGGGAGACCTGCGAAGAAGGTATCCTGTCTTATATTTCCGCGGATGAATAGCCCCATGCCAGTGTGGCCATTTTGAATCCGATAAGCGGCATCCACCATCACAATTTGTTGGTGATGGGAGAAAGTAGTGCTTTGAGGTCTTCTGTGTGGCTGAGAGCTAATCCAAGCTTTATGGATGGATTAGCAGCGTTCAGTGATGAACTTGACACGGCTAGCAAGAAGGGTGGCATGATGCTCATGAACAAACTTATTACGTAGACTCCAGTTGTACCAACATATTACTGTACATAGGCTCGCCCTGTGGTTGTCCCCCTTGGTCGACTGAATGTAGAAAGTGATCCAGTCATTCTCACTGAGGTCAAAGTGTGAGTTGTCGGTGATCAGTTCTTCCCATGTTTTCTTAGCTTCCGGGCAGTCACGTAGAACATGGAGAAGTGTTTCAGCATCATTATTACATATAGGGAATAGTGGATCGACAACCATGTGACGGTGAGCACGCTCAGCGTTAGTAAGGAGTGCCTTGTGCTGGAATAACCATAGAAAGAGGCGGATGCATTCCGGCAGCCTTGCCTTCCATATAAGGTTCCAACTTCTAGGAGTTTTGGTTTCAATGTCTGCTCGTAGCCAGTCGTATGAAGACCTACTTCTCAGAGCACCAGTATTGTATAACGGCCATGACCACTGGTCCGCACCGCCTGTAGGGCATGGAGGAGGAGTAGTCTGGATCACCTGCCAAGATTGATAAGGTAGATATGCTTTAATGAAGCTCCAGTCCCATTCACCGTTGTCTAGGAACATAGAGCTAACTTGCAGAGTGTCGAGCGACGGAGGAATGGCCCAATTAGGGTCCATATCCATAATCAAATGATTATTTAACCATCTGGCATGCCACACATTAGTTGATTGACCGTCATTGACAACTTTGCCACACATAGGCTGGATGATGCTTAACTTGTTCTTGATGAAACTCCAGGCCGGGGAGCAGGGTTTCTTTAGAAGACGACCATTGATGATATACTTCTCTTTAATAATTTGAACCCACAACTTCTCTGGTTCATTTAGAAATGACCATACATTCTTCAACATAAGTGTTGTATTCTGGTCCCGGGTGTCTCTGAGGCCGAGACCGCCCTTATCTTTTGCAGTTGTGAGCTTCCTCCAAGCAACTAAAGGAATTTTCTTGCTGCCATTTCCTGACCATATGAAGGTCCGTACATGTTGATTGATATCATCATAGAGAGTTGGTGAGATCCTGACCGTCTGCATAGTATAGGTTGGTAGAGCCTGAAGCGTGCTTTTCGCCAAAGTGATGCGCCCGGCCATGGAGAGGTGCCGCACTGCCCAGCTGTTGAGACGGTCCTTTACCGTCGTAGTGATATGCCCATGTGTTTGCTTGTTGATTCTGTGGTGCAGAATGGGAACTCCAAGGTACCTCCCAAGGTCAAGTGTCTAAGGGAAGCCTAGCTTGCTGCTCACCAGCCTACGCTCAGTTTGGGTGACATTTGCCAAAAAGTAGCATTTGGACTTCTCTTTAGAGACAATTTGTCCTGAGACACTAGAGAATTTCTGAAGGATTGAGTTGATACTCAGTGCTTGGCAGATGGAGGCTTCAGCAAAGAGGAGGATGTCATATGCGAAGCACACGTGCGACACAGGCGTTCCACCTCGGGTGAGCCTAATGGGTTTCCAGGAACCATCTTCAACAGCTGCAGTGATGGATTGAGACAGTTGTTCCATACAGAGGACGAAGAGATAAGGACTTATGGGGTCTCCTTGACGGACCCCTTGTGTTGCTTTAAAAGGTTGCAGTGGTTGACCACCCCACAGAATGGAGGTCTCGTCGGCAGTAATGATCTACATGATAATAGACCGGAGTTTTGAAGGAATACTCATTCGCTTTAGAGTGTCTTCGACAAAACTCCAGTGCATCCTGTCAAAAGCCTTGGAGAGATCTAGTTTGATGCAAACCCACTTCTTTCTGGAAGACTTTTCCTTCATAGAGTGTATAATCTCTTGCATGAGAAGAACATTATCACTGATCTTTCGGCCTGGGATGAAACTAGTTTGGTGATTGGAGACCCAAGCATTAAGATAAGGTTTCAGATGTTCCACAATTAACTTCGAAAGTATTTTAAAGCAGCCATTGTTCAATGATATGGGTCGTAGATCACTGCAGGTTGTCGGAGCTTTGGTTTTAGGAATGAGCACAAGGTGCAAGTTCGCAGTGGTGGCGTCAACAACTCCAGAGATGAAGGTGTCATGTATTGTCTTGGATAGAGAAGGACCAACTGCGGCCCAATTATTTTGGATGAACTCATTGTATACTCCATCGGGTCCAGGCACCTTGGACGGTGCCATCATGAACATTGTGTCGTGTATTTCTTGCGGGCTGGGTACAGCTTGTATACGGGCAACATCTTCTGCTGTGAGCTGCTTGAAAACTCCTGGATAGCAAGACACATCTATGAGATTGGGGTGGAAAGAACACGACAGGAGGTTAGCAAAGAAAGATCGGACATGCCTGCTAAGAGCCTCAGGATCGGTAATCCAATCCCCCAAGTCGTCCTTGAGCTGGGTGATTTTATTATGATGAATGCATGCCTTGACAAATGATTGATAGAACTTTGTTTTCCCATCACCGTGTTTGAGCCAGTCGATGTGGGCATGTTGCTTCCAATCAAGCTCTTCCTTGAGAAGGATTTGGTTATACTTCTCCTGCAATTCGATTTCAGTAAGATTAATAGGATCACCCGGATGCAGCGCGGCTTGTACCTAGATGCGGCTGATACGGGTGAGGAGGTTGTCCTTCTCTTTACGTAGCTTCCTCAAGTAGTTGGCTTCCCATTTGCGAACAGGCTTCTGGAAGTCTCGCAGCACGTCTGGAAAGGATCGTGTAGAGTCCCATTGGGGCATGATGGCAGAACGGAAGTCTGGATCGAGAGACCAACTAGCTTTCGTTTTGAAGTAGGCACTTCTAGACTTCTTAGGGTAACTGGTACGCAGAAGAAGGGGGTTATGATCAGAACACAGCCGAGGGAGGGCAGTAACAATGGCCTCGCTGAAGCTGTGGAGCCAATCATTTGTAGCAATGACACGGTCAAGCTTTTCCAGCAGACTACCTCTACGGAATGTAAAGAAGTTGCCTTATGTGCGAAGTTCCGATAAGCCAGTATTCAAGAGGACTTCATTAAAATGGGAGCAGGAGCTTCTATCGAAGTGCTTGCCTCCCTTCTTCTCAGAGATGTGTAGCATGGTGTTGAAGTCACCCATGACTACCCATTTAGTATTTGCAGATGAGGAAAGGTTTTCTAGGTGATCCCACAGATGCTTGCGAGCCGTAGGATTGGGGTTGCCATAGACGATGGTTAACAACCAACTATTATTAATCTTCAAATGGATGAATTGCATGTGATTCAAGAGGACATCCAGATCACACTTTTATTGATCCCAAAGGATCCATATGCCACCGGAGAAGCCTAGCGCCTCAACCCTGTGGGAGGAGGGAAAACCCAATTGACGGATGACATTATCAGCAACATCACCACTACAACGGGGTTCTATGATAACAAGAAGATGCAGGTTATAGGAGAACTTCATCTCCTTAATACGATGAATTTTCCTATCTTGGAAAGTGCCTTGAATGTTCCAGCAGCATTACATTAAGCGAGAAAGAGAGGAGGTGGTTGTTGCACTAGATGGCAGCCAACAATCCATCAGATTGTTGTTCTAGCTCTGTGCTCATGTGGATATTAGTAGCGCCGCCGGGTTGATCAGTATCAAACTCTAGGGCTCTTTTAGCTTGGTGATGATGCGTGTTAGCGACATCGTCTTCGTCAAGTGGTGTGGCCTCACCTGTATCTGGATTGACTTTTTTGCGGACACGGTCAGGACTAACAATAGATTGATAGACCACCTTACGATTTCTCAATATGACAAAACCATTATTGGGGTCCTTCCCTTGCCTATTGAAAGGTCTGCGTGGGTTCTGCCCCTAGGCGGATGGTGGAGCTTGGAACTGGAATGGCTGATCCGTATCACCATGGGGATAACGGCCAGCACTGGTTTCATTTCCCACCAAGGTGACAACTGAGTTATCAGTCATCTGGGGGACGCTGGGTTGAACGTCCTGAGCGGCAGCAGCTGCACTCGCTTTCTTATTCTTTTGCTTTTGTTTCCTGCTAACCACTTTTGTGAAGCCCTCATCATCGACCTTGGCTTTAGTATTCGAGACTGGGATAGGCCTCTCGGAATCTGCTTTGGCCGTCTTCTTGGTGATGTTCTTTTTCGGTGGCTGCTTCCTTGGTTCGGGACGCTTGGCATGGATTGCCATGGTATGTGTGACACTAGGCAAAGGAATCGGTGCTGCTGAAGAGGACGCCTCGTAGGTTTCAGCACAGAAATCCTGCTGACAGTCTGTATCCGCATATCCTACGCGGCCGCACTTCATGCAGACAACCAGGAGATTTTCGTACTCAAGATGAAAGTGCTCCCCATGTATGAGCACCGCCGGCAGCAATGGTTTGTACGTCACAACTTCAACGGAGATTCTCGCAAATTTCCCGTGATGTCCCTGGAGGGTATGTTCATCAACCTTGATCGTCTTCCCGACAGCGTTGCCAATGGACGTGAGCAACTGGTTTTGGAAAAGGAAGGCAGGTAACTCAGGGATTCGCACCCAGACAACAAGTTTCTTCGGGATTGGATCAGACGGGCGAAAGTCTGGTGACCAAGATTGGACAGATAGGTAATTGCCAAATATTGTCCAAGGTCCGCCCATCATGGCCGTAAAGTAGTCATCTTGCCCAGAAAATTGGACTATGTAGTAACCGTTCTCCAGGTCTACGACTCGAAATTCGTTTTTTGGTTCCCAAATGGAGTAAATCTTATTGATCAGGGCCTTGAACCCGACATTGATGCCAATAGCTTTGACAACAACGGTGAACTTCCATGGTTCCAAAAGGGGTTGCATGGCGGCGTTGCGGATCGAGAAAGATGGGAGCACCCCACTGAGATCCACATAGATATCAGCCTCCTGAAGAGCATCCGGCGAGATCGGGTTCTCATACGTAAGCATACCAAGCGGTCGTCCACTGACCGTTTCTGCGTAGGATGGTTTCGCTCCTTTCTCAACAGTGTGGATGGATTCTGTCTCCATTGCTACACCCCCCACATAGGAAGAAGTAGGAGAAGCCTTGCCGGTCCCTGAGACTTCCTGACTGGAGATCGCATCACGCTGGACACTCTTACTTAGATCGGGCAGACGATGAGGGTGGCCATGGCCTCGGCCGCCGCCAACAGTTCCCCCATGGTCGCCGCCTCGGGAGAACCCTAGGCGAGCGGACATGACGATTGCTCTTTAGTGACCTTGAATATAATAATGCATGCATAAGTCACATTAAAATGTATAATTTAAATTAATATTACCCAATACCTTCAAACTAATCATAAAATCAATAAAAGGAATATAGGATATGTGCCTAAAAGGCAAAATGATCATAATTGAAGATAATGAGTTATAATTCCCCAAAATACGAAATAAATAATCCTATGTGGGATAATGATGGTGTAGATTCGTTCTAGATTATTCATATGCCTTAGGGTGCAAGGAAGAGAAAAAGGAAATCAAAGATAATGCTTGAAACATGAATAATGAGATATTAGATTATTTATGGGAGAAATAATAGAAATAATGAATAATGTGTTAAATGATAATAATAACCCCAAATTCATTTTCTTGTGATATGCCTTGGCTTGGAGGCCAAGTTTTACCAAAAAAAATTATAACAATATATATATTCTATTTAGAAAAGAAAAGGGTGTTTTACCTTACAAATATTAAATAAAATATTTAATGAATCCAAAATTAGAAAATAATTTTTTATTTGTAATCTACATAATAAAATATGCCTTTGGGTGAATTTTCACTCAATTTGGAGAATGTTTGATTAAATGGTAAAATTAGGAGAGAGATAGTGTGTAGAACCTTCAAAATATTAAATAATTATAAAAATAACTCCAACATCTAAAATTGATGGCAAATTCGTAATCAACATGTTAAATATGACTTGTGGGTCAAGTTTTATAATTTTTGGATAATCCTAATGTCATTAATGAAGGAGGAAAGAGAAAATAGTAATTAATTTATTTGACTCATTAAAATTGTCAAAAGGCAAATCCAATTTTATATTCGGATTCTACATATGAAAATTAGCTTCTCTACAAAATTTTAACCAATTTGGAATTCATTTAAGCCCTCAAATGACAAGAGAGAAAATCATTTAATGCAATATGTATCACTTTATTTGATTTCGGGTTTGGATACGATTTTCCTTTTGATCTGGCTCATGAATGTTGGCCATTGGATTTCGATCCGACGATCCGTAGATCATCTCCTACCCGCGGTCGGCTTGCTAAAGTGTCGTCAGGTAGGTTTCTCAGAGAATTCCGGTTTTCTCACACTATGTACATCCTTTTTTCGCGATTTCTTTTGCATTGAATTCGTCGAGATGTCCCGCACACAAAGAACTCTTACGCGAGTTCTATTTCTTTAGATCTAAGAAACGCCCAAAGCTTTGGCATAAAGCTTCTCACAGTTGACAGGGCTAAACCCTAATTCTACATTCCACCTATATATAACACCACCTGGGTCTCCGGTGGCCCTTACTCAACTCTTCTCTCAAGCCAATTGCTCTAGTTCTTGTATGTGTTGTCGCCGGTAAGAAAGATTCGGTCTTGACCTTGCGGCACCTCTCTCTCTAACTACAGAGCCTCCCCAATCGAATTCAAGGTATGGATCCCTTCATTTTCCTCTTGGCTTTCCATCGGTGCCGTCATTTTTGCATTTAGTAACGTATTTCAAAACATCCCAAATCGATCGATATGCAGCTTCACGCTGCTCTCAATGGAGCAAGCAGAGGTAGAAGAAACGCTCTGTGGTTTTACGTTTGTACCCCTCTCTTCGCCTTCTTCTATTCTTTTCTCGCTAAGGGAAATTTCATCTTTCAGCCATTGTTTTCTATGTTGTTGGGACGAGTCAACAACGCCTTTGACTGTAGACTTGGCCTCACCCGATTGGGCCAACTCAGTTGGGCCCGATCTCTCTCTCTCTCGGCCCTTGTTGATGATTTGGCTTTCTCTTATTGGTCAATCTTTGAAAATCCATAACTAATTAATACTAAATCAGAAAAATATGCATAAATTGTCAATAAAATGAGAAAATTGTAAGCTTTCTTATGTTATGGGTTTTTATCTCCTAATCAGATGTTTTGAAGATGTCATTTTAATGAATCTAATTAATAAAGTTAATAATTTATATAATTCATAACTAGTAAACCCTTGGGCCAAACATAAAAGTAAAATATGTTCTAAACTCAGAAAAATATGATCAATTTAATAAAAATAAATTATATGCTTGGTTTTGATTTTTTTCAAAAAAGTATTTTTAAGGATGATTTAATTAACTACAAATCACCAAAACTAACCCTAAAAGTCAATATCTTCAAAATATTTAATATTATACGTTATTTTGATCAGAAAATCCAAACTAAGATGATGGTGATGTTTTCAAGACCTAATTCAATGGTTTGTAGAAAAAGTTGACAACTTTAGGGTTTTGAGTTCTTAATGAATGCATATACTGCTAGTACATGTATATGGTTATTATAATAGGAAAAGTGGACTTTAATCTTGCTTAGGATCTTGGAAAGTTTTTTTATTAAGACTTTCTGAAAGGTATGTTAGCATCTCCTATTTCTCTTCATTGAGAAATAACCTATATTGTAGACTACCTAGTTTTTCACATCAAGACAATTCACGCTCTCTCTCTCTCTCTAAGTTTTTCTCTGTTCCATCTCTAGGAAGAGCGATTTGGGCATTCATGGCGGGCGTCCAGCCCGCTGGGGGGGGGGGGGGACAGGGACCCCTCTTCCTCCACTCGACCTTCCCCATCCATTCCCCCACACTACTCCACTTCCACTTCCATTTCCACTTCCACCCCCAATGCCCCCTCTTTCATCCCTACTTCCAAAGTCACTTCCGCCACACCTCCGTCTGTTGTTGAGCCCGGTTCCCTCCCGTGGACTGACCAGTGAGAGGATGTCACCTATGGACGTGCCTGGGCAAACACCGTCACCAGGACTAGGCTGGTCAGGGCGATCTATAGACCCATAGTCCTTCCCGAAGATCCCAAAGAACCCTTCTTCAGGGCGGATGACAGCAGAACTTGGACCAAGTTTTCTGGGGAGGTTGTCCAGGACCTAAACAATTTCCACCACAGCTCCATCATCGTCCAGATTTTCGGGAGTAAGTTCCACTTACAACAGGTCTACGGTTGGATGCTTCACACTTGGAAACCACGGGGTGATCTTCAACTATCCCCACTCAAAGACGGGTTGTTCTTGGCCAGGTTCGCCACTGTGGCGGACATGAATGTCTCCATCGAGCAAGGACCCTGGTTTTTTGACAACCAGTTGGTCCTGACTAGGAAATGGTCTCCACTGGCGGATGTAAGAAGGGCGTCCCTTACCTCTGTGCCGGTGTGGCTCACCCTGCCGGACCTAGGGCGTCACTGGACACGGAGGGCACTATCCATTATTGGGTTTGCGCTGGGCACCCCAAAGGTCATTGACTTCTGGATGGAGGGCAAATACACAGGTGCCCCACATCTCTGTGTCGAGGTACACGCTGACAAGGAGCCTTCCTCCATCATCATGGTTGAGTTACGAGATGGTCAGCGGCTAGAAATCAATGTCATTTATGATGCCTTGCCAGATCATTACAATGTCTGCAAGGTATTTGGACATATGCCAGGGCGCTGCCCCGGTGGAAGAACAGACCACACGGAACCTCTGGTTGAACGTGGCAGGTCCAAGAGTAGAAGACCCAATAGAAGGAACAATAAGAAGAGGAAAAGCTAGGCTACCCAAGCTACTGATCAGCCTGCTGCCGTCCACACTGCTCTGACGCGTGAGAGCCAGCTTGATGTTAATGAAGATACAAATACTGAAGAGGAGATCACTCCCAACGCCACCAAGGATCCAGACATGCTGTCTGAGTCTGCTGGAGCTGCGGTTGGGACAAGAACCGATTGTTCTCTGCCTGATCAGAACCACACTGGTCAGGCTATTGAAGCATGTGTGGTTGAGGCCATCTTTCAAGTGGGGAGTGGGTTTGATGTATCAGAAAACCCTTTCAGTCAGCTGCAGGACCAGGAACATGATAATGTTGATTTCTCTGTGCTGAGAAGAATCACCCGAGGCAGCCTAAGTAGAGAGAGGGTGGCTCGCGGGCAAGGAAGAGGTAGAGGAGGCTCCTCCCTTGGAAGAGGGGGAAGAACGGAAGGTCTTAAATGAAGATCCTCACATGGAATGTCAGAGGGGCGTCTCTGCCTGCTAAGCAGAGGACCCTCCGACACATCATAGAGGAGAGCAAGGCTACCATTGCTATCTGTCTTGAAACCCGAATAAGAAGAGAAGTAGGTGATCAGATCCCTGGTCTCTTTCCCAACAGTTGGGGCAACCTTAGTAACCTGGATATTGTTGAAGGTGGCATAATTGTTGTTGGCTGGAATCAACTGGTGTGGGATATCCAAAGGATACACACAATGGATCAGTCCATCACAGTTAGTTGCATCAATAATGGAGGCTTCCATTGTGTCATCACAGTAATCTATGGGGCAAATGTGGAATCTGAGAGGAGAAGGATGTGGGATTCTCTGGTCCACACTACGCAGCAAGAACTCCCACACCTAGTTATAGGCGATTTCAACCACCTCAGGAAGGCCCATGAGAAGTATGGCGGGCTGCCAGTCCTAGACTGTGTCCTTTGAAGATTCAATGATGCAGTGGACATTGTTGACCTATTTGAACTCAACTCAAAGGGTGGAATTACTACTTGGCACAACAAGAGGGTACCCATTAGAAGCATTTCTAGCTATCTCGACCGTGGCCTCATCAACGAAGCTTGGTTGGACCATTTTCCTAATGCTGCTGTAAAATTAGGGGCGCATCCGAACAATGATCACGCGTGGATGGAAGTTGAACTTATGGGCACACCTCAACCAAACTATCCCTTCCGCTTTCTCAATCACTGGCTCACCTGGCCCAGCTTCCTTGGTGTAGTCCAGGAGGTTTGGAGGCAAAACGTCATAGGCAATCCCATGTTTATTATAGTGGAGAAGCTCAAAAGAACCAAGGTAGATTTGAAGAAGTGGTCTAAGGAGCTTATTGACTTGCCCAACCTCATTAATGAAGCTAGGTCTTCTTTCCAAGATGCTGCTACCGATCTTAGACTTAATCCTCTTTCTGACATGCATATGCTCAAGGAGGAAGAGGCCAGCAAATGGCTCCTACAACTGGAGAAAGAACAAGAAGTTAGCTATTAGCAAAGGAGCAGGCTTAGATGGATCAAAGACGGTGATCACAACTCTAAGATCTATCACACTACAATTAAAAAGAACAACATGAAAGACCATATCCACAATCTCATTGATGCTAACAGCGACCTTGTGGATGAGGAAGGACACATCGGTGACATGGTTGTTAATTTCTTCTCCAGTTTATACAATCTGAGCGATGTTTCCTCTCCTCAACCTAGCAGCTGTCCTGCCCACAAGGTTTCTGCTGAGATGAACAGAGAACTCCTTAGACCGGCTACTGAAGAGGAAATCAATGTTGCCACTTTCTCCATTGGTGCTTCCAAAGCTCCCAGACCAGACGGGTTTAATGCTAAATTTTTCCGAGCTGCTTGGCCCATCATTGGTGACGATATTTGTAGGGCAGTCTGGTGGTTCTTAGTTGGTGGCAGGATGGTTCGACAAGCCAACCATGCTTTCATAAAGCTTATTCCCAAAATTAATAATGTTGCTACCATGAATGATTTTCGGCCTATCGCTTGTTGCTTCGTACTTTACAAAATTCTTTCCAAGGTGATTTGTAACAGGCTGAAAACCTTACTTCCCAATCTGATAACAAGCAACCAATCGGCCTTTGTTCAAGGCAGGGATATAGCAGATAATGCTCTACTTGCTTCTGAATTTCTTCTTGACTTCCAAGTTAAAAGTAAGTCTAAGAAAGCATGCATAAAGGTGGACATCTCCAAAGCCTATGATAAAGTTAGTTGGAAGGGCTTGTGGTCCACCATGAATGGTTTTGGCTTCTCAACCAGATTCATTGATGTCATCAAACAATGTGTGGAGACAACTTCCTTCTCGGTACTAATTAATGGGACCCCTAAAGGTTTGTTTCAAGCTTCCAACGGCCTTAGACAGGGTGATCCGCTCTCGCCCTTGCTTTTCTCTTTGGTTATGGAAAATCTCACAAGTCTTATGAATAAAGTAGAAAGGGAAGGTCTCATCAAACCTTTCAAAGTCCATGGCTCCAGAGTGCACACACACATGATTTTTGCCGACGATATTCTCTTCTTCATAGATGGGCATGCTAAATCTCTTAAAGGGGTGCGACGCACACTACGCATGTTTGGTAACATCACAGGTCTATACATCAATGACATCAAGTCGCAAATCTTTTTGTCTAAGTCTTGTGCCTCTAGAAGAGGGAGGCTTAAAGAAGCAATAGGCATATCTGAGGGTGCCTTCCCCACCAAATACTTAGGCATTCCCATTGCTGGTGGTACCGGATGTGGGGCTAACTTCAAACGTTGTGTTGACGATCTCCGCTGCACTGTTGACAAGTGGACGGGTCTGAAACTCTCCATGGCTGGGCGTGTTGTCCTCATTAAATTAGTTCTCTCCAGCAAAATTCAGTTTTGGTGCCGCATGGCTGAATTACCCAAATTCATCCTCCATAAGTTTAAATCCATTGTTGCAGGTTTTCTTTGGAGCGGTAGAGCCCATGCCATTTCCTGGAGCACGGTTGCTCAACCTAGGCATGCAGGGGGGCTTGGTATTCCCGATCCTTGTGACATTGCCCTTAACGCAACATCCAGAAGAGTTCATCTCATGCTCATTAAGCCTGATAACTTATGGGCTGCATGGATGAAGGGCAGATATGGTGATATCCAGAGTGCTGCCCCTATCTACAACTCTTCCAAGACATGGAGGAAAATGGTCTTTATATGGCCTAATGTCCGTGACCATTACAACCTTTCCAGAACTAGTTGGACTGCCAACAACCCCAAGCCTTGGCGTATCAACAGGAACAACCCGCAAGACCTATGGGACCCTATCATATGGAACAAAATTCACTGTCCAAAATGGAGCCTTTGGTCCTACAGGGCCATTTTGAACAGGTTGCCAACTTTTGATCGGTTATCCAAATGGTACTCGGTGGTGGACAACCGATGCCTGTTGTGCAAGAATGAATCTGAAAGCAATGCTCATATCCTCTTTAGATGTGAGTTCTCCTTGTATCTTTGGAGAAGAATGTCCCTTAAATGCGGCTGGGGTGGCTCCCCTCCACACGTCTTGGATGAAGCCCTTATTTGGGTCTTTGATCATACAAGATGCAACCTTGGATGGAGAAGATTCACCGGCCTTATTCTCACGTTCCTTGTCTTTCATGTTTGGAATGAGAGAAACAACAGACTCCACGGCAAGGGTGCTTGCGACAACCTTAAAGTGTTTGACAATATTGTAAATAGTTTGCTTTTATTTGCCAAAGGTAACCCGGGTATCCTTAAAGGGGTGAAACCTGAGGTTCTGGATATGTGGGGTCTTTCTTGGACCTTGTACTGTATATGGGGTTTTTCTTACACCCCTATACGCCTTTTGAGAAATGAGTAATATTTTACCTTATCCAAAATAACCTATATTGTCTTTCTCTTGGTCCTATGGACAAAAATCTAAATACCATATGTTTTCCTCCTGAATATTATGCTTCATGTGAAGTACCCTAATTGCTTCTGATCTTGTGATCAAAATATCTTCATGACTTTCTTTTGGAATCCTTATTATGCCTTGTTCATTATGGAACTCAAATTGTTACTATATGCCCACTTTGAGGTGGTTGTTTATGATGATCACTTATGTGGTGATTAATTTGTAAATCTGACTATGCCTCTTTACTTGCCTCCCTATTAAGCATGTTGTGCGATTCAGTAGCCCTAGAGTAATATAATTTGCATTGGTCTTTGGTTATGTGCCCTTATTGTTTGTTTTGGTATGGTGGTTATGTGCCCCATACCCGGGTTTCAGCTTTATGGGGGTTGGCCTAAATTTTTATATATATTGGGAGTTTGGTTATGTGTCATTCTCTATCAGGTTTCAACTTTATGAGGGCTGGCCGCCAATAGTTGTTTATGTTGTTCTAGTGCTATGTTTATCTCACCTACATACAGGTTGTTATGGGTTTTGTGCCCTAAAATCTTTTTGAGTGCTTTTGTGGCACCACTTTTATTATTGTTTTTAGTGGCAAGTATCTCTTTTGTTATGATCTTATTATTTTATGTCCTCCTTTTTGGTAGTCCTTATCTTTTTGCATGGGAAGCCATCTCTACTTGATGTACCTTTTCCTTAAAATATATATAATGCTCAATTCCTTTTTAGCATGCTCATACCAGCATTTTGTTGATATATTTTTTTCTTTTCCTTTTTTGGGGTACGCTTTCAACCCCAGGTGTTGGACAAGGAGGAGGAGATCTAGAAAGACCTGGACCACAACAAGGATAGCCGACTTCATGGGAGACCTCACTTGAAGTTGTTAGGTGAGCCTTAGCTAGTTCTACATATGTAGTTAGTTTTCATTTATGTCACCCTGTGTTGTGAAAGTTTAGTATGTTAAGAAGCTTTGTAATGGTTAGATATATCTTTCAATTCCGCTGCTACTTTGTGTTATGATACAATCATGTATAAATAAATTTGGTTTCATCCCCTCTTGAGATTTTTTTTTGGTGTATTTTGCCCTCTTTATTTTTAGTAGGGAGTCGATCCCTATGGGATCCAACTCCTTACAGCATGGTATCAGAGCCTATAGCTGTCAGTTATCTACCTATTTCAAACATGTCACCCTTAAGATGTTTACCCTTATCTTAGGTTGCTTATACCTAGTACCTTGCCCGGTGTAGGAAAAACCCTAATGGTGGGAGATAACTCGACTGTTGACAACTAGTTCGGTTACGAGACACCCCAAACCCTTAGGTTTGGTCAGGGGACCTCAGCTTCTGCTAGTTTGTGAGTAGCTATGACTCCATAACAAGAGTTGGCCATGTTTCGACAACTCTTTGCATCTTCCATGGTGGGAAAGTTGAAAGACCCGTCTGCACCTGAGAAGCCTAAAGAGTTCTCAATTATGGAGTTCATGAAGATGCAACCACCTTCCTTCAAGGGTGAAGGTCAGATAGAGATGGTTGAAAAAGGTGATGATTGGGTGTTAGCCATAGATAGGACTTTTGATGGTATGGGATTGTAAGGACAAGAGACGTGTCAACCATGTCTTGGGTAGAGTTCTTGGCTCTCTTTCGTGGGATTTACATCTGCACTGCTGCCCTAAAGAAGAAAGAAGCAGAGTTCTACAGCTTGAAGCAAGGTTTGTTATCCGCTTCTACTTATGTGCAAAAGTTTCTGTTGTTGGAGCGTTATGCAGTTCGTTTAGGTGTGGAATGTAGGGATGACCTATTCCTCCAAGGGCTCAACTACAATGTGGGACGTGCTCTTATCCCACAACTACCCTTGACCTTTCAACAGATGGTCGATATGGCGTTGGCAATGGAGTGATACCCAGGGTTTCAACCTATGGAGTTTGATAAGAAGAGGAAACCTTTAGGAGATGAGCATAGAAAAGACAAGTGTGCTAAGTGCAATGGTTACCATCCTACAGGGAAGTTCTCTCAAGATAAGAACCAAGCAAAGTATCAACCTGACTATCAGGTTGTGTGCCATCATTGCAATGAACTTGGACATATTCGCCCTAGGTTCCCTCAGCTTCGTAATGAACATGTACCGGCTCAACAACAACAACCTCAAGTGCCTCATCAGAATAATGGTAACAACAATGGTAAGAGACCTGTGGAAAGGCAAGATGGAAGAGTTTTTGCTTTGGATGGTGCAGAAGTCCATGATGATGATAAGGTTGAAGGTAACCCTTAGTCCTATAGTAGAATTTCAAGTTCAGTTTCCTTTTGCATGATATATATGAAGGAAGTTACCTTTGTACATATAGTTTTGTTTATCTTATTAAGATGCACATTTTAATGGGTGGTAGATATTTGTTTAGATTTCGAGGACAAAATCTCTTTAAGGGGTGGTATGTTGTAACATACTGAAACGTAGGAATTAATCTTATTCTAGGGTTAATAGCTTAAAACCCTTAGTCTTTGAGGTTTATCCAAACAAGGATTAGTATATGCTCTTTAGTGACCTTGAATATAATAATGCATGTATAAGTCACATTAAAATGTATAATTTAAATTAATATTACTCAATACCTTCAAACTAATCATAAAAGCAATAAAAGGAATATAGGATATGTGGGGTCCCAAAAGGTATGTTCCATGCCTCGAATGGTTTGAGGCAGGGTGATCCTCTGTCCCCCCTGCTGTTCACTCTGATTATGGAGAACTTATCTCATCTCATGGTCAAATATGAAGAAGATGGGTCTATAAAGACGTACAATGTCCAAGGCACTAAAGTCATGTCAAACTTGATATTTGCGGACGACCTCATGTTCTTTGTGGCGGCCCATGCTAAGGTGTTCCGTGGAGTGAGACATATTTTTGAGAAGTTTGCTGAGCTTACTTGCTTACATATCAGTGATATTAAATTATAGGTTTTCTTATCGAAATTTTGTGATTCGAGGAGAGGAAGATTAAAAGAGGCCATCCACTTGGAGACCGGGTGTTTTCTGACCAAATACATGGGTGTTCCTTTGTCAGGTGGTGTTGGGAAAGGGGCCGATTATCAGGTTTTCCTGGATAGGCTGCGTTCAAGGGTTGAGAAGTGGAGTGGTTTGAAGGTTTCCTCAGCCGGGAGGTCGGTGCTGATCAATTCTGTTCAGACTAGTATGATCCGCTACTGGTGTAGACTCGCGGTGATACCCGAGTTCGTCTTGGGGAAAATGAGATCGATTTTGGGTGGTTTTTTGTGCAGTGGGAAGCATCATGTTGTTGTGTGGGCGGAGGTTTCCCAACTGAGACAGGGAGGGGGGCTGGGTTTGGTCGACCCCTTAGATATCATGTTGGAAGCTACTGCGAGAAGGGTCCATGATTTCCTTGTTAATCCTAGTTCTACCTGGAGTGTATGGATGAGAGCTCGTTATGGTGGTTGCCTTGATACTGGAGCTGACATTGCTGGTTCATCTAGAGCTTGGAGGAGAATGTGTGATGAGTGGAAATTTTGCAAGATGAATTATGTTGAGATGCACGGGAACTGGAGTGTGATTGCGGGCGGGATGCCTTGGAAGATCAACCGCAATCAACCTCAAGTTCCTTGGTACCAGCTGCTTTGGGGGAGCTTCCACTGCCCCAAATGGAGCTTTTGTGCTTACATGGTGATTTTGGGGAGGCTTCCCACCAGTGACAGAACTAGCAGATGGTTCAATGCCAGCGTGAGCGCTTTCCCTTTGTGCCATCAGGTCGATGAAATGCAGCAACACCTCTTTTTTGAGTGTGACTTCACCTAGTATCTTTGGACCCGGTCCTCTCTCAAGCTCATGTGGGGCGGCAACCCCCCCACGAGTATCAATAATAGCTTGACATGGATGCTTAGTAGGTCCAGAGGGGACATACATCATAGGAGGTTTTCCGACCTGGTGTGGACCGGCCTCATGTTCCATATATGGCATGAGAGGAACATTAGAACTCACGGTAAGAGTGGGAGTGATAAATACCATGCGTTTGATGCTTTTGTAAATAGGTTGGCTTGGCATTGTAAAGCGAACCCGGGGTGCCTGTTGAGGGTTAATCCCGAGGTCATTTTGAGGTGGGATCTTAAGTGATCTTGTATAGTATACAGGGTGGTTTACCCCTATACGCTCTTTTTGATGATCTAGTAATATTTTACCTTATCCAATATAGGATATGTGCCTAAAAGGAAAAATGTTCATAATTGAGGATAATGAGTTATAATTCCAAAAAATACGAAATAAATAATCCTATGTGGGATAATGATGGCACTACTACAGAAGTGCCTTTTAGTGTCGGTTGTTTAACCCCCTTTGGCATCGGTTTCTGAACGACGCCTATGTGGGCGCCGCTAAAAGGTTGGACACTTCAGCATCGGTTAAAAAACTGACGCTTATTTAACATCAAGGCGTCGGTTTATTATAAAACACCGACTCCAAAAGGGTTCGCGCCATAGAAAACGGCGTCATCTAGGACGCTTTCTGCGTCGGTTATATACTAAAAAACCGACGTAGAAAAGTGTCCTAGATGACTCCCATTTCCTGTAGCGCGAACACTTTTGGCGTCGGTGTTCAACAAAAAACCGACGATGTAAGTCTGTGCTGACGGTTATCGGTAAATAACCGACGCCTATATCTATTTTTTTTTTTATAAATCTGTTTGCAGGCCTGCTGTGGCTGGTCAGCAGGATGAGAACCTGCAGTTCAGTTTTCTGAACTGTAGGTTTACGACATCCATTGATATCAGCCTACAAATAGGCCACAAACCTGCAAAATTAACATAAAAAGATTCACACAAGTAGATACATTCAGACATCAATTCAATTGTCACGTTCACACATATAGAATCATTCAAATACATGTTTTAACATTCAGAAACATTCATTTACAAAGTATCATTCATCATCACTATCAACATCCCAATTATATCTTATAGTTTATGACCCCACATGCCTTCCTCCCCAGTTCCTTCCGCTAGACAACCACACAATGGATCCAAGAGGATATGCAGGCGTTCGCCAAAGACTATAGGCTGAGTTAACTATTGAGTTAACTCAGCCTATAGTCTTTGGCGAACGCCTGCAATCCTCTTGGATCCATTGTGTGGTCGTCTAGCGGCAGGAACTGAGGAGGAAGGCATGTGGGGTGATAAACTGTCAGGACTAGCACATCAAGTTGCGATGGAGGTGGAGACGACAATGACGGTGGTGCTTCAGGCGACGCCTGCTTGGCCGGGTAGGGCTCGGCGAAAGGGTTCAACTGCGGCATGGCTTCGATGTAGTAGAGGGAAGGGAGGGGTTCAGAATCCTACGAGAAACGTTTAGAGATGAGGATATTACTGCGGAGGAGGAGGAAACGGTAGACGATATCTCGAGTTGGAATGTCCTCTCCGCGCATCAAGTTGCTCCAGTGCTTCAGTGGGTACATGTGCATCATCAACCTAAAATTTGACAAAAATAAACACACTGAATTAGGCCAATATAGAAATATAGGATATATGACATAACTAGAAGATAATGAATTTTATAGAAATACAGGATATGTTTTTAGAACTTACATTGGTATCCTCGCCATGCTCGTCATGGACAACATGCTCATCATGGACTTCATGCTCATCATGAACATCATTCTCATCATGGTCAGCCATCTGAAAATGTCATAAAAAAGGCAAACATTTAGCATTTGTATCAACTAGAAAAAGGAAAACATTTAGCATTTGTATAAATTAGAAAAAGGAAAACATTTACCATTTGTATAAACATACATGTCTCTAAAATTGTGATCTTTTATCAATTAACAATCCTTCATTGTGATCTCCGCGCACATATAAGTCATCATTAGCTTCAATATTTTGTGGAGTTGGCAACCCAACTGAGAATGGACTGGAGTCATCATACTTATCATAGTACTCTTCTTCATCTATAGGATCTTCAATGAACTGTCTTTTACCATGAAGAACAACCGACCATTTATCATTTGCAGGATCATCGATATAGAATATTTGTTTTGCCTGTGATGCCAATATGAATGGTTCAGCCTTCTCGCCAATCATTTCAAAGTTCACCAAAGTGAAACCCAATTCATCCACTATAACTCCTTTGGTGTTATCAACCCAATTACATTTAAAGAGCGGAATATTGAAATCTATGTAGTCAAACTCCCAAATGTCTTCAATGACACCATAATATGATATTTTAGCTTCACGTAGACTCTTATCCTTTGCACTTGCAAAGTACATAGTTGACGCTTGAAGAGTGACCCCACTATTTTGGACGACACTCTTATCATCTTGGCGCTTTGTGTAATATGTTAATCCATTAATGTCAAACCCTTCATAAGACATAACATTCGGTTTTGGTTTAAAGGCGAGACATTTGATAGTTTCTGTAATATCATTTGGTGTTTGAGATAGTTGATGTAAGACTTTATCTTGAAACCACTTAGTAAAAGTCTTATTATGCTCTCTAGCAAGCCACATTGAACTTGCTCGAGGATGTTGTCTCTTTATGAAATTGGTATGTTCCTCGATATAAACACTCACTTCGTCCATATTATGTAAAATATACAAGTGAGCTTGTTCCAACTGCTCACGGCTGATTACTTTCACCCGTGATCCCAAAATTCCTTTGCCCTCCTCAATATTCTTGTCATTATCAGGAGTGTCATTACCACTGAGAAAGTCATTGCAGAAATCCATAACCTCTCTCGCCACATAACCTTCAATAATACTCCCTTCAAGACGATAACGGTTTCGAACATCACCTTTAAAAACGCTCATGTATCGTTCAAAGGGATACATCCAATGCAAGAAAACCGGTCCCAAGATTTTCACTTCCCTAGTCAAGTGGACAACAAGATGTACCATGATATCAAAGAACAAAGGAGGGAAATACATCTCAAGCTGACATAGGGTAACAACCACTTCTCTTTGCAAATTATCGAGAGTATCAGGGTCAATAACTTTGCTGCATAGACTGTTGAAAAAGAAACAAAGTCTGGTAATTGCAAACCTTACATGCTTCGGCAATATAGATCGAATTGCCACGGGCAATATTTGTTGCATTAGAGTGTGACAATCATGAGATTTAAGACCTATCAACTTCAGATCTTTCATTGATACCAATCTACGGATGTTGGATGAGTAACCATGTGGCACCTTAACATTTACCAAGCATTCACAAAAAGTTTTCTTCTCCTTTCTAGACAATGTGTAACAAGCGGGAGGTAAGTATGTTCTTTTATTACCCATTTCACGTAATTCTGTTAATTCTGACCTTATTCCCATTTCACGTAGGTCCAGTCTGGATTTTATCCCATCTTTAGTCTTACCTGGTATATTTAATAGAGTACCAATGATGCTATCACAGACATTTTTCTCAACATGCATTACATCGATACAATGCCTGACTGACAAAGAACTCCAATAAGGAAGATCCCAAAATATTGACTTCTTTTTGAATGAAGAATTGTCACTCCGTGTGGCCATACTACATTGTGATTTCTTACCAAATTCATTGACAATGTCTTTTACTCTTTCATAAACAACATCCCCTGGTATAGGTTTAGGTGCACTCCGTTCATCATTCCATCCATTGAATGCTTTGCGCTTCCTACGATACGGATGGAATTTTGAAAGAAACCTTCGATGACCAAGATATACAGTCTTGCCGCCATATTTTAGTCTTATTGAATCAGTGTTTTCTTCACATATAGGACACGCTTTAGCTCCTTTGACACTATATCTAGACAAATTCCCATATGCCGGAAAGTCATTAATAGTGCAAAACAACATAGCATGCAAACGAAATGTCTCTCTTGCTGAAGCATCATAGGTCATCACACCTTCAGCCCAAAGTTTCTTTAAGTCATCAATCAAAGGTTCAAGATAAACATCGATATCATTTCCGGGTTGTTTAGGGCCCGATATCAACAATGACAACATAACGTACTTATTTTTCATACACAGCCAGGGAGGAAGATTGTATATAACAAGCATGACTGGCCAAGTGCTATGTTGGCTGCTCAATGTCCCGTACGGATTCATCCCGTCTGTACAAAGCCCAAGTCTTAGATTCCTGACTTCTTCACCGAATTCAGGGAACAATACATCAATCTTCTTCCACTATGGGGAATCAGATGCATGTCGTAGGATCCCATCATTATTTTTCTTAACATCTGCATGCCACCTCAAATTCTTCGCATCTTTCGGATTTGCAAACAAGCGTTGAAACCGTGATGTTATAGGTAGATACCACAACACCTTGGCAGGAGAATCAGTTTTGGACTCCCCCGAAGTCGTCAATTTATATCGTGACGCACCACATTTTGGACAATCTTTCAAATCTACATAGTCCTTTTGAAATAATACACAATCATTCGGGCATGTGTGTATCTTTTTGGCCTCCATTCCCATTGGGCACAACATTTTCTTTACCTGGTATGTTGAGATTGGCAGCTCGTTTCCTTCAGGAAGAATTTCTTTCAACAAAGTCAACAATTCAGTGAAGCTTTTGTCGCTCCATCTATTGTTAGCTTTCAACTTATACAATCTCAGCACAACGCTAAGCTTCGTAAACTTAGCACAGCCTGTGTATAACAGTATCTCAGCATCATGCACAATGTTTGTAAAGATAGGAGGTGGATCGGTGTGCTCTACCCTACAACTATCCATCATCGCATCAATAATGTCTGCTAGAACTGGTTCGTTCACATTTACGTCATCGGAGGCAATTTTTTCTTCCACCCAAGCACTACTATTGACATCTACTGGATTCGATTTTGAAATCTCTCCATGCCAGTGCCATTCTGTATAGCCTTGTACAATCCTGTTGCACATGACATGACTTTTGATTTCCTCACCAGTGTTGAGTTTCAAGTTGTTACCGCAATGCCTACATGGACAGTAGAACCTATCTGTAGGTTTTTTCCTATGTTCCTCGGCAAATCTAATAAACTGATCAAGACCAGATATAAACTCTGGGGTGCAACGATTACGAATGGACATCCATGATCTATCCATTCTATGATCAGAGAAAGCAAGTATATATTAGGAAAGCAAGTATATATTAGGAAACAAGTATATAAGCAAGTATGTCGTATTACAGTTCATCATTAATAAAGATATAAGCAAGTATGTCGTATTAAAATAGACTAAACAATAAAAGAATTTTTTTTTGAGGCAAGACAATATGAGAAAATAGTAGTGTAATCATGTAAATGGGAACATTCATGGGAACACACACTTCAGTTATAAGCATTCATGTAGCAACTTACAGTTCCATTCATGGGAACACACACTTTAGTTATAACAATAACTAAACAAAGGGGTTGGTGTACCCCTAAACATGCGCATAATTAAAAAAACTATTAATACAGACAAGTCTAGATAGATAGACAACTAAATACTACACCAACATGGTCCCGCATGCATCAATAACTTCTTTTTGATGATGAAGCTGTGTCACGAAGCTCTCCAATCCAATCACGCCTCAGATTCAGATTCTGATTCCTCATAGATGATATCCGACGCCGTGCGCTCATACCGTAGAAGATGATCGGGGGTCTCGCAGTTGTTGTTGGTTATCCAAACTTTGATGGAATTATCGCCAACTGGACGGAGAAAAAGCCTATTCCAACGGACCAGATACAGCTCTCCAATCCAATCACGCCAACCGGATTTTGATACAAGATTTCCCGCCAAATCATACTCAACCTCGATTACATGTGAATAATTTCCAAAAGTTAGGGTCACTTTACCAGGCATGTAGTGTCTTCCTTTTAGAAAACGTCAATGTTTGGGTATGACCAATTGGTTTAAGGAACGATCATCTAGGATGATGTCCAATTGTTCTTCAATAGGGAACGTTAACATTGACATAGAGGCCCAATTCATAGTCATTGTTATGGGAAGACAGAGACTGCACAATATTAGTATTAACAAAGTGTAAGTACATATAACGATGTTATATATTTTCAGAAAAAGTTGTATAACATCAGTTAACCTTTTAAACAAGTATATATTAGGAAACAAGTATATATTAGTCAATCTTGGACGGGTTTCTAGGCCAACAAACACATTTGATGTCAATCTTATATATAATAAATGTGTACCACCTATCCCATCCTTGAACACCTAATCTCACTTAGGATGTAAGTGTATAATGTGTATTTGGTTTTCAAAAAAATTTCGGCAGCATTTCCCCGTTGTTCTCTAAGTACATATGTACTTAGAGAACAAACGGGGAAATGCTACCGAAATTTTCTCGAAAACCCAATACACATTATACACTTACATCCTAAGTGAGATTAGGTGTTCAAGAACAGTCCCAAACTGGGGACTATCCAACATTTACTCCTACTGAGTAAATCTTGGACGGGTTTCTAGGCCAACAAATACATGTGTTGTCATTCTTATATAAACCCTATAATTCATGAAATCATTCTAATTCAATTTAATATGTTGGGATCACATAATTATATAATGACATCAGAATATATAGAAGAATCATAATTAACATGATTAACAACATGCTCATCAAACTAGGGTTTTCTTGAATATCATCTAATAAATCAAGAATTTCATAGTTTCAAACATGCAATAATTCACAATGCAATGTTATAAACTATAGGCAACATGGATAGATGAAATAAATAAACATCCAGCATCTATCACTTATTCAATCTTCAAGAAACCTTGACAAACATCCAACATCTATCACTTATATAATTTGCATGTATATAAACCCTAAAGTGCCACAAATCATATAATAAAACTATCATGTTATGATATTAGGACCACTTAAAGCAGATTAGGCACATTAAGCAAGCAGAGTAGGGAGCCAATTTCGTGCAAGCAGATTAGGCAAGCAGATTAGGTCAGCACATAAAGAACCAATTTCGCGCCTGGGTAGGTCTGCAGGTACCTGGGCAAGAAGAGTAGGGTGAGGTCGAGCTGGTTGAGTACGTGGGTGGCGGCCGACGAGCTCCAGAACCAGCGGCAGTGACTCCGACGAGCAGGAGCGTCAGCCGCAGCAGGCAGGCAGGCGGCCAGGCGGCGGCAGGCAGGCAGCGGCCAGGCGGAGGAGAAGGAGAAGGGGGTACGGCGGCGCCGGTTCTCAGGCGTGGCAGGCAGGTGGGCACCAGACGTTGCGGCGGCGCCAGTTGTCAGGCGTGGCGGCGGCGCAGGCGGTTGGAGCAGCAGGGCGGGCAGCAGGGGTGCCAGAGAAGAAACGCGTCGGAGAGGGGTGCCGGAGAGGGGACGCCGGAGATGGGGCACCGGAGAGAAGCGCCGGAGAGAAGCGCCGGAGAAAAACTAGTACCAGCAGCAGAGAAATCGCCGGAGAAATTGCCGCAATAGGGAAATAGGGTAGCAATGAAACATAAGAAAGGGGAAGAGTCGGGCGATCGAAGGTTATGAAGTTCCCAAATAGCGTCGGTTGTTTACAAAAACCGACGCCTAAACAGCTTTATCGTCAGTCGTTCGCAACATCCGACGTCCATTTGGACGATATTTACGTGAAAATGTTTGGCGGGAACCACCTTCAGCGTCGGTGATTAAAGGACGACCGACGCGGAAAAGGACACTTTTCGCGCAAATTTCCATCGCACATAAGCGTCGGTGTTTTAACTACAGACTCGACGCCGAAAGTGACATTATTTTTTTCGCTCGAAAATTGGATGACATTATGCGTCGGTTTTGTATAAACAACCGACGCTGTATACAAAGCGGTACCCGTGTTTGGCTGGTCTTTGAATATAGACGTCGGTTCTTCTAAATAACCGACGCCTTTAATATAAGGCGTCCGTGTTCCGTAATAATCGACGCCCAGAAAAGCGACACTAAATGCTATTTCTGTAGTAGTGTGGTGTATATTTGTTCATGATTATTCCTATGCCTTAGGGTGCAAGGAAGAGAAAAAGGAAATCAAAGATAATGCTTAAAACATGAATATTGAGATATTGGATTATTTATGGGAGAAATAATAGAAATAATGAATAATGTGTTAGATGATAATAATAACCCCAAATTCATTTTCTTGGGATATGCTATGGCTTGGAGGCCAAGTTTTACCAATTTATAATAATAATAACAATATATATATATATATATATATATATATTCTATTTAGAAAAGAAAAGGGTGTTTTACCTTACAAATATTAAATAAAATATTTAATGACTCCAAAAGTGGAAAATAATTTTAGATTTGTAATCTACATAATAAAATATGCCATTGGGTGAATTTTCACTCAATTTGGAGAAAGTTTGATTAAAAGATAAAATTAGGAGAGAGAAAGTGTGTAGAACCTTAAAAATATTAAATAATTATAAAAATAACCCCAACATCTAAAATTGATGGCAAATTCGTAATCAACATGTTAAATATGACTTGTGGGTCAAGTTTTATAATTTTTGGATAATCCTTATGTCATTAATGAAGGAGGAAAGAGAAAATTGTAATTAATTTATTTGACACATTAAAAGTTGTCAAAAGGCATATCCAATTTTATATTCGGATTCTACATATCAAAATTAGCTTCTCTGCAAAATTTTAGCCAACTTGGAATTCGTTTAAGCCCTCAAATGATGAGAGAGAAAATCATTTTATACAATATGTATCACTTTATTTGATTTCAGGTTTGGATAAGATTTTCCTTTTGATCTGGCGCATGAATCCTGGTCGTTGTATTTTGATCCAAGGATCTGTAGATCGTCTCCTTCCTGCGGTCAGCTTGCTACAGTGTCATCGGGTTGGTTGCTCAGAGAATCCCAGTTTTCTCGGACTATGTACATCCTTTTTTCGCGATTTCTTTTGCATTGAATTCGTCGAGTTGTCCCACACACAAAGAACTCTTACACGAGTTCTATTTCTTTGGATCCAAGAAACGCCCAAATCTTGGGCATAAAGCTTCTCAAGGCTGACAAGGTTAAACCGTAATTTTACATCCCACCTATATATAACCCCACCTTGGTCTCCGATGGCCCTTACTCTCTTCTCTCAAGCCAATTGCTCTAGTTCTTGTATGTGTTGCCGACGGTAAGCAAGATTCGGTCTTGACCTTGCAGCGCCTCTCTCTCTCACTACAAAGCCTCCCCAATCGAATTGAAGGTATGTATCCCTTCGTTTTCCTCTTGGCTTTCCATCGGTGCCGTCATTTTTGCATTTGGTAGCGTATTTCAAAACATCCCAAATCGATCGAGATGAAGCTTCATGCTGCACTCAATGGAGCGAGCAGAGGTAGAAGAAACCCTCTGTGGTTTTATATTTGTACCCCTATCTTCGCCTTCTTCTATGCTTTTCTCGCTAAGGGCAATTTCATCTTTCAGCCATTGTTTTCTATGATGTTGGGATGAGTCAACAACGTCTTTGACTACAGACTTGGCCTCACCCGATTGGGCCAACTCAGTTGGGCCCGATCTCTCTCTCTCTCTCCCTCTCTCTCTCTCTCTCTCTCTCTCACGGCCCTTGTTGATAATTAGGCTTTTTCTTATTGGTCAATATTCGAAAATCCATAACTAATTAATACTAAATCAGAAAAATATGCATAAATATTCAATAAAATGAGAAAATTGTAAGCTTTCTTATGGTATGGGTTTTATCTCCTGATCAGATGTTTTGAAGATGTGACTTTAATGAATCATATTAATAAAGTTAATAATTTATATAATTCATAACTAGTAAACCCTTCGACCAAAATTAAAAGTAAAATATTTTCTAAACTCAGAAAAATATGATCAATTTAATAAAAATAAATTGGATGTCTGGTTTAAAAAAGTATTTTTAAGGATGATTTAATTACTACAAATCACCAAAACTAACCCTAAAAGTCAATATCTTCAAAATACATAATTGTATACGTTATTTTGATAATAAAATCCTAACTAAGATGATGGTGATGTTTTCAAGACCTAATTCGGTGGTTTGTAGAAAAAGTTGACAACTTTAGGGTTTTGAGTTCTTAATGAATGCATATAATGCTAATACATGTATATGGTTATTATAATAAGACAAGTGGACTCTAATCTTGCTTAGGATTTTGGAAAGTGTTTTGATTAAGACTTTGTGAGAGGTATGTTAGCATCTCCTATGTTTCTTCATTGAGCAATAGCCTATATTGTCTTTCTCTTGGTCCTATGGACAATAACCTAAAAACCATATATTTTCCTCTTAAATATTATACTTCATGTGAAGTACCCAATTTGCTACTGATCTTATGATCAAAATATCTTCATGAATTTCTTTTGGAATCCTTATTATGCCTTGTTCATTATGGAACTCAAATTGTTACTATATGCCCACTTTGAGGTGGTTGTTTATGATGATCACTTATGTGGTGATTAACTTGTAAATCTGACTATACCTCTTTACTTGCCTCCCTATTAAGCATGTTGTGTGACTCAGTAGCCCTAGAGTAATATAATTTGCATTGGTTTTGGGTTATGTGCCCTTATTGTTTGTTTTGGGATGGTGGTTATGTGCCCCATACCCGGGTTTCAGCTTTATGGGGGTTGGCCCAAATTTCTATATATATTGGGAGTTTGGTTATGTGCCATTCTGTATTAGGTTTCATCTTAATGAGGGTTGGCCACCAATAGTTGTTTATGTTGTTCTAGTGCTACATTTATCTCACCTACATGCAGGTTGTTATGGGTTTTGTGTCCTAAAATCTTTATGAGTGCTTTTGTGGCACCACTTTTATTATTGTTTTTAATGGCAAGTATCTCTTTTGTTATGATCTTATTCTTTTATGCCCTATTTTTGGGTAGTCCTTATCTTTTTGCGTGGGAAGCCTTCTCTACTTGATATACCTTTTCCTTAAAATATATATAATGTTCAATTCCTTTTTAGCATGCTCATACCAGCGTTTTGCTGATATCCTCTTTTCTTTTCCTTTTATGGGGTATGCTTCCAACCCCAGGTCTTGGATAAGGAGGAGATCTAGAAATACCTGGACCACAACAAGGATAGCTGACTTCGTGGGAGACCTGGCTTGAAGTTGTTAGGTGATCCTCAGCTAGTCCTACATATGTAGTTAGTTTTCCTTTATGTCACCCTATGTGGTGAATGTTTAGTATGTGAAGAAGCTTTGTAATGGTTACATATATCTTTCAATTCTGCTGCTACTTTGTGTTATGATACAATCATGTATAAATAAATTTGGTTTCATCCCCTCTTGAAATTTTTTTTTTGGTGGATGTTTCCGTCTTTATTTTTAGTAGGGAGTGGATCGCTATGGGATCCCACTCCTTACAGTCACAATAATAGTATCACATTTCATAAGTTGTGCATATAAACAACATAGACTAAGGTTATTTCAAGTAGGATTGGGACACCGTAGGATCTAAGCCTAAAAGTGTTGAATGGAAAAAGAACACCCTAGGTGCAAAAAACACACCCTATATATAATGAGTGGAAAATCTCACACATGGCGGAGAAAATGTTCCCTATGTATGGTTATACTCATGTATTACTACTAGAAAAACAATTCGTAGTCATACACAATGTAGAGGCAAGAATACGTTTAATCAAGTTGAAAAATAGAATGAGAACATCCAAAAATTATCATGTGGGGTCAAAGGACCCATAAGAAAATACACAAGCATGTCCACAAATAAGATGCAGCATAAGAACATAAAGTCCACCACAAGAAGGTTAGAGTACTAAATACTCAGATTAGGGTTTGCACATGGAATAAAATGAACAAAATATAAATGTGAGTCGAGTAAGAATGTCCAACATTGTAACATGATCACAAGATCAAAATCAACACATAGTCTTTTACATGAAATAAATCATTAGAAGAGAGAGAAATTGTATTGGCTAATTTGTCCATAGGACAAAGACAGAGAGGAAATATAGGTAATTTATCAATACAATGAATAGGGATGCATCATACCTCATCTATGTATTTGCAAGTCATGGTCAAACATTAGATCCACATCTTATATATGAAGTTAGGGTTAGGTTCACGTTAATTACACAACACTTAAAGTTGGATTTTTATGATTAACGAATTAGGTTATCAAATCTTATAAATTTTAATTTTTTAAGTTCATAGCATACTATATTTTATTTTTCTGACTTATTTATTATTAGTTATGAATTTTATAAATTTCGAAAATGAAACACCCTATAAAAATCATGTTTCTCTTGGTTTCGAAATATGTGATGAAACCAACACCATTTTTAGAGAAAAATCATATGACAGACAAACATATTTTGCTATAATTTTTATCTGTAATTAGTTATGAAATATTTAAATAAATGGATTTATATGAGTTTTCTAAATAAAAATGGAAAAAATGTCTAGAATACCTCTAGACCAATCCTTTTACAACCTTATTTCGTAAAGGGGTTCCCTGGTCATTTACACAAATCCAAAACCCGCATAACTAAATACAACATCAAAAAGATGACTAAATTACCACTAAGTCGCATCAAATGAAATAAATGACATTGAGGGAAAAATAAGACTCTCGCATCAATCATTTTCAACCTTCAATATACTCGTAGCTAGAGAAGTCAGAAAAAATCCACCTTCATCTCTGTAATTCCCCACTTGTCTAGGAAAACCTAGGAAAAGAGGATCCACTAGTTCCATGGCGAACCAGATGGATTGAGTAGATTACACTCGATGAAAAGTCAGTTAGAAAACCAAACTTTTGTATTATCAAACTCATGGATTAAAAATTACCCCTAAAGTTTCCCAAGCTATGGTGATATTGGCAAGCCGATGCAGTTGTTGCAATCTGATACCAATCATCAGATGTTGCCACTTCTTTTGTTGGAGAGGGAAAGCATTGACGTTTTTGAAAGAAATATTGTGATCAAATATTATCATATGATGTAGGTTAATATATGGACTTTGAAGCCCATGTCTAGCGTATATAGATTCCCAATGTCCATAATGCTCACAGAAACTAGAAACAAAACAAGAGGTAGAAAAGGGGAGGCTAGGAAATTACCTCTGTTGCAAATTATTAGAATCTCATATGGATTTGCACACATCAGGTAACCTCATCGTTAGTTGAACCACAAATAGAAAAAACATCATCATAGAGTGTTTGCGTTGAATTGGCACACGAGAAGGCCAAAGCTGACATACTAGCAAGCCCTCAATGTTACCATCATCCAGATGGATCTTGACCACCAAACTGTGACCAACTAGAACATGGAAAGAGTGTTGTAACACAAGCCAAGGTAGATGGTTCATGAACACCAACTAAAAAGGATGGAGGAAGTGGACTGGATGTTCAATAAGGGTTTGTTGGATGATAACTTTGCAATATATATATATATATATATATATATATATATATATATATATATATATATATATATATATATATATATATATATATATATATATATATGGCTATTCACTTGCTGCCCACGCAGGTAGATTAGATTAGTTACCCGGGTTGAAGAAGCGGTGGCATTACGTTGTAATTACAGAATAAGATTGGTTTGGTGTCATTAATTTGTAATTATAGAATAAGAATGGGCCGGTGGCATGACTTGTAAATCTGTAACGCGTATTTGATCCGCACCTACTGGAAAAGTGACAATAAAATGAAATTTCCAGATTGTATTACACAACATCATCTTCAGTTACAAATATCTTCTTCCCATTATAGATTCTCTGTTCTCATTACAATATATCAGTTATCCTTACATATTGTTTAAATCCTATAAATGTTATTCCATACAAAAAGTATTCATAGCATAATTGTATTTTCAATCATATTTGCATAAATATAGATGCCCACAAAAATAAAAAGTTTATAATAATAAGAAGTATTCTATAATTAGAAGAGATAATCTAAAACAAAGTAAATAGCAAAGAGAAACTATAATTTGTAAAAGGCAATTGTAATGCATATAAGAAAATTGTAATATGAATAAACACATTGTAACTAAAATCAACATTTTGTAATACAAAAAATTAAAATTTAATGTATATTTTTGATGACGTATACTGAGTTATGACAACAAGTAAGGAAAGGTGACATTCTGTAATAAGAAATAAAAGTTTGTAATCAGAACAAATAATTTGTAATGAAAAGGAAACTCAATTAAAATACATAATACATAATGATTATACAATAAAATTGAAAGCACATCTATGTTTGACATTTTGTAAGGAGAGTTGAGAAAATAGAGATTAAAATAAGGAGACGAAACTGTAACTAGTGTCGATATTTGGTGTTATAGAAGATGATTCAAAAGGTGTTATTAAAAATATAATGAATAGCAACAAATAAATAAGTGGTATTTTGGTGACATATAATGAGTTATAATAGTAAGTACGAAAATATGGAACTCTGTAATAAGAAGGAAATATTTGTAACCCAAACAAAGAATTTATAAATGAAAGGAAAAAATTGTAACTAAGGATAACATTTTGTAATACAATCTGGAGTTATCAAATTCTACTATCCAAGAGAACCAATCATTATACATAAAAAGTTGTAATACTAAGGAATTCTATAATAAGAAAAAAAAATGTAAACCAAATAGAGAATTTGTATAGGAATGGAAAAAACTATAACTAAGGATAACATTTTGTAATACAATATGGAGATATCAAATTCTACTATCTGAGAGAATCAATCATGGTACATCAAAATTTGTAATACTAAGGAATTATGCAATAAGAAGGAAATATTTGTAACCCAAACAGAGAAATTGTAAAGGAAAGGAAAAAACTGTAACTAAAGATAACATTTTGTAATACATATTGTATACAAATTACATACGTTCTGATCTACATACACAATCAATTAAATAATAGCATTAGCTTTGTATGGGAGCAGTAGTTTGTCAGAGTTTTATTTACACTAGATGCCACCACTCATTGGAGAGTTAGTTGACATGTTGAAAATTACCATTTATGCCACCATCCTTTTCAATGTTTGTTGCAATTGGTATTTACCAAAGCTGCCACCATCTACACTATATAATCGCCATGGGTAGCAGATTCTAATTACTCATGCAGGTAGTGAAGACAAACTCTCTCTCTCTCTCTCTCTCTATATATATATATATATATATATACATATATATATATATATATATATATATATATATATATATATATATATATATATATATATATACACACATGGGTGTAGAGGTTGGTGATGGAAGGTTCAGAAACTAACACTAATAGAAGGTGTAACATACTAGATCTCGGACCCTACCCTGGAAGTTGACATTTTGGACATTGCCAAACAAGGTTGAAGGTTAGACCTTAATAGATGTTTAGTATAACCCGAATGAGCTAATGCATGTATAGATCACCCAAATATAACCTAAGTTTCTAACATTAATCTTAAGTTTATAATGAGTACATAAAATATGTCACATAACTCATTTTGGTGGTAATATGAAGATAAGAAACTTAATTGGATGACTAGTTTAGATAATGGGCCGTTCATGGGACATATTACATATCTCATAAAAAGAAGTCTTAAAAGTGAAAAAAAAATTCAAATTCAAAATCTACATATCAAAATTAGCCTACGTGTCAAATTTCATCTAATTTGGACAACCTTGAAATATTAGGATAAGTTTAGGAGAGAGAAAATGAGTAAAAGGCATAAGTAATGAATAATGTGATTATATAACTTCAAAATATGAAAATAATGGCAAATTCATATTATACACATCAAAGATAACTTGTGGATGGTCCAATTTGGATGTTGTTTGTGCAAGTTATGTAATTTTAGGTACATTCTGGACTTTTTTGCAATTTACCCAATTAGGAGGTTTTCTTTGCAAATTGTCACATGCATAATAATACTTATATATTCCCTTACCATTATCAAGTTTTTTAACCATAGGGCTCCTAGTTGCACCTTGGTTTGAAGGCGTTTCTTTCTAAGGGCATTTTAGGGATTACACTCTTAATAAATGAGCTTATCTTTAGAAGCTATCAACCAATGGGGTTATTTCTTTGATTAGAGGTCAATTGGGATAGCCTATAAGTGTCCATAAACTGACATTTTATATTCAAGAAGACTCGACGAGTTGTTCTCTTGCATGGCCATGAAATCCCTAGGCTAAGGACACATGGAAAGCTCCATGGACACCTCATGCTTGACTTCTTCCTTATCCATAAAGGCTTGCATGTCCATAGACACCCTTAGCATTGGACAGATCGAAACTAATATGACACCTTGTGCTTGACTTCTTCCTTATACATAAAGGCTTGCAAGTCCATGGACACCCTTATACATGACACATGGAAAGTCTCATAGACACCTCATACTTGACCTCTTTCTTTATATAGCCATATCTACCCCTTCCCAGCTCCCAATTCAAAAACTCTTGCTCTCCTTTATTCCCTACAGCTTAGAGCTTTCATTCCTACTCTATTTTGCCACGAAGTTCTGTCCCAAGGTAAAAGGAGGTGCCTACCTTAGTGAAGAAGGCTCCAGGATTCCAAATTTCACTATTTAGGATTTCTTAAGCTCGTCCTTGGTTATTTTGACCAAAACAAGTAAGTTTTCTCCTTTCCTTCCCTATTTTCATGTTGTTAGAGTTTTTTCCACCTTCCTCCAGGTTGGAACCCTGGTCTTCCATGGTGAAACCTCGCCTCAAACCCTTAAACACCTCATCTCCATGTTCTTTTGTTAGGATTTTTCATCTCTAAAGTGGAGAAGGTGTTTCTTGTTTGAGATAGGAGCTTTGTTGGAGAAACCAACCTCTCTAATCTTGGAAACCTTACTTATTGGACATGTCCACCTTCCCTAGAGGTTCTTTGGAGGCCAAGTCTAGACTTCGACTGTTTAGACTCTGAAGTTGAGGTATGATTGCATCCCACATTATTTCTATATTGAGCAATTTCTAATTCTTAACTCAAAATGTATGATGTATCCCCTATTCTTTTGTGTTGAGCAATTAACCTATGCTTATTCATTCTCTTTGTCCTATGGATATTAGACTATACACAATGTCTGTGACGCCTCGATCCCCAAGCCATCTCTAATGACCCCGAAGACCGGGGAGTCACCCTCGATAAACCACACTTAACTTTTTCTTTTCTTGATCACTTAAAATTAGTTTAAAGGAAAAAATCTTTTAACTTGGAATAATCTGAAAGATACCATATAGTTTAAACAACATATTACAACTTACTTGCAGAATATATAGTGCAACAGTTAATTGAAAACTAAATTACAGATTGCTTTACATTCTCTCTCTTTCTACCACAACATGTCCCAAGGACCGAGGGGAAATGACTAAGAGACCTCTAACTAACTACGTACTACCTTCTAATCATATGGGTGATACGATCCTTCAGCTTCCTCATGCTGACGCTGACCAGAAAAATGTTTTAGTAGGTTGGTGAGCTACTGGCTTAGTGAATATAATTTCACCCAACCATCACAGATAACTCATTTATGTTTATTATTTGGAATAATATGCAAGAAACACTACACTAAGAATGTCTAAGAAATATAATTTAAACAACAGAAGATGTCAACATCTCATTATGATAATAATTGATGCAAAGCTGTAGATACAATTAATTAACATAAATTACTAAAATTTCACTTAAAGAACTACTGTTGTGAAGCTAACACATATCTTTCTTAACTTTTTAAACTTATAAAATCTCAATGAACCTATATGAACATATTTTATCTTATGCCCTGATCATATGCAGTGTACTCTACATATGAAGACTCGTAGTGAACTATGATCCCACCGTACAAGACTTAGCCGACACCCCCAGATAGTTAAGTCTGATTGTTGTCCTAGTCTCCTGCAGGAACTCTGGCTCTCTGGCCTCAGCATCCTATGGTGTCGTAAACTGGACTCCTCCTCTAAGCTGAGTACACAGGCAGAGGGTCTAAGACGCTCTATGGGCCTCAACCTGGTATGCTCTTTGGGTACCTCTGCGTTACCACTGGGATGTCCAGTTCTTGTTGGGTAACATATTTTCTCTTAGGAGACTTCCTCAAGGGCTTCGTCTCCCCGCACGCTCTATGGGTGCGTTCCGACCCGCGTACACTGGACGCACTGCCAGGGTAGGTCATTTCATCCCTAAGGCGCATACCTCACATATGGATTCTACAGTGTTAGGGCCCTTAATCTAATATTTTATTATTCTAGAAAAGCTCTTACTACAATGCATCTCTCTCTTACTTGTTCTTGGTTTTGGTATCTCTATGGTACCTCATCTATTTAATTGCAATTCAAATCACAATATGATATCATTCTAGAACTGACACAACAGTATACTCAAAAACATTGTAAATACTGAGTAATCCATATACCATGCACGCTGGCAGATTGAAAATTCATAAATAACCCAAACTTATGTCAATTTGGCACATATACACTGAATTCATGCAATTGAACATCTTATTACATTGATAAGAGTAATTACTTCACATATGAAAATTCATTAGTAGCAATTGTCAATTATCTAAAATTTCTAAAAAAATGTGCACATTAACCCTAATCCTAGTTTGTGCATCAAATAACTCAATTAAGAGTTACTTACTTTATCATAACATGAATTCATAACAAAAATTGAGAATTTCTAATAATATCTCAGAGAAATGTGCCAATTCATGTAAATATTAATCCATTCACATTAAACATAACATGGAGCATGCAACTAGGGTTTCATTGAATATTTTCATGTTATCATACTCTCTTTGAAATTGTGCATCTGATAATTTACTAAAATCGTATAACCTAGGTTTATACCCAAACTTTACTGATATTGGTCGCTTGATACTGATTTCGATATTTAAACTGAGCAATTTAGGTTCTGATTAACCATGCAATTTCACTGGTCCAATCCACACTGATCAGATGCTAAACTTGATCATATAAAAGCGTAAATAAGTGATTTATGAAATAAAAAGTCAGGCAACGCCAAATACCACACAACGCCTGATAACTATTGCTATCTGTGAAAAATGCACAATTAACCAAAATTTTCCGATTTCCAAAGTTAAATGTTGGATAGTGAGTGAAATTCTACACACTGTGTTCGGGATGTCCGAATACAACTTGAAATGTGTCTAGAGTCCTGTTCTCGTGCATCAGCAGGTAGTCTTCAACCTCGGTTCAGTCTGGATTGAATGTGGCACACACAACGCTACTTGGTTTGGGCGTCGTTCGCTGCTGGAGTTTCGAGTTCATACTTGAACCTCAAAGACGTACTCAAGGAGTTGCTTGATGCTGCCTCACGCCCAAAGTGTCTATCGGCCACAGCTGCAACTCCTACTACTTGGGGCTGCTGAGGGCGTCACCCCTATCTGCTTGGGCATCATCATGGTGCTTTAAGTGAGGAAGGAGAGCATCAACATGCAGCTGGTCGATGGGCAAAGCTATGGGGCCAAGAAACACCCCACCCCTCCATCTCAAGTGGTTGCTGAATGTGTAGAAACTGTGTTGGTTGGCCATGGCTGCTCCTGCAGGTTCGGGCATGTGGGGGCGTAGCTGGGCACCACAAGGGTGTGGAGGAGGAGGGGTAAACGAAGAGGAAGAAGGTGAGGAAGTAGGGCGCCTGCTGGATCAACCTATGATGCCGCGCCCTCGCTCCCTCTACTTGTCTGCGGCTGTTGTGGGTCGCACTATAACGCAAAACTGCATCTGCGGGTGGGCCATGAGCTAGGGCAAAGAAAAGGAAGGGAAATGGAAGAAGAAGAAGAATGGAAGGGGGAAAGGGTGATGGCATTTCTAGTGTAAGGACCCTGACCTCCGTTTAGGGCTTATCCTATTTGCTTTGCTTAACCCTGGTGCTTAGTTGCTTGCTAATCACCCGTAGTGGTGATTAGGTTGTGTGTTGGAGGTGCTACTTGCAATTAACCCAACTCTAGGGTTTGTGGGCAAGCTGTCACCTTGAGAAGTTTTCTTCTCTCTCTTTGCTTCCTCTAGTGTTGAGTGGAAGGGTTGGGCTCGTTGCTTGAGTTGCCTTGGGCTTGGATGAGCCTTGTTGGGTCTTGTTATGCCTTGCTTGGCCTTGTTGGACCTTTTGCCGGCCATGGTTGTAACGGCCATGAGTGTGTCGCCCAAGGAGGTGTGTTAGGCATGGAGATGGGGTGTATCATCCATGGACCCCTTTGACCCTTTGACCTCATGTGTGTCACCACTAGTGGACACTTGGCGCATGATGCTTGCATGTGGCAATGGCCTTGGACATGTGTTTCGGGCAAGATAGAGAGGTGGCATTGCCCATGGACAAGTGTCCTTATGTGGGCGACACCTTGCCTTGTCTTACCTTGGTTTCTCCTCCACCCTCTCCTATATATGTACCTTATTTCTCTTGCTAAGGATCTCTTTAGTTCCTTGGTTTCTCTCTTCCTTGGTGGATGACACTCTTCCCTTGCAAAGCTTGGTGGCCGATCTCTATCTTTGGAGTCTTCTTCTTCTTCCTCTTGAGGTGGCCAAAGGTGTTGCTTGGTGCTAGGATCTTGGAGCTTGCTTAAGGCAGGTTACATAACTCCTAACCCTAATCATATTACCTTCTTCTATATTCTTGAATGTTTTCTTATGATCATAATCGGCCATATATGTTGCTAGATATGGTTCTTGCTTAGTTGCACCTTTAATCTTGTTTAGGGTTTCCTTGTTGAGCAACACTACTTTCCCTCCTTGGTCTAGAGAAATGAGCTTGAGCTCTAGTAATATGAGCAATACTCCTCTCTCGTTTAAGTTAAGAGGTGATCTTGTGTTCTAGTTGCTTGAGCAACACCCTCCTCTCACCATGGTTTTAGAGGTGAGATTTTTGGTAGATATAGATCTATGTTAAGGTTGATCCTTGTGGTTACCCGAGTTGTGATAAAGGTTGTGCAAGACCCCTCTCTCTTGGTTGTTGAGAGGTGAGCCGATCTTCTTGATCAATCTAGGGTTTGGTGCCCTTGTGCTTGAGGTTGATGACGATCTTGGTGGGTTGTATCTTGCACGATATGACTTTGGGATAGTGTTGCCCGGTTGTTTAGTCTTGAGTTGTACACTTGGCCATTGTGCCTAGTTGGAGTAGGGTTGTTGGACGATACCCTTGTGTGTTTGGCGTGTGAGTGGTGTGGCTGCCCGATAGGTACCTTCACCTCTAGTGGGCGTTATAGGGTTGGCCTGGGTGCCATGGCTCTAGCTGATATGGTAGTTGTTACCCGATATAACCCTAACCATAAAGGGGTAGGCCGATAAGGCTTTGTCTGGTTCAGTAGAATGTTGTCACCTTGATGCATGACATGCCCCATAGACTTAGCTGCACGATGCGCTTGGAGTTCTTCCTAGTTGCACGACACACCTTGAGGTTGTAGCCCAACATCCTTGCTTTAGGATTGGCCGTTATGTGGCTAGAGTGCTTGGGCGATATGGGGGAAGTTACCCTGGCCGATAGCACCTCTAGTGCGAGTACCCTGCCCGTCACACTTCTTGTGAGGGTAGTGGGCACTTCTAGTGAGGGTCATGTTCCACCCGGAAACCCATCTGATAGATCTTCATCATGCAATCACATTCTTGTTGATAAGAATTATGGTTTATGGTCTGTGAACCTTTGACATGTTTGATAGTAGTGAGGTGGTTGATATAGTAGAACACACCTATGTAAACATGACATATCTGAACTTTAATGCCATGATACTATATGTGTTTATGATCACTTTGAATCATGCATATTTATATATGATGATGAGTAATGTTAAGCTTGGTAGCACATGAGTTGCTTCACTTGATGATATGACCCATGTCTATGGTCTCAGGTTTGAGGCATGAATGATAAAGCCTATAAGCATCAATGTTGCCCTATGCTTGATAGCATGATCATTCTATTAATTCCTTAATAGCATCAGTTATTTCTATGATTGTGTATAGTAACCATGCAGGTGTTCCATGCGGATGCATATCCAGGTAAAGGGCTATGAGGTATATATATTTGAATAACACTGCATTGATGGTCATGACGCAAGTTTACCGTGCGCAATAACGCAAGTGAACAAATCGAAGTAATATAGGCCTTGTGAGGCCCGAGTCGAACTCAGGGATACGTGAATTGTCAGAGACTCTTACTAACTGCTCACGATCAGCTAGACCGATTAAATAATTGAGAGTTGTTATTAAAATTAAGAGAAAATAAAAATAAAAACAAAACAAGCAATCGATTAAATGTTGGTGTAATCAATTCAAAATGAGGATCTTTAGGATTGCGGTTTCACCGCGGGTTTTCATTGTATTAAATTCTATTCAGTCATCCAAATCTATCTCTCTATTCGGGTAGTGTCCTGAAATCAGAATTGCCCACTGTCGTGGTACAACTCACTACCTATGTTTAGGTCAGTTCCACCGTCGTAGTAACCTATACCCTAAACTAGGTGCATTAAACACGATCTCTCCGTATCCACCATTAACCTTACACCACCTTGTTCAAGGGATTTGTCAATTAATGTAGATTCTGCCTCTTTTCAACCATTAATTCTTCTTTCAAAGCAATTTAAGGGCATTAGATTATTATTATGGTGATCAAGCATAACAATATATTGGAGAAAATGAAATTATACCACGGATTTAAGAGATAAGATATGAATTACTATGATAGAATCGTCATACAATGAATTCTCGGGCTACTCCCGGTCCTAAAGACAAATGGGATTAGCCCCGCATGTTCATCTCAGAGAAGAATGTAGTAGAGAAAAGGGGAAACATGAGAAAAACGTGATTGAGTGGTGAAACCCCTGAACAGAGAAGGTCCAATCGATCCTTGGCGTGAAATCCGCGTTCTCCCGCCTTTCAATGGTGGAATTCATCTTCTTCAGCGTCCAGATCGTCTGGGGCGTGCTCTCGTGCTCCGTTCTTCTCTCCTTTCTCTTCGGGATGCGTGCAGCGGCTAATGATGTGATATCCTCCCCTGGGGCGCCGTCATTAGGTTTTATTCCCGAGTTAAGTCGCCAATTAATCACAGCTATCCGATTAAGATTAATCTGAATCAAACTCATATCTGACGGTGTCGATACCATCGACGCGAGTCGATGGTATCGACCCTGCACTGTATCGGCTGATCTTCTTTTCTTTTCTTCTGTCGCGACTAATACCGACTCGATACCATCGACGCGGGTCGATGGTATCGACATTCTTAGGCATCGGTTTTGTCCTTTTGCGTCGTTGTAGCTCCACTAGTCGATAGTATCGACTTATGGGTCGATAGTATCGACTCACTTTTCTCCAGCAACCTAATGGTATCTCGATACCATCGACATCCCTGTCGATAGTATTGACTTACTTCTGGTCCCTACGGCTGGCAACCTGTGGTTCGGTCGATGGTATCGACCACCGTCGATGGTATCGACGGTAGCAGATACTTGTTTTTACTGAAATTAACACACGGAGCCACATAAGTCCACACAAAATATATTCGTTCAATAATTAATACTCAAAATGCTTGAAATAAGGGGAATTCGACATAAAGAAGTAGCATAGACCAAAGTAAATGAATTATGCAACATTAACCATGAAAATGACTAATAAATGCATAAAACACATATCAAACAAGTCTATAAATGCGACTCAAAATCATCGCATCAAACTCCCCTAAGCTTGAACATTGCTCGCCCTCGAGCAACTAAACCTTAGAATAGAATTGCCAGAGTCAACTAAAGAACAAATCATCACAACAAACATCTCATGTGATCCCCACCGGACATTCACATTCCGACCCTCACTAACCACAGAATGATAATTACCCTAAAGGCGACAGTAATCATCCATAAAAGATATCTACCTCAAAACTGATGAACACTATCAAATAAGGTAGTTAACATAATAAAATTCGCCGATCCAGACTCAGTGCATCTTATGATCTCCTATACTACGTTGCTCGCCCTAACTACCATCTACATGGAAGCAGTTCTCCTTATATTCATAAGTGAGGAGAAAATCACGGTGGCCTACCAATTCGAGCAACCGGTGGATGAAATGGGTGGCTCATGGAAGAAGTGGAAGCATTGTACAGTTTCAACTTGCATAAAACAAAAATGCCCTAAATGATTCAAATGCACATGAAACATGCCCTAATGCCTAAGATTGGGTGGAATGATGCATGCACTAACATTCCGTCTCAAAATGAGGTGGATATCTAATTGAGCTACATCATGTACTTACTCATCTTAATATGCAGGTGAGATTATGTTCCTTTCTCCCTCTTATTCCTCTTGCTTCTCAAAAACTTGCTTTCTTTTTTTCTTTTTAAATTTTTTCAAATTTTTTTTTCAGGCCCTTATATCCACAATTGACAATGAATAATTCATTGGGCTTACTTTTTCTGCATAACTCAAAGATTTGAATTACTTACAAGGTATGGAACAATTTAATTCACCATTAAAGCAGAAATGAGGTACATGATATACTCCATGCATAAAAGTCATGAATGCAACTAAATGACATGCACCTAAGGATATTGTGCATGTATAACTATTCTATTTTTTTATTTTTCATGCAAAACATATGAACGTGGTTGCAATGCTAGTCCTATCTACATGATATGCAATCAAGAATGTTAAAACCGTACTTTACTTCCAAATCTTGGTGGATTGTGAAAAGCAATGAGGTGGACAGATCACGAGACTAATTGACTGAACCTTTGAAAAGTATTATGTGTCCCTCCTTACTGACATGTGTAGTAGTTAAGAGGTTTTTCTCTCTTACTTCAAATTAGAGTCTCATTATCATTTGGTCAGTTTAGGCTCAAACAACCAATTCTGTCCACTTTCATGAATCATTAAGAATGTACAGTTGTGATTTTCTATTTTAAAGTTGACAAAACCAATCATTTTCTAAGTTAAGTGATCAAAGTTGAACAACACTCAAGCTTGCGAACACTCAAATTTTTTTTAGTTTTCCTCAATTCCCATGCACATGCAACTGAGATGAATCAAGATTAATGACATCCACAATTACACTAGATAGAATGTGGATCCTACAAACAAACTAAGATTGCAGGAAATAAATGATAAGAACAAACAAAATAAATAACTAAAAACTGAGAAAAATAAAAGATAGAGCTGTTCCAACTACCCCCATGCACATGCAACTGAGATGACTCAAGATTAATGACATCCACAATTATACTAGATAGAACGTGGATCCTACAAACAAACTAAGATTGCAGGAGATAAATGACAAGAACAAACAAAATAAATAAACTAAAAACTGAGAAAAATAAAAGATAGAGTTGTTCCAACTACCCCCCTAAGCTTGAATTTGACTATGGCCTCATAGTCAAAAACAAACTTAAAGGTTGGAACAGAGATACCAATTTACTCGTCAGGATGAGGCGGAAAAAAAAAGGTTGCGGATGGTTTCCCGATCAACATAACGGGTAGGCTCGATCTTTCTCTTTAAGATCTCTTCGTATATCTTCTTAACATCCGCGGATGGATGAATAAGCTGCGGGTGTGAAACTAACGCGAGAGGAGGTGGCACGAACTCCGGGATGTCCATCGGGTTTGCGCGTGAGGACGATGCACCAACACCGTGCACCATGTTTGCAACAGAAGGAGGAATAGAGAGAGAGCTCGGTGAAGATCAGAGAAAAGGATCTCCGCTCGATGAAGAACGTGCTTGGAGTTTCTCGTCGTCAGGCTCGGATTGCTCTGGAATACACTCGGCACAGGTGGAGGAACATTGCTCTGGAGTTGTGATGTCATCTGACGTCAATCCTCCTCGTATATAGCTGTGACCGGCGCTCCTGTATGCCCGTCGATACCATCGACACGAGTCAATGGTATCGACCTGGGTAGCATGATCCGTACCTCTGCTAGTATCGACGGTTATCGATGGCTAGATCTGCGGGTCCCAGATTGCTGACGCATCGATACTATCGACGCGGGTCAATGGTATCGACCCGTCCCCCGGATCGACTTTCTATTGCTGCGATCGCCGTTGATCTTTCCTCGCAGATCGTTGACGTGGCGCGTCGATACTATCGACGCGAGTTGATAGTATCGACTCTATGATTAGGGAAAACCCTCGCGAGGCCCGACCGCCGCTTGCTGTGTGTAAATGTGTCGATACCATCGACACGCCCATCGATGGTATCAATTTTACTGAGACGATTCATTCTGAAAATCTCCAGAGATCTCGATGGTATCGACTAGCATGTCGAAACTATCGACCTGGACTTCGAAATCAACCTGTAGGTGTGTCGATACTATCGACGAGGCCGTCGATAGTATCGAAGCAGTGCGATTCTTGTAGCCGACAACCTGTACCACGGTCGATACCATCGACACAAGGGTCGATGGTATCGACTCTGCCTCATACCTGCACATTACAGAAATGATCACGATACCTTTTTTACACTAAAAACAAAGTTAAAACAACTCAAACTACGAATGTAAAAGAACTAAACTAAAGTACCAATGGTTGGGTTGCCTCCCAACAAGCTCCCTTATTTAACGTCTTAGGCTAGACGACTTGAAGCATATCATGCATCCGCAAGTGAAATGAGTTTGACCTCATTCACCTTCTTGGTTTAATCTTCAGAAAAATACAACTTTAACCTTTGCCCATTCACCAAAAATGTAGTCTCCCCATCGTGCACCATGATTGCGCCATGTGGTTTGACATCTTGTACCATGAATGGCCCACTCCACCGGGAGTTCAGCTTCCCGGGATGCAACTTCAATCTTGAATTGAACAAAAGCACACGATCTCCCTTATTGAAGGTGCGCATCTGAATGTGGTGATCGTGGATCAACTTAGTGCGCTCCTTGTATATCTGAGAGTTCTCATATGCAGTCATTCACAGCTCATCCAATTCATTCAATTCAAGCAATCTCTTCTTCACCGCTTCATCATAACTCAAGTTTAGCTTTCTCAACGCCAAATGTGCTTTGTGCTCTAACTCCACCGGTAGGTGACAAGCCCGACCGTACGCCAACCTAAAAGGCGTGGTGCCTATAGGTGTCTTGTATGCCGTCCTGTATGCCCACAAGGCATCCGACAGTAAAGCACTCCAGTTCTTCCTCGTGGAAGCCACAGTATGCTCCAAGATTTTCTTAATTTTGCGATTGGAGACCTCCACCTGTCCTTGAGTTTGCGGGTGATACGGGGTACCAATGTTATGTTTGACCCTATATTTCTTCAGTAGTGCCGAGAACTTTTGGTTCCTAATGTGCGTACCCCCATCATTGATGATCATTCGGGGCACTCCAAACCTGCAGAAGATATTTTCCTTAACGAATCTGCACACTACAGTAGAATCATTAGTCCTTGTGGGTATTGCCTCTACCCACTTTGACACATAATCAACAACTCAGAGAATATATAAATTCGAATTTGAGGACATAAAGGGTCCCATGAAATCTATACCCCATAGGTCAAATTCCTCAACCTCCTGGAAAACATTTAGGGGCATCTCTTGTCTCTTTGAAATGTTACCCGCCCTTTGGCATGAATCACATTGCCTCACGAAAGGCGTCTCAGAACAAAGTAGGCCAATATAGGCCACTGTCCAACACTTTGGCAGCAGTACGAGAGCTCGCATGGTGTCCGCCCGTAGGTAGAGTGTGGCAGTGACGAAGAACACTCTCGTATTCCTCCTCAGGTACACACCTGTGTAGAACACCATCTCTGCATTGCTTCAAAAGAATGGGGTCATCCCAAAAGTAATATCGTAGAGAATGGAAAATTTTCTTCTTCTCTTGATATGTCCAATCATCTGGAATGATCCTGCAAGCAAGATAATTCACAATATAGGAAAACCAAGGATCCTTAGAATTCACTTTCAACAATTGTTCATCCGGAAATGTCCCGGTTATGGGTATGTGTAAATCTCTTTCATCTACCCTCTATAACCTAGACAAATGATCCGCTACAACATTTTCAATCCCCGCCTTGTCTTTAATTTCGATATCAAATTTATGCAGGAGCATGATCCACCTAATAAATCTAAGTTAGGCATCTTTTTTCTCCATCAAATATTTAATAGTGGCATGATCAGTCCAAACAACTACTTTCGAGCCAACTAAATATTGCCGAAATTTTTCAAAAGTGAAAATGATAGCTAGCAGTTCTTTTTCAGTAGTCGTGTAATTTAGTTGGGCATCATTCAAAGTCTTAGAAGCATAAAAGATAACAACGTCTTTATTATTCACCCGCTGTCCCAACACAACTCCTACAACAAAATCCGATGCGTCCCACATGAGTTCAAATGACTTAGTCCAATCCAGTGTTTGAACAACCGGTGCGGAAATCAATTTCTCCTTTAGCACGTTGAACGCGTGTAAACATTTGTCATTGAAATAAAAAATGGCCTATTTCTCAAGAAGTTCAGATAGAGGTTTGGCAATTTTAGAAAAATCTTTTATGAACTGACGATAAAATCCGGTGTGTCCTAAGAAGCTTCTTACCCCTTTTACCGAATTTGGGGGCAATTTAGAAATTACTTCAATTTTAACTGGATCTACCTCCAAAACTTTGCTAGACACTTTATGTCCTAGCACTATTCCCTCACTCACCATCATATGACATTTCTCCCAGTTGAGGACCAAATGTGTGTCCTCACATCTTTGTAACACCTTATCCAAATTGTAAAGGCATTCATCAAAAGAAGCACCATAAACCGAAAAATCATCCATAAAGACCTCTAGACAGCGTTCTACCATATCAGAAAAAATGGTGAGCATACAACGCTGAAAAGTTGCTGGTGCATTGCATAATCCAAAAGGCATGCGGCGATACGCAAAAGTTCCATAGGGATAAGTGAAAGTAGATTTCTCTTGATCATTAGGGTCGATTGAAATTTGATTGTATCCCGAATACCCGTCCAGAAAACATAAATGAGATCGGCCGGCTAAGCGCTCTAAAATTTGATCAATAAATGGGAGAGGAAAGTGATCCCTTAGCGTAGAGGCATTAAGACGTCGGTAATCAATACAAACTCGCCACCCGGTTACCAAGTGGGTGGTGACAGGTTCATTTAAAATATTTTGAGTGACAGTAATACCCCCCTTTTTAGGGACTACCTGTGGGGGACTTACCCATGTCGAGTCTGAAATTGCATAGATTATACCTGCGGAGAGAAGCTTAATCACCTCTTTCTTCACCACCTCCATCATGCTCGGATTCAGTCAATGTTGCAGTTGAATTACCGACTTGGCTCCCTCCTTGAGCCGAATCTTATGCTAACTCAAGGTAGGGGAAATCCCCTTGATATCTGCAACAGACCACCCAAATGCTCCCCAGTGGTTCTTCAACACTTTCAACAATTGGTCCTCCTCTTCCACACTCAGATATGTAGAAATGATCATAGGTAACTTTTCTTCCCTCGCTAGAAAGGCATACTTGAGATGCAGTGGTAGTGGATTTAATTCTAACTTTGGTGGGCTGATCAATGATGATTGAAGTGGAGGGGGAAGTTCACCTAAATCTTCATAATACCTCACATAGAAGCATGGAAGCATCTCAAGCATTTTGGCACACTCCTGGAGTGATTTGCTTCTCATCCGATCATGAGTGATATTGACTAAACAAGCCTCTAGTGGTAGTTCCGGATATGCATCAAAAACTGAGTTTGCTATGGCATCATCCTCCGTAGAGGGAGGAATGTCCTCATCCTCATCATTCAGGAACGTGACAGCCTTGCAAAGGGATACTACTTTGGTCTGCTCCATGATGTCTACAGCCAAAGTCCCTTTATCCACCATGTGACATTGCTCCTTGGATTTCAGTGAAGTAGCGCTGGAAGGCATGACCATCTCAAATCGGTCATCGGATATACCCAAGGTCAACCGACCTCTCCCCATCTCGAGTATCGTGTCGGCTGTAGCTTGGAATGGTCTTCTGAGTAATAGCTCATTGCCTTGTTCATCTTGCATTTCCATGACGACAAAATTTGCAGGAAATACAAATCTATCCACTTTCACAAGCACATCTTCACAAATCCCATATGGTTTCACCACAGAGTTATCCGCCAATTGAATTGTCATGTTGTTCTTCTGTGACTCCTTTAATCCCAACTTCTTGAATGTAGAAAGGGGCATTAAATTGATGCTTGCTCCCGAGTCACATAATGCCTCACCAAATTTGACTTTCCCAATGTAACAAGAGATGTTAAAACAGCCTGGATCTTTCCTCTTTGGTGGTAATGTGCCCATGATGAAGGCACTCACTTGCTCCTTAAGCACAACAACTTCAGTGTCCGGAATTTTTCTTTTCTTGGTGATGATGTCTTTCAGAAATTTCCTGTAAGAAGGGATTTGCTCAATAGCTTCCAATAGAGGGATGTTGACTGAAAGCTTTCTAAAACTATCTAAGAACTTTTTGAATTGGGCATCTTCCTTCCTTGCCTTAGCACTATTCAGATAAGGTACCGGGACAGCCTGTGCCCTTTGATGCGGTGGCACATAGGGTGTCCTTTTCTGAGGATCCTCCTCCTCTGCACTCGGGTCTTCTTTAGCATCCACTGCTATGTCATCAACTGGTTCTGTGACCGGTATAGGCAGCTCCTCAGTGGCCTCACCTACAATTTCATCTTGGGGTTTGCTTGGTTCATCAACCCTGGGATTTAACAATTTCTTGCCACTTCTTAGCAAGATGGCCTTCGCTTGTTGGTTTCCTCTTGGAACATTAGTATTTCCCGGGAAACCAGGATGTGTCGGCTTCTTCAAACTGGCTATCTGTGCAGCCATTTGTGCCATAGATGTCTCTATTGTTCTCTTTTGAGCCCCATGGCTCTACAGTGTCTGCCCAAATTGGTTCATGAACTCCCCTTGTTGTTTTATTTGTTGGCCGAAAGTAGCCATGAGTTCTTGATTTTGCTTTATCACTTCATTGAGCAGCTCTGTGCTCTTATCCTCCGCTACTGGTTGGGGTTTAGCATCTGGATCCTGCAAGAAGTTATTTGGATCCTTCCAGGAGAACTTCTTGTCTTTCCTCCATGAATAGTTGTTATTCCTGTAGCCTTGTTGCTGCCTCATGAATTTCACTTGAGCCTCGTCCTCGGACTCAGTATCCTCCTTTGCAAGAAATTTCTTTGCGAGAAGGTCCAACTTCTCATTCAACTTCTTGATTGCTTTAGATTCACCTGCCACTCGAACTTGCTCCACAACACCTCTTTCGCCCCATGACTGTTTCTTCGCCATGTTCTTTAGGATCTCCCAACATCTAGTGTCTGTATTATTCAAGAAGAATCCAGAACCGACCTAATCGAGGTTGCTTCTATCATGCTTGGAGAGAGAAAAATAGAAGATCTTGACTTGGGTCTCCTTATCAAACCCGTGATGCGGGCAACACCTGAGCATGATCTGAAACCTCTCCCGGGTCTCAGAATAGGTCTCTCCTGCTTGTTGGGTGAAGTTATGGATCTTTCTAATCATGTCATTGGTCTTCTCGGGCGGAAAGAACCTCTCGAAGAAAACCTCTACCATGTGGTCCAAAGACTCCACGTATTCATCATCTAAATTGTGTAGACATTCGCGCGCATTTCCCGCTAGAGAACTCGGGAAGAGCTTCAAGTAGAGCACAACTTGTGGAAATCTGTCGATTTTTATCATATCACAACTTTCCACAAATTGACTTATATGAGCGACGGGGTCTTCATTTTTGAGCCCATGGAAAGCATTCGATTTCACCAAGTTGATTAAAGCTGGATCAATCTTGTATGTTGAAATATTAACCGCCTTCTTCTTAATCGGCCCTTTTGAAGCAAATGAAGAAGAAGCTTTGATTTTCTCCCATATTGTCTGTGGCTCGTCCTCCATCTCGTCTTGTTCAGATTCTGAGTTTATTTCCTCAAGATGGTCTTGATGAGGATCGCCCTCGTCTTCCGGTCCTGGCGGCGGAACCTCTGATGCGTGACGCGTGTAGTCACTGCTACGCGTCTGCACCATGCACAATACCTGCAATTAGAAAAATTTATTTAGAACAGTGCTTGGCGATTGCAAATATTCATAAAATAGATTATGAATTTTTGAAATGATAAAAAAAATGTGGCCTAGAGTGTCCGCTTGCAGCACTCATAGTGCTGACAATTGCCGTATCCCCGACAACGGCGCCAAAAACTTGACGCAAGTTTACCGTGCGCAATAACGCAAGTGAACGCGTCGAAGTAATATAGGCCTTGTGAGGCCCGAGTCGAACTCAGGGATACGTGAATTGTCAGAGACTCTTACTAACTGCTAACGATCAGCTAGACCGATTAAATAATTGAGAGTTTTTGTTAAAATTAAGAGAAAATAAAAATAAAAACAAAACAAGCAATCGATTAAATGTTGGTGTAATCAATTCAAAATGAGGATCTTTGGGATTGCAGTTTCACCACGGGTTTTCATTGTATTAAATTCTATTGAGTCATCCAAATCTATCTCTCTATCCAGGGAGTGGCCTGAAATCAGAATTGCCCACTGTCGTGGTACAACTCACTACCTATGTTTAGGTCAGTTCCACCGTCGTAGTAACCTATACCCTAAACTAGGTGCATTAAACACGATCTCTTGGTATCCACCATTAATCTTACACCACATTGTTCAAGGGATTTGTTGATTAATGTAGATTATGCCTCTTTTCAACCATTAATTCTTCTTTCAAAGCAATTAAGGGCATTAGATTATTATTATGGTGATCAAGCATAACAATATATTGGACAAAACGAAATTATACCACAGATTTAAGAGATAAGATATGAATTACTATGATAGAATCGTCATACAATGAATTCCCGGGCTACTCCCAGTCCTAAAGACAAAGGGGATTAGCCCCGCATGTTCATCTCAGAGCAGAATGTAGTAGAGAAAAGGGGAAACATGAGAAAAACGTGATTGAGTGGTGAAACCCCTGAACGGAGAAGGTCCAATCGATCCTTGGCGTGAAATCCACGTTCTCCCGCCTTTCGGTGGTGGAATTTTTCTTCTTCAGCGTCCAGATCGGCTGGGGCATGCTCTCGTGCTCCGTTCTTCTCTCCTTGCTCTCCGGGATGCGTGCAGCGGCTAATGACGTGATATCCTCCCCTGGGGAGCCATCATTAGGTTTTATTCCCGAGTTAACTCGCCAATTAATCACAGCCGTCCGATTAAGATTAATCTGAATCAAACTCATATCTGACGGTGTCGATACCATCGACGTCAGTCGATGGTATCGACCGTGCACTGTATCGGTTGATCTTCTTTTCTTTTCTTCTGTCGCGATTAATACCGACTCGATACCATCGACGCGGGTCGATGGTATCGACATTCTTAGGTGTCAGTTTTGTCCTTTTGCGTCGATGTAGCTCCACTAGTCGATAGTATCGACTTATGGGTTGATAGTATCGACTCACTTTTCTCCAGCAACCTGATTGTATCTCGATACCATCGACATCCCTATCGATAGTATCGACTTACTTCTGGTCCCTGCGGCTGGCAACCTGTGGTCTGGTCGACGGTATCGACCACCGTCAATGGTATCGACGGTAGCAGATACTTGTTTTTCCTGAAATTAACACACGGAGCCACATAAGTCCACACAAAATATAGTCTTTCGATAATTAATACTCAAAATGCTTGAAATAAGGGGAATTCGACATAAAGAAGTAGCATAGACCAAAGTAAATGAATTATGCAACATTAACCATGAAAATGACTAATAAATGCATAAAACGCATATCAAACAAGTCTATAAATGCGACTCAAAATCATCGCATTAGGTCACTCTTGCTGATGAGATAACATGCATCACCTGTATAATGTGTTTAGGTCTGAGGACCTGAGTTGGCTAAAGTACCTAAGTTGAGGTGTTATCCTCTGATTTCGAGATCTAAGATTGTGATCCCATGTGATGATGATAGATGATGAAATTTCCTTAAGAGGCAGTGGTTTCTTGTGATGAGGGATTGAGATCTCGAGATAATATGATGATGGTAATAACAAGGTAAGTTAATGTTATATATGTGTTATAACCTGGTTGCCTCAACAATCTGCTTAAAATATACTAACTAATTATAGTGGAACATATTATGTAGTTTGCCCTAGCCATAGATCCATCATCGTCAGTAGCTGGTGATGGTGAAACAGGTTCTCCTTCGGGTTAACCTAGAAGCGCATATTATTGAATATGTGTGGTTTCTCCTAGCCGAAAATGATGAGGTTAGAGTGCAACTTCAGTTGTAGAGTCAAGATGTGTATAAGAGCATGGTGAACAGGCCCATGGCTCAGTGTGATAGAGCATGAATGCATCCATGGCTCAGGGAGCACGGTGAACTGGCCCTTGGCTCAGATATACTAGCGCCGAGACCTATACCAAGGCGGGCTAGAGAAAGGGTAGCCTGCGAGAGCTGACCCTGTGGCTACGACCACTTAAGCACGAGATTGTGGTCCTGCTTGTGTTGTGCTCGTGCATTGACCACGAGGTGGTGAGGTCATGGAGTCCAACTCTTCCATTGACCTTGTATGGCACTGGCTTGGGTTTCATAACCGAAGGTTGAATTTGAGCGGTATGACTCACTTCCTCAGGGCATAATAACATGTAATCCATCCGAATAGTATTTATTGCTTAAGGCAAAACACGAAACATTGGATGAGTCCTTGCTTGTGTAGTTAATCTTGTTATACATTGCAATTACTTATATGTTCCTTATGTTATGTGGTAAGATCTTATAAATCTTATCTTGTCAATCATGTTCCACAAAGAAATACTTGGTTATATGTCTTCCGTACATCTTGTTAAGCTCGATGGTAATAACAACCTTGCTTTATAGACTGCTCTTATTGCACGTTTTATCAATTATTAGCTGTTGTTGCTTTAATCTTTCTGAGGTTTTATGGTTTCGGATGGGAGTTATGTTTCTCACTGGTACTGTGTGTTTCATCCCTTTGGTTGACAACCTTTTTAGGTGTTCGCGCTAGATGTGGTGGTGGTCGTAGGGTTGCGGCTGAGCAGTAAGAAGAGGAGTAGTAGAAGGCAAGAGATGGTCATGCTGCATGTTTTGGTTGTTTTGTTGTAGAGTCCTAGAGTCATCCCTGTACTCTCAGGTCCTCAGAGGTGTTTTGACGTAGTTTTACGATGTATAGCTGATGAAGCTTTGTAAATCCTGCTGCTGGCCAGATGTGGCCCGTTATGTGTATATAAACATGTGATGAACTCATGTGCTGACAAGAGAGCTGATCTGTTAAGCTGTGGACATGTGTCTAGACTTGTAGATGTTTATATAACCTGTCTTCTTGCAGAATGAGGATCTGAATGTAATAGTTTCTTAGTTTATCTACTTCTCGAAATTCGGTATTAATTACCCCGTGTTTTTGGTAATAAGTGGTTTATGGTGTTTTTCGCACGTTTTCACGTGGCACCTCATTGTCTGTGTGATAGCGAGATGTGCCAAAGATGGATCACATTCAAAAGAAGAAGATGAAGAGTGTAAGTTTGTGTGCCAACAACAGCAATATAGGGGCATAGAGTACACATGGAGGAAGGATCCTAAGTTTTCATGGAAGGAACCTAACAATTTTCAACAAGACCCATCACAGACACAACAACCCAAACCACAATAGTTTGGTGGCCAGGCACAATATTAATAGGAACAAAAGAAGATTGATCATATTGAAGAAATGCTTGGAAAGCTAGTAAGTCAGAATGACGTGTTGATAGGACAAACACAAAGATAACTCCAAAGCCAAGGGGCAGGGATCCACAATATAAAAACACAGATTTCTTTAATAGCAGTAGATGTGGGTACCTTGAAGCCGCCAAACCAACATGGTTCTTATATAATACCAACATGCCTTCTAGAAATCAACACGTCAGGGTAGTCCTACTACACAGTGGGAAGATTGTGATAACCCGGATTTTAAGGTTCCAATACCACATATAGAATTTGAAGACCTTGAATGATTTTTAGATATAATTTAGTCCAATTACAATGAATAGCTTTTTATTCACCGACTTGGGTACTTAGGAGACCAAGAGGTCCATTTAGTAGTCATAATGAACACAAGTGGCAAATTGAAGAGACTTGATGTATGCTATGACTATAATGTGCATTTAGGACTTGTAGGGTCAATATTCAATTCTCATTTGATTTGCGATCAAGGTTTATACACATTATTTAAGTTAGACGTTCGAATTTTGGATTTCTGGAATAAATTTGTGGATAAGAGGGTTTGTGTGATAAAGAACTTATGTTAGACTTTTCATCCTATTTGAAAGTTTATACTAGATTGCATAAGTTTTGGAAGATATGCTTAGTTTATTTATATGATGACTAGAACTTTGGCCATTCAGTACCTAGGTGTGACATTTCTATGTCACACATGCATGTGCCTTTTTCTTAGGCGTGGCCGGTTCAGCTGGGGCAAGGGCTTGATCTCAATCCTTAGTAGAGAGGACCTGACGACACCCGCGATTCTTCTACCTCTGTCTTTCATGGAGAAGTAGGTACCTTTGAGACCAAGTCCCCTTGGTGCCACGTATCCGAGACAATAGGATGGTGATCAGGGTATATAGTGATCCATTAGCTCTGGCAGACTGGGATCTCTTTAGAGGCCCCTCATTTGGGGCAAACCACCACCGACACAGAGAGAAGGAAATGCTGCTTCTTTTCCACTCTCTATTGGGTTGATGTAGGCAGTGAGAAGGAGACTGACGAAGATAAGGGTGTCAATGAAAATGATCGTTGAGATCTCGAGATGTTATGGAGAGGTTCAGTCACTGCTGGGTGAAGCTATATGTGGTTGCTCCACCTACTCATCGTCAAAGGCAAGAGTTGACTAGCTGGGGGAAGTTCCAGGTTGTCTGTGATATTTGATAGATCTGTGCAAGTTATCTAGGTCATAGGGGCACATTGATAAGTGTTATCAACAAGCCAACCATGTACAGATCTCTGCCCCTTCCTCGCCATTCACTTTGTTGCTATAATCGGATTAGAGGGTGGGGGCATCGGGGTGGATCCCAGTCACACCACCAATATCAGCCAAGTAGATATCTGTTTAGAGGTGAATCCAGAGAGCACCTCATCCTCGACCATGGAGCTTGTAGCTTGATGGAGGGTTCGCCGGATCTAGACCTCGAGGAGGCGCTAGGGGTAGATACCACGTTCTTGTCTGGAAGCTCGGTTTGAGCCTTTGAGGAGGAGAAGCCAGGAGCCCTTTTGGCACCACCTTCAGGCAGAGAGCAGAGCCCACAGAGTCACAGACACAGCCCTGCGAAGGATCTCCAGGAGCTGAACGTTTCTAGACGAAGCTGGTTTGCTCACCGGAGGCCTCCACGCACGGCGGCGCCCTGTGGAACAGTGAGCGCATGGATCTGATGCGAGAGGAGGAGCTGGCATTGCTCGCAGAGCACAGTAGCACGGTCGGCAACTTTCCCTATAGAGCCCTAGCTCCAGCCGTTCCTTGAGCAGCCACGACGGCGCTTGAGCGAGAGGTTGCGGGCGGCAGCCGTGTTACGGACTAACACGGAGTCCGTGTCACGCGAGGAGAAGGAAGAAAGGATAGGGCCGACCCGGTCCAGTAGAAGTGAACCAGGAACAATCGACCGGGTTGAAGCTGAACCAGGAAGGCCCATGAGAAGGATTCGTTGCCCTGATAGCCATGTGGCATCACCCCAATGGCTAGAAGAGGTAAATACCCAATAAACTCATAGATCTTAGATAATTCATATAAAATAGCATATTGATCAAAAAATTACAAATAACATACCAAAATTCTCAAAAAAATGCGTAGAACAACCTGGAACCTTTAGATCAGTCTTTTGATGCTTAAATATTAGTGATATTATGTAATATGTGTAATTCTTAGTTCTTGAGTAATAAATATCAAACGATGTTCTAAAATTATGGAAAAATGTCAGTAACTCCATAATAATGTTTATAATGCATATGATGTCAAATATGTCCATGGTGATGTACGAAATCATGTAATTTGCTTAATATGTCTAAATAGGGCTAATAACCCTAATAAAATGCAATAAATACATACATGCTCTATAAATGTTGAAATTCACAGAGTAAGCTCATATCAGTATATGGAACTTCAGTTTTAATTATGAGATCATAATGATGAACAAAATCCATGTTATATGAAGATGAATCTTAATACATGTTATAAAACCCTAATTTAGGTTAATGATGTCACCTAGGGTTAATATGTGCACAAAAAGGATATGGAACCTAATTTTCAGATAATGAATCATAATCTGGAAAATGACATCAATAAGATAAATATAAGGCAATAATGCAAGTAAATGTTGGAATATCCTAATGAGATAATATATACCCTAATGAACACGACTAGGGTTAAGATGATGAGAATTTGATGATAGTATGTGGTCTTGTCTTAATTAGGTGATGACCAGACTTCTAGATGATCAAGGATAAGTTAGAAATCTCTGAACTCAGGTACGTGGGTTTTATTTAAGTATATGACTATGGTTTTCTTACTTGCAATCATGATATGAATGTATGCTCTCTTCTATTTGCAAATATTGGATGTAGTAGCACTATATAGTACTCGATGTTTTATCACTTTTAAACATAAATGATAAGTAGATGCTTTGTAGTTATTTAAGGTGTTCATTATACCCCTTATGAGGGAATGGATTAATGTTGGCTAGTACACCTCCCTAGAGCACACGGTGTACGGGGAGTTTCCCTAGAGTACTTGGTACACGGGGATGGGCCCAATATTTATGTTTTGGTACTAGTCCAACTTGATAATGCAATTCATCTAGAAAAATGACTGAAATTGGCGTATTTCACTTAATAAAGAAGTGTTTTCTATAGTTTTTTTCTTTCCTTCTGCAAATCTTTTTCAAAATTATGAAAGCCATAAATATATGTATCTTTCTGCCCATGTACACAACACCTTGTGTGTTGATTGTTGTTTCACGTATGTTTTAGGTTCAAAGCTAGCATGGGATAAAAGACGTGAAGTGAGCAATGTTTAGGTTGTACCTTTTGTGTTAAGATCCTGATTAGCATACATGTTTAGACTTGTAGAATTCTCTTTCAATATGCAATTGTAATTCATGTTGTAATATAAATGTGTTAAATATTGAGATTGTTATGGTGTATGTATAGTTGTTTGTTCATGTATGCGTATTATGCTTCCGCATCGCTTTCTGATATGATTGGATGATGTTTTCGGATTCTGACATCTCATTCCCAATAGGGTTTGGAGAAATCAAAATCTGGGGACGTCACAGTTGGTATCAGAGAATGAACAATAGCTACACCTAGCAATTGCTCACCATGAAACATTAAACCTAAATCTCACCTTTCACTTTAAACCTTAGAAACTTAGTAAGTTGTTCTATAGGAATAAGGTTTGACTTAGCCTCTAGGTCAGAACCTAGATGTTCGAGAACTAGGTTTAGACAAGTGTCTAAAACCCTTTGCATATAGAGCTCATATGTATTGGGTAGCTACACTAGTCTACACCTTGTTCTCACCATTTCACTAGGTGACATAGCACTAGACTATCTACTGTGTGTGGGACACTCGATTTTGCTGATTTGGTATTGTTTTCCAATCGGCTCGAGCCTCGACAGTTTTCTCTGACGTCTTCTTTCTCGGAGAAAAACTATATAATATTTTATTAAATATATGTAAATATAAAATGTGTCCCTCACACTGGAGAGTAGTCAGTGTTCATGCAATCTAAGTGAAAGGGAGTGACATCAGTCTAGAAGATAGAGTAGTCTAGATTAGATGTCTAGAGCCTTATCAAGATATGTGATACGTTGAGTAGATGATAGAATGATAGTTGAAATAAGCATGTGAAATCTTATCTAAGTTTGATCTCTGATGGTAAAAGTTTCCTTATAAAGGTTTAAGTTGTATACTTGTTGAATCCAATTTTGTAGAATTTATGCAAAATCTCGAAGATTAAAGTACATTTTCTTTTCTTACTTAAGATGAGTCAGGCTAGGATAAAGTTGAATATGCATGAGCCTCAAGCTCTTATACAAGGAGGATATCTAGTGGTAGGATGAGATATGTGGTGAACTCTAGAGAGAGTAAGACCCACAAGGAGAAGGTCATAGGACCTAACCTCCAATATATGAGATATGTGTTTAAAAAAAGTCCTACACTAGATTACTCTCGAGTGTGAGTTGAGTCCTTATGCATGATTCAAATCTATATGTGAGAATTGGGTAAAATAAAAGGATGGGTAGGTGACCCATATGATTAAGTCAATCCTTTGGCTGAGTTAGGTCCTAGCTGGAGTGACATATTTTGTGAATCTCATCATTAGTTGCAAGTGAGGTAATATATGAACTCTAGATATGAGAGTATGATGCTTTGTGCAAGAGATACTCAAAATAAATGTTCTCCCTTCTTCTTCTCTTTCTTAATATATGATGATAGAAACCTCACTTGAGCTATATAGATGATTTATATATGACGAGTCACTCGTATAAGCTTGACCTATTCTATATTCCCCCCCCCCCCTATATCATACATGTAGCACCCAAGATTGAAATCATGATAAGTTTGACTTTCAAATATTCTCTTCCCCTTCATATGAAACATGAAAGATATGATGATGAGATCATGGGATAAACTTAGTATATTCTCTCTTTCCCTTCACATAATACATGCAAGACACAAAAATATGAACTCATGAACTTGATATAAAGATATATTGGATCATAGGATATATGATCAGAAATATAGTTCATAATTTTGATCCTTCTCAATGTATGCTTCTAAGTTGAGTATGAATATTACACCATAGGGTGAAACCCTAATGGTCAAACATGTTATGTAAGCCCATCTTAAGTACAAAAAAAAATTCTAATCTGAAGGATGAAGATAAATCTCCTCTAATGCTGAAATCATTGTAAGATGTTAATGATGTTAGATTTGAATGATCTAAATACCATGGCAAATAAATAAATTCCTCTTAAACTTTAAAAGTATGAACAAAACATGTACCCTTAGGGGTGATGTAATCCTAAGATATCATAATGTCATGTTATGGCTAAGACATTAAGTGATGCTTCCACCTATATAAGGTGGGGTGGGCACACCCTATCTGATCGAGAACCTAAGATGTCGACTTGGGATACATCTAGGAGTATGAGAACATTGAAATCTAGAAATGGTGATCAATACGAAGTTGAAACTAGCTATATCACCTTAAGTATGACATTAGCTGAATTTTGAGGACGAAATTCCTTTTTAAGGTGGGGTGAATGTGATAACCCGGATTTTAGGGTTCCAATACCACATATAGAATCTGAAGACCTTGAATGATTTTTAGATATAATTTAGTCCAATTACAGTGAATAGCTTTTTATTCCCCGACTTGGGTACTTAGGAGACCAAGAGGTCCATTTAGTAGTCATAATGAACACAAGTGGCAAATTGATGAGACTTGATGTATGCTATGACTATAATGTGCATTTAGGACTTAGCCGGTCAGCGTTAGCGCAGCTGGTAAGGCACGGTGTCCCCCTCCGGGGGGAGCCGGGTTCGAACCACGCTGTGGAGCGCTGGATTTATCACCCGCCAGTTATCCGGGCTATGGCTGGAAAAAGGATGTGGGCTCTGCCTAAGGTAGTGAAAAAAATGTCTAACAGAAGACACCAAGATGGTTAGACACCGAGTTTGTTAGTGAGAGGTCCCAGGATCGAGCCCAGGCCACAGGATGAATAGAATGGCCAAAATTTTTTTTTTAAAAGTGCATTTAGGACTTGTAGGGTCAAGATTCAATTCTTATTTGATTTGAGATCAAGGTTTATACACATTATTTAAGTTAGACGGTCGAATTTTGGATTTCTAGAATAAATTTGTGGATAAGAGGGTTTGTCTGATGAAGAACTTATGTTACAACTTTTCATCCTATTTGAAAGTTTATACTAGATTGCATAAGTTTTGGAAGACATGCTTAGTTTATTTATATGATGACTAGAACTTTGGCCATTCAGTACCTAGGTGTGACATTTCTGTGTCACAAAGGCATGTGCCTTTTTCTTAGGCGTGGCCGATTCAACTGGGGCAAGGGCTTGATTTCAATCCTTAGTAGAGAGGACCTGATGACGCCTGTGATTCTTCTACCTCCGTCATTCATGGATAAGTAGGTACCTTTGAGACCATGTCCCCTTGGTTCCACGTATCCGAGACAATAGGATGGTGATCAGGGTATATAGTGATCCATTAGCTCCGGCAGACTGGGATCTCTTTAGAGGCCCCTCATTTGGGGCAAACCACCACTGACACAGAGAGAAGGAAATACTACTTCTTTTCCACTCTCTATTGGGTTGATGTAGGCAGTGAGAAGGAGACTGACGAAGATAAGGGTGTCAATAAAAATGATCGTTGAGATCTCGAGATGCTATGGAGAGGTTTAGTCACTGCTGGGTGAAGCTATATGTGGTTGCTCCACCTTCTCATCGTCAAAGGCAAGATTTGACTAGTTGGGGGAAGTTCCAGGTTGTCTGTGATATTTGATAAATCTGTGCAAGTTATCTAGGTCATAGAGGCACATTGATAAGCATTATCACCAAGCCAACCATGTACATACCTCTGCCCCTTCCTCGCCATTCACTCGGTTTCTGTAATTGGATTAGAGGGTGGGGGCATGGGGGTGGATCCCCGTCACACCACCAATAATGGCCAAGCAGATCTCTATTTAGAGGTGAATCCAGAGAGCACCTCATCCTCGACCATGGATCTTGTAGCTTGATGGAGGGTTCGCCGGATCTAGACCTCGAGGAGGCGCTAGGGGTAGATATCACGTTCTTGTATGGAAGCTCGGTTTGACCCTTTGAGGAGGAGAAGCCAGGAGCCCTTTTGGCACCACCTTCAGGCAGAGAGCAGAGCCCATGGAGTCACGGACACAGCCCTACGAAGGATCTCCAGGAGCTGAACGTTGCTAGAGGAAGCTGGTTTGCTCACCGGAGGCCTCCACGCACGGCAGCGCCCTGTGGAAAAGTGAGCGCATGGATCTGATGCGAGAGGAGGAGCTGGCATTGCTCACAGAGCACAGCAGCACAGTCGACAACTTTCCCTATAGAGCCCTAGCTCCAGCCGTTCCTTGAGAAGCCACGTCGACGCTTGAGCGAGAGGCTGCGGGCGGCAGCCGTGTTACGAACTAATACGGAGTCTGTGTCACGTGAGGAGAAGGAAGAAAGGAGAGGGACGACCTGGTCCAGTAGTAGTGAACTAGGCACAATCGGCTGGGTTGAAGCCGAACCAGGAAGGCCCATGAGAAGGATTTGTTGCCCTGATAGCCATGTGGCATCACCCCAATGGCCAGAACAGGTAAATACCCAATAAACTCATAGATCTTAGATAATTCATATAAAATAGCATGTTGATCAAAAAATTACAAATAACATATCGAAATTCTCAAAAAAATGTGTAGAACAACCTGGAACCTTTAGATCAGTCTTTTGATGCTTAAATATAAGTGATATTATGTAATATGTGTAATGCTTAGTTCTTGAGTAATAAATATCAAACGATGTTCTAAAATTATGGAAAAATGTTAGTAACTCCATAATAATGTTTATAATGCATATGATGTCAAATATGGCCATGGTGATGTACGAAATCATGTAATTTGCTTAATATGTCTAATTAGGGCTAATAACCCTAATAAAATGCAATAAATACATACATGCTCTATAAATGTTGAAATTCAAAGAGTAAGCTCATATCAGTATATGGAACTTCAGTTTTAATTATGAGATGATAATGATGAACATAATCCATGTTATATGAAGATGAATCTTAATACATGTTATAAAACCCTAATTTAGGTTAATGATGTAACCTAGGGTTAATATGTGCACAAAAAGGATATGGAACCTAATTTTCAGATAATGAATCTTAATCTGGAAACTGACATCAGTAAGATAAATATAAGGCAATAATGCAAGTAAATGTTGGAATATCCTAATGAGAAAATATAAACCCTAATGAACACGACTAGGGTTAAGATGATGAGAATCTGATGATAGTATGTGGTCTTGTCGTAATCAGGTGATGACCAGACTTCTAGATGATCAAGGATAAGTTAGAAATCTCTGAACTCAGTTACGTTGGTTTTATTTCAGTATATGACTATGGTTTTCTTGCTTGCAATCATGATATGTATATATGCTCTCTTCTATTTGCAAATATTGGATGTAGTAGCACTATATAGTACTCGATGTTTTATCACTTGTAAACATAAATGATAAGTAGATGCTTTGTAGTTAGTTAAGGTGTTCATTATCCCCCTTACGAGGGAATGGATTAATGTTGGCTAGTACACCTCCCTAGAGCACGCGGTGTACGGGGAGTTTCCCTAGAGTACTTGGTACACGAGGATGGGCCCAATATTTATGTTTTGGTACTAGTCCACCTTGATAATGCAATTTATCTAGAAAAATGACTGAAATTGGCATATTTCACTTAATAAAAAAGTGTTTTCTATAATTGTTTTCTTTCCTTCTGCAAATCTTTTTCAAAATTATGAAAGCCATAAATATATGTATCTTTGTGCCCATGTACACAACACCTTGTGTGTTGATTGTTGTTTCACGTATGTTTTAGGTTCAAAGCTAGCATGGGATAAAAGACGTGAAGTGAGCAATGTTCAGGTTGTACCTTTTGTGTTAAGATCCTGATTAGCATACATGTTCAAACTTGTAGAATTCTCTTTCAATATGCAATTGTAATTCATATTGTAATATAAATGTGTTAAATATTGAGATTGTTATGGTATATGTATAGTTGTTTGTTCATGTATGCGTATTATGCTTCCGCATCGCTTTCTGATATGATTGGATGATGTTTTCGGATTCTGACATCTCATTCCCAATAGGGTTTGGAGAAATCAAAATCTGGGGACGTCACAGTTGGTATCAGAGGATGAACAATAGCTACACCTAGCAATTGCTCACCATGAAACATTAAACCTAAATCTCACCTTTCACTTTAAACCTTAGAAACTTAGTAAGTTGTTCTATAGGAATAAGGTTTGACTTAGCCTCTAGGTCAGAACCTAGATGTTCGAGAACTAGGTTTAGACAAGTGTCTGAAACCCTTTGCACATAGAGCTCATATGTATTGGGTAGCTACACTAGTATACACCTTGTTCTCACCATTTCACTAGGTGACATAGCACTAGACTATCTACTGTGTGTGGGACACTCCATTTTGCTGATTTGGTTTTATTTTCCAATCGGCTCGAGCCTCGACAGTTTTCTCTGACGTCTTCTTTCTTGGAGAAAAACTATATAATATTTTATTAAATATATGTAAATATAAAATGTGTCCCTCACACTGGAGAGTAGTTAGTGTTCATGCAATATAAGTGAAAGGGAGTGACATCAGTCTAGAAGATAGAGTAGTCTAGATTAGATGTCTAGAGCCTTATCAAGATATGTGATACGTTGAGTAGATGATAGTTGAAATAAGCATGTGCAATCTTATCTAAGTTTGATCTCTGATGGTAAAAGTTTCCTTATAAAGGTTAAAGTTGTATACTTGTTGAATCCCATTTTTTAGAATTTATGTAAAATCTCGATGATGAAAGTACATTTTCTTTTCTTACTTAAGATGAGTCAAGCTAGGATAAAGTTGAATATGCATGAGCCTCAAGCTCTTATACAAGGAGGATATCTAGTGGTAGGATGAGATATGTGGTGAACTCTAGAGAGAGTAAGACCCACAGGGAGAAGGTCATAAGATCTAGCCTCCAATATATGAGATATGTGTTTAAAAAAAAGTCCTACACTAGATTACTCTCGAGTGTTGAGTTGAGTCCTTATGCATGATTCAAATCTATATGTGAGAATTGGGTAAAATAAAAGGATGGGTAGATGACCCATATGATTAAGTCAATCCTTTGGATGAGTTAGGTCCTACATGGAGTGACATATTTTGTGAATCTCATCATTAGTTGCAAGTGAGGTAATATATGAACTCTAGTTATGAGAGTATGATGCTTTGTGCAAAAGATACTCAAAATACATGTTCTCCCTTCTTCTTCTCTTTCTTAATATATGATGATAGAAACCTCACTTGAGCTATATAGATGATTTATATATGAGGAGTCACTCATGTAAGCTTGACCTATTCTATATTCCCCCCCCCTATATCATACATGTAGCACCCAAGATTGAAATCATGATAAGTTTGACTTTCAAATATTCTCTTCCCCTTCATATGAAACATGAAAGATATGATGATGAGATCATGGGATAAACTTAGTATATTCTCTCTTTCCCTTCACATAATACATGCAAGACACAAAAATTTGAACTCATGAACTTGATATAAAGATATTTTGGATCATAGGATATATGATCAGAAATATAGTTCATAATTTTGATCGTTCTCAATGTATGCTTCTAAGTTGAGTATGAATATTACACCATAGGGTGAAACCCTAATGGTCAAACATGTTATGTAAGCCCATCTTAAGCAGAAGAAAAAATTCTAATCTGAAGGATGAAGATAAATCTCCTCTAATGCTGAAATCATTGTAAGATGTTTATGATGTTATATTTGTATGATCTAAATACCATGGAAAATAAATGAATTCCTCTTAAACTTTAAAAGTATGAACAAAACACGTACCCTTAGGGGTGATGTAATCCTAAGATATCATAATGTCATGTTATGGCTAAGACATTAAGTGATGCTTCCACCTATATAAGGTGGGGTGGGCACACCCTATCTGATCGAGAACCTAAGATGTTGAATTGGGATACATCTAGGAGTATGATAACTTTGGAATCTAGAAATGGTGATCAATACGAAGTTGAAACTAGCTATATCACCTTAAGTATGACATTAGCTGAATTTCGAGGACGAAATTCCTTTTTAAGGTGGGGTGAATGTGATAACCCGGATTTTAGGGTTCCAATAGCACATATAGAATCTGAAGACCTTGAATGATTTTTAGATATAATTTAGTCCAATTATAATGAATATCTTTTTATTCACTGACTTGGGTACTTAGGAGACCAAGAGGTCTATTTAGTAGTCATAATGAACACAAGTGGCAAATTGATGAGACTTGATGTATGCTATGACTATAATGTGCATTTAGGACTTGTAGGGTCAAGATTCAATTCTCATTTGATTTGAGATCAAGGTTTATACACATTATTTAAGTTATACGGTCGAATTTTGGATTTCTGGAATAAATTTTTGGATACGAGGGTTTGTGTGATGAAGAACTTATGTTACAACTTTTCATCCTATTTGAAAGTTTATACTAGATTCCATAAGTTTTGGAAGATATTCTTAGTTTATTTATATGATGACTAGAACTTTGGCCATTCAGTACCTAGGTGTGACATTTCTGTGTCACACAGGCATGTGCCTTTTTTTTAGGCGTGGCCGGTTCAGCTGGGGCAAGGGCTTGATCTCAATCCTTAGTAGAGAGGACCTGACGACGCCCGTGATTCTTCTACCTCCGTCTTTCATGGAGAAGTAGGTACCTTTGAGACCAAGTCCCCTTGGTGCCACGTATCCGAGACAATAGGATGGTGATCAGGGTATATAGTGATCCATTAGCTCCGGCAGACTGGGATCTCTTTAGAGGCTCCTCATTTGGGGCAAACCACCACCAACACAGAGAGAAGGAAATGCTGCTTCTTTTCCACTCTCTATTGGGTTGATGTAGGCAGTGAGAAGGAGACTGACGAAGATAAGGGTGTCAATGAAAATGATCGTTGAGATCTCGAGATGCTATGGAGAGGTTCAGTCGCTGCTGGGTGAAGCTATACGTGGTTTCTCCACCTGCTCATCGTCAAAGGCAAGAGTTGACTAGTTGGGGGAAGTTCCAGGTTGTCTGTGATATTTGATAGATCTGTGCAAGTTATCTAGGTCATAGCGGCACATTGATAAGCATTATCACCAAGCCAACCATGTACAGATCTCTACCCCTTCCTCGCCATTCACTCTGTTGCTGTAATCGAATTAGAGGGTGGGGGCATGGGGGTGGATCCCCGTCACACCACCAATAACGGCCAAGCAGATCTCTATTTAGAGGTGAATCCAGAGAGAACCTCATCCTCGACCATGGAGCTTGTAGCTTGATGGAGGGTTCGCCGGATCTAAACCTCGAGGAGGCGGTAGGGGTAGATAACACGTTCTTGTCTGGAAGCTCGGTTTGAGCCTTTGAGGAGGAGAAGCCAGGAGCCCTTTTGGCACCACCTTTAGGCAGAGAGCAGAGCCCACGGAGTCACAGACACAGCCCTACGAAGGATCTCGAGGAGCTGAACGTTGCTAGAGGAAGCTGGTTTGCTCACCGGATGCCTCCACGCATGGTGGCACCCTGCGGAATAGTGAGCGCATGGATCTGATGCGAGAGGAGGAGTTGGCATTGCTCACAGAGAACTGCAGCGCGGTCGGCAACTTTCCATATAGAGCCCTAGCTCCAGCCGTGCCTTGAGCAGCCACGGCGGTGCTTGAGCGAGAGGCTGCAGGCGGCATCCATGTTACGGACTAACACTAAGTCCATGTCACGCGAGGAGAAGGAAGAAAGCAGAGGGGCAACCCGATCCAGTAGTAGTGAACCAGGCACAATCGGCCGGGTTGAAGTCGAACCAGGAAGGCCCATGAGAAGGATTCGTTGCCCTGATAGCCATGTGGCATTGCCCCAATGGCCAGAAGAGGTAAATACCCAATAAACCCATAGATCTTAGATAATTCATATAAAATAGCATGTTGATAAAAAAAATTACAAATAACATACCGAAATTCTCAGAATAATGCGTAGAACAACCTGGAACCTTTAGATCAGTCTTTTGATGCTTAAATATTAGTGATATTATGTAATATGTGTAATGCTTAGTTCTTGAGTAATAAATATCAAACGATGTTCTAAAATTATGGAAAAATGTCAGTAACTCCATAATAATGTTTATAATGCATATGATGTCAAATATGGCCATGGTGATGTACGAAATCATGTAATTTGCTTAATATGTCTAGTTAGGGCTAATAACCCTAATAAAATGCAATAAATACATACATGCTCTATAAATGCTGAAATTCACAGAGTAAGCTCATATCAGTATATGGAACTTCAGTTTTAATTATGACATCATAATGATGAACATAATCCATGTTATATAAAGATGAATCTTAATACATGTTATAAAACCCTAATTTAGGTTAATGATGTAACCTAGGGTTAATATGTGCACAAAAAGGATATGGAACCTAATTTTCAGATAATGAATCATAATCTGGAAAATGACATCAGTAAGATAAATATAAGGCAATAATGCAAGTAAACGTCGGAATATCCTAATGAGATAATATAAACCCTAATGAACACGACTAGGGTTACGATGATGAGAATCTCATGATAGTCTGTGGTCTTGTCTTAATCAGGTGATGACCAAACTTCTAGATGATCAAGGATAAGTTAGAAATCTTTGAACTCAGGTACGTGGGTTTTATTTAAGTATATGACTATGGTTTTCTTGCTTGCAATCATGATATGTATGTATGATCTCTTCTATTTGCAAATATTGGATGTAGTAGCACTATATAGTACTCGATGTTTTATCACTTGTAAACATAAATGATAAGTAGATGCTTTGTAGTTATTTAAGGTGTTCATTATCCCCCTTACGAGGGAATGGATTAATGTTGGCTAGTACACCTCCCTAGAGCACACGGTGTACAGGGAGTTTCCCTAGAGTACTTGGTACACGGGGATGGGCCCAATATTTATGTTTTGGTACTAGTCCACCTTGATAATGCAATTCATCTTGAAAAATGACTGAAATTGGCGTATTTCGCTTAATAAAGAAGTGTTTTCTATAATTTTTTTCTTTCCTTCTGCAAATCTTTTTCAAAATTATGAAAGCCATAAATATATGTATCTTTCTTCCCATGTACACAACACCTTGTGTGTTGATTGTTGTTTCACGTATGTTTTAGGTTCAAAGCTAGCATGGGATAAAAAACGTGAAGTGAGCAATGTTCAGGTTGTACCTTTTGTGTTAAGATCCTGATTAGCATACATGTTCAGACTTGTAGAATTCTCTTTCAATATGCAATTGTAATTCATGTTGTAATATAAATGTGTTAAATATTGAGATTGTTATGGTGTATGTATAGTTGTTTGTTCATGTATGCGTATTATGCTTCCACATCGCTTTCTGATATGATTGGATGATGTTTTCAGATTCTGACATCACATTCCCAATAGGGTTTGGAGAAATCAAAATCCGGGGACGTCACAAAGACACTGTTGAATAAGGCACCAACAACCACAGATGTAGGTGAAGCTACAAGAACAACAACTTTGACTATGACAGCAGAGGCAACTGACCTAGATAGTTTGGAACAGGAGAAAACATCTGAAGTTCACACTGATGAGGTGGAGATACTAGATGAAAAGCATATGTCCCACCTCACTAGAGGCCACCAGTCTCCTTTACATATAGCTTGAAGGCAACCAAAGTAGACCGACAGTTCCACAAATTTTTAGAAGTTTTTAAAAAGCTATCGGTCAATATTTCACTTATTGATGCAATTGAGCAGATACCATCATATGGAAAATTCTTGAATGACATCATCAATAAGAAGAGACATACACTTGAGGCTGATGTGGAAGTTCTAAAGGAGAAGGTGAGTGCTTTTATTCTGGGAACACAACCTTCTAAAAGACAAGGTCCTAGTTGTTTCAACATCACATGCTTCATAGGAAAGACTAAGTTTGGCGAGGCTCTATGGGACTCAGGGGCCAATATCAACCTCATGCCTTTGTCAACCTTCAAAAAGCTAGGCCTTAAGGACACAAGAAAAAGTAATATGACTATTGAATTGGCTGACAACTCTATGGTCTGACCATATGGCATTTGGAAAGATGTCCTCATGAAAGTGGATAGGTTTGTTTTTCCTACTGATTTCATGGTATTGGAAATGCAAGAGGATAAATTCAACAAACATTTTCTAAGTAGGCCATTCCAAGCTACAAATGATATGATCCAAGAAATGGGTAGAGGACGTCTGACAATGGGCTCTTATGATGACATGTTTGAAATAAAGATGCCTGAAAACTCAAAAGAAAAGGGGGATACAACACAGTGTAATATGTTGTAGCACATGGAGGGAAAGATTTCTCTGTGTCTGAGGAAGCCATTTCTTGATATGGCTCACATGATGATGAAAGTGGAAAAAGATACTCTTATAGTTGATATAATTAAAAACTCCAAGATGATATCATTGAAAGAAACAATACATTACCCATATGATATAGAATAAGATTATGACCCGACTACCATAGAGGAGGTCACTTTTGATTCCCCAATGCAAACATATCCACAATTACCTTTGGAAGCATGTTTGATGAATAGAGTAGATGACAGAACACACAACCGCTCTCCAAAGGGGTGTGTATTGATGTTGAAGGTGGTACCCTGCTATTACACAAGATATTTTGAAGACTTGACACCACCTCCCCCACCACTAGTTCCATCTCTATTGAGCCCTCCTGAGTTGGAATTGAATCCGTTGCTGCCACATCTGACGTATGTGTTCCTATCTATAGAAGAAATTCTCCAGGTGATCATATCATTATCCTTGAGCAGTGAAGAAGAGGGGTAATTGCTTGTTGTATTGAAGAACCATTGAGCTTCTTTTGAGTGGTCTATAGTGGACATCAAAGGAATCTCCCCAAGTTTGTTCTAGCACAAGATCCAACTACAAGAAGGAGATAAAGAAATAGTTCAACCTAAGAGGCGACTTAATCTGATCATGACTGAGGTAGTGAAAAAAGAAGTGGGAAAGCTCTTGGCGGCATTTATCATTTATGAAGTTTTTGATTCTATGTGGGTAAGCCCAACTCAGGTAGTTCCTAAGAAAGGGGGGGTCATTGTCATGACCAATGCAGCTAATGAATTGATTTCAACTTGGTTGGTGAAGGGGTGGCGTGTTTGCATAGATTATCATCGTTTGAATGACATCACTTTAAAATATCATTTTCTACTACTTTTCATTGATCAGATTTTGGAACAACTTGCCGGTCGTTGACACTTTTATTTCCTTGACATGTTTTCCATCTACAATCATGTCTAGATCGAGCCAAAGGATCAGGAGAAATCTACTTTCACCTATCCCTATGGAATATTAGCATATAGACGGATACTATTCAGCTGTTGTAACACCCCTACTACATTCTAGCGTTGTATGCTTTCCATCTTCTTTGATATGGTAGAGCGGTTCTTAGAGGTGTTTATGGATAATTTTTTGGTGTATGGGGAGTCATTTAGTGATTTCCTATACAATTTGGATATACAATTTGGATAAGGTTTTACAAATATGTGAGGACACTCATTTAGTCTTAAATTGGGAGAAGTGCCATATGAGGGTGAATGAGGGAATAGTGTTAGGACACAAGGTGTCCAACAAGTGTATGGAAGTAGACCCGATTAAGGTACAAGTTATTTCCAAGCTACCTCCACTGACATCGGTGAAAGGCATTAGAATCTTTCTGGGACATGCTGGGTTTTATCGCCGGTTTATCAAAGATTTTTCAAAAATTGCTAAGCCCTTGTCAGACATTTTAGGAAAAGATGTTGAATTTTCCTTTGACGATCGATGTTTGAATGCTTTTGAAATATTAAAGAAAAACCTAAAGTTCTACGCCTATTGTGTGGGCTCCTGATTGGAGCCTACTGTTTGAGCTGATGTGTGACACATCAGACTCTGTTGTGGAAGCTATGTTGGGAAACACAAAGATAAAGCTCCTACCACCATATATTATTGGTCCAAAACTTTGAAAGATGTGTAACTTTATTGTACAACAACATAGAAAGAACTCACAGTGGTTGTTTTTGTGTTTGAGAAGTTCTTCCAGTACCTAGAGGAGGAAAGGGTGATTGTTTGGACCAACCACACTGCAATCAAATACCTATTACAAAAGAAAGATGCAAAACCCAGATTGATTAGGTGGATTTTATTGTTATATGAATTAGACATAGAAATTAAAGACAAGACAGGGGTGAAAAATGTGGTACTAGATACCTATCTAGGCTGGGATGAGTAAATGAAAAAGATATAGATATTCCCATTGTTGAGGATTTTCTAGATAAAAATCTCTTTTCTATCAAGGCTAAGGATCCATGGTTTGCAAAAATTGTTAATTATTTATCCTTCAAAGAGTTGCCTACAGATTGGGGGTATCAAGAAAAGAAGAAAAATTACCACTCATTTTGCGATGACCCAATTCATCTTAAACAATGTAGGGATGGACTTTTGAGGAACATGTACCCGAGTGTGAGGTAGAGAGGATTTTGTCACATAGTCATTCTTTACCTACGAGAGGGCATTATGCTATCTCTAGGATAGTGGCCAAAGTGTTAGAGAGTGGATTTTATTTGCCAACATTGTTTAAAGACGCATAAGATTTTGTTCGTCTTTGTGATGCATGTCAATGTGCAGGTAACATTTCTAAGCGACATGAGATGCCATTGAATGTGTTTCAAGAGGTTGATGTTTTTGATCTTTGGGGCATTGATTTCATGGGTTGATTTGTGTCATATAATTTTAACCTTTATATTTTACTTGCGGTTGACTATGTATCTAAGTGGGTGGAAGAAATTCCAACCAACACCAATGATGCTCAAGTGGTATGCAAATTAGTGAAGGATAACATTTTCTACAGGTTTGGTGTCCCACGACTAATCATTAGTGATTGTGGATCACATTTCACCAATAGGCAATTCAAAGCCTTACTTAACAAATATGGGGTGAAACACCAAGTGGGTACTCCGTATCACCTACAGACACAAGGCCAAGTGGAGGTGTCCAATAGAGAAGTGAATAAGATCTTGGAAAGGACAGTTTCAACTAGTAGGACAAATTGGAGTTTTGTGCTTAATGATGCTCTTTGGATATATATGATGACCTATAAATCACATATAGGGATGGCACCTTTTAGGTTGGTTTACTTCGTTCTTGTCATTTACCAGTAGAGCTTGAGCATAAGGTGAAATGGGCATTGTGAAAGTTAAACTTTGGATTGGATGAAGCAGGTAGGAAAAGACTTTTGGAGCTTAATGAACTAGATGAACTTAGGATGGTATGAAAGTTCTAGGATTTATAAGGAGAGGACAAAGAAGATTCATGAGAGGCATATTTTGAATAGGGTGTTTCTTCTAGGCCAAAAGGTTCTCCTTTTTAATTCCCGACTAAAGATGCATCCGGGAAAACTGAGATCGAAATGGACTAGACCATTTGTGATTGAGCAAGTTTTTCCCCATGGTGTTGTGAAGATTTTATATGGGACTAGTTCATTCCTTATTAATGGCCAAAGATTGATGAACTACTATGCTAGGGAAGTGGAGAAGAGAATAGAAGAGGTACAACTTATAGAGATACATCAGATTCTTCCTCTTAGGAATGTCTAGTCTAGAACGGTAAACAATGGTGATTGTTGGGAGGAAACCCAACCTTCATTTTCCTTCTATTCATGTTCATTTTTGCATTGTATTTTTCTTTGTAATTTTGTTTTTCTAATAAAGGTACCTTGACTTGTGTGTGGAGTGTGCATCTTTTTCTCTAGGTTAGTACTATCGAGACAGGCAGTCGGTAGTACAAAGATTACATCAACGAGCCATCCACACCAAAATGCCAGACTTGGTTCTATTGACTCTCTCAGTTAGTACTACCAAGCCTGTGAAGATTTTCGATCATTAAATGATAAGCTCTCGATGGTATCTAAACTCAAGTCGGTACTACTGACTTTTTGGCAGAATCAGAATATCGAGACAAAAAATTCAAAAGTATCAAGCCAAAACTACTAGCTCAGTACTACCAACATTCTATTCGGTAGTACTGATGCATGACGTCAACAATCTGTGGATGCTCGATTCAACGACAGGTGTTAGCTTCATCGCATGGTCGGTAGTACCAATTCGTGACTCAAAACTCGGTACTACCGACTGTGAGCGATCCTCGCAAGGGACATCATCAAATGTAAGTCATCGATACATCTGAGCCACACCTTTGTGCTTGTATGTCAGTACTATCGACACACAAGTCGATAGTACCGACTCTTCCTGACTCAATATATAAGGATGGGTGGTTAACCCATTTTCTTCACACCTCTTCCTCCACACCTCCTATAACTCAGAGTAGAGCTACACCGGGTATAGACAATCTTCACCGACCCGACAATCTTCACCGAGCTTCTCTTCCGTAATTCTCTTTCTTGCATTGGCATTATGACACCAAGGAGAGGACCTTCTACGTCGATGGATCAAGGTGAGTTGGTCCTTTGACCAAACTGCATCCAACATTCGTCCTCTGAGATCAGGTAAGTCCATGAAGAGATGCAGACAAGGTCGATAATACCAACACAATATGGAGATCGCACATTGATCGAAAGGGAAGGCTTTACTGAAAAGATGCGATGGGTATCTCAGAAGCAACTTAGGGAGGGAGATAATCCTTTCTTTAATGACTGGAGGACTTACCCAGAACTCATCCTTGAGTTCTTGGCAACACGAAATGTTCTAGTCACCCCTGAGTAAAAGTTAGGAGGAGAATGCTGGGAATGAAGAGTAAACTTCCACCTCTTAAAAAACAACTTCTCCATCACTTTGCGGGTCTTCAACCACATCTTCAATTGGGATCACACCCCAGAACATTCGACCCCTTTTGATTTCGACTTTGACTTGGCTTGTGAGAAGTTGACCAAGGTGCCAAAGGGCTTTTGCATATGCTGGCATGTCAACTCTATTACTGACATAGAGCACCCCTTTGCTTGAATCCTTCACTGCCTCTATACCAACACCATATTTGCTCGTTCCGATACACCCCAAGGAAAGGTTCAACACGAGGACCTCTATTCCTATACAGGATATTGGCAAGGGAGACCTTCAACTTTGGATCCTTCCTTATGCTCCACGTGATCTCTATTCGGTGCAATTTGACAAGGAAGGCACTGATTTTATTTGGGGTTCTCATCACCCGAATTGCATTACAATTTTGCCTTGATTTGTCCACCTTCACACCATTGGAATATACAAAGAAGTTGCACCTCCTGCACTTACACAAGGAAATCCTCCTCGACTTCCACCACAACATGCTCTATGTGGATCGCACACATCACACACATCATTGAACATTTAGGGGGCGGACCATTCATGACCCCATCTTCAACTTACACGGAGTGGACCATCTTTGGTGGCCACTGAATGAGTGGGAGGCAGAAGATCCACTAAGGGCAACATCTCAGGATGATGATGAGGAGCAAAGAAATGACAAATCTGATGGTGTTGAGGAGGTGAAGCCCACCATTCCCTTCACTAGGATAGCGGTCCCATGCAAACGGACCCACAGCTATGCTGCCTCAACTTCTTCTACCCTACCCCATTCCCAGGAGCCACAAGACCCTTACAACATGGTGGGTATGTATGCCATGCTGCAGGAGATCCAGACTAGATAGAAACAACATCAGACGACGTTGGCTGGTGTGCAAGACATTCATGGAAGGTTGTACCAAAACCAGCAGGTGATATACAAGAATGAACACCTTCTCTTGGTCAACCAAGAGAATGTTCACATGTTCCTGCAACGGATGGAGTAGTACCAACTACCCTTCTTCGACCACTATTGGAACCAAGGTTACTTTGGAGGGTACCCACAGTCACAACAGATACCACCGTTTGATCTATGTTTTTAGGGTATTTTTCCCCCTCATGACCCCAACATGCCTCAGCCACCTCCATTTTGAGAAATGGTTCCACTATTCCACCTCTTGAGTGAGAGTATTGACTATGTGGACATAGTCATATTCAAGCTTAAGGGGGGGGGTGTTGGAACAACATTCTAACTTAGCTTTTATAGTTTTTCTTGCATTTTTATCTTAGATGCTTTATTTTTAGTTTGACTTATGCAATCCTAGGATCCACACCTATCTAGTGTAATCGTGGAGAAGTAATGTATAGTTGCATTTGTCATGTCATAGGTGTTAGTGTAATGAAATGGTTGTCTCTTCATAGCTTAATTTGTGACATATTTGTGCATGACCAATTAAGGAAGTGTTTGGTTAAGTAAGCTCTAGGATATAGGATATGAATGGACTTCTAATCAAAACGGGAAAGTGGATGAAAAAGTTGTTGAGCCTAAGCTAATAAAACCTTTAACAAGATCTTAAATGGAAATTTACGAAAGAAACCTTAATATTACCATGTGCACATGTCATTAAAGTGGGAAATATCATAATTCAATGAAAGGTATTGTCTCTTAGTTATGTGATTCCATCCATCTATGCCCTATAATTTTGAATCACCACTAAAAGATGAACAAGTTCTCCTACTTATTTCTTTTGGTTGCATTACATGGCATGATAGGGGACATGGTAGGTTAGTTCTTATCCGCATATGCATTTAAAAAAACACAACAGTTGCATTTGTATGCACGACCAATCTTAGTGCACACCATATTAGTTGCATTGAAATTGTATGTAGATTAAATACATTTCATCACATTCATTCCTTTTTTGTCATGTGGATTTTAGTCTCTAATTGTGATTATTGAAGTAGGGGCCTACCTCCACATCAAAAAGATAAGAAAAAAAATGGAGTGACAGCCCAAGCATAATTTAATCATTCCAAAGACAAAGAAGATTATGGGCTAGAAAATTTTAATCTCAAGATTTCGTAAGAAGAAAGTATGTCCCTGAGTCTTCTTAAAGGGACAAACTAATTCACAACTCGCTTTTATTTATTTTTGATAGTCTCATTTTCTGTTATGAGATAGATTTATACATGCATCATGTGTCAAAAAGAAGAAAAAGGGAGTAAAAGTCAGTAGGCATTAGGTCTCATGCATAAAATTCTTTTCACTCAAGTAGGTCATTATTCTTTTTGCATAAATAAGTTTGATGTACTTGTGATTCTTCAATTTCCATCCATCTCATGTCTTTAATTGCTCTCATTGGTAAACCACTCAAATGATTTATCTCCTCATCCAGTATTATAAGGAACTCTACTTCCAAGTACTTGGTAGTTTAGAGAGAGAATTTAGATTAAGGAATCACATAGTGCACCAAGCGAATGCCTAAATTATTATGATGTAAACTACTCTCTTGATAGTGTTCTTTCATCAAAAGGTAGACTTCTTCTATGAAAAAGTTTGGTTGCTGCAGAGCAGTTATTGGTTCAGTGGTCATTGGAGGAGGGTTCAGGGATTGTCTGGCGGAAATGATTAAGAAAAGAGTCCATGTTTTGTATCCTTTTGTTGACTTACATCAAACAAATCCAAGAGTAGTGTTGCTCAAGGATGAGAAACATTTAAGATTGGGGGAGTTTGATGCATTGGTTTGTAGTCATTTTCACATGCGTACTTTCCTTGATTTAATGTTTTGTTTTGTTTTGTCATTTATCTAATTAAAAATGCATGAAATGATATTTATGGCATGTGATATTTAAATGCATCAAATTATCAGATTTTTACTGTTTAATATGATTTAATGTTTATCGTGAGTATTTATCCACATTCTTGTGTATTTTCAGGTACAATTGAATTTCACAGAGTTGATACTACGTGCACCAATAGTCGGTGATACTGACGTCATGTTAGTACCTGCTCAGAAAAGACTCACACAGACTCGATACTACCGACACTCCAAGTTGGTAGTACCGAAATCATGCCAGTAAAGCACAAGGATGAATAGCGAAAATTCGGTACTACCGAGTTCACAAACTCAGTACTACTGATATGTCATCAAGAAGACAATGCTCGAGCAGCCTGAAGACTTGCTGCTATCGAGACAAGTCGATAGTATCGACATTGTCAAGAGTTGCAACTACCCTAAGATCTCAGTACTACCGACTACCAAGTTGGTACTACGGAGTCTGCCCAATTTGGCAAATATGAAGATGGCAATCTAATCCAAAAATGGGCATTATTTCATACCGTAAGTGACTCCTATGTCCTAAGGGAAGTTTGGCCAGAATAAAGGGAGCAGTTGTATTCCATTGCATGACAACGAATAGGGAGAGAGGAAGAGAAAGGAATTGAAGGCTTCATCCAGGACAATCAGAGCACCTATAGAAGGCGAATCAATAGTCGGAAGATAGCCGATTGCCCACACACAATGCAGGGGATCATCCAAATCAACTATTCACCATGGGTTACTTAGTTTCTCTAATGTTTCCCACATTTTTATTTTTCTCCATCATGTATTCGTGAATGAAAACCATGTGGGGCTAAACCCATTAATTCTTTTGGACCCGAGAGTAGCCCGGATATGCATTGTAACAGATTTCCATGCATTAATATCATCTTTATCCTTATTTTCTGGATATAAATTTATGAATATGTATTGTTCTATTTATGCCTGATCAAAATAGATAGGTTATTAGATTCTTAATCGATTCGGGAGAGAGATTAAGGGTGGGAAAGTATAGATTTACTCATTTATTGCACCCCTTGGGAAAGGAAGAGAATAAACAACAGGAGAAACCCATAGTTTAATCATAAAGCACCTAACTAATCAACCATTTGCTATTAAAATGAGTTCTCATTAGAATAGGTAGTGAACTATGTTGCGGGAGTGGGTAGTTCTGATTATAGGCTCTTTATCCAGGGATAGGGGTAATAGATATTGGTGTATGGAACAAATTGCAATGTTATATGTGGTGAAACCACAATTCTAAGGAATTCCCTATATCTGAGTAATATAAGTGTTATGTTTGCTTCTATTCAATCAAACACATTCATTTACACCGGCCTAGCTGATTAGACCATAGTTAGTAGTAGACTTTTGGAGAACATTTCCATGTGTTCAACTCAGACCTCAAAATAGCCTATATTACTTCGATAGGTTTACTTGTGTATAATGTACGATAAACATGTGTCAGCGGCACTGACCCGCCTCTTCCTCTAGTGTTACACATTTCAATGCAATGCTCATGTGTAATTTTTCTCATTGTTTCTATAGTTTGCTTCCTAAGCTTAAGTAAATGATATCTCTCTCATCCTAAGGAAAAATATAGCAAAGATATATATGAAATTGGTCATCTCAACGAGACCTACAACATGGACATGTTTTCAAAACATAGATTTTATTATAATCTTCCTTTTTGTCTAAAGATGTGAACTTTGACTACCTTGACCATGTTTAATGCATCATTATGTTATAGATTGAATCATTGGTGCACTGTTACTCTATTTCTCATCTAGACAGTCACTTTTATGCACCTTTGGACTAAATGAGGCTTCTAATCACTCATATTTCTCATACATGACCCTAATTGTACGCATATGCCTTATTTTGGATATAAAGAATGAACCATGATTGAAATGTAGCAATCTTAAAATCTAATGACCTTGGACCTCACCCTAACCTCTAATCAGTAAACTTTTGATGCTATGTAACATGTATACCCAAGGTCACATAGGTTCTTGCTTATCCCCCTAATATAGCCCTAAATGCATAAATGTACACCTTCTATGTAAATGAATGGTTATACATGATTCAAATGCTATCGTTGACCTATCGGATGCATCAAACTATATTATTTCATTGAAATCAGTAACATTATGAAGTGTTGTCACTCTAATGTCTATGATCCATCCTCTTTCTCTACTATGGTGTTTGTAATCCATTTTTTGCCTAAATGACCTATATGCTTTGCATTGCGGTTCTTGTGCCCTAGATACTTATGTGGATCATATTATTTTGCATTTCTCTCTCTAATAAGGGTATACTCAAATCCATAGACCCCCTAATATGGATGTACCACGTATTTCTTAAGCTGAACCTTAATGGCATTTGAACTATGTAGATGCTCGCACATATGTTGAACATTTGATACCTAAGGTTATAAATATGATGCCTAGAGGAAGGAGGTGTTACAAAAAATAATCGATGGGATTTACATTTATATAGTTTATCAATTATATCAATTAATGCCTCTCTTTTCTCCTTAATTAATTGGAGGAGCAATTAAGTTCCAATTGCCATGAAAATAGAGTACTAGACTAATTTAAGTGTGTGGAGTTCCATTTTGAAGTCAAATATTTATTTTAAAAATGTTTTGTATTTTATTTTGTTACTTGGAAGGTAAAGTACTCAAGTAATGAATTTGATGTATTTATTGATTCATTGGATCCATTATTTTACATTTAATCTTATATAAAAGTGATATATTTTAATATTATATTTTCTTGGCCCAATAACTATTTATTAAACTTATTTATGGGAAAACCAATTTGATGTTAACTTAATTACAAATGGGATGAAAGGTTGAGCTAAGTACATGTGTTTGAGTGTGTTACAACACTCAACCCCTTAAAGAGTATTTCATCAATGAAATCCACTCAGTTCTAGTCTAGCTTACTATGTTATGTCTCCTAATCAAATCTTGGATTTCTAGTTCACTTAAATAATTCTATCACGTCCTGGAATTTTAGGCCAGACTTATATTACATTTCTAAGGTGAAACTATGCTCCATACCTCATCTCTTCATTATTAAAGGTTTTGCTACGAAAGTAACACCACATCATAGGAGTATTATAACTAGGTTGTATTACACATGGTTACATGTACTGTTATGATGGTTTGACTATTCATCTATCATTATCATGGTGTTACATGCAGAAGGTTTGGGTTTTGCTAACATTTTTTTGAGACATTCATGGAAGTCAAATTAGTAAGGTTTATAAATTTATCATATTGTGGTGGTAGCTACATTCATTTGATATTAATTTCATGACTTACCCAAGTGTGAATTATTATAATAACTATTAGTTTCAATTATTCATTTAATTAAGTTACAACTCTAAAACTACAAGGCTATGCCCATCAACAGACCTATCTAACCATACAAAGAGTTGAGAGCGGTAGCTTACTAAATTATAACTATTATATTTTTTCTTCCTCCTCTTAAATCCTATGTCACACTTACACCTAGGGTTAGAGAGTTGAACGTAAAAGATAAATATTTCTTCACTAGTGGTCAATATACTACTACAACTTCCTTGTGGTGGTGAATTGGTTCCAAAACAATCGATGAAATATGCAAAAGTTTTTTTTGTATAAATTTAATTTCAATATGAAAATAAGATTGATGATGAAAACTTTGCAATGAGAATCCAAAAATGGCGCCAAAATCAATCCTAGAACCAAGTCGACCACTTTCCACTACCTGCAACATATACTATGACCATAATATCACTTCATCTTTGCAAAAGAGGCTTCTCTACACACATCATCAATGAATATAAAAAGCATATCCAAATTCTGGATGAGGGGATATATGTTTATTCTAGTATTTAGTTAACTTCTAGTAGGTCCTACTAGGAACAACCTCTATTATTCCACCATTATCTTAATTTGTGACTTAGGCCATCACATCCAAAAAATTGATTTAATTATAAGATCATGTAACCATAACAAGAAAAGATTAGGGTCTCTAATACCCTAGTTGGTTTACATCAATGTTGTGACTACAAGCCTAGGTGGATTAGATAGTCAAACTACTCCTCATCTCACACATCAGATAAACTAATTACACAGGGGTGTTGAGAAAGTGGTCAACTATTTAAGGATCAAACCTATATGTAACTACCTCACATAACATAGGTGTTGGTGTACATTTAGAGTTTCAAGAAAAAGAGTATACACTATAGCTTCTAAACATGATTGTGCCTCTACGTGTCCTCGGGGAAAAATATGACATGGCACAATGTTTTATTATGTGATCCAATTACATGATCATTCCAATATAGGACAAGGGAGATATGCATCATTCCTACCTTATGGGTATGGGAGGAATGAAATCCCAAGGATATTTACTTGAAATATACTGTTCCTTAAAAAAAACTCTAATGAGATATCCCATGTTTAGCGAGGATAGTATCCAACCCTTGGATGGAAAGATACAAGCAAGCTATGTTGAAATAATACCATTTTGCATGAAAGATAAGCCTAACCTCAAATGATCTAGTTCGTTAAATAATGTTCTATCATAAAACATCTCAAAATCTAAAACTCATGTCAATACTCTAAATTAGTATCAATGCATGCTCAATTCACATAACGTACATAGCATAGGCATGCTAGAAGACAACAAAATCAAATGGCTTGATGACGTGTACAAGGGTAACACACGATTATATGAGTTTAAGTCAGCCTACTCTTTATAGTAGATGAATTGTCCTCCTTTAAAGTAAGAGGTAGATGCTACTTCTTAAGATAGTCAATCTTTACATATAGAAATCTATGCCTATAAAGAGAGGGTAGCATTAATAAGAGTTTACCTAAAAAGTTATTCAATGGCATAGACTGTTTGGGGTTGAATATCACCAAGTTGGACAAGGGTTGAAACCCTATTTGGTAACTCACGACTCAGGTTTAGGTATGACAACAACCTCTAAAATGTGACCTACCTACTAAGGAACAATCTAGAATAACTAGAAATAGTCTAGTTTCCAACTGCTTAGGCTCTGATACCATTATGTAAAGAGTGGGACCCAATTGTGGGCCCACTAAATAGTACAAACATGAGTCGTGAAATATTTAATCAGTAGAGAACATAACTATTTACAAATTTACAAATTGTTTCCATGTACATAAGTTTCTCACCTTAAGGGTGGTAAATAAAATGAGCATGTTACATCTATAACTTCATAAGACCCTATGCAGAGGGTTACACAGCCATCTCAAGCTATGCTTAAGTTTACCAACGAGCTCACAATCATCCTGAGTCTCTATCCTATAAAGCACCTACACTTGGGTGGTGGGAACACCCAGAAAAATAGGAAACAAAAGTGTACGAGTCAGCAAAAGGTGAGTATGTACATTACATGATTAACAAGGGAATTTTTTTATTTCAAAACTAAAGTAAGATGTTCCTATTAAAGTGGGGGGGATTAAAGCTAAGTATTATTCAATGATAAGTAACAAGAGAAGGATTTTCCTAAATAGTGATGCAATATAATTAAACATTTGAGAGAACACACCTTGCCATTAACATCCAAAATATCACAACAATCATAATCATTTGCATGTAGATATATTTAGACTAAATAGATAAAGTAGAACCAATACACCACTGGATCTTTAATCTAAAAACAAATAGGTGCAATAGCACACACTGGGTGGAAATAGTGTGCCCCTGTATTAATAAAGGTGGAAATAACACTACCTGGGTGGAAATATCACACCCTTATGGTTGTGCTCATGCACTATATAAATTACTAAACATGCATGACTAGAGTGGCAAGATATGGTATAAGTCATCAATCATATTTTCAAATCCAAACAAAATGGCAGGTGGGGTCATTAACCCCATCCATCATGATAGTAGTAATTTCAATAGAATAGCAATGATCCCAATGGAGAGTATATAGTTTGTACAACAAATGGAATAAGAGAAAGTGTTGCAAAAGCTACCTCATTAAGGAAAATTTAGTCATATAATGCCCGATTATAAATAGAGAAGAATAATACATGGTCATCATAGCTAATGGTTAGCTCAACATATATACTTGATCCCCACAATCAAGTATTAATCCTAAGAACACATTATGTATGTCAGTGAAAACAAAGGTAATATGTTTTTACATTCCTATCATATATTCTTGTAGTGTTCTTATCCTAGCCCAGATCAACTAGTTACATATTAGTGTTTTTAATCTTATTAAGTGAATACATGATCCATTGGATTATTATTTTAGTTCTATGATTCATCTTTATAAACATAAGTTTGAGAATGTCTAGATTACATATATGTGTGGGTAATAATATGCATCCTTTCAAGTAGGTGTTGTAATATCACTCTCTCTTTCTATACTACGTGAATCAAATGATCCCTAGAATCATATTTAGCATGTAAATTGGTGGCACGAATCACTTGATTACCTGATTATTGAATATGTCGTGTATATTAGTAGGAATTGGATACTATTTTAGACTAATATGAATGGTATAGTCTAAACCATGTTATCACGAGTCATTATAACCCATATTTTTAAAATAAGTCTTCTTATACAAACTTATACCAAAATATTTAAGTAGTCTGATCTAGATAAATATACTTTCTACACACATATTCTTTTTAAACACTATTATATATTAGAATGTATGCCTATGGTTATGATTCATACTAGAATGAAATTAGTATATAGTACTTTCTCATTAATGATTACTAAATTAATAGAATTTTATATTAATTAAATCAAATGTATTGATATGTGTTTCAATGTAATAAGTGCAATGTAATGTATAATAGGTTAAACCGTTATGTCACCCACATTAATTTGTAGTGCAGCTTCATATTAAAAAATAATGTCTTTGATAATTTGATATCTAATATATATATAGTCTTCCTAAATGAATACACAATATATAGACATGTTTATATATGAGAATACATGTTGTTGGTCGGCACAACGTTCTTTGTAAGGTCTAGGTTTCCAACTATATTCATTTGTTTAATTAATAAGGTTGTGATCAACTGAGCTACAGAAGAGGAGAATTAACTGATACAAATCTTGATGACTGACATATAGATGGGTTCTTATTGATTGTTGAAAGCCATGATCTTCAAGTTAATACATTTTAGATCTCATATTTTCTTATGTTTACAAATGTCAGAATAGTAATACATTGCTCTCATTCTCCTACATCCTTTCTGAACCTGCACAAAGATGATTCAGGTTGTTAGAGATTGGTATAGTGTTGAGATGATATCAGGAGAGGTGATCAATCTACAATGGTTGTCTTCCATATTCTGGGGATGGGTATCCATCGGGGAGCAACCCTCAGGGTGAGGGGATGCTTTGGAGGCTATCATGTTTAGTTTTGTGGGTGGTGCTGAGTTGCACATCTGTTGATCCAATTATGAACAACTAAATCTTTGGTAACAAGGAGGATGGCTTGTAGGCAACAATTGTTGATTCTTTCTGGGTTGGTGGTAAGAATTATTTAACGAGGAGCTCTTGCATGCCACTGCAATGTGGGAAAATACTCCTCTCTGCCAGCGGATGACCTTAAGACCATGTAATAGGGAGGTGACTGTGTTGCTCTCTGACGGACCCTTTAGTGTAGTGACAAGAGGAGGAGAATACAACTGAGGTTTGTGGAAATACAGAGGAGGATAGGATGGAAGAGATGGATTAACTAGGAGGAGTGGTGTGTGGCCTTTGTTGGTTAATAATAGGCTAGTGGGGGTCTTGATCGACGGTGGTGGTGTCAAGGCAGAAGAAGATCATAACATCTTGTTGCAGATCAACGATGGCTCCTTGAGTAGGCGCTGACATTGGAGTTGGCGGTGGGTCTTCTACTGATCATTTTCAGGTGTGTGACAATGACTAGAATGTAAGGAGATGATCTTTGGTGATCAGTAGCTCTGGTGGTGATCATCATAACACATAGGTTGTGTCACCTGTGTGCACCCATGGTGGCCATGGTGATGGCAGTTTACCTATGTTTCTCACAAAATTCGAGCACATGGGGAAGGAAGAAGATAGATAGATGAACAAATAAAAGAGGAGCAAGATCAAAAAGTGGAAGTGGCTATCTTGATTGGTGGAGGTGGACCCAATGGTAGAGCAGTAGGGTACTGCAATGTGGGGTTGACTGTGGATGGGCGATGACATCCTATAGGTTTAATGCACAACGTTGTGTGTTGGGAAGGGGAATATGAGAGGTGGCTAGGGTTTTGAAGAGCCTAGGGAGAGGAAAAATAGAGGTGGGAGAGGGAGAGAAAGTGAAGGGAATAAGAAATGAGGAGGAAGAGATGAGATGGAAGAAAAAGGTCATATGTTACGACCACATCCACCGTCTGCAGAAGGACGAGACACAATCATTTCTTAGAGGAAGTAGGTGTTATAAGAAATTAATCGATGGGATGTACATTGATACATTTTATCAATTATATCAATTAATGCCTCTCTTTTCTCCTTAATTAATTGGAGGAGCAATTAAGTTCCAATAGGCACGAAAATAGAGTACTAGACTAATTTAATTGTGAGGGGTTCAATTTTGAAGTCAAATATTTTTTTTAATGTTTGTTATTTTACTTTGCTACTTGGAAGTTAAAATACTCAAAAATGAATTTTTTTTAAGAAACATGGGGATAGTATTATTCATCTTGTTCCCTCAGTACAAGCTCAGAATCATCTATATGTACAGTGTGGCGCAGTGTAGCTTCCCCTTTGATCACCTCAGAGAGGAATGGAGGACACTACTGCCACCTACCACGAGCTTCTCCCCAAACTCGGCCCCATTTGGCAAGTAGGTCTGCTATCTTATTACAGGAATGCCTCATAAAGCTGAACTCAACTGAATGAAAGGATCTTCCTAGTTTCCTAATGAAACTACACTCCTGCTTGCAGTATACTGGGGTGTCCATTCGACCTTGTATCATGCAAATCACATTTGTTTTGTCCGATTTGACCTGCAGAGTGTTGAATCAACCACTACACTCCTGAATGACGTGGGCAATAGCTCTCATTTCCGTCTTGAGAATATTTGTGATCGTACCTTGGTCATATCCCCCTCCAAGCCATCGACCTGCATGGTCTCTAATGACAAATGTTGAAGCCATTTTGCTCCACTTCACTGCAACGTCCACGTTTAGTTTTACATGTCCCTCCCTCGATGGTATCCATTTTAGTTATTCAATGGGTGCTGTCATGACCTTTTCTTTAGCAAATGCCTTCCTACAGGTCTTCACCTCCTACTTGATTGAAGCATATAAGCCCTCTGCACTTGTTTTAGTTTCCTGAAACACAACTGTGCACCAGTTTTCCTAGATCTTCCAAATTGTAATTGTTAGCCAGGTGTTCCAGTCCGTAGTGTCCTTCGTCTTCCTCATGTTGACACTTAATCATTGCTCAAACGTTGGGCCTAGTTTTAGTGTGAGTTGAGTAATGTCCTGGATTCACTTCCACAATTTCCTACTTTTTGAGCAAGTGACGAACATATGCATTAGAGATTCACTCCCATTCCGACAGCGTAGACATTGGGTATCTTTGGTAAACCCGCACCTTGCTCTTGCCTCATTTGTCATTATCCCACCATGAATCCCTAACCATAGAAGAGTTTTTACCCTTTGCGGTAAATGAATTTTTGGATCCATTATTTTACATTTAATCTTATATAAAAGTGATATATTTGAATATTATATTTTGGTGGATCAATAACTCTTAATAAAATGTATTTATGGGAAAACGGATTTTATGTTAACTTAATTACAAATAGGATGAAATGTTGATCTAGGTACCTAGATTTGTGTATGTTACACCAAGACCCTAACATGATGTACATGATATGTGATCTCCATGACGATCCTCCTACTCGGGTTAGTTGTTTGATGTTAAGGAATCTAGTGGTTGCTCTTGATTGGTATGTTGCATAGACATTTGGTATGTGTAGTTGTCAATGGTTAGCATGTTTTACATTGGCATAGATATGACTTAACTTGAGTGGCTTGAGTTTGTGGAGCTCTTTCTAGATACTAGTTAGATAATTATGAAAGCTTGGTGTTGATATAATGTTGTTTCCTGAGATAATGCATGATGTATGAAAATAATCTCACTTACATTTAAAACTAAATATATGTATGATAAGTCACTCTCATAAGCTAGGCTTAATGAAAAATAAAACCATACATGAAGGATGTAGACTTGATATCACAAACTTGATACGACAATACTTGGAGATCTTAGCTAAATAATCAGGGGTAACACGCCTAATGTCATACCCAAATGAAAAATATTTAACTCGAGATATCAATGCCCTTGTGGTCATAACATGAATAAAAATGATGTATAAAGTGCTAAATTTGAGATCCAAAATGATAAGTGATGAACATGTTGGGGATAGTTGGTAGAATTTTGGTGGAAAACCAAAACATATACAAAATTTAGTATAATGATGAAATACACACGTTCAATGGTGATTATGTTTGGGATTCATGATTCTGAACATGCTCATTAGAGAATTAGTAACATAGAATTTGATAATGCACCTTAGTCTTGTATGAAGATATGAATATAAACTCGAATGTAGGGATCCTAAGGGATGGGAAAACACTAATGTCAAATATTGTCATAGTATGATAAAATGTCAAGTAATATGTATATAATCGAGATGAGTACACCCTTGATGATGATAACCTAAGTGTGCTTTCCATTGTGATAATGCACCTTAGTCTTGTATGAAGATATGAATATAAACTCGAATGTAGGGATCCTAAGGGATGGGAAAACACTAATGTCAAATATTGTCATAGTATGATAAAATGTCAAGTAATATGTATATAATCGAGATGAGTACACCCTTGATGATGATAACCTAAGTGTGCTTTCCATTGTGGGAATGCCTTGAAAACCATGGCAGGATACCTAAATTCAATGGGTTTTGAATTTGAATCTTACTATGATCTTGGACGAATTTCAAGGATGAAATTTCTTTTAAAGAGGGAATGATGTGACAATCTAGATTTTTTTCTTCATCTATTATTATCTTTCTCTCCCTTCAAGAGACCCATCTCACTCAATATGATTTCAATCACAGTACTTGTGGGTGTTCATCACTCAATTTTACCACCTGGATGACTAATTTTATATGAGGTAGCTTTAATTTGGAAAAATGAACTAAGTATCATGATACATCATATAACCATCTTGTAAGGTAAGTTGAACCTTTTTTATATGATCTTGATGCTATATAATGTATATCATGATGTAGAATAGTCAATCATGAATCTTACAACGTAAAAACTTCCTCAATCAAAAGTTCCTAACCCAAGTTATGGCCTTCTGAAATTAGCTCGAATTACTTTGGATTTAATTCTTTATAACTCGACTTTGAGCCTTATTGGGCCCAAACGTAGGCAAGTGGCTCAGCAGCCACCAATGGTGGTCTGCAAATCCTAATGCACGTCTTTTCTCATCTAATGGATGGTTGATCTGTGAGATCCAATGATTGGGGACTCATCTCCCCCTTCTCTATATGAACCGCCAACGCAAGCCATGTTGGACACCACCTACCCCACAAGAACCAACCAATCATCGTCGTTCCTTGATCCTTTAGCTAAATCAAAGCTCCAAATTATCATGTTTCTTCATTCTGCTCATTTTCCCCTCATATTTCCCTCTTCCTCTTGCCCTTTTCCACCGATGCTTTCTTCACCCTAGGCGGCAGTGCCACCATGACTGTGGGTTGGGGGTTTTCTCCTTCGTCCATCTACAACATTGATATCCTGGCACAAAGCTTTAGGTTGTTGCCTCGAGCATGAATGGCACATCATCAAGGAGGATGGTGGCTTTCTAAGCCTAGGTTGGTCGTATCCGGTGAGCACCTGCAAGAGCAGCCCTCGCAGAAGGCATCAACGATGGGGAGGTTTGTGCATAGCTTAGCAGGCCCAAAAGGCCTTTGGATCGTGATATACCCTAGAGCTAGTGGCTCATATTGAAGCTGAGCTCTAGGGCCTACCCACGGGAACACGATGCAGGTAGACAATGGCAGAGCACCATGTTGACACGACACAGACCCGCCTCTTTCTCAGTGTGACACATTTCAATGCAATGATCAAGGGTAATTTTTCTCATTTCTCTATAGTTTGGTTCCTAAGCTTCAGTAATTGATATATCTCTCATCCTAAGGTCACATATAGAAACGTTATGTATGAAATTGATCATATCAACAAGACCTACGACATGAACATGGTTTTAGAACCCAAATCTTCTTCTAAACTTCTTTTTTGTCTAAAGATGTGATCTTTGACTACTTTGACCATATTGAATGCATCATTATGTTATAGATTGAATTTCTGGTGCACTCTTACTCTATTTCTCATCTAATCAGACACTTTTATGCATGTTTAGACTAAATGAGGATCCTAATCACTCATATTGCTCATACATGACCCTAATTGTACTCATGTTCCTTGTTTTGGATATAAAGAATGAACCATGATTGAAATGTTGCAATATTGAAATCTAATGACCTTAGAACTCACCCAAAACTCTAATAAGTAAACTTTTGATACTATGTAACTTGTATACCCAAGGTCACATAGGTTCTTGATTGTCCCCTTCATATAGCCCTAAATGCATACATGTACACCTTCTATGTGAATGAATGGTTATACATGATTCAAATTCTATGCTTGACCTATTGGATGCATCAAACTATATTATATCCTCGAAATCAATATCATTATGATGTGTTGCCACTCTAATTACTATGATCCATTCTCTTTCTCTACTATGGTGCTTGTAATCCTTTTTTGTCTAAATGACCTATATACTTTGCATTGAGGTTCTTGTGCCCTAAATACTTATGTGGATCATATTTTCTTGTCTTTATATCTCTAATAAGAGTACACTCAAATCCCTGGACCCCTTGATATGCATGTACCACATATTTCTTATGTTTAACCTTAATGGCATATGAACTATGTTGATGATCACACATATGTTGAACAATTTATACCTATGGTTTGAAATATGGTGCCTAGAATCCTAATTCATTTTAGGTGTAACCATGATCATACAATCTACCATATCCCTTAAGTATGAACCCTTAGTTCATATTAACTTCATTAATATACCATATCCTTTAGTAAGATATGACCTTGGTTTCATCACCCTATTTATACACATGGACGGTTATCTACTTTGTTAATCCTAATTATTATCTTTATTATCATGGTAATCATGGAAAGATGGTTACTCAACAAGATTAGATAATAGCATAAAAGAAGGGTTTTTAACACATTTGAAATGTTAATATTCAAAAATAGGGTTTTCAGGTATTAACCAACTTAATAAGCATTTATCGACCTACTTTTTGGAATAAGAAGTATAAATAAATCCCAATTATAATTTATTTGGGTTCCCCACATTTTTTTGATCAATTTGATATATATTTCCCAAATTTTGACCATCTAGCATTTTATAGGAATTTTACAAAAATGTAATTTTTATACCTTATTCATTAACCACGTCGTGCTCCCTTACTGGCTAGTGCCAATGTCATCTAGTTCAGTCAAGGAACGGTTCAATAATTTAACTATGTTCTTGATCTGACTGGCGGCTTGAACAGACTCCATGACCAAGTGTTTCATTACCTGATTGGTTTGTTCTTGAGTCATATGTGATGATTCCCCTTTGTTTCTGTTCCCATTTTTCATCTCTATTTGACATAACACATGCAACTCTACCTCAGGGAAGAATTTGATCCTTGGTTGCTCCTCCAAGTTTGACCAGTGGTTACCACTTTCCCCAATTCACATCCCCCTTATGGTGTTACTACTTTGGTGCCTTCCCAGCAAATGTTGACTCTAGACCTCCATGAAGGTCTTCTAGGGCGACAGGGCTCGACTGTCAGAGAAAGAAGGGTCTCTAGACACTAGAGTGATAGTTGGGATCAACTTTCTCACCTGAGATGGTGAGTGCTTTGGAGGGAGAGGACCCCTCCCCAACCATATAGTTCCTCTTACTCTACATGAAGATGATGACGCAAGCTATCATGGCGACAAGGTCCCTGCCGCAAAGAAGTTGTGTGGGGATCTATTCTCGTCAAAGCTTCCTCACGACGTCTCGATATGTTTAGGATGGACAAATACCTTGGGTTGATGTATGTGATAACATGGACTTTCACTCTCGTTAAATTAATGCACATCATGAATCCTTTGATACTCTACTATGGTTAACAATCTCCCTCACATCCAATTATATAGTTTGGAATCACCTTATACTCAATAGCTGAAATGGAATAGTATAAATGTCACGCCATTCTTAATTGACTATAGTTGAAATGCTTCATTTCACTATTAAAAAAGTATTTTCAAAATTGAGTCCCCTCAACATTAAAATTTTGGATCCGAATTTAGACATGTGGAGTAGAAGAAATTAATGAAACAATGACAAAATTTTAATGTCAATCAGAGTTGTAGTTTGAGAGATATGAATTTTTCAATGTTGTTAGAGAAACACAATTTTGGGACATCTTAAACACCTCAGCAATCTGTGGCATTCACTCCAGACCAATGAGAATGCTCCATTTTTTAAGCAGCAGATCATCATTCCCAGCCCTTGGATAAACTCATGGTCCATGAAGGACCCAAATCCATCAGCCCACAGTTGTCTTCCACTTTGTGTCAGACAAGGTACACAAGTCCTACCTACCCCTTTTTCTTGGCCAATCTGATCTCTTCTAGCCCCCTTTTTCACGAATTTATACCCCTTGCTTCATTTCTCTCCACGTTTCTTTTCCACCCATTTGCCATGAGAAATGAACCTGATTCACCTCCCACAGAGCTCGCCACCATCCATGGACACTCCATCTCTGACGAGCTATGCCTGAAGCACCCCCTTACTCCACGAGGCCAAGGCAACATCCCCATCCACTTATTTCTCCCTTCCAAGTCTCTATCATTCGACCTTCCCTTCTTCATAGGAGATCACCTCTATGGCTATGCAGAGAGACCCTATCTAGGTTGGAGTAGCAGTAGCCATTGGATCTTAAGGGGCTAGTCACTCCCCTCAATACAATGGTCTGCTTGGCAGCCACTGGACCACCCCCTTGAGCGGTGAGTGGCAAACCCTTGTGGGGAGCAACGATCAGTGGTTGTGAGGAGGGATTGTTGTGTATGGGAAGTGATGGACCACGGTTATGCACCATGTTTTTACTAGGCATGTGATAGCTGGGCCGTGTACTGAGGTCTATGACGGTTTGGCCCATGGAGCCCAGTCTCTTGCAAAGTACCACTTGAGCCCTCTCCCTCCAACCTCAAATCAAGATCTAGTGGTCCAGATGAACCAAATCTTGGTAATATTGGAAAAATCATATCTTCTTCGTATGAGCTCCAAACATGTATTTTCAATATACCATTTTGATCATAAAAATGAGATCTTTACAATAAAATATTTTTATCCTATGTATGTTCTTAATCTTCTACTAATATCCTAAAATGTGTGTTTTTTGAGTCTTTTTAAAATGTTTATCCTAATTGAATGCATGATCTTGATCTTTTATGTCTAAAGACATGATGATAGCCTAATATCAGTACCTTGTACCTCTTTATGCATAAAAATTCGAACTTTATCCATCCTTGTACCCTAAAATGATCTAGTGTGCTTAAATGACCTAAAATAGGCTTTCATGCTAAAGGTTACCTCTTTAATGCCTAACATTGATTCTTTGTATCCAAAAACCTTATCTGGACAACTGAAGATTTGGAGTCATATCTGCTGGCTGCATAGAGTCCAGGACTACTACTGATATGATCCTGCTTCCAAGGCTGCACAATTTTTAGGAGATGGTGTTCATGCCAGTGTTGTCTTGGTGAGATTAGGATTGTATCTCCTTAGTTCTTTTGGGAGCTGTATTGCAAGTTAAGTCCTGTCTTCTTTTTTTCCTTTGTTCTGATAGGTGGCTCCTTGGTGAGAAGAAGCTATCTTTATGTTTGTTTTTCTATTGGTGATTTGTCACCCGAGTTTGTTCATAGGGGTGCTATTTTTGTACCCAAAGTTTTTGGGCAACATCATAGTAACAAAGTTTTTTACCGACCAAAAAAAAACCTTATGATCACTCGAAATTAGTAGTTTTAGAAGCATGCTATACTAAGATTCAGATTTTTTCATACTTGTACTCATTTTTTACCTAATGACACACTTTGTTCCTTGAATATTCTTTACATGGATACTTTGATGATAAATATCCAACCTCACACTAATGATGATCTAGGTTATGTAATAGTCTTAGATGTCTTGTAATAGTCTCAAACCTGCATCTTAGGATTTTTATGATACCTAACTCTAATGATGACCATCATACATCATAAAGACTCAATATGACTAGTTTGACTATGTAGATGTCTAGGTTGCTTATACTACATGGATCTCATGATTTCTCTAATTAAGATCTTGAAAATCAAATACTAGATCTCTAATTTAGTAATGAGTGTCACCCTATGATCTATTTTGAATCCATGATGTATGATGTATCATGATAATGTACATGGATGACTTTGTTTGAGATAATTGAGATCAATGATGTATGATATGAAACTCAGATCTAGTTGACACATCCATCCATCAGAATAATGATTAACCAGACCTAATCTTGCTGATATTGATCTAATTATACTTATTTGAATACCATGGTAACTTTGTAAACTCAATTGCCAATATCTAGTCAAAGTTATTGCTTATGGATTTCCAATCAATGGTTATTCATGTACTCTACTCGCAAAGTACGTTTTGCTCTTGATCCTACTATGATATTGTCCTACTTGTATGTATGCTTGTATGAGTGATTGGCTACTTACTTACCAGCTTGATCTATTGTTACTACATTTACTACTTTCATGTTTGAGTAACGTTGACAAACCTTGAATATAATGTACATAAATCCAATTGTGCAACCCAATGTTGACACAATGGATAAAGGACCCTAAAATATGCCTTGTATAAAATGATATCGTTAAGTGTTCTCACTTTGTTTATTCTTCCTGAAAATGATCATGTTTCTAGATAAGCAAGCTTTGTATTATTCTTAAAGCTATTTACATGTCTTTTCATAGTGTACTTAATACTTTAGCATAAATATATTATTTCTATCGATTTTTTATTTACCAAATGAAGATTCGCTGCACCCATGATTCTAAGATCTGGAAACAAATCACTAATGGGATACTTATATAGAAATAGGTACATATCTCTATCTCAATGTTTTAGTATCTTGTTATATCTTGTTGCTACTACTTTTACATATATACTTCCTATGTGATTTAATTGTGCCATTCTATGGACGGTCACCCAAGTCCACTTGCCTTTGTCTTTGTATCCATTAGGATTGTGGACTTAGGGTAACAAATAGTTCTGTGACAAATGGTATCAGAGCCAAGCACACATGCTTGTATATGTGTAAGGCATAAAACTTCTTCCCCTAAAGCTTAGAAAGTATTCTAGCATCTCCCCTCTTCTTTAAGGACTATCTAAGGAACCCAAGTAGATGATGAATTATTAGTCTCCTCATCTTCTCATGTGATTCTTCTGTCATGCTATTAATCAAATGATTTCTTGATTATAGGTAGCTTATGCATGGGAAGAACTAAATTTGATTTGAACTCATGAAAGTTGATCTAGATGATAATGCCATGACTTGATTGTGAATGAAAGACCCTATTTGATAAATGAAAGTACTCATGAATGTAATGTATGCATATGTAAAGTTCATGAAAACTCAATGTTACTAATTGGATATAAGTGTGTTCTATGTTTGAGGTAAATCCTTGAAGTTGGTGATGTAATAAGGAACTTATGTTCTATACCCCATGTTTTATAGAGTCCGTATTTATTAAACCTATGTTGTCCCTAGTTTTTAATCAAACCTCAAACATATCTAAGAAAAACTCACCCTATTGGTATGTGTCACGTCACATACTTTGATACAACTACACATGAGACACTTCTCTATTGACTTCCACGCCTCTTTTGCAAACTCAATTTTGAATGAACATGATGAACATTAATATCACTCTAGCCTTATTATGCTAAAACTCTTGAGTCCTCAATTTGAATTTTTCGATTTCCAAAATTTACCCTTACCTTGATCTTGAAAGGAAGGGAATGAAATTATGACTTTGATCTGGAAAAATCTTGAAGTATGGTTTCCCTATTTGATCTTGACATTTGACTCATGATCTTGTGACATACAACTTGATAGTTGGCACTCACCTTATTCATATATGCTTAATAACTCCTGACCGATTTAGACTACTACTCTAGGTTAGGGTGGTAGATGACTTGTGACACCCCTAACCTAGGTCGCTCCCCCATTATGAATACCTCTAAATTATCATCTTGTTGATTATTTAGAGCTTAGAAAGGATACCCCTTCCACACAACTTTTATTTCTTGACATAAAGTCCTAATGGGTTATGTCTATGATGATGTTGATACCCGATCACAAAATCTCAATTTAATGACAAACTTGGAATATGATGATGTTGACTATAGCTAGTGGTCAAGATTCCTAAGAAGAACTAGGCCTAGATCATTCATCAACCTTGAATACCATGAATATTAACTCGATATTCATACCATGAAATGTAAAATAATTCTTGAAATGTCACTTAATCATGCTCAAATATTTTATATTGATGAATGATTTCCCTAGAAGGGTGAGTTAATCAATCAGTTTATGAATTGGGATAATGTTGAATATCACTAAATGTTTGGAGGGTTAAGTATGCAAAGCGTGAAAGAACATATATTGAGTATAATTTTTTAAAACCCAACTATGATATCTCTAAGGGATATAAGGAAAAGTCAGTAAGGAAGTGGCTGATAATAGTTGACCAAGCCCAAGAGGGAAGGTCACCAAGAGGCCAAGACCAAGAGGGAAGGCCAACATGAAGACCAAGCCCAAGAGGGAAGGTCTCCAAGAGGTCAAGCCCGAGAGGGAAGGCCAACATGAAGACCAAGCCTAAGAGGGAAGGTCGCCAATGGGCAAGCCCATGAGGGAAGGAAAAGGTGAATACCAAGCCCAGGAGGGAAGCTCTCTGTGAGCCCAATGTTGGGACATAAAGTAAATAAGGTGCACCCTAACAGATGAAGAAAATATGAGTTAAGGAATTACACATAAAATAATGTGCTTGAATGTTGTTTGAGAAACATCAATAAAAATTGGAATGACATCTCAATAAAAACCCTAGGAAGGTTAGAGCCCTAAGTCACAAGTAGGGTCTAAAATAAAAATCTAACCCCTAGCTTCAAAATGTATATAATATGACTTTGATGTCCAAACTCGACTCCACATACTAGATAATGAAATCTTGACTTTTGATCAATGATGTTAATATTGACTTGACTCCTACAATCACCCTATTTAGAGCTTGAGATCATCCTCAACATATGACTAATCACTTTTGTGTTCCCAAATCTCAAAATTTTTGAAATTTTGACTATGATGATTCACTCGATTTATGACTTAAGGGTGAGATTCTTGTGGACTGGGGGGGACCGTCTGTTGATTCTAAGCATGAAATTACGATTTTAAAATATGATGTACGTCTCAAATTGTAGAAATATGAATTCTCGATCATGGATGTATAACCCCACCTAGGACAATGTAGAAGCTAGGATGCTAATTGCTGGGAATGAAAGTCATTCTTTAATCTTGATTCAAGAACTCTTTTCCTTTGACCTAAAAATGTGATCTCTCCATATTTGGTAATACATAGCATAACCACTCCACAATTGTTGACTCATGAAATGATACTTCCAATTTGATGATATATGAGACTATATATTGACCATGATACTCAACTTCTCAATTTCAGAATGGGATGGATATTGTGACTGGTGATGGTACCTTAAAAGAATACCAGGATGATCGTGATCATGAATGAAAAAAAATCAATCTCGATTGATGACTTGATTTCATTTTGGGGACAAAATTCTCTTTACGGTGGGGAGGATATGATAACATAAAGTTTCACTCAAATTAAATTAATTCACATCTTGACTCCTTCAACACTCACTATGGTTAACAATCTCTCTCACACCCAATTATATGGTTTGGAATCACCTTTTACTCAATTGATGAAATGGAATCATATAAATGTCACACCATGCATAATTGACTAAAGTTGAAATGCATAATTTCACCATTGAAAGTGTATTTTCAAAACTGAGTACCCTCTACATTATAATTCTGCATCCAAACTTTAGACATAAGGATTAGAAGAATTTTTGAACTAAAGGTGAAAATTACATGTTAGTCGGAGTTATAATTTGAGAGATATGTATTTTTCAAGGTTGTGAAAGAAACACAATTTTGAGAAAACTCAAACACCTCATCAATCAGTGGAATTTGCTCTCGACCAATGAGAACGATCCATTTTTTAAGCTGTGGATCCACATTCCTAGACCTTGGATCAACTCGTGGTCCATGATGGACCCAAATCAAATGACCCTCTGTGGTCTTCTACCTTGTGTCAGTCAAGGTACATCAGTCCTACCAACCCTATCTGATTGGTCGAACTCCTCTAGCCTCCTTTTTTGCTAATTTATATACCTCCTTGCTTTTTTTCTCTCCCCCCTTCTATTCCACCCTTTTTTCATGAGAAAGGAGCCCATTTCACCTCCCATAGAGCTCACTGCCATCCATGGCCACTCCATCTATGGTGAGCTTCATGCTGCAATCATCGACAATGATGGGAAACACCTGAAGCACCCCCTTTCTCCACGAGGCCAAGACTACTTCAACTATCCACTTATTTCTCCCTTCCTAGGCTTTGTCCTTCGATCTTCCCTTCTTCACTGGCGGCTTCCACCATAGCTGAGATGAGCAACCTTATCCAAGCGGGAGTAGCAACAGTCAATAGATCTTGATGGGCCAATCACTGCTTTCAATCCAATTGTCTGCTTAGTAGCTACTGGACCGGGCCCTTGACCAGTTAGTGGTGATCCCTTGCGGCGAGAAGTGACCAGTGGCGGTGAGGAGGGATTGTTGTGTATAGGCAGCGAGCGACTATGCATAATGTATTGGCTGGCCCTGCTACAGCTGGGCTGCATGTTGAGGTCTATGTGGGTTCGGCCCGTGGATACTATTCGCTTGCAAAGAACCACTCGAGCCCTCTCCCTCCAACCTTAGATCAAGATCTAGTGGTCTAGATCAACCCAATCTAGGTAAATATTGGAAAAATCATATTTTCTTCATGCTATCTCCAAACATGTACATCCAATATACCATTTTGATTGAAAAAATGAGAGCTTTGCAATAAAAATACTTTTTAGCCTCTGTATCTACTTTCTCTTCTACTTATATAATAAAATGCATGCTTTTGATGTATTTTTAAATTGTTTATCCTAATTCAATGCATGATATTGATCTTTTATTCCTCAATACATGATGATATCCTAATATGAGTACATTGTACCTATTATGAATAAAGATTCAAATTTGATCCTTCCTTTTAGCCTAGAATGATCTATTGTGGCTTAAACAACCTAAAATGGGATGTAATGCTAAAGGTTACTCTTTAATGCCTAATGTTTATTCTTTGTATCCAAAAACCTTATGCATGATTGAAATTAGTAATTTTGGATGCATGCTATACTAATATTCGAATATGTTCATACTTGTATTCCTTTCTGACCTAATGATATGCGTAACATGGATACTTTGATGATAAATATCCCACCCTTCTCTAGTTATGATCTAGGTCATGTAATAGTCTCAAATGTCATGTAATAGCCTCAGATCCACATCTTAGGATTTTTATGATACCTAACTCATTTGAACACCATCTAAACTCTAATGATGTGCATATTACATGAATAAGACTCAAAATGACTAGTTTGAATGTGTTGATGTGTAGGTTTCTCTAATTAAGATCTTGAACACCAAATACTAGATCTATGACTTAGTAGTGTGTGTCACCCTAAGATCTATTTTGAATCCATTATGTATGATGTAACATAATAACGGACATGTATGACTTAGTTTGAGATAATTGAGATGAATGACATATGATATGAAAACCTAGATCTAGGTGACACATCCAACCATCATAATAATGATTGATTATAACTACTTTTCTGATATTGATCTAATTATACTCATTTGAATCTCAAGATCACTTTGTGAACTCAATTGGTCGAGTTGTTGGAGTCAATTGATGATCGTTGTTGATGGTCCGACCGAATCCAACAATGACTCAACTAATGCCACCATGTGCGTTGATATGGATAGAGATGTTCCCGTTCGACGTAGCTATAATGACGCACACGTTGGTAAAGACTATGGGCTCCTTTCCTCTTTCAACCCAGTCTCGCCGAACGTTCTCACTGAGGCTGACATCTAGGTCGACCTTTCTGGAGTCCTCCATGCTTTCTCAGTTAAAAACGACACAATCCAAGCCCTGTTAGCGCCATGGCAATTTGTTTTTGTTCTCAAAGCTCTAGGAATCACGATTGTCTTCCAAACGCTCGTCACTAAGATCAGTGTTCTATGGCAACCGACGACACAAATTAGAATCATTGATATTGAAAACGGCTACTACATTGTTCAACTAGGTAATCGTGAGGATTATGAGAAGGTGTTTCTTGGTGGTCCATGGACATTGTTTGGAAATTACCTATCCATACGGTCATGGTCTCCCTTGTTCAGGCCCTCCAAGAAGATCCCTCACAAACAAGTAGTGTGGGTAAGGATTGTGGATCTCCCTATCTTCCTCTACCAGAAACAGCTCCTGACCAATATTGGAAACACAATTGGTAAGATGATCAAGGTGGATACTAATACCCTTCTAGGAAATAGGGGTAAGTTTTCCCAGATTGCGGTAGAAGTTGATACGCAAAAACCACTACTTTCGACTATCTTCATCAATGGGGAGTACTTGAGGTTGGAATATGAGAATCTGCCTCAAGTGTGGTCGACTCAGACACTCTACTGAGGAGTGCAAGAAAGACACACACACCCTCCAAGTGACCTGGCCTCTACCTCTATTCCCATACCGGTCCTGGCAATCAGCTACACCGATGCAATCCATGCAAAGATGCCTGACCATCGGAAACCAAGCAATCATGGAAGAAACTCCACAGGAAAATAGAAGATTGGGGCGCAACATAATCATAAGAATATGGCAAGTAATCTTAGTATTGTTGTTGGCCCTTCCGCTGAGGAAGATGACTTCCATCCTACCTTGAGAAAGAAACCTAAGCAACAGGAGTACTAGAAGGAGGTGGCCGCAAAATCTGCTTCAACCATTGAAGGTAAAGAAGCCACCCAATCTCCCCCTGTAAGCACCACTGTGAAGCTCAGGGGCAATGACGTTAGTAGGGGAAGGGACCCCAACAACACCACTGGAGGTGACTTCCAATTCTAGGAAAAAGCCAATGAGCTTCCTGTAGTACCAAGAAAGCATATCGCTCGTCACACTAGGAATGACAGTGGGTATGTCATGCTGCGGAATAGGAAGATCGTGTTTCAAGACACTCAGTGTCCAGACAGAATTCACAAGAAAGGTAGAGTTGAGGAGTTACAGAGGCCTGCAACATCAACACCACATGGGAAGCGTGTTCTGGAATTCAAAAAACACCATGGAGGTGATGAACAAGAAAACTCAAAGGAGTCACCTATGGAAGGTGAGGAGCAATATGTGGGACTGTGCGTTACACTTCAATAACTTTATTAATGAATGTTATTTTTTGGAACATCCAAGGAGCGTGCTTGGATAAAAAAATACGTTTACTCAAAGAACTGAAATCTACTCATAAAATTACCATCATGGCCATTTTTAAACCTTGTTGCAGTGGTCATATAGCTGATAATATTATCAAAGATCTTTGTTACAATTCCTCTCACATGGTAGAAGCAAATGGGTTCTCAGGTGGCATCTGGTTATCTTGGGACCAACATAGTTGCTCTGTTGAAATCATCCTCAACCATCGATAACTCGTGCATTGTAAGGTAAATGGTTGTTGGCACCGGACCCTGGTGTATGGCAGCCCAAACCCTACCATGTGGGATTTTATTTGGGAGAGGTTGGAGGAGATCGCAATTTCTATGAACATTGCCTGGCCTGCCCTAGGTGATTTTAACACCATGCTAAATGTCAATGAGAAGCGTGGTAGTGACTACATTGACAGATGTGCTAGTAATAAGATTCATGAAGCTCTTGTTAATATCGGCCCTGCTGAACTAAAGTCTCATGGCCCTTTTTTCACATTCAAGAGAATCCATCTTCTGGAATGCCTGGATCGGGTTATTGCTAACTCAGACTAGATCAACAAGCTCGGCCATGGCTCTATTATGGTCCTTCCTCGACTATACTCAGACCACCACCCCATTCTCTTGTCCTGTGGCACTAGAACACCTAAAAAATTCTTATTTCACACTAAGGCTAGTTGGAACCTCTCTTCTAAGTTCAAGGATGAGCTCAACCGACATTGGCCTTATGACACACCTTTCTAGGAAGAAATCAAAACCTTTCAAGGCACAACTACTAACTAGGACTCCAAGCGTATGGCCCAACAATGCAAGGAGAAGCAACAACTCCTGAACTATATAAGCAAACACCAAGTACACTTTCAATCCTTGGACTCCATTCCTCTAACCGACCCATCCCTTCCCCTTTAGGAGCATCTCCATGATATCCTCTTGAATGAAGAGGTGGATTGGAAATAATGTTCTCACATAGATTGGTTGAAATATGGTGACTTGAACACCAATTTCTACAAATCATATGTGAAGCCCAGTCGACACTTCAACAAGGTTACCCACCTACAGAAAGAAGATGGCTCTTGGACTTCCATAGTGGATGAGACCAAGCTACTGATACACAACTTCTTTGAGGATCTCATGACTCATACCACCCCGAAAAATACTAATCGGATATGTTTGTATCCGGGTGTCTTCCCCGCCATCACTGCATCGACCGTCTCCATGCTGAACACCATCCCAGAAAGTGCTGAAATCAAATCATTCATCTTTTCCATGGCCTCTTTAAAGCACCTGGCCCCGATGGGGTTTATTGTGGGTTTATCCATCATTACTGGGAATACTTAGGTCCCAATATCATCTGAACTATGAAAGATGTGTTCGAGTCCGAGAACATTTGTTCAACCTTACCAGATTCATTCATGGTTATGATTCCAAAAGTGCCTTCACCGCAGAGCTGCAACAATTTGAGGCCCATATCCCTCAACAATGATTGCTTCAAGATCATCTCGAAGGTGATCGTGGAAAGGTTAAAACCTTTCATGAATGATTGGATCCACCTGATTCAATCGAGCTTCATTCCTGGTAGACAAATTGGTGATAATATTCTACTAGTATAGGAAGTTATTCATTCTATGAAATGAAGTGCAACCAAGAGCATCAAATTGGACCTGGCCAAAACTTTTGATAGGATGAATTGGTGCTTTATCCATGACTCTTTTGCGTACATGCATGCCAACTAAATTAGTATATATAATTAGTGAAATTATCAACAACGGCTCGACATCTATTCTTTGGGAAGGTGAACCCTGGCTTCCCTTCAAATTGTCACAAGGAGTTAGATGGGGTGACCCCATCAACCCATATGTCTTTGTATAGTGTATGGAGAGGCTCAGTCAAGCTATCACAAGGGCACTAGAGGCAGGTTCCTGGACCCCAATCACTCTTTCTAGAGGTGGCATGAAGCTATCCCATGTTTTCTTTGCTGATGATATCCTTTTTCTGGGTGAAGCATCAATCAGGCAGGCTCAGGTGATTTCCTCTATTCTCAAGGATTTCTCTACTGCTTCAGAGCACATAATCTCCAAGCCCAAGTCTAGATGCTTTTTTAGCAGGAACACTTATCAACCGTTGTCAAGGTCAATCAGTGGGAAGCTAGACTTCCACTGGACTCACGACCTTGGAAAATACCTAGGGGTGCCTATTCTCCACCAGCACGTTAATAAGAAAACTCATGGTAATATTTTGGCATCCAGTCAACAACACATGATTATCTAGACACTCAAACATATTTCTCTTGCTGGCTGATTCATGCTAGCCAAGTCTACTTTACAAGCCATCCCAGCTTATACAATGCAAACTATAAAACTCTCCCCCGGCCTCTATGGTGACATTAACAAACACATTTTAAGGTTCATGTGGTCGGGTGTATCTACCGAGAGGAAAACCTCACTTGTCTCCTGGAGGAAGGTCTCTTCTAATAAGGACATAGGAGGTTTAGCAATTAGAGACGTGAGAGATCAAAATGATCATGATGAAGAATATATGGACCTTCCTTACTAACCCCTCTAAAGTTTGGGTGAGGGTAATGAAGGATAAATATGTCAAAGAAGGAAAATTCAAATCTGTTCCGTGCTCCCTGGAATGGAGTTTCATTAAGAAGAACATTAGTCGTGTCCCTGATCTATGTCACAAAGCCATCAACAATGGGGAACACACTAACACTTGGGATGACTGATGGATAGTAGGACGGTCTGTCTTAGACATCCAACTGGACTGGCATATACCCCAGGACATCAGGGACCTCTCTCTCAGCTCTATGGCGATCTCAGACGGGGCATGGGACTGGAATTTCATGTATCACATTTTCCCTACAGCCACTTGGGCCGCAATAGCCTCCATTCCTGCACTGTGGTTCAACACTGAAGATGATGGTTGGATTTGGCCACTGGAACATTTGGGTAGGTTTACCACACGATCTGTCTACAAGTGGCTTAGACAAGGGAAGGAAATGGTCTGGAAAGAGATCTGGAAAGCCAAACCACCTGAACGCATCAAAATTTTCCTATGGCTCATGCAACATGGAGCCCTTATGACAAATATGGAGAAACGTAGGAGTCACATGGAGGTGTCTTAATATTGCCCCATTTGCAATAATGCCCAAGACACGATGATACATGCTCTAAGAGATTGCAATGTCAGTAGAGATGTATGGCTCATTCTCCTACCTGATGAAGGCCATGCATGCCTTTCCCTGGATGAGTGGACCACAGGTTGTATAAAGGACACCATGTGTGTGACTGCCTTTTGGTACCTCTAGAGATGTCGTAATGAGTAGATTCACAAGCAGAAGGAAGTACCAGCCAATAGGAAAGTGGTGTTTATTAGACTTTGTACGAGAACAATTCTAAAAATGCATGAGAAGCTGAGCCAAGATCCCCGTCCTATTACCACATCCATTTGGATGCTTGACGAGAAGCCCATGTATGTCTTCACAGATACGACTCATCGTAATGGGTATGATACAGTAGACATGGGAGTCCATATTGTGCTCTATGATGGATCTCATGTGTTAGGATCATACGTAACTATCCAATCTGCATCACCACTCTTGAGTGAAATTAAAGCAATCTTGTATGACATTCAATTGTGCAAGGATCCACCCTGGGATGATTTCTACATCTTCTCAGACTTTACGGAGGCAATAGTTCATCTCACAAAAACCAAACCACTACCCCAATTCCTACCCTTTTCTATGAAGGCTATGAATATCCTTGGGTGCTCATTGCTAGGGTCGATTCATCATGTCCCTCGCAGATACAATGCAGCAACAGATAGCCTACGAAACACTCCTTTCATTCAAACATTTCTTTCAATTTTACCTCTATTGTACCCCACTAGTTTAATCATATATACCGGATGAATATCCAATCTATTTTATATGCAATAGAGCATGGAATGAATAAAACTTAGCTCTATGTGTTTTTCAAAAAGAAATAATATAGTATGGTCACTTTAAAAAATAATATATATATAAATATAAATGAGTTAAGTGACACATTGACCATGTATGTGTGAATGTGAATAAGGAATTCATGAGAAAAGTTATAAGAAACCTATAATTATAAAATTATATAAAATAACTTGCTCAAATCTCTCTCGTGGATGTAAGAGTTACATGTGGAATGTAAGTAAACTTGATCAAGTTAGGATAGGACGATCACCGAGACCAAGCCAGGATAGGATGGTCATGATGAGGCCTATCCAAGAAAGGAAGGCCAAAATTGACCAAGCGAGGATAGGATGGTCATGATGAGCCCTACACAGGAAATGAAGGTCGTAACAAAATAAACCAGAATAGGATGGTCATAAAAGTCCACTGGGACTAAATGATATGAAAGTTCACTCTGACTAAATGATATGAAAGTTCACTGGAACTAAAACCCCAGCGAGAGGGTTCCCAACATGAATAGTCCAGAAAGGGAGTGCCCCAAAGAGATTAATTTGAGAAGTTATAATAAAAATAATGCATAAAGATGAAAATATGAAACTTTTAGTGTTGGAATCCCGACATGTGGTGAGTCAACCCAAGAGTGGGAAAGGGCCTTTAGGCGATTCTAACCCTAGACCTATAGGGTCAGGTTGTGGCTAGAGAGCCTAATATCCTCATGTAAGCCAAGAAGACACCCTAGGTTAGAACCTTCCCAAGAAAGGTCAGTTGTCTAAATGAATTTAAAGATTGAGGTAACCTTAACTGACACCTAAAGGGTGGATAATTAAGGATAAACAAGATGAAAGAACATATATTTATTTTGATTCTTTGAACCCAAGAATGCCATCTCCTTGGGATATGAGAGAAAGTCACTAAGGAAGTGGCTGATAGTATGAGAGTGAGCCCAGATGAGAAACTTTCCATGAGTCAAATGAGGGGAGATAAAATTAACATTGAACATCACAAAAGATGGAAGAAATCTAGTTTCAAGAATTACACATGAAAATAATGTCGTACAAATGAACCCTTGGGAAGGGTAGATCCCTATATCAATCCTAATATCAAGTAGGGAGTACTAAAGGTTCATGGGACTGATGGGATTAGAAGTTGATTGTTCCCTGAATGAACAAGATCATCTGGTCGGGAGGTAACAACTATGCCTGATTGAGGCCCATGTATTAGGAGATTAACCACATTCATTATGTTCATGTGGCCAATGGGTGAATTTGAGAGGCACTTTGTATATGCATAAGGATGAGATCAATCCAAAAAGAACATGTACCTCTAGAGACCTCAAGTGGATAAGGTTGATAATGTTGGGTTTTAGGGGAGACAGAGAAGGCAGCGGAAACAAAAAAAAATTTCTCCCCAACCCATAGCGAGGAAACGCGTCAACGTCTATATAATAGGAAAGGATGGTTTGTGGAATCATACCTTGTTCCGAGGCTTGCTCGGCGATAATACCTCGCGCAATGCGCGGTCTTCAACTCCGGACTTCGACGGTGTCTGTGCAGCTCCTGGTCGCACCGGGACTGACAACTCCTACTCGAACCGGACTGTCAGATGATAGTTGTCCTCCTAAGCGGTAGTGTCCTCCCGCCTCTGTAGTAGTCCACACGGACCACCTGGAACTCCACACTCCTTGTCCCACAAGGAAGTGGAAGGAGTCGCACCCTCCTGTTGACGTACTAGTCACCAACACGCTCTCCTGCCTCCTGTTGCAACTGTAGTTGTCCTTCCCTTGCTGCACCTCCCTTTTGCGGGAAGCACTTGCTCGGGCTCTCTCACGGTTACCAAAACCAGAGAGAACGACAACTTGCAGAGCAACTGGTTGCACTGAGCTGTACTTTGAGAAGCCCCCAATACCCCTATATATATAGGAGAGTCATGGGACAGAGTTCTCCATCCCGGGCAATGCGGGACTAAAAAGCAGGAGTAGAAGGGTTCGAGAATTTTCCACGAAAAGAAACCGGTTCGCAACTTGAAATGATCGGTTCACAACTGAACCGATCGGTTCGGCCATTGAGCCGATCGGTTCGACCTGAGCCGACCGTTTGGGGCACTCCAACCGATCGGTTGGTGCCCTGAACCGATCGGTTCATGGTCCTAATCCGGCTCAAAAAGACTTTCCTTGTTTATTTCCCAATTGGTATCGAATACCAATATTATTCCCAATCGAATTGGGCAATTTGAAACCAAAAGAAAATTTTTGCCGACATGACTTTTCCCAACTGGTCGATTGCACCAGTTGAGCCGATCGGTTCAACCCTTGAACCGGTCGTTTCAACCTGGGCATGAGCCGATCGGCCTGGACACTCCAGCCGACCGGTTCAACAACCTCAGCCGACCGGTTCATCACATGAACCGATCGGTTGGGAGCACAGGTTGGGCAAAATCAGTCAATTGCGATTTCAATCAATCTGATAATCCAATCAATGCGTCCAACACCTTGAACCATACGATATTGAGTCATCGACTGATTGAGTGTTTAATTGAACTACTAAACTCCTTTAGTAATCAATCTAAACATTGCTTGTGGACAAAACTCCTCTTCCAGGTTAAATCCTATGTGTGTGACCCTACAGGTCCATTTCACGTTAGCAGTGAAAGTTCATAACACTTATGACTTCACAAGCAAAGAGCGGTGCCTAGTCACACATCAGTGCTACCCAAGTGAAAGTAGAAAGTTGGAGAACAACTTTCATCCTACAATCCGTGAATTGTGTTACAGCGAATGTATAATTCCTTTGTCACTGATATCCCGAATGAACTCGAGGCATGGAACAGTCATCCTGTCAACGTTCATTCACTTCCTTGATCTCAGAGCAGACTGGAAGAGATATGTATGACATCAGTATCATATATTGATTCACACATGCGTGCACGCCTTTCTCAATCCTACTCATCAAGTGTCCATGGATATCAAACTCCCTCAGGAGGGACAAATCCCATATCTATCACTCACCCCTCAAAAGCCCCATGTGTCAAAGCCACCCAATCATCACCTTTATAACAACCCATGTTTCAGGACTGCGTTTGATGATGTCAAAGTGTGCCCAACGACATGTGTTGAGTGCAGTGATTTCAGGTCTAAGAATCACACTCACCACCATCACTGTGAGTACTGACTGTGACTACCATCTCATGGTTCCATGTGTCAAACTCACGGTGGGTCTGTGCGGTACCTTGTTCTCTAACAAGTACATATGTGTTTGGTTTGATATCTCTATATCATGACTAATGAGATTCTGTCATCAACCAACACCACAATCTAGTCTTGTGTGTCATTGCTGTCTATCTACCTTCCACAATGACATCCGACTAGGGACATAACAAGAATGTACAAACTCTTAGCATCCATATGATCTCATCGTTCAGGTCATGAACCTGAAGGCATACGTCATTGAGTACTGTCATTCTCTAGACATTCAATATGTTCTATCACTATCTCATATGACTGAACCAGAAAGAATTGGAAGCTTGCCTTTGATGTTTATCAAATCAATCTCAATGTATCCCACCAATCATCACATGATTGGCTCTCAGGGCATACATACCAACAGACTCCCACATGCACTGCGAGCCAATCACCCTTGAATCATATTTATAGTGATCTTCAAACATGTCCCACATGTTATTGTGCTCTAGTGCCAACATAGTGAGTAATGACAACACCTTGCCAAAGTCTGTACAAATTTCATGTCTCGCATCTCTTCGCTGTACGTCATACGTATGAGATGGAGTTGCCGTAATATGCGATCTAGTATTCCTTTGCTAACCTTTAGCCACATTGCATGATCAAGGATTCCAGACTTATCATCAATGAGTGGAATATAAGTTCATCTTATGAACTTCCAGATCCACATAGTATCTACTACTGTTTACTAACACATAGATACTCGGCATTTACCTTTTAAATGGCTTTATTGGAACATTTCCAATTATCAACAAACTTTCACTTTTATACATCTTATGTATATATTTTGCGATTAATTTTCTATCCTTTCGGAAGTTCGCATCAATGTAACTCTTTACATTAAACTCTTCCTTATATCCATAGAACTAGTACTTCACAAGCACTTATCAAGTTCTCATGGTATTCCAGTAACCCTTACTGGAAGTAGACAGACATCCACTCGTCATGTCCTACATACGAGTTATCAGGATGAGCACATTATATTTCCATGTCCTACATACAAGATGATGAATGCATTTTATTCTTGCCATGTCATACATGCAAGATAATGGGATTATTACATACATGATAGATCCATATCTATTCTTAGTGTTCCCATTCTTCATAAGAATTGGACACTTGGCCTTGGGATACTAATATCCATGTAACATGGACAAGTTTTCTCCCACTGAATCTGTGCATACTGAACACTTCAGTACAGATTGCCAATGTATGCTTTCTCTTTCCAGGTCAAGAGATTTTCGAGAACTATCTCTATAGATCTCTATTCCTATCACATAGGAAACATCTCTATCTTCCTTAAAGATAATTTCCACATTCGGATTTCCAATCTAGAACATTTCCATTTCACATCAATATGTGGAATGTGAACACGCTCCCACTAAATCACAGATCCCTTCTTTATCTTTGACATATCAGTCAAACCCTTTGACTATATCATCAAAATAAAGATTCAATTTTGAGTTGCTTGAACTCAATCAATCACATTGATTAGTCCATTGTAACTTATAGACTTCATTTGCATTAGTGGATTTATAAACCTTATAGGCTGTGTCACGTACACATCCTAGTTTTATTACTCATAGGAATGTGGTTTTAGTATCCATATGCCAAATGTCTTAGTCATTAAGTTGCAACAAGCATCATCCTTCTCAAAATGTTATCCATGTGTCTTAACACTTAAGACTCATCTGCAACTTATGGATATGATCCAATGAGTGCTACCATCAAGGTCATACCTTATGGTTCACATGGAAGTCATTTAGGATGTAATCGTTTTAAACCATAACTCAAGATTCGGTTCCTCATATTCATCTTGATAGTTGACTCATCACATGAACAACTCATCACACAGATAATTGAGGTGTATCTGTTAAAGATATAAGAACTCACAACCCTTGTGATTCTTAATTTCTTTTATTAGTGTGGGGTATTCATTTATTAAGAAGAATTCATTTATTTGATAATCATTTTCTAACTCCTTAGAGTATGATTCCTTCTTGATTCAAACATCACCATTCCTTAATCATGAGTTCACTATGATACACTATCATAATCACTCATAAGGATCTCAAACATTTGGTCCAAGTATTTCATTCATTGATCTCATCAAGAATTAATACTTTACCAAATTTGTACTTCATTTATGATAATCTTGAACACTTCAAGATATTCATATTGGTATTTCTCTAAACACAATTTGAAGTATTAGCATTTATTCCAATAGGTACATCACATGTATTATACCTAATAGGATAATCATTCTCCCACTACATTAGTGAAGATTGATTAATCATGTCCAAGATATTCATGTCTCTTAATGGTTCTATAACCAAAAGAGTCTAGATTTATCCATCACATGGAAACTAGAAATGAATTTCTCATGATTAATGCTAATTAAATTGTTTGAGTTATCTATAACTTTTAGGCATCGTCTTATCTTATGCATATCAAATATCATAAGATAAATAAGGCATTGCCACAAAGATCACATCTTTATAAATTGAAACATCTCTTTATTAATTGCCATCATTGTCACACAATATGCAAAAATAAAGTGTTTCTATCTATTGGCAAGTATGAAATAGTAGTTCATAACTGTATTACATGCCTTATTGGCTGAAAATAAACTAAAGTATTCCTATCTATAAAGGCAACACTTGCCCCAAGTAAGAATGCTTTACACTTTACATCTTGATATCATATATCTCAAAAAGTGTTACAAGTTTAATTACATGACACCTTCAAGTAGAGGCTTCAGTCGCCTCCTTCTTCTTTTGTTCATCCAGGTAGAGAGGACAATTCCTTTTCCAATGTCCTAGCTTTTGACAATGGTGGAAATTTCCTTTCTTTGTCACGCCTCCCTTGGCCTTGAGAGCTGAAGATGGCTTGGACTCCTGGCTAGCTTCAGAACCTTTCTTAGCTTTGCCCTTGCCCTTGCGCTTGGACTTGCCTTTCTTGCTCGTGATCACCATCACGGACTTAGGCTTGTCCTTCTTCATCTATAACTCGGCTGTCCTCAACATGCCCAACAACTCTGACAGTGGCCTATCAAAGTTGTTCATGTTGTAGTTCATTACAAATTGACTATAAGATTCTGGCAACGATTGCAGTATCACGTCAGTAGCCAACTCTTGGCTCAGTGGAAATCCCAGTCTCTGCAGGTTCTCCACATACCCAATCATCTTGAGTGTGTGAGGACCAACTGGATCTCCTTCTGTCATGACGCACTTGAACAGCGCCCTAGAAACATTGTTCCTCTCTTGTCGTGCCTGATCTTCATACATGTTCCTGAGATGCAGAATCATCTCTATGACACCCATGTTCTCATGTTGCCTCTGTAACTCATGGTTCATTGAACATAGCATCAAACACTTTGCATCAATGGCATCATCAGAATGCTTCTTGTAAGCATCCCGTTCTGCCTTTGGTGCATTACGAGCGGGTTCCTCTAGAATTGGAGTATCCAGGACATAGATCTTGCGCTCTTGAGTGAGAACAATTCTCAATGTCTGATACCAGTCGTGGAAGTTTGTCCCATTTAGCTTGTCCGTGTCAAGGACCGATCACAAAGAAAAGTTGTTGTTGTTTGTTGCCATTTGAACTACAAAAGGAAAATATGCAATTTTAGTCCAAAAACTCATTTTTGACTTATTTGATTGATTTAAAAATTGACGATATAATTAGGCCTTTAATTAATTATCGCTCCCACTATTTTACTTCAAATTGATAGCCCTCACCATCAATTCGGAAGATTGCAGTGTACAACCTTTAGTGGGCAAGATCCTGAAATCCTCTAAGCCATGGACCAGCTAGGGCTGTCACCCACAACATAGATCTCTCAGGTAGGCAACTTTTGCCAATTGCATCATATGCAACTCTTGATAAGATGTCATATACAACTCTTTGCAATGATCATCTCCATGCCTCAAGGTACTAGATCCCATCTAGATCACCTTGTTAAGTCCGACCCAAAGCAAACACGATGAATATGCACCCTGCTAGGGCAGACCTACACATTCATCCTTCACGCTTCCACGAGATAGACGGTGCACCATGCTAGGGCGTGCCCACACTTGGTCGATCAAGCTTTTCACGTGTGTCGCATTAGGAAGGCATCTAAAACTTAAAATTTTAATGAGAGATTTGGTTTTATATATATATACATATCCAATCACCACAATACATAGTACGTATCATATACATGCTATATCCCACAGAAAACATGCACAAACGATAAAAAGCGATGATTATGGCCATCCTAATGTGATTCCTCGAGCCAAGAGGAATCACCGTCATCTAGGTCTACATCACATGCAACCTATACAAGATGAACTCTGTGCCTTGCCATCCGAGTAGATCAACTCATCACATGAATGATCTGTACTCTTCAGCCGGTCGTCTGGGTGCCACCAGCCGATCGGTTGGCTCCTCCAACCGATCGGTTCGCCTGGTCGTCGTTCATCTCGTCATGTCCGCCACCCGCTTGTCTCGCTCCTCGAACCGGTCATCAACCAATTGGTTCACTCCTTGAACCGACCGTCTGGAAGGTCAACCGATCGGTTCACTCCTTGAACCGACCGTCTAAACAGTCATCTTGATGTCCGCCGGCCATTGACATAACAGGAAATAAAATCCTATTCTATTTATTACATTGCTTTAAAAGGAAACCCCGAGTTACATTCGGGGGGAGCAAAGGTAGGAAAGAATCTCGAATTATTTTGAGTTACATCAGGAATAAGAGAGGGAAGATCGGTGCACAGACCGAGATGCAAGCAACCACACACAACCAATCACAGATAGGGGTTTATAGGCCATAATCATGCTACATACATCCACCACAAAACTCATTTAAGGGTGACGCGTATCGAGTGCATTAATAATACATATCATATATGTAATTAGGGATTTGTGGATTTAGGATTGGACATGCATAAAGCCGATATTATTCGCATCGTATGCAATAATTAAAGGTGACAAACCAAAATCGATCATATCGATATTCCTAAAATATAGAATAGTTGATGTGGCTCTGATACCACTGTTGGGTTTTAGGGGAGACAGAGAAGGCAGCGGAAACAAAAAAAATATTTCTCCCCAACCCATACCGAGGAAACGCGTCAACGTCTATATAATAGGAAAGGATGGTTTGTGGAATCATACCTTGTCCCGAGGCTTGCTCGGCGACAATACCTCGCGCAATGCGCGGTCTTCAACTCCGGACTTCGACGGTGTCTGTGCAGCTCCTGGTCGCACCGGGACTGACAACTCCTACTCGGACCGGACTGTCGGATGACAGTTGTCCTCCTAAGCGGCAGTGTCCTCCCGCCTCTGTAGTAGTCCACACGGACCACCTGGAACTCCACACTCCTTGTCCCACAAGGAAGTGGAAGGAGTCGCACCCTCCTGTTGACGTACTAGTCGCCAACACGCTCTCCTGCCTCCTGTTGCAACTGCAGTTGTCCTTCCCTTGCTGCACCTCCCTTTTGCGGGAAGCACTTGCTCGGGCTCTCTCACGGTTACCAAAACCAGAGAGAACAACAACTTGCAGAGCAACTGGTTGCACTGAGCTGTACTTTGAGAAGCCCCCAATACCCCTATATATATAGGAGAGTCATGGGACAGGGTTCTCCATCCTGGGCAATGCAGGACTAAAAAGCAGGAGTAGAAGGGTTCGAGAATTTTCCACGAAAAGCAACCGGTTCGCAACTTGAAATGATCGGTTCACAACTGAACCGATCGGTTCGGCCATTGAGTCGATCGGTTGGACCTGAGCCGACCGTTTGGGGCACTCCAACCGATCAGTTGGTGCCCTGAACCGATCGGTTCATGGTCCTAATCCGGCTCAAAAAGACTTTCCTTGTTTCTTTCCCAATTGGTATCGAATACCAATATTATTCCCAATCGAATTGGGCAATTTGAAACCAAAGGAAAATTTTTGCCGAAATGACTTTTCCCAACTGGTCGATTGCACCAGTTGAGCCGATCGGTTCAACCCTTGAACCGGTCGTTTCAACCTGGGCATGAGCCGATCGGCCTGGACACTCCAACCGACCGGTTCAACAACCTCAGCCGACCAGTTCATCACATGAACCGATCGGTTGGGAGCACAGGTTGGGCAAAATCAGTCAATTGCGATTTCAATCAATCTGATACTCCAATCAATGCGTCCAACACCTTGAACCATACGATATTGAGTCATCGACTAATTGAGTGTTTAATTGAACTACTAAACTCCTTTAGTAATCAATCTAAACATTTCCTGTGGACAAAAGTCCTCTTCCAGGTTAAATCCTATGTGTGTGACCCTGCAGGTCCATTTCACGTTGGCAGTGAAAGTTCATAACACTTATGACTTTACAAGCAAAGAGCGGTGCCTAGTCACACATCAGTGCTACCCAAGTGAAAGTAGAAAGTTGGAGAACAACTTGTTGGTATGTATGCCCATAGAGCAAGTCATATGATGATTGTAATGGGATACTTTGTAAATGATTTGAATAATAATAAAGGCAATTTCCAATCTATATGTTGAAAATGTTTCTGAGATGATGGTGTTACATGATAGATGTCTAAAGATTATTTTACTCAATGACATATGCTTTTAGGTTAAGGACCTAAACGATGAGATCATACGGATGTTAAGAGTATACATTCTTGTATAGTCCCTAGTCGGTTGTTATTGTGGAAATAACCATAGACATCAATAACACTAAATACTAGATTATGTGTTGGTTGATGACAGAATCTCATTAGTCATGATATAGTATATAAAACCAAGCACATAGGTACTTGTTAGAGAATAAAGTACCAGACAGACCCACCGTGAGAGTGACACATGGAACCATGACATGGTAGTCACAGTCAGCTCTCACAGTGATGGTGGTGAGTGTGATTCTTAGACCTAAAATCACTGCACTCAACACATGTCGTTGGGTACACTTTGACATCATCAAACGCAGTCCTGAAACATGGGTTGTTATAAAGGTGATGATTGGGTGGCTTTGACACATGGGGCTTTTGAGGGGTGAGTGATAGATATGGGATTTGTCCCTCCTAAGGGAGTTTGATATCCTTGGCCACTTGATGAGTAGGATTGAGAAAGGCATGTGCATGCACGTGTGAATCAATATGTGATATTGATGTCATACACATCTCACTCGGTCTACTCTGATATCAAGGAAATGAATGAACATTGACATGATGAATGTTCCATGCCTCGAGTTCATTCTGGATATCAGTGAAAAAGGAATTATACATTCACTGTAACACCATTCACGGATTGTAGGATGAAAGTTGTTCTCCAACTTTCTACTTTCACTTGGGTAGCAATGATGTGTGACTAGGCACCGCTCTTTGCTTGTGAAGTCATAAGTGTTATGGACTTTCACTGCCAATGTGAAATGGACCTGCAGGGTCACACACATAGGATTTAACCTGGAAGAGGAGTTTTGTCCACAAAGCAATGTTTAGATTGATTACTGAAGGAGTTTAGTAGTTCAATTAAACACTCAATCAGTCGATGGCTCAATATCGTATGGTTCAAGGTGTTGGACGCATTGATTGGAGTATCGGATTGATTGAAATCGCAATTGACTGATTTTGCCCAACCTGTGCTCCCAACCGATTAGTTCATGTGATGAACCGGTCGGCTGAGGTTGCTGAACCGGTCGGCTGGAGTGTCCAGGCCGATCGGCTCATGCCCAGGTTGAAACAACCGGTTCAAGGGTTGAACCGATCGGCTCAACTGGTGCAACCGACCAGTTGGGAAAAGTCATGTCGGCAATAATTTTCCTTTGGTTTCAAATCGCCCAATTCGATTGGGAATAACATTGGTATTCGTTAGCAATTGGGAACGAAACAAGGAAAGTCTTTTTGAGCCAGATTAGGACTATGAACAGATCGGTTCAGGGCACCAACCGATCGGTTGGAGTGCCCCAAACGATCGGCTCAGGTCCAACCGATCAGCTCAATGGCCGAACTGATCGGTTCAGTTGTGAACCGATCATTTCAGGTTGCGAGATGGTTGCTTTTTGTGGAAAATCCCGAACCCTTCTACTCCTGCTTTAGTCCCGTATTGCCGGGCACAGAGAACCCTGTCCCATGACCCGCCTATATATATAGGGGTATTGGGGGCTTCTCAGAGTACAACTCAGTGCAAGTTGATTGCTCTACAAAGTTGTCGTTCTCTCTGGTTTTGGTAACCGAGAGAGAGCCCGAGCAAGTGCTTCCCGCAAAGGGAGGTGCAGCAAGGGAAGGACAACTGCAGTTGCAATTGACAGCAGGAGTGTGTGTTTGCGACTTGTACGTCAACAGGAGGGTGCGACTCCTTCCACTTCCTTGTGGGACAAGGAGAGTGGAGTTCCGGGTGGTCCGTGTGGACTACTTCAGAGGCGGGAGGTCACTTCCGCTCAGGAGGACAACTGTCATCCGACAGTCTGGTAGGAGGAGGAGTCTTCAATCCCGGTGCGACCAGGAGCTGCACAGACACCGTCCAAGACCGGAGGTGAAGACCCCGCAAGGCGCGTGGTATTGTCGCCGAGCAAGCCTCGGGACAAGGTATGATTCACAAACCATCTTTCTTATTATATAGATGTTGACGCGATTCCTTTTGTTCCGGGTTTGGGGAGAAATTTTTTTGTTTCCGCTGCTTCTCTGCCTCCTCCAAAACCCGACAGTGGTATCAGAGCCACGTCAACCTCTCTATATTTTAGGATTATCGATATGATCGATTTTGGTTTGTTGCCTTTATTTATTGCATGCGATACGAATAATATCGGCTTTATTCATGTCCAATCCACAAATTCCTAATATACATATATGATATGTAATATTAAAGCACTCGATACGCGTCGCCCTTAAACGAGTTTTGTGGTGGATGTGTAGCATGATTATGGCCTATAAACCCCTATATCTGTGTATGGTTGTTTGTGTGGTTGCTTGCATCTCGGTCTGCGCACCGATTCCCTTTCTCATATTCCTGATGTAACTCGAAATAATTCGAGAATTCTTTTCCTACCTTTGCTCCCCCCAAATATAACTCGGGGTTTCTCAATTCAATTGTAAATAGGATAGATTTTATTTCCTGTTATGTCAAAGAACGGCAGACAACCTGAAGACGATCGGTTAAAGGAGTGAACCGATCGGTTGGTGATCCAGACGACTGATTCGAGGACGGCGACCTGAGGAGATGCACGATGACCGGTGAACCGATCGGCTGGAGGCGCCAGTCGATCGGCTGGTGGCACCCAAACAACCTACCTGATGGCGAGCCGATCAGTCATGGAGATGAGCTGATCAAACCCAGAAAGGCAGGCACAGATTTCATCTTGTACAGGTTGCATGTGATGTTGACCTAGATGACCGTGATTCCTCTTGGCTCGAGGAATCACAAATAGGATGGCCATAATCATTGTTTTTTATCGTTTATGCATGTTTTCTGTGGGATATAGCATGTATATGATACGTACTATATATTGTGGTGATTGGATATGTATATGTATATAAAAACCAAATCCCTCATTAAATATTAAGTTTTAGATGCCTTCCAAATGCGCACACGTGAAAAGCTTGATCGACCAAGTGTGGGCACGCCCTAGCATTGTGCACCGTCTATCTCGTGGAAGCGTGAAGGATGAATGTGTGGGTCTGCCCTAGCAGGGTGCACATTCATCGTGTTCGCTTTGGGTCGGACTTAACAAGGTGATCTAGATGGGATCTAGTACCTTGAGGCATGGAGATGATCATGGCAAGGAGTTGCATATGACATCTTTCAAGAGTTGCATATGATGCAATTGGCAAAAGTTGCCTACCTGAGAGATCTGAGTTGTGGGTGACAACCCTAGCTGGTCCATGACTCAGAGGATTTCAGGATCTTGACCCAGTAGAAGATTGTACACTGCAATCTTCCGAATTGATGGTGAGGGCTATCAATTTGAGTCAAAATAGTGGGAGCGGTAATTAATTAAAGGCCTAATTAACTATCGTCAAATTTTATTCAAATCAAAAAGGTTTTGACAAATGCAAATTTTCTCTTGTAGAATGGCAAAAGAATCATCTTTTAAAATGGGCAAATTAATTGAGAATAAATTCCATAACTGGTTGAGGACTGTGAGAAGTGTTCTGCACAATCCAGATATACCAGGAGCCTTAGAATCCACTCTATGTACGCTTAATGCGTTGGTGAAGAGGAAAGTAGGTAAGGGAGAGAAGTGTTCTCTCGCCAAACCAATTTCTTCTACATGGAGAGGATGGAAGGAATAATGGAAGAAGAAGTCAGAGATAGAGATCTCTACTTTTGGTGTATACGTGATAGAGATTAACTTTACTACTTCTTCGTCATGGGTACTTGATACCGGATGCGGATCTCACATTTGTTCAAATGTGAAGGGTCTTAAGAGAAGTAGACCTTTGGGGAAAGGTGAGGTTGAACTACGTGTTGCTAATGGGGCAAGAGTTGCCGCCAGTGCCGTAGGAACCTATGAGTTAACTCTACCTAGTGGGCTAATAATAGAGTTGAAGAACTGCTATTATGTACCTGCCATAAATAGGAATATCATTTTCGTCTCTTGTTTGGACAAAGATGGATTTGAATTTCTTATTAAGAATGGAATGTGTTCCATTTCTAAAGATGGGATCTTTTATGGCAGTGACCCTATGTCTTATGGTCTATACTTGATAGACTTGGAGACAAGTGTATACAACGTAAACACCAAAAGGCAAAAACTCAATGACTCAAACAAAACATATCTCTGGCATTGTCGTCTAGGGCACATAAATGAGAAGTGCATTTCTAGACTCCATAAAGATGGTTATCTAGACTCTTTTGATTATGAATCAATAGAGACATGTGAATCTTGTTTGTTGGGCAAGATGACCAAGACTCCCTTTTCAGGTAAAGGTGAGAGAGCTAGTGATCTATTAGGACTCATACATACTGATGTATGTGGGCCTTTTAGAACTAATGCCAGAAATGGGTATCAGTACTTCATTACCTTCACTGATGATTTCAGTAGGTATGGCTATGTGTACCTGATGAAGCATAAGTCAGAAACCCTTGAAAGGTTCAAGGATTTCATGAATGAAGTACAGAACCAGCTTGGTAAAAGTATTAAGGCACTTCGTTCCGATCAAGGTGGAGAATACTTGAGCCAGGAGTTTGAGGACCTTCTGCGAGCCTGTGGTATTGTATCACAATGGACTCCGCCTGGACCACCACAACATAATGGTGTGTCTGAAAGAAGGAATCACACATTGTTAGATATGGTGCGATCAATGATGAGTTTTGTTGATCTTCCAATTTCTTTCTGTGGTCATGCTCTTGAAACCGCCGCATTTACACTTAACCGTGTGCCATCTAAATCGGTTCAAAAGACACCATATGAGATATGGTATGGGAAGCGTCCCGTTTTGTCTTTTATGAAGATTTGGGGCTGTGAGGCTTACGTTAGGAAAATGTTTCCTGATAAGCTTGGACCCAAATCCGATAAATGTTATTTTGTTGGATACCCCAAAGAAACGAGGGGATATTACTTATACCACCCTACTGACAACAAAGTGTTTGTTGCCAGGGATGCTGTATCCCGAGAGAGGGAATTTATTTCCAAAGGAAACAATGGGAGGAAAGTAGAGCTTGAAGAGGTTCAAGCCCAACAAGAAAACATTGAACCGGTAGATGTACCAGAGGAAAATGTAGATTCACAAGGTGTTGTGGAATCTCAGTCTCCTCAGGTAACACAAGGACCTCGTAGATCTAGTAGGACTCGCCTTGAACCTGAGAGGTTTGGATACCTTGTAACTCAGGAAGGTGGAGAGTTGATCATAGATGATGATCCAACTACCTACGTAGAGGCTATGGAGGGACCAGATTATGAGAAATGGCTAGAAGCCATGAGATCTGAGATGGAATCCATGTACTCCAACAAAGTATGGACTTTGGTGGAACCACCCGAAGGGGTAAAACCCATAGGGTGCAAGTTAGTCTTCAAGAAAAAGACCGAAATGGATGGCAATGTGCAAACTTATAAAGGCAGATTGGTTGCAAAGGGATTTCGACAAATTCAAGGTGTTGACTATGACGAAACCTTTTCTCCAGTTGCCATGATTAAGTCCATCAAGATCATGCTTGCTATTGCAGCTTATTATGACTATGAGATTTGGCAGATGGATGTTAAAATCGCATTCCTTAACGGGAATATTCATGAGGATGTGTACATGACACAGCCTGAAGGTTTTGTAGATCCAAAGAATGCCAATAAAGTCTGTAAACTGCAAAGGTCAATCTATGGATTGAAGCAAGCATCTCGGAGTTGGAATCTTCGATTTGATGAAGAAGTCAAAGTGTTTGGCTTTATTCAAAATGAAGATGAACCTTGTGTGTACATGAAGGTTAGTGGGAGCTCGAACACATTCCTCATATTGTATGTGGATGACATACTTTTGATGGGGAATGATGTCTTAGCCTTAGAGAAGGTAAAGACTTGGCTTAAGAAAACTTTCTAATTGAAGGACTTAGGAGAAGCATCCTATATTCTAGGAATTAAGATCTATAGAGATAGATCTAGAAGGCTTCTTGGACTAAGTCAGAGCACGTACATTGACAAGGTGCTGAAGTGGTTCAGCATGGAGAACTCAAAGAGAGGCAACGTCCCTATGCTACATGGAGTTACTGTCTCTAGAGCTCAATGTCCCCAATCTTGTGAAGAGAGGGAGCGTATGAATGGGATCCCATATGCATCAGCCATTGGATCCATCATGTACGCTATGTTGTGCACACGCCCAGATGTCTCGTATGCTCTCAGCATGATGAGCAGGTACCAGTCAGATCCCGGGGATGCTCACTGGACAGCCGTGAAGAACATCCTCAAGTACTTGTGAAGGACTAAGGATCAGTTTCTTGTGTATGACGGCGAGGAAGAGCTGGTTGTAAAGGGTTACACCGATGCAAGCTTCCAAACCGATAAAGATGATTATAGATTGCAGTCAGGATTTGTGTTTTGCCTTAATAATGGAGCTGTGAGCTGGAAGAGTTCCAAGCAAGAAACAGTTGTCGATTCTACTACAGAGGCCAAGTATATTGCTGCTTCGCATGCAGCAAAGGAGGCTGTGTGGATCAGGAAGTTCATTTCTGAACTTGGTGTAGTTCCCAGTAGTTGTGATGCAATTCAGCTTTATTGTGACAATAATGGAGCTATTGCACAAGCTAAGGAGCCCAGATCACATCAGCGGTCCAAGCACATACTGTGGCGCTTCCATCTCATACGAGAGATCGTACAGCGAGGAGATGTGAAGATTTGCAAAGTACCAACTGAAGACAACATAGCTGATCCACTGACTAAGGCCCTTTCTCAGCAGAAGCATGATGGTCATGCTAGGTCACAAGGACTGCGTTTCCTTGGTGACTGGCTCTAAGTGCAAGTGGGAGTCTGTTGGTATGTATGCCCATAGAGCAAGTCATATGATGATTGTAATGGGATACTTTGTAAATGATTTGAATAATAATAAAGGCAATTTCCAATCTATATGTTTAAACTGTTTCTGAGATGATGGTGTAACATGATAGATGTCTAAAGATTGTTTTACTCAATGACGTATGCTTTTAGGTTAAGGACCTAAACGATGAGATGATACGGATGTTAAGAGTATACATTCTTGTATAGTCCCTAGTCGGTTTTTATTGTGGAAATAACCATAGACATCAATAACACTAAAGACTAGATTGTGTGTTGGTTGATGACAGAATCTCATTAGTCATGATATGGTGATATCAAACCAAGCACATAGGTACTTGTTAGAGAATAAGGTACCAGACAGACCCACCGTGAGAGTGACACATGGAACCATGACATGGTAGTCACAGTCAGCTCTCACAGTGATGGTGGTGAGTGTGATTCTTAGACCTGAAATCACTGCACTCAACACATGTCGTTCGGTACACTTTGACATCATCAAACGCAGTCCTGAAACATGGGTTGTTATAAAGGTGATGATTGGGTGGCTTTGACACATGGGGCTTTTGAGGGGTGAGTGATAGATATGGGATTTGTCCCTCCTAAGGGAGTTTGATATCCTTGGCCACTTGATGAGTAGGATTGAGAAAGGCATGCGCATGCACGTGTGAATCAATATGTGATATTGATGTCATACACATCTCACTTGGTCTACTCTGAGATCAAGGAAATGAATGAACATTGACAGGATGACTGTTCCATGCCTCGAGTTCATTATGGATATCAGTGACAAAGGAATTATAAATTCACTGTAACACCATTCATGGATTGTAGGATGAAAGTTGTTCTCCAACTTTTTACTTTCACTTGGGTAGCAATGATGTGTGACTAGGCACCGCTCTTTGCTTGTGAAGTCATAAGTGTTATGGACTTTCACTGCCAATGTGAAATGGACCTGCAGGGTCACACACATAGGATTTAACCTGGAAGAGGAGTTTTGTCCACAAAGCAATGTTTAGATTGATTACTAAAGGAGTTTAGTAGTTCAATTAAACACTCAATCAGTCGATGGCTCAATATCGTATGGTTCAAGGTGTTGGACGCATTGATTGGAGTATCAGATTGATTGAAATCGCAATTGACTGATTTTGCCCAACCTGTGCTCCCAACCGATCGGTTCATGTGATGAACCGGTCGGCTGAGGTTGCTAAACCGGTTGGCTGGAGTGTCCAGGCCGATCGGCTCATGCCCAGGTTGAAACGACCGATTTAAGGGTTGAACCGATCGGCTCAACTGGTGCAACCGACCAGTTGGGAAAAGTCATGTCGGCAAGAATTTTCCTTTGGTTTCAAATCGCCCAATTCGATTGGGAATAACATTGGTATTCGATACCAATTGGGAACGAAACAAGGAAAGTCTTTTTGAGCCGGATTAGGACTATGAACCGATCGGTTCAGGGCACCAACCAATCGGTTGGAGTGCCCCAAACAATCGGCTCAGGTCCAACCGATCGGCTCAATGGCTGAACCGATCGGTTCAGTTGTGAACCGATCATTTCAGGTTGCGAGATGGTTGCTTTTTGTGGAAAATCTCGAACCCTTCTACTGCTGCTTTAGTCCCATATTGCCGGGCACAGAGAACCATGTCCCATGACCCACCTATATATATAGGGGTATTGGGGGCTTCTCAGAGTACAACTCAGTGCAAGTTGATTGCTCTGCAAAGTTGTCGTTCTCTCTGGTTTTGGTAACCGAGAGAGAGCCCGAGCAAGTGCTTCCCGTAAAGGGAGGTGCAGCAAGGGAAGGACAACTGCAGTTGCAATTGACAGCAGGAGAGTGTGTTGGCGACTAGTACGTCAACAGGAGGGTGTGACTCCTTCCTCTTCCTTGTGGGACAAGGAGAGTGGAGTTCCGGGTGGTCCGTGTGGACTACTTTAGAGGCGGGAGGTCACTGCCGCTCAGGAGGACAACTGTCATCCGACAGTCCGGTAGGAGGAGGAGTCTTCAGTCCCGGTGCGACCAGGAGCTGCACAGACACCGTCCAAGACCGGAGGTGAAGACCGTGCAAGGCGCGTGGTATTGTCGCCGAGCAAGCCTCGGGACAAGGTATGATTCACAAACCATCTTTCCTATTATATAGATGTTGACGCGATTCCTTTTGTTCTGGGTTTGGGGAGAAATTTTTTTGTTTCCGCTGCTTCTCTGCCTCCTCCAAAACCCGACACAACTTTCATCCTACAATTCGTGAATGGTGTTACAGCGAATGTATAATTCCTTTGGCACTGATATCCCGAATGAACTCGAGGAATGGAACAGTCATCCTGTCAACGTTCATTCACTTCCTTGATCGCAGAGCAGACTGGAAGAGATATGTATGACATCAGTATCATATACTGATTCACACATGCGTGCATGCCTTTCTCAATCCTACTCATCAAGTGGCCATGGATATCAAACTCCCTCAGGAGGGACAAATCCCATATCTATCACTCACCCCTCAAAAGCCCCATGTGTCAAAGCCACCCAATCATCACCTTTATAACAACCCATGTTTCAGGACTGCGTTTGATGATGTCAAAGTGTGCCCAACGACATGTGTTGAGTGCAGTGATTTCAGGTCTAAGAATCACACTCACCACCATCACTGTGAGTACTGACTGTGACTACCATCTCATGGTTCCATGTGTCAAACTCACGGTGGGTCTGTCCGGTACCTTGTTCTCTAACAAGTACCTATGTGTTTGGTTTAATATCTCTATATCATGACTATTGAGATTATGTCATCAACCAACACCATAATCTAGTCTTGTGTGTCATTGTTGTCTATCTACCTTCCACAATGACATGCGACTAGGGACATAACAAGAATGTACAAACTCTTAGCATCCGTATGATCTCATCGTTCAGGTCATGAACCTGAAGGCATATGTCATTGAGTATTGTCATTCTCTAGACATTAAATCTGTTCTATCACTATCTCATATGACTGAACCAGAAAGAATTGGAAGCTCGCCTTTGATGTTTATCAAATCAATCTCAATGTATCCCACCAATCATCACATGATTGGCTCTCAGGGCATACATACCAATAGATAATACCTGAGGCGTAAATATAAAAGATACAAAGATGTCATGTGATAATGAAAGAAGGTATATATAATCTCAAGAGTGAAAAAGGAACTTAACTTCATGAAATATAAGAAACTATGAAAATAAAAAAGGGTTGTTCATGGTATGTAACATAAAATGTGAAATTTTGATAATATGTGGGCACACCATCTCTACTTTTGGAATGATATCATTTTGTATTTGGTGTGTACTCAAGTGCTTATTTCATCTCATTATGAGAGATAGATATTGGGGTAGACCCATGGTATGCTTAAAATTGACATATGATAATGAATACCTTAAGATTTAACTTAATCATTTGACCTAGGGTTGGAGGTGTTGCCTCACCCTTATGTGAAATTAAATGAACAATAGGTTGGAAACCTAAGGTAAAAGATAATCACCAAGTGAAAGTGAAACCACATATAAAAATGTAATCACCAAGGAATGGTATCACATAAATACTAGGTATGTAGTTATTCCTTGAATTGAATTCTGGTGCCAATCCTTAAAATAATGTGATGAATATGAATATCAAGGAATTGTGTTTCACAAGGGTTCCTAACCTTAAGGTTTGAAACTAAGACAAGTTATCATTCACCTTAAGCTTATAAAGTTTGAATTTTGGGGAAAAAATAATTTCAAGGAGAATGTAATATCCTACATGTTAGTAAAATTGAATTATACAAATAAAGGCATGAATTTTTAAGTATATTCCAAAAATGAATTTATAATGTTATCCACTTTGTGGCATAGGTGCAAACCATGCCCCAAATAGGGCCCATAAGACTATTTGTTTTGTAAAAAGATCTTTATGGCATAAATTAATGTAAAAGAAGGAATTAGCACATAAATTAAAGTTAATGCCATTTTTAGATGTTGGTTTGAATGACTAGTCAAATATTTAGGACAAAATTTCTATAAGAGGGAAAGGATGTTATAACCTGTTTTTTCCCATGTTTTAATATACTTGTTTGCAAATAATGTAATATGAAGGACACTTTAGAAATATGGTTATCTATGTGTCTTGTTTTAAATGTGGTTTGAAAGTGTGAATACTTCATATAGAATGGATTTCGTGTAGTTCAATATTTTTTCAAAAAACCATTAATATATTTTGGACAAAGAAAGTGTAGAAAATCAAATAATGAAGAAATTACTAAAGATAATCACAACAAATGTTTTAAATATGGAATTATCTGGATTACTCTAGAAAAGAGAGTTTTTGGGCATAAATGGAGAATGTTTACTTTTTTAATTATTAGACGACTAAATTAGATAATATGCATGTTTCCAAGAGAAACTAAAGTGTATGGTGTTTTAGATAATTAAAAGAGTAATTATCTCACAAGTTTGGAAACACATGCTTTGAGACATCAATTTGTATTATTTTTGATATTCATGAAAATAATAATGGAAAAGAAGAGGATTCTAGAGAAAGGGGTATTCCATGTAATAGTGATGACTATTTTAATAAAAGAGCAAGTTTTATTTATCTCAACTGGTTTTTGGAAAAGGCATAAATGAGTTTCCATGGAATAAATGATGATAAAGTGGATGTATGTATAATAGAATGGGAGAGAAAAGAGTGATCTCAAATTCAATGATAAATTGGTTCCAAAATAGGACCAATTATCCAATATGTACCATTTAGAGATGTGATTACCTTTTATAATTTTAGTTGCCAAATCCAAAATAGGAAGGAGTAAATTATTGTTTCGGTGACTTCCTTGTTAAGAAATAAGAGAATTGGTGTGATAACCTGGAAATTTACACTTTGAATATAACCTCTATTTATTTACCTAGCTCATGTTCTCAAAGTCAATTTCATTTTAGATGTGCTTCGATGCATCATTATTTTGTTTAGTATGCATATATCACTTTGATGATACTCAACTTGATGTAATAAAGTCCCTTTTTGTTGAACTCAACACCACTTTCTCCTTTAATTGTGATTTGATCCTAGTGTATAAGTTTAGTTTTTTTATGTTCATGCTGTAGAGATTCTTCTTACGTTTCCAAAGAGCATACTTTTTCTCAATTCTGAGCTAAGATGAGAAAGTTATTCTCATTTGAAATTGCATTATTTTAACCTTGTTTTAGCTCAAGTAAATCAAATTTGAGGCTTAATGGGCCGATGTGGGGTGTGCGGCCCAACAATGGCAGGCCTATTCCCTTCTTCACCGACCCACATCAGTGAATGACCTCGATTTTTTGAGCCAATGATATGCCTTCTTTTCCCAATTGTAGATGATGACCATCTCATATTTCTTTCTAGAATTTCAACGCTCATCTGACGGTCTAAAACCCATCTCCTTTCCTCGTACTACTTCTTGGCACAAGCTACGTTGACGCCACCTAACTAACCTTTGTGCCCAACCAAACAGCCCATACTCCTCATGCCTTTAGCCAATGAACCCTAGCATTTGCTTCATCCCTTCATCCATTTGTTTTCCCCCCTCTTGAAATATCACTTTGCATACTTTGGTGCTCAAATTTATTCTACCTCCTCCCCCTTTCCTATGATGGTTCTGCCTCCCAATTTCTTTGGGCCTCTCTTCCCTAGGCTCAAATCATAGGCCACGATGACAGATGTGTCTACGGCTGTCTTCCACGAGCCTGGATGGCTAGACGATGTTAGTCCCGCGGTCCCAAGATTTGAACCAACCGTGCTATGACAAGTAACACCTCTACATATTACTACAGGGCTACACATACAAAAGGCTAGGGAAAGAGGATAATTCACTAGTCGTACAATGTCAATCCTATGCCCGACCAGACCCTCTTTGTATCCCTCTCTTGCATATGATACATCGTTTGGTTGGGAAATTTCGAGCGTCCACGAGACCCACCAGGGGAGTCCATGAGCAGATGACAATGACCAGGCTGGTCAGCCCCAAGAGGCTCACCCACGTGCCACCTTGGGCCTAGACATTTGAGCCAGCCCACTTCATACACTCTCTCGCTCAACCCAATCAAGGGTAAATACCATGAAATCCCTCTTTTAATGTAGTAATCATCAAATCAACATATCTCCTTGGTTACCAAACCATCTCCTATGACTGAATATATGGTTTCGATCTAAAAAATGTCACCTTTGCAATGGAACTATCATCTACTACTAAATATGCCTGAATCTCCCATGTTTTATTTGAAAATGCTTCCTTATGGTGTTCGGTTGATGATAACACTCTAACATGCTTTACCTTGTATGATTCATGATCCCTAACTAATCCAATCCCCTAAATCAGTAACCTTTAGTTGATCTTTATTGTTCTTATTGTGTTGGACCATATATATGCAGTTCAAGGATCAATTTGAACTTATATTCTTACCCTTGACCTAAAGGTGACCTTTTTTGTGAATACATGATATAACTTGATGAAGTCTTGGAATTTGTCTTAATAGTCATCATCTAACCTTATAATCTCAAAATCAATAGTCTTTATAATGCTATGTGCCATGTATGACTATGGTCTTATGTTATGGTTTCCATCAGTAGCTCATATATTTTAACGATCTAGTATGCCCTCTACTCTAACGTCCTAGACTTCTATTTCATGCTGAGGACAACATGGTTTATATGTTTGGGGTGATAGGGTGGTATGACCTTTCTCTACCCCACTTTTCTCTATGTTCCTTGTTCTAATTTTTTGCTAAATATTATAAAACTCAGTACAACCATTTCTCATACATGTGTATCCACAATTTGTGTTCTTGCTTTACATACTTGCAAGCCATGTAGTTCACCTTCGTGTCATTTTTGCATAATTTTCAAAAAAATTGCCATGCATTGCATATCATGTAGTTTTTCCTAATTTTTTCATGTTTTATCTAGGATATTCTTGTTTGTTGCTTTTTGTTCCATAATGATGGCTTAGATGTAAATTTTTCCCAAATTTATAGCTTCTTGCCTAAAAAGTGTGTTTTGAGTTAACCTCTACTTTTTGGATTTAAAATGATGACTTTTGACAAATGCAAGTGAATTATCATGGCTTATTTCTATATGGCATCAATCATGAATCTTTGCATGTGAACCACCTCTCTCATGCTTGTGAACTATTTGGTTGAATTTTGATTGAAGCGAGCTACAAACGATTAGAGTTTTGTAGAATCTCATGATAGAAATGTGGTTTCAATATTGCTCATTCATGTGGTATGTCATTGCTTGATGAAATTGTAGGAGTAACTTTTATGCACGAGTAACAATTAAGGTAGCCAAGATGTTTGTTCCCCTTGTATCCTAACTTTCATGCAGGATATCTCATGTTGATGTCCACACTAACAACCCACATTTGACTCACTTTTCTTCTACAATCTTCTTAACTCTCCGCCTCACGAAAGGATGTCAAAGTGTACACATTCAGGCTTGGCCACCTCCAAATGTTTGGGGTGATCATATCCATACCCCCCACTTCACTCTCATCATCATGTTCCCTATCCACATCAAGGTAAAATAAAAAAATATGCTAAAAGAAAATAAAAGATGCTCATATTTATGAGCATCTCAATAAAGAAAATATGAGTGTGTAAAAGAATTTCAAACTCTTACCACAACATTTCTTCCTTTTGCATGCCCATGGAGCTTGGAAATACCAAACCTATATCATTTTACCCTTTTTGGCAGTCACGTGGGTTATTTAGTGTGGATGGACATATGAGATTTAATGCAATAATGTAAAACAAAAAAAATAGTCATTTTTGACCTTTGCTACCATGAAACCATTTACCTAAAATAATATGACAGCCATATGAATTGATTGTGTTTTCCATGCTCTATATTTGAAGTTTGTAGGCTCAATTCTCTAATCATGATTGGTTTGTGAATGTCGAGAGGAAAGAGGTAGAATGCATGTACCTAGTCATATTTCATCCCATCTTGTCAATATTCATCTTTTGCATTACATTTGTCATCTCTTGATTTTGGAAAAATTGTAGAGAGATTGAGTTGGAGCATACTTGAGGACAAGTATGTTTTAAATTTGGGGTGGTGATGCAACCCTATTTAGGGCTCCATCTTGTGTCGTATTGCATTTCAATCACAAATATACATGTTAGATTACATGTTATTTCCCCTTATATGCATTTTTTTTAAAATGCACTTATGTATATTATTTGCATGTTTTCTAGGTATTTGGACCATGATTAGATGGAAGAGAGAGAGAAGGAGTGATCCTATGGTATATTTACCCATATAGAGGCCCAAAGTGAAGTCAGAAGCTCCCTCAACCTACCCCTAGCGGCTAAAGATCCATTGAAGCAAAGATGTCCAAGCAAACACAAAGATCCAAGTCAAAGTGTTGATATAGGGACCGACACAAACTTGGTGCCACAGAATGATGATGCTATCTCACTTGAAACCAATAGAGTCAAGCTTGAAGAAAAAACTCAGTAGAATGGCCGTTCAATGGAGAATGGTGCTGTAAAGTCACCCAAAATGGTCGTCCCACCTTGCACGGTGGTGTGGCACACCATGCAGAATAGCCTTGGCGCCAAGAACATGTAGATCATCTCAAGGCAGGGTTGTGGTACTCACCACGGTTGTGCCACCCTTATCCCACCACGGTCGTGGTGACCTCCACAATCATGGTGACCACCACGGTCGTTCTACCTTTAGTTTAAAACCACCAACATCCCTATGATTTTTGCCACTTTTTCACCCCGTCTGTTCCCATCCACCACGATTGTTCCACTCACATTCCACCATGACCGTGCTTCCAAGCACGACCGTGCTACAAAAAAAACCTAGCTACTTCTCCACTGCATTTTGCACTTTACCCTACTTGACCTATTGCTTCCTCTCCACCTATATACATGTGGGTGGTGCTAGATCCCGAGGTTAGCTAACTTCAACCACATATTAGCTCCCCATTTTCCAATTTCACCCATTCCACTTCATTTCCACTACCATTCCACTCCATTTCACCATTTCCTCCACCAAAACTCTAGTTTTCTAGTATTTTGACCCTATTGCACCATCATTCCATGCCCTTGCACCTAGGAAGATGCAGGAGGATGTCTTATAGCAACTAAAGAGGAGGATTACTCCATCTACATCGAGCTCCATGGCTTCTTCTACCTCTTTCTCCTTTCTTTTTGTATTTTTCATTTCCATGAGTAATTAGGCCCCTTGAGTGGGTTGTTTGGGGTTAGAAATGTTACTTTGAGACCATGTTGGGGAAAAATGATATGTAAACATTGTAATTTCGTTTGATAATTATTTGTTCTATTCTATCTCACTCTTCATTAATTTCTTATTGTTTTGTGCTTGAAATCACCTTGAAATTTAGGGAAATTGCTTATATGTCTGAATTATGGGATTTTCTCCTAGGTTCAATTGATGTATCTCTAGCTAGTCACCAATCTTCCTACTTGCTAATCAATTCTCCAAACCGTAGTTGAGAGATCTAAGTAGATAGTTTAGATAAATTTAATGTGCTTAGCATGGAGCTTTCTCAAGGTTAGAATGTGGGTGATGTGAGGCCTAAAACCTCACTTCCACTCCCATTACATCCCTCAACCCTTAATCACCCAAAGATCCTCTAACCTAGAAACCTAGGCTTGTTTAGTTTGTAGTTGAATTCCACCTAAACCCTAACCCAATTGAGCTTTGTAAGAGTAGTAGGGGGTGTTAGGGACTAGTTCCTTTATACACAACTTATCTTATCCATGTCCAGTTAGTAGTCTAGGATAATTTATTAGCCTCTAATGTGTTGTTTGGTTCAGTAATATAAATGAAATTATAATGCTCACATGTCCTCATGCCCAACCTAATTGATAATTGCATCCCCCAAACAGCCCAGACATCCCTTTATTGCTTTAAACCGTAATTACCTTCTTGCTTAGCTAGTGTTAGCTTAGCTAGCTCTTAACTTTCTTAGTTAGATGCTTACACTATTATTGCTTTGCTCTCGCTAGTTTAGGCCTTTAATTATTCTTTTTCATTGCTTGCTAGTTTAGTGTAGTGTAGATGTCTTCTTGCTTGCTTTCGTGTTGCTTTCTCTTTTCTTTTCCTATCTTGCCTTTTCTTGCTCTGTAGAATTAACTATCTTCACTTAACTTAGGTTTTAATATTCCTTATCTTCCTTTAAATGCTTGTTAATAATTAGTGTAATCAACAAACAACCTTTAAACCCTTCAACCCTAAACTCCGCGGAAGGAACCTTACCCAAAACTAACCTAGCTCTAGTGCTCCCTTTTCTCCATGTGGATTGACCCTATACTTGTCGCCCTCCTATACTACGTCACAACCCCGTGTGCTTGTGGGTGTAGTGTTTTAGTAGAAGTAGGTGTGTATGTTTAGGTCCTTATAAATGTTGAAAATTATCCCAAGTGTGTTCTGATCTAGTGGGCCACATCTTGACAAGTTCAATTGATTATTGTGTGCACTTCTGGCTGGACACACCAAACATTCTTGCATTGTTGTTGGGGATAGAAAGTACCATATCTCCCTAGTAGTTGTGGTTTGATTGTCCCATTAAGCACCGTGTTTTTCCAGGTTTCATGGTAGCATTTGAGAAACACCAAAATTTTTGTAATGCCCATACTCATCGTGTGAAGGTGCAATGAAAGATCACATGGTCTATGTTAGCGGCAGAGAAACATTGTGGCATGTGTAGACATGTGCCCTACCCAGGTTTTGTAAACTACATACTAGCTAATATTGGAAGAGTTATTCTGAGGGAAGATTAACAATAGTGCCCGACCCAATGTCCCACACTGAAGCTTAATGTTAATGGTGCCCACCTAGGTAGATATCCTAGATCTTCCAGTATTCCACGTCCTCCACCTCTACCGAACATCTATTGCATATTCTATCCTCTATTGCCCGTCTGCTATGAAGCTTATTTTTCATTAGAAGGGACTTGTTGATGAAGTTCCACATGAAGTGTGTGAGCTTTGGGGGGCATCCTTTCTTCATAGCTTTCTTCAGTCCTCCTCATGTTTCCATGTTGCACTCTCATCTACCCTTTTTATGAAGTTGTATGTGGTTCATGTGTTGAATTCCCCCCTCGGGTTGGGTTCCCAAGCTATCGTGTCGGAACCCTATTGTTTACTGGTAATAAGAGCCAAGATATGTATCCCCCAACACTAGGGCGGTCAGCTCCCTAACTACATCTTCATTCCAGACATTTCCCTCATTATTGAACATGTCACATACCATATGACTATGTTCTTCCATGTCCGAAGACATTGTGAGGATATTATACATCCCAATATCCAACATTGTTCAAACATATTGATACTTTGTCCATCGCACACCCTCCAAATAAAACCTACTTTAACTATATGTAATGCCCCTTGAATACTCCGTCATGCATAACTTGGCCCATAGCTGACATCCACCTCCAATACCAGTTTCTTGAAATAATACATTTCTTTCATGACTCTCCCCATTAATGTATTTGGCTTTGTAGCTGGTCTCCATCCTTTCTTAGCTAGTATGGCTAGGTTGAAAGTGTTTAGGTCTCTAAATCCCAAACCCCTATTGTGTTTTGGCTAACATAGGGATTCCCACTTCTCCCAGTGCATTTTTCTCTCCACTTGCTTGGAGCTCCGCTATAATCTAGAAATCATACTACTAATTTCCTCCAGAGTACCATATGGTATCTTAAAGATGCTCATGTAGTACACAAGAATGGCTCATGAGGAACCTACACGAGAAGAGTGAAGAAGTTGCACGTTTCATGACCATCTGTTGGATCATCTGGAAGACAAGAAATGCTATGAATCTTGACAAAAAAGGGCTGGGAGTCGACAGTCAAGTGGCTCAAGCTCACACTCTCTGTGAATAACTCTATAAGGCCAAACAAAGAACACTCGAAATACGCAAGAAACCTAATAACCATCAAGACATTGGTTGGGAGCCTCATAGAGGTCAGAAAGTCCTAGTAGTTGATGCAGCTGTGAAATGTGGAAAAACTACAATTGTGATGGTGCTGCATGATGACATAGGCAAATGGAATGGAGGTGTAGCTGTGAACATTGATGTTCACTCCATCACTAAAGCCAAAATAAGAGCCATTGATTTTGCACTGAAGATTTTGTCAAGGAATTTTCTACAACCAGTCACCATTCTAACTGACAGTTATAAAGCTATTAAAGCAATTGAAGGTGTGGCAGATGAGAATCCAACATTCCATCCATGGGTTATCTCTATAAACAAGATGCTCAACGAAATGTCTGACACTTGCATTATCAAGGTACCAAGACAAGAAACCTATATTGTTGATGCTTTGGCTAAGCATCACCTCCAAAACTAGAAGGAGATTTGTACCTACATAGCACCTCCCCTCGACCCTGTAGGTCTCATTTCCCCCTCTTTTCTCTGTAATGGAAGGAATCCTACCAAATTTATTTTCATAGTTGATAATATAGTTAACTTTGAGTTTAGACCTGCAAGGGGAGGGAGGGATGGATAATAGAGCCTCCTAACTTCCCCCAAAAAAAAGATGCTCATGTAGTATGTGGGGAATGCCTAAATCACCGCTTTGATAAGCACCTCCTTACTTGAATGGAAAAGGAGCTTCTCCTTCCATCAGTTGAAGCTTTTTCCATATTCTTTCGTTCATGGTATAGATGACCTTTTTCTTTGATATCCCCATATCCATGGGTAGGTCTAGGTACTTGGCATGTCTGTTCACCTTCTCGACCCTCATCATGTTCTTGATAGAGATTCTTCTTTTAGTCTTCACGTTTGTAGTGAAGGCTACTTTAGATTTCTCATAGTTGATCTTTTGACCCGATATTCTCAAATATTAGTGATTATCTCAGCTATGTGAGAGAACTCCTCTTAGGTTGCCCTCATAAAAAGAATGCTATCATTTGCAAATAATAGGCCAGAAACCAGGGGTCCATTGCAACTAGCTATAGCCCCATGAAGTCTTACCTCCTACTTGTCTTTTATTATGGATTAAGAAAAAATTTCAGCACAAAAAAGAAAGATGTAGGGAGATATAGGATCACCTTGGCACAAACATTGTGTAAGTTTTATAAATTCATGGTGTGTTTCTCAAACGCAACAAAACAAACTGGAAAAAGATGATGCCAAAGGGGAGAGTGAACACCAAAACTACTAGGTAGATATGGTGCTTTCGGTCCCCGACAACGGTGCCAGAAATCTTGGTGTGTCCCTGCCAATGGTGTTACACACTACTCAATTGAGATTTGAATAGATGCAACTTTGTGAACAGGAACACACGGTGGATTCACCTTCAATATTTATAAGGACCTACACAAACAACCTACTTCTACTAAAATGCTAACCCACAAGTGCACAGGGTCGTGTCGTATTATAGGTAAGGCGGCAAGTATATGGTCAATCCACAGGGCGAAAAGGGTGCACTAGAGCTAGGTTAGTTTCTGGGCTAGGTTCCTACTATGGAGTCTAGCATTAAGGATTTGAAGGGTGATTTTATTATTAAACTAAAGTTGAATAATCAAGCAAGTAAAGGAAAACAAACAAGAACAAAACCTAAGTTACCCTAGGAAGTTAATTCTATTAAGAAAGAAAAGACTAGGGAAGAATCTAACTAAGCAAGTAAAGAACTAACTAAACTCACACTAGATAAGGAAGATGACAATTAGGGTTTTAAATTAATTAAGGTAAATGTGGGATGTTTAGGGGATGCACTTATCAATTAGGCCGGGGGGTGACATGTGAACATTATGATTGCATTTATATTATCAAACCAAACAACAAGACATATTCTAATGAATTATCCTAACCTACTAACTGGCCATGGATATTCTAGGTTGTGTATAGGGGAACTAGTCCCTAACACTCCCTAATACCCTTGTGATGCTCAATTGGGTTAGGGTATAAGTGTAATTCAATTAGAGTCTAAACAAGACTAGGTTTCTAGGTTAGATGATTAGGGGATGAAGTTAGTAATAGGAGTGGAAGTGAAGTTTTGGGCCTCCCATCACCCACATTCTAACCTTGAGAAAGCTCCATGCTAAGCACACCAAATTCATCTACACCGGCTACTTAGATATCTCTACTAGGGTTAGAAGAAATGATTATAAAGTAGGAATATGGGTAGCTAGCTAGGGATCCAAGAATTGGACCTAGGAGAAAATCGCAAAATTCACACATATAAGCAATTTCTCTAAATTCCTAGGTGATTTCAAGCAAAAACCAACAAGCAATTCATGTAGAGTGAGATGGAAATCGAACATAATCATTATCAAACAAAATTACAATTTTTACATATCATTTCCCCCCAACATGGTATCAAAGTAACATTTTCAACCCCAATCAAACCACCCATGGGGCCTAGCTACTCGCAGAAGTGGAAAATACAAAAAGGGAAGACAGAGAAAGAAGTAGTCATGGAGCTCAATGTAGATGAGTGAATCCTCGTCTTCATCTACTGCAAGGTTGACCTCCTCCTTCTTCTCAGATGGAATGGTGTGGAATGATGGTGGGAAGTGGATGGAAGGCTTGGAAATGAGGGTTATGGTGATGGAAATGGAGAAATGGAGTGGAATAGAGGTGGAAATGGAGTGGAATGGGTAATTGAAAAAATAGGGAGCTAAGTGGTGGTAGAAGGTATCTAACATCGTACTGGATCTACCACCTAGGTATATATAGGTGTGGGGGAAGCACTAGGTCAAGTAGGGGAAGTATGGGAAATGTAGTGCAAAAATAGCTAGGTTTTTGTGGGTAGCATGACCGTGGTGGTTACCACAGTCATGGTGGGGAGAAGTGAGAATAGTCGTGGTGGATGGAAACAGTCGTGGTGACAAATGGGGAAAAATCTTAGGGACTTGGTGGATTTTGTACTGGAGGTGGCACGACCGAGGTGGGGCTAGGGTAGAACGGTCATGGTTGTCACCACGACTGTGATGGCTTGGATTGCACAACCCATTTTTCGTTCCATGACCATTCTGCCTCTGCTGTCACACGACCGTGCAAGGTGGAACGATCATTCTAGATTAGTTCACCATGGCCATTTTGTGTGGCATGGACGTGGTGATACTAGCTTTGCTTGGAGATGGCTTCGTTGATTTGAAAGTGTGTTGACATCATCGTTCTGTGGTAGCACGGCCGTGATGGCCTCTGGTTTAACACTTGGACTTGTTTCTATGGAATTTCTTGGACATCTTTGCTTGAATGGATCTTTGGCCACTAGGAGTAGGTTGAGGGAGCATCAGAATTCACTTTAGGTCTCTCCAAGGGTAGAGGAACCCTAGTGTAACAATCTCGCCTCCCGGTAACCCCCAATTAAGGGAGACCAAAAGGTTAGAGACGTTATCCCAATTAACAGGTTCAAAGTTTCAACAATTAATCAGTAATAATTATAAAATTCTACCAAACTAAACTGAAATCTGGTATAAAATAAAACTTTGCATACCTTTTTCAGAAACATGGATATCTACATCTATCCACATCTGGAGTCTATTCTAACTAATCCTCCTTTGTACATTTATTTCTTATTTAATTCCACATATGCCACTTTACTATTTGTGCTTTTCGATCTTGTACCTAAAATGCCGACAAACAAAATGTCGGTCAGCATAAATAAATATGCCGATATGTGGGGACAACCAAAATTTCACATTTATGGCTAACAATCAAGATAACACATTTGAGTTAATTAACAAGCCAAATTATGCTTTTAGTGTGACATTCTCCACCGCTTTTACCCTAACCCTGGCATATCCACCATAGGGATTCTCTTTTTCCAATGATTGAAGGCCGCCTTCTCAATCCCATGCTTGGTGCTTGGGGTCACCTCTCGTAGTGCCCATTAGTCATTCTATAAAGACCACCTTCTCAATCTCGAGCTTGGTGTCTGGGGTCACCGTTCATGGTTCCCATGGGTCTTCACTCCTAGGCTTGACCTTTTGGCATCATTCATTAGGGTGGCATGTAGGTGAGAGAATACATACTTCTATTATTGTTTTGATAATCATAGTGACTTTATGATTTGCAAGTATGAACATCCAAACTAATAAGTTGCATTCAATGGGATGAATCATCTGGGAAACTCTTCAGAAAATGAATGTGATAAACCATAATTAACCACATACCTGTCAGGATGATTTGAGATAGAATTAATCCAATCAATGCAATAAATCCAATAGGCAAGCAAGCACACAAAGAGATCCTGAAATATGCATACAATTTCCTATCATTGATCAAGCCATCAAGATCTATTAAACCTGGCTCGCTTCCTAGGGTTTCTACTCCACTTTTAGGCTTTCTATTACAATTAGGGTTCCTCTTCATTTTTACTCTTTTAAACCCTAACTTTATACAATTACTCACAAACCCTCATTATCTCATCTATTCTTCACAAAATATATTAAGGTTACCTTTTAATAACATATAAACTTAATTTCAGATTAAAGGCACAACTAACCATCAATTAAGTCCATTATGCTCTTTTACATTAAAACTGCCATTTTTATCGTTTTAATTTATGACAAGATCATTAGGCCTAAGTATCATCTTTGGTTCCTTCCAGATTAACAACTCATAGTTCATTATGATCTAATTCACATATGAACTCTATTTAACATTAATTCCACCTTTATCCATTAGAAAACCCTAATTACCATATTAAGGGTATTTATCCACAATTAGGAACTCTTATACTCAAAATAGCTTAGAACCATCATATCTCACCTTATTCATGAATTTGAACAATTAAAGACATTAAGAGTCACATTGACTGACATTAGGGTTTCAAGGCCCATTAAAGCTCATTCATGTGCATGGAACTCTAAATTAAACCAATTACATGCAAAGTTCATCCTTTTCAATCTTAGTGTATCTTTTTATGATTAACAGGTTAATATCAACTTTAATCATCCATAAATCCCTTCTTAATACATTAATCATCTCAAATTAGGGTTTCTTAATTGTTAATGCATTAAAGTTGAAAACTTCAACTACTTTTCGAATTTCAAGAGGAATTAGCCTTTAAATCTATTTTTATTGTATTCCTCACATTTGTTTGAGCAAGATTCATATTTTATACGCATCCATCCGAGCTACCAATAAAAAGATATGAATTTTGCATTATTTACTTACTTGGACCAATCACTGAGCGCCACATCACCTCTTTCATGCAACGTAGCCGATTAGGAAAACATAACACAATGACCATTCTGACCTCACTTAAAAGACCTACTCTTCATACTTATAAGGGTTATAATCATCCAACGGCCCTCGGTCTTCTTCAACCTCGCGCAGCTCTGCTGCGGTTGCCCTAGCCGTGATTTGTGTGGCTCCTCCTCTTCCCTGACCCCGACAACCACCAGGGAGGGTGCCTTTTCCTCCGCCGAGCTCCTGTGACCAAGGGGTGCCTTCTCTTCGCGGCCAAGATGGCCTATTCAAGCTTGTGGAGCCCTGGACGTGCAGCTAGTCTTGCTGACCTCCTGCAAGCGTTGTGCAGGGGTTAGAGCGAGACGATGGGGGTCGTGATCCTTTCTAGTAGTGGGGGTGTGTCGTTCATCCATCAAGAACTTCATCATGGCTTCTCGTTGCTCCAGGGGTTGGACTACCCCCTGGTTAGGGTTTTCATGCAAGGAACAAGAAGAAGGGAGAAAGGGGTGCATGGTATCTCTCTTGAACTCGAACCAGAGGGTCCACCCCTTATATAGGGGAGGGTATCCACACCCTAAGGTGTTCATCCACGAGTTAATAATTGTTTTCCCAAAAGGAACCCAAGTTCCTTCGTTAAGAAGCAAACTTCTCTCTCGTAATTATCTTCTTAATAAACCATGTTCATTGGATATTTACAGATTCAAAAATTCTCTCTCTCATTCTCTTTATGCTTGACTTTTAATCCATTGGCACGAAATTATATTTTCTTTGAGTAGAAAATACCTCCTTTTTAACAATGCCACAAAATTCATTCATTATGTATCTCATTATCCTCTTTTTTGTATTATTGGTATTTTCTCTTTCTTTTTCTCCATTGGGGTTCCTTGGACCCCAAGAAACTCTAATATTTTGAAATCCTTTTTAGTGGATACTGATTATCCTTCTAGATGCATCTATATCCATTATTTCTCATTATCCTTTTTATTTCTTTATTAAAATATCTCTTTTTGAGGATTTCTTTTTATCTCTCTTTTTATTTTCCTTATTGGAATTCCTTTTAATATTAGAAACCTTATGGATACGAAAATCCATCAAGGATGACTCAGTCTTACCTCATTCCACTTATTTCCAATATATTATCATTGTCTCCAATTTCTTTCTTAATAAGGAAATATTTGATTGATCTTTTCTTTTCTTGTTGCATTATCTTTGCAACTTTGGACTCCTTGGAACCCAAAGAACCCAAGAGGCACGAAATCCAACTTTGGATAACATTCCTTTGCCTTCTAGAGGTTTCTACATCTTTCTTTTCTCCATTTTCTTATTAACTCATTTAATAATGGAATTTCCTTTGTCTTTTCCTTGTTATTGGGCCCAATAGCCAATAAAGCCCACAAAACAACCAACAAGGCTATTGTAAACGAAATCCTTTTATTCAAAACAAATCATATCATTATTTGTTCACATATCTTTAATAGGAGAAATTACATTTCTTTCCAAAAGAACCCAAAAATTGGGGTTGTAACATCCTTCCCCTCTTATAGGAATTTTGCCCTCAAAATTCCACCAGGCACACAAACAAATAGGATAAGCCTTTCTTATGTCCATCATGGCTCCCATGTGGCATCACTCTTTCCATGGTGCTTCCCAAGAACATTCGTCATCTCATATTCTTCCATCTGAGTTCTCTCTCACCTTGGTATATCGTACCCTCATAGGCGACTCATGACATTTCATCCTCTCATAAAGTTGAATAGGTTCATGGCTCAACACATGGCTTGGGTACCTCACATAGTGCTCTAGATTGGACTCATGGAACACATTATACATCATGTTATCCTGAGGGGTAAGGATAAACACAACCATCTCCCCCAATCCATCTCAAATGGACCCATATATTGGGGACTCAACTTTCCCAACTGTAGCTTAGAGGGGTCGGATTTTCACATCAGATACTCTTCCACAGTTAACTGCATGTCAGTCTGCTTTGCATCAGCTCACGACTCATATCGCCCCTGGGCTCTCTCTCAGCCATTGCACGATTAAAGTGACTTCATCTGCACACATTGTGGTTCTTTTTTTTGACCTTCACGAGGTCCCTTCACCAACATCATCTTAATGAAGTGGTGACCGACACAACCTCCCTTACAGAGCTTCTTTACATCCCAACACTGGCTATGGTGGTTATCATCACATCTTATAGAGGACAAGAACTGTCTCCATGGATCACTCTGAGCAAGCATACATGCTCTCATCAGACCCTCTAGTCTGGATCATACTAACCATTAGTTAGGGGTGATAAACTGTACTAGCATTGAGTTCATCTACTTCCACCTCATGGAAGTGAATCTTTGGGTTATAAAGAACTTTTGAACTCGCATCATGGTGTAGTTGAACCATCTCTCTCTCATATGGAGTTCAACCGGATCCGTCCCTTGACAATATTCTTTCTTTCTCATGTCATCTAGGTAAGGCGATCTACCATAACCCATATTGCATCTTGATCTTCCATGGTCTAGGGGAGACTTACCACACACTAGTACAGAAATGGGTTATAACGTCACTACCTATAGGGTTAGTTTTTCCAAATAACCGACCTTTATGTCTAAAAAAAATGTGCGCACCACTTAAGACCTCTTGGGTCAGTTTTCTTAAAAAACCCGACCTTGTCGTGTAACTCTATAGGGTCGGTTTTACAAATAACTGACCTTATATGTCTATAAAAAACGCGGGCACCACTCAAGACCAGTTGGGTCACTTTTCTTAAAATAACTGACCTTGTAGTGTATCTCTATAGGGTCGGTTTTCATAAAATAAGTGACCTTATAGACAATTGGATTAGAAAGCCAATTACAGTTTCCCGCGGCAAAAATTTGCTTGATTTTGGCTTCGCGCCTCGATCTATACGGTTGATTTTTCCAAATAACCGACCTTATATGTCTACAAAAAAGGCGGGAGACATCTTGAATCTAGTTTGCCTTCACGCATGTATAAGCACCTCTAGGGTCGGTTTTTTCCTTATAACCGACCCTAGAAGTCCCTTCAATCGACAATATTGTCTACCGAGATGAATTTTGGATCCAGTTTAGTTCACGCATGCACAATCAGCTCTAGCATTGATTTATTTTACTTTTAATTGACCTTAGAGCTCCCCTCGGTTGAAGAAATTGTCGACCGATAACCTCTCGATTGACAAATTCGTCGACCGAGAAGGAGCCAGATTTCACGTGTATAAGCAACTCTAGGGTCGGATTTTCCTTATAACTGACCCTAAAGGGCTCCTCAGTCGACAATATTGTCGACCGACATGAATTTTGGATATAGTTTGGTTCATGCATGTATAAGCACCTCTAGCGTCGGTTTTTTTACTTTTAACCAACCCTAGAGCTCACCTCGGTCGACAAATTTGTCGATCGATAGCCTCTTAATCGAAAAATTTGTCGACTGAGAAGGAGCCAGATTTCACGTGTATAAGCACCTCTAGGGTTGGTTTTTCCTTATAACCAACCCTAGAGGGCTCCTCGGTCGACAATATTGTCGCCCGACATGAATTTTGAATCCAGTTTAGTTTACACATCTATAAGCACCTCTAGCTTCAGTTTTTTTACTTTTAACCGACCCTAGAGCTCCCCTCGGTCGATGAAATTGTCAACTGACAACCTCTCGGTCGACAAATTCGTCGACCGAGAAGGAGCCAGATTTCACGTGTATAAGCACCTCTAGGGTCAGTTTTTTCCTTATAACCGACCCTAAAGGGCTCCTCGGTCGACAATATTGTCGACCGACATGAATTTTGGATCCAGTTTAGTTCACGCATGTATAAGCACCTCTAGCATCGGTTTTTTTACTTTTTACCGAACCTAGAGCTCACCTCAGTCGATGAATTTGTCGAACTCTCAGTCGACAAATTTTTCGAATGAGAAGGATCCAAATTTCACGTGTATAAGCACCTCTAGCGTCAGTTTTTTATTTTTAACCGACCCAAGAGCTCACCTAGGTCGACGAATTTGTCGACCGATCACCTTTCGGTCGACAAATTCATCGACCGAGAATGAGTTTGAGTGTTTTTAAATAACCTGACACGGGCACCGCTTATCTTTAGCGTCGATTTGTTTGTGTTAACCAACGCTACAAGTCGTGTCTCTCCATGAAATGGCCGAAACCTAGTCTTTCTCTCTCGCGAAACAAAAATTTCATTCTCTTTTTCTCTCCTGCGGCACCGATACCTTTTCTTCTTTATCTCCTAGTGTCATTCCGCCACGGATACCTTCTCTGCTTCTCTCCCGCGCCGCCAAAGCCTTTGCCAAGAAGCTCGTTGTCGTGTTCGAAGAGGATCGTGATGTTCGTGAAGCCCTTGCCACCTCTACACACCTCCAAAGCCCTTGCCTCCTCTCTGCGAAGAGAGCTCGTCGTCGCCACCTCTCCACACTTCCACGAAGGTCGCCGCCTCTCCGTGAAGGTTGTCTCATCCTCCACGAAGGTCGCCACCGTTTCCAAGTAAGGTCGCCGCTTCCCTCGTTCCTGAGTTCGTTCCGACCTCCATGGTAGCGTCCAGGTCCACTCTCAGTCAAGAATTCGTCGACCGAGAGTGGACCAGGACTCCACGCGCAGGTGGGCTCTCGGTCGACTAATTGTCGACCGAGAGTGGACATGCGCTCCTTTAACTACACAGTTATATTGTTTTTCCATTTTATATGATTTGATAACCCAACCAATAATAAAAACATGTATTTTTTCATATGTAAACATTATATAAATTCTAGAAATTAATACGAGATTAGACATGTGTTCTCCTAGATTGACACTTTAGGGTTGATGCATGATGTTTAACTTAATATATAAATATGAAAATAATGCATTTATATATTAACTTAGAAACCCGTTCAAAATTTACTCATTAGGAGTAAACTTTGGATAGTCCCTAGTTTGGGACTATTTTTGGATATTTAATCTCACTTAGGATGTACCTTTATAATTTATGTTTAGTTTTGTAGAAAATTTCAGTAGGATTTTCTCATTTGTTCTCTGGGTACATATGTGAGTGATTATTTGCCATTTACATCGGTGTACTTGGAGAACTTAGGGGAAATGTTGCTGAAATTTTCTTCAAAACTAAACATACATTATACATTTACTAGTGAGATTAAATATTCAAAAATGGGATAGGTGGTACACTTTTGTAGATAAGTAATTAACTTCCTATCAATAAAAACTTACAGATTATAGTATCAATATTAAACGGTTAGTTTTATAATTGATTTTAATGTGATATAGAAAATGGATCGAAGTTGGATGTCTATCAAGAACTGTTGCAGTCCAGAGTTTGCCAAAGGTCTTGATGAATTTATCAGATTTGTTGAGGAACATAGGAAACTACCTACAGATAGGCTATATTGTCCATGTAGAAATTGTTGTAACAATTTGAAAGTTGATACTGGTGAGGAAATTAAGAATCATATCATATGTAATGGGATCATACAAGGTTATAATGAATGGTATTAGCATGGAGAGAAATTTAATTATGGATAAGAAAATGTCGATACTAATAGTTGTGGCATAGAAGATATAGATAATGATGATAATGTTAATGATGAACCGATTTAAGATGACCAGATTCAAGATGATATGGTTGATGAGATGCTACGTAGTTGTCGGGACAATGTCATTGATCCACCTTATTTATTTGCAAACATTGTCCATGATGCTGAAAAACCATTATATAAGGGTTGTACTAAGTTCATGGGGTTGAGTGTTGTGATGCAATTATATACTCTTAAAGCTCAAACCCGGTGGAGCGATAAGAGTTTCACTTCACTGTTGTCTTTGTTAAAGGAAATTCTTCCTGAAGGCAACGAGCTTCCAATTTCAACATATCAAGAAAAGAAAATAATGTGCCCAATGGGAATGGAGGCTAAGAAGATTCATGCATGTCCAAATGATTGTGTGTTATTTCAGAAGGACTATAGTAATTTGATAAATTGTCCAAAATGTGGTGCGTCAAGGTATAAGACCACAAATTCAGCTAAGGCTAAAAATGGCTCTCCTGCCAAGGTGATGTGGTATCTACCAATAATACCATGATTTCAGCGCTTATTTGCTAATATAGAAGATGCGAAAAATTTGTCTTGGCATGGGGAGTTAAAGGCCAATGATTATGGCATCCTACGACATGCATCTGATTCACCACAATGGAAAAAAATTGATTTATTATACCCTCAATTTGGTAAAGAACCAAGAAACTTAAGACTTGGACTTTGTATAGATGGAATGAATCCCTATGGTACATTAAGCAGCCAACATAGCACGTGGCCTGTTATGATTGTTATATACAATCTTCCTCCTTGGTTATGTATGAAAAATAAGTATGTGATGTTGTCAATATTGATGTCAGGGCCCAAGCAACTTGGAAATTATATTGATGCTTACCTTCAACCTCTAATTGATGACCTAATGAAACTATGGGAAGAAGGTATTATGACATATGATGCTTCACGTAAAGAGATCTTCAGTTTGCGTGCTATGTTATTTTGCACGATTAATGACTTTCCAACTTATGGAAATTTGTCTGGATATAGCATAAAAGGATACAAAGCATGTCCTGTTTGTGAGGAAAATACTGATTCAATCAGACTGAAACATGGTGGTAAAATCATATATCTTGGTCATCGGAGATTTCTCCCACCAGTGCATCCTTATCGAAGGCAACACAAAACCTTTAATGGGTCAACTGAGGAACGAAGTGCTCCTAAACCTATACCAAGAAATGTTGTATATGATAGGGTGAAACATATTGTTAATGAATTTGGAAAGAGTTCAAGTAGGTGTCCACTCGCATGTGACAAATCTCTATACAAGAAGAGGTCAATATTTTGGGATCTTCCTTATTGGAGATCTTTGACAATTAGACATTGCATTGACGTCATGCATGTTGAAAAAAATATTTGTGATAGCATCATTGGTACGCTATTGAACATACCAGGAAAGACTAAAGATGGCATCAAATCTAGAAAAGATTTAGAATTAATGGGTATAATAAAAGAATTATCAGTGGAGATCAGGGGCCGCCACACATATTTACCACTAGCTTGTTACACTTTGTCAAAGAAGGAGAAAAAGACTTTCTGTGAGTGGTTGTATAATATTAAGGTTCCACAAAGATACTCTTCTAATATTCGTAGATTGGTATCAATGAAGGATCTGAAGTTGATAGGTCTCAAATCTCACGATTGTCACACCTTAATGCAACAAATTTTACCTATGGCTGTTTAATCTATATTGTCGAAGCATGTAAGGTTTGCAATCACAAGACTCTGTTTCTTCTTCAATGAAATATGCAACAAAGTGATACATCCTAATACTCTCAATAAATTACAGAAAGATGTAATTGTTACCATGTGTCAGCTTGAAATGTACTTTCCTCCTTCATTTTGGGATATCATGGTTCATCTTGTAGTACATATTACAAGGGAGGTGAAGATGTTGGGTCCAATTTTCTTACATTGGATGTATCCATTTGAACGCTACATGAGTGTTTTTAAAGGTGATGTTCGGAATCGTTATAGTCCTGAAGGGAGTATTGTTGAGGGTTACGTGGCTAGGGAGGTGATGGACTTTTGTAATGATTTTTTGAAATGCAATGAAACTTTTAGCGATCTAAAAAATTCCCATCACACTGGATCTTATTGTGGCAAAGGAACTCTGGGAGGACAAGTGAAAGGAATCAGTCATGAGTAGTGGGAACAAGCGCATTTGTATATTTTACACAACATCGATGAAGTTAGTAGCTACATCACATAACACAATGATCTTATCAAGAGAAATCATCCGTGATCCAGTTCAATGTGGCTTGCAAGAGAGCATAATCGAACATTTATTAGATGGTTTGAAGAGAAAGTATTTAATCAACTATCTGAATCACCAAATAATGTTTCTGAGAACATAAAATGGCTCGCCTTTAAGCCAAAAATGGATGTCATGTCATATGAAGGTTATGACATAAATGGATTTTCATACTACACAAAGCGTCCAGACGAAAGTAGTGTGGTCCAAAATAGTGGGGTCACTATTCAAGCTTGTTCGTTGTATTTTGCTAGTGCCAAAGTTAAAAGACCATGCGAAGCTGAGATGTCATATTATGGCGTCACTTAGGACATATGGGAATTGGGCTATACAAATTTCAGAGTTCCTATCTTTAGGTGTAATTGGGTTGACAACAACAAAGGAATTTTAGTGGATGAGTTGGGTTTCAAATTGGTGAATTTTGAAAATATTGGTGAGAAAGATGATCCATTCATCATGGTAGACCAAGAAAAACAAGTATTCTATATTGATGACCCTACAAATAAAAATTGGTCCGTCGTTCTTCATTGAAAAAGACAGTTTATTGTAGATCCTATAAATGAAGAAGAATACTATGAAAAGTATGATTCCAGTCCATTCTTAGTTGGTTTGCCAAGTGTAAATGTTGAAGATAACAACGATGAATATTATAAACGTCATGACCATGCTGAAGGAATTTTACTTGACTAACAACTCAACCAATACTAAAGGCATGTATTCTTTGAATTATTTATTTTATTATCATTCAAGCAAGTAATCTTTTCAATATACATCATATATCATGTATACCTTATCACTTGTGCTTTTATTATCACTTTTTTTTTTATCATGTATACTTGCAGGTTCTAAAATGGATAGTGAAGATGAACATTCTAAGCATGAGCATGAGCACCATGAGGATGGTAGTGGTGATGCTAAGAAAAGTAGTGGTCCCACACTGATGCGTAGGCTGCAGGAGCTCAGGGCTAAAGGGGACAAATTTCCAGTCCAATTTGATATCACAGGAGCACCTGTTGGGGAACATGCTAGTGCTTTCAAGCATTACGTAGGGGCGACCGCGCGTAGTAAGGTACCAATAGATATAGAAAATTGGCATGATGTTCCTAATGACCAAAAAGACCTCATATGGAAAGATATATGTTTGACTGGAAGTGATATTATTTTAATATGTTTTTTATCTATTTATTCTAATTTGGTTTGCTTGGAATTAATTCCTTTTCAAAACAACATTATTAATTGCTTCTTTTGTATGTATAGGGTGTTTTTCATCTAAATGAAAAATATCACAAGAAATGAGTGCAACAATGTTGTGGTGTACGATGGAGGGGTTTTAAGACATATCTCACAAGGGAATTTATAAATAATCCTAAACAAAAGAAGAAAGCAACAGATGTATATATTTTTATAGATCCTGAGGTGTGGGAAAGATTTGTTGCACCTAGGAGATCGGAAGAGTTTCAGGTAATAAAGATTGTGATGTACTGTATGAATCTTTAATTTTATACAATTAATGAGGTGAATCTTTTTGTACATGTTTGCCAAGTCTGAATTGCAATACCTCATTTTAAATGATCAGGCTATCCACCAGGCTCAAAAGGAAAGACGGGCCAAAAATGTGCATGACCATCGCTTGGGGCCCGATGATTATGCCTTCCGCCGCCAACTACAAGAGAAGAAATCCTCTTCTGTAGAAGAATCTAGTACAACTCAAGTTGAGCGTCCACCCCGACACTTGATCTGGATTGATGCTAGAAAGAATCGAGTAGGTGAAATTGTCAACCCTGCAACTAAGGAGGTGGCACAAAAGATGGTAGGTTTATCCCAACTAAGTAAAGAGTAACTCCCACAAATTTAGATTTATTTATATCTAATTGATATTGTGATTTAATATTTTTATTAACTATGAATAGATTGATCTCCATGAGCAAAGGAAGGAAGGAAAGTTCATCCCAACTGGCCACATGGATGAACTATCAGTTGCTCTTGGTACGAAGGAGCATCCTGGCCGTGTTAGGGGATTAGGAGCTGGCATAGGATTCAAGTCTTATTTTGGCTCTTCGCAATCTAAAAGAGGTCGTGCAGGAGGTCTTACACAAGAGGAGGTTGAAGCATTAGTAGCACAGAAAGTAAAAGAAATAATGTCTTCATTTCAGCCTACTCAACCTTCTCAACCTATTCATACTGTGTGTCTCTAAAGTGATGAGGTACAAGCCCATGCTCCACTTGTAGAAGGTCATGGGAGCACTCCCAATGACCCACCAGAACAATCTACAATATGTTTTTGTTCTATACGTTGTGTTATTAGTATGATATATATATATATGATAATATATATAGTTGTAACATGTATATGTTCTACTTCTTCTTATATAACTTATATTATTTCAATCTAGGTTGGTATGAACTGTAAACTTGCAGTGGAGGTTCTAGAATATAATGTTGTGGCAGCGGGCAAGGTGTACAACCTTGGTGGTACATTACATTGCCAACAAATTACTGATGACATTTTCCGTGTGTCCATCCATCTTGTGTATGACTGAATGGGGGACAAACCACTACCCATACCTAATCCTGAATATAGTACAGTTGAAGAAGCTGAGGGTGCTATGGTGGGTTGGCCTAGACACTTGGTTATCAATGACAAGGTATACCTTATTTCTACCATATTCTTCATATTTGACTGCATATATGAACTCGTGTAATATAAGTATGTAATTTAATTAACAGGTATGTAAACCACAAAGTAAAAATTCTATTAGTCGTCCTCCTATGCCCAAGACATCTTTCATTCCTGAAGCTACATTCGACAAATTGGGAAGCAAATGTAAATGTTTGTGTCGAGAGTTAGCCAACCAAAGCTCGGGATCACATATGTTGGTCAATTTAACAGAAGATGCAGCTGGGAGGGACTTTGAGAATTTTATTTTTCTTGATGATATTATAGAGTTGTTCCTGTATGATTGGCTAAATACTTTGATAATAGAAGTATGGATAAGGTAAGGATCTATCAATATATATATATATATATATATATATATATATAATTCCAATACACATTTTTAGCTTAGTTCTATATATGGAAATAATTAAAAATGTTTTACAGCCAATTATATACTGAGATCACAAACCTTGATATAAGGAATGTTGGATTCTTAGTTCCTTCAATCACTAGTCAAGTGGAGACAAATTTTGAGGATGTGAATGAGTACTTCTCTACTGCATTCAAATATTTTGCTAGTGAGGGGAAGGAAATTATCCTAATTCCTTTTAACGTCCAGTAAGTATTAGTATTCAATATAATTTTAATAATGAATAAAATTATTTATTTTAATGTTTGTTTTATTCTTACTCAGAGATAGACATTGGGAATTAGTGGTGATTGCCCCTAAATTGATGACTCTTTATTATCTTGACCCAATGGGTAAAACAACAAGGAGTCACAAACTAAAATTGTTTGCTATGGAGTAAGAATAAATTTAGTCAATGCTTCAACATGCTATTTCTATTTAGAATTTCTATTTTACCAACTATCATTTAATTGATAGGGGTATAAAGGATTTTCGTGATGCTGGAGGAAATATACCCACAAAATTAAAGACATTGACTTTGAAAAATGTCAAGGTAGCTACTTTGACAACTTCTTAGTCTTATATGTATTAATTTTCAATTCTAATATATTCCAACTCATATAGTCTTATCTCAACTCTTGTTTATAGTAGTTTACGAACATTAAGTATAATTCGTTATTTGTAGTGTCCTATGCAAAATAATGACTGGGCTTGTGGCTACTATGTAATGAAATATATGCAAGCTATTGTCAAACAAGCATCACATGACATTCAGACTATAAGTCAAGTAATAAAGAATAACATCATAAATTTACAAGTGATTGTAGTCATTTTATAAAATATTAGCATGTGCATTTTCTGTTACAGATCTTTACAACTCAGCCTTACACACTTGTGGACTTGAATGAATTCGGAGAAGAGTGGTCAGATTCTTTTCTAAATGAAGTCAATATAGCATTGGATTAAATATGTCATCTCCATTTATGTATGTGGTTTGAGTACTCTTTCATATTTACTTTTGTATCTGATTAATATCATCTCAGACTTGCAATCTATCATTTTGTAAATTTTTATGTGATTATGAATCATTTTTGTCATGAATGTGTGGTTTTGAATGGTGACGGTTGAGCATCAATGCTCCCCTCTCCCAGAATATATGAATCTTCTTGTTCTTCTGTTCTATTTCATTTTCTGTAGAAATTTAAAAAAAATCGTAACTTCTAGCGTCGGTTTTTTTAATAATCGACCCTAAAGATTGAATAACCACTTCAGTGTAATCCTCGGTCGGGAAAATTTTCGACCGAAATATTTTCGGTCGACAATTTTCTCAACCGAGAGAGTTTACAAGGTCAGTTTTTTTGGAATAACCAACCCTAAAGATTGAATAAACATTTCAGTGTACCCCTCGGTCGACAATTTTGTCGACCGAAACATATTCGGTCGACAATTTTCTCGACCGAGGGGGACATTGAAATGTTTATTCAATTTTTAGCGTCGGTTATTCCAAAACAACTGACCCTGTAAACTCTCTCGGTCGAGAAAATTGTCGACCGAAAATATTTTGGTCAAAAAGTTTCTCGACCGAGGATTACACTTAAGTGGTTATTCAATCTTTAGGGTCGGTTATTCCAAACAAATCGACCCTGTAAACTCTCTCAGTCGAGGAAATTGTCGACCAAAAATATTTTGGTCAAAAAATTTCTCGACCGAGGATTACACTGAAGTGGTTATTCATTCTTTAGGGTCGGTTATTCCAAAAAAAACCGACCCTGTAAACTCTCTCGGTCGAGAAAATTGTCGATCGAAAATATTTTCGGTCGACAAATTTCTCGACCGAGAGAGTTTACAGGATCAGTTTTTTTGGAATAACCAACCTTACAGGCTCCTTTTTTCTCACATGGGTCAGATTTTTTATAACCTTTTGCGTCGGTGTTTACTCTGTAAGGTCGGTTTTGTTTGGTCAAATAAATCGACGCTATAGTGCAAATTCTATAGCGACAGCCACTTAGGAGTCGGTTATAAAGTGACGCTACAAGCTTAAAAAATTCGACGCTATAGACCATTCCTGTACTAGTGACAACATCCATAGTGATGAACTCCCATTCCCTCTCGAGGACTATTTATCCTCTACATCAACTCTTTGGGTTACTAGTGTTCGTCTTTCACCTCCTAGCTTGCATGGTGACAAACCATGTGCAACTTCATCTTAAGCATCCAATGTACTACTGCAACTTACTATCTTAGTAGTACCACGGTGTATGATGAACTTAAAATCATGATCTCATGTATGTCATGATTCCTCAAGATTGATTCCTCAGAAACCCTAAACCACTCTAGTCGGGGTTTCATCACCTTCCTTTGCATAGAAGTGCATCTGAGGTTCTACAACCATCCTTTTATTGCATCAAGGCCTAGGTTGGCTAACCAAACAACTACTAACTTGTTCAACAGATCGCGTTACATCTAAGTGTTATCCCAAACATATCTCCTTTTTCAAACTTAGGGTTAACCTAACAACCTCTTCTAGCCTCTAGCTAACTAGGAAGTTGCATCTCAACCACTTCACATCCTTATGTGTAAGGAAATGTTGAACACATACACCTCCATCAATTTCACTTATCATCTCATCTCAGGCTTTAGGTCTATCTTGAACAAGAAAACTTAGAGCTCATCTTCTTGGTTATCAAACTCAACCTTGTATGACTCGCAAATTCCACATAGCTCATGATAAAAACATCCTCACAAGATGACTACCTTAGTTCTCTTTATGTTTGTAAACCATCCACATATTGTTCACTCCACAAGGGTATGTTACCATCTCTGTCCTCATACCTCATAGAAACATTCCAACTCACATCATCTTTATCATTGGTGTATGGCATGCGTATTGTCCTATCTCTCACCCCCATAACAAGAGGAAATAAGCATTTGGCGGCCATCCAAACACAAAGTTCTTCCTATTCCAAGAGTAGAGATGGTACATCCCACATTGCCAGTACACCTTCAAAACTAAGTTGAAATTTGCAACTTAAGTCTCTACATCACAATCATCTTGATATCAAAGTTACTTCCATTAAAAACTGGTCTCGAACTTACTTGGGTCACCACACAATCCTTGGTCATCTCCTGAAGATCTGTAGGGTGCCAGCACTTTTTGGGTCATCCCTCTTCCCTTATGCATCCAGAGAGTACCCTCCTCATCTACCCTTTGGGTCCCATGAGTTCATGAAGGTGATCAATCTCCTAACCCATGGCCCTTAGACAATGATAGTTGTTACCACTTGACCCTATGGTCATGTGCAACTAGGGAAATAGGCAGCTCCTACTTCCATCGGTCTTATCCCTATATGACCCTAGGATATACTTAGGATTCTAACATAGTACATGTCCAACTTAGAACCTTACCCAAGTCTCCATAATCTCTATCTGCATTCAAGGGATGACTTTCATCCTTTCATAAGGGTCATGGCGACCTGCCTACCTTGGTCAGACCCCATACCGGTTACCTCCATGGTAACACATCCACATGCACTTAGATATGGTTATCTATGGGTCTATAGGTTCATTCTCTTACTATGTACTTTTTACTTAGCTTCACAGGATCCTATGAGACCTCCTTAGGTTACTTCAAAACCAATAGAAATAGGTATACACCCTACAAAAGGGTCCCTCTCCTAGTGATGGGAGGAAACTATCTCTTTATAGTAACAAAGGTCACAAACGTCCTTATGTCTAGGGTTTACATCATGCTTAACCCTAGCAAGCTACTAAGGCACAACAAGACCACCTACTAAACCATGATAGGTCATACTTGTTCTCATTCCTCAACATTGGACCAATAACATACCTTCCCATGTAACCAACTCAGCTGTGAGGGGTTCATCAAACATACCTTTGACTTAATGGGGTTTCCCTTTCCTCATGCTCGAATCTATAAAAACTCAAATCTCATCATGAGCATCAGGTACACCACTTCCCTTCTTAGGCCTAGGATCCCTAGGTTCACTTTTTTTGTGTCCAACTGCATGCTCAACCTCTTAACCACGAACCAAACATGTATAAGGTATGACATGCACTTCCTGTCATCCTTCTACTCGAGAAACACTTCAGAGTGGAGTCCTTCTCAAGGATAATCAACTAGGTATAAGGCCTCACAACCTGTTACTAAACCTCTTCAGGTCTAAGGAACTCTTCTTCCTAGCTCAAAAGGTAAGCACCTATTTGCATATAGGTACTAGAAACATCATCCTCTTTCTAGGGTTTGGTTATTCTAAAGGCAACCAAGATATCATCAGCCTCCAGGGATCATGCATGAGGCAACCACAACCATCCACTTAGGTCACATCATCTTCAAGTCCCCATTGTTCCTCATATCTCTGAGTCTTAGCTTCCAACCTTCTTGCTTGGGTCCTTCTCTCTCTCTCTAGAGCTAAACCTACAAACAACCTTACTACTAGGGGTCCTCTCCCCATGAAGGATCAAACTCACAACATACCCCTACATGGGTGAAGCCTATGTTCAAACTTACGTTCGCTCAAGATTATCCAGAGCTCCTCATGCTTATCTCATAAGCCATCCAATATACACTCCTGGCTAGAGTTTCAACCTACTGCCCACACTACTGACGTACTCTGGGTGCATGTTATGCCCTACTCACATAAGCACATAGGGTTTCTATAGGTTCGTCACCAACCTCATCATTGAAGGAGCTATCCTTCGCTCTGACATGCATGACCCTTTCCAGGGCTGGGTCGCCAAAGGTACTAGGTCATTCAACCTCACATGGCTCATAATGTCATGGGCATCCAAAAGCATGTCCACACACCTAGTCTATCATGACATCTAACTCATCATGCCTTCTCTCTCTCTAACCACCACTTAGGGTTAGGATTAGCATCATCCTCAAAGGATGTGCTAGGTCTCTACTTATAATGGAGATCTATGCCTCCAAAACCAACTCTCAACTCATCCTCTTAACCAGAGGATCCAACCTCAGGTCTCTCATGACAACACATGTCATACGACCTAAGCATGCAGCTATTATTTAGTTTATTCTTAAACTATTAATCTTATGTCCATGACATCTTATTTACATGCTTTTCATTAATTTGGTGGAGGATTCCTTAAATCTTATCAACTTTTCCCATACCTCGAGAGGGTGAGGAAAGAAAGAAAACTCTAATCCTTATAATCCTTAACATCATTTGAGTTGAGAAGGGATGAACAAGATGAGAGAGTCATAAAGGTATCTTATTTCGAGTCAAATCCAGAGACATTGGCCAGGTAGTCACACAAACCCGGGAGTCCTCATATTCTGACTAGCGGTGCGGAGGAAAATATTGCCAGCCCCCAGACGTGATCCTTTTTAGACACCTCTATCTTTCGGAAAATCCTCTAATAACTCCCTTGGGCTCTACAGAGTTTGTAAAATTTAATAATTATTAAAGATGAAATGAGGAACCGATGCTCTGATACCAAATGTAATGACCCCGCCTCCCGGTAACCCCTAATTAAGGGAGTCCAAAAGGTCAGAGCCGTTATCCCAATTATGAGGATCAAAGTTTCAACAATTAATCAGTAATAATTATGAAATTCTACTAAACTAAATGGAAATCTGGTATAAAATAAAACTTTGCATACCTTTTTCAAAAACTTGGATATCTACTTCTATCCATATCTGGAGTGTATTCTAACTAATCCTCCTTTATACTTTAATTCTTATTTAATTCCATGTATGCCACTTTACTTTTTGTCCTTTTTGATCTTGTTCCTAAAACGCCGTCAAAAAAATGTCGGTCAGCATAAATGAAAATGCTGGTATGTGGGGACAACCAAAATTTCACAATTATGGCTAACAATCTAGATATCACAATCGAGTTATTTAACAAGCCAAATTACACTTTCAATGTGACATTCTTCACCGCTTTTTCCCGAACCCTGACATACCCACATTAGGGTTTCTCTTTTGCCAATTACTGAAGGCCACCTTCTCAATCCCGAGCTTGGTGCCTGGGGTCACCTCTCGTAGTGCCCATTAGTCATTCTATAAGGACCACCTTCTCAATCCCAAGCTTGGTGTATGGGGTCACCACTCAAGGTGCCCATGGGTCTTCCCTCCTAGGCTTGACCTTTTGGCATCATTCATTAGGGTGGCATGTAGGTGCGAGAATACACACTTCTATTGTTGTTGTGATAATCATAGTGACTTTATGATTTGCATGTATTAACATCCAAACTGATAAGTTGCATTCAATGTGATGAATCATCTGGGAAACTCTTTGGGAAACTAATGTGATTAACCAAAATTAACCACATACTTGTCAGGCTGATTTGAGATAGAATTAATCCAATAAATGCAAGAAATCTAATAGGCAAGCAAGCACACAAAGTGATCCTGAAATATGCATACAATTTCCTATCATTGATCATTCCATCAAGATCTATTAAACCAAGCTCGCTTCCTAGGGTTTCTAGTCCACTTTTAGGGTTTCTATTGCAACTAGGGTTCCTCTTCATTTTTACTCTTTTAAACCCTAATTTTATACAATTACTCAAAAACCCTAATTATCTCATCTATTCTTCACGAAAGATATTAAGGTTACCATTTAACAACATATAACCTTAATTTCGGATTAAAGGCACAACTAACCATCAATTAAGTCCATTATGCTCTTTTACATTAAAACTTCCATTTTTATCCTTTTAATTTATGACAAGATCATTAGGCCTAATTATCAACATTGGTTCCTTCTAGATTAACAACTCATAGTTCATTATGATCTAATTCACATATGAACTATGTTTATCATTAATTCGACCTTTATCCATTAGAAAACCCTAATTACCATATTAAGGGTATTTATCCATAATTAGGAACTCTTATACTTGAAATAGCTTAGAACCATCATATCTCAGCTTATTCATGAATTTGAACAATTAAAGCCATTAAGAGTCACAAAGACTAACATTAGGGTTTCAAGGTCCATTAAAGCTCATTCATGTACATGGAACTCTAAATTAAACCAATTACATGCAAAGTTCATCCTTTCCAATCTTAATGTATATTTTTATGATTAATAGGTTAATATCAACTTTAATCATCCATAAATCCCTTATGAATACATTAATCATCTCAAATTAGGGTATCTTAATCATTAATGCATTAAAGTTGATAACTTCCACTACTTTTTGAATTAAAAAAGGAATTATCTTCTGAATCTATTTTTATTGGATTCCTCACATTTTTCTGAGAAAGATTCATATTTTATATGAATCCATCCCAGCTACCAATAAAAAGATATGAATTTTGCATTATTGACTTACTTGGGCCAATCACTGAGCGCCACGTCACCTCTTTCATGCAACATAGCCGATTAGAAAAACATAACACAATGACTGTTCTACCCTCACTTAAAAGACCCGCTCTTGTTACTCGGAAGGGGTATAATCGTCCAACGGCCCTCTGTCTTCTTCAACCTCGTGCAACCCTGCTACGGTCGCCCTAGCCGTGATTTGTGTGGCTCCACCTCCTCTTCCCTGACCCCGACGGCCACCAGGGAGGGTGCCTTTGCCTCCGCTGAGCTCTTGTGCCCAAGGGGCACCTTCTCTTTGTAGCCAAGATGGCCTATTCATGCTTGTTGAGCCCTAGACATGCGGCCAGTCTTGCTGACCTCCAGCAGGCATTGTGTAGGGGTTATAGCGAGACGATGGGGGTCTCCATCCTTTCTAGCGGCGGGGGTGCGTCGTTCGTCCATCATGAACTTCGTCATGGCTTCTCGTTGCTCCAGGGGTTGGACTACCCCCCTTGGTTAGGGTTTGCGTGCAAGGAACATGAAGAAGGGAGAGAGGGGTGTGTGGGATCTCTCTTGAACTCGAACTAGAGGGTCTACCCCTTATATAGGGGAGGGTATCCATGCCCTAAGGTGTTCATCCACGAGTTAATAAATTCTTTTCCCAATAGGAACCCAAGTTCCTTCATTAAGAAGAAAACCTCTCTCTCCTAATTATATTTTTAATAAACCATGTTCATTGGATACTTAGGAATTCGAAAATTCTCTCTCTTATTCTCTTTATGCTTGACTTTTAATCCATTGGCAAGAAATTATATTTTCTTTTAGTAGAAAATACCTCTTTTTTAACAATGCCACAAAATTCATTAATTATGTATCACATTATCCTTTTTTTTGTATTATTGGTATTTTCTCTTTCCTTTTCTCCATTGGGGCTCCTTGGACCCCAAGAAACTCTGATATTTCGAAATCCTTATTAGTGGATACTGATTATCCTTTTAGATGCATATATATCCATTATTTCTCATTATCCTTTTTATTTCTTTATTAAAATATCTCTTTTTGAGGATTTCTCTTTATCTCTCTTTTTATTTTCCTTATTGGAATTTATTTTAATATTAGAAACCTTATGGATACGAAAATTCATCAAGGATGACTCAATCTTACCTCTTTCCACTAATTTCCCATATTTTATCATTGTTTCCAATTTCTTTCTTAATAAGGAAATATTTGATTGATCTTTTCTTTTCTTGTTGCATTATATTTGCAACTTTGAGCTCCTTGGAACCCAAGGAACCCAAGAGGCACGAAATCCAACTTTGGATAACATTCCTTTGCCTTCTAGAGGTTTCTACATCTTTCTTTTCTCCATTTTTTATTTACTCATTTATTAATGGAGTTTCCTTTGTCTTTTCCTTGTTATTGGGCCCAATAGCCAATAAAGCCCACAAAACAACCAACAAGGCTATTGTAAACGAAATACTTTTATTCAAAACAAATTATATCATTATTTGTTCAAATATCTTTAATAGGAGAAATTACATTTCTCACCAAAAGAACCCAAAAATTGGGATTGTAACACTTAGGATCACTCCTTCACTCTCTCTACCATCAAGCGCGGTCCAAATGCCTGAAAAATATGCAAATAATGTCCATAAGTGCATTTTATACAAATATGCATATTTGAGAGAATAACATGTAATCTAACATGCATAGATGTGATTGAAATGCAATATGACACAAGATGAAGTCCTAAAATAGGACTGAATCACCACCTCAAACTTAAAACATACTTGTCCTCAAGTATGTTCCAACTCAATCTCTCTACAATTTTTCTACAATTAAGAAATGACAAATGTAACACATAACATGATTATTTCTAAATGCGATCAATAATGGCTAAGTGCATGCATTCCACCTCTCTCCTCTCTTGCTTTCACAAACCAATCATGAAAAGAGTACAAAGAATTTGAACTTCAAATATAGCACATAGAACACACAAGCTATCCATATTTCTTACATGTAGGTCCGAGTAGACCATTTCATGATGGCGTTAATCAAGGATCACTAGGAGTGTTGTTTCACCCTCATGCAATCAACCTTATGCTTCAAACCATACCAATTGACCCTCGTGGCTATGTAAAAGGAGTAAAGTGAGCTAGGTTTCATGTTTCCTAGCTCAATGAGTATGAAAATGGAAGAAAGGATTGCGGTAAGATTTTGGAGTGCTTTTAAACATTCATCTTTTCTTTTTTAGATTCACTTAAATAGGAGCATCTTTCTTTTTGCATTTTTTTTCTTTTCCCTTGGAGTAGATAGGTCATAAGGTGATGAGAGTGAAGTAGTGAGATGTAGATGTGGCCACCCCAATCATTTAGAGGTGACCACGACTGATATGTGCACTTTGGCATCCTTTTATGAGGCAGAGGGGTAGTAAGATGGTGAGTGAAGAGTTGGGTCAAAGAGGGGTCACTGGTATGATTCTCAATAAAAGGTCTCCTGCATGAAAATTAATTGACGTGGAATATTATCGCACTAACAAATTAACTCGGGGTTGAGATCCCCGAGCTTTTACCAAAACCGATGTGCAATAATACGACCCGCAAGCGGATGGGTCTTATCACATTATAGTTGAGGATCGAAACCCAAGAGACAACGCTTTTAAGAATCATAACCAGTCAAATCTAGTTCAAGTAAGACTAATATTTAGAACGATTGGTTGTTTTGAGGTTAATTAAACTAAGTGCAGGAAAGTAAAGGGTAGAATTAAAGTTGATCTAGATTAATGATATGGAATCGTTGGGATGGTACCGCGTTTCACCACCACTATACATGCTAACACATCCAAACATCAAAAATCCAGGCAAGATATAACTATCCAAATAGAGTTGCTGCAAAACCCCCCATACAGGTCTTAGGTTTGCAAAAGCATCACCCTAGGCATCAGATATCTCGTCACCATCCGGATCACATACTTACGGCTCTGAAGATAAAATATCCAACTAAGGTTGTGGTCCTCCCTAAGGGATGTTTAGACCACAGAAGCGTCACCGTATGTTAGATGGCTCGTCCTCTCACAGATCACTCACTTATGACCTCAAGGAATCCTATCAGAAGTTCTCATCAAGGAGTCAACCGCGCTAATCGACAAGCAAGCAAGTGGTTTATCTACAAGTAAACATCGACGATTAACAAAGAAGATACAACATCTAACTAAGGATGTGGCCCTCCCTAAGGGATGTTTAGGCCACAGAAGCGTCATCGTAGGTTAGATGGCTCGTCCCCTTACAGATCATACCATTACAACCTCAAGGAATCTCATTCTATTTCTAGTTTTGAGAGTCAATCTCATTAAACGAAATTGTACCCTACATATAGAAGTTCTCACAACATAGGGAAAAACAAGATGAAAGCTTGCAGGTAAACAACTACAAACATTGTCAATTAACAATGAAATGAAAAGTCATATACATTACCCTAGAATGCTTAACAAGAGAACATGCTTGCATGGGCAGTGGGGCTAGTCCCCGCACCCCAGCGAAAAGGAACTACTCTCTCATGATGCGAGAAACAAGAAGAACAAGAAAGAGAGAGAAATCCACCATGAGCACGATGCAGAAGATAGTCACAAATTGGTGAAGATGACGCGGTCTTCTACGTCGTGTCGGAGTAGATCTGGAAAAGGAACGAGGGATGCCAAGATAGACCAGGCAGTCTTCCTCACTCCTCCTTCATTCTCTTCTCGGTATCCTTGATTGCAGCTCGAGCAGTAGGTGGAATGACAACAGTGTGAATGGAACTAGATCGGACCTGTATACAGATAGCCTATCGGCGTCCCAGAACAGATGCCCAAATGAGGACCCTGCTGGTCCTATTTATAGGCTCGGGTTTGGTCCTCACGTTTTTGAAGTGATTCCTCCATACAGTTTGGTTAGGTGACAACTCAGATCGCGGATGAGGACCTTGCTGTAGGTGCCATGTACGGTTTGCGGTCAGGTGGAAGAAGAAAAAAGGAAGAAGGCAGTGGTACAAACGGTCTTGAGGACATAAACAATCTCGAGTAGGTTGCCCAACCGGTCTTGAAGACTGGTGGATATCAAACGATCTTGAGGAGAATGATAGGGCAGGTTGAGATCAAAACTGTTAGCCCAGATGAATGAGGACCGTAGATTCAAGATCAGATGGTGTGGAAATGCTCACGGTATGAGACCGTATGGATGAATGGTGAAGATCGATAGGTCGAAACTGAATGGATGAAGCTGATTGGTCAGACCGTTTGGTCAAGACCAATTGGTCAGACCGTTTGGTCAAGATCAGTGGTGAGAGGATTTCAAGTGAGGGTGGACGTAGGACTGAGAAAGGTGGGCCCCATTTATGATGGTGATTGGTTGACATGAATATTGAATGGCAGTGATTATTGTGGATTAGGGTTGAATGATGGAGGGTGACATCAGATGGTCAATCCTCATAATGACCTACATAAAATCAACATAAACTCAGTTAAAACCTTGATGATTGAACCAATTAAGTAAGTTTGTACATTGTGATATTTAGTAAATAAAAATGGATGTATTGAATCAAAATGAGCCCAAAATGGTGATTGATTTTGATGATGATTATGCATTCATCCAAACACCCCGAACTTAAACGTTGCTCGTCCTCGAGTAACACAAAATCTGAAACAGTCACCAAATGAATACTTTCAACTCATGTGATTGCCTCATCTTCACATCATGATTGTTTTCTTTCTGCTCAGTATGACTAAGTATCTCATCTTCCTGAGACCACTAAACACATCTTGCCATATCTTCATTCCTGAGTTTGTTTTCTAATATCTCTTCCTCCAACAACAAGCATGTGAAATAGTTTTATAAGAGTCCAGAGATACCCGCAGAACAACTAGAGTGCACCTGATCTGACACTGGTGTTTTTCAGGATAGTGCAGGCATTCATTGTGCCATTAGGTAGAAAATGGAGTGAATGGTGGTATGGAAAGGAGAAATATATCTCTCCTCTATTTGACTCAAGATTTTTATTATATAATTTGCAATTTCATTTATTGCATTTTTTGTGCGAATCTCTCATCTATTCGACTCGAGATTGCATTCATTTGTGTGCGCTTTGGCATCTTTTCTTTGTGGTACGCCCCTATTAGTTTGTGAGGGGTATGGAAGAAGCGGATATAGAGGGAAGTGGTGTGCCACCCCGAACTTAGGGTTTGGCACTATTTTGGCTATTTTTGTTTCTTTTTGATTGATGGAGGGGTACGAAGATGATAGAAGAAGTGTAGAAGAGAGTTCAGATCAGAATGCAACTTGATTTACAATTCTATGTACCAGGTTGTTCTCTTTATCGTACTCTGCTCAAATAATGACTTGATGAGGATCCAGTGGGGATTCCATGTTATTGTTCCACTAGTCAGTTAGGATGCATGACGTGTTTGATCCCTATCAGTTCGATAGACACTTGTTATTTTTGCATAAGTATCATGTTGTTAGGATTCATAAGCTTCACAAGATGATTTCAATGAAAAGGCTAGTTTTGAGAATTGGTCATTTTGAGGATCTGCTTCGAATAAGGAGGGTATAATTATTCAAAATTCATAGATATTGAAATGAAAAAGTGTCAAAACTTCATCAAGTATTTGTTCTATTTCTTTCAAAACTTTAAAAATTTTGAAAATTTAGGTTAAAAATGCAAAGATTGAAATCTTTAGTCTGAATTAGATGTGTGAAGGTGGAAAGTAAGATACGTACCACCCACCCTCCACCCCAAACTTAGAAATTTTCTCATCCTGAGAAAACTCTAAATCTGAGATGGAGGGGAATTTTCATGTTGGTTGGACCACCAGATTTGGTTGCGTTCCAATTAGCATTTATCCTCCATCGGAAAATATCAAAAATAAAGACTAATCAGAACTCAAGATAGCACCTCGCGATGCAATTTTCATTTGGTGCAAAATTATCTAAAAGGTAAAAACAAAATTCAGAAAGAATTCTAAATAAAAATTAAAACTAAATACGAATTTATTGATTGGGTTGCCTCCCGACAAGCACCTTTGTTTTACGTCGATGGCACGACTTGATTCCTTCAACTTTTATGGTGGGTATATTGGATTGGTGAGATTCAACATTGCTTCGGATTCTGTGTCAGCAGAGGTGAAATATCTCTTCAATTGTTGACCATTTGCCCCAAATTCGCCTGACTTTTCACTCCATAAAGAGAAAGCACCATGTGGGTAGATGCTCTTGACTATGTAAGGTCCAAACCATCGGGAGCGGAGTTTTCCTAGGAATAACCTCAGTCTTGAATTGAACAAAAGAACTTGGTCTCCGACTTCAATGTCCTTTCTTTTCATATGACCATCATGCCAAAGCTTTGTGTATTCTTTATAGATTTGTGCATTCTCATAACCTGTCATCTGGAGTTCTTCCAAATCCTGGAGTTGTAGAATCTTGGCTTGGCCTGCTTCCTTCATATCAAAATTCAGTTATTTAATTGCCCACCATGCTTTGTGTTCAAGTTCAACAGGCAGGTGGCAAGCCTTTCCATATATTAATCTAAATGGTGTAGTTCCAAGGGGAGTTTTGAAAGCAGTTCGGTAGGCCCATAATGCGTCATTGATTTTTACAGACTAATCTATCTGATTGCGGCCTACATTCTTTTCCACAATAGCCTTGAGTTGATAGTTAGAAACCTCTACCTATCCACTCATTTTTGGATGGTAGGGCAAGGCTACCTTGTGTGTTACACCATACTTTCTTAGTAAAGCTTCAAAGCTTCTTTCAAGAAAATGAGAACCTCTATCAGATATTACAGTTTATGGGACTCCAAAATGGGGGAAAATAATATCTTTGAACATCTTGATGACATGTTTGGTATCACTAGTGACGGTTGGTATATCTTCAACCCATTTTGAGATGTAATCCATGTTGGTATGTATGCTCATAGAGCAAGTCATATGATGATTGTAATGGGATACTTTGTAAATGATTTGAATAATAATAAAGGCAATTTCCGATCTATATGTTTAAACTATTTCTGAGATGATGGTGTAACATGATAGATGTCTAAAGAATTTTTTTACTCAATGACGTATGCTTTTGGGTTGAGGACCTAAACGATGAGATCATACAGATGTTAAGAGTATACATTCTTGTTTAGTCCCTAGTCGGTTGTTATTATGGAAATAACCATAGACATCAATAACACTAAAGACTAGATTGTGTGTTGGTTGATGACAAAATATCATTAGTCATGATATAGAGATATCAAACCAAGCACATAGGTACTTGTTAGAGAACAAGGTATCAGACAGACCCACCGTGGGAGTGACACATGGAACCATGACTTGGTAGTCACAGACAGCTCTCACATTGATGGTGGTGAGTGTGATTCTTAGACCTGAAATCACTAAACTCAACACATGTCATTGGGTACACTTTGACATCATCAAACGCAGTCCTGAAACATGGGTTGTTATAAAGGTGATGATTGGGTGGCTTTGACACATGGGGCTTTTGAGGGGTGAGTCATAGATATGGGATTTGACCCTCCTGAGGGAGTTTGATATCCTTGGCCACTTGATGAGTAGGATTGAGAAAGGCATGCTCATGCACGTGTGAATCAATATGTGATATTGATGTCACACACATATCACTCGGTCTATGAGATCAAGCAAATGAATGAACGTTGACAGGATGACTATTCCATGCCTCGAGTTCATTCAGGATATCAGTGACAAAGGAATTATACATTCACTGTAACACCACTCACGGATTGTAGGATTGAAAGTTGTTCTCCAACTTTCTATTTCACTTGGGTAGCACTGATGTGTGACTAGGCACCGCTCTTTGCTTGTGAAGTCATAAGTGTTATGGACTTTCACTGCCAACATGAAATGGACTTGCAGGGTCACACACATAAGATTTAACCTAGAAGAGGAGTTTGTCCACAAATAATGTTTAGATTGATAGCTAAAGGAGTTTAGTAGTTCAATTAAACCCTCAATTAATTGATAGCTCAAAATCATAGTGTTCAAGGTGTTGGACAGCTTGATTAGAGTATCAGATTGATTGAAATAGCAATTGACTATTTTTGCACGATCTACACTCCCAACCGATCGGCTCATGTGATGAACCGATCGGCTGAGCTTGGTGAACCGATCAGCTCAAGTGTTGAGTCGATCGGCTCATGGACAGAGTGAAATGACCGGTTCAAGAGTTGAACCGATCGACTCAACTGGTCCAACCGAACATGTTGGGAAAGTGAGATTGGTGAGAAATTTCCTTTTTTTTGTTTCACTTGTCCAATTCGATTGGAACAAGGATTGGTATTCGATACCAATTAGAAACAAAAGTTGGAAAGTCAATCGGGAACCGACCAGGACCACCAACCGACCGGTTCAGCAAGTGAACCGATCGGTTGAGGTGTCCCAACCGATCAGTTGAGTGTCAACTGACCGGTTCAGGTCACCAACCGACCATTTCAGTTGTGAAACGATCGGTTCAGGTTCCGAGTTAGTTGCCTTTTGTGGAAAATTCTCGAACCCTTCTACTCCTGCTTTAGTCCCATATTGCCGGGGCATGAGAACCCTGTCCCATGACCCTCCTATATATATAGGGGTATTGGGGGCTTCTCAAAGTACAACTCAGTGCAACTAGTTGCTCTGTAAAAGTTGTCCTTCTCTCTGGTTTTGGTAACCGAGAGAGAGCCCGAGCAAGTGCTTCCCGCAAAGGGAGGTGCAGTAAGGGAAAGACAACTGCAGTTGCAATTGGCAGCAGGAGAGTGTGTTGGCGACTAGTACGTCAACAGGAGGGTGCGACTCCTTCCACTTCCTTGTGGGACAAGGAATGTGGAGTTCCAGGTGGTCTGTGTGGACTACTTCAGAGGCGGGAGGTCACCGCCGCTCAGAAGGACAACTGTCATCCAACAGTCTGGTAGGAGGAGGAGTCTTCAGTCCCGGTGCGACCAGGAGCTGCACAGACACCGTCCAAGACCGGAGGTGAAAACCGCACAAGGCGCGAGGTACTTTTGTCGAGCAAGCCTCGGGACAAGGTATGATTCACAAACCATCTTTCCTATTCTATAGACGTTGACGTGTTTCCTTGTTCTGGGTTTGGGGGAGAAAATTTTTGTTTCCGCTGCCTTCTCTCCTCCTCTAAAACCCTCAGTGGTATCAGAGCCACGTCAATTGCTCTATATTTTAGGATTATCGATATGATCGATTTTTGTTTGTCGCCTTTATTTATTGCATACGATGCGAATAAAATTGGCTTTATGCATGTCCAATCCACAAATCCCAAATATACATATATGATATGTAATATTAATGCACTCGATACGCTTCGCCCTTAAACGAGTTTTGTGGTGGATGTGTAGCATGGTTATGGCCTATAAACCCTATATCTGTGTGTGGTTGTTTGTGGTTGCTTGCATCTCAGTTTGCGCACCGATTCCCTTCTCCTATTCCTGATGTAACTCGAAATAATGTGAGAATTCTTTTCCTCCCTTTGCTCCCCCTGAATGTAACTCGGGGTTTCACAATTCAATTGTAAATAGGAATAGATTTTATTTCTTGTTATGTCAAAGAATGGCGTACGACGATCTGAGACGATCAATTCAAGGCGTGAACCGATCGGTTGGTGATCTAGACAACCGGTTTGAGGAGCGAGACGAGCGGGTGGTGACCTGAGGAGATGCATGATGACCGGTTAACTGATTGGCTGGAGGCACCAGTCGATCGGCTGGTGGCACCCGACGACCAACCTGATGGTGAACCGATCAGTCATGGAGATGAGCTGATCAAACCCAGAAAGGAAGGCACAAATTTCATCTTGTACATGTTGCATGTGATGTAGACCTAGATGAATGTGATTCCTCTTGGCTCGAGGAATCACAATAGGATGGCCATAATCATTGCTTTTTATCATTTTGCATGTTCTCTGTGGGGTATAGCATGTATATGATGCGTACTATATATTGTGGTGATTGGATATGTATATGTATATAAAACCAAATCCCTTATTAAATATTAAGTTTTAGATGCCTTTCAAATGTGACACACGTGAAAAGCTTGATCGACCAAGTGTGGGCATGCCCAAGCGTGGTGCACCGTCTATCTCGTGGAAGTGTAAAGGATGAATGTGTGGTTCTGCCCAAGCAGGGTGAATATTCATCGTGTTGGCTTTGGGTCGGACTTAACAAGGTGACCTAGATAGGATCTAGCACCTTGAGGCATGGAGATGATCATGGCAAAGAGTTGCATATGACATCTTTCAAGAGTTGCATATGATGCCATTGGCAAGACTTGCCTACCTGGAAGATCTGAGTTGTGGGTGACAGCTTAAGCTGGTTCATGGCTCAGAGGATTTTAGGATCTTGTCCCACTAGAAGATTGTACGCTGCAATCTTCCGAATTGATGGTGAGGGCTGTCAATTTGAGTGAAAATAGTGGGAGCGGTAATTAATTAAAGGCCTAATTAACTATTGTCAAATTTTATTCAAATCAAATCAAAAAGAGTTTTGACAAATGCAATTTTCTCTTGTAGAATGGCAAAAGAATCATCTTTTAAAATGGGAAAATTAATTGAGAATAAATTCCATAACTGGTTGAGGACTGTGAGAAGTATTCTGCACAATCCAGATATACCAGGAGCCTTAGAATCCACTCTATGTACGCTTAATGCGTTAGTGAAGAAGAAAGTAGGTAAGGGAGAGAAGTGTTCTCTAGCCAAACCAATTTCTTCTACATGGAAAGGATGGAAGGAACAATGGAAGAAGAAGTCAGAGACAAAGATCTCTACTTCTAGTGTATATGTGATAGAGATTAACTTTACTACTTCTTCGTCATGGGTACTTGATACCGGATGTGGATCTCACATTTGTTCAAATGTGAAGGATCTTAAGAGAAGTAGGCCTTTAGGGAAAGGCGAGGTTGAACTACATGTTGCCAATGGGGCAAGAGTTGCCGCCAGTGCCGTAGGAACCTATGAGTTAACTCTACCAAGTGGGCTAATAATAGAGTTGAAGAACTGCTATTATGTACCTTCCATAAATAGGAATATCATTTCCGTCTCTTGTTTGGACAAAGATGGATTTGAATTTCTTATTAAGAATGGAAAGTGTTCCATTTCTAAAGATGGGATCTTTTATGGCAGTGCCCCAATGTCTTATGGTCTATACTTGATAGATTTGGAGACAAGTGTATAAAACATAAACACCAAAAAGAAAAAACTCAACAACTCAAACGAAACATATCTTTGGCATTGTCGTCTAGGGCACATAAATGAGAAGCGCATTTCTAGACTCCATAAAGATGGTTATCTAGACTCTTTTGATTATGAATCAATAGAGACATGTGAATCTTGTTTATTGGGCAAGATGACCAAGACTCCCTTTTCAGGTAAAGGTGAGAGAGCTAGTGATCTATTAGGACTCATACATACTGATGTATGTGGGCCTTTTAGAACTAATGCCAGAGGTGGGTATCAGTACTTCATTACCTTCACTAATGATTTCAGTAGGTATGGCTATGTGTACCTGATGAAGCATAAGTCAGAAACCCTTGAAAGGTTCAAGGATTTCATGAATGAAGTACAGAACCAACTTGGTAAAAGTATTAAGGCACTTCGTTCCGATCGAGGTGGAGAATACTTGAGCCAGGAGTTTGAGGACCTTCTGCGGGCCCGTGGTATTGTATCACAATGGACTCCGCCTGGAACACCACAGCATAATGGTGTGTCTGAAAGAAGGAATCGCACATTGTTAGATATGGTGCGATCAATGATGAGCTTTGCTAATCTTCCAATTTCTTTCTAGGGTTATGCTCTTGAAACCGCCGTGTTTATGCTTAACTGAGTACCATCTAAATCGGTTCAAAAGACACCATATGAGATATGGACAGGGAAGCGTCCCGATTTGTCTTTTCTGAAGATTTGGGGTTGTGAGGCTTATGTTAGGAAAATGTTTCCTGATAATCTTGGACCCAAATCCGATAAATGTTATTTTGTTGGATACCCCAAGGAAACGAGGGGATATTATCTATACCACCCTACTGACAACAAAGTGTTTGTTGCCAGGACAACTGTGTTCCTAGAAAAGGAATTTATTTCCAAAGGACACAGTAGGAGGAAGATAGAGCTTGAAGAGGTTCAAGCCCAACAAGAAAACATTGAACCGGTAGATGTACGAGAGGAACATGAAGATTCACAAGGTGTTGTGGAATCTCAGTCTCCTCAGGTAACACAAGGACCTCGTAGATCTAGTACGACCCACCTTGAACCTGAGAGGTTTGGATACCTTGTGACTCAGGAAGGTGGTGAGTTGATCATAGATGATGATCCAACTACCTACGTTGAGGCTATGGAGGGACCATATTCTGAGAAATGGCTTGAAGCCATGAGATCCGAGATGGAATCCATGTACTCCAACAAAGTATGGACTTTGGTGGAACCACCCGAAGGGGTAAAACCCATAGGGTGCAAATGGGTCTTCAAGAAGAAGACCGACATGGATGGCAATGTGCAAACTTATAAAGGCAGATTGGTTGCAAAGGGATTTCAACAAGTTCAAGGTGTTGACTATGACGAAACCTTTTCTCCGGTTGCCATGATTAAGTCCATCAGGATCATGCTTGCTATTGCAGCTTATTATGACTATGAGATTTGGCAGATGGATGTTAAAACCGCATTCCTTAATGGGAATATAAATGAGGATGTGTACATGACACAACCTGAAGGTTTTGTAGATCTAAAGAATGCAAATAAAGTCTGTAAGTTGCAAAGGTCAATCTATGGATTGAAGCAAGCATCTCGGAGTTGGAATCTTCAATTTGATGAGGAAGTCAAAGTGTTTGGCTTTATTCAAAATGAAGATGAACCTTGTGTGTACAAGAAGGTTAGTGGGACCTCAACCACATTCCTCATATTGTATGTGGATGACATACTTTCGATGGGGAATGATGTCTTAGCCTTAGAGAAGGTAAAGACTTGGCTTGGGAATACTTTCTCAATGAAGGACTTAGGAGAAGTGTCCTACATAATAGGAATTAAGATCTATAGAGATAGATCTAGAAGGCTTCTCAGACTAAGTCAGAGCACGTACATCGACAAAGTGCTGAAGCGGTTCAACATGGAGAACTCAAAGAGAGGCAACATCCCCATGCTACATGGAGTCACCATCTCTAGAGCTCAATATCCCCAATCTTGTGAAGAGAGGGAGTGTATTAATGGGATCCCATTTGCATCAGCCATCGGATCCATCATGTACGCTATGTTGTGCACACTCCCAGATGTCTCGTATGCTCTCAGCATGATGAGCAGGTACCAGTCAGATCCCGGGGATTCTCACTGGACAGCCGTAAAGAACATCCTCAAGTACTTGCGAAGGACTAAGGATCAGTTTCTTGTTTACGGCGGCGAGGAAGAGCTGGTTGTAAAGGGTTACACTGATGCAAGCTTCCAAACCGATAAAGATGATTACTGATCACAGTCAGGATTTGTATTTTTCCTTAATAATGGAGCTGTGAGCTGGAAGAGTTCCTAGCAAGAAACAATTGCCGATTCTACTACAGAGGCCGAGTATATTGCTACTTCTCATGCAGCAAAGGAGGCTGTGTGGATCAGGAAGTTCATCTCTGAACTTGGTGTAGTTCCCAGTAGATGTGATGCAATTGAGCTTTATTGTGACAATAATGGAGCTATTGCACAAGCTATGGAACCCAGATCACATCAGTGGTCCAAGCACATACTGCGGCGCTTCCATCTCATACGAGAGATCGTACAGCGAGGAGATGTGAAGATTTGCAAAGTACCAACTGAAGACAACATAGTTGATCCACTGACGAAGGCCCTTTCTCAGCAGAAGCATGATGGTCATGCTAGGTCACAAGGAATGAGATTCCAGGGTGACTAGCTCTAAGTGCAAGTGGGATTCTGTTGGTATGTATGCCCATAGAGAAAGTCATATAATGATTGTAATGAGATACTTTGTAAATGATTTGAATAATAATAAAGGCAATTTCCGATCTATATGTTTAAACTGTTTCTGAGATGACGGTGTAACATGATAGATGTCTAAAAAATTGTTTTACTCAATGACGTATGCTTTTGGGTTGAGGACCTAAACGATGAGATCATACAGATGTTAAGAGTATACATTCTGGTTTAGTCCCTAGTCGGTTGTTATTGTGGAAATAACCATAGACATCAATAACACTAAAGACTAGATTGTGTGTTGGTTGATGACAAAATCTCATTAGTCATGATATAGAGATATCAAACCAAGCACATAGGTACTTGTTAGAGAACAAGGTACCGGACAGACCCACCGTGGGAGTGACCCATGGAACCATGACTTGGTAGTCACAGTCAGCTCTCACAGTGATTGTGGTGAGTGTGATTCTTAGACCTGAAATCACTACACTCAACACATGTCATTGGGTACACTTTGACATCTTCAAACGCAGTCCTGAAACATGGGTTGTTATAAAGGTGATGATTGGGTGGCTTTGACACATGGGGCTTTTGAGGGGTGAGTGATAGATATGGGATTTATCCCTCCTGAGGGAGTTTGATATCCTTGGCCACTTGATGAGTAGGATTGAGAAAGGAATGTGCATGCATGTGTGAATCAATATGTGATATTGATGTCACACACATCTCACTCGGTCTACTCTGAGATCAAGGAAATTAATGAACGTTGACAGGATGATTGTTCCATGCCTCGAGTTCATTCAGGATATCAATGACAAAGGAATTATACATTCACTGTAACACCATTCACAGATTGTAGGATTGAAAGTTGTTCTCCAACTTTCTATTTCACTTGGGTAGCACTGATGTGTGACTAGGCACCTCTCTTTGCTTGTGGAGTCATAAGTCTTATGGACTTTCACTGCCAACGTGAAATGGACCTGCAGGGTCACACACATAGGATTTAACCTGGAAGAGGAGTTTGTCCACAAATAATGTTTAGATTGATAGCTAAAGGAGTTTAGTAGTTCAATTAAACACTCAATTAATTGATAGCTCAAAATCATAGTGTTCAAGGTGTTGGACAACTTGATTAGAGTATCAGATTGATTGAAATCGTAATTGACTATTTCTGCACGATCTGCACTCCCAACCGATCGGCTCATGTGATGAACCGATCGGCTGAGCTTGGTGAACCGATCGGCTCAAGTGTTGAGTCTATTGGCTCATTGACAGAGTGAAATGACCGGTTCAAGAGTTGAACCAATCGGCTAAACTGGTCCAACCAAACATGTTGGGAAAGTGAGATTGGTGAGAAATTTCCTTTTTTCGTTGCACTTGTCCAATTCGATTGGAACAACGATTGGTATTCGATACCAATTAGAAACAAAAGTTGGAAAGTCAATCGGGAACCGACCAGCACCACCAATCGATCGGTTCAGCAAGTGAACTGATCGGTTCAGGTGTCCCAACCGATCGGTTGAGTGTCAACCGACCGGTTCAGGTCACCAACCGACCGTTTCAGTTGTGAAATGATCGGTTCAGGTTCCGAGTTAGTTGCCTTTTGTGGAAAATTCTCGAACCCTTCTACTCCTGCTTTAGTCCCATATAGTCGGGGCATGAGAACCCGGGGATTCTCACTGGACAGCCGTAAAGAACATCCTCAAGTACTTGCAAAGGACTAAGGATCAGTTTCTTGTTTATGGCGGCGAGGAAGAGCTGGTTGTAAAGGGTTACACTGATGCAAGCTTCCAAACCGATAAAGATGATTACTGATCACAGTCAGGATTTGTATTTTTCCTTAATAATGGAGTTGTGAGCTGGAAGAGTTCCAAGCAAGAAACAGTTGCCGATTCTACTACAGAGGCCGAGTATATTGCTGCTTCGCATGCAGCAAAGGAGGCTGTGTGGATCAGGAAGTTCATCTCTGAACTTGGTGTAGTTCCCAGTAGATGTGATGCAATTGAGCTTTATTGTGACAATAATGGAGCTATTGCACAAGCTAAGGAACCCAGATCACATCAGTGGTCCAAGCACATACTGCGGCGCTTCCATCTCATACGAGAGATCTTACAACGAGGAGATGTGAAGATTTGCAAAGTACCAACTGAAGACAACATAGTTGATCCACTGACGAAGGCCCTTTCTCAGCAGAAGCATGATGGTCATGCTAGGTCACAAGGAATGAGATTCCAGGGTGACGAGCTCTAAGTGCAAGTGGGATTCTGTTGGTATGTATGCCCATAGAGAAAGTCATATAATGATTGTAATGGGATACTTTGTAAATGATTTGAATAATAATAAAGGCAATTTCCGATCTATATGTTTAAACTGTTTCTGAGATGACGGTGTAACATGATAGATGTCTAAAAAATTGTTTTACTCAATGACGTATGCTTTTGGGTTGAGGACCTAAACGATGAGATCATACAGATGTTAAGAGTATACATTCTGGTTTAGTCCCTAGTCGGTTGTTATTGTGGAAATAACCATAGACATCAATAACACTAAAGACTAGATTGTGTGTTGGTTGATGACAAAATCTCATTAGTCATGATATAGAGATATCAAACCAAGCACATAGGTACTTGTTAGAGAACAAGGTACCGGACAGACCCACCGTGGGAGTGACACATGGAACCATGACTTGGTAGTCACAGACAGCTCTCATAGTGATAGTGGTGAGTGTGATTCTTAGACCTGAAATCACTACACTCAACACATGTCATTGGGTACACTTTGACATCATCAAACGCAGTCCTGAAACATGGGTTGTTATAAAGTTGATGATTGGGTGGCTTTGACACATGGGGCTTTTGAGGGGTGAGTGATAGATATGGGATTTATCCCTCCTGAGGGAGTTTGATATCCTTGGCCACTTGATGAGTAGGATTGAGAAAGGAATGTGCATGCACGTGTGAATCAATATGTGATATTGATGTCACACACATATCACTCGGTCTACTCTGAGATCAAGGAAATTAATGAACGTTGACAGGATGACTGTTCCATGCCTCGAGTTCATTCAGGATATCAATGACAAAGGAATTATACATTCACTGTAACACCATTCACAGATTGTAGGATTGAAAGTTGTTATCCAACTTTCTATTTCACTTGGGTAGCACTGATGTGTGACTAGGCACCTCTCTTTGCTTGTGGAGTCATAAGTCTTATGGACTTTCACTGCCAACGTGAAATGGACCTGCAGGGTCACACACATAGGATTTAACCTGGAAGAGGAGTTTGTCCACAAATAATGTTTAGATTGATAGCTAAAGGAGTTTAGTAGTTCAATTAAACACTCAATTAATTGATAGCTCAAAATCATAGTGTTCAAGGTGTTGGACAACTTCATTAGAGTATCAGATTGATTGAAATCGTAATTGACTATTTCTGCACGATCTGCACTCCCAACCGATCGGCTCATGTGATGAACCGATCGGCTGAGCTTGGTGAACCGATCGGCTCAAGTGTTGAGTCTATTGGCTCATGGACAGAGTGAAATGATCGGTTCAAGAGTTGAACCAATCGGCTAAACTGGTCCAACCAAACATGTTGGGAAAGTGAGATTGGTGAGAAATTTCCTTTTTTCGTTGCACTTGTCCAATTCGATTGGAACAACGATTGGTATTCGATACCAATTAGAAACAAAAGTTGGAAAGTCAATCGGGAACCGACCAGCACCACCAATCGATCGGTTTAGCAAGTGAACTGGTCGGTTCAGGTGTCCCAACCGATCGGTTGAGTGTCAACCGACCGGTTCAGGTCACCAACCGACCGTTTCAGTTGTGAAACGATCGGTTCAGGTTCCGAGTTAGTTGCCTTTTGTGGAAAATTCTCGAACCCTTCTACTCCTGCTTTAGTCCCATATAGTCGGGGCATGAGAACCCTGTCCCATGACCCTCCTATATATAGGGGTATTGGGGGCTTCTCAAAGTACAACTCAGTGCAACCAGTTGCTCTGTAAAAGTTGTCCTTCTCTCTGGTTTTGGTAACCGGGAGAGAGCCCGAGCAAGTGCTTCCCGCAAAGGGAGGTGTAGCAAGGGAAAGACAACTGCAGTTGCAATTGGCAGCAGGAGAGTGTGTTGGCGACTAGTACGTCAACAGGAGGGTGTGACTGCTTCCACTTCCTTATGGGACAAGGAGTGTGGAGTTCCAGGTGGTCTGTGTGGACTACTTCAGAGGCGGGAGGTCATTGTCGCTCAGGAGGACAACTGTCATCCAACAGTCTGGTAGGAGGAGGAATCTTCAGTCCCGGTGTAACCAAGAGCTGCACAGACACAGTCCAAGACCGGAGGTGAAGACCATACAAGGTGCGAGGTACTGTCGCCGAGCAAGCCTCGGGACAAGGTATGATTCACAAACCATCTTTCCTATTCTATAGACGTTGACGCGTTTCCTTGTTCTGGGTTTGGGGGAGAAAATTTTTGTTTCCGCTGCCTTCTCTCCTCCCCTAAAACCCTACAATCCACTGCCACTAGGATGTAGGAAAATCCATGAGAAGATGGGAATGGACCCATGTAGTCCACACCCAAACATCAAATATCTCAACTTCTTACAACAACATCACTGACATCTCATCCATTTATGTAATGTTACATGTTCTCTAGCACTTGTCACATGATAAAACAAAGTCGTTAGAGTCTTTTGATATGGTAGGCCAAAAGAATCCACATTGCAAGAATTTTATAGCAGTTTCCTTAAACTCATATGGCCTCCAACTGGAGCTGAGTGACAATGCTCTAAGATAAGTTGAGCTTCTTCCTCAGTGATACAACGTCTTTATAGACCATCAACACATAGTTTGAAAAGGTATGGCTCATCCCAGTAGTATTGTTTCACATGGTGCACAAATTTCTTAATTGCATTTCCGGTGCATTCATGATGAATAACCCCAACAACAAGGTAGTTCACATAATCCGAGTACCACAGTGTAGCTTCTGAGACCTTCATAAGTTGGTCATCTGTAAGGGAATCGTTAATTGGAATTTTCTCAGTATCCAGAGTGTGGATGCGACTGAGGTGGTCTGCTACAACATTTTATGTACTTTTTTTATCTCTTATCTCTAGATCAAATTCTTGCAATAGGATAATCCATCTAATTAGTCTGGGTTTTGCATCTTTCTTTTCCATAAGGTAACAAATGGTAGCATGATCTATGTAGACAATGAATTTTGAACCGATTAGGTAGGATCTGAACTTTTCAAAGGCATACATGACTGCCAGGAGTTCTTTCTCAGTAGTAGCATAGTTTCTCTAAGCTTCATCGAGGGTCTTAGATGCATAGTATATTACATAGTGTTTCTTTTCTATGCATTGCCCAAGACAACACCCACTGTGTAATCGCTAGCATCACACATTAAATCAAAAGGGTGGTCCCAATCGGGAGCTCTGATGATGGGCGTTGTTGTAAGGGCATGCTTCAGTTTGTTGAAACTTTTAAGACATTCTTCATCAAAATTGAATTCAGCATCCTTTAGTAACAAATTCGTCATTGGCTTGGTTATCTTTGAGAAGTCCTTTATAAACCGCCTGTAAAAACCTGCATAACTGAGGAATGCACAAGCTTCTATTATATTCGTCGGAATAGCGAGTTTGGAAATCACTTATATTTTTTCTCTGTCAACTTCGATTCCTCTACTGCTAACTCTATGTCCAAGGACAATGCCTTCATTTCCCATAAAGTGACATTTCTCCCAATTTAATACAAGATGTGCTTCTTCACATCGTTTAAGGACAAGGGAGAGGTGCTTTAGGCACGAGTCATATGAATCTCCATACACAGAAAAATCATCCATAAAAACTTCCATAATGGTTTCAGTGAGACCAGCGAATATAGCTTTCCTGCAACGTTGGAAAGTTGCAGGCGCATTGCAGAGTCCAAATGACATTCTTCTAAATGTGTAATTTCCAAATGGGCAAGTAAAAGTAGTTTTCTCTTGGTCATATGGATGTATGGGTATTTGATAGAATCTGGAGTAACCATCGAGATAATAGAAATATTCTTGGTGCGCTAATCTTTCTAAGACTTGATCAAGAAAAGGCATTGGGAAGTGGTCTTTTTGAGACACCTTGTTTAACTTCCGGTAATCAATACACATCCTCCACCCTATGACTATTCGAGTGGGGATGAGTTCGTCATTTTCATTTCGTATTACAGTAGTTCCACCTTTCTTTCGGACTACATGCACCAGACTGACCCATGGCGAATCGGAGATCAGGTAGATGATTGCAGAAGTGAGTAATTTAACAACTTTGAGGCAGACGACTTCTTTCATATTAGGATTAAGTTTCCTTTAGTGTTCTATGGTCATCTTGTGATCTTCCATCATGGGGATTCTATGCATGCAAAGCGCTTGACTGACCCCGGTGAGGTCACTCATCTTGTAGCCAATGGCTTTTCTTCTTTCTTTTAATTCTATCAAGAGTTTGTCTTCTTGTTCTATCGTTAGATCTGAATTAATGATAACTGGATAGACTTTGAGGTCATCTAGAAATGCATATTTCAATCCTTAGGGTAGGGGCTTCATTTCAGGAGCTTGTGGCTTTTCACATGGTTCTTCAGTAACTTCCACAACTTTTAGTCCTTCAAAAGTAGCTTCAACATCCTTTTCTGCAGAGTCGAGAGATTTGATGCAAACCTTAATTTGTTCGTCAGTAGACTCATCAACTGATGGGTCTGTTAGAGCAACGTCTAAAGGATCGTATGATTCATGATTCTTTTGAGTGCGAAGTGACATTTTCTCTATGCAATCGATAAGATATACTTCTTCTTGTATGCTTGGTCTTTGCATACTTTCAAAAACTTTAAATTCAAGAGTTTCTTTACCAAGTCTGAGAAGCAAGGTTTCCACTTCAACATCAATTAGGACTCTTGCATTGGCGAGGAACGGATAGCCAAAAATGAGAGGGTATCTGGCGTCTTCTTTTATTTCCATGATGACAGAGTCACACACAACATAGGAATCTTTTCCCACCTTGACAGGTACATCCTCAATAATTCCTACGGACGTTTATTGAATAGTTTGCGAGTTGTATAGTCATGCCAGTTGGGAGAAGTTTAGAAAACCCTAGCCGTTTGCAAAGGCTGAGTGGCATGATGGATATGCCAGCACCAAGATCTGCCAGCCCTTTCTTGCATGAAGAATCACCGATATGGCAAGAAATCCCAAAAGATCTTGGATCTTTCTGCTTCTTTGGCTTCTTACTCTGGATGATATCTGAAGTGGTTCTAGCTAACTTGACTGTCTCATATTCTTTAGTTATATATTTCCTATTGATGAGTGACTTTAAGTACTTTGTCTAGGATGGTATCTCAGCCAGCGCATCCAAAAAGGGTATATCAACATGAAGTTTCTTCATAGCTTCTTTAAACTTATTGAACTGATTATCAAGCTTGGTTTGCCTTAAACGAGCAGGGAAAGGTATACGAGCCTTGTATACAGGGATATCAGGTTCTGGTGTTTTAGTTTCTTCATCAATAGGTTTCTCAGGACCTTCCTTGTCTATCTTATCAGTAGTTACTGACTGTTTTGCTTGAGACTCAGGTGTTGTGGAGTCTTGGACAATCACAAGTTCATACTCATCTGTAATAACAACAGGTGTCTTGACAGAAGGATCATAATAATCTTTTCCTGACCTGGTGGTGACTGCTTTCAATTGTTTGGGATGCTTAGGATTGTTCTGATGTTGTCCATCAAAGGCTCCAGCAGGTGGCTTCATGCTAGCTGCAAGTTGAGCTAGTTGAGACTCAATAGCTTTCTAGTGGGCTTGCTGGTTAGCTATCATAGTCTGCTGCGATTGCAACATCTTCTGAATTGTTGTTAGTTTGTCATATGGAGAGATGGGACTGGCTTGTTGCCCTTTCTATTTATAAGAGACTTGGTTGGGATTCTGGAACTGAGAATTGTGCTGATAATTGTTGAAGTTCCTATTCTGAAAATTACCCCTGAAATTTCCTTGATTCCCAAAATTATGTTGTTGATTATACTTGAATCCTGGTGGGCCCCTTTGTTGATTAGTTGAACCAAGTTGTCTTGAGATTTCCACTCCTGAAGGGTTTCCATATTGAAATCTAGGATGGTTCTTATTCTGATTTGGAATGTAATATCCTTGACCAGGGATGGTATTGACAACATTGAGGATTTTAGTTTGACTATTATCACCTTGACTACAAATGTTTCTTAGAACAACATCGTACAAAACATTGCATGATAAAGTGGAATGATCAGTACCGTTACATGCTTCACACAATAGTGAGGTAGACTTGATCTGTTCTTATTGTTGAGGGGGTGAACATCCTCTTCCAAATGAAGCAAGGGATGATTCGATATGATCTTGCTTGGCAACTAAGAGCTTGAGGGTTTCAGTGATATTCTTATATTCTGTAATAACTTCATCCATAGCTACCTTCAATACTCTTTTACCTACAGATTCAGCTCCAAGGGTGATGACTCTCCATGCGCTGTCATAACTTTGACGCATGAAACTGCCTCCAGATGAGGAATCTAAAAACCTTTTGATATCATCATCCACACCCCTATAGAAAATTTCGATGAGTTGATTCTTATGAATTCCATGGTGCGGACACTTGCGTAGAAGCTCTTTGTATCTATCCCATGCTTCATCAAGGGTTTCTCCAGGGTCTTGAGTGAAATTTGTTATCCGTCCCCTAATTTCATAGGTGAGAGAGGGATGGTAGAACTTTTCCAGAAATACATTTTGAAGTTGTTTCCAAGTGGTAATGGGTTAACTTTGCAATGAATTGTACCAACATATTTCTCTATCAACAAGTGAATACTTGAAGAGACAAAGATGAATGGCATCGTCGGATACTCCATTTTTCTTTGTCATAGCACATAGATCATTAAACCTCAAAAGATGTTCCTGACTATCCTCTCCTTGTTTGCCATAGAATGGGCTGTTTTGAAGCAATGTGATCCAATGTGCCCTAATCTCAAAATTGGCAGCATTGATGGGAGGAGGTTGTGTTGGATGATGAACATTAGCAGCTTTGGGGATTGAGAACTCTCTAAGATCCTTTTGTAGTTCTACTGCTTGCGTCGCTGCTTGTGCTGCTTGGATTTCTTCTTGAACTGCAGCTCTGACTTCTTGCATGAGGCTTTCTCTCTGCGCATTAAAGGCTTGAGCTACCCTTTGAGCTATTTCCTCCTTTTGAGCCATTCTTTCTTGGTTTTCTCTATTTTGGCGATGAAAGGTTCTGTCTATCTCAGGATCAAAGCTGGAAGAGAGTCTGGGACTATTTAAATGGTGCATGTACTGGTCTTTGATGGTACCTGAGATGAAAAGATTTGAAGTAAGATTGATGGAGTGGAATGAAGTTCAAGTAGATGAGCAATTGTATCAAAAGAAAAACAACTAGATTTGACTAACTGATTTTGTTGTCCCCAGCAACGGTGCTAGAAATTGACGTGGAATATTATCGCACTAACAAATTCACTCGGGGTTGAGATCCTCAAGCTTTTACCAAAACCAATGTGCAATAATACCACCCGCAAGCAGACGGGTCTAATCATAGTATAGTTGAGGATCGAATCCTAAGAGACAACATTTTTAAGAATCTTAGTGAGTCGAATCTAGTTCAAGTAAGACTAATATTTAGAACGATTGATTATTTTGAGGTTAATTAAACTAAGTGCAGGAAAGTAAAGGGCATAATTAAAGTTTATCTAGATTAATGATATGGAATCGTTGGGATGGTATCGGGTTTCACCACCACTACACATGCTAACACATCCAAACATAAAACATCTAGGCAAGATATAACTATCCCAATAGAGCTGCTACTAAAACCCCCATATGGGTGTTAGGTTTGTGTAAGCATCACCCTAGGCATCAGATATCTCGTTACCATCCAGATCACATACTTACGGCTCCAAAGATACAAAATTCAACTAAGGTTGTGGTCCTCCCTAAGGGATGTTTAGTCCATAGAAGCATCACCGTAAGTTAGATGGCTTGCCCCCTCACGGATCACTCACTTACGACCTCAAGGAATCCTATCAGAAGTTCTCGTCAAGGAGTCAACCACGCTAATCAATAAGCAAGTAGGTGGTTAATCTAAAAGTAAACATCGACGATTAACAAAGAAGATACAACATCCAACTAAGGCTGTAGCCCTCCCTAAGGGATGTCTAGGCCATAGAAGCGTCACCGTAGGTTAGATGGCTCATCCCCTTATGGATCATACACTTACGACCTCAAGGAATCTCATTCTATTTTTAGTTTGAGAGTCAACCTCATTAAACGACATTGTACCCTACATATATAAGTTCTAAAAAAATAGGGAAAATAAGATGAAAGCTTGCAGGTAAACAACTACAAACATTGTCGATTAACAATGAAATGAGAAGTTATATACATTGCCATGGAATGCTTAATGAGAGAACATGCTTGCATGGGCAGGGGGGCTAGTCCCCGCACCCCAGCGAAAAGGAACTACATGCTCATGATGAGAGAAACAAGAAGAATAAGAAAGAGAGAGAAATCTGCCATGAGCACGATGCAGAAGGTCGTCGCAGCTTGGTGAAGATGATGCGGTCTTCTATGTTATGTCGGAGAAGATCTGGACAAGGAACGAGGGACGCCAAGACAGACCAGACAGTCTTCCTCACTCCTCCTTCATTATCTTCTCGGTCTCCTTTATTGCAGCTTGAGCAGTAGGTGGAATGACAACAACATGAATGGAACTAGATCAGATCTGTGTATAGGAAGCTTGTCGACATCCCAGAACCGATGCCCAAATGAGGACCCTGTTGGTCCTATTTATAGGCTCGGGTTTGGTCCTCACATTTTTGAAGTGATTCCTCCATACAGTTTGGTTAAGTGACCATACGGTCCTGGTGTCTTTTACTCAAACGGTCTTTAGTATTTTGTCATATGGTCTGGGAGATAAGACCATACAGTCCTGGTGTCTTTTACTCAAATGGTCTTCTATATATTGTCATACGGTCTGCGAGATAAGACCATAGGGTCTAGGGCTCCCTTCCTCAAATGGTTTGCTGTCCAAGAATCTCCAAATGGTTTTGGAGAGTATGCCTCCAACTGTTTGGTTAGGCTATATGGTCTACATCTGATTTGCCTACATGCTCAAACGGTCTTGCGAGACCCTTCTCGTCCAAGTGGTCTAGTTCTATCATTCTTCACATCTGCACGCCAACCGGTCTTCAGATTGATATCTCATGATCTTCCTTCCCTCTCCAATCGGTCTTGAGCCAATGACTAAACGGTCTTGAGAACCTGACATCGTCATGTGTTCTTGTAGACCGTTAAGCCCCAGTGGTCTTGGTCACTCGCAGTTTGCAGTCATGGCTGTCATCGGTCTCAGAAATGTCCAAACGGTCTTGGACGGCGGTTGACCAAATGATGTGTGCTCTCCGATCATCCATACGGTCGTCGTCTTATTGTCCAAACAGTCATCGCCTCCTGTTCGGTCTTGAGTCTGGGCACTGGGCAGTGGTGCTGGTTGCGATGATCCTAATTGCAGCGGAGGCGCAGGTGGATCCCGCGGCAGGTAGGGGTGGCGTTTAGGTTTGCAGGTTGTTGTGATGGCGGGAGAAAGAAGAAGAAGGGAAGCATCTACGGTAACGTTGTTGTAGTTGGCGAGGTTGCAGGTTCAATGGAGAAGGTGATGATGGTAGAGGCACTAGGCATCAATGCAGATCACAGCTGAGGACCTTGATGTAGGTGCCATCTAGGGTTTGCAGTCGGGTGGAAGAAAAAGAAGGGAAGAAGGCAGTGGTACAAACGGTCTTGAGGACATAAACAATCTTGATTAGGTTGCCCAACCGGTCTTGATGATCGGTGGATATCAAACGGTCTTGAGGAGACTGATATTGCAGGTTGAGATCAAAACTGTTAGCCCAGATAAATGAGGACCGTAGATTCAAGATCATATGATGTGGAAATGCTCACGGACTGAGACCGTATGGATGAATGGTGAAGACCGATAGGTCCGAACTGAATGGATGAAGCCAATTGGTCAAGACCGATTTGTCAGACCGTTTGGTCAAGACCAATGGTGAGAGGATTTCGAGTGAGGGTGGACCTAGGGCTGAGAAAACTGGGGCCCACTTATGATGGTGATTGGTTGAGATGAAGATTGAATGGCAATGATTATTGTGGATTAGGGTTGAATGAAGGCGGGTGACATCTGATGGTTAAAGCTCATAATGAACTGCATAAAATCTACATAAACTCAGCTAAAACCTTGATGATTGAACCAATTAAGTAATTTTGCACATTGTGATATTTAGTAAATAAAAATGGATGTATTGAATCAAAATGAGCCCAAGATGGTGATTGATTTTGATGATGAATATGCATTCATCATTAATCCAACACTTCATCCAACAATTTCACTCCACATGAATGAACAACCTGAAATTGATACTTCTATCAGATGATTTCAATGGCACTAACCGCTCATAGCTTGCTCGAGTTACAAATCAACCAAAACATTCACAAACACAAGAGGGGTGGTGCACATGCAAAAAGTCAAGAATTGATATGATTTAGTAATAAACAATGATAATTCACTTGCATTTGTCAAAGGTCATCATGTTTAATCCAAAGAGTAGAGATTGGGTCAAAACACACTTTTAGGCAAGCTCTCTCAAATTTGGGCAAAATTGGCCAAAACGGTGCCAAGTTTCTGTTACAAAGTGGATTTTAGCATAATAATGAGATAATTACTCTTTTGACCCCATTATATTTCCTTCATGGTCTCAAATAATTTTTCTTATCTTCATAATCAATTTTTAGACTCAAATCCAAAATATGGTGACCAATGTGAATTCTATACACTATGAAACCCCACATATTTGATTTATTTGTTACTTTGTCCAATTAAGTAAATTGATATATCAAACTTCATATTTTTGTTCTCAAACTTTTTCTAAAGATTCTACACATTTTTGTGAAGATGCAGTCCAAATTTGAGAACAATTGGACATTCCTACGATTTTCTACGAATTTTTTTGACGTTTATGTGTTGAAAACCCATTTATTCCACTTTTATTTGCTCCTTTCTTGACTTGTCCAAGTCATCTATCTGTGGCAAGGGATCGGGGGTGCCTAACAGCCCTTGGATCTCCTACCCACGGATTATGGCCGGATCCTGTGGCCATGGAATAATCTTCTACCTCTGCAATCAGCGGGGAGGAGTAAATGGGGACCGAAGCATGAATCTCCCTCTCGCGACCATAGTTCAAAACTCAAAGCGAATAGAAAGCTTGTGCTCACAAATTCGAACTCAACAGGCCCAACTTTGACCATGTTTAATGCATTAAAATGCCGCAAAAATAAGATCGTCACCCCTCTCTCTCAGCTCGGCGGCCATGGCCCTCGACCCATATCCTAGCCTAGTGCTATAAAAGGCCTCCCCGAGGTCCGCTGCAAGTATTCTTGCATCCTTGCCTTGTGATCGCACCCTCCAGAATCTCCCTTAGCCCCCAATTTCCATTGCCTTCCACCTGCTGCAATAGCAGCGCCGCCGCACAACCTCTTTGGGGCGTTCGCCTCCCTCGCCCCCTCCCTCCAAATAGAGGTTGCTTCTCTCCTCGAGGGGTTCCTACGACCTCAACCGGCATCCTCGCTGCCGCCATAGGTGCCTCCTTCTCCCCTTGGCCCTGGCGCCGGCAAGCTTGCTCATCCGTACTTGGGCACTCGAGCACAAGGCCTGGAGCGAGAGAGAAAAGGAATCCTGGACCGACGGTCCAAGGGGGGGACAGACAACCCAACCCAATTAATCTCGTTGAACCACAAATAAACCAGCCAAATCAGACTGTGAACCGAATCCTTAGAGAAGAAAGCCACCTCGCCTATTTGGATCCATCTCAGCCGCTACTTGTTCATCAAACGGTCATCAAATTTCCCATTTAAGGTATTTTTACCCCTTCTCTACTCAATTATTCGATATAATGCCCAGATCTCGTTTAAATCATAGAAAATGCATCTGACCTCCAAAAATGATGAATTAATAGCCTTTTTTGATCAGGAAAATCCAGTGAATCCATTAAAAATACTTTTGAGACCAGATTATGAATGTTTCTCACTGATATCTCTAGATCTTTGATCCTTTGCATATTTAAATTGTCAAATGACTCATAATCATGATTAATCTTTGGAAACCCTATTTTTGGACTCTGATGATATTTTGTAACCTAGATCTGATCTTTTTGAATCATCTACTCTTGAAAGTGAATCATTAGTGAATCTAGATCTATTTACTTGATTCAATCTTGATAATAATCTTGATGATGAGCAATCTTGATCTTGCAAAATAATTGATATAGTTTTGACCCATCAATATGATATTGAATACAAATGATGTAGAACATGATGATGACCTAAAGACTTGATGACTTGAATAATGATGATAATATTTAGGGTTGACATATATTCCTAAACTACCTAGGTAGATCATCCATCCTCGAATATGCTTGACACTTGAGTAAATATTGAAATCTTGATATAATGTTGACTATATATGAATGATCTACCTTAAGGATGAATAGGATTGGAAAACCCTAATTTGGTGTACTTGATTTTGGTCTATAATATGATCTTGATCCTCGATCCATATCTTGATTGATCTAGGAACCACTTGAGACCCTGATCTTCTACTCTAGTTGATTATACTCGAAATCTCGGTGAAAGGTACGCTATTTATATAACTCCTCCTTGATTGTATTGAAGATACTTTTATGTATCTCTTGATTGTATGCTTGGCTAGTTATTTGGATGAGCTATTGTTCCCTATGATTAGTCTTCTGTTTTTCTATATTATATTTTGACAAAAAAACATGAAAACATAAATTGAATGCCCATTATGACTGCTCGTATATTGATAATGATGATGATATTGATAATGTTGATAATGTTGATATTGAGTGCAATAACCCCCTCATTTGGATGTGGGACTTGTACATTAGCCTCCTATGTTCCTATGGTGAAAAGGAGCCTAGTGACCTTCCCCATCGCGTCGGGGTAATAGAGTCACACAAATTATATAAGCATGCTTCTCGAATTACAGCATAATGGGAACTCGTAATAAAATTCAAATTGCTTGAAAAACTTGTCGAATAAATGTTAGATTTGCAAATTGCTTATTATTCTTTGAAATATAAGTCCTGCCAAGCATACTATTTTGTTATAAATCGTTTTACTTGATTTCGATAGTGTACCGTGCAATTGCATGATTGTGTCTCGATTTTATTGATTTTAGGCAATACAAATGGAATACTGAATAAGATCGCTTCCGCACTCATACACTCTGATGACAAAGATATATTGGTGAAATCTCCATATTTGGTTAGTTTGTTCTTTAATTATCCAGTTTTTGAGTTATTTATTTCTTATTGTATATGCCAGTGTGTTAGATCCTACGGGGCCACTCAGGGACGGGCGCTTCAATCCTTTTTCTACTGTTTCGACAGTAGGATTGGGATTGGGGTAAGAACGGTTCCGTGACAGTTGGTATCAGAGCTTACACACTCCCATATACTTTAAGTAAATAATATCTCAAGTTTATTACACCCAAGAAACCCTAAAGTCCATAATGGTGAAAATTGAGGTGTCTAGGCTCGGGGTCCTGACATAATTTCTCCTATCCGTCTTCACGGTGGCTGAGATCCCCCGCTCTACCTGGCCTCAATTGATCCAGAACTGGACTTAAAGGTTCTCTTGTGAAACCTTAGAGAGTCTTCTAGCATCTCATCTCTTCTTTAAGGACAATCCTAAGCCACCCATGTAGATGAAGATTAGGTAGTTTTCTCATCTCCTCATGTGGTCCTTCCTTGTGACCTTATACCACATGATGTCTCGATTATGGGTAGCTTAAGAATGGGAATCTCTAAATCTTGAAAGTTGATACCATGATCTGACCTTAGTATGAAAACTCAATTTTGATCAATGAAAACTTTGAAATGAAATACTCATGATTGACCCTTAATGAAAAACCCGATTTAATCAAAATTAGACTACATGCTACCTATGTTTGAGGTAAACTGTAAAAAAAAAATGATTTGGTGAAACAAGGATGACTTGTACTTTATACCTTGTTGTTGATAAGGTCCCTATTTGATTAAGCCCATGGTTCCCTATTATTGATTAAACCTCAAACATAGTTAAGCAAACATTTACCCTATTGATGCCTTTTGCAATCTCAGTTTTGATATGATGATTATGGACCTAAGTTTTGCACTATTATGCGCCAATTCCATGAATGCCAAATTCAAATCCTCGATTTCCAAATTATATCATTACCTTGATCATGAAAGGAAAAAATTGAAAATCTTGACATTATTGCCCTATTATCTTGAATTTTGATCTTATGACTTTGATGTATATGATTTAATTTTGATACTCTCCCTATTTGAATAAGATCAGCAGATCATGACTAATGTTGGTAATGTGCCAGATTAGGGTGGTAGTTGACTCATGACTCCCCTAACCTAGGTGACATCCCTATTTTGACTACCTCTAAATTTTCACCTTGTTGATTATTTAGAGTCTGGAAAGGTATACCCTTTCACCCATTTTAGACTGGTTGACCTCAGCCTAATAGGTTGAACCCATGGTTAATACTCGATCTTGAATATTGACTTGATAATGATCTTGAAATATGGCAATGTTGACTATAGCTTGTGGTTTATTTCCTAGATATACCTAGGTCTAGATCATTCATCAACCTTGGAAACATGATAATGAAATTATGATATGTTGCTCGAATATTGAATAATGTTGCTCGAAATTGGATATAGATGAATGATACCCCCTAAGGTCTAAATAGGAATCTAAACCCTAGCTCCAAAATTTTGGACCTATAACTTTTGATGCTTAAAATCTTGACTCTTGATTTTGATTAATGGACTTGTGACTCATGATTATCAATCTCAATAATGATACAAATCCTATGATCACACTATTTGGACCTTGAGATATATGACTAATGACTCCAAAATCCCAAAATTTGAAATTTTCGAAATGATGACTATTTTCACTTCTCGATTTATGAATTAGGGTTTAGCTCTCACTAGGACTAGGGTGGGACCTTCCCATTGATTTTGAGCTCGAAATAGTGGTATCAAAAGTATGAAGTTGTCTTGAAATGTTGAAATATGAAATCTCAAATCATGGATGTATAACCCCACCTAGGCCAACGTAGAAGCTAAGACCCTAAGAGTTTGGGATTGAAAGTCTCCTTGTAGACTTGATCCAAGGACTCTTTTTGTTTGACCTAAAGGATAATATGTCCAAATTTGTGATCAATATGATGTTTTCCATATTTTTGACTCATATAATGACTTTGGACAATATATGTGTTGATACTCAATTGCTCGATTATGAAATAATGTTAGTACCAAGTTGGTTATGAAATGGAACATGGAATCTCAATTATGATGTTTGCACTACTTAAACTTTGAGGACATGATACTTAAACTTCGAGGACATGATTTTGATTATATAGTTGAGGATACACCAATATTTGAGGATATGATCTATTTTTTGAATAAATACTAATTTTGAGGATGTTTTTGAATTTTGGGGACAAAATTCCTTTTTAAGGAGGGAAGGATGTGACAAAGTGGATTTTAGCATAATAATGAGATAATTACTCTTTTGACCCCATTATATTTCCCTCATGGTCTCAAATAATTTTTCTTGTCTTCATAATCAATTTTTAGACTCAAATCCAAAATATGGTGACCAATGTGAATTCTATACACTATGAAACCCCACATATTTGATTTATTTGTTACTTTGTCCAATTAAGTAAATTGATATATCAAACTTCATATTTTTGTTCTCAAACTTTTTCTAAAGATTCTACACGTTTTTGTGAAGATGCAGTCCAAATTTGAAAACAATTGGACATTCCTACGATTTTCTACGAATTTTTTTGAAGTTTATGTGTTGAAAACCCATTTATTCCACTTTTATTTGCTCCTTTCTTGACTTGTCCAAGTCATCTATCTGTGGCAAGGGATCGGGGGTGCCTAACAGCCCTTGGATCTCCTACCCACGGATTATGGCCGGATCCTGTGGCCATGGAATCATCTTCTACCTCCGCAATCAGCGGGGAGGAGTAAATGGGGACCGAAGCATGAATCTCCCGCTCGTGACCATAGTTCAAAACTCAAAGCGAATAGAAAGCTTGTGCTCGCAAATTCGAACTCAACAGGCCCAACTTTGACCATGTTTAATGCATTAAAATGCCGCCAAAATAAGATCGTCACCCCTCTCTCTCAGCTCGGCGGCCATGGCCCTCGACCCATATCCTAGCCTAGTGCTATAAAAGGCCTCCCCGAGGTCCGCTGCAAGTATTCTTGCATCCTTGCCTTGTGATCTCACCCTCCAGAATCTCCCTTAGCCACCAATTTCCATTGCCTTCCACCTGCTGCAGTAGCAGCGCCGCCGCACAGCCTCTTTGGGGCGTTCGCCTCCCTCGCCCCCTCCCTCCAAATAGAGGTTGCTTCTCTCCTCGAGGGGTTCCTACGACCTCAACCGGCATTCTCGCTGCCTTCATAGGTGCCTCCTTCTCCCCTTGGCCCTGACGCCGGCAATCTTGCTCATCCGTACTTGGGCACTCGAGCACAAGGCCTGGAGCGAGAGAGAAAATGAATCCTGGACCGACGGTCCAAGGGGGGGACAGACAACCCAACCCAATTAATCTCATTGAACCACAAATAAACCAGCCAAATCAGACTGTGAACCGAATCCTTAGACAAGAAAGCCACCTTGCCTATTTGGATCCATCTCAGCCGCTACTTGTTCATGAAACGGTCATCAAATTTCCCATTTAAGGTATTTTTACCCCTTCTCTACTCAATTATTCGATAAAATGCCCAGATCTCGTTTAAATCATAGAAAATGCATCTGACCTCCAAAAATGATGAATTAATAGTCTTTTTTGATCAGGAAAATCCAGTGAATCCATTAAAAATACTTTTGAGACCAGATTATGAATGTTTCTCACTGATATCTCTAGATCTTTGATCCTTTGCATATTTAAATTGTCAAATGACTCATAATCATGATTAATCTTTGGAAACCCTATTTTTGGACTCTGATGATATTTTGTAACCTAGATCTGATCTTTTTGAATCATCTACTCTTGAAAGTGAATCATTAGTGATTCTAGATCTATTTACTTGATTCAATCTTGATAATAATCTTGATGATGAGCAATCTTGATCTTGCAAAATAATTGATATAGTTTTGACCCATCAATATGATATTGAATACAAATGATGTAGAACATGATGATGACCTAAATACTTGATGACTTGAATAATGATGATAATATTTAGGGTTGACATATATTCCTAAACTACCTAGGTAGATCATCCATCCTCGAATATGCTTGGCACTTGAGTAAATATTAAAATCTTGATATAATGTTGACTATATATGAATGATCTACCTTAAGGATGAATAGGATTGGAAAACCCTAATTTGGTGTACTTGATTTTGGTCTATAATATGATCTTGATCCTCGATCCATATCTTGATTGATCTAGGAACCACTTGAGACCCTGATTTTCTACTCTAGTTGATTATACTCGAAATCTCGGTGAAAGGTACGCTATTTATATAACTCCTCCTTGATTGTATTGAAGATACTTTTATGTATCTCTTGATTGTATGCTTGGCTAGTTATTTGGATGAGATATTGTTCCCTATGATTAGTCTTCTGTTTTTCTATATTATATTTTGACAAAAAAACATGAAAACATAAATTGAATGCCCATTATGACTGCTCGTATATTGATAATGATGATGATATTGATAATGTTGATAATGTTGATATTGAGTGCAATAACCCCCTCATTTGGAGGTGGGACTTGTACATTAGCCTCCTATGTTCCTATGGTGAAAAGGAGCCTAGTGACCTTCCCCATCGCCTCGGGGTAATAGAGTCACACAAATTATATAAGCATGCTTCTCGAATTACAGCATAATGGGAACTCGTAATAAAATTCGAATTGCTTGAAAAACTTATCGAATAAATGTTAGATTTGCAAATTGCTTTTTATTCTTTGAAATATAAGTCCTTCCAAGCATACTATTTTGTTATAAATCGTTTTACTTGATTTCGATAGTGTACCGTGCAATTGCATGATTGTGTCTCGATTTTATTGATTTTAGGCAATACAAATGGAATACTGAATAAGATCGCTTCCGCACTCATACACTTTGATGACAAAGATATATTGGTGAAATCTCCATATTGGGTTAGTTTGTTCTTTAATTATCCAGTTTTTGAGTTATTTATTTCTTATTGTATATGCCAGTGTGTTAGATCGTACGGGGCCACTCAGGGACGGGCGCTTCAATCCTTTTTCTACTGTTTCGACAGTAGGATTGGGATTGGGGTAAGAACGGTTCCGTGACAGTTGGTATCAGAGCTTACACACTCCCATATACTTTAAGTAAATAATATCTCAAGTTTCTTACACCCAAGAAACCCTAAAGTCCATAATGGTGAAAATTGAGGTGTCTAGGCTCGGGGTCCTGACATAATTTCTCCTATCCGTCTTGACGGTGGCTGAGATCCCCCGCTCTACCTGGCCTCAATTGATCCAGAACTGGACCTAAAGGTTCTCTTGTGAAACCTTAGAGAGTCTTCTAGCATCTCATCTCTTCTTTAAGGACAATCCTAAGCCACCCATGTAGATGAAGATTAGGTAGTTTTCTCATCTCCTCATGTGGTCCTTCCTTGTGACCTTATACCACATGATGTCTCGATTATGGGTAGCTTAAGAATGGGAATCTCTAAATCTTGAAAGTTGATACCATGATCTGACCTTAGTATGAAAACTCAATTTTGATCAATGAAAACTTTGAAATGAAATACTCATGATTGACCCTTAATGAAAAACCCGATTTAATCAAAATTAGACTACATGCTACCTATGTTTGAGGTAAACTGTAAAAAAAAAATGATTTGCTGAAATAAGGATGACTTGTACTTTATACCTTGTTGTTGATAAGGTCCCTATTTGATTAAGCCAATGGTGCCCTATTATTGATTAAACCTCAAACATAGTTAAGCAAACATTTACCCTATTGATGCCTTTTGCAATCTCAGTTTTGATATGATGATTATGGACCTAAGTTTTGCACTATTATGCCCCAATTCCTTGAATGCCAAATTCAAATCCTAGATTTCCAAATTATATCATTACCTTGATCATGAAAGGAAAGAATTGAAAATCTTGACATTATTGCCCTATTATCTTGAATTTTGATCTTATGACTTTGATGTATATGATTTAATTTTGATACTCTCCCTATTTGAATAAGATCAGCAGATCATGACTAATGTTGGTAATGTTCCATATTAGGGTGGTAGTTGACTCATGACTCCCCTAACCTAGGTGACATCCCTATTTTGACTACCTCTAAATTTTCACCTTGTTGATTATTTAGAGTCTGGAAAGGTATACCCTTTCACCCATTTTAGACTGGTTGACCTAAGCCTAATAGGTTGAACCCATGGTTAATACTCGATCTTGAATATTGACTTGATAATGATCTTGAAATATGGCAATGTTGACTATAGCTTGTGGTTTATTTCCTAGATAGACCTAGGTCTAGATCATTCATCAACCTTGGAAACATGATAATGAAATTATGATATGTTGCTCGAATATTGAATAATGTTGCTCGAAATTGGATATAGATGAATGATACCCCCTAAGGTCTAAATAGGAATCTAAACCCTAGCTCCAAAATTTTGGACCTATAACTTTTGATGCTTAAAATCTTGACTCTTGATTTTGATTAATGGACTTGTGACTCATGATTATCAATCTCAATAATGATACAAATCCTATGATCACACTATTTGGACCTTGAGATATATGACTAATGACTCCAAAATCCCAAAATTTGAAAATTTCGAAATGAAGACTATTTTCACTTCTCGATTTATGAATTAGGGTTTAGCTCTCACTAGGACTAGGGTGGGACCTTCCCATTGATTTTGAGCTCGAAATAGTGGTATCAAAAGTATGAAGTTGTCTTGAAATGTTGAAATATGAAATCTCAAATCATGGATGTATAACCCCACCTAGGCCAACGTAGAAGCTAAGACCCTAAGAGTTTGGGATTGAAATTCACCTTGTAGACTTGATCCAAGGACTCTTTTTGTTTGACCTAAAGGATAATATGTCCAAATTTGTGATCAATATGATGTTTTCCATATTTTTGACTCATATAATGACTTTGGACAATATATGTGTTGATACTCAATTGCTCGATTATGAAATAATGTTAGTACCAAGTTGGTTGTGAAATGGAACATGGAATCTCAATTATGATGTTTGCACTACTTAAACTTTGAGGACATGATTTTGATTATATAGTTGAGGATACACCAATATTTGAGGATATGATCTATTTTTTGAATAAATACTAATTTTGAGGATGTTTTTGAATTTTGGGGACAAAATTCCTTTTTAAGGAGGGAAGGATGTGACAAAGTGGATTTTAGCATAATAATGAGATAATTACTCTTTTGACCCCATTATATTTCCCTCATGGTCTCAAATAATTTTTCTTGTCTTCATAATCAATTTTTAGACTCAAATCCAAAATATGGTGACCAATGTGAATTCTATACACTATGAAACCCCACATATTTGATTTATTTGTTACTTTGTCCAATTAAGTAAATTGATATACCAAACTTCATATTTTTGTTCTCAAACTTTTTCTAAAGATTCTACACGTTTTTGTGAAGATGCAGTCCAAATTTGAGAACAATTGGACATTCCTACGATTTTCTACGAATTTTTTTGAAGTTTATGTGTAGAAAACCCATTTATTCCACTTTTATTTGCTCCTTTCTTGACTTGTCCAAGTCATCTATCTGTGGCAAGGGATCGGGGGTGCCTAACAGCCCTTGGATCTCCTACCCATGGATTATGGCCGGATCCTGTGGCCATGGAATCATCTTCTACCTCCGCAATCAGCGGGGAGGAGTAAATGGGGACCGAATCATGAATCTCCCGCTCGCGACCATAGTTCAAAACTCAAAGCGAATAGAAAGCTTGTGCTCACAAATTCGAACTCAACAGGCCCAACTTTGACCATGTTTAATGCATTAAAATGCCGCCAAAATAAGATCGTCACCCCTCTCTCTCAGCTCGGCGGCCATGGCCCTCGACCCATATCCTAGCCTAGTGCTATAAAAGGCCTCCCCGAGGCCCGCTGCAAGTATTCTTGCATCCTTGCCTTGTGATCGCACCCTCCAGAATCTCCCTTAGCCCCCAATTTCCATTGCCTTCCACCTGCTGCAGTAGCAGCGCCACCGCACAGCCTCTTTGGGGCGTTCGCCTCCCTCGCCCCCTCCCTCCAAATAGAGGTTGCTTCTCTCCTCGAGGGGTTCGTACGACCTCAACCGGCATCCTCGCTACCGCCATAGGTGCCTCCTTCTCCCCTTGGTCCTGGCGCCGGCAAGCTTTCTCAGCCGTACTTGGGCACTCGAGCACAAGGCCTGGAGCGAGAGAGAAAAGGAATCTTGGACCGACGGTCCAAGGGGGGGACAGACAACCCAACCCAATTAATCTCGTTGAACCACAAATAAACCAGCCAAATCAGACTGTGAACCGAATCCTTAGACAAGAAAGCCACCTCGCCTATTTGGATCCATCTCAGCCGCTACTTGTTCATCAAACGGTCATCAAATTTCCCATTTAAGGTATTTTTACCCCTTCTCTACTCAATTATTCGATAAAATTCCCAGATCTCGTTTAAATCATAGAAAATGCATCTGACCTCCAAAAATGATGAATTAATAGTCTTTTTTTATCAGGAAAATCCAGTGAATCCATTAAAAATACTTTTGAGACCAGATTATGAATGTTTCTCACTGATATCTCTAGATCTTTGATCCTTTGCATATTTAAATTGTCAAATGACTCATAATCATGATTAATCTTTGGAAACCCTATTTTTGGACTCTGATGATATTTTGTAACCTAGATCTGATCTTTTTGAATCATCTACTCTTGAAAGTGAATCATTAGTGAATCTAGATCTATTTACTTGATTCAATCTTGATAATAATCTTGATGATGAGCAATCTTGATCTTGCAAAATAATTGATATAGTTTTGACCCATCAATATGATATTGAATACAAATGATGTAGAACATGATGATGACCTAAAGACTTGATGACTTGAATAATGATGATAATATTTAGGGTTGACATATATTCCTAAACTACCTAGGTAGATCATCCATCCTCGAATATGCTTGACACTTGAGTAAATATTGAAATCTTGATATAATGTTGACTATATATGAATGATCTACCTTAAGGATGAATAGGATTGGAAAACCATAATTTGGTGTACTTGATTTTGGTCTATAATATGATCTTGATCCTCGATCCATATCTTGATTGATATAGGAACCACTTGAGACCCTGATCTTTTACTCTAGTTGATTATACTCGAAATCTTGGTGAAAGGTACGCTATTTATATAACTCCTCCTTGATTGTATTGAAGATACTTTTATGTATCTCTTGATTGTATGCTTGGCTAGTTATTTGGATGAGCTATTGTTCCCTATGATTAGTCTTCTGTTTTTCTATATTATATTTTGACAAAAAACATGAAAACATAAATTGAATGCCCATTATGACTGCTCGTATATTGATAATGATGATGATATTGATAATGTTGATAATGTTTATATTGAGTGCAATAACCCCCTCATTTGGAGGTGGGACTTGTACATTAGCCTCCTATGTTCCTATGGTGAAAAGGAGCCTACTGACCTTCCCCATCGCGTCGGGGTAATAGAGTCACACAAATTATATAAGCATGCTTCTCGAATTACAGCATAATGGGAACTCGTAATAAAATTCGAATTGCTTGAAAAACTTGTCGAATAAATGTTAGATTTGCAAATTGCTTATTATTCTTTGAAATATAAGTCCTGCCAAGCATACTATTTTGTTATAAATCGTTTTACTTGATTTCGATAGTGTACCGTGCAATTGCATGATTGTGTCTCGATTTTATTGATTTTAGGCAATACAAATGGAATACTGAATAAGATCGCTTCCGCACTCATACACTCTGATGACAAAGATATATTGGTGAAATCTCCATATTGGGTTAGTTTGTTCTTTAATTATCCAGTTTTTGAGTTATTTATTTCTTATTGTATATGCCAGTGTGTTAGATCCTACGGGGCCACTCAGGGATGGGCGCTTCAATCCTTTTTCTACTTTTTCGACAGTAGGATTGGGATTGGGGTAAGAACGGTTCTGTGACAGTTTCCTTCAATAAAATATAAGCCTATATTATTGAACTTAAAGCAAGAAACAACCAAATCCTAGATAAAACATGGAAGAATTACCAAAAATCTACATGATATGCAATGCATGACAAAAATACAAAATTTTTAAAATATGCAAAAATTGCAAGAAAGTAATTACATGGCATGCATGTATACAAAGCATGTAAATTATAAACTAATACAAAAAAATGCAAACAACCAAAAGTAAATGGCTGGTGAAATGCAAAATGAGAGTGAAAATGAGAACAGGGCATACCTCCCTACCACCCCAAACTTTTGAATCATGTTGTCCTCAGCACAACACTAAAGTCTTAGAATGATAGGGTAGATTATCATTGTGGTGGCGGTGATCCTCCTTGTGGTGGAGGATGTTGGTAATAGGAAGCCTAGTAGTATGACTATGGAGGCGGATAGTTGTCCTTAAATGCTAATATTGAACTCCACTAGTCATTCCCCCACTATATGTTCCTATATGACTAGGCATGCCGAAACTGATATAAGTGGTTGACCTGATAATGCATCTGATGATGTTTTACCCACCTGGCATCCGGAGAGCGCTAGAAACCCTTTGGTGTACTCAAAATACATTCTTGGGTGCTCAGTATGCAATCCTAAGTGCTCTGGATGCCCTCCAGCTGTGCATGTATGGTGTACATGTTATATGCATTTGTTGTGAGATGCTGCTAATGTTGTGATGTATATACCTCATATCACCTCATCCTATGATTCTCTCACTCCTCAACATTCCTCCTCCTCTCTAAAACTACATGTGATTCACCTAACCCCTATAAGATTATCTCTGAATACTCAAATGTGTCCCCAGGGTTCTTCTTCTGCCATCTTCTCACTTTTTGTCAGAAATCCAGAGTAGGACCCCACTCCAACAAAAATGGTGCGGCATGGTATGGGAACTCCAGTGATATGCCTGGGTAAGGTGGGTTGCCCTGGTATAAGATTTTCTGATCAACAACTGAAATCATCACACATCACACAAGATAGTGCAGGTCCACCAACTTCCCACCCCAGCCTTGGTGTATCCAGAAACATCATGACTAAGGGCAACAACTATGGATGTCACAATCACTCCTAGAATGCATGGATTTTTTCTCTTGGATGGGGCTGTCCTCAAATGGTCTATCATCAAAGCTCCTAAGTTCACATGCTTTCCCTTTATCAACCAGCCCAAAGCACACAAGTCCTTCTTTGTGCAACTCCCTTGATTCTCATATCTGCCAAATATGACATTTGCTAGGACTTTCTGAACATAGCATAGGAAGGGATTATGGAGCAAAATCGTCTTTGAATTCCCCCCTACAAAGTCGATGTGGGCAGTGAATGCCTTCTACATGGAAGTAAAACTAGTACTAGTGCTCTTGTTTTTCTTGCCAGTCTCAAAGTGAGTCACCATCCCTTCATTTGGAGCAAAGAAATTGTTCGACATGGTTGAAGAGATGACATGAAATTAGCCTCCAAGTCTGACTTTAATGGTGTCTTCTCCACCATGGGATACCTTCTCCAATGTGACAAAGAACTGCTACGTGAGCTTGATGTAGGTTTCCTGCTCTGTCGTCAGAATGTCATACAGGCCATCATCCTTCATCATGCCATCATAGTACTCAAGGAACCCTAGGGAGTTTAGTGTCTCCTGGCATGCATAGAGGGTGGTTGTCACCCTACATGTGAGGCACTTTGGGTGCTTGGGCATCTTTTCCCTCACGCTAGAAGTATCAGGCTCTACATCTAGCTACTGCTATGGTGCATTGGGATGTGGTGCATCCTGTATCACCTCATCTTCATCATCTATCGTTAACCTCTTTTGTGCTCTTGGTTGTGGATGTGGTGTCGTGCACGTCGACGCCCGATCCGCCGAAACTAAAGTTTGAGCTGCTGAAACCGACGGATGAGCTTCTAAAACTGATGGAATTACCTCTATCCTACCTCTACTAGGAACACTAGAGGAATCATCCATCATAGGAACCATCATTACAGCTACATGGTGTGATTCTCCTTGTGAACTGGAGGCTGCCGATGGTGGTGGAAGTCCTATGAGAACCGACGAAGCCAAAGAATATGTGTTCTTGGGCTGGCGTTCGTAGGAGATGACATCATTGGTTTTTTCTACAACCTTCTTAGCCATTTGCTTCATTTTGGATCAAAATTGATGGAGAAAATGGGATTTTAGGTTTTCTCCAAAGAACAGGATTGTTGGGGAGGATTGGACAAAAATGGGGTGTTTTGTGGATGAAAATGGGTGAAATATGGAGATCAAGGTAGTGGAAATGATGGGGGATTGATTGGAGATGGATTGGGGGTGATTTTGTTGTGATTTGAGGGTGGTAGGGTGGATGGGGGTGGTGCACGGCTTCCATTTGTAGAGAACGGTCGTGTTGTTCGTAGAGAAGAGAATAGAAGTGATTTGATATTTTTGCAAAATTGTAGACTTAACTGATGGAGTGGGGTTGTGGAACGGTCATGTTGTGTGCCATAGCTGTGTTGGGAGGCACATACCATGCACATGCATCCTTGCACGGACGTTCTGCCTCTGTTCTTCACTTGTTCGTTCCTCTTCACACGGTCATTCTGAGTGAGTGGCTACACGGTCGTGTTGCCTTGCATGGCCGTGGTAGGTCTATTCTTCAGTTCTTGACTTCTTTGATTTTTCTCAATTCCCCTATTGATTGTGAATGCACCACCACGGCCGTTCCATGTCACCACAGTTGTGGTGAGTACTATGATAGTTGTCCCACACTTGAATCTCATCACACATCTAATATTTGATCCAAAATGATTTTTCTTAGATTACTTGTCAAAATTTCATCTAATTTTCTACATTTCATCCTATTTTCACATGCAAATCTTAAAACTAAACAAAAACTAATAAAACAAGTGTGTGTGCTTTCTTGGAAAGTGTAGAAACAAAATGAAAGTATAAAAAATGGAAGGTTGAATGCAAAATTCAAAAACCTTGGTGGTTTGCCTCCCATAAGCGTTGAGTTTCATGCCATCAGCTAGGCTTCTTGCAGATTCTTTGATCATTCATCTATTTGGCATCCTCATGTGCCCATTTTTACAATAAATGCATCTCTCATTGGCATTCAATCTCTGTTCCTCATCCCTTTGATCACCAAATCTATGATCAAATCATTCATCTAGATCTCCTCTTCTCGAATGATCAATAGGACTCTTCAAGTTACCATATCCAATATCCTCACCTCGAATCCTTTAGTTTGTGGACTTGTATATGTTGATCTTTATCTTTATGTCCATGAAAGAGACTGTCATTATGCTACTGTAAACATGTATCTTGGCATCATCTGTAGATAAGAATGGTCTCTCTATGATGATGGGGATCTTCCTATCATCCAGTTGCATGTCAAGAACAAGGAAATTAGCCAGAAACACTACTCCTCTTTCCTTGTCAATCATCAACAAAACAACATCCACTCATCCTCTAGGCACTTTGATGGATTGATCTGGTAATTGGAGAGTGCAATGTGTCGGTTTCAACTTCCCTAAACCCAACTCAACATAGACACTATATGACATCAAATTCACACTGGATCCCAAATCAAGAATGGATTTTCCTATTTGATGTCCCCCAATGTAGCTCGGTATGATTGGGGCTCTTGGGTCTTTCCTCTTTATAGGCAGTGAGTGTTGGAGGATATAGCTCATTTGTTCTATCAACTTCACTTTCTTTGGTATCCTCCATGTTGACCTTCTCTTCATAGTGCATAAGTTCTTAAGAAACTTGGCATATGATGGGATTTTCTTGATAGCATCCAACAATGGGATATTGACCTTCACTTAGCAAATGTGAACATTGTGCTTTTTTCTCCTCCTTACTTCTGTTACCTCATCTAATGCTTCAATAAATGGTGGCTCACATGCTTTGGAATTGCTTGCATCAACATGAGGTGGAATACTAGGAATGGTGAAATCTGAGAATTGAGTATGAGGTGGAGCACATGGTATCCCAAAATCAACCAGTTGTAACACATAATCATCTTCGACAATCTCAATCACAGTATCACCACTTGGCTACCTTTGCATTGTTTTATTAACCTTTCTTTGTCTTGCGAGATGCTCAAGAGTTTTCCCAGTCCTTAGAACTATCCCAACACTTCCTTTCTCATGGTGGAGAGGGGGAGCTAGTTGTGTTTGCGGAGGAGGTGGAGGTGGTACTTGATATTGAAATTGTAATGGAGGGGAGAATTTAGGTTGGAAGGTGAATTGTTGAGAAACTTGTGGTAGTGGAGGGGGAGGTGTCGCATAAGGCTTGGAATCACCTTGAAAGTGGTATATGGTCTACACTTGTGTGGTAGGTGGAGTATAGAAAACTTGTGAATAAGGCATTGGTCCACTTACTTCATTGAAACTCAAGATGGGTTTTGAAGATAATTTTTCTTCTTGGAAAGAAATCATAGAAGGCAGATGCTCTATGCTCTCCTCAAGCCTTGTCACATTCATTTGTATCTCATCATATCTCTTCAACCTAGAAAGAACCTCTTCCTCAATCCTCGGGCTATATCTTGGACTTTCTGGTTCTTGGTAGTTATAGGAGTGAGGTTTCTTGTTTTCTTCACCATAGAACTCAATAGAATTGACCGGGTGGTGAGGAACACTTGTTACTTGGTTCTTCATGAAGCTCACCATGTCACCGAGAATCTTCATTACTTGTGGGCTTGAGTCATTATGAGTCAAAGATGCATATCAAAGGCATTGCCACCATCATTCATCATGCTTGAATCTCAGATTCTTGAACCTTCTGCCAGCTGCCCATACAAGCGCCCTATCTCCTCGGGTGGACTAGCCATGAAAAATCCTCCACAAGAGGAATCTATTAAGTTTTGGCTCTTTGGAGATAGACCGGAGTACAAGGATTGAACTAGCTACCACAAAGGGATCTCATGGTGTGGGCACTCTGGCAACATCTTCTTAAACCTCTCCCATGCATTGTGAAACTGCTCATTTCCCATTTGACTAAAACTTGTCACGGCATGCCGCATTTGTGTTAACCTTTCTATAGAGTAGAATTGTCTTAAGAATGCATTCTTCATCACTTCCCAACTCATGATGTCCCTCCTTGAGTCATACTAATCTTTGTCTTTGTCTTTGAGGTAAATGAAAACAAGGACAACCATATTGTGTCATCACTAGCCGTGGGTGTCCTGAAGGTGGAGCATACTTTAAGAAAGGAGTCCATGTTCTTGTAGGGGTTCCCACTCTCTTAGTAGTAGAAGATGGACAGGAGCCCAAGAAGACCTGGAGGGATGGAGAATTGCTCTCCTGGCATTTGATCAACCCTACTACCAATTAGCAATTTGTAGTTTCTAGGCATGAAGTAATCTTGAAGTGGTTTGTGAAGTGCATTTTGACCTTCCATTTTGTCTTCCCCGAGTAGCTTGTCACATGCACAAGCCACAACCAAAAAAAAAGAAAACAAGTTAATAAACCAATTTGCACAAATAATGTAAAGAATAAAGAGTAAATAATAGCAATGATGATGGCAGTAGGAAAAGGTCAAAGAAAAACTAACTAGCTTCAAGGAGAACCATCTCCCTATCCCTCCACTATACAAATTGGATGATGAAAAGGTTACATACTATATTGGAATGTTGCTTCCCTCTTCAAAGTCCAAGCTCTAATCAATGTCTTGGTCTTCACCTGAAAGTTGTAAGGCCTAGACATTGACAATTTCCCAATTAGAGAAATTTCAAGGTGACAACTTCTCATCTAAATCTGATTCTTCCCAAAATCAATCACTTCATCTCCATATTCATCTGCAACCATCAATCTTGCACAACATGGACTCACTTCGTCCACCATCATAGGTGAAGGGAACCTGCAAAATTGATAGAGGACGCCACAATGATTGCGGATTAGAGTCTCACACAACAATGATCACCCTAGCCCTAGGATTGCCAGAGGAAACCCTAGGAGGGCCGCATGATGAGATGATGACCATGACTACCTAGTAACATGTAAAGGGTTTGAATCTGTTATGTCAGTCCACTTGAATAGGACGCTCGTGACAAGAAACCAAGAGTCTAATCCCTAGAACAACTCCATGTCACATGGAGAAAAAAGATGAGCGGCAAGAAAGGATCTCAGTGGCTTTGTTGAACTAGCCTCCTGGGTAATAGTGAGAAGATGTGATTCACTCGATAGCATTCTAATGGATTTATTTCACATGTATATAACATGATTATGGAACTATCAGAAACCAACAACCATGATTGTTAAATTAGGTATTTTCTTGTGCTTCATGTATCTTGAGGTAGGGTTATCTAAGCATAAGAAATAAGGTGTCATTGGATAGGTATTGAAGTGTAGATTTTAGTACATCTAATGTACTACCTACTATGGAAAAGATTAGTTCCTGGTCGGGGGCCCCCATTCCTGCATGCTTACTATGTGGCCAACACAATGACTCCATCACTCATCTCTTTGGGGGCTGCAAATACTGGAAATATATTTGGGGATGTGCTCAACTTAAGCTCAACATCAGAGCCTCATATTTTCCTTATGAATGCCTCATGGATCTTGGTAAAAGGTCAAAGCAATCCAAAATCATTGAACTTTGGGCCATCACTGGTGTTGTTCACTTCATTTGGGAGGAGCGTAATAAAAGGCTACATAACGGTGGTGCTTCTGACTTTGTCGCCATCTTCAGCTGTCTTGCACTTGAGATCAAGAGAATGTACTTTACTTTTAAATCTTGTCTTGATTTTCCTCCTATTATAGCTAGGAATTGGGATCTGCTGTAACCAATTCGTAGATGTGTGTCGTCACATGTATGGGTGTGGCTTGTAACTTTGTCCCCTTTTAGGGGGTTTTTGGAATATAGTTACCCAATTTTCCAAAATAAAATATATGAGTTTATTTAGATGTTCAATAGGTACAATATTTTATGAATGTCAACATGTGTAATAATGATCTATCTTCCAAAATTGGTGATATGAATATCCAAATTTTATGAAAAGGTATAGAAATGGGGTTTTGAGTGTACTATGTTTTAAAAATAATTTGATCATGTCATTTTGATGTTTAAGAGTAATTATATATTTTTTACTAAAACCTATAAGATTTCTTTGTTTTGATGCATTTAAAATTATAAATAGCTCTACAAATTAATCAATAGCTTAAAGTAGTTGTATTTTGATATGTTTAACATGATTCCAAAGCCTGATCATTTTGGATTTATGTTTTACCTAGGTTTTTGATGTAAACCCTAATAAGGGTATTACAAGTATTTCACCCATACATGGACTATGAAATAATGTAATGCTTTTCTTGAAACCCTAATATGTGGTATACATATGACATTTGTACTATTCAAGAGGTTTATGCCTTGTTATATGGGTATGTGGTTTTTAAACCATATTGGTTATCACATGGTATATTTTATGATTATTGTTCAAATATTACATTACAAATATGCTTACTGCTACAAAATATGATTTTGGAATATTTTTCTCTGATTTCAACCAAATTACCATAAATAGAAACATAATTATTTTTAAAATGTTTATCTTGATCACGTATCAATATGTGTGAATATGAGTGTGTTATGTGATTGTTATGACTATTTGTGTATGAAGTTCATAGTGATTACATAATTTTATTTTGGATATATATTCAATGCTAATATTTTTATTTTTGTTTAAATTAGATTTTTATTTAGTCTAAATAATAATCCTAACTTAATTTTAGGAGGTTACGGTGATAAGTTTTGAGATTTAGAAATGAAGATAGGAGAATACACATGAACTAATGCAAATTTCAGCTATCTAGGTACCTAGCTTGTAAACTAGTGACTCAGAACCACATTACAAATCTCTTCAAACAAGTAATCAGACCATGTCCATTGAGTTTTAATCTTATTAAGATTCAGTTTACCAACATTCTTACAAAGTAACTTAGAGATTCAATTATTTTCTAATATTCAATATTTTATATGTATTATATATCTAATGATGTTGGAGAGATGAGGCTTTAATGAGATTGTGTTATATTGCCTAAATAACATATTTTAGATATTTTATGCTTTAGATAGTCTCAAATACTTAGTATAATTATATTTTATCATTATTTTTCATGCGTTTAGACATAGATGTCATATATCTGATATCGAAACCTATCATTCTATTTAGTTAAAGATTTAGATTAGATTTATCCAAATAATAAGAATATCAATTTATATTTCAATTAAGAATCCTCTCAAACTAAATACTAGAGGTAAATATTTAGATAGAATTGATTTATAGTCAGAGAGAAAAAATTTAGAATGTAGATAATAATATGATCAGAACATTGACTATAGCCAATATAGGATAAGTCTTCACCATAGAGTCATGGGAATGATTTCGAAGACATTGTCGGTGTCACATAGGTCATGTTGTGCCAATAGAGGGTTCATTTCACCACAGAAGACATGGTTACAAAATGATAAAATATTTAAATAAGATGCTTACTTCAGTTATATATTCATAGTTTCATATTGGAGATATTTTTCTTATGGTTACTAGAATTCAATGGCACTTACTGTAACCTTGGCTTCTACTTGTGCATGGTTGGGGATGAGATGTACACATGTACAAATATTTAGGACATAGTCCAGATAAAAGGATACAACCACAAATGTATGAGGTTTGTTTGGAGGGGAGCCATGTAGAAGATCTTGGATATTAAAATAGAGTGTAGGATTTGGCAATATGTATTTAGATTTTTGTATAAATTTTTATGTAACCAAGTTTCTATCCTATTGTTTTTGTGATGAGTATCATGTTTGTAACACTCCTGTGTTGAAAAAATAGCTTTCATACATGTGATACGAAAATTGGGGTGTTACAGTGTGGTATCACTGCAATAATGTAGATGTCCATTAGAAAAATTCTCATATTCTTGGTTCAGATTTCCCTATTGGAAACCAAGTGATACTACAGCATAGGCATAGTGATGCCATTTAGTAGCCCTAGTTATATAATAAGTGTCGCACCCTATTTAGAAAAGGGGAAAAACAAAGAAATTTATTGAATAAAGCTCTATCATTTTTCTATTGTGAAACACAACATGAAAGGAAAAGGTTGTTTGGAGTAACCACCATGTTTTGTACAAAAATGAGGAAAAATGTATAATGAGAGACACATTGTAAACTGGGTGATTATCCGTGCTAAGAAAAAAAATAAAAGTCAAACCAGATTTTAGATATAGAGATATAGTTATGAGTGAGGAAGGATTATCACCCCCATCCCGCCCAATAAACTGGTATGAAAAAACTATTACGTTGTGAGGAAATTGAGTAATTTAATATGGTTAAGTTAACAAAAACATGAAAACAAGATAAAAAAACAATTTATTTTGTGGGCATGGTTTCAAGGCTAAAGATTTCAGTGACTTTCCTGTCATGGCACCAAACTTCCTAATTTTTAGGTGTGATGTCGTCTTGATCACCTATGAGCCTCCCATGGTGAATATCCATCATTGGTAACTAGAACCATTGTTTAGGATGTTAGTTGATGACTAGTGGGAGAGTGTTTAGAAAAGTAGATCGAATTCATTTATAAATAGTAAAAAGGTGACAAATATAGGAGCAGCAAAATATTTGTAGAAGATAATAGATCAAATATTGCAGTAGATCAAGTCAAGTGCACAATTATAGATATGTTGGAAAAAGACAAGTACATTCAACACTTTGGTGCAATAGTTAGAGCATCCCACCGTTCTATAGATCTAGCATAGGGTGTTAGAGGAAGGATCCTCTGACCATAGACAACATGAAAATAAAGAGCGATATAGTTGTTTCTCTATCTTCAGGAGAGACGAAAGGGACCTGGCATACATTGGGTATGGGGATATTTATAGTCTGGGATTAAGGTTTAGGATTTTGGATAAAACCTTAGAAAAGAGGCGATAGTTCATGTTAATGTGCCACGCATGGCACGTAGATAAAGGTGATCCACCCATGTGTCACTGACAGATGGATTTGATCCACTCAATGTTATAGGGTTAAAAAATGAAATTTCTTATTTTGCCAATAATTTCAGGAATGTTGTAGAGAAAATCAAAGAAAACTTGCACAAAAAGATAATTCAGGGATATCTCTCAAATTTGCTGAAAAATGGTAGTTGGAAAGGGAGTATTTAATTAACAACAATTAAATTGTGCAATTTATATAAAAGAAATCCTATTTAACGAATAATTGATGAACAATTGCATTTTCAGTCTAAAAGAAGGTTCCTTTGCAGAAGAGCCCAAACTGGGTGAAAATGAATGAAAAGGGTGTTTTAAATAGGTTGAAAATATGGGAAATGGTGGAAAAATGTGGAAATTGTGTAGAATATGGAACAGATTCCATCATTAACTAGAGAACTGACATTAACCACCATTTATCTAGATTGGGGAAAAATAGGGTGTCAATAGTTTTCCCCTCATAAGGCATGGTTCATGATAAGAGTGAGAAGCTTCGGTTGAGCCAAGTCTGACCCCCATTTAATGTCACAAAAGGCCAAAAAGGTTAGACTCATCAAGGACGTTATGCAAAAAACCTTGTGGTGGGTGGAAAGAGAATGTGATGTCTCTTCCTTCTAATGTTGAATTAGAGAGGAAAATGTGTGAAATTAATGATTTCTTCAAAGTATGGGAAACCTATGACTTAGGTAGTTTCCTACATCTAACCAATCATTATGTCCCCTTTAGTTCAGATGAGAGTCTCCCATCATTGCTCCAATTCTAAAACCAGAACATCTCTAATTCTCCGACTAACTCGACTCTTAGTGAGAAAAAGGTGAATGAAGGCATGATTTTTCATTGAGACATTAAGATATAAAGTTTGTGATTTATTGATAAACAATGGCAACTAATCTTTCTAAAAATAGATCTTGGTGAAATAGAGTAGCCATCCCCTTTCCTATGCATTTTTAGTTATATTTTTAGTGAGACAATTCATAGTCAATACTAAAACTCTTAAAAGACACAATATGATAATTTTTCCGACTGGAATAGGTATTGGATCATTAAGATTTGTGTTTGCTTTTTATATAAGTTTTTAGATTTAAGGTGACCTTTCTGGGCCAGTGACTGTAACAATTAGTTGTCTAATTGATTAAGGAAACTGACAATGAAAAAAGATTGGATCTTTAAACTATTATGTAGTGAAAGATAGTTGTCACGACATTTTCCTTACCATTTCACCTATCGTCATCTAGAGTATTTCTATTTCACGACTCTCTAGGTATCACTATAAGAATCTAGAGTTTGTTTAGTAATAGGGTGCACATATAGGTAGTGGAAACAAATAAAATTATTACCATATTCCCCATAAACCATTGAATTGCATCACCAACTATATAATGGAATGAATGGTTTCAAAGATATAAATGGTCCTGAAGAAATTCCATCGACATATACCTCATTGTTGTAGATGCACAACTGTCATCTAGTTGCTCCTCGATGGTGTATTTGCATCTCCCAGTCTTCCCAATGGACAACAGACTGGAACAAAATCTGTAACAGCTCCTGCCTTCTTACCATTGACTACATGTTGGTGTTGTCCTCTAAGAGGAAGAAAACGGCCTCCCACCTCTAGAGTAGCCCACACAAACCACCAAAAACTCCATTTTATGCTATCAGAGCCAACAGGAAGGAGTCATCCCCTTCTGTCAGTGTACTAATCACTGACATGCTCTCCCATAAGTGATCCTTAGTTTTTCTCTCCCTTTCTATATCTCCCTTTAATGGGTAAGACTTTCTTGGGCTCTCTATTTGTTACCACAACTAGAGAGGACAACAATTGTCAGAGCAAGTGATTCTCCATTATGTGTCTTGGGAAGCCCCCAATACCCCTCTATTTATAATAGAGGCAAGGGTCAGAGTTCCCGATCAGTATGGGAGTAGAAGAATCCAAAATCATGAACATTCAAGAACCTAGGAACTATGATATAGTCATCTTGCATAGTGAAATGGTCATCTCATGCGGAAGATGGTTCTATCACTTAGCAAGATGGTCATTTTATGTAGTTTCCAGTTCTGAATCAAATTGGTAATTCAAATCCTATTAATACACAACATGATGTCAACACTAATCCCATATGGAATTGAATTACCCCACAGATTGGGAGTCTTGCGACCACATAGCGGTCGTCTCACTCATGCAAGTTGATCATCTCACGACCATGAACCAGTCATCTCGCTCATGCAAGATGGTCGTCTCACGGCCATCAGGCGAGACGATCGTCTCATGACCATTAGGCAAGACAACCATCTCGCTCACATGAGATGGTCGTCTCATGCCCCAATTCTGGCAGAACCTAGACAAATCAATTTATAATCAACCTGACACTCCAAAAAGTCAAGACAACACTTGAACTTGATGATTTTGAGTCCAATCAGTTGGTCTATTATTTAATTGAATGCCTAAACACCTTTAGCATTCAATCTAAACATCATTCATGAATATAATCCTTTAATCGAAGTGTATCATATGCATGTGACCCTATAGGTCCAGAATTAAATTGGAAGTGAATGTCCATAACAACTTATGACATCACAAGAAAATAGCGGTGCCTAGTCACACATCACTACTAACTAAGTAATTTAGAAAGTTGGAGAACAACTTCATCCTACAATCTCTAATTCGTGTTACCTTGATCGTATAGTTCCTTTGTGTCTGATATCTGGATTGAATTCATGGCATGGAATCACCATCTTCTTGACATTCAATCCATGTTCCTTGAACTAGAGCAATTTGTCTCAGATGCATATGAGTTCACATATAATGCATTGAACCAAAAAAATATGTCCTTACATTTCTCAGTCTCAATTATCAAGAGGCCTTGGATATCAAACTCTAGTAGGAGGGATAAATCCCATCTACATCACTCACACTCAGTCCCCATGTGTCAAAGTTGTTGGGAGATATGGGCACATCGTATAACAGAAAAATAAAAAAATGTATCTATTGATATTCATATAACATCAAGATCATGTCAACTACTATGAAATAGGAAGGATGGTTTAGCAAGTTATACTTCGTCCTGGACCAAGTCCAGTGACAAAAATTGCTTGAATGCAACTGTAAACAAATTTCCCTTGGTCAGTGGTTATACAACTCCTGCTCTTCACTATGAACAATGAACATGAACAACTTCTATAGCACTCCTGTGGTCTTGCCACGGATTGCACGTTGTAGTTATCCTCCTATAAGCAGCCAAAAGACTCTTGCCTCTAGAGTAGTCCACTCATACCGACTACAACGCGTGTCGTTCAATAAGAATAGACATGAAGGAGTTGTCCCTCCCATTCATGTAGTAGTCACCAACTTTCTCTCCCACAATAATGATCATCATTTGTTCTCTCCCTTTGTTATCCCTCCCTTGTCAAGTAGGACTTGCTTGGGTTTTCTCGGTTACCACAACCAGAGAGGGCAATAGTTGTTAGAGTAATTGATTCTCAGTTGTCAATGTTGTGTTCTGAGAAGCCCCCAATACACCAATATTTATAGGTGGGGTTTGGGTCAGGGTTCCCAATCTATATGAGATTGTGCGGGAGTGGAAGGGACCAAATGATCTTAATTTTTGCAATATAAGAACCACGGAACACATGTTTGGTGTCCCAGATAGTCATCTGGTCAGTGAGACGATAGTCTCGTATTGCTAAATGACCATTTGGTAGTTCCCTTATCGCACACGAATTTGGCAATTATGGTTCCAGTTAATATTACATATTAATTTACTTACACCGCAAGTAATCTGGAATAGAACAAGTTTCTAAAACACACAAAACCTTCGTTTGACCCAACCGAGCCATCTCACTCACCTAGATGGTCGTCTAGGGAGTCTGAGATGAGTCAGTCAGTTCAAGTTCAGAATTCAGCCAATTTGAACTATGATCATCCTGACAACCCAAATGGACGTCTCAACACATGATACACTGGTCTAGCTGCCCACACGACCATCTCAACACTTGAGAAGGTCATTTGGCAATTCAATCAAGCAATCTATTGATCTATTGTGTCAATTGAATACCTAAACACTTTAGTAATCAATCCAATGATCATCCATGATTAACTCGTATTCTAAATGAGTTCATTTGTGTGTGACCCTATAGGTCACATATCACATTGGCAATGAATGTCCATAACTAGCTTATAACATCACAAGCAAAGAGTGAAGCCTATTTGCACATTAGTGCTACACAAGTGAATGGAAGTTGGATAACAACTTCAACCTACAATTCGTGTAAGGTGTTGTAGTGATTGTATAATTCCTTTGTCTATGATATCCAAGATGAACTCGAGGCATGGATTCACCTTCCACACAACATTCAATCCATGTTCCTTAACTAAGAGTAGATTGTACGAGATATGAGGCATAAATATCATATATTGATTCACATGTTCATGCATTTCTCAGTCTGGCTTATCAAGTGGCTAGGATATCATACTCCCATAGGAGGGGCAAATCCCAAATCTATCGCTCACAGTCTATCTCCTTGTGTCAAATTCACCCAATCATCACCTTCATAAGAACCCATGTTTCAGGACTATGTTTGATGATGTCAAAGTGTACCCAACAACATGTGATGAGTGTATTGATTTAGGTCTAGGAATCACAATCACTACCTTCACTATGAGAGATGACTATGACCACGAAAATGGTTTCCATGTGTCACTCTCAAGGTGGGTCTATCTAATACACTTTTCCCTAACATGTATCTATGTGCTTGGTTTGATATTGTTATATCATGACTAATGAGATTATGTCATTAACCAACCCACACTCTAGTCTTATGTGTTACTAGTGTCTATCTACCTTTCATAGTAACATCCAACTAGGGACATGACAAGAATGTAGACACTCTTAACATTTCTATGATCTCATCCTCCAAGGCTAATACTTGAAGACATACGTCATTGAGTATTGTCATTCTTTAGACATTCATAATGCTTCACCATTATCTCATAACTGAGTGAAACATAATGAATCGAAAGCTTTCCTTTATGAGTATTAATCAAATTCTATATGGTTTATGTCATGTCAATCATCATATGATTGCCTCTTCGGGCATGCCTTACCAACAGACTCCTACTTGCACTTAGAGCCAATCACCCACGAATCTCATTCTTAGTGATCCAAACATGTCCACCATGTTTCTACTGTGCAAGTTCCTTATCCTGCGGGCTAGAAACACCATACTATTTAGTTAGTGTATTGCATGTTTCTTATCTCTATGCTCTGAGATGAAACCACCATAATATGGAATCTAATATTCCTTTCCTAACAAGTAGTGCCATTGTTGTCACAATACATCTATTGAGTCATTTATGTTGGAACATTTATAAGTTCATCATATGAACTTCTAGATCCATATAGTATCACTCTGTGTTTATAATACAAGTATACTACGCTTCTATTATAGAATAGAATTGATGGGTATTAGTTTAGAACCCTTCAAGCTAACAACATATTCCCTTTTGAAACATACATTTTTGCGATCATATTGTCATTGTGGAAGTTTGTATCGATGTAACCCTTTACACCCAACTCTTCCTTTTATTTCTATCCTTATTGAATATCAACTTGACCTTAAGTACTTCACAAGTACTCATTTTTTGGTCGGTCTAAAAGCGTGTTACTGTATTATCAAAACTTTGGGCAGAATGTACCCCATTACAGCAAGAACATAAAACCTTGATACCAACAAGTTGGTAAACAAGGACAAAGGTACAAAAAAACCTGAAATTGTGCATAAGGCAAAGATCCTAAACAACTCGACCTGTGACATGAAGCCTTAAACAAAGCCAAGCCCTCAAAAGCATGAAAACCACCCACAAAGAATGAGAACAAGGACTCTGCAGACATTCCAATAACCCTTATTGGATTTTAGTATCATCTTGTCATGTCTAGTACATACAAGATTATATGAGATAAGTACACTTATAATGTTATATCCTCAATTTTCATATGTATGTGTTGAAATGTAATTTTTCCAATAAAGTGTATGATTATGCAAATTGTATGATCTAAGTAATTTGATTGGATTTCTTAGGTAATATTCCCTTTTGCATTAATGTTTTCGTGGGCTTTTTTGAAGTAATAAGTCCAATATGTTTAACAGAGAATAAATATGGAAAGAGATCTAATAATAAGAAATATTGAGATAATGTTGAGAATAATGAGGAATTATCTCGAAGGTTAGGAGTTTTCTCATAATGAATTGGATTTCAGATCTACATGGTTCCTTTTGATAAAAGAAATCCAAATAAAGAAATATAAGTGAAAGAGAGAGAAAATATATGAGTAAACTATGCCTTAATAAGTGTTAACTTGCATATGAAGAAAAGTCCTTTATCCTATCATCCAGTTGCATGTCAAGAACAAGGAAATTAGCCAGAAACACTACTCCTCTTTCCTTGTCAATCATCAACAAAACAACATCCACTCATCCTCTAGGCACTTTGATGGATTGATCTGGTAATTGGAGAGTGCAATGTGTCGGTTTCAACTTCCCTAAACCCAACTCAACATAGACACTATATGACATCAAATTCACACTGGATCCCAAATCAAGAATGGATTTTCCTATTTGATGTCCCCCAATGTAGCTCGGTATGATTGGGGCTCTTGGGTCTTTCCTCTTTATAGGCAGTGAGTGTTGGAGGATATAGCTCATTTGTTCTATCAACTTCACTTTCTTTGGTATCCTCCATGTTGACCTTCTCTTCATAGTGCATAAGTTCTTAAGAAACTTGGCATATGATGGGATTTTCTTGATAGCATCCAACAATGGGATATTGACCTTCACTTAGCAAATGTGAACATTGTGCTTTTTTCTCCTCCTTACTTCTGTTACCTCATCTAATGCTTCAATAAATGGTGGCTCACATGCTTTGGAATTGCTTGCATCAACATGAGGTGGAATACTAGGAATGGTGAAATCTGAGAATTGAGTATGAGGTGGAGCACATGGTATCCCAAAATCAACCAGTTGTAACACATAATCATCTTCGACAATCTCAATCACAGTATCACCACTTGGCTACCTTTGCATTGTTTTATTAACCTTTCTTTGTCTTGCGAGATGCTCAAGAGTTTTCCCAGTCCTTAGAACTATCCCAACACTTCCTTGCTCATGGTGGAGAGGGGGAGCTAGTTGTGTTTGCGGAGGAGGTGGAGGTGGTACTTGATATTGAAATTGTAATGGAGGGGAGAATTTAGGTTGGAAGGTGAATTGTTGAGAAACTTGTGGTAGTGGAGGGGGAGGTGTCGCATAAGGCTTGGAATCACCTTGAAAGTGGTATATGGTCTACACTTGTGTGGTAGGTGGAGTATAGAAAACTTGTGAATAAGGCATTGGTCCACTTACTTCATTGAAACTCAAGATGGGTTTTGAAGATAATTTTTCTTCTTGGAAAGAAATCATAGAAGGCAGATGCTCTATGCTCTCCTCAAGCCTTGTCACATTCATTTGTATCTCATCATATCTCTTCAACCTAGAAAGAACCTCTTCCTCAATCCTCGGGCTATATCTTGGACTTTCTGGTTCTTGGTAGTTATAGGAGTGAGGTTTCTTGTTTTCTTCACCATAGAACTCAATAGAATTGACCGGGTGGTGAGGAACACTTGTTACTTGGTTCTTCATGAAGCTCACCATGTCACCGAGAATCTTCATTACTTGTGGGCTTGAGTCATTATGAGTCAAAGATGCATATCAAAGGCATTGCCACCATCATTCATCATGCTTGAATCTCAGATTCTTGAACCTTCTGCCAGCTGCCCATACAAGCGCCCTATCTCCTCGGGTGGACTAGCCATGAAAAATCCTCCACAAGAGGAATCTATTAAGTTTTGGCTCTTTGGAGATAGACCGGAGTACAAGGATTGAACTAGCTACCACAAAGGGATCTCATGGTGTGGGCACTCTGGCAACATCTTCTTAAACCTCTCCCATGCATTGTGAAACTGCTCATTTCCCATTTGACTAAAACTTGTCACGGCATGCCGCATTTGTGTTAACCTTTCTATAGAGTAGAATTGTATTAAGAATGCATTCTTCATCACTTCCCAACTCATGATGTCCCTCCTTGAGTCATACTAATCTTTGTCTTTGTCTTTGAGGTAAATGAAAACAAGGACAACCATATTGTGTCATCACTAGCCGTGGGTGTCCTGAAGGTGGAGCATACTTTAAGAAAGGAGTCCATGTTCTTGTAGGGGTTCCCACTCTCTTAGTAGTAGAAGATGGACAGGAGCCCAAGAAGACCTGGAGGGATGGAGAATTGCTCTCCTGGCATTTGATCAACCCTACTACCAATTAGCAATTTGTAGTTTCTAGGCATGAAGTAATCTTGAAGTGGTTTGTGAAGTGCATTTTGACCTTCCATTTTGTCTTCCCCGAGTAGCTTGTCACATGCACAAGCCACAACCAAAAAAAAAGAAAACAAGTTAATAAACCAATTTGCACAAATAATGTAAAGAATAAAGAGTAAATAATAGCAATGATGATGGCAGTAGGAAAAGGTCAAAGAAAAACTAACTAGCTTCAAGGAGAACCATCTCCCTATCCCTCCACTATACAAATTGGATGATGAAAAGGTTACATACTATATTGGAATGTTGCTTCCCTCTTCAGAGTCCAAGCTCTAATCAATGTCTTGGTCTTCACCTGAAAGTTGTAAGGCCTAGACATTGACAATTTCCCAATTAGAGAAATTTCAAGGTGACAACTTCTCATCTAAATCTGATTCTTCCCAAAATCAATCACTTCATCTCCATATTCATCTGCAACCATCAATCTTGCACAACATGGACTCACTTCGTCCACCATCATAGGTGAAGGGAACCTGCAAAATTGATAGAGGACGCCACAATGATTGCGGATTAGAGTCTCACACAACAATGATCACCCTAGCCCTAGGATTGCCAGAGGAAACCCTAGGAGGGCCGCATGATGAGATGATGACCATGACTACCTAGTAACATGTAAAGGGTTTGAATCTGTTATGTCAGTCCACTTGAATAGGACGCTCGTGACAAGAAACCAAGAGTCTAATCCCTAGAACAACTCCATGTCACATGGAGAAAAAAGATGAGCGGCAAGAAAGGATCTCAGTGGCTTTGTTGAACTAGCCTCCTGGGTAATAGTGAGAAGATGTGATTCACTCGATAGCATTCTAATGGATTTATTTCACATGTATATAACATGATTATGGAACTATCAGAAACCAACAACCATGATTGTTAAATTAGGTATTTTCTTGTGCTTCATGTATCTTGAGGTAGGGTTATCTAAGCATAAGAAATAAGGTGTCATTGGATAGGTATTGAAGTGTAGATTTTAGTACATCTAATGTACTACCTACTATGGAAAAGATTAGTTCCTGGTCGGGGGCCCCCATTCCTGCATGCTTACTATGTGGCCAACACAATGACTCCATCACTCATCTCTTTGGGGGCTGCAAATACTGGAAATATATTTGGGGATGTGCTCAACTTAAGCTCAACATCAGAGCCTCATATTTTCCTTATGAATGCCTCATGGATCTTGGTAAAAGGTCAAAGCAATCCAAAATCATTGAACTTTGGGCCATCACTGGTGTTGTTCACTTCATTTGGGAGGAGCGTAATAAAAGGCTACATAACGGTGGTGCTTCTGACTTTGTCGCCATCTTCAGCTGTCTTGCACTTGAGATCAAGAGAATGTACTTTACTTTTAAATCTTGTCTTGATTTTCCTCCTATTATAGCTAGGAATTGGGATCTGCTGTAACCAATTCGTAGATGTGTGTCGTCACATGTATGGGTGTGGCTTGTAACTTTGTCCCCTTTTAGGGGGTTTTTGGAATATAGTTACCCAATTTTCCAAAATAAAATATATGAGTTTATTTAGATGTTCAATAGGTACAATATTTTATGAATGTCAACATGTGTAATAATGATCTATCTTCCAAAATTGGTGATATGAATATCCAAATTTTATGAAAAGGTATAGAAATGGGGTTTTGAGTGTACTATGTTTTAAAAATAATTTGATCATGTCATTTTGATGTTTAAGAGTAATTATATATTTTTTACTAAAACCTATAAGATTTCTTTGTTTTGATGCATTTAAAATTATAAATAGCTCTACAAATTAATCAATAGCTTAAAGTAGTTGTATTTTGATATGTTTAACATGATTCCAAAGCCTGATCATTTTGGATTTATGTTTTACCTAGGTTTTTGATGTAAACCCTAATAAGGGTATTACAAGTATTTCACCCATACATGGACTATGAAATAATGTAATGCTTTTCTTGAAACCCTAATATGTGGTATACATATGACATTTGTACTATTCAAGAGGTTTATGCCTTGTTATATGGGTATGTGGTTTTTAAACCATATTGGTTATCACATGGTATATTTTATGATTATTGTTCAAATATTACATTACAAATATGCTTACTGCTACAAAATATGATTTTGGAATATTTTTCTCTGATTTCAACCAAATTACCATAAATAGAAACATAATTATTTTTAAAATGTTTATCTTGATCACGTATCAATATGTGTGAATATGAGTGCGTTATGTGATTGTTATGACTATTTGTGTATGCAGTTCATAGTGATTACATAATTTTATTTTGGATATATATTCAATGCTAATATTTTTATTTTTGTTTAAATTAGATTTTTATTTAGTCTAAATAATAATCCTAACTTAATTTTAGGAGGTTACGGTGATAAGTTTTGAGATTTAGAAATGAAGATAGGAGAATACACATGAACTAATGCAAATTTCAGCTATCTAGGTACCTAGCTTGTAAACTAGTGACTCAGAACCACATTACAAATCTCTTCAAACAAGTAATCAGACCATGTCCATTGAGTTTTAATCTTATTAAGATTCAGTTTACCAACATTCTTACAAAGTAACTTAGAGATTCAATTATTTTCTAATATTCAATATTTTATATGTATTATATATCTAATGATGTTGGAGAGATGAGGCTTTAATGAGATTGTGTTATATTGCCTAAATAACATATTTTAGATATTTTATGCTTTAGATAGTCTCAAATACTTAGTATAATTATATTTTATCATTATTTTTCATGCGTTTAGACATAGATGTCATATATCTGATATCGAAACCTATCATTCTATTTAGTTAAAGATTTAGATTAGATTTATCCAAATAATAATAATATCAATTTATATTTCAATTAAGAATCCTCTCAAACTAAATACTAGAGGTAAATATTTAGATAGAATTGATTTATAGTCAGAGAGAAAAAATTTAGAATGTAGATAATAATATGATCAGAACATTGACTATAGCCAATATAGGATAAGTCTTCACCATAGAGTCATGGGAATGATTTCGAAGACATTGTCGGTGTCACATAGGTCATGTTGTGCCAATAGAGGGTTCATTTCACCACAGAAGACATGGTTACAAAATGATAAAATATTTAAATAAGATGCTTACTTCAGTTATATATTCATAGTTTCATATTGGAGATATTTTTCTTATGGTTACTAGAATTCAATGGCACTTACTGTAACCTTGGCTTCTACTTGTGCATGGTTGGGGATGAGATGTACACATGTACAAATATTTAGGACATAGTCCAGATAAAAGGATACAACCACAAATGTATGAGGTTTGTTTGGAGGGGAGCCATGTAGAAGATCTTGGATATTAAAATAGAGTGTAGGATTTGGCAATATGTATTTAGATTTTTGTATAAATTTTTATGTAACCAAGTTTCTATCCTATTGTTTTTGTGATGAGTATCATGTTTGTAACACTCCTGTGTTGAAAAAATAGCTTTCATACATGTGATACGAAAATTGGGGTGTTACAGTGTGGTATCACTGCAATAATGTAGATGTCCATTAGAAAAATTCTCATATTCTTGGTTCAGATTTCCCTATTGGAAACCAAGTGATACTACAGCATAGGCATAGTGATGCCATTTAGTAGCCCTAGTTATATAATAAGTGTCGCACCCTATTTAGAAAAGGGGAAAAACAAAGAAATTTATTGAATAAAGCTCTATCATTTTTCTATTGTGAAACACAACATGAAAGGAAAAGGTTGTTTGGAGTAACCACCATGTTTTGTACAAAAATGAGGAAAAATGTATAATGAGAGACACATTGTAAACTGGGTGATTATCCGTGCTAAGAAAAAAAATAAAAGTCAAACCAGATTTTAGATATAGAGATATAGTTATGAGTGAGGAAGGATTATCACCCCCATCCCGCCCAATAAACTGGTATGAAAAAACTATTACGTTGTGAGGAAATTGAGTAATTTAATATGGTTAAGTTAACAAAAACATGAAAACAAGATAAAAAAACAATTTATTTTGTGGGCATGGTTTCAAGGCTAAAGATTTCAGTGACTTTCCTGTCATGGCACCAAACTTCCTAATTTTTAGGTGTGATGTCGTCTTGATCACCTATGAGCCTCCCATGGTGAATATCCATCATTGGTAACTAGAACCATTGTTTAGGATGTTAGTTGATGACTAGTGGGAGAGTGTTTAGAAAAGTAGATCGAATTCATTTATAAATAGTAAAAAGGTGACAAATATAGGAGCAGCAAAATATTTGTAGAAGATAATAGATCAAATATTGCAGTAGATCAAGTCAAGTGCACAATTATAGATATGTTGGAAAAAGACAAGTACATTCAACACTTTGGTGCAATAGTTAGAGCATCCCACCGTTCTATAGATCTAGCATAGGGTGTTAGAGGAAGGATCCTCTGACCATAGACAACATGAAAATAAAGAGCGATATAGTTGTTTCTCTATCTTCAGGAGAGACGAAAGGGACCTGGCATACATTGGGTATGGGGATATTTATAGTCTGGGATTAAGGTTTAGGATTTTGGATAAAACCTTAGAAAAGAGGCGATAGTTCATGTTAATGTGCCACGCATGGCACGTAGATAAAGGTGATCCACCCATGTGTCACTGACAGATGGATTTGATCCACTCAATGTTATAGGGTTAAAAAATGAAATTTCTTATTTTGCCAATAATTTCAGGAATGTTGTAGAGAAAATCAAAGAAAACTTGCACAAAAAGATAATTCAGGGATATCTCTCAAATTTGCTGAAAAATGGTAGTTGGAAAGGGAGTATTTAATTAACAACAATTAAATTGTGCAATTTATATAAAAGAAATCCTATTTAACGAATAATTGATGAACAATTGCATTTTCAGTCTAAAAGAAGGTTCCTTTGCAGAAGAGCCCAAACTGGGTGAAAATGAATGAAAAGGGTGTTTTAAATAGGTTGAAAATATGGGAAATGGTGGAAAAATGTGGAAATTGTGTAGAATATGGAACAGATTCCATCATTAACTAGAGAACTGACATTAACCACCATTTATCTAGATTGGGGAAAAATAGGGTGTCAATAGTTTTCCCCTCATAAGGCATGGTTCATGATAAGAGTGAGAAGCTTCGGTTGAGCCAAGTCTGACCCCCATTTAATGTCACAAAAGGCCAAAAAGGTTAGACTCATCAAGGACGTTATGCAAAAAACCTTGTGGTGGGTGGAAAGAGAATGTGATGTCTCTTCCTTCTAATGTTGAATTAGAGAGGAAAATGTGTGAAATTAATGATTTCTTCAAAGTATGGGAAACCTATGACTTAGGTAGTTTCCTACATCTAACCAATCATTATGTCCCCTTTAGTTCAGATGAGAGTCTCCCATCATTGCTCCAATTCTAAAACCAGAACATCTCTAATTCTCCGACTAACTCGACTCTTAGTGAGAAAAAGGTGAATGAAGGCATGATTTTTCATTGAGACATTAAGATATAAAGTTTGTGATTTATTGATAAACAATGGCAACTAATCTTTCTAAAAATAGATCTTGGTGAAATAGAGTAGCCATCCCCTTTCCTATGCATTTTTAGTTATATTTTTAGTGAGACAATTCATAGTCAATACTAAAACTCTTAAAAGACACAATATGATAATTTTTCCGACTGGAATAGGTATTGGATCATTAAGATTTGTGTTTGCTTTTTATATAAGTTTTTAGATTTAAGGTGACCTTTCTGGGCCAGTGACTGTAACAATTAGTTGTCTAATTGATTAAGGAAACTGACAATGAAAAAAGATTGGATCTTTAAACTATTATGTAGTGAAAGATAGTTGTCACGACATTTTCCTTACCATTTCACCTATCGTCATCTAGAGTATTTCTATTTCACGACTCTCTAGGTATCACTATAAGAATCTAGAGTTTGTTTAGTAATAGGGTGCACATATAGGTAGTGGAAACAAATAAAATTATTACCATATTCCCCATAAACCATTGAATTGCATCACCAACTATATAATGGAATGAATGGTTTCAAAGATATAAATGGTCCTGAAGAAATTCCATCGACATATACCTCATTGTTGTAGATGCACAACTGTCATCTAGTTGCTCCTCGATGGTGTATTTGCATCTCCCAGTCTTCCCAATGGACAACAGACTGGAACAAAATCTGTAACAGCTCCTGCCTTCTTACCATTGACTACATGTTGGTGTTGTCCTCTAAGAGGAAGAAAACGGCCTCCCACCTCTAGAGTAGCCCACACAAACCACCAAAAACTCCATTTTATGCTATCAGAGCCAACAGGAAGGAGTCATCCCCTTCTGTCAGTGTACTAATCACTGACATGCTCTCCCATAAGTGATCCTTAGTTTTTCTCTCCCTTTCTATATCTCCCTTTAATGGGTAAGACTTTCTTGGGCTCTCTATTTGTTACCACAACTAGAGAGGACAACAATTGTCAGAGCAAGTGATTCTCCATTATGTGTCTTGGGAAGCCCCCAATACCCCTCTATTTATAATAGAGGCAAGGGTCAGAGTTCCCGATCAGTATGGGAGTAGAAGAATCCAAAATCATGAACATTCAAGAACCTAGGAACTATGATATAGTCATCTTGCATAGTGAAATGGTCATCTCATGCGGAAGATGGTTCTATCACTTAGCAAGATGGTCATTTTATGTAGTTTCCAGTTCTGAATCAAATTGGTAATTCAAATCCTATTAATACACAACATGATGTCAACACTAATCCCATATGGAATTGAATTACCCCACAGATTGGGAGTCTTGCGACCACATAGCGGTCGTCTCACTCATGCAAGTTGATCATCTCACGACCATGAACCAGTCATCTCGCTCATGCAAGATGGTCGTCTCACGGCCATCAGGCGAGACGATCGTCTCATGACCATTAGGCAAGACAACCATCTCGCTCACATGAGATGGTCGTCTCATGCCCCAATTCTGGCAGAACCTAGACAAATCAATTTATAATCAACCTGACACTCCAAAAAGTCAAGACAACACTTGAACTTGATGATTTTGAGTCCAATCAGTTGGTCTATTATTTAATTGAATGCCTAAACACCTTTAGCATTCAATCTAAACATCATTCATGAATATAATCCTTTAATCGAAGTGTATCATATGCATGTGACCCTATAGGTCCAGAATTAAATTGGAAGTGAATGTCCATAACAACTTATGACATCACAAGAAAATAGCGGTGCCTAGTCACACATCACTACTAACTAAGTAATTTAGAAAGTTGGAGAACAACTTCATCCTACAATCTCTAATTCGTGTTACCTTGATCGTATAGTTCCTTTGTGTCTGATATCTGGATTGAATTCATGGCATGGAATCACCATCTTCTTGACATTCAATCCATGTTCCTTGAACTAGAGCAATTTGTCTCAGATGCATATGAGTTCACATATAATGCATTGAACCAAAAAAATATGTCCTTACATTTCTCAGTCTCAATTATCAAGAGGCCTTGGATATCAAACTCTAGTAGGAGGGATAAATCCCATCTACATCACTCACACTCAGTCCCCATGTGTCAAAGTTGTTGGGAGATATGGGCACATCGTATAACAGAAAAATAAAAAAATGTATCTATTGATATTCATATAACATCAAGATCATGTCAACTACTATGAAATAGGAAGGATGGTTTAGCAAGTTATACTTCGTCCTGGACCAAGTCCAGTGACAAAAATTGCTTGAATGCAACTGTAAACAAATTTCCCTTGGTCAGTGGTTATACAACTCCTGCTCTTCACTATGAACAATGAACATGAACAACTTCTATAGCACTCCTGTGGTCTTGCCACGGATTGCACGTTGTAGTTATCCTCCTATAAGCAGCCAAAAGACTCTTGCCTCTAGAGTAGTCCACTCATACCGACTACAACGCGTGTCGTTCAATAAGAATAGACATGAAGGAGTTGTCCCTCCCATTCATGTAGTAGTCACCAACTTTCTCTCCCACAATAATGATCATCATTTGTTCTCTCCCTTTGTTATCCCTCCCTTGTCAAGTAGGACTTGCTTGGGTTTTCTCGGTTACCACAACCAGAGAGGGCAATAGTTGTTAGAGTAATTGATTCTCAGTTGTCAATGTTGTGTTCTGAGAAGCCCCCAATACACCAATATTTATAGGTGGGGTTTGGGTCAGGGTTCCCAATCTATATGAGATTGTGCGGGAGTGGAAGGGACCAAATGATCTTAATTTTTGCAATATAAGAACCACGGAACACATGTTTGGTGTCCCAGATAGTCATCTGGTCAGTGAGACGATAGTCTCGTATTGCTAAATGACCATTTGGTAGTTCCCTTATCGCACACGAATTTGGCAATTATGGTTCCAGTTAATATTACATATTAATTTACTTACACCGCAAGTAATCTGGAATAGAACAAGTTTCTAAAACACACAAAACCTTCGTTTGACCCAACCGAGCCATCTCACTCACCTAGATGGTCGTCTAGGGAGTCTGAGATGAGTCAGTCAGTTCAAGTTCAGAATTCAGCCAATTTGAACTATGATCATCCTGACAACCCAAATGGACGTCTCAACACATGATACACTGGTCTAGCTGCCCACACGACCATCTCAACACTTGAGAAGGTCATTTGGCAATTCAATCAAGCAATCTATTGATCTATTGTGTCAATTGAATACCTAAACACTTTAGTAATCAATCCAATGATCATCCATGATTAACTCGTATTCTAAATGAGTTCATTTGTGTGTGACCCTATAGGTCACATATCACATTGGCAATGAATGTCCATAACTAGCTTATAACATCACAAGCAAAGAGTGAAGCCTATTTGCACATTAGTGCTACACAAGTGAATGGAAGTTGGATAACAACTTCAACCTACAATTCGTGTAAGGTGTTGTAGTGATTGTATAATTCCTTTGTCTATGATATCCAAGATGAACTCGAGGCATGGATTCACCTTCCACACAACATTCAATCCATGTTCCTTAACTAAGAGTAGATTGTACGAGATATGAGGCATAAATATCATATATTGATTCACATGTTCATGCATTTCTCAGTCTGGCTTATCAAGTGGCTAGGATATCATACTCCCATAGGAGGGGCAAATCCCAAATCTATCGCTCACAGTCTATCTCCTTGTGTCAAATTCACCCAATCATCACCTTCATAAGAACCCATGTTTCAGGACTATGTTTGATGATGTCAAAGTGTACCCAACAACATGTGATGAGTGTATTGATTTAGGTCTAGGAATCACAATCACTACCTTCACTATGAGAGATGACTATGACCACGAAAATGGTTTCCATGTGTCACTCTCAAGGTGGGTCTATCTAATACACTTTTCCCTAACATGTATCTATGTGCTTGGTTTGATATTGTTATATCATGACTAATGAGATTATGTCATTAACCAACCCACACTCTAGTCTTATGTGTTACTAGTGTCTATCTACCTTTCATAGTAACATCCAACTAGGGACATGACAAGAATGTAGACACTCTTAACATTTCTATGATCTCATCCTCCAAGGCTAATACTTGAAGACATACGTCATTGAGTATTGTCATTCTTTAGACATTCATAATGCTTCACCATTATCTCATAACTGAGTGAAACATAATGAATCGAAAGCTTTCCTTTATGAGTATTAATCAAATTCTATATGGTTTATGTCATGTCAATCATCATATGATTGCCTCTTCGGGCATGCCTTACCAACAGACTCCTACTTGCACTTAGAGCCAATCACCCACGAATCTCATTCTTAGTGATCCAAACATGTCCACCATGTTTCTACTGTGCAAGTTCCTTATCCTGCGGGCTAGAAACACCATACTATTTAGTTAGTGTATTGCATGTTTCTTATCTCTATGCTCTGAGATGAAACCACCATAATATGGAATCTAATATTCCTTTCCTAACAAGTAGTGCCATTGTTGTCACAATACATCTATTGAGTCATTAATGTTGGAACATTTATAAGTTCATCATATGAACTTCTAGATCCATATAGTATCACTCTGTGTTTATAATACAAGTATACTACGCTTCTATTATAGAATAGAATTGATGGGTATTAGTTTAGAACCCTTCAAGCTAACAACATATTCCCTTTTGAAACATACATTTTTGCGATCATATTGTCATTGTGGAAGTTTGTATCGATGTAACCCTTTACACCCAACTCTTCCTTTTATTTCTATCCTTATTGAATATCAACTTGACCTTAAGTACTTCACAAGTACTCATTTTTTGGTCGGTCTAAAAGCGTGTTACTGTATTATCAAAACTTTGGGCAGAATGTACCCCATTACAGCAAGAACATAAAACCTTGATACCAACAAGTTGGTAAACAAGGACAAAGGTACAAAAAAACCTGAAATTGTGCATAAGGCAAAGATCCTAAACAACTCGACCTGTGACATGAAGCCTTAAACAAAGCCAAGCCCTCAAAAGCATGAAAACCACCCACAAAGAATGAGAACAAGGACTCTGCAGACATTCCAATAACCCTTATTGGATTTTAGTATCATCTTGTCATGTCTAGTACATACAAGATTATATGAGATAAGTACACTTATAATGTTATATCCTCAATTTTCATATGTATGTGTTGAAATGTAATTTTTCCAATAAAGTGTATGATTATGCAAATTGTATGATCTAAGTAATTTGATTGGATTTCTTAGGTAATATTCCCTTTTGCATTAATGTTTTCGTGGGCTTTTTTGAAGTAATAAGTCCAATATGTTTAACAGAGAATAAATATGGAAAGAGATCTAATAATAAGAAATATTGAGATAATGTTGAGAATAATGAGGAATTATCTCGAAGGTTAGGAGTTTTCTCATAATGAATTGGATTTCAGATCTACATGGTTCCTTTTGATAAAAGAAATCCAAATAAAGAAATATAAGTGAAAGAGAGAGAAAATATATGAGTAAACTATGCCTTAATAAGTGTTAACTTGCATATGAAGAAAAGTCCTTTATCCTTTTTAGCTTGGGACTCAAACTTGGCATATGTGTAGATAAAGTTAATACAAGGTTTCCCTTAACATTTGGACGAAACAAGATAAATGAAAAGAGAGTTATGGACATTGTTAAATTCCTAAAGTGAATGGATACTCATTGAACATATTAAATTTCATGATTCATTTAGGGATAAAGATCGGATTTAGTTATGACATGGGCAATTTGGACCCCAGATCTCACAATTTGGACCACATATCTCATGATCTGATGGTTCTAGTTCATCGTGTAGATCCCAACCCGAGTAGGAAACTAGTAGAGTTTCCTTTTGATCTATCTCATTTAGTGACACACAAGGAATACTGGAAACTTGTCCAATAAGTTTAGGAGACCTTCACAAATCGAATGATCATGACATTATGGAACTCTTGGGAATTCGCTGCGACAGATATCCCCAATCCTCACCTATAAAATGAGGGTAGATGCCCCGACAAATCCACCAACATCTTCGTAAGATCACCTCAACCCTATGCATCATTCACAACATCCAACTTGGCTCAAGGAGTTGTCCCTCGTTGCTTGTCCTCATTGTCGGACACCTGAACTAGACAACTACTCGACCCATCACCCCCGATCACCAGCCAAACAATTAAGGGGATAGTTGAGTTTGGCGCAAGGCGGTAGGGGCGTTGGACTCTTATGTAGTGCTAAGGAGGTCGGAACCCCGTAGTCAATGGGTGAGTTGACCCCTAGATCCTATGGTGAACGTGGATGAAGTTTGAACACAGCATTGTGGTCAATTACCACTCTATCCCGACTAGTCTTCTATCAGGTAAGGGCCATACTCGTCCTTTGTTTAGTTTTAGTTTGCGAGCAGGTCCGGCCAACTAAGTCGCGCTCTACTAAGATGGCGAGAGCCGATTTTCCATCCCATCTGAGTTGGCTTGGGTGGGACCCATGATGCTCTTCCCTGGTGGAAATCTCCCATTGGTCAAAAAATGATTAACTTGCAAAAATCATAAGTGATTAAAGGAATGTCGGATGATGACAAATTATATATGATATTTGATGAGAAAAATGTGTAGATTGCAATAACCATATAATTGGAGCCTGAATCTATTTGCAATTCAAAAAATATATAAAATGTTCACCTTTAATGCATTAATGGATAAGAAACACTAATTTTTATGTTAATAAGATTGAGTAGAGAGCTATGGATGATTTAAGTTGATATTAACCTATTGCTAATAATAAGGATGTTTAAGATCTAAAAAGATGATCTTTGTACTTAATTGGATAATTTAGGGTTTCATATTTATAAAGTGCATGAATGGGCTTAGAAACCCTAATCTAGATAGTTACGACTTTCAATGAGTTATATTTCAAAATCTTATGTAAGAGAAAGAGTTATATTGGTCCTAAGCCTAATTGGTAATAAAGGAGCCTTAATGTGAATAATTTTATAATTAAGGTTTTGTAGATAGAAATGTTGTTTTAGGGTTTGGTTGGCCTAAAAAAGAAAATGTCACGGATCCGTTCTTACCCTAATCCCAATCCCACTGTCCAAAAGGGCAGTGTTAAAGGGATTAGAGCGCCCATCCCTGAGTGGTCTGAAAATCACACACAGATAATATGCAAAAATGAAATAACATTCTTCTTTATTAAAATGAACCACAAGGTTTAGTACATAAGGCCCGTAGGGAACATGGAAAGAGAAAAAGATAAGAAGCTAGACAACAACTACATCCTTTTTACAATTAGCTCACATGTAGAGTCCATAATTGATGTAGCAGTCTTTATTACAGTGGATAATTGAGTAGATGAATGTAAATCTCTAGTTCCTTGCATTACCTAAAATCAAGAAAATCAAGACACAATGTCAATGCAATTGCACAGTACACTATATAAAAACAAGTAAAGCAATTTATAAGAAATGTAGTATGCTTGGAAGAACTTATGTTTTAAAAGCATATCGAACGATCTTCCAAAAACCAAAATATTGTTCCATAAGAATTTTATTACGAATTGCCCATTATGCAGTAATCAAGAAGCATGCTTATATTAGTTTATGTTACTCTATTACCGCAACGCGATGGGTAGGTCACCAAGCTCCTTCTCACCAGAGAGATAGGAGGTCATTGTATAAAAACCCCACCCTTCAATCAAGGGGGGTTTTGCTTATATTCAATATCAACATCGTCAACTTTTCCATCATCATTATCAACATCAATATACGGGCAGTCATAATGGGTATTGCAATTTAGGTTTCATGTTTCTCAAAATATAGTATAAAAGAAAAATGGAAGACTACTCATAGGGAACAATAGTTCATCCAAATAAATAGCCAAGCATTAGTCAAGAGATACCTAAAAGTATCATCATTACAATCAAGGAGGAGTTGTATAATAGAGTACCTTTCTAAAAGAGTATTTGGAGTATAGATCCCAAGAAAGAGTAGATCAACCCATTGAGTCAGATCCTAGATCAAAATATTGGATCAAGGGTCAAGATCATAGTTTTAAAAAGATCATGCTTCAAAATTCAATATTAGGGTTACATTTTCCTATTTCTACCTTAGGGTTAGGTCATCAACAATATTTCCCAAAATCCAACAATTATTCAAGTATCAAACATGTTTCATGAATGGATGACCTACCTAGGTATATTTAGGAACACATTCTATCCCTAATTATTATTATCATCATTCAACTCCCTAGATTAATTCTAGTATGAAGATAGTATCCTAAGACTCAAGGTGATTCAAGGCCAAACTTATGATTAAGAGGGCTTTCCAGATTAAAGTTAATCATCATCATATCAAGAGTAAATCTTATTTCCAGGTATATGATTCATGTTTTAGGGAAATAAATTAAGAAGTTTAGATCTAACCCTTATTATGTCAAAATCGATTTGGTGTCTCAAAAGATCATTAGAATCAGGAAAAAGGGGTCTCATCAAAGATTAGTCATCATGGTTGAATCATTAGACAAGTTAAATAAGTGAAGGAACAAGATTTAGGGATATCAGTGATAAAAATCAATCATTAAGCTTCAAAAGTATTTTTAAAAGGTTTATTGGATTTTTCTGATCAAGATTGACTATTTGTTTGACACTTTTGGAGTTCGGATGCATTTTCTATGATTAAAAGGAGATCTGGACATATACATGAATATTTGAGCTGAGGGCAGGCAATTACCAGAAAAGAAAAGGCCGAGAAAAAAGGACAGTCGTTGGATTCTTTGGTCTATCTTGATCAGATCTAGTCTTGTGGCAGGGAGGGTGCCCACTGCTGATCGCTTGTGCAAGACTGAAAGAGCAAGGGGAGAGTGTGAGGACCATTGATCCTGGTTTGGATCAGCATGGACCCAGATCCTAGGGTTGTTTTTGATCGTACCAACAAAAGAACCAGCCCGTGAGCAGGTTGCTCCACAGCGGTGAAGCGGCCAGAGGGATTAGGGGAACGTGAGCTAGGGAGAGCTGGGGGGAGGCGAGGTGCCAGATGGGGTCGTCAGGGCTCGCTGAAGGTGATGGCCCAACTTTTACAGCCCAAAGGAGCTAGGGTTAGGGTTATCAGGGAGGTCTGTTCCCATGGCGGCGAGCTAGAGAGGTGGCTCACACTCACCCTAGCTACGTGCGGATTTTAGGGGGGAAAACAATGCGATCGCATCCAGATTGGCGGGGGAAGTATCCTGGTTCGTTCAATTTTCAAAATGGTCACGATAGGAGTGAAATCGGGTCTCGGCCCCTCCCCTGGTCTCCTCCGCTGATTGCGGGAGGTAGGGGACGACATTGAGACCGTTTGATCAGGGACCCAATCCGTGGGTTCCTGATCCAAGGGTCAGGGATTTTCCCCACTCGCCTCACAGGATTGCAGGCCCATAAAAGGGTGAGAATAAAAGGAAAACAAGAGGAATTTCATGATTAAACTTTACAAAATCATAGAAATTAGTAGGAGTGTCCAATTTGAGTGAAATTTGGACCATACCTTCGAAAAATTGTGTAGAACATATAGAAAAAGTTTGAGGACAAGACAATGATGTTTGAGGAACGAATTTATTTCTTTGAGTAAAGAGATCATTAAACCTAATTAAAATGTTATAAAGTGTAAACAAGCCATATCGGTCACCAAATTTTGTAATTGAGTCTCAAACTTAATTATGTAGCTATGTAAAAATAGATTGGGACTAAAAGTGAACATAAGGATGTCAAAATTGGAAATTGGACAAAAGTATGAGTAAAAACTCACTTTATGACAACCTCCCCTCCTTATTAGGAATTTTGTCCTCAAAATTCAGGCTTCTTTGAAAAGGTCAGGAAATCATTCCTCCATGTCTGACTTCAACTCCAAAGTAGCATCATCACTATCATGGTGCTTCCACAACACTTTAACCATCTCGATCTTCTTGTTTCTGAGCTCCTTGGTGCAAGTATCAAGTATCTTGACTGGAGCTTCTTGGTATACAAGGGTGTCCTTTAGTTCAATTGGTTCATGATTGAGGACATGGCTAGGGTCTTTGACATACCACTTTAGGTTCGATACATGAAAGACATTGTGCATCATGCTATATTGTGGAGGTAGAGACAACCTGTAAGCACATTCCCCAATACGATCCAAAATTTCAAATGGACCCACATATTTGGGGCTAAGTATTCCTTTGTTCTTTGAAATAACCCGAATCAGTCGAATCTTTAGGAAAACATGATCACCTACTAAGAAATGAGTGTCAGTCCTAGGCGCATCAGCATAAGACTTTTGACGATCTTGTGCCCTTTTTAACCTTTGCTTGATTAGGTTGACATTGTCAGAATAGAGTTGTAGTTCCTCAGATTTCAGAATTTGTCTTTCGCGTACTTCATCTCAGTAAATTGGAGATCTACACAGTCTTCCATACAAAGCTTCATAGGGAGGCATGCTTATACTGGACTGGTAGCTATTGTTGTAGGAAAATTCAATAAGAGGAGGGTAGTGGTCCCAAGAACCACCCCAATCAAGGACACATGATCTCAGCAAGTCTTCTAGAACTTGGATTGTCCTCTCAGACTGTCTGTCAGTTTGTGGGTGATAAGCAATACTAAAATTCATTTGAGTTCCCAATTCTTCTTGTACCTATCACCACAAGTGAGAAGTGAACTTTGCATCACAATCTGATACTATAGATATAGGAATTCCATGCAACCTGACTATCTCCCAAATGTAAAGTTCTGCTAACTCAGGAACCTTGGTCATTGTCTTAATTGGAATAAAATGGGATGATTTAGTCAGACGATAAACTACAACCCAAATGGCATCACTCCCTTTCCTGGTCCTGGGTAGACCCACCACAAAATCCATGGTGATGTTTTCCCAATTCCACTCAGAGATAGGCAGGGGTTGTAGAAGACCTCCTGGACGTTGATGTTCAACCTTGATCTATTGGTAGGTCAGACACTTGGAGATGAAAGTAGCAATGTCAGTCTTCATATTCCTCCACCAGAAGTGCCTTTGCAGATCCTTGTACATTTTAGTTGATCTAGGATGCACATTATATTTCGACCCGTGAGCTTCTCGTAACACCTTTTCTATCATGTCTGAATTTTCTGGGACCCATATGCGTTGTTTGTATCATATTCTACCATCCATACCGAATGTCATATGAGTTTGGGGCTTCTCTAATAGCTTAGTCATTTCATCAAGGCTCTTGCTATTCTTTTGGGATGATAGGATCTCGGACTGGAGGCCCAGTTTTACATGGACACTAGACAAAGTTAGAACGTTGCCCATACGTCTCGGGGCCCATGGTGACATGACTTCCATGTTCCTCCATTTAGTACTAAAGACAACATCACATTTAGCCTGCTTCCTGCTGAGTGCATCGGCCACCACATTTTCCTTACTGGGGTGGTAGGCAATGGTGAAGTCATAGTCTTTAAGGTACTTGAGCCAACGCCTCTGTCTGAGATTGAGATCCTTCTGTGTCAGGATATATTTTAGACTCTTGTGGTTGGTGAGGATGTCGAAAGTGGCACCATACAAGTAGTGTCCCCATATCTTCAAAGCATATATGATGGTTGCAAGCTCGAGGTCATGGGTTGGGTAGTTGACCTCGTTTGGTTTCAATTGTCAAGAGGCATAAGCAACTACCTTTCTCGCTTGCATGAGAACACAACCTGTCACGCCTGGGCCCACTGCCCAAGAATCTAGTAGAGTTTAAGGAATGACGACTGGCCCCACAGACCACCACTAGCCTTAACTGCACACTTTATCCTCACTCACGCACATGCCAGGATCAACTTCTCGACAGGTCACCCATCCCAGTACTACTCCAAGTTGAGCACACTTAACTATGGAGTTCTTAGTGATGGGCACCCAGAAAAGGAGGTGCACCTTGGTGATATGGGTAGTCCAATCATTCCTTTTAAGATCATGTTATCCGAGGACTAAAATCATGGGATGTTACAATCTCCCCCACTTAGACTCTTGATGTCCTCGTCAAGGCTTAATTATTCGGCCTCATAATATGACCCCATTTCAGTGCAGACCCAGAATGGCCCATGGACACCCAGCTCCCGATCACGGAATATCAGCGTAAGGGTGGCTACGTCACCATGGACAACCCTTTCCAACATGCCTGGACCGCACAACTCAAGACTGGCATGTCACATGCCCATGTGGGCCCCACCTACTGGAGGGGTTATGGCTCTGATACCATTTGTCATGGCTGGGCCCACTGCCCAAGGCTCTAGTAGAGTCACCCATCCCAATACTACTCCAAGCTGAGCACGCTTAACTATGGAGTTCTTAGTGATGGGCTCCCAGAAAAGGAGGTGCACCTTAGTGATATGGGTAGTCCAATAATTCCTTTTAAGATCTTGTTATCAGAGGCCTCAAATCTTGGGATGTTACACAACCCAGACTGAACCTTGATGTGTCGGTGAAGATGACAAACCCATCATTTCCCGAAGGAAGAGTCAAGACAGGTGCAGTTGTCAACTTTGTCTTTAGCTCTTGAAAACCAGACTCACACTCCTTTGACCAGATAAACTGTTCTCCTTTCCTGGTGAGCTTAGTGAGAGGTAAGGCAGTCCTGCTGAAGTTCTGAATAAAACGTCGATAATAGCCAGCAAGACCCAGAAAACTGCAAAGCTCAGAAACATTCTTTGGGGCTTGCCACTCTAGAACAGCCAAGACTTTGGTGGGGTCAATAGAAATTTTCCCACCAGAAATTATGTGGCCTATGAACATGACTTCAGAAATCCAAAATTCACATTTTGACAACTTTGCATAGAATTTCTAAGATTGGAGGATGTCAAGAACTTTGCGAAGGTGAATACGGTGTGATTCAGCATAAGTCAAATATATCAATCTGTCATCAGTGAAGACCCCTACAAACTCGTCGAGGAAAGGTTGGAAGACACTATTCATCAAGTTCATAAACACACAAAGGGCATTAGTTAACCAAAAAGGCATGACAAGGAATTCATAATGCCCATATTGGGTTTGAAAGGCTGTTTTAGCAATGTCTTCGTCCTTAACTTTGAGTTGGTGGTAACTAGAACGAAGATCAATTTTTGAAAAGATATGGGCAGAACAGAGTTGATCGAAAAGGTCATCAATTATGGGAAGCGGATACTTGTTTTTCACAGTAGCTTGATTGATTAGACAATAGTCAATACACATGTGAAGGTAACCATCCTTTTTCTTGACAAAAAGAACGGGGGCTCCCTAAGGGGAGGTACTAGGCTGGACAAAACCCTTGTCAAGAAATTCCTACAACTGCTTTTTCAGCTCAGTCAATTCAACAGGAGCCATCTGATAGGGTTCCCAAGAAATGGGTGCGGTACCAAGTGCTAAATTAATAGAAAACTCGACATCACGATCTGGTGGTAGCCCAGGGAGCTCCTTGGGAAAGACACTCAGGTACTCTCACACTATATCAATGTTTTCTAGGGCACTCATATCAGGATTGACTATGGTTACAGTTTCTAGGTATGCTTTGCACCCTTTAGCTATCAAGTTTTGGGCTTTAATCAGAGAAATCACCACATTTTGATTTTGATCTTTCCTTCCAGGAATTACAAGAATAGGGAGGTTGGGTTTGGAAACAATGACTTTCTTGGCACGACAATCGATCAGAGCATGATTTTTATGGAGCCAATCCTTCCCTAAAATAAGGTCAAAGTCTGCCATGTCTAAGATTATAAAATCTGACTCAAAACTACGTCCAGCATAAGATAAAGGGACTTTTTCGACAATATAGTAGGATACTTTCATCTTCCCACTTGGGGTAGTTACATCAAGTATGTACCCTAAGTCCCTTGTTTCAAGATTCAACATAGAGGCAAGATTCTCAGACATGAAGGTGTTTGTTGACCCATAGTCAAATAGAGTAACAAAAAAATGGTCAGAGATTTGCATCATACCTACGTATACATATATTTTGTGTATAATTATTTGTATAAGATAATCATGATATAATGCTCTGGAAATAATATTGAATTTAAAAGGTACCTTCCATGAGTTTGTTTTCATTGTCCTTCGCGTCATCTACATTCACAGCAAAGACACGGGCCTGTCAATGTTCACCTTGCCTGGCCCATGCTGGAGGAGGGTGGGGGCAGCTGTCTCTGAAGTGACCCTCTTGTTTGCAGTAATGGCAGACTGGGGATAGATACTTGCACTAGCCAGTGTGGAAGTTACCAAAGTTGCAGCAACGAGGAATATTGGCGTTCCGGCCTTGACCCCTATTTTTTCCATGATTCTAGTTTTGTGCCGGACCATGGTTGTAATTTTGGTTCTGGCCTTGATTGTAGTTCTGGGAAGGGGGATTTCTCTGGTTCTTCTATCGGTTCTTGTTCTTATTGCCACCAATATGGGGTTTTCCCTTATGTTCGGGTTTTGCAGGTACAACCTCAGTTAGGCCTAGATAGGAAAGGGTAGGTAATGGTTTCCCGGGTCCCATCCCTAGGGTTCTCTCCATGGACAAGGCATGGTCATAGGCATCTTGAAAATTGGTGGGTTTGGATGAGGATACAAAAGCTTTTAGGGTAAGGAAGATCCCATCAATGTAGCAGTCAACTTTTATTCTTCAGTGAGGTTGGTGACATGCCTCTCTAGAAGGCGGAACAGTCAGCTATATTCAGCCACTGTGTTAGTTCCTTGGGTTAGGGTGAGGAATTGTTTCTATTTCTCCTTTCTCTAAGATGTGGGTTGGAAACGATTGGTGAAAATGGGTTTGAAGGCTTCCCAGTTGACAAGGATGACCTGTTGTGACTGGATATAATTCTCCCACCACAACTTGGCTTCCCTTTTCAACTGGTAGGTAGAAAAACCAACCTTGTCTTGTTCAGGGAACCTCAATACCCTAAAGGTGTTTTCCATGGACACTAACCAGGCATTAGCCTTGTCTAGGACATCATCTTTGTCTTCCCCATAGAAGGCTTCTGGGCTGAATTTCCAAAAATCCTAGATAGTGTTGGATTTTAGGTTATGGGTTGGCACAAGGGATGTTGTACGGATGGCTAGGTCATGGAGGTCATCCATAATGGACTTCTGTTTCAACTCCCACTCCCCCATATCAGTGGTCTTATTGGCAGAACTGACATCTTCATCATCATTTATACGGGGCTTCTTCCCCTTGTCTTTAGTACTAGAGGTCCCTTTACCATCCCTATTGTTCCTGGTTTTTGGGGCCATCTGCAAGAGTTCAACTGATATAAGTTTTCTTATTTATAACTTTCAAAGCATAGATATGATAGATCAGGGAAATATTGTAACAAGTTTTCTCAATTTATTTTTGGATTTTAGTTGTTCTCATTCTTAAATTACCCAAAATAGAGAGAGTACATAGATCAAGTCATGACACCTTAAAGAGAATGAGAAGATGAGGAGTCATCCTACTTCTTTCTAATAGGTGTCTTGGGAAATCCTTAAAGAAGAGAAAAGATGCTAGAAGACTATCTAGGGTTATAGGAAGTCCTTCCATCCATTTCTGGATCAACTAAGGCTGGGTGGAGCAGGAGGAACCTCAGCCACTGTGAAGACAGATGGGAGGAATTATGCCAGAACCCCCTTTGTGCTCTTTCTAGACACCTCAGTTTTCACCATAGTGAATTTTAGGGCTTCCTTGGTTAAGCGATTTAAAACATCATTTCACTAATGCATATGAAGTGTGTTATGGCTCTGATACCAACTGTCACGGCTCCGTTCTTAGCCTAATCCCAATCCCACTGTCTAAAAGAGCAGTGTTAAAGGGATTAGAGAGCCCATCCTTGAGTGGCCCGAAAATCACACACAGATAATATGCAAAAATGAAATAACATGCTTCTTTATTAAAATGAACCAAAAGGTTTACTACATAAGGCCCGTAGGGAACATGGAAAGAGAAAAGCTAAGAAGCTAGCTAACAACTACATCCCTTTTACAATTAGCTCCCATGTAGAGTCCATAATTGATGTAGCAGTCTTTATTGCAGTGGATAATGGAGTAGATGAATGTAAATCTCTAGTTCCTTGCATTACCTAAAATCGAGAAAATCAAGACACAATGGCAATGCAATTGCACGGTACGCTATATAAAAACAAGTAAAGCAATTTATAAGAAAACTAATATGCTTGGCAGGACTTATGTTTTAAAAGCATATCGAACGATCTTCCAAAAACCAAAATATTGTTCAACAAGGATTTTATTACGAATTTCCCATTATGTTGTAATCAAGAAGGATGATTATATTAGTTTATGTGACTCTATTACCCCAAAGTGATGGGGAGGTCACCAAGCTCCTTCTCACCAACGAGATAGGAGGTCAATGTACAAAAACCCCACCCTTCAATCAAGGGGGGTTTTGCTTATATTCAATATCAACATCATCAAGTTTTCCATCATCATTATCAACATCAATATACGGGCAGTCATAATGGGTATTGCAATTTAGGGTTTCATGTTTCTCAAAATATAGTATAAAAGAAAAATGGAACACTACTCATAGGGAACAATAGTTCATCCAAATAAATAGCCAAGCATAAGTCAAGAGATACCTAAAAGTATCATCATTATAATCAAGGAGGATTTGTATAATAGCGTACCTTTCTAAAAGAGTATTTGGAGTATAGATCCCAAGAAAGAGTAGATCAACCCGTATAGTCAGATCCTAGATCAAAATATTGGATCCAGGGTCAAGATCATAGTTTTAAAAAGATCATGCTTAACAATTCAAGATTAGGGTTACATTTTCCTATTTCTACCTTAGAGTTAGGTCATCAACAATATTTCCCAAAATCCAACAATTATTCAAGTATCAAACATGTTTCATGAATGGATGACCTACCTAGGTATATTTAGGAATACATGCTATCCCTAATTATTATTATCATCATTCAACTCTCCAGATTATTTCCAGTATGAAGTAGTATCGTTAGACTCAAGGTGATTCAAGGCCAAACATATGATTAAGAGGGTTTTCTAGATTAAAGTTCATCATCATCATATCAAGAGTAAATCTTATTTCCAGGTATATGATTCATGTTTTAGGGCAATAAATTAAGAAGTTTAGATCTAACCCTTATTCTGTGAAAATCGATTTGGTGTCTCAAAAGATCATTAGAATCAGGAAAAAGGGGTCTCATCAAAGATTAGTCATCATGGTTGAATCATTAGACAAGTTCAATAAGTGAAGGAACAAGATTTAGGGATATCAGTAATAAACATCAAGAATTAAGCTTCAAAAGTATTTTCAAACAGTTTATTGGATTTTGCTGATTAATATTGACTATTTGTTTGTCACTTTAGGATTTCAAATCCATTTTCTATGATTAAAAGGAGATCTGGACATATATATGAATATTTGAGCAGAGGGGAGGCAATTACCTGAAAAGAAAAGGCCGAGAAAAAAGGACAGTCGTTGGATTCTTCGGTCTATCTTGATCAGATCAGATCCTGTGGCAGGGAGGTTGCCCGCTGCTGATCGCTTGTGCAAGACTGAAAGAAGAGGGGGAGAGCGTGAGGACCGTTGATCTTGGTTTGGAACAACGTGGACCCAGATCCTAGGGTTGCTATTGATCGTCCCAACAAAAGAACCCACCTACGAGCATGTTACTCTATGGCGGTGCAGCGGCCAGATGGGGTCGTCAAGGCTCGCTGAAGGTGATGGCCCAATTTTTATATCCCAAAGGAGCTAGGGTTAGGGTTATCGGGGAGGTCTGTTCCCATGGCGGCGGCCTAGAGAGGAGGCTCACACTCGCCCTATCTATGCGGGGATTTTAGGGGGAAAAACAATGTGATCGCATCCGGATTGGTGGAGGAAGTATCCTGGTTTGTTCAATTTTCTAAATGGTCATGATAGGAGTGAAATCGGGTCTCGGCACCTCCCCCTGGTCTCCTCTGCTGATTGTGGGAGGTAGGGGACGACCCTGAGACTGTCTAATCAGGGACCCATTCCATAGGTGCTTGATCCACGGGTCAGGGATTGCCCCCGCCCGCTTCACAGGATCGCGGGCCCATAAAAGGGCAATAATAAAAGGAAAACAAGAGGAATTTCATGATTAAACTTTAGAAAATCATAGAAATTAGTAGGAGTGTCCAATTTGAGTGAAACTTGGTTCATAGCTTTGTAAAATTGTGTAGAACATATAGAAAAAGTTTGAGGACAAGATAATGAAGTTTGACGAACGAATTTATTTCTTTGATTAAAGTGATCATTAAACCTAATTAAAATGTTGTAAAGTGTAAACAAACCATATTGGACACCAAATTTTTTAGTTGAGTCTCAAAATTAATTATGTAGCTAAGAAAAAATATATTGGGACTAAAAGTGAACATAAGGAGGTCAAAATTGGAAATTGGACAAAAGTATGTGTAAAAACTCACTTTATCAAAGAAAAGCTGAGAAATAGATCTAGGAAACACTACGGAAATTGTAATTCAACCTAGAAACCATAGAAGGGATTTTCCATGCCAATAAAATGAGTTCATGATGAGTATGTAGTACTTAGGTTATACATGCTTTTCAAGATTCTATTGTTCTTATGTGATTGGCTTGATTGGTTTCTTGGATTACCTGATTGAATTGGACATTGCTTGTTTTTGTGAGATCTCCAAATCAGGTATGTGGTTATTTTATTATTACTCACTTTAGTTTTCCTGGAAATTTCTGATCTTTCATCGATTGCATGAAAATAATTGCTTGGATGACTTTATTTTCTGCAATCTACAAAGTGAATATGATTATCACAAAGTATATATTATATATATATATATATATATATAGTCAGGCTAGAATACACTCGAGTATACAGATCACGCCGTACACCCCAATAGTGTTTTCCTATCTAGACCATATTTTTTCAAAATCTAATCCATTGATCTTCATGGTTACAATAATAATTGGTCACATACAAAATTTCAACTCATTTGGATGAGCGTAAGTCACTCATCCAAGGACAACAAAATCGACACAAAAAACTAATTTGAAATAGATAATTTTTTCCTCCTTTAGATGCCCAAACTATAAGTGTCCAAATGAGCTAAAATTTACTATATAGTATGTTCTTATGATAATTAAGAAGATCACTAGTTTAGATTTTTCAAAAATTTATTGCATCTTCAAAAACGACTGAGGTGTACGGTGCCTCTAGTACGCTTGAGTGTACACTAGCCTGACTCTATACACTACTACAGAAAAGGCCTTTGGTGTCGGTTATTTAGAGTCTTTAGCGTCAGTTTCCAAGTGACAACCAAGTGGGCACCGCTAAAAGTCGACACCTTCAGCATCAGTTTCTAACCGACGCCATAACCCTTCCTGCCACCGAAAATGCACCAGCAAGGGAACTATAAGTGTCAGTTCATACCAAAAATCGACACTATATCATGATCAAAGACGTCGATTATTAAACAAAAACCAATGCCATAACCCTTCCCGCCACCGAAAACACACCAACAAGGGAACTATAAGCGTCAGTTAGTAAAGAAAACGGACACTATATCATGGCTAAACACATTAGTTATTAAATAAAAATTGATGTTGTAACGACCGTCATCAAACTGATAGACAAATCATTACTAATTAAGCGGAATTTAAACATAAACAACGGATTAACAAAAATCACTAAAAATTAAAATCATTTTGCAAAGAGATCCATTTCTAGGAAAACTCTTTAAGGCAGAACCAAAACTTTATATACATCATTGTTAACATTGTACATACACTGTACCATCTCTTCTCGAGGATAACATATAACAGTTGCTTTGTCAAAACATGTTATGAAGCAACATAAAACCTCGAGGCTTCCAAACCAAAACCTCAGATCGTTCATGAAACCATAACTAACCAACTCCAAGGACCTGAGAGTACAGAGACGACACATAGGACTTCTATCTACAAGACACGACAGACAGTACACTCAACCTGAGCTATCACTGTTGCTTCAGCTGTTGTTCCTCCTCTATAAAAATGTCTTCACCTCCTCGTGCACGTCCACCTAAAAATTTGGATCCCACGGGGGTGAGACAATTGAAAATTTCCCTAGTGAGAGATATAACTCTCCGCCAACAATGTTATTATCACAGTTAAATAGTTTTAAACTGAGCAGAGGATAAGCAGTTTAGAACATTCTCATCTTTTAAAGCATTGCCACTGTCTATGATTGAGCAGTAAATCATCTATTCACTTTATAAGGAATATGAAGAAACATGTATATCATTTACTCATCATACTATCTCAAGCTTATCCTGTGATGCTCATTATCATGGTATGTCATCCATGAATCATTCTCATTTCTATCTGTTGGCCTCAGCCAATCTGCTAACCAGATATTGAATTGTACCAGTCATGTGAGTATACATCATCATATCCTGTCCAAGCATTGGACTATGTCAATCATATGCAACCATTCCAGGCATTGGACTATGCCAATCATGTGACATTATTCCAGGTATTAAACTATGTCAATCATGTGACATTATTCCAGGCATTGGGTTATTACCAATCCTGTGCAATTATTCCAGGTATTGAACTATGTCAATCCTGTGACAGTATTCCAGGCATTGGGTTATTACCAATCATGTGCAATTATTCTAGGTATTAGCTTATTACCAATCCAGTGCAATTAATCCAGGTATTGGGTTATGACCAATCCTGTGCAATTATTCCAGGTATTGGGTTATTACCAATCTTGTGCAATTATTCCAGGTATTGGGTTATGACCAATCCTGTGCATTCCAGGTATTAAACTATGTCAATCCTGTGATATTATTCTAGGAATTGGGTTATGACCAATCATGTGCATTCCAGGTATTGAACTATGTCAATCTTGTGATATTATTCTAGGTATTGGGTTATGACCAATCTTGTGACAGCCTGGTATTGGACTCTACCAATCCAATGATTAACAACCATGTATTGGGGTTATTACCAATCCTGTGAACAGCCTGGTATTGGACTCTACCAATCCAGTGATTATAGGCTTCATGCCTCTACCATGTATTGGTCCGCAACCAATCCTGATTATAGGCTTTACGCCTCTACTAGGTATTGGACTTTAACCAATCCTGATTACACCGCCAGGCATTGGTCTGTAACCAATCATGTTATTACAGGATTTATGCCTCTGCCAGGTATTGGACTTTAACCAATCTTGATTTCAGGCTTTACGCCTCTTCCATGTATTGGTCCGCAATCAATCCTGATTACAGGCTTTACGCCTCTGCCAGGTATTGGACTTTAACCAATCCTGATTACACCGCCAGGCTGTGGACTCCAACCACTCCTGATTACATTATTATTGTTGTATCCATTTATTATTAGTATGTTACTGAGTTTCCATTTCCCCATTTACTTGAACATTGTAATTGCTTTCATGAATCTTTTATAAACATCTTGTTACCTCTCACTAGGCAACAATCATCCACATGGCTCACAAGGCCATTAATCATATTGTCACCTCTCACTAGGCAACAACTAATCACATGTCTCACAAGGCCATTAAACATCTTGTCACCTCTCACTAGGAAACAACTATCCTCATGGCTCATAAGGCCATTAAACATCTTGTCACCTCTCACTAGGCAACTATATTCATGGCTCACAAGGCCATTAAACATCTTGTCACCTCTCACTAGGCAACAACAATTAGGGTTAGGGTTTTCCATTATTAACTATTTAGGTTTTCAAGATTATATTCTCAATGATGAAACCCTAATTCATTGCTTCACACATCTAAGAGCAAACATTGATATCATAAGTATTCCATCATACTTATTTATTCTCATAATTTATCTTTAAATGAATCATCAACACAAGGTATGACTTCCTCTCTCATCCTTATCAGGGTATGATTACATCATACTTATTAACTTGGCTTAAACCCTTTCTCAAGGTATGTTAGCCCACACTTATCAAAGTGCATTAAACTTATTACATCTCAATGTAACAATTGACATAACACACTTCATGTGTTACTCATCCAAGTATATTGTATTTCAGGTGCATCAAGGTACAACAACCTTGAAGTGCTAGATGTGATATCTATCATGTCTTGATGTATCACTTCCCTCATCACTTTTAACTTACTTAAGTTCATCAACTTATCTTGTATTACGGTATTTCCCATCCTAATACTTTATGCACTAGCCCATCACATTTATTCTGTAGTGTATTGATCATGAGTCATACATTTGAATTGTCCAACCATCATCAATTGATATGGACTCATCTTAGGTTGAGACATTGTTGATTTAGGATTAACCATTGTCAACCACTTTAGGTGTTTCACCTATCAAGGTATTAGTCATACCATTACTTGGTGTTACACTCATTACTCCTAAGAGTGTCTTACTCTCACCTTTACAAGGTGTCTTGGGTTGGAGGTGTATGAACACTCCCCATATCGGGTTAGGATTTGTACTTGTCTCCATATTGGGCATGAGGTATCTTCTTGACCTCATATCGGGCACAAGGTGTATGTATGTGTCGCCCATGATACTTATGAGATATCAAACCATCACCATGTCGGGCTAGAAGTACAATCAATCACCCTATCGGGCTAGTCACCATCTAGGTTTAGCCATGATGGGTTAGGGTTTCCATATCATCTAGGATTGTGTATCGTGCAACCCTATCATGAAACTATGTCATACAACCATGTCGTGCGACCATGTCGTGCAACTATGTCATGCAACCATGTCATGCAACCATGTCATTCAACCATATCGTGCAACAACACTTGTTATACTTCACTTGTATCGGGTTACCCAAATTAGGGTTTCATGTCAACGTTTAAGTATTCATTCAACCTTGTATCGTGTATGGAGTATATACATGACTCCCTATCGTGCAAGATGTGTATACTACACCCCCATATCGTGCAACAATGTATTCATTCATATTCATATCGTTCAAGTAAAGTAGGTGCATCATCATATCGGGTTAAAGGTGCTTTCTTGTGTGCTTGCACCCGATATCACTTTTATAAGGTGATACCATAATCTTCAAGCTCTAGACCTTTGTTCTAACTGTTATAGTTCATGGAAATAGGTCTAATAAACTACTATAACTCATAATTTCATCAACGTTTTCCGGAAATTTCGGAATTAAAAGTATTTCACTAATTATAACAATTTAGTTGAAGAATAATAACATGGTTGAGTTCAAGGTATAAAATTAACCCGCCTTAAGAACGACTTCAAAGCTCCAAGCTCCAAAGCTCCACGTTACTAAGGTTGAAGATGGACTTCACAACTCCTCTATATGCAAAGAATCACCATGGATGAGCAATTGGTGAAGAAGAAAAGAAAGGAAGATCAAAACCCTAAATCCATGCTTCAATCCAAGGTTGAAGATAACACCTTTGCACGATACACTCTTGTCCTTACACGATATGCCACCCCTCTTGCACGATATGGCACTCACTTGCACGATAGGACACTCACTTGGAGTCAAAACTTCACTCTATGGTCGATATCACCCTATATGGCCAATATCACCTACTTGGGCGATATGCTCTTGCCATGGGAGATATCCCAAGGCCCATGCACGATACCACAGCATCCCTTCACGATATGGGAGCTCTATGCACTATACCTTAGGGTAGGAGGGTGGTAAGGGTCGTAACATTGCACCAAGGGGTGAAACTAGGGGTATATATACTTGTTGTTCATGAAGGAAGGCAAAAATGAGGTGTCAACATTTTGAGCTAGTAGGTGCCACGTGTCATGCATGGATGACACGTGTCCATGCATGAATCAACATTTATATTGTCTTGCAAAATGGTTGAGGATCATCTTGAGATGCAAATTCGTCCATTACTTATCCATTTGGATAAGTCATCTAGGTTTAATCACTATTTTAAGTCAAGCCGATACACTTTTTCTAAGGAAACTTGTTGGTCGTCACACTTCACCTCCTTGAGGTGCTTTGCACGATATGGACTTTTCCCAGAGTTCACAAAACGATATGGGACACCTCTTTGGGCTCCATGGCCGATAGGCACTCATATATAAGCTTTTCAACTTGATACAACTCAAGTTAAGCTTTCAAATTCAACCCTTTTCTTGGTCATTTCATCACCAAGATTACCATCACTCATAAGTGATTGAAACATGGTGTCTCATTCATTATCTCTCCTATAAATGATACTAGGAGGGAGTAGGGTCACTCTAGAGGTGATAATTTTCATAACAACCCTACATTTTGGGTAAATTACAGTTTGTACCAAAATTGGTGCACAATGCTCCAGCATTGTTCAAACAAGTTCAAACTTGAAATTTAGGCTTTCCACAAGCAACCACTTAGCATCATTCTCTCTATTATGATGCTAAAACATATAAGGCACGTTCAACATGTGACATATTGCATTATAGCCCCTCAATTTGGGTAAATTACACTTTGATCCAAAACAAAGGAAAATTGCTCAAACAACATTCAATCGGGACCAAAATTGAAACATAAGTGTGTCACATGATAACAAAACACCTTAGAGGATTATATTAAAGTTCTAAGAAACTTTATTAGCCAAAAAAAATCAGGTTACCTCATAACCCAGGTTAGGGTCAGTACAAGTTATAAACCCCTAACAAGGATTTCGTCCCCGAAATCTCAGATAAAAGGAGACATATATTATTCATTTGTTATATCATAAAGTCTCCACATAACATATCATTGTTATGGAGACACCATAGAACTTTGATCAATACAAAGTTCTTTTACACAAAAATCCCATGGAATCAAACACATAGGATACATGCTTCACTGTCTTTTCATTATCGACTGTGTAGTTAATTCTGGGTCAGGTAACACTTTTCCCACTCAGATAGAGGTTGTTTGTTAATCTCATTTGACAAAATTTTATTGTAATATTTTTACAATTATTCCTTCAAGTAGATCATTCTCATCAATGTTATGTTTATGCAAAGCATAAACCCCTAACATATGATGTCCATACTACATTAGGTAACTGGACTGATTCCACAGTTAACCATTCCATGTGACTATCATAAGATAGTCTGATGTTTCTCAGATACCAGAATTCCTTACCTTGGTATCTAACACATGTGTTAATAACTCATCACATCCTCATTGTTTTTTAGAAGTTGACTTATGAGTAAATCAAATTCCTTCATATATTGATTAGAATGTGGTAGAAATATCCATGACACATCTCCTTCTTCAAACTCTTGAGATTGTTTCAGAATGACTACTTGATCAGAGTAATAAAAAAGATAACAATCTAAATATGTCATACTTACCTTGTCTTCAATAAATGAATACCTGGCCAGGGTATTCAAGAACTGAAATTAGGTAGTATGTATTTGTTTTGTATTATGTTTCATACTTTTAACATCTCTTTAATTTTTACTACTTAGTATCTCAGATTTTCTCTGGGTGTTTCTTTTACATCTCTTCCTTTTCTACATGAAGAGAGAAATTTCAAAACATATAAAAAAATATTAATCTAAATATAGGTTCTCATCCTTCTTATCTCTTCCTCATGTCCCTATAGGACTAATTAATGGAAACTCAACATCAACTACCTTCTTATAATTATCAGATAAAATCTAGAGAAGACATATCAGAATGAGAAAGCTCTATATGACTGCCATCCCTCACAGTCATCCACCACATCTCATTGACTCAAACATAAAGTCTAGCTATTTCATGTTGTTTCTTTTGCCTTCTTACACTATTAGGTTGTAACGTTCGTAAGCCCTGCCGAGTCTACCTCGGTTGTTGGGTCATTTACTCCCTTCTTTTCGAATAAAAGGGTTTAGTATACTTAACATGTTCATGTATTATCCTCATACCATAGTCTTATCGGTCTCATTACTGATGTATAAACTAAGCCATGGGTTCTTATAGGTGGAAAGTTAGGACTTTTGTATTTACATAGTGTCTCTTGCCCTAGAACACTAGGCATTTATTTCACTGGTGGCACCAAAAACTTTGACTTTTTAGAACAATTAAGCAAATGTCTCTAAAATTATAGAGACCTTACCTTAAGTCTCAGCTTATTACCTCTTCTTGGGCATTACCATCACAGATGTACTATTTGTCTAAACTTATGGCAGAGTCCACTTCCTTGCCATATGTTAATCTTTCCCACATTTTCCACTGTTCCAACATGACTATGTCATTTAGAAATCCTTTCAAAGCCCAAAGTTTCTTCATTAAGGACTGGTAACCTAGGTTGTAATGCTAGTATCCAGTCTATATATGCATCACTGTTGTCCTAACATGTCCAACAAGAGCATAAACATAGGATTCTCTATCCTGATCGGGTCATGATGGGAATTCTCGTTCTTCTCTTTCCTGATCCCTTGCACCCTCTCTTGGTGCAACAACATTGTTCTCATCAACATGTTCCTCGTGTTCTCCAGTCATTTTTAAACTTCACCCTTTCTTCTGCATAAGAAGAAGTCACTATAGGGCATACTGGAGGACACTAACACAGACTCAACACCTCAGTCCTATGTCTCTATAGACTCAGCGAACCTTAAGCTCTGATACCAAACTTGTAACGATCATCGTCAAACCGATAGACAAATCGTTACTAATTAAGTGGAAATTTAAACATAAACAGTGGATTAGCAAAAATCACTACAAATTAAAATCATTTTGCAAAGAGATCCATTTCTAGGAAAACTCTTTAAGGCAGAACCAAAACTTTATATACATCATCATTAACATTGTACATACACTGTACCATCTCTTCTCGAGGATAACATATAACAGTTGCTTTGTCAAAAAATGTAATGAAGCAACATAAAACCTCGAGGCTTCCAAGCCAAAACCTCAGATCGTTCATGAAACCATAACTAACCAACTCCAAGGAGCTGAGAGTACAGAGACGACACATAAGACTTCTATCTACAAGACACGACAGACAATACACTCAACCTGAGTTGTTACTGCTGCCTCAGTTGTTGTTCCTCCTCTATAAAAAGGACTTCACCTCCTCATGCACGTCCACCTAAAAATTTGGATCCCACGGGGGTGAGACAATTGAAAATTGCCCCAGTGAGAGATATAACTCTCCGCCAACAATGTTATTATCACAGTTAAATAGTTTTAAACTGAGCAGAGGATAAGCAGTTTAGAACATTCTCATCTTTTAAAGCATTGCCACTGTCTATGATTGAGCAGTAAATCATCTATTCACTTTATAAGGAATATGAATTAACACGTATATCATTTACACATCATACTATCTCAAGCTTATCCTGTGATGCTCATTATCATGGTATGTCATCCATGAATCATTCCCATTTCTATCTGTTGGCCTCACCCAATCTGCTAACCAGATATTGAATTATACTAGTTATGTGAGTATACATCATCATATCATGTCCAAGCATTGTACTATGTCAATCATATGCAACCATTCCAGGCATTGGAATATGCCAATCCTATGACATTATTCCAGGCATTGGGTTATAACCAATCATGTGCAATTATTCCAGGTATTGAACTATGTCAATCATGTGACATTATTCCAGGCATTGGGTTATTACCAATCATGTACAATTCTTCCAGGTATTGAACTATGTCAATCCTGTGACATTATTCTAGGCATTGGGTTATTACTAATCATGTGTAATTATTCCAGGTATTGGGTTATTACCAATCCTGTGCAATTATTCCAGGTATTGGGTTATGACCAATCCTATGCAATTATTCCAGGTATTGGGTTATTACCAATCATGTGCAATTATTCCATGTATTGGGTTATGACCAATCCTGTGCATTCCTGGTATTGAACTATGTCAATCCTATGATATTATTCCAGGTATTGGGTTATGACCAATCCTGTGCATTCCAGGTATTGAACTATGTCAATCCTGTGATATTATTCCAGGTATTGGGTTATGACCAATCATGTGACAGCCTGGTATTGGACTCTACCAATCCAGTGATTAACAACCATGTATTGGGGTTATTACCAATCTTGTGAATAGCCTGGTATTGGACTCAACCAATCCAGTGATTAACAGCCACGTATTGGGGTTATTACCAATCCTGTGAACAACCTGGTATTGGACTCTACCAATCCAGAGATTATAGGCTTCATGCCTCTTCCACGTATTGGTCCACAACCAATCCTGATTACAGGATTTACTCCTCTGCCAGGTATTGGACTTTACCCAATCCTGATTACACCGCCAGGCATTGGTTCGTAACCAATCATGTGATTACAAGCTTTATGCCTCTTCCAGGTATTGGACTTTAACCAATCCTGATTTCAGGTTTTACACCTCTTCCAGGTATTGGTCCGCAACCAATCCTGATTACAGGCTTTACGCCTCTGCCAGGTATTGGACTTTAACCAATCCTGATTACACCGCCAGGCAGTGGACTCTAACCACTCCTGATTACATTATTATTGTTGTATTCATTTATTATTATTATTATGTTACTGAGTTTCCATTTCCCCATTTACTTGAACATTATAATTGCTTTCATGAAACTTTTGTAAACATCTTGTTACCTCTCACTAGGAAACAACCATCGACATGGCTCAAAAGGCCATTAAACATCTTGTCACCTCTCACTAGGCAACAACTAACCACATGGCTCACAAGGCCATTAAACATCTTGTCACCTCCCACTAGGCAACAACTATCCTCATGGCTCACAAGGCCATTAAACATCTTGTCACCTCTCACTATGCAACAACTATCTTCATGGATCACAAGGCCATTAAACATCTTGTCACCTCTCACTAGGCAACAACAATTAGGGTTAGGGTTTTCCATTATTAACCCTTTAGGTTTTCAAGATTATATTATCAATGATCAAACCCTAATTCATTACTCCTCACATCTAAGAGAAAACATTGATATCATAAGTATTCCATCATACTTATTTATTCTCATCATTTATCTTTAAATGAATCATCAACACAAGTTATGAGTTCCTCTCTCATCCTTATCAGGGTATGATTACATCATACTTATTAACTTGGCTTAACCCCTTTCTCAAGGTATGTTAGCCCACACTTATCAAAGTGCATTAAACTTATTACGTCTCAATGTAACAATTGACATAACACACTTCATGTGTTACTCATCCAAGTATATTTGATTTCTGGTGCATCAAGGTACATCAACCTTGAAGTGCTGGATGTGATATATATCATGTCTTGATGTATCACTTCCCTCATCACTTTTAACTTACTTAAGTTCATCAACTAATCTTGTATTAGGGTATTTCCCATCCTAATACTTTATGCACTAGCCCATCACATTTATTCTGTAGTGTATTGATCATGAGTCATACATTTGAATTGTCCAAACATCATCAATTGATATGGAATCATCTCAGGTTGAGACATTGTTGAATTAGGATTAACCATTGTCAACCACTTTAGGTGTTTCACCTATCAAGGTATCAGTCATACCACTACTTGGTGTTACACTCATTACTCCTAAGAGTCTCTTACTCTCACCTTTACAAGGTGTCTTGGGTTGGAGGTGTATGAACACTCACCATATCGGGTTAGGATTTGTACTTGTCTCCATATCGGGCATGAGGTGTCTTCTTGACCTCATACCAGGCACAAGGTGTATGTATGTGTCGCCCATGATACTTATGAGGTATCAAACCATCACCATGTCGGGCTAGAAGTACAATCAATCACCCTATCGGGCTAGTCACCATCTAGGTTTAGCTATGATGGGTTAGGGTTACCATATCATATAGGATTGTGTATCGTGCAACCCTATCGTGCAACTATGTCATGCAACCATGTCGTGAAACTATGTCATGCAACCATGTCGTGCAACAACACTTGTTATACTTCACTTGTATCGGGTTACCCAAATTAGGGTTTCATGTCAACTTTTAAGTATCCATTCAACCTTGTATCGTGTATGGAGTCTATATTTAACTCCCTATCGTGCAAGAGGTGTATACTACACCCCCATATCGTGCAACAATGTATTCATTCATATTCATATCGTTCAAGTAAAGTAGGTGCATCATCATATCGGGTTAAATGTGCTTTCTTGTGTGCTTGCACCCGATATCACTTTTATAAGGTGATACCATCATCTTCAAGCTCTAAACCTTTGTTCTAATTGTTATAGTTCATGGAAACAGGTCTAAGAAACTACTAGAACTCATAATTTCATCAACTATTTCAGGAAATTTCGGAATTAAAAGTATTTCACTAATTATAACAATTTAGGTGAAGAATAATAACATGGTTGAGTTCAAGTTATAAAACCCGCCTTAAGAATGACTTCAAAGAACCAAGCTCCAAAGCTCCACATTCCTAAGGTTGAATATGGACTTCACAACTCCTCTATATGCAAACAATCACCATGGATAAGCAATTGGTGAAGAAGAAAATAACGGAAGATCAAAACCCTAAATTCATGCTTCAATCCAAGGTTGAAGATGATCTTATCCTCACCTTAGGGTTAAGTATGTGCTCCTTCTTGCTCCTTAACACCGTTGCACGATACACTAGTGTCCTTGCATGATATGCCACCCCTCTTGCATGATATGGCACTCACTTGCACGATAGGACACTCACTTGGAGTCAAAACTTCACTCTATGGCCGATATCACCCTATATGGCCAATATCACCTACTTGGGCGATATGCTCTTTCCATGGGAGATATCCCAAGGCCCATGCATGATACCACAACATCCCTTCACGATATGGGAGCTCTATGCACGATACCTTAGGGTAGGAGGGTGGTAAGGGTCGCAAAATTGCACCAAGGGGTGAAACTAGGGGTATATATACTTGTTGTTCATGAAGGAAGGCAAAAATGAGGTGTCAACATTTTGAGCTTGTAGGTGCCACGACTCATGCATGGGTGACACGTGTCCATGCATGCATCAACATTTATCTTGTCTTGAAAAACAGTTGAGGATCATCTTGAGATGCAAATTCATCCATTACTTATCCATTTAGATAATTCATCTAGGTTTAATCACTATTTTAAGTCAAGTCGATACACTTTTTCTAAGGAAACTTGTTGGCCGTCACACTTCACCTCCTTGAGGTGATTTGCATGATATGGACTTTTCCAGGAGTTCACAAAATGATATGGGACTCCTCCTTGGGCTCCATGGCCGATAGGCACTCATATATAAGCTTTTCAACTTGATACAACTCAAGCTAAGCTTTCAAATTCAACCCTTTTCTTGGTCATTTCATCACCAAGATTACCATCACTCATAAGTGATTCAAACATGGTGTCTCATTCATTATATATCCTCTAAATGTTACTAGGAGGGAGTAGGGTCACTCTATAGGTGGTAATTTTCATAACAACCCCACATTTTGGGTAAATTACAATTTGTACCAAAATTGGTGCACAATGCTCCAGCATTGTTCAAACAAGTTCAAACTTGAAATTTAGGCTTTCCACAAGCCACCACTTAGCATCATTCTCTCTGTTATGATGCTGAAACATATAAGTCACGTTCAACATGTTACATATTGGATTATAGCCCCTCAATTTGGGTAAATTACACTTTGGTCCAAAACAAAGGAAAATTGCTCAAACAGTATTCAATCGGGACCAAAATTGAAACATAAGTGTGTCACATGATAACAAAACACCTTAGAGGATTATATTAAAGTTCTAAGAAACTTTATTAGCCAAAACCAATAGGGTTACCTCATAACCCATGTTAGGGTCATTACAGATGCCATTACCCTTCTCCCCACCAAGACATCAGTTTTTTGCTAATAACCGATGTCGTATGTCTTTGGTGTCGGTGTTATACAAATAACCAACGCCTATGTTCTAATTTTTTTTTCTTAACAGTTTAAAAGGCTGCTGTATGGCTGATCAGTAGGATGCAGAACCTACAGTTCAGTTCTGAACTGTAGGTTTACAACATCCATTGATATCAGCCAACAACAGGCCACAAACCTGCAAAGTCATTCACATTCAGACACATGTATTGATCAGATACATGTAGAAACCTGCAAAGTCATTTACATTCACATTCAGTTCCATTCATTTCATATCTTTTCACATTCAGGCACATGTAGAAATATTCATGTAATTGATTAGAAAAAGTCATTCACATTCACACATATGACAATTCAAAAAAAGTTATTCACATTCACACAAAAATAATTATGAGATCAAATTTTCGAAATATCATTCTTTATTCATCATCGTCATCATTGTCATCAGAACTCCAATTATATTTAAAAATTCCCACTACTTGTAGGGATTTTGCCCATTCTTCTCTTAAACATCTAATTCCTCCCTTGTATAGGGAGTATGTACATCTAATAACTTTCCACATGTACTGAAGTTAGTTTTAAACACCTACAAAGAGAATGGTGTATATATATAATTCATAATATATAATAAGATCGATATATTTCATATTATCTAATGAGACTATATATAATACCTTATGTATAGTATCAATTTCCATTGCGGCAAGTTTGATGATTAGGTACATAAATCACATCACATAGTAGGCACATACCCAACCGTTGTCTTGTGTACCACACTATAAATTGAAACATAAAAAATATTCAAAAATACAAATAAGCACAGTTCATAGAAATCATATATACATTGGAGTCGGGAAATTACTTTCACATTCGCCAAAATTAGTGGTTGATTCTTTTTCCTAAGGACCTTTCCTCCATATTTTTTGAACTCTTGTAAAACCCTACATGTTAATGTAACACATCAAATTGCATAATTAAATAGTAATGTAATAACATATGTTAACAAATATAAAAATATGAAATATTTCTCATGGGAATAATGACCTTTTCATTGTGTGTCCATATAATATATTCAATTCCTTCCCCGTAGGATCTAGATAATAGACAGTGAACATCTTGGGGACAATAACTAGTAACTCCCAATGCCTACCACTACATGTAAGAAAGTTAAAAATTATTAACTCAAAATACACAATAAAAATGTAATTTCTTAAGTCCAAATTATAAGCAAAGTAAACTTACTCGACATTGAATGGAGCTATTATCACCCTCTTCTTATTTTTACCAAAATATTAGCACAACAGTATGAAGTAACTGAAGAAGGGTTTGTATCTACAAGACTAATCAAAGATGGAACCAAAAATCCCACATGGGAAAATGCAAAATATGTACATATTATGTGTAAGTGGTTGTAAAACATGTATTACACATGCATTAATATATAAGAAACCAGATCACCGTATATAAAACAAGGTATATGGACGTATAAACAAGATCTCACCATATCCACAGCTCTATCATAGATATGTTCAGCCAATCATAATGAAATAACTCCAAAATATCTTGCATGAACAGCTTGTTATCGTATGATGACCTGCATTAATATGTATGCAAAACTTGTATTACGTATGTATTAATACATATGCAAAACTTGTATAAATAGATTGTTATCGTATGATTGACCTACAACATCCTCCAAAATAGTAACATTTATAGGGCAATTTGAATCATATTCGCCTATCCATACTGCCATACCCCTACAATTAGGACCTAACGAGGCATGTAGGTCCCTTGGAAGCCAACTTGGTACTTTAGGAGGTGGAGGTGGAGGTCGAGATGTAACAGGTGTCTTCCTTTTGACATGTGAATATAATTTCAGATCAATTTACTCATATATACACACTAACAAATTAACGTAATGTAAATTTACCATACAATATTAGTATAGACGACATCCTCTTTGGGCAACATTATCACTCCGCCTTTTGTCTTAACAAGTGTTTCAAAATCCGGGTGGGCATATGGCAGTGGAAGATCCCTCCAATCCAGTAATATGTCTCAATTAGGTTAACAAAGAGAATTCACATGTAATTTCCCATATAGTTATGCAATAATATATTTAGTCATATAATAGTCACATGTGTGATATTGCACATGCAAATTTACTAGGGGTGAAATCGCTAGAGTTTACCTTAACCAACGTACAATAATAACTACCTGAAAGTGGGTGGATCTTATAGTTAAAAATCAATCCCAAAGGACAATGTATCTAATAATTGACTAATCAAGGTAAAAAAACAATAACTAATATTTAAGACAAAAGCTAGATTGATTGATTATTCTAAGGTTGTGATTAATAAAAGGGTTGAATTAAATATTGATTATTCTAAGGTTGTGATTAATAAAAGGGTTGAACTAAATATTGATTATCATATGAAAGTAACACATGGTGGAATGAATTACACCATTGCTACCTATCATTCAATGTCTTACTGCATCATATTCAACATGAATATATATGTTGAGGTTGGGTTAATCAACTTTTGGTGTTAGGGTTAAAACATAGATGGATATCACTCTAAGCTTGCTATCGCATTACCTAGAGATCATACATAGATTGCCTCATAAAGCACCTATCTGAAGTTGTCATCAAGGGTTTAACAAAAAATGATTGATATGTTAGATCTTGGGAGTATCTATGAGAAGAATGGAAAGGTAATGAATAATGCCCCCTTTTTAAATAAGCAAATAGGCATGTAACCTTGTAGAGAACCAGCCAAGAAGCAAGCCTAGAAAAGACTTGACCATCACTCATCGAGTGAGAGGGGAGCATCAACAAAGGAAAAAAACAAAAACCTAGCAGACAGAAGCCAAGCCTAGTAGCAGATGCTACTACTGCCATATGTTGGAATACCCTAGAGGAAGAAGAGGAGGAAAAAGGGTACCTGTCGATTGGCAGCAACGGTGGTAGGTGTGGTGACAACGGTGCGGTAGGCGAGTAGGCGGTGGAGCACTAGGCGAGCAATAGAGAGATCAGTGGCGGTAGGCGAGTGGTGGTGGTGGTAGGCATGGCGGCGGTGGTACGACAGGAGAGCAAGGTGGCGGAGCACTAGGCGTGTAGCAGAGAGATCGGTGGCAGAATCTCCAGACATAAGAATGTCGGGAATGAAACAGAGAAAGGGGAAGAGTTTGGTTCGCGTGGGTGCTATTAGGTTAACTATAGACAT